>CAVLEF010000010.1:5497500-7897500 GCA_963661955.1 Leptosia nina | reverse complement strand
TCCCCGTGACCACGGCTGCTGCAAAGCATCCGAAACGTCGGGCCGAAGTTAAAAATCATTTTCAAATAAGTTCAACTAATATATCGCGTTTTAAACCGTTAAAGTGTTTTATTTTAAATGTGTACTACTCGCGTAAACTATAGACAGTATTTAATCAAGTAATATAAAAAAAATTATACGTTTACGACTCGGACAGGACTTAAACCGGCATCGTTAGCGTTCCGTGCTGTTGCTCTGAGCAATTGAGCTACCGAGTATTACACGTCATCGTAGATTTTCAATCTATTGACACATGCACCTCTCGCGTAATGTCATATTAAAAATATTTTATTGCGAAAGTAAATAAATAATCCTTTTAACTTTATATTCTAGATCGCACGTTTGTCTAGTACATTTGTGTCAGTGAAAAATATGAAATCCCGAAGTGAGTTTACGGCTTATTTATTTATTACACTATAAATTTGTCGTTATTTCGCAAGAGTGTAATACTCTTTCGCGTTTTATGAATTTCAGTAATATACAGACACTATTTACTGTACTATTTAAAAGTTCGTGAATTTTCCTATTTGAAAGGATTTGTTTATACGCCTTTATTTTCTTATTTATTCTTGTCGCTACCTCACGTGAGTATAATACCTTAAATAAATCATTTTTAACGGTTTCAGACGCGAAATATCTAACTCAATTTGAACAACCCTCCGTAAAATACCACTTTTAATGGCTTAAAACGCGATATTGGTTAAACATATTTGAACATTATTTTAACTACGGCCCGACGTTTCGGATTTCGGATGCTTTGGAGCAGCCTACGCGTTAACAAATAAATTTCGCGTTTTAAACCGTTAATGATCTTTTCTTCAAAGTATACTTAGTAATACTTGGCATTTATAACACTTGTAACTCATACACAATCGAAGGAAACGGTCGAGTTGAGTACAAACTAGTTCTAATTGTCGCTATCAATTATGTCTTTACGATCTTGTTATCGTGGAAAACGTAAACAAACCTATCAAATAATAATTGATTTGATTTATGTAATATTATTATGCATTAGTCTGCTATTTTTATTCTTCAGAAATAAAAAGGTTAGGTATATAACTATAATTGTATCTCAGAGCTAGTCAATAGTACACAAGTAACACAAATACTGTCTGTAGTAAACCAATAAACTTATTTGAAAATCATTTTAACTACGGCAAATAAGTTGAACTAATATATTTCGCGTATCATGTGCAATAACATGTGAAGAATATTAAAGTTTTCAAATAACCATTAATTCAGTTTCGCATAGTTTGTACTTGGCGCTTGTGTGTTTCTAGGAGACTGCAGCCTTAAGTCCATAACTTTTGTGACGTCATTGTCTTTGAAGAACGTTCGAATATATAGTTTCTCGAACACGTCAAAGACAGATGCGGCCCTTGTGTATTTAACTCCTATTGCAGCCAGTCGGAAGTAAACTCAATTCACCCGTCAAAATGTCTTCCCCTACGACAAAGCTCCCCTAATGTCAACACAAATACTTTGCCCCAACACTAGACCCCAGTCCTTTGCGACGCGTAAACAATACAACGCTTTAAGGGCGGAAATTAACTATGTACATAAAACAAAAAACGATTAGGATAACAATATTATATAGTGATCACTAGATGATCCGGCGCACGTCGTTTTGTTTGCAGGATTAATATTACTACATTGATATCTCCAATCAAAAAATAATAATTATTATTTAATTTCGACGAAAATTTACCTACAATATAAAAATAACAGTGTATGACCGATATTTTTCTAGATAATTTAAATGGGAATCATTCATTATGTATAAATGAATGATTCCAATTTAAATTATCTTCAAAGATACGTATTTTACGCGATTTTTCACTGACTCTTCGCTTCTATTGGTGGCAGCGTATTGTTATATAGTCTCAAGCCTTTTTCGATATAGTGTCAAAATTCTTGGGTATTGGATAGCCAATACCCAAGAATTTTTCAATTCAAATCAATAGTTTCAGAATTGCGCAATTAAACAAACATACAAACTCATCAGTTTTCTAAAAGTAGTATAGATTTAATAAAATCGGTGTGTTAAAAATCTAGTTTCCTTTTAATTTTTAATCTATATTATAAGGCTTAAACCGAATCTGTATTTCAAGTAGCATTTATTTATGTAAAAAAATCTGTTGCTGTGATATTGATCCCATACTTTTATCGCATAGGAATTTAGAACACAACTGAACTTTATGCTTCGTCACTCCGAAACTTAAAATTTTATCGAAATAGTAAAATCAGTAACAGTCCGTTAATACGTCTATTGATTTATTTGATTGCGCGCAGTTCAAATTTCGAGTTCTGTCGAATCGTAAAATTTAATGCGTCGTAAGCGATAAAAATTAAATAGTCGAAAGATAACGTTCGTGACGAGATTTATGCGGCGTACTTCGATATAACGAGCGTCTTTTCACGATGATTAAATGATTTTACGATATAAATGAGCAGAAGTTGAGCTGTATGGTTTATGGGCTACTCTACAATGTGAATTTTCTTTTATGAACTTTATTTGACGATTGACAAACATATTGTAATCGAAAACAAGAAATCTAAAATCTCGTGTGAGAACTGTAAGTCCAGCAATGCCTAGTTGCGGCCATGGCACGTTTAGTACCTACTTTTCTCTAATAATGCGCGGGAGTTAAAACTAAGTAGTACAATTACCTACCTTAAAACCAATGACGAACAAGTAATAACAATTGTTTTTTACGCGCCTAAGTATTTTTTTTACACAAAACAGCTTTGTATGTGGAAACCGGTTCCAAATTTAAATTAAAACTTTAATACGTTACCTCTTTGGTCGCCATGTTGCAGAGTAGAAGATCGTTCCATTTTTAAATTTAATTTATTTAGCCGTTAAACACGACAGATATGGATTTTTATACAACTATTGCTCGCCGCTGCTGACCAGTACAGCAAGTTCGATTTATCTCGAAGGATGTTGTAATATACAAGCCTGTTTAAAAAACATATTAGACAGTTTTGCGGGAATATTTAATACATTAGTTAATAATTACTTTTTAAAACAATTTATCTTTTGTATATGTCTACTGTGGGAAAACTGATAGTTATCGAAATTCCAATGCGAAGGAATACCATTTCATAGTTCTCACGATGGTGTTAAAATGGTAATTTCTTTTCTATGTCAATTCAACAAACCGTATATTTAAAATAATCTCTCAAAAAACATCTAAGATTATAAGATATTTTTGTATATGAAGCATCTGGTTTTAACATGTTCAAGTTTAAAATTGTGACGTAACAATAATCTAATGTATTTTTTAAATTTTACTTTAATTATATTTGTGATCGCCTTGGTACTTTTCGGTTTGAATCCTGGGGACGCAATATATTGTTTCGATCGGGCAGGTCAAAAAAGGGACTAATTTACCAGACTGGTACGTAACGTGTTACATAACGAAGCGGTCTACCCTGGCATATAAAGTTTTTTTTTTATATTGAGTAGGACAGACAAGCATGGAGTCCACTTGATGGGAGGTGAAATACCCCCCCCCCCCAAGTAACATCTAATCAACATGCGCTATTTTGGCTTTGGACATTCGTAAATTGATCGACTGCAACCGAAGCGCGATTAAACGTCAGCCCGTTCTTTTGTTTGGTCTGGGCTATTCTGCTTTCTTTGGTCCAACATGTTTCCAATGTTTCTGAAACATGATATTTATTAGCCATGACCCGATATTATTAGCCATTCATTGCTACCATTAGACCAATGTCCGTCAAAAGTTATCAGTTGTCACTTTTGGTTATAACTTAGCCTGTTACCTACAAATTAGCCCTAATACAAGGTACAATTAGTTTTGTGTCTCCATATGGGACCACCAATAGCCGTTTCCTATTATGTAGCCATGGACGCGTAGTGCATATAGAAAGCCCTAAATGCCCCATTGGTGTTCACCTCACGTCCCATGGTGGATGCGTCAAGAGACGTCACGCTCTAGTCTTCCGTTTGTTAAACTTAATTATATGTGCTCTTGTTCATACATTATTCTAGAGTTTGCAGTTTACGCGACTAGTACACATTTAAATAAAAGGATTTACAACGTGATATATTAAAATTTTAATTATTATAATTTTATTGAACATTCGCAATGAACTAATCTGTGTGTCCCATAAATGATTGTATATATAATCTTTGAGAATAAATTCTTTAAACCTAAACCTATATATATTCTCGAATTTCGGATGCTTTGCAGCAGTTATGGTAGCAACAGTCTCCCCGTGACCACGGCTGCTGCAAAGCATCCGAAACGTCGGGCCGTAGTTAAAATTATTTCCAAATAAGTTTAACTAATATATATCGCGTTTTAAATCTTTAAAGTGTTTTACTTAAATAATCTATATCTGTTTCTATTTTGGGGACTCAACAAATGTACAAGGACTTTCGTGAGTTCTAACTTGTACTTGAATAGCTTCACCGCGTTTCGGCTTCACTTTCGGATTGTAACTTAAGAAAATCCGAAGCCGAATATCATCTTAACTAGGCATGTTATAAGAATAATAGAAAAAGAATAATTTTGTACGGTCCGGTTGTAGTTTAGTTTATTAACAATAGATCACGGTTTAGCTAGTCGTTAAAAATAGTTTTATTTGAGACGTTATATATTTAATAAGTGTAATATTAAACTTTTGTCTGTATCAAAAAGCTGTAAGTTATGATATATATATAACCTATTTTGGTTTTTGATGTATTATAGTACATCTTTTTTATGTTATACGATTAGGGTATTACATGTCTTAAAAGTGCTCGGTTATATAACGGCTTAAGTCTAAAAACCCATTACCCTTGACCTATAAGGTTTTCCAAATTGTACGAGGATTAAAATCGTTGAAACGTTCACCGTAATCTGAGATAAACACGATCCGAACCCGGAGGCGGGATAAAGATAATCTGTTTGTTATTTCACGTCTACAATGAAAGCACCGTGCTGTATCTCTTCCACGCTTTTACCTATTACTGGACGAGTATTAGCTTAAACGGAAATGAAAGTTTACACGCCCATAGTTGTGTTCATAACAACGACCGTTGTTATTTCATAATTGTTAGTCGTGTTTTGTTTGTGTCTGACTTTGGCGTAAGCAACGACGATAATTTCATTTATGCTTGAAATAGTAAATTTAGTTTAGTAAGCGATTTACGTGTTATAGAAATCACATTTTGAACTACACTAGACAAAATAAGGTCATCCTAAGTATATCGACCGATTTCACAGACGATACAACAACGTTTACAGACAAGAAAATGTCTTGGTCAGGATATAAAATATTGTTATTACTTAGATTATTATTTTAAAACCTAACTATAGTTATGTGGTATATATACTTTAGTTATACATATATCCATTAAAAAAAGGAATTGTTTGTGTGACGAGACTATCTGTTGGTAATTTGGTGATGTCGCTGTAAGGAAAGGAAATTATATTTCCAAGTTAACGTAACGTCGCTTTCCCTTTTCAAGATGTTATCTTACAATCATTATAAACAGTAGGTATAGGCTTGATTTGATGGAAAGAGTGAACTTAAAATATTGACAGATGTGAAGGATAAGACCTTAAGAATATAAGCCCTAAAGTCTAACGTTGAAAGTAGCAAAAGTGGCTCCTTAGTTAGATTAGGACAGCAATAGATTGTCGGGGGGCACGTGACGGGCAGACAAAGGGATTCCAAAGTGTAGTCGCCGAGTAGCGATAATGAACCACGCCCGAGGCGGGACACCCCATTGTCTGTGGACCTGGGGTTACATCTCTTACTTTGACGAGAGTATTTCAATCAAGCTATTCAGCACGAAGATTAGACTCATCACAAAAGCTCGGCCACTTTTATAAAACCTCTCGGCGGAGCCGGCACGATTTTTCATGTTTATGACAACCCTATTTTCAGTTTATAATAAGAATTTTTCTTTTGCAAACAATGTTGCCGATGCTGGTTCAACGAGCAGAAAATTAATTAAAATTTACAAAAAAAGAAACGGCGTCTCGAGAGATTTTTTTGCGAATGGATTTTTTTTGCGGAATACTGATATTAAATCGGGTCTAAGAAAGTTAATAAGCGACTGCGGAATAAACAAAATATTAATTAAGATTACTTAAATAGCGCTTTGGCGCCAGCCAATAACATTTCCTCGAAGGATTTCTTGACGTTACCCTAAAATAAATAATTATTTTATCAAGTGCGATTGCTTTAAGAGAAAAGTGAAACTTAATATTCCCCCGTGGGAAAATAAAATGGTTGTTAATTTTAACAGGTACGCATTTGTCAAAAATTCAACTTACCTTTGAAAGCCAAATAATTCTGAAAGAAAAACAGAAGCGTCCAATTGAATACTTTTTTTTAACTGCAGATTCTAAAAATAAAGATGCTTTTGACCTTTTTCGACCTTTTTATATCTGCTTTCGACATCGCTCGTACTTTTATATCTCAGTATTCTAGAACCTTTAAATTAAGTCAATTTAAGCTCAAAACTATCCGAATATTGAACAACCGGCAAATATTTAGTCAATACTAAAGATGCTCCGGAATGCAAGATAACATTTTTATTTGTGAAAAGCACTCGAGTCTCTCGTCTGGCATCGATACACGATTCGCCCTTGACCCGAGGTGGTCTGAATGCTGTCACAAAGGATAGAAGTGAACTTCCACGCCGCCAGCGTTGGCCGCTAATTAATTCTGTTCACTGTGAACTTTTTCCATCACATACCTTTTTAGCTTTGAACTTTTTCCTCTCAGTCGTTAATTGCTTACGTAGGTTTTTGCAGCTTACAAATTACACTAGGCGCGCCTCGAGGTTTTACTCGCGTTACATCGTGCATAGACCGTGAAGTTTTCATTGGCTAGTAAAAATGTACACTATGAAATTAATTTCTCCGTATTTTCTTTGGCATATAGTTACTATGTTATTCATCTAGCTACATTTACAGTTTTTAAAAATTAAAACAGAAGTAAATAGAAGCTCAATAACTTTAGCTTTAAGACTATTTTTCACATATTTAGATATTATTGGTCTCATTGGATGTTTTCTACTTTTAGGAGAAGTCCTCCTAAAAATACATTACAACATTAGGAATTTGGTAGATAAAGTAATTACAATTTTCACTGCATGATTATACAACAGTTTTTTATTTCGATTCGTATAACTTTACATCTTAAGTAATAAGGGACATCGTTTATCTATCATTAACATTTAAATAAAATACTTTGACGGTTTAAAACGAGATATATTTTAGTTAAACTTGTTTGAAAATTATTTTTAACTACTAGTCTCCCCGTGGCTCCTGCAAAGCATCTGAACCGTCGGGCCGTAGTTAAACATAATTTTCAAACAAGTTTACTAAAATATAGTTTTACTAAAATATATCGCTTTTTAAACCGTTAAAGTGTTTTATTTGTGTACTACTCGCGTAAACTTCAGACAGTATATCATGAACATTCTAACTTAGTGGAATAACTTTTAAGAGTGAAATCTCGCTTCCCCCTTTGGGTCATGGAGCGAGCACATTTCTGTGTCCGTTACACCAATCGGTTCTAAAGTGCAATCACGTTGCACCATTAAGCAACAGCGCCTCTGTTGATTAACTTAACTGATATTTAAATAGAAAAAGGTACCTGCGATGCCAGTTGAGTGTAAATGGGTCCATTATAAATAGGAAACAGCCTGCTATGTTAACTGAATTCTATTGTGTGGGAGACAGTCACGCGACGCGGGTTATTATCGTGTTCTACAGTGGCTATAATGCCTGTAATAAATGCATTGCGCATTGCATAGAAGGTCACTACGAAGTGCTATCTACTAGCTGTGTCAGCGACTTCGTCCGCGCAGAATTATTTTGGGTGTCGAAATTTGTTTTTCTATCTTTATAAATTTAAGCTGTTAGCCATGGCGTCGGTCGCGTCCCGTCGTTCTTCTAAGTTAATCTTAAAAGATATAGTGTGAGAGACATTTTTTAGATCTTTTAAAGAGGATTAATTCTGTGATACACATTTTTTGGGTATCTTGAACCGTTTTCGTAGCGTACGCAACGGAATCCCACGAAGATAAATAATTTTCCCCGGTTTTCCCACATTACCCACTGTTTCTTCGCTCCTATTGTAGAATATGTTTTGTAGAGTAAAGCCTTCTTTGATATGTGCTTTAACTAACACAAAATATATTTTTTTTATTCGAAATACAAAGTAAACAAACTTTTCAACTTTATTTATTAGTATAGATAGATTAGGTGTTCCGATGCCCAACAGTGGGAAATGTTAATGGCTGATGGCCTTTGCATTATATAAACCTAATAATAGTGCCCAGAGCAACACTTGTCGCCTTACAAGATAAATTGACACCGCATTAATTTGTGTGCGCAACGGGTGGCCGAACACAGCCGTAGCCGCGTGTTTGCTCTTGTGGATTATTGAGAAGCTGAAAATGTTGATATTCAGAAATCCGACAGTGTCAAATGTAGATTTCTGTCATGCATAGACTTCTCATTAGCTTTCTAGCCCGATAGATTAGGTTTCTTTGATCGTCAAGGTGTTGTAAGAAGATTAAATAGTGCCAAGTGTGAGTTTGACGTGCGTACGAAAGTTCCGTACCACAAGGCTAACATGATGTACGCAAATTGTATTCAGATTGTAGAAATGTTAACTTATTTACAATGGATTTTGATTGAGGTCCAGCGTTTTGAATACATCGGGCCGTAGTTAAAAATAATTTTCAAACAAGTCTAAGTTCTACACTCTATCGACAAGAATGAAAAGAAGAAATTGGGCTTCCTAGCACATTTTTTTATTTCATTCTTCTAACTTTAAGTCTTTATTTTATTATTACAGTTATAATTGTAAGTCTTTATATTAATAACCGGATTATTTATTTTTATTACATATATACTGTTATTCCTTTTTTTTAAGCTTCACTCCGTTTTTACTATGGCTGCTACTGTCGCGCCGAAAATACTTCACGTAACACACCCGTAGATTATTTCGGTCTGGCTCTATCGACAGGTATGTGTTACGCACCTCATAAGCGGGCAACGACTTATAATTCATTATTATTTTCGACGTGGTTCACAGTGGACACTTAGCTAGTTGAATTTTCATTAGTTTTTCTACGGTATATCAGCATAGATTATATGAGAATAATCTAGCTCAGAAATTTATACTAATATAGAAGCGGAAGATTTTGTTTGTTGGAACGCGCTAATCTCAGGAACTACGGGTTCGAATTGAAAATATATATATATATTATCACGTTTGATTGAACGAACGATTTTTAACTACTTTTAAAAATTCTCAAACAAGTTCAACTAAAATATATCGCGTTTTAAACAGTTTAAAAAGTGTTTTATTTAAATGTGTACTACTCGCGTAAACTACAGACAGGAATACATTTTATCTCTCTCCAATTCTATTGGTATCTATCGTCGTCAAAGTTTTAGAATTTCTTGGTAAAATTGTTATAAAACTTCATACACCTGTAAAGGCAACGTGGCGCACACAATAGAAGCAGCGAATAAAGAATCACAAATTTCGATAAAAAATAATACCCTTAATAACTCAATACTTTGTGACAGCTCCCGAAAAGGGAAATCGAAACGGGAACGAATTGGATTATCTCTGATAAGAATATTGTAAAATTGCTTCGGATTTGATAAATATTCTGATTTAAGAGTATTTGCCTGATATTAATATTTTTTGTATAGTCATTTGCATTATTTATGCAATATAATAATTAAATAATAGGACGGTCACACATTTTTTACAAACTAAAAGCATCCTTTTTTCTGTCTATATTAAGGATAATCTGTAAAATAGGCAATTTTGAATTTCGAACGGTTTTTTAATCATGAACGTCTACAGATGTCGCTGTAATGACGATAAGTGCAAATCTGCGTTTCTGTTCTAGTCTGTGTGGATTTCTGAATCAAAGCCAAAATAGGCCCATAGCGCATCTTAGATCCAAAAAGCCTTCCTGCGGTTGCTGCTTGTTTTTATTAGGACAGCTTGGTTTTAATTCTTTTGAAAGTCGCAGATCTCCTGGGCAATTAGTTGTAGCTTGTATCCTTATTTGTGGTAAGCCTGTCGACTGTGTGTACCGAACAACTATGGCCGCGCTAGAAGACACGATCTCTTTGACGTCTCAAGAGGTCGCACCTCTGCTCGCGCGTTTTCGCCGATACCACGGATTTTAACCTCGCTCAACGACCTTTTCGCAGATGGTCATCAATACTGAGAATAGTCTGATTTTGAAATTTTGTCCTAATGTAATTTGATGCATACTCTATTTTTAAGTGTAATTCTATTGTGTACTTCTATCCAATTATTGTAAGTGGCTATCGCCGTTTTAATTGTTTTATAATAAATAAATCTTGTTCAAACGTATAGTATAGTAGCTGTAGTACAATTTTCTGTTTTATAGAAGCACATTTATAATATTTGCATTATCTTTATGAAGAATCTTATTAATATTGCTGGTAAGAAGTCTTTTAGTATTTTATTTTGATATTGTCGATTTTACCTTTAATAATAATTAATTAATGAAGCAATCATTAATGTTTAATGAAACAGATCTACATTCCTCCTCATTACATTTCTAAGTGGTCGTAAAACAAAGAGACGTGACGCAAGTTAATTCGAATGCTTAGAAGTTTCCAGAAATGGTGGAATAAGGGTCAATGTTTAAATGGAGTCGCCTCACTTGCGTTATCTATGTCAAACTGGTGATCAACTAAATCGATATCATCATGATGTTTTAGAGGTTTGTTGGTAATGTCTGTTGATTCTCCTCGGAAGTGACTTCTTATTATTTTGTATCTTTCTTGCAATCTGGCGATTCCCGAATACCTAGCCGAAGCGAGTCGTACACATTAAAAAAAAACATGTTAACAGTTTAAAACGCGAATTGTACTATTCAAACTTTTGAAAACTTTAATAATTTTCACATGTTATTATTGCACATGCTGGCACTATATGAATAAAAAATATCGATAATAAATTGAAAAGATTTACGACTCGGGCAGGTCTTGAACCGGCACCCATAGCGTTCCGTGCTGTTGCTCTATCCAATTGAGCTACTGAGTCATGCCGAGTGAGGCCCCGTGGCCACGACTGCTGAAAAGCCTACGAAACTTCTTTCGTATTTGAAATAACTTTTAACTTTTGCGTCTTAAACCGTTAAAGTATTTTATTTAAATGTGTACCAAATGTTTTTTTTTTAAGTTTATCGCCTGTAATTAAATACAATATGCGATATCACATCACTATCGCCGAATCTTAATTGGAACTCGCTGAAAGCAAAACTCGGCTTATGTAATTCAATTACAACAAAAGGGTAGCGTGGATTACTCTGATAAAGGCTCGAGACATTAAGGGGTGGGAAATAAAAGATGCAATAATCTCGTGTTAATATGCCAAGGGTCGAAATTCTTTGCGGCACCGTTATTAGCAAAATCCTCTCGGGCTCATGGAAGGAAGGAAACAATTCTACCCACCTTTGAGTATTCCCATTTTAGCCCTCGCGACCTTGTTCATAATAAATCCTTTTGTACCACGGTGTAGCCGAGAGAAATGGTAATCTTGCTAGTTTTTGTTTGAGTTGGAGCTTAAGATTGTCCTATTTTATTTCCATCACCATGATGGTCTATGATGCGATCATGGCTTTGTCCTGTGCTACGCTAGCTGTGTCCGCGAGTTCTTCCGAGCGTAAAATAGTTTTCGGCATCACAATTTGTTTTTGCGAAGCTCTCCTCAGCTTTATAAATTATGGCTGTGACCAACGACGTCGTCCGCGTCCCATTGTACTTGAAAGTTATTTTTTAAAAGGTAGCTCACATGCTGTCGCGGACATTTTTTTAGATTCTTTTGTTGTTCATTGAACCGTTTTCGCAGCGCACGCACTTAAAGGTAAATAAATTCCTCCGGTTTTTCCACATTCCCTTTATTTGTTCGATCCTATTGGTCGCAGTCTGTTGTTTTATAGCCTAAAGCCTCCCATGGTAAATGGTTCAACCATCACAAAAGATTTTTTTCAATTCAAACAAAATATTCAGCTTCATAATATTAGTAGAGATATATTTAAAATGATTCGGTATTCAAATTTGTAAAATTCTGACCTGAAAAAAGTTTGAGTAAGGCCGCGGTGAGGACATTACAAAAGTTGAAAGTGTATTTTGCGCTTTCAAGTTATACTGTGATCGGGTTTTAGTTTTTGAAGCTTTTAAGCTCGTGTCCACAAAACGTTACGTATTTAGGATTTTTTTTACGCGGGGGGTACACATTGAATAAAAAAAATACAGTTTAAAGCGCGAATTACTTATTCCTAACTACAGCTTTCATTTTTTGCATCGACGACATGTTAAGATACTGAAAATCGCTTCGCAGTTGCAACAATTTCGGGTCGCTTGCTGCAACCCGAAATTGTTGCAACTTCTACTTTTGAATCTTATTTTTGTACATATTTTTTGTGGTGCAAATAAAAACATATTTTAAGTGTCGCATTTTTAACCGTTATTATTGTTTTATTTTAAATATAACCGCTTACTATAATCACAGCGGCATTTGAACCAACAGCGCATTCTGGTTTTAATCAAGATACTTCTGCGTTTATTAATTTCTCTTGGTAATAATGTGCAGTTACGTTGTACAGTGTACACAACAAACAGCTCTTAGCGATTGAATTACGGACACAGAGTGACATAAGTCAACCGCTTAAACCCCGCTCAGTGAGAAGTTTCGTGATTGTTGCGTCGCTTTGGTAAGTTTCGGGAGCTCGTGTATAATCTATATCTGGTCTCATACAGGGTGACAGGTTTGACGGTGACACTCGTGAAGTGAATATTTCAGTAGCAGGGCTGAAAATAACGGTTAAAGCACACTTAGGTGTTAAATACTGTCTATAGTTTACGCGAGTAGTACACATTTAAATAAAACACTTTAACGGTTTAAAACGCGATATATTAGTTAAACTTATTTGAAAATGATTTTTAACTTCGGCCCGACGTTTCGGATGCTTTGCAGCAGCCGTCTCCCCGTGACCACGGCTGCTGCAAAGCATCCGAAACGTCGGGCCGAAGTTAAAAATCATTTTCAAATAAGTTTAACTAATATATCGCGTTTTAAACCGTTAAAGTGTTTTATTTAAACACTTAGGTGTTGTAAATGTTGTATTTAAATACTGTCTATAGTTTACGCGAGTAGTACACATTTAAATAAAACACTTTAACGGTTTAAAACTATTTCAATAGGGAGGACGGCCTCAAACTATCAAACACCTGGGATCCCATATTAAAAACTCTGGATCCCAATAAACAGCATACCAGCAAACGCGAAGACACCGTTAGTCAATTCTGTAAGGACCCGGCCAGTTTCGCCAAATACCAACTTCGACGGAACAGATGGCGCTAGCGTAGCAATTCTTTACTTTGACGTCTGAGACATCCTCCATCTTTAGTCTCCCCGTGACCACGGCTGCTGCAAAGCATCCGAAACGTCGGGCCGAAGTTAAAAATCATTTTCAAATAAGTTTAACTAATATATCGCGTTTTAAACCGTTAAAGTGTTTTATTTAAATGTTGTATTTACCATATACGATTTTAATACTATAAATGTATGGCTAATAAGCAACGGGTCGTAAGATGGATCGCCATCGGGTCCAACGTGTTTCCAATCAAATGGGCGAAAAATGCTGGACTTCGTCTGGAAATCTTTATAATAAATTGGTGGTAGGCATATGTAAATTCCGTCGGAGTACGAACCACAGATACAAAAGCTGTGAAGTCTAATCGAGTTTTAATTTCTTAATATGGTATTCCGAATATTGAAAGCTAAAATAAGTCAACAACGCATCGTGGTGAGATGTTATATGGATGGGTTATTTCACTCACTTCATTTTATTTGTTTTTAAATTTCTATCTACTGCTTATGAAAATAAAATGTATTCTTATGTAATTATTTCAAAGCACATATTGCCGTTTATGTAACTATTATAATAATTTAATATTTAACTAGCTACATAAATAAATAAAGAAGTTTTTAAAAATGTGCTATGAAATTATGTTAATTTTGAGAAAAAAAAATTACACTTATTTCTAATGCTATAAAAGTTCGATTCGATCTTAAGTAGGTATGCTACAAGTCTACGTTTTACCATCTATTATTGAACTTTACCAGTCCTTTAATTAGAATAATTTTATCCATAAACACACTACGATTTTCCCTGCTCCATCAGCGGAACTGCCGTTTATTACGACTCGGAACTAAGCACCATTTGTCATTTTCCGTCAATCTGACAGTCGGGACATGGACGGTTTGACGCGATAATTATATCTTCTGATCGGTGTTTTTACTTCGTTATAAATCTCTGAACGCTAATGGGTTTCCAAGTTTTTTTTATAAGATTCTAAAGTGCAGGATGGCACTGCCGAACGTCTTAAGCCAGGGGATCTACGATTACGAGTGATCGGAAAGAAATTATCCCAAATTTGTACTTACAGATAATATTTAAAATATATTCAAATAAAACACTTTTTTATATTACTTATCCTAGTATTTTAAGACGTAATATATTAGTTAAATGTCGAGTCGTAGTTAAAATAAATTGAAAATAGGTTAACTAATTACGCGTATTAACGCGTTTTATACTTCACTTCACTTTTCCATCTGTGGATCGAATCGTTCGTGAACTGGACAGAATTTTCGAAATCCCACTACCTTGGCTATTAGCCATACATTTTTACCATTATGTCAGTGGCTCGGTGAAATATTTTGTTAGATTGTTGAGTTCTTAAAATTAAATTTTTCAAAGATGTCTTCCGGTTACTTTTTTGTAATATGGGGTAAACTTCAATATTATTAACGGAAGCTTATAAAATCTCGTGCGCGTTGTTAAAATATTGCGATGCTACAAAACCAGTAGTTTTCAGTATGTTAGTTTGTGCATTCGAATATCGGATTTATATTTACGGAGAAAAGTTTGAAACTCTATCAAAGCGTCTCATGTGGGCTTACCGAAGATAAAACATCTGACACGCTTCGATTTGCTGTCCCTACGAGAGAGAGATTGTGTCTCCTAAATCCCTTAAGGTGCTTATCTGTTCCACCTCGACGCTAGTAGCTTACTTTTAATTTATTTCTTGTTATGTTTTTTCTTCGAACATTTTTTAGTTCACTCATAGTGGAGCCTGTTCGAAGTTCGAAGAAAGGATTGGGTTTGTCTTCTCTACACACTAGAGACATTATATTATAACAGTGTATATAGAGCTAATTGTTAGAAAATTTCTGATAATTGGACATAACCTGGGCGTGATTAAAGGGCTGCGAGAGCCCTACATTTGTATTATTCCTTAATTTACAATATCTATCACGAGAGAGTTCGTTATTATTGGAATGATTGTGAGCTTATAAACTGATATGTGTGTTAAATTTTAAACGTGTTCTCAACGTCATTAGTGATGAAATACATAATACTCATCGGATTGTATACGTTCTTTTCATGTGTATCTCTTATAGGATTAATCGAGAACACATCAAGGTAATAGGTTATAAGAATACCTGCTGCTGTTGGAGAAATCGCAGCCGTAAAGTCTATTAGTTTGGTTTTATAAAGGCTTCACCAACGATATTAACAGCGTGTACTTTGTCTTTGTGATCTATATCTAGTCTTTTTTAATCTCCGTTTTTGTCAGACCATTTATGTAATGATAGACAAATGAATTACTTCTTTATTGTATTTCAGACAAAACAAGTATTGTATGCACTTTGTGGTTTATGCAATACATAAAACACATTCAACGGTTTTAAATGCTAAAGATATATCCGGATATTTTGAATGCTTTGCAGCAGCCGTCCCAAAGGACTTCTGAAATATTGGGTATTCATTGAAAATATTTTACTCGGCCACCAAAAGTGATTTATTCGATATTTAAATGTTTAATGCAGCCCAATTTAATTTGTTACCTTGTTGTTTTATTTTGTTCTATTTTGTGACGTTTTCCCCGCACAATAATTCATCGTTCGAGGTATAGGAAATGATATTTTGTCCTCAATCTTCCTCTGCGGCACGCCAAACGTGAATCGTTGTTTTGCGGAAATGAAATTCTTAATGGAGTCGAAGAAGTTTGAGATATCAATCAAGTTCGACGAAATATGACCTCGCATTAAAATCGAATTGTGGCCGGAATCGGCCTCTAAAGATCGGGAGCGAGATAACGAATGCAAAAACTTTTTAACAGATCATGCGACCCGGTAAATGGCGTGCTGTGGTGAATGAACCGCGCCGAAGTCTGTGGGCCGAAGTGGCCGTGGCGTGGTGCCAGCTCAAATCTCCCAAACTATATTGTCGTTAGATAAGGACTATAAATCGGCGTGTGCTTCACTGCTATCATAAGCTTTATTACGTCTGTTGTTCTATCAACAGAGGTTGAACAACAATTCGTTACGGTACGTTTTTCGGTGTCACATATGTAATAGATAAGCGTGATACTATTTTGAATTTATTTACAATTAGCTAATACCAGGGTTTTGATATCCCCTACCTCCCCTTATCCTTGATTTCCTAAAATGTGGTTATGTATAGATGCAAATAAAAACTCGACACAAATTTTGTTGTATAGCCAACTGTGATGATTGGAGTGGAGAGGCCCCAGGTTCGAATCCCAGAGAAACATACAATTGTTTCAGTCGGGCAGGGCACAGAAGTCTGATCAACTACTTGCCAGTTAAAAAGAACGTATCAGTGAAACGGGCACAGAAATGGGTTCGCCCCATGCCCCACAAGGGGGAAACGGGCTTTCACACAACACACACACTTGTTATCTGATAAGGGGAGGACTGAAAATTCGTTAAGCAAGCCTTGCTGAGCTCAAACTTTTAAGCACAAAGTTTTTTTCATTTTCATTTAGAAGTTGATTCATTTTAGTTGGGAGTTACGTACAATTATTTGTGTAAACGGATTATATTTATTTATTTACTTGTCTACATTCAAATGTATCATTAATCCAAAACCGTTTATAAAAGGACTGTAATGTATACACTATACAGAATTTGAACGTCAAATAACTTTTCAGCGCCCTATTTTCACTAACAGCCAGCACGCAAATTATATGTATTTGAATACAGCTTTTTTGAATAACGACCAAGTATAATATAAGCAAACAGAATATTTTGCTATTCATTTTACAAAAAGCAACTAACAATATTATTAGAATTATACATTTTTAACGATTCGGTTCCGGTGGTAATGAGGGTATGGCAATATTACTTGAGTTTAACCAAAGGCCTTGGTCGCGTTCAGTTTAGATGACATCCAGATTACTGTTTAGTATGATTAAGTTCAAAGGTTCTAAATTAAGCTTACTATAAGTTTTTATTTAACAAGGTTTAAATAAAACACTTTAACGGTTTAAAACGCGATATATTAAACTTATTTGGAAATGATTGATGATGTCTCCCCGTGACCACGGCTGCTGCAAAGCATCCGAAACGTCGGGCCGAAGTTAAAAATAATTGCCAAATAAGTTTAACTAATATATCGCGTTTTAAACCGTTAAAGTGTTTTATTTAAATGTGTACTACTCGCGTAAACTATAGACAGTATTTAACAAGGTTATCTACTAGTATTACTTAAGGTTACATCATACGTCTAATAATCATCTGGTGATCGATGTTTAGTTTTGTATCCAGGTTTGTGCTAAATTGTTTGTTCCCTTGTTAGAATTTTTCTTAGAAGATTTTTTAGTTTCCAGTCTCGACCATCGTCTGTCTCTACTATGTTAATTAATTTAGTAGCTGTTAAAAGGTGCATGGGACCATCATAGTTCGTGATGGTAGAATAGGTTGGAATGACAATTGCTTAATAGATTTCGTGCAAAGTTTTGTCAAAAAATCCTATATCAAATACTGTCTTTAGTTTATGCGAGTAGGACCTATTTAGTTAAAACACTTTAAAGGGTTAAAACGCGATATATATGACACGTCGGGCCGTAGTTAAAATACATTTCAAATAAGTTTTATATGTCGCGTTTTAATAAATCGACTTTCTTCGACGACACGGGCGGGCCTTGAACTTGCATTCACAGCGTGCTGCTGCGCCACCAATGGAGGTACCGTGTCTCGGCATGTTTGGTTAGACTTTTTATTTATATGTAATAATAACACGTGAAAACTATTAAATTTATTTTCTCTATTTCATTCATATTATAAGTAAGCTGGGATAATTCTTCAGTTTCCATTGATAAAAATTGTGTGCAACTTGCAAACGCAACTATTTCTTTGTTATTTCGAAGTTGGAAGCAACACGAACAATTCCACATCTATCGAAAACTCTGTCCGCGACCGCTTGAAGATTTGCTATTGTAGATTGTGCCACATAGGATGGAACTGCAAAGAAGTGAAGCTCGCTTTCCGATGTGGCATGGTGCCAATCTCGCGGTAGTTTGCAACATATCGCACTATTGGCTCCATAATGTATGCCACTTTCTGTATGCATCCGATGGTAGTGAAGGGATCATATGGACTAAAAATTATATTAATGCTTCTATATCATCCATTCTGAGATCTAAAATATTGAGCAGATATTATTGTTTAATTAAATACTTTAAGTGTTTAAACTCATTGAAAATTATTCATACATTCTCCGCGTGATCACGGCTGCTGCAAAGGACCCGAAACGTCGGGCCGTAGTTAAAATAATTTTCAAATAATTTAAACTAATTTATATCGCGTTTAAACCGTTAAAGTGTTTTATTCAAATGTTGACCACTGACGTAAACTATAGACAGATATTATTGTGAAGGCTATTTAATTATTGTTTTTACACATTAAAACAGCACGTGCTGGAAGATATTAACTAAAACCTATTTTGGTAATAAAATACAATGACACGGACAGGACTCGAACCGGCGTCCACACTGATTCGTGCTACTGTGCATTACATAATACGTAAAAATAGAAAAGATTACTAAGCACCAAGCTTGCTGCAAAATATCTGATACGTCGGTCTGTAGTTAATAAAATAAAAAAATATCTTATTTTTACGTTACTAATATATTTCGCGTTTTAAACCGTTAATAATGTTTCATTTAAAGTAGTACCATTCCTTTCGTTTGTGTTTTGTGAAATGCAGGAAGCATTAATTCAAATCGTGGACGCAGAAGCATGCTTTCATATATTTTCAAGTTAGATTTATAATTAACTATAATTTTGTTTAAATACAAACATGGCGGAATTTACACCAAGCAGTCCTTGTTTGTATCAAAAGGAAGGTCTTAAAAGTGAAATGCCGTTTACCCCTGTATGGGGAATGGTACAAACACATTTTTGTATCCTTTTTTACTAGTTGCTTTAATAACAGATAACTATGTGATCTAGGTATCTATACCCGACTGAAACTAGGTTTGCTCGTCCGGGATTCTAATCCCAGGATCTCTTACGCTTAACATTTAATGTTCTCTTATTAAGTAAAGACGATTATTAGGTGCATATCGCTTAACCGGATGTGTGGTTTAGTTAGAGAGCAATTAGGACCACTATAGACAATGTCTTATATTCTTACATTATGAGCAAGAATCTCCTCTATTATATTATATTTATTGGCGTTACTCCAAGGCATCGATATTGGAACTGTATTGCCCACGTCAAAGGCTTTGGGCATTATATTCAAGTACTTCATTGCCACAAGTGCCAAACGCCATCTCTAGACGTCTAAAGAAACTTAAAACTCCTAATCATGCTTTTAACAGACAATACACTTTTTTCTACCTAACTTTAACGGTTTAAAACGCGAAATATATTTGTAATCGTCGGGCCGTAGTTACAAGAAATTGTACATAAGTACTGTAGTGTTTTATTGGAATGTGTCTTACTGACATAGTCAACAGACAATATTAAAACTCATAATAGAAATAAAGACTGTTGACATTACAAATGATGTATGTATTCCTGTATTCCTTTTACATACAACAAAATAATCTTTAAAACTTTCTTGTTCACAAAAGACTTACGTACATACAGTAATTTTTATTTATTATTAACTAATTATCTTAAAAACAATAAGAAAGATTGTAGTTTTAAATGTGTGTACCACGAAGCCATTCGTGTGCGACTACGACTCGGTCTTGGCCACTTTTATCTATAAACACCTCCGTCCATATTGTATGGGCTATCATAACTTAAATTTATCCTCGTGTTCGTTACCGGGTGCATATGCAATATGGGCAATATTAAATACCACAAGCCAGCAAAAGCTATTCAGTGCATCGCAAGAAACGCCTTCGGCGAACATGATAATATATTTGGCGCCGCTAGTTATAAGGGATATTGTGTTGTAACCATCGCCCGTCCTACGCACTAGCAGGGATCTGATTCTGGTTATTCTCGAACAAGTGACTCGCTAGCGACTGGCAGTCGCTAGCGAGTCACTTGTTCGACGGGTAAAACGCACATCTTACTAGATTTGCGTCAATCGTCCTTAAATTAGTTATTGTTATTAATTTCCAAGTATTAAATATAGTAATTTAATATTTTAACATCTGAAAACTTTAATATTTTCAACATTATGGCACTATATAAATTGAAAAAGTTTACGACATGGGCAATACTTGAACCGGCATCCACAGTGTTCCGTGCTGTTGCTCTAACCAATAGAGCTAGTGTTGACAAGGTAACTCAATGAACGTATTTTTTTTTTTCAATTTATAATCGATTTTTACATTTATTAATTTTAATAAAACACTTTTAATGGTCGAAAACACAAAATGTATTTGTTAACTCATTTACAATATCGCGTTTTGAATTGAAGTGTTTAATTTAAGTGTGTGCTTCTCGCGTAAACAAGTTATCGCTTATACATAACATATTTTAAGAATTTACATACGAAATATGTGATACATACATTTTATTTTCTTAATACATAGTGTTCTGCTTTATAAACTTATTTGGAATAAATAAAAACATGATAAGTTTCAAGCAATGTTTACAACACATTGTAAATTGCAGAATCAGTACCCGAGTTGTTTCTCGAGAGGACGTCAATTCTTATAAAAATAACTTATAATTTATGTACACTTATTATGAAGAAATAGAAGGACAGCGAAAAATAACGAGGGTCGGGAAGTTTTCGAGTAAACTTTGCCCGAATCAACTTCATCTCGACAGTTGACATTCAACGTTTCTGAATTTGTACTTGTGACATTAAATTTGAGAGAAATTTTATTGAAGATTTTTTTACGAACCATAGTTGTTTATTTATTTTGATATAAATAAATAAACACTTTTGGATCGCTAAATCCTAACGTCGACTTATTTTGAGTTTTTGAATATCCAAAGATATAATACACCCACCATAATGTGTACAAAAAAAATGTCTCGCTTCAAAGGGACTTCTTATTGTAAGGTATTATTTTTAAATAATTGTTGCCTTTTCTCAATTTAAACTGATATCAAAGCACACAAAGTACTTTTCGAACACGTTGGTCGTTGGTCTAATGGTAGCAATAGCTAATAGTCAACGTTTAAATAAAACACTTTAACGGTTTAAAACGCGATATATTAGTTAAACTTATTTGAAAATGATTTTTAACTTCGGCCCGACGTTTCGGATGCTTTGCAGCAACCGTGGTCACGGGGAGACTGTGACCCGTTTCGTTCGTATAGCGTTTAAAACCGTTAAAGTGTTTTATTTAAATGTGTACTACTCGCGTAAACTATAGACAGTATTTAATAGTCAACGTGTCGAGCGTCGATCCCCACCAGGTCTAACATCTGCCTAATCAATTTATATTTTTTCTGAAACAATAGGTTTTTATTTATAATTAAATGGGTGATAGTGATCATGGAAATTCCGCCTGGGTCACGAACCACTCTCCACAGATGAAAAGCTGTAAATTGCAATTGCGTTTTGGTTTGAGTCTGTGTCTCTTCAAACATACAAAGCCAATCTCTTGGTTCTAAACTACCTCTTCATCAATATCCAACTGTTCTTGCGTTCTATATACTGTGGTCTTACTTTAATATATATAGATAAAACGATAGGACATTATACTACAATTAATACACATAGCATTTGAAAACATTAATACTGTTTACACGTTATTGCACATGAAGGCACCATATAATTTAAAAACAAAAATAAATTGAAAAAATTTTCGACTCGGAAGAGCAACAGCACGGAACGCTGACTATGCCGGTTCAAGTCCTGGCCGAGTCGAAAAAATTTTCAATTTATTTTCGATTTTTACACATAGCATTGTTTATGTACAATAATTAGAAATATACACAACATTAAACACATTCACAAACAACAACACACCATCGTAATTAACAAACTTACCTTCCTATTTTGGACAAAGCATAACCGTTGTATAACACTATTGTAGCCGCTTCATTTAATTTTATAATTATAATTGGGGGCGACCCCTATTATTAAGTTTCAAATATGAAGGGAAACGTATAATTTGTAATTTGAAACCATTTCATTAAAATGATAAACTGTACGCGATAGTTGCTTCGATGACAATGTAGTGTGTATGGCGACTTGCCAACCGAGATTTTCCTTCGTTTGAAAACATTTGTTTTGATGTACTCGCTCGTATGTGGGGACTGAGAAGGCATTTTAAAATGGGATTTTATTTATGCGATCTCTTTGCAAGTATTCACTGGTTATAAATACTGCAATTATTGTGGGACGTGTTGGCATCGAGTTTTGAAATGATTTACGAGTAAGAGTTGGATTTTGAGGAAGCGCGAATCACGCGCAAAATCTAATCTTAACTGGTCGTTGATGGCGGTTAGATTTTAAATAAGTATCAGGAATTTAAAATAAATTTAAAAATTCTAAACTTTGTTAAGTTTATTTCTATATTATATTTACTGCATATATTTCTATATGTATTACCTGATCTAGCAACGGATATGAATGCCCTATAACACCATAATACAATATACAGATGATCTTTAAATGTCGATGATATTAAGTTGTAATTTTTAAAGCTTAAAGCATAAAATATATTTTTGTCTATTTTCCGATGGTGGAAATGGTTAAACGTGTGGCGTTAAGCGCGAGAAGTGTTTCGAACGCGCAGGGTATAAAGGTTGGACCATTTATTATTTAGTTATTAAACCGGCATCCGGTGTATCAAACCAATTGAGCTGCCGTGTCTGACACGATATATATAATCGATTTTTCATTTACCTAGTGCCATCTTGTGGTAACATGTGAAAAATATTAAAATTTTCCACCGACTTACTTTTGAATTAAAATCCGATCTTTAAAACGGACACGGAAACGTTAGGTCGTAGTTAAAATACATTAAAAATACGTTAATATATTTGCCGTTTTAAACACTTATGTTAAACGTGTCCTACTCGCGCAAACCCACATTACACAAACTAAAGCTAATCGCATATTTGTTAGCATCGTACGCGCTGTTTGTTTGTTCATCTACCGACATAATAAATGTTCTGCGATCACCTTTAAAAGTCGTAATATACACGATAAGCGTGTTTCTATTCATAATTCGCCCACGCCAGATGACGCCGTGCCGTCTGAAGGTGAACCTGTCGCTGCATGTCTTATCTTTACCTAGTCAATTATCATAATTGGACTACTTTACAATGCTTAGAAAAGGTTAATTCAAAGTTAAACAAGTAACTGGCTGTGTCAGCGACTTCGTCCGCGTAGAGTAGGTATTTGGGGCATCAAAATAAGTTTTGCAAATTTTCTTTACGTCTTTATAATAGGACAATGTTACCCACGACGTCACACATAGAGGGGTGCGGAAATTCTTAAAAATTATTTAAACAGGAATCATTCTTTGAAACACGTTGTTTGCGTATGTTGAACCGTTTTCGCAGCGTACGCATCGAAAAGTCACAAATATGAATTCCCCATTCCCCGCTACGTCCTCACTCCTATAAGTCACATCGCGATGTTTTTGCTATCTAACACAAATATAATTATTCAATTCGAACCAGTAGTTCCTGAGATTAGCGCGTTCAAACAAACAAACAAATTCTTCAGCTTTATAAATTAGTATAGATGACCACGGCTGTTGCAAAACATCCGAAACGTCAGATCGTAGTGCAACTATTATTTTTCACGTTTTAAACCGTTAAAACTGTTTTATTTGAATGTGTATTATTCGTATACACTACAATTAATGCTTTACAAGCTACACACGACACGAAATTTCCATTTTAAATCGCTGTAGGCAGCATTTTTATAAAGGAAATACTGTCTTTAAAGGAATAAATCTAGTGCGGCTTAAGAACACATTGGTCTGCTGTGAAGTGAAGCGTGAGCCGCAGATAGTTTGGCACAACACGCCAACAGAAAGCTACATCTGTTACTTTGTTCCGGGATTTGCTTTTTCCCATTTTCGCGCAACTGTTTTGGACGGCGCGTGTGTAACTTCGTGAAATTTTTAGATACTTTTCGTAGAAGCAAGTATAAAATTTAGTATTGGGTTCAGGATAATAGCACAGTTAAATTAAACACTTTTAACGGTTTGAAACGTGATATAATAACTACGATCTAATGTTTCGAATGCTTTGCAGCAACCGTTACTGTTCCAAGTTAACATCTATACTAACTGTATTTAGCTGAAGGGTTCGCTTGTTTGAACGCGCTAATCTCAGGAAATACTGGTTAAAAGGGAAAATTTAATTTTAAGGTTTAGGCGAAAAAATTTCGCTGCCAACAATAGGAGCGAAGAAATAGTGGGAAATGTGGATAAAACGGGATAAATTATTCATCTTTGCGGCTTCGGTTACGTGCGGTTCAAGATAGCAAAAAAAAATGCCCGCGACAGTATAAGCATATCTTTTAAGATTAACTTGCAAGAACGACGGGACGCGGACGGCGTCTTGTCTAACAGTTTAAGTGTATAGACTTGAACAGGAGGTTTGCAGAGACAATTTTTTATGACCAAAACAATAATTCTACGCGGTCAAAGTCGAAGAAAGTTAGTACTACATATGGCAAAAGAACTGTCTGCGGTATATTAAATAAAACACTTTAACGGTTTAAAACGCGATATATTATTTAAACTTATTCGAAAATTATTTTTAACTTCGGCCCGACGTTTCGGATGCTTTGCAGCAGCCGTGCCGTCACGGGAAGATGGGGAGTTAAAAATAATTTTCAAATAAGTTTAACCTAATATATCGCGTTTTAAACCGTTAAAGTGTTTTATTTAAATGTGTACTACTCGCGTAAACTATACACAGTATGTGGTATATTAGTTTATTTACATAATTATATAACATATTATGTACTCGTTTATAACAACAAGTTTAAACCTTAAATTGTTTTATTACAATAGTTTAAAAACGGTAATATATGTAGCAAGTAATATAACATTGATGAACCTATCTAAATAAAGAAATAAATATTTCATCTTAGAAGGTATTTCCAGCAATATAGTATAAATTGAACTGCTCAAAGTTAAGAATCTGCAATAGATAAGCTTGACGACGCCATACAGTTTGACAATATTGCCTGATCGCTATTATAAGCATTCTGGCACATGTTATCGACATTCCATCACAGGATATTCAATATTTATTATGTTATAATAGTTTTGGAACTCTTTCTCCTATGGTAGCAATGGGTGGCTGCCACCGGGTCCAGTGTGTTCCTAAACTCAATTTCGAAAACATTCGAATGAACACTTCTAACGGTTTAGAACGTGACATATATTAGTTAACTTATTTTATATTTATTTGTGTTCCCCGTGACCACGGTTACTGCAAAGCGTCTGAAACGTAGTTACATTAAATAAAAATAAGTTAATATATTAAGTGTTTTAAACCGTTACAAATGTTTTATTTACACCTATGTATTTAATAATTACTATAACCGTCATAACGATTACTTGTAATAAAATATCAGGTGGAATGGTTATTTGATATTTTATTAGTCGCGAATTAAATGGTTTAATTTCAAACATATTACATGCTTTACTAAAATAGCTTTTAAAAGTATATTTTTTATTAAATTTGCGTCGAAAATTGTTTATGTGTATGCCTCGCGTAAACTACAAACAATAACTAAAAAAACCAACTACCCTTGATTCTATTCTTATCAAAATTATTCCTTTGTCCAAAGGTGTGGTCTTCATGCAGACTTCACGGAGCTCACAGCCTGCGTCGGAGGCGAGCTGGACCGGCACGAGGGCTCAGCTGTTCACAGGCGGTACTTTTACATCACGTTACTCCGTGAGCCAGTATCCAGGTTAGTCAGTTAGGTTAGGTTTTAAAAGGAAATAAACGGTTGGAGCTAAATGTAGTGAAATCATGACGCACCATGTGCTGACTTATCATAAGACATGTTTGTGTGGGGGGGGGGGGGGGAATGAGTATCACTACATTGGTAGGGAGCATATACTTGTCCTTGCCGTTTCCCTGATCGGTTCTTGTACAGGCAAATTGATCAGACTTCTGTGCCCTGCCAGACCAATACAATCAATTGTTTGCCCGGTACTCGAACCTAGGATCTCTCCCTCTTAACGTAATGCTAGGTAAAATGTTTAACCGACTACAAAAGCGGTCAAAACGCATGAAAGCATCTTATATGAGTGAGTGATCATCATTTCGGCAGATATTTATCGGAGTACAGACACGTGAAGCGTGGAGCCACCTGGAAGGGCTCGCGGCACTGGTGTCAAGGACGGACAGCGACAGGTGAGATTTTTTAAAATCGTATGTCAAAATGAGACTTGAGATGCTTTTTCATCATTTAAAATATAAAATTCCAAATTTTAATTAAATAAATCAAAATTTGTTGCCATGCTTTAAGGAGTCGCGTATGAGAAGGTGACGTGCAAGCCAGTTCGAAAATTACATAAAACCTTTGATAAGGTTACCTCTTTAGTCGCTATGTTGCGGAGTAGAAGATCGTTCCATTTTTAGGATCGTTAAATAATATCCGAATTTCTATCTTTTCAGAAAAATTATAAATAACAAATTTACTGAAATAATAACATATACCCCGGTGGGGTTCGAACCCACGATCTATCGATTATTAGACATCGCTACCATTAAACCAACGAATCCTTCAAATGATGCTCAAATTTCCGAGTATGCTCGAGAAAAATCCCTAACATTTTAACATGAGTTTCAAACGCGTCCTCTTCACACGATATTATATTCAAAAAATGTAATAAGTGCCACAGCATTGTCGTGGGGAAAGCGTCTAGGCATTACTTATTCATTCGATGTTTATACAACCGGCTCATTACAATGCGTCTCTTGCTGGAATTTGGTTCGCTGTTCCAATCTTAGCAATGTATGGCTACAAACATTGGGTCCTGGATTCGATCCCCCGCCGGGTGTAACATGTTTTTAATATATTTGTTATTTTTCTGGAGCCCTGAATATTAAATAGGACGTAGGAATATGGAAAATGGTGTTTAACTATAAAATTTTGTTTCCGTCAAATATTTCAACTTTAAAAGATTGTTCAAATACGTCATTGGTTAATATACTTTAATTATAATATAGGCGAAATATAAGTATTTATAACAGGTCCGCGAAGGCTAGCGGTTAACTTAATTATCCTATATCTTTCACATTTTAAACCGTTAAAAGGGTTTAATTTAAGGCAAGTAATTAGATATAGATTGTCAGTTAAACGGATATCATTGTTCCAGGGACCGAAGTCCCTTCGTGCTACTCGGGCGATTCTTGGCGCGGAGTCACCCTAGAAGAATTTACGGCCTGCCCGTGGAACCTGGCCAACAACCGACAGACGCGGATGCTGGCCGATTTGGCGCTGGTGGGCTGTTACAACGGCACCCTACGACATCGGAACCCCGATACCGATAGGGTGCTCCTGGCGTCCGCTAAGCGAAACTTGGCTGCCATGGCGTATTTCGGCCTCACCGAATTTCAAAAGGTTTGTTAATATTTTAAAACTTTGATATATTCCAATGATTTTCTTAAGGTGTAAGCCATGAGACATTGAACCTTAATACGCAAGAGTAAAGATTGAAATTACATAGAGAGTTAGCGATTGTGTGTAGGACTAGGTAGATCAATTGGTTAGTAGTAGTGGCACGGAACGCTGACAAAACCGGGTCAAGTCCCGTCCGAGTCGTACCTTTTTTCAATGTTTTTTTATATTTTTTAATTTATATATATGTGTTAATGATAAAAGTAATCATAATTGAATTGATTATTTTAAAGCAAAACACTTTTAACGGTTTCAGACGTGAATTATATGTAATCTATATTGGGTTCTAGATGAGTAATTAAAAAATACGTAAACTAAAAACTATATACATAGCATTTTAAGCCGTAAAAAGTGAGTTATTTATTGAATAAGGCTTGCTGACAAAGTGCGCAGTAGTAATTAAAAATAAATTAATACGTTAAACAGTTTAAAACGAGAAAAATATTTCTCGTTTTAAACTTTAAACTCTGATTCCATTGAAAACTAAGCCTTCAAGTAATACCATATTGTGTTATGGCATGTTATTTACAACTACCGCAAGCCAAAAGGCAGCGATGCGAATATTTTCACAATACATTTAGTTTAATGCCTCAGTACAGCTCACTGTTAGACCGAATACATTATGCATAAAAGTCGCCATAAACATTTTCGCTCTAGAGACGGGCCGAAACCGCAACCGAATTTCGACAGCTTGAAGTTCATTTAAGTTATCCGAATTGAGTGCGAGGACTAAGTTTCATTATGTGACACAGGGCAGACAAATTTATGTGCCTTTACAATTTATTGACTACTTAGTAATTGTCCAGTCTTTTGAAGTCTACCCTCAACCCCACTGACACTATTAAACCTACTTAGCATTGAGTGCAGGACCTTCCGCGCTTAGCACTGCAATATTAATGAAAAATGCTTTAGTATGATATTATTAAATAAGGTAAAAATTACATTTAATTCACAAATCATATATTACAATATTATTTTAATTTGCATATTTGAAGACTTTAATACTTTTCACACGTTATTTCACATGAATGCCATCATATAATTATTTTAATAGTATGAAATAAAAATCATAAATTTTACAGTGAAAAAAAATTACGACACGAACAGGAATCGGCATCCACAGCGTCCCGTTGAATTGTTTTCAATATTAAATCGATTTTTAATTTTATATTGATTAAAATAAAATACAAATTAACAAGAAACAAGCGTTTTAACGCAAACCACTATTTATATATTTCCGGATGCGGAAACGAAATTCGGTTTCGGTTCAAACCGCATTGGCCTATCTCTAGCTATGATAAATACCTAACTAACTTGGGTGCAAAACAAAATGTGCAAAGAAGCGATCCATCATAGTTTTACGACACCACCCTTAATGGTAGTTATGTAAGTAGGTCGGCTAATGTCTAGTCAAGGAGTTCGAGTCCAGTGACCCTGACGGGAGATAAGTGCCATTATTTGCGCTTAAAGCTCTTGTCAGACTACGCCATAATATACTAGCAATACTTACATAAAAATTACTATTCATTTATATAATTGTGTTTTTTAAATAGACAATACGAAAAATAACGCACGTAACGATGTGGGTGCCGGTTCAAGTCCGCTCGTGTCGTATTTTTCTTTAAATTTAAATACAATTTTAATTTATATAAGGCCATTGTGTGAAAAATTAAAGTTGTCAAATACAATTGATGTCTTCTTCAAATTCTATTTTTTTATTTTTGAATTTAAATCATTTTGTCCGTTCATAAGATTACACATTCCAACTTACTTTCGTTTTGTTATAAACATTTCTTCATAGCAATGTTATACATTAAGACTTAACATAATCTTCACAATTAGTACGATGCGATATTTTCGTGCTCAAGCTATAATGTAGTCTTAAAAGAGCCTCACTTTGCTCATATCTGCGCGTCCATTTGTCGACTGTGCTGCCACTAGCACGGTCTTCATTGTTATATCTAGACATCGCTCAATTTATTGTAATTTGGGAAGCTTGATTCACTGCGTAGTGCATAACACGATCTATGCGCTTGTATTGTGACTGAAATATCTTATATAGAAGAGAATAGAAATCCGTTTATTCAGAAACAACACCATTTAAAAGCTTCGTTTAGTTCACTTGATGAAAGGTAAAACACTCCATTTTACCTCAAGTGATATACTCAAACTCAAACCATACCTTAGCTTAATTACTACTATTATATTTAACTTCACTAAAAAAAGAGGAAGATAGAAATAATCTTAGAAGGTGGTTGTGGAAATGGGGGAAAGCACTCAGCATGTGCTTCACCACCCAAGAGTAGAGGAGAAGCGCCGGTTTTCAGTGATCCCCGGAGAGAACGAGTATCCAACAGCTATAAACTTTTTATTGAACTAAACTAAACTAAACTTTAAAAGTAACCTATTTTAGATTTTAATATTCGGAAATCCACAGACTGAAACACATTTAAAAATTTCTATATTCCTACCACCCATTTAATATCCAAATTTCCAGACGAAGTCCAATATGTTTCGGAAACATTATATGATGATTAGAAACTGGACTCGGTGGGGATCGAAGCTACGAACCGTTATTTGACTTTCCTTCCATTAGACTTACGTGCCCGTGAGACAGATAAAACAGCTAAGTCTTGTTAAGAGGGTTCCTTTTTTAAAAGAAGACGGAGACACTGTCAGTCTGACAACGGCTGCTGTAAAGCATCCGAAACATCGGGCCGTAATTAAAATAATTTTCAAATAAGTTGTTTTAAACCGTTATATTGTTTTATTTAAATGTACTACTCTATTTATTAGGTATTTATAATAATTAAACATTAAACTAATTATCTAGGTCTCGCTGTACTCGTGTTTGAAAATGTCGGAATTAATATACGCCATAAAATAATTATTATTTTAATACTGATAAGTGGTTTTGCATATTCATAAGTTCGTGTTCACTATTGTTACTGCGCATATATTCTATGCACATCGGAATAAATAAAGCGCACCGCATACTGAACATCCTAATTCATTTGAAAGAAAGAAGAATTACATTTATCTATCAGCCTTTAAGCTTAACGATTTAAAACGCGTCTACAATTAACTGTTTAACGTGTTTGGGGCTGGCACAATAACAGCGTTGTGGCTCCTTTTGGTACCACAACATAAGCTGAGCTTCTTGCAGACGCTGGGCACTTATTGGCATGTTTTAATACATTTCAGTAAATAAAAATGTATAGTCAAAAATCATTTATTCACGTAGGTAATACGCAGGTGCACTTATGCACGTCACACCAGCTAAAAACTAATGAATAAATTTACATTTTCCACTTGTTCCCAATGTCGTAGAACGAACGAGAAGAACTGGCAAAAAACTCGCTGCCACTCCTTAACACCATGATCATTTCACAGTTATAACGTGTCCGAGCTCCTATAAGAATTGGGGCCAATAGTAAATGGGAGCTTCCTGACTGAAGGGTTTGAGTTCGATCCTGATGTAATACTGGTTCATTATCAACTAATATAGAACTCTTTTGCAGATCTCGCAGTACGTTTTCGAAGAGACGTTCAACCTACGCTTCGCCGTACCGTTCACGCAGCACAACGCGACAGTGTCAGGCGCCACTCTCGCCGCACTGTCGCCTGCGCAGGTCGCGCACATCAAGCAGCTAAACTCCCTAGACCTGGAGCTGTACGAGTTCGCCAAGAACCTCATGCTTAAAAGGTAACTTCGTCGTTTTATATACTAGCTGTGTCAGCGACTTCGTCCACAACGAATAGTTGAACCTCCTCTTTGTCCTTATAAATTAAAGCTGATACCCGCGACGTCGGTTGGATCCCATCGTTCTTGCGAGTAAATCTTAAAATATAGACATGCAGTGTCGCGGACACTTTTTTAGATCGTTTAAAGAGGAATATATAAGTATAGATATATACCTAATAATCAGTGAATACCATGCTCATCTGTCCTCCTAGCATTAAAAAAAAATCAACGAGTCGATTCCCATCGGAGTCAACATGTTTCTAATTAAATTCCATCCGAAACCCCAGCAGTGTGTGTTTAGACTTCGGTTTTCGGTAAAATAGGTCGACAACCTTTAGTAGTATAGTAGTAATAGTAGTTAGTTTAGATGCTATATACTTTTCCACTATACTAACGAGGCAGTAAGCAGATCTTCATCTCAAGATCTATAATTTAATCCGTCACCAGCTCATTTGGACGCGAATTCACGTCATTGCATTCAACGGGCATTTAATATTCTCCTTCATTATGTAATTCGCCGCCCTTTGCAAGTTAATGACATTGCGACTTTGTAACCGTCGCACGTGCTCGCGCATGCACGATCTCGCTCCTTATACATGCAAATACATTGTGTCATGGCCATACAGATTATAATAATTCAATATACAGGGTGCCCCCAATTATAACACTTTAAATTTACGCGTTCGTCCATGAGATATAAGATTAAATTGTTCTTTCACACAAAGTAAATAGAGATAAAGTCATTTAAAAACAATTCGAACGGTTTAAAACGTTTACGATGTTTCGATGCTTTGCAGCGGCCACAGTGACCATAAATAAGTTTAAATAATACATTTCGCGTTTTAAACTGTTACACGTGTTTCATTTCTAGTAAAAAGTCAAAGTAATAAAAGGTATTCGTGTAGGTAAGTGTAGGTACGCTTTTGAACGCCATAACTTTTTTTAAGCTGTACTTCGTGTATCTGTTTATCAGTCGTAGGATCAGTATAAATAATGTTTAATATATAGATTTGAATACTTAGCGTTCATAAACATTCCTCTAATTAGTCGAGGATAGTCTTTCACTAATTGTAACATAAGCTTCGTTCATTTCGATTAACGACGGTTCTGTCTTAATCAAAAGAGCGTTTAACTGCACTTAGAACAGTTACCGCAACGTCGAGTGGCGATATAATCGCTGGCGGCTTGCTTCAAGCGATAACTACTGTATGCCCTTCGCTTTGTTTGACCGTCTCCATAGTTCCATGGTTTAAATAAAACACTTTATCGGTTTTAAACGGTCTCGTCCCGTGACCACGGCTGCTGCAAAGCATCCGAAACGTCGGGCCGAAGTTAAAAATCATTTTCAAATAAGTTTAACTAATATATCGCGTTTTAAACCGTTAAAGTGTTTTATTTAAATGTGTACTACTCGCGTAAACTATAGACAGTATTTAGTTCCATGGTTTTTAAAAGCTAATGGCAGCCATGTATGGCTAATAACCAACGGTTCGTGGGTTCGATTCCCGCCGAGTGTAATATGTTTCTAAGCCATGAAAGATGTTGCACTTCGTCTGGAAATCTGGATATTAAATCTGTTTAATATATTTCACAGTGTCCAATGTGGTCCCACATTAAGTTTTTTATGTCATTTAGTTAAGTTATCCAATGTTTTTAAAATAACGAAAATAGTAAATATATGATATCATTTATCGATACTAATATTATGAAGCTGAAGACTTTGTTTGTTTGAACTCATTTATCTCGGAAAGTACTAGTTCGAATTGAATTTACGATTAAGTTGCAAAAACGACGGAACGCGTAACAGGACGAGGAGGAGGTTTGCAAAAATACATTTTGATGCCCAATATATCATGATACTTTATTCGGGCAGGGCACATAAGTCTAGTCAACTACTTGTCTATCAAAACCGTCCACAAAAATGGGCACAGGAAAGTGTTCACCCCATGCCCCAGGGAGGGAAACGGGGTTACTCTTTTTATTAAGAAAAATGCTTGTTGTGTTGTTCTGCGTACTAAAGTTTTATTTTTTCAGATTCGAAGCGCTGAGAAAACGAGACAGCGATTTCGAGTTTCGGTGGCGACATCTGGGTGAAGTGGCGCCCCGTAGCGGCGTTACTGAGTTCGATTGGGACTCGAATCTCGAAGACGCGACGACAGAAAAATATAAAGGCAAATAAAATGATAAGGTCGCGGCTAGGTGTAGTACTATTTGGCAGGTTATCGCTTGACTTATGTTACCTCTGCAGCTAGGATGTGCCGTTTATATTAAGTAAAATAGCGGAGTAACTTGAAAGAAGATTGCTTAAATGAGGCCGTGGTCTCCTATAAACGCTCTTCGCCAAAGATTATACTTATATTATCATGTGTGAAAAAATTCGAAGATGACGTATAGGACACGGTCGGCAGCTCAATTGGGTAGAGCAACATGTGTGGATGCCGGGTTAGGCCCTGCCGTGTCGTTTTTTTTCCTATTTATAATCGATTTTTAATCTATTAGAATTATACTAAAACATATTGCTAACTAGTTGATATTTTACGTCCTGTTAACATCAATAGTGACTACACTGCTTTCGTCAAATTAGAGGACGCGGCGAGAAAGAAACAACAATAGACGTGTGAAAGAGACAACAATATTTCTGTTTCTACGCTGTATGCGATCTGGGTTTATAGTTGACCACGGCCTAACCTTGACGATGCAAAATCGACCATCGGATGTAGGTGTTAAGGTCGAGTGTATCCGCTAGTCACCGTCGCTGTATACATTCAATATTAGCATTTAATTTTTGTAAAACATTTCAGTGACAGCTTTTTATATTCTGTACAAAGGAGGTTTATTATATGCTTGTGTGTAGGAAGTAAACGTTGTTTAAGACCACTTTTGACATTAGTGGTATTGTGATGTGACATGTTGTATATGTCAAATTTGGTCCAAACAATTGGTCTTACTAGAATTCAAGTTTTTGTAATTAGATGGAGCTATTTTCTCTTCGTGTAACATGTACATATAAATTAATTTTTATTGATAGAAGTACATATTGGAATGTATAGTCTTAATCGTAAGTTTATAGTGAAGTAGGTAGGTAGGTTTTAAATTTTACTCAACTCGGCATCTAACTCTTCATTTAATAAATTTGTTATAATAGGGTAGAATATAAGTTTTTCTTTTACCCAACGAAATTTTAGGATTATTTTGATCAAAGGTTTGATTGGTGGGCTGACGAACTCGAATATTCGGTGTGATAAGTAAATAGTAGGCACTTTAAAGTTATGGCGAATTTCGTCTGCTTATACGATATAACAGATGGAGCTAGTGTAGCATTTTTGATCTTCATATTAGAGACTCCAATAAAAAACATCCGGGTCGTATAACATAATTATGTTAATTAGTTCGTGTTTTTTTCCACTGTTGGCATTTTACAAATTTAAAAAATCTAAAAAAAATTTGACACGGACAGACATGACCGAGGTGCATATATCAATGAGTTAAAGAAATTTGATTATGACATATGTGACAGAGTAGCTTAATCTTTTATAACAGCCCGAATGCTGTGGATGCCAGTTCAAGTCCCGCCTGTGTTATCGAATTTATTCAACCTAAATAGATATTCAATTTACAAGTTATTTTTTTTATTATGACAAAATAACAAAGATTCGTTCCAACGTTCGTAATATGTACACTGATACAGTATGTAGGTAGCTAGGAACCATTCGTTCTTCCGCTTCATTGAACAAAATGATTTGATTACAGAAATATCGAGATTTTTCGGTATTTTTTTGTTCTCAAATAAAATTCTATATTGCATTCGTTCGCGGCCCACTGCTCTAACATCCAATATAAATAATAAAAAATATATTCATTTAAGCTCTGTATATATATGTTGAATGTGAAAAATATATTAACATAAACATATGGAAAACTATGTTTCAATAATAATTAGCTAGTCTTGAGCTACTTAGCTCAAAAGTAACTCAAGTTTTCTTTATTTTTTCCGTCGTGTGTAAAAATATAATTCTCATTATGTAACCAAAGAACAAAATTATTCTTGATTTGAAACAAAATCATTATGTTAAGTTTAATAAAAGTATAAGATAAATTTTAAGGGTCCATCCATAAGCTGTGTCCCACGAACTTCATTTATTTTCATCCCTACCCTGTATCTGTCCCATTTTTACCCTTCCTAGTGCGATGTTAGTTTGTTGTTATAATTTTGGGGCTTCAAGCAGAATAAGGAATAATGTATTTTAAATTTGACTAAAAGAAAGTGAAAGTACGCCGCGTGCAATATTTTTTACACCAAGGGTTTCCAACTTTTTTTTCGCTAATATAGTAAGAATTGAATTAAATAATATAGTACATGTCTAAAAATATAGTTCTCCACGAAAAATGATATAGAACAATAAAGATAAAGATTTGTTACATTTAGGAGTACTAAGAATATATTTAATTGTATATAGCATATATACGCAGATCCGAAATATAGTACAACACTATATTATAGTATCTACCATTGGCAACCCTAACGACCAACCCCCCCGCCCGGCCCCTTCAAAACTTATATAATATAAAGCCTTCTAGATTTTTTAAATAATTACCCTTCCCTTTCCCTTCTAGTTAGCGGTATATCACCATTTACGACCCTGAGATGTGACATAATTTATGGAGGGTCCCTAAGGGGCTTGTTAGTATTGTGATTTTATTTACGTTACATCAGCCTAGTACATATAAACAATGTGTTCAGTAACTCACCAGATTTTCGTGAAATATTTTCTAACTTGTAAAGGTAGTAAGGCAATTGAAATAAGTGTAAGTATGTGTAAGGCTTTCTCGGCCATCGTTCATCAGCATATTGTTTTTCTGTCTGTTAGGCCGACGTAAGCGAGAACCGGTTCTCGACGTTTCGCCATCACGAGCGGACTCGAGAACTTCTTCTCGCTTACGTCGGGCGAACAGCCCGACAAACAATGATAAACTATAATATTTTCGTAAGAGATAAAAAAAAGAATGATTCGCCACTTCAAATCGAACGCTTTATAATAATGCGAAAGGAATAAATGTATTTTTACATTAAAAAAAAATCGTCTTTGTTATTAGAATTCCAATGTACATTCGTGTATTTTTTTTTGGAATTCGTCTCAGGACATAATTCTTACTGGGGTAGCTTATAATCAATGTAAATATGTAGAATAAGAACTCAATATGGTTTTGCTTGAGAGGCATTTAAAATGTGACAATATTAATGAATTAGTCAGTATTTAACATATGCCAACTAGAATGGGACTTGCGAGTTCAGAATGATTGTATGCGTCGACAATTTCATAATATTAAAAGAATATTTAGTTTCGTATCTATATAAACCGATTAAAAGTGTGTATAAAGGCTAGAGTTTGGCCGTCGTAATTAAGAAATAGTTCTCGACTTTTTGGCAACAGCCATCGTTACTGACGACGAAATGTCGAGAATTTCTCAATAACGACGAACAGCTCGGAAACTCATCTTAAATGGTCTTAAACAAATGACATGTGTGAAGCAATTCAGTTTATCTCCAACGACTATATAATTATGTTATTTAAAATGTCCGCTATGGCAGGATTAAAACGCGTTGTTTCTTGACACTTCTGTAACAAGAGTTTAAATTGTAAAGTAGAAGGGTACCGTAGAATAACAGTTGTCAATGCGGTGTATCGGTTTTTATAGTCTGTGTGGAAAACCGGTAAAAACGTGACACAGGTTTCTTGTGCTGTGGTGTACATATGTCGTGTATAAATTTACCGGTTTTTACCTGTATCATATAACTGTCAGTCTGCGATTTTGGCCACTATTTATTAAAATAAAAAAACAAATACATTGAAAATAATATCCTGTGATATAGCACTGCACTTCTTGTAGTTTTGTTTGCATGTAAAACTAAAATGTTTGAAAGCGTTAGTTGATTTGTAAATATGTATTGAATGAGCCATATGTTTTGATCTAGCCATGTATCTATGTCATATGAAAGGATAGTTGATTTAGGAGTTCTATGGTGTGGTAGTCATATTTAAATGAAACATTTTTAATGGTTTAAAATGCGATAGTCTCAACATATCATCTTGAAATTTGGATTCCAAAATCAACAAGAGGACAACGTGAGATTCTCCAAATACCAACTATTATGAAACAGATGGCGCTAGAGTAACAGTTTTGACTTTTGCCGTGCTTTTGACGTTTGCTTTTCAGCCGTGACCACGGCTGCTGCAGAGCACCCGGAACGTCGGGCCGTAGATAAATTGAATTAAAATAAGTTAACTTTTATTATTGGCGTTTTAAACCGTTAAAGTGTTTTATTTAAATATGTACTACTCGTGTAAACTACAGATACTATGGTAGACATAACTGATGTAATAACAAGGTAAGAAGGTCATGTTAAAGTTCACAGATGTAAAGCCGATCGCGTATCTCCGTTTATTTTAATCTGTGTGTTTCCAAATTTTCAGCTAGGTCGACAGCATTTCTGTTTAGATGTGGTCGAGTTATTTCGCCTTTACGTTTTTAAAACTTCGGAACAACATTTTCAGTATCACGAATGACTACATCAGTTATGTCTACAATACAATGTTATATTAAGCGCTGCGGTGCTTGTTTAGAACTATCTAGTACCAAAATCTAGTATTTAGTTTTTTAAGTTCCCGACTGAACCAAAACTTAGTTGGTACGTTGTGTTAATGAACACTAGATTAATAAATGAATGAAATATATGCTTTGTTTTATTTTTCAATACTAATAAAGATTAAGATAAGACGACACGGGCAGGAATCAACTCTACGTCCCTACGACCATAGCGTTCCGTTGCTCAAGCGGTTGGCTTTTGTGTTTCGAATTTTCTTAATCCTTACGATTTTCATCACTTGGTTCGAGTTTCGTTGCTTTTCCAATCAATTAAAGTTTCATTGTAACATGTTCAAAACCGGGAAATATATTAATTGTGACTAAATTCCTATTTAAATGCGGCGTTAAGTTATGTCGTTTTAATCCGTCAAGTGTCCTATTGCACGAGTACTCGCGTAAGACTTTCTGAATTACATTTAAATTAAAAATAAGATAGAAGGCTGCTAAATTGCAACAGCGATTAATTTTCTAAAAGCGAGTGAAACTAGGCGAAAGCTATATGAAGGCTTTTTACTTTGACAACCAGTAGGTTACATACATAACGTCCAACCTCGCTAAGTATCCAATTAACTCGGACATTCTAGGGAAAAATGTATACGGGAAATGATAAAACACCAATTAAACTGGTGCTGTGGTAAATAACGATGTGTTTTTATCCATATATGGGATATGAAGAAATGATTTTGTGATGACGTAAAAGAATTTTCCGCACTTTCACAATATTCCACTTTTCAAGTGTCACATTCATTTTTATGATAGGCGAGGACAGACAAGCAAGTGTTTCACTTCATGGAAGGCTTAGTTGGTCTAATTACTACACTTTACTTAATAATAATAATATAATATAAGTCTTTATTTCGGATAGAATTACAATAGTTATTAACGTTAATCAACAACGGGTATATTCTTTTTGCATCTCTTTTCGGCCTCTCCCAACTTCTACCCGTCTCTTAGTGTTGCAGTTCTCGTCCACGTTTTTCCCGCTATGACATTAATGTCTTCCCGCCTTTTGAATTGCCCTCCTCTGTTCCTTTTTCTGTATTTTGGATACCAATTCATAACCACTTTACTCCAAATACTGTCTATAGTTTACGCGGGTAGTACACATTTAAATAAAACACTTTAACGGTTTAAAACGCGATATATTAGTTCAACTTATTTGAAAATGATTATTCACTTCGGCCCGACGTTTCGGATGCTTTGCAGCAGCCGTGGTCAAAGTTGGTATTTGGCGAAACTGGCGAAATTCTGCAAGGACCCGGCCAGTTTTGCCAAATACCAACTTCGACGGAACAGATGGCGCTAGCGTAGCAATTTTTTACTTTGACGTCAGAGACATCCTCCATCTTTAGTCTCTCCGTGACCACGGCTGCTGCACATCATCCGAAACTTAAAGATCCGAAGTTAAAAATCCTTTTTTAAATAACTTTAACTAATATATCGCGTTTTAAACCGTTAATGTGTTTTATTTAAACACTTTACTCCACTTTTCTTTTCCTTCAGTGTGCTTTGCCCACCCCCATTTTCTTCTATATGTTGGTCTCATACAACTATTAATAATCAACGGGTCCTGGCTTCGATCTCCACCGAGTCCAACATGCTTGCAATCACATTATAATTTTTCTTAAATCTGGATGAGTCACGAACCACCGTCCATAGATGAATAGACCGTCTAGTTTAACCACGCTTCGGTTTCAGTCTGTGAAATCCCGAATATCCAAGGCCAAAATGGGCCGACAGCGCATCTTGTTTAGATGTTATATGGCTGGGGTATTTTACCTATGCCTATTTGTCTCATCTGTGGCAAATGCAAGACTGTGTCTATAACCTTTTAATATTGATAGGTCAAAAAAGCATTGAAGCTGACTTAAAGAGCGGAAGTCGAAATAGTCAAATTTGCATTTATGCTGTTAGTGCGCTTCCGCTGCGGAGGGAATGGCCAAATAACACCAAACGATAGGGTTGTCATGCCTTTGCCATTGGTATTTACCAATAATCATATTTAAATCATTGTCTTTAACTAAACAGTGGATCTATATTTAATTCAAATCATTTATTCCACATCTATTGTATAGTGCAAAAGATTACACAAAAATACTATAAATCTATACTCTATACTTATATTAAAAAAGCGAAAGTAGGTAAGTCTGTCTGTCCGGCTTGACTTCCGAAACTACTGAACTGATTTAAATGAAATTTGGTACACATATATTTTAGAGCCTGAGAAAGGATATAGGCTAGATACTTTTAATGCCAAAAAAGGGTTGTTGTAAAAGAGGATGTAAGTTTGTATGGAAATTCGTGGTTTTTGAAGCTAGAACAATGAAACTTTCTTCTTTGCCTTTTTGGGAATAGGAGTGGGTGTGGGAATAGGGGAAAGCGTGGGAGTGAGAGGGGGAGTGAGTGTAGGAATGAGAGTGGAAGTTAGAGTAGGAGTGATGTGAGGTGAGAGTGTTGCGGCAAAGTAGCACTTACCATAGATTAATAAACGGCCTAAATAATTAAAAAATCCACCCCAAGTCACTATTCCACGCGGGAACAGCTAGTCAACAATAAATTAAAGGTATGTGGATGGACATCACTCAGCTTTTGTTGTACCTGGAATTAAGCACAACGCCGATTACATTTTAAGTAGAGCAGTACATATTTATAAACATACACACATTACAAATGGTATCATTATTGCATAATATACCCTCATATAAACAGTAACAAAAAAAATGTTTAAAATAAAATAGATTTAGTTATATCTTATTAAACGTGAAATTGGTACGAAATAAAATCTTCAATATTCTGCGCCCTTATCAAAATCATTAATTACACCTAGAAACATAACGATTTTAACGAAGTTTGCTTCTGTAGCTCAAATGCGATAAATAGGTGTTAGAAATAAAATAATAAATTGGAGGGTAGTTTTGTTTTTTTTGATAAGACACCGCGGGTCTCGCTAACGTCTGCCAGCGTTTTATGGGTTCCGCTCGTGCGAGTTGATTTTGGACAGTTTTTGATTATTGGTTTAGTTTTGACGCCCGCGTGTAGGAGATTTCTCAACATTGTCATTATAAATTCCGCGAGTCCAGTGCGTTAAGAGCGATACATAATCGTAAATACAGTGTGCATAGGTACTATGTGGTGACGTGAGTTTATACCCGACCCCCCTTGTTTTGTTTCTTTATATAATTAAATTCCCTCTTATATGTGCCCCGTTGAACTCCAGTTACGATACAGACATACACGTCAAATAATTTAACAACTGGACCGGAGGTATGTACTTAGATTACATACCATACATAAACCTACTTGGCAATAAGTGTTTTGAAAATGTGTATAGACATTTTTATTATTTTTGTCCTTGCAATACAATAGGAAATAAAACGTTCGCCTGTAAACTTCAACGCTAGCGCCATCTGTTTTATTGTAGTTAGTATTTGGCGAAACTGGCCGTGTCCAGCTTGCTGTATCCAGAGTTTTTAATATGGAAACCCATAAAATGGTTTATTATGTGTTTGATAACTAGAGGCCGTGCTGCCTATATATTTCGAGTCTTGAACCGTTAAAGTGTTTTATTGAAATGTGTACTACTCGCTTAAACAGACAGTATTTTTTTATTACTCAAGTAAATTATGAAATACAAATTGAGACCGTGCTAACAGTCTGAAATGGGCAATGGTGCTGGGAGCTTTAGAGTCCAAACGTGTTCCCAGGGCTCCCTCAAAGTATCGCAGCGGGCTGGGTGGTTGGTGGCTGTTTATTGGTTCTGGTCGACTATTGTTTCCTAAGAGGTTGTAGATTTACCACACTCCCCACGTCAGTATTGCCCGACACCATTAGTTAAGAAAAAGGTGACAATAACAGATGCCAAAGCTCAACCCTATCTGCTGCAACCAGTAATGGCTCCATCCGATTAGTGCCACTGACACATCGCCTAACGGGCCGCCAACTATTCATTGGGCTTGTGTTGCTAACATATAAATAATGCATATGGCAGACTGAGGTTTTCATACATACACACGATAACATACCAAATCTAATCTGATTTAACGCTAATCTTATGTTGTTTGCAATGTTGATAGAACTGTAACAAATAATTGGTAATAATGCCCACCGAATTTTATTTAAATAACGTTTCGGATGCTTTGCAGCAGCTGTCGTCACTTTCAAAATACTTATTTGAAAAACTTTTTTGGTTATATAAGAATTCTTGTACAAACCATTAAATTCACAGATTATAACAGGAAATTCTAAATGTTTACTAAAAGCACTTTATCTACTCCTGCCTTCGCATCCTGTGGTGTTCCTTATAACTTAAAAGGAATTCGTTAAAATGTCAAAAAAGGAATAAGCGGACCCCTGTTTAGCAAAAAAACGGTGACCAGATTTTTCACTTATTTTGGTAACTTGTCGCCGCTGCCGATTTTGGAATGATAAGGTATCTAAGTGTATTGGAGAAACGTAAAAACCGACTAACAGATTGAAATCATAACTTTGGTCCGTTTTGATTGAAAATCGCTTACATTTCGTGTAAATTATAAGAGTTATGATATACTTTGTACTTGAGTTAACCATAAATTTAAAAAATAAAGCCTCTTTGTTATTTTACTATCTAAAATCTGTCTGTTGCACGGATCTATTTAATTTGGAGGCAAGTAGATAACGTATTGGCCTACCCGATCTAAAGTTTTATGTTTCTCCAGTTTAACTCTGAAACCCTCGCGAGAAGTGAATAAGAGAAATTAAAAAAATAAAACACTTCAAGCCGCCTTAAACGCGAAAGTTGACTAATTTTTAAAGCACGACCTGACGTTTGCTTAGCAGCCGTGGCTACTAGATGACTAATTATGGCGGGCGTTTCAAATGTCAAAGTCAATTCTGATACGCTAGCGCCATCTGTTTTTCGTAAATGATATTTAAATTATTAAAAATGCCCTTTGCTTTGCTTTTTTGACGTAGTTAAGTAGTGATACAATTACGCTACTTTTCCCATCCCTCGAAAGCATAAAAGAAATCCCGTCAATGATTTACAAGACGCTCGGTTAAAAGCTTGTTACCGATAATAGTTGAGGCGAAAAATTAGTTTCCTATCTGGACGAAACGTGTAATCGTTCAGCCGATACGTCTGTCATTGGCTGAAATGGATTTCTTTTATTTATTGAACGCGCTTACGAAACCTTTCAGCATTTTAAGTGTTCTCGCGTATACGTACTTGGTTTGTCGTATATATGAAAACGCACTTTTTTAAGGCTTAATAACAAACAAAGCTCTGTATAGCTGTTTGCTAGGTGAAGAATCTCAAGGACCTCGTAAAACTTCTTAGAAATCATGTACAAACAACAAGAAATTCAAATAAAATTATTTTTTAAACTGGAAGGCCACACACAACAATTGGATACTTTTGTGCCTGCTAATTTGTCCGCGTGGAATAGTTATTCTGGACTTCATATTTATTTTTACAGGCAACTTCCTCAGGTTTATAAACGAGGGCTGTTTCCCACGGCGTCGTCGCGACAGTCCTGCGCGTTAATCATAAAAGACACGTTCCGGACATGTAAAGAAAAACTAGATCATTTAAAGAAAAATTTATCGTATTAGGTGTTCGGTTTCTTGAATCGTTTTTGTAGCGTACGCATTGGAAATCCTCAAAGATGAATAATTTTCCCGTTTTTCCCCATTTTCTCCTGTTTTTTCTTACTGGTCGCAACATGGTTTTAGCCTATAACCTACCTCCATTAACTTTTCTCCCCACTACCTTCTGAGATTAGCGAGTTCAAACAAACAAACTCTAAAGCTTTATATAATAGTATAGATAGATTTTAAATAAACGATTATTTTTAAGTGTTAAATGTCGCTGCCGCGTAACATCTATTTTCGATGATTTCGTTAAATATGCAGACAGACAATTGCTTCATTACCTTGTCAACTATTGATCGATGTACACATTAGAGAAAGTGCATTAAGATGATTGGAGTCATTAACGTGTAAACAAGTTAGTAATTCGCGATAAACTAACCGCGTAATTTATTTAGATAATACACACTTACCTTACTTTCATTGGATAGAGTAGATGACATTAAAGGAATTAATTTTTTTACTAGGTTTCACTCTGATAATGTTTACAAAATATGTTTGCTAAGCGGTGTCATACCCCATAAATATGTCTCGGAGACATCATTCCAACTAGTGGTATTTTCAGCCAACTGAAACTGACTGGTGGGTCTAACTCTCGTCTATGAGATAACGACCAATGTCCAGCTGTGGGACGTAATTAGGTCGAAATGTTAAAAATAACTACCTGTGCCAGCGACTTCGTCCGCGAGAATCGGACATCCAAATCAGTTTTTGTCAAACCCCTTCATGTTTATAAACTAAGTTGTTACCCACGACGTCAGTCGCGTCTCTTCCCGTCGCTCATGCGAGTTAATCTTAAAAGATAGACATATAGCGGCGCGGACTTTTTTTAGATCACTTAAATGAAATCATTCTTTCCCCCCCTTTTTTTTTGGGAACCTTGAACCGTTTTTACGAACAAAGGAGATGAAATTTTTCCTCCGTTTTGTTACATATCCCGCTGTATCTTCGCTCTTATTAGTCACAGCGCGATTTTTATAGCCTATAGCCGTCCTCGATAAATGCTTTAACCGACAGAAAATTATAATCAACAAAATTAATATTTTTTCCATTCGAACCTGTAGTGAGATTAGGGCATATATCTGGGTGTTATTAAAACTATTGTTTAAAACGTCTATATAATATATAAAACCGCCATATCACCATATACCTTCGAAAAAGGTTTGACCGATTTTTGCATGTTTCCCCCTCGTGGGGAATGGGTCGAACACATTTCTGTGCCCGTTTCACTGATCCTTTCTTTTAACGGGCATGTAGTTTAGTTGATCAGACTTCTGTGTCCTTCCTAACTGAAACAATTGTTTGTTTCCTGCCATTCGAACCGAGGACTTTAAGGGCTTAACGCGCGCGCGTTTGTCTACAAAGGCGGTCTAACTAGCACGTTCCATGGGTTACACCGTTATTTATAATCGATTTTAAATTTATATAAAAGTGGAATCATTTTATTTTATTTTATTCTTTTACAAAAAACTTACGGCTACTACAATTGAAATTACAAACAATGAATAGGTACAAGGAGGGCCAATTACAATTTTTTACGTGTAATATACAATCATGTGCAATAATAACATGTGAAAAATATTAATTTGAAATAGTAAGTATATAATTATATATACTACATTCTTTTCCTTCTGGCCAAAGCCTATTTTTAAGAATAATTATTTGTTTAAATAAAACACTAACGATATATTAGTATTAGTAGTAGCTAATATATAGCGTTTTAAACCGTTAAAGTGTTTTATTTAAATGTGTCCTACTCGCGTAATCTATAGACAGTATTTAATTATTTGTTATATTTTTTATTACGTTCACAATAAATTAGTGTGTCTTAACTAAATATTCCCTAGAAATAACATATAATATATGGCAACTACGACCTAGTCTGGTAGTTTTACACATATTAAGTGTTGCCAATAATATAAATGTTTCAATTTAGTGATTCAAGACGAAACTAGCCCAGTTAGCTACTGAATATAGAAGTTGATTTAAGGAGATCTGAATTCCCAACTCTAAACTGTACTCCGAATTGAAATTAGGACATAAACAATGCTGTACGGAAGCAATTGAAGTCTATAGGACTTAGTTAGCATTAATTTTAATAGATACTAGCTGTTCTTGCGACTATGCCCGCGTAAAATAGTTTTTCTAGGCATCATATTTATTTTTGCAAACTCCCTCGGCTTTGTGCAAATTTTTGCGGTTACACGCTACGTCATCCACTGATAACGGGACACTTCCCGTCGTTCTTGCGAGTTACTTTTAAAGGATACAAATATATGTCCGGATATCTTTTAGATTATTTAAAGAGGGTTCTTTCTTTCCCACACATTTTTTGGTATCTTAATATTAACTTGCAAGAACGATGGGACGCGGACAACGTCGTGGGTAACCGAGGATTTTAGTGTTGAACAGGCCGTTTACAAAAACTAATTTTAATGTTAAAAAAATAATAAATAAAAATAAAAAATAACAATTTTACGCAAACGAATTCGCTGATACAGCTAGTCTATCTCTAAAACATAAGTACATAGGAATTACAAACCCAGCAATGGTAAATTTAAACAAAAATCCGGGCATAATTTAAAACGAAATCACCGAAAACATAACCTATTCATTTTGTCTCCATCCGTGAAATAACACGAAGCGCATAATAAAACGATCGCATTTCCCAGTAAACTCTCCTATGCCCAGCATTAGTATGCTCTGGGGTCACCTCGGACCATCTCCTGTTACCCAAATCATCGGTTTCCGCGGAACCGTGTTCGGAAATACGCAGCTATTTCTGGTAACAACGAGAAATGGACACTGATTGACGACTTGTATACATTTGGGACTGCCTCGTTGGTGTAATGGTAGCAAAGGTTTGTCTAGAAATCTTTTTTTTATTCTAAAAGAGACAAGCAAGGGTTTCACTCGATGGGAGGTGATAATTCACTCTGGGGAATTATCCCAGCCATATGACATCTACAGGAGATGCGAAGTTGACCCATTTTGGCCTTCGATATATCAGGGTGTTAAATTGGTATTAGGAATCGAAATTTCGTCCGGGTTATAAACAAACGTCCAAATTGAAATAAAACACTTTAACGGTTTAAAACGCGATATATTAGTTAAACTTATTTGAAAATGATTTTTAATTTCGGCCCGACGTTTCGGATGCTTTGCAGCAGCCGTGGTCACGGGGAAACATCGGGCCGAAGTTAAAAATCATTTTCGAATAGTAGAGTAGTATGTAGGGAAAACTGAAATTGACTCAACATAAATATTTTGGTGTACAAAAGAAAATCAATCCATCAGCTGATTCGGGCGCTCTCACCACCATTATAACTATGACGACGTTAATATAAATTAAATTACTTTGAATGCATAATATCTGTCTCCATTCAAACGAACCAAGTTTCCAATTCAAACTTTACGCTTTAAAATTCGAAGCGCTCAGCAAATTACTTAAAACAAAATAACAATTAAGGAGTTTCTTGCGAATTCGTGCATTGTTCGCATTACCAAACAATTCTTTGGGTATCGAAGCAATAGTGAGATAAAGACTCGCAAATAAGAGCGAGAGACTGGGCGTTTGAAGTTTCAAAGGGACGAGACCTTCGGGTTCTGCACGCTTTTAGAACTGCTGTTCTGATTCTGCGCTTTGTCTCGTCTTGTTTCTTATAATCGCCATTGTGCTCTTATCGCTCTTGCTGTGTCGATCGAGTGCTAATGCGGGTCTGGTTATACACTTCACTGACTTCTGGCGGAAATTATCTTACATTTGACATTTCTATGACTTAGGAGGACATATTGTTTGATGGAAATTTAAGTACTTCAATTAACAACGAAATAACATATGGCAGTAGGGTAGCCCTTTCTACAAACGTTAAGGACGCTCTTCATCTTCATTGGTTGGTCGTTATTCCTGACACCCCATGTAATGTCCAGGTTTTCCAGATTTTAAGACTAATATTTTGCTCATATTATTACATATGAAGGCATTATATTAATGAAAAATCGATTTTAGATTGAACTCCATCAATTGGCTATATCAACATCACAGAATTGTGGTAGCCGGTTTTATTAAAAATTTTTCGATCAAAAACCGATTTTTAATTTTCCACAGAGAATACTGTCTGTAGATTACACGAGTAGTGCATATTTGAATAAAACACTTCAACGGTTTGAAACGCGAAATATATTAGTTAAACTTGTTTGAACATTATTTACTACTTTACTACGCCCGACGTTTCGGACCACTAGCTAACTTAACTTATATATATATCGCGTTTTAAACCGTTAAAGCTTTTCATTTAAATTTTCAGGGAGATTTTTAATATTAATTCACAATAATATTGTATATGCGTATATATAAAAGAGCGTTCGCCAGTTCGAGTACAATCTATTACGTTTATACTGCAGCTGGTTCGAAGGTACAACGTCTGTGATGCAGATCAGTAAAACGAGGCAAAATTTCACTCATTACCTCATGTCGAGGAGTGGTCTTAGAATCGCACAAGGATACTTAGACGCACTCACGAACCCTTTGTACACGGCAAAGGCGTTGAATCAGGTCAACGAACCTTCCTGAAGTTTGGAAGACGTTATACGTTCGGCTTATCTAATGTTATAGAGCTGAAGAGCGTTTGTTTGATCGTGCTAATCTCAGGAAGTACTGGTTAGAATTGTTTGTTTTTGTGTTGGATAGAGCATTTATCGAGAAAAGCAAGGCTAACACGCTGCTGAAGATATAGTGGAAAATGTGGAAAAATTAGGGAAAATTACGGAAATTACATATTTAGGGGGGTTCCGTTGCATGCGCTTTAAATTAGCGAAACGGTTCAAGTTAAAAATCAGTTCCAAATATGTTTAACTTAAAGTTAAATGATTTCTGTGTACTACTCGCGTAAACTAGACAGAGGTCTGTCTTTTAAATTATGAAATCAAATGTATGACGACGGGACGGTTATTATGCCCAAAATAAATATTCCACGCGGACGAAGTCGCAGGCACAGCTAGTTAGAAAATGATCTTTGACCCTCTTAGCAACGGGTGGGTTATTTCAGACTGTCCGTTGCCGTATGTGTGACACAAGTGACACATTTTCTTGCCGTTTTACTTATAATTAATTCCAGATGAAAAGGGCATCAAACTGTTTTGTAGAAAATAGCGGAATATTTTTCAAAATGTTGCGTGTGCACATACAACTCACGCTCATAATACATCAGTATATCGATTAAAGTTTGAAGAAATTTTACGACACGGGCGAATCGGGGACACGACACTTCGGGATATTTTTCAATGCACAATCTATTTATAATTTATGTAATGCCATAATGTGCAAATTAAATGTAAAAAAATAATAAAGTTCTCACAATTATGTTGATGAAAACCCCCCTTTTTACGTTTACTGCATCAAGTTTTTGCACCATATAACATACCTACAAGAATTTTGCCATTCACAAATATTTTTTACTTTGACAGGCTCGTTGCAATGGAAGCAATGTATGGCTAATAATCAATCATCGGGTCGTGGGTTCGATGTCCACCGGTTCCAATATGTTTTTAATTTCTCAATTAACCATTTCATCTGAAACATTGGACTTTGTATTGAAATCTGGATTTCAAATGGGTGGTAGGATATGAGTGTTCAAACCGGGTCACGAACCACCGTCCACAAAAGAAAAGGGCGCGAAGCGTATTCGCGTTTGGGTTTCAGTCTATGGATTACCGATTTTCTCGATAGGCTTGACAACACAACGTTTAGATGCTATAGGCTGGGGTGTATCACCTACCATCATGTGAACTCTATGCTTGCATGTCCTCCTCTATCAATAAAAATATATATATATTATATGTAAACCATTCCGCAGTCCAAATGTAAATTCCAGTCCACAATACGCAATCTTGTATGTCCCACTTTTGGTTCCTATTATGAGAAATGTCCGCCTTCTTCATGCATTCATTTGTAAAAGTTAGACTCACTCGTACTTTACTTGGAAACAGTAAAGAACATAATTTTAAGGGAGGGAAGTCTCCGAGATACAGTGACAGTAGAATTAAAGAAGAACATGAAATGAAGTTAAATGCCGTTTACCCCTGTGGGGCATGGGGCGTGGGGCGAAGCTGCAAATCCGTGACAGGAGTTAAAAAATATTGCAAAAGATTCTTGTAGCAACAGCGGTTATTAATTACGTATTGTCTAAATAACTAATTAAATTTATGAATTAAAAATCGAAAATAAATTGAAAAATTTACGACTCGGGCAGGAATTAAACCGTCTTCGCGCGTTCCGGGTTGTTGCTCTAAACAATTTAGCTACCGAGTCCTAGACGTCATTGTCGATTTTTTTTCTATTTTTCTCTATTTTAATACATGCCCCTCTCGTGCATTAAATATATCTTAATTTATGTTTATTATTTCTAAGATAAATCTATGAGTATTTTCTGTTTTTAAGTTATATACATTTCTTTTTGTGTTGGTTTGGTCCCGGTACTAAAAAACCCTTTGCTACTTTGAGGTTTTAATGAAGACTAAATACTTAACAATAACTTAGTAACTTACACTAGAATAGTAATAATAGATACTTGATGCCTCATATATGTATAAACTAACTATGTATACTTATTATGGCTACACTACATCTTTCTAATCTATACTAATGAAGAGTTGCCTGAAAGAAATCGCTCTATAGCGATAAGTCCGCCCATTGCACTTCATAACTTTAAGAATTATTTATCTTTATAACTTGTGTTATTAAGAACATTTTTTACGGAAATACTTTGTAATTATGTGTGTTGCAGTAAAGGATTAAATAAATAAATAATTTTAATTTTATGAAGCTGAAGAGTTAAACAAACACGCTAATTTCAGGATCTACTAGTTCGAATTGAAAAATTATTTTTGTGTTCCAAAGAACCATTTATCTAGAAAGGCAAATTATAAATATAACACTGCGACAAATAGGAGCAAAGGAATAGTGGGAAATGTGGAAAAAAACGATAAAAATCATTCCTTTCAGGGCTTACGTTGCGCACGTTGCAAAAACGGTTTAGGAGACCAAAAAACGTGTATGAAAGAATGATTCCTCTTTAAATTATCTAAAAAAATCCGCGACAGTATATGTCTATCTTTTAAAATTACCTCGCAACCCTTTCTATAGTAATCGAATTTGTAATCATATATGTGTAGAGCAAATACAGTGCGATACAATGGCGTTTTACATGGAAATAACATACAATAAATATCTACATTTACATAAAACTGCACTAGACGAGTTGGTTTCGTTCGGTTTCCAATAGAATTTATTTAAATAGACCTCGCGCACTGCATAAAACGTAATTTGAACTGACAACACGATTATCGGAAAGATTGCAACGGACTATTGACAACCGCTTCCGGCGTTAACTCATAAATAAATTCAGAATATAAATGAAACATATTGTCCGATATAAAATGACAAAGACTGGAATTGTCTGAAACGTCGGGTCGTTGTTAAAATAAATTAATCGTTGTTGTTAGTGAGTTAACTTATAAATTTTGCCTTTTAATAAGTTAAGGTGTTTTTAATTTGCCTTACTATCAAAGTCAAATTTGCTACGCTAGCGCCATCTACGTATTGTACACACCAATAAACGCTAGTTAAAGAGGAATAAAAAACAATATTTATTTAAATACTGTCTATAGTTTACGCGAGTAGTACACATTTAAATAAAACACTTTAACGGTTTAAAACGCGATATCTTAGTTAAACTTATTTGAAAATGATTTTTAACTTCGGCCCGACGTTTCGGGTGCTTTGCAGCAGCCGTTGTCTCCCCGTGACCACGGGGAAATAAAACATTCTAACGGTTTGAAACGAGATTTATCTGAGTTAAACTTATTTGGAAAATATTTTAACTACAACCCGATGTTTCGGTTGCATCACAGCAGCCGTGGTCACGGGGAGACGAATAATGGAGGGAGTCTCTAACGTCAAAGTTAGAACTAAAAGGAACGGATGTAATTAATCAATAATATATTAATATTAAACATGCTAATTAAATCCTCCGGCATCCTGATAAATTCTGGTCCGCCCACAGCCGCCCGCCCACTAGTTTACGCCATGAATTACAAATTGCTAAGATACTTACGACAGTGGATTAGCGAGAAAAATAGATCTTGTTTCCTTTCTGTGAAGTAAGATAGTGTTTTGTTTCTTTAATTTAATACTAATATTATAAAGCTGAACAGTTAGTGTACTTGTTAGTTTAAACGCTAATCTCGGGAACGACTAGTTTGATTTAAAAATTCATTTTTCATTGGATAGACCATTTATCGGGAAAGGAACCTAAAGGTTTTACAACGTTACGTTACGTTAAAGTTACGTTATACGACAAAGGAACCGAAGAAATTAATAAATAATAAAAATATAAAAAGTTTTTAATATATTTTTTTTATTAGGTATGCTACTTGAAGCAGCGCTTAGTATTTCAGGAATATATGCACAAAATACGCGTTTTTATACAACCCAAGATCTTACGACCACAGCGCAAGAAAAAGTATTGTTATAGTTCTAAAAAAAAGCAGTGCATTATGTATTTTTAAACCGTTAAAATTTGTCTTTTTGTGTATTAAACGTACTGACGTAACTTAACTAATTTATATGCTTTATGAATACGCTCAACCCTTTACTTTAACCTTCTACTGTATTTAAAATGACCGATCGATCTCTAATACGATTTATATAATAAAATGCAGCCGTCACGCGAGGTGCATAAACCTCACAGCTGCTTATTAAAGTAATTTACAAGAGCCTTTGATCAAGATAAGATGGCATGTTCGCTTATAATAAATCCAGGTGGTAGCCCGGATTTTCCGATGACGAAAACAATGGTTTTAGCTACCATGATTTTTTTATGACAGATGCGTGGTGCAGTCCATGGAAGGTGTTACTAAAACAGTATAATATTACCTAAGCAAGAAGCGCTGTTTACTCATTTTAGGCTTTCAACATTCAGAATCATAAAATAATATTTTTCCAGTTTTATTGTAGAAAACTTGAATTGTTTAGCTTATTACGAAGTTCTACTAACATTTTGTAAGCTTAACTTTTAATTTAAACGAGTAGTGGTTTTGTTCATCTAATTTATTACCTTGTCCAAGACAAGATGGGCACTATTAATAATGGCCGAAAAAGCTCCATGCTCTTTTAATCACATTGTCCAATTAAGTCGGGCATTTTGAGTACCGACCGGCCATTATTAATAGTTTTTGGTTTTATAAAATATCCTGTAAGATATATACAATGTGATGCAATAAGGATGTTACGAAGATAGTTTTATCGGAACCGAAGGAGTCGGAGATAAGGTCAGAATTGGTAGCATAATAGTGTTTTTTAAAGAACAAACAAAACATTATTTAAAAAATCATAATTTTAGATATAAAAAACACAATGAAAAAAATTACATATTTCTAAATAAATAAGTTATTTTAATAAAAATATACATTAAGACACAAATACAGATATTTTACAATAAGTGAAAAAAATATACTATTAATTTGTTAGATGTTAAGGAACCCCAGAAAAGTAGTATTTTTAGAATATCAAATTAAATATCCAACATACAAATTGCGTCATTTTGTTGAGTGCTGTGATTAAAAACTATCGGAATCGAAGTCGGAACCGGAGTCGTAGCTTCGTACATCCCTACTATGCAGTATGCACACTTGCGTACGTTGGGGAAAAGCTCGTTAGCACGACACCAGGCGGTAATCGCTTTTGAGAGTATCATACACGCTTTGTGAACAGCGCGTGCTGCAAAATACACTTCAGAACACGATTGCGTTTGAGAGCTCAGGCAAGATTAATGGAGAAAATTGTTGTAAAATATATCATTAATTTTATATATAATTCGTAGAACGTTGAATTTTATGTTACTTCTAAATCATATTGAAAGAACATTACTTTCGGTACGTACTTTACATATAAACTCAAAAATAAACACCTAATACTAGCTGGGTCAGCGCCTTCGTGCGCGTCGAATAGTGTTTTTGCAAACCGCCTGTTTCACTCTAAATTTTTAATTTTTAAAATACACCGTTGTCCTGGCATCCTGGCAAGTTAATCTTAAAACATTCATAACTGTCACAAATATTTTTTACATAATTTAAATAGGAATAATTCTTCCATACATTTTTGGGTTTTCGCGGCGTACGCAATGAATAAATTCCCTCGCCTTTTTCCACGTTTCCCGCTGTTGCTTCTCCCTTGTTAGTCGCAGCGCGATGTTTTATATAAAGACTTCCACGATAAATGATCTAACCAACATAAAAACAATTTGTCAATTCCAACCAGTAGTAGTTGAGATTAGCAAATTGAAACAAAAAAACTCTTAAGCTTTATATATTAGTATAGACTAGCCGTTACCCACGACGTGGTCCGCACATCGTTCTGTCGACTTAAAAGATAGGACACTTTCGCGGCCATTTTGATAATTGAAACGGGAATCATACATATTTTTTGGTTTTAAAAACCGTATTCGCAGTGCAAGTAAAGCTGCTCTGAAAGATTAAATAATTGCATTTTCCACATTTTCCACTATTAATTCGCTTCGTGGTGTTTTATACGCTAAAGCCTTCCTCGATTAATGATAACGATCTATTCAACACAAAAAGATTTTTTTACTTCGAACCAGTAGTTCCTTGTTAGCGCGTTAAACAAACGAACTCTTCAGCTTTACATTATTAGTATTTATAAGTAATTTTATAGAATAAAAGCCGTTAATTGTGTTTTATTTAAATCAAATATTTCAATACGATCGCTGTTAGGTACGCCATCGACATTTTTACACACTACAAGTCTGATCAATGGCTTCCGATGAATTCCTGGTCCCGTGGGAGCGGAGCACTTTCCAATAATCATAAATTATGCTGCTTCGAGCACAGCACGACAAAATGCAATACCTTTAAAATTATACAAATCGTGTGGTATTACATTAAATTGTAGCCTAATGCAAAGATTTTGACATGCTTGTTGGACCATAAGAAGGCGATAGCTATGTAGTACAAATCAATGGGTCGTGGGTTTGAATACAAGATTTTATAATTTCTAAATTCAATACTTTTTTCTAAATAGTTTTGACTTCGTCTGCTAATTGTCTTCCGGGTCACCTTATTACACCATTTATGGGTATTTATACTATCATTTGCAAAATAATATGATGCCCAATATAACTTTTATACATTTAAATAAAACACTTTAACGGTTTAAAACGCGATATATTTGTTAAACATATTTGAAAATGATTTTTAACTTCGGCCCGACGTTTCGGATGCTTTGCAGCAGCCGTGGTCACGGGGAGACTAAAGATGGAGGATGTCTCTGACGTCAAAGTAAAAAATTGCTACGCTAGCGCCATCTGTTCCGTCGAAGTTCCGTTAAAGTGTTTTATTTAAATGTGTACTACTCGCGTAAACTACAGTATTTAACTTTTATACATTTTTTAATGTTTTTAAATAGCCTAGCGCCTTGGTCTATCCGTGACAAAAATAATTGTTTAACGCACCTGTAGTGATTGAGATTCTAGTACAGCCATGAAAATGGCCATGTTTTGTTTTTCCTCTCTAGTAACAAACGAACTTATGATACTAAAGTTATAATTACTTTAAACTATTGTTACTAAATCTCTGTATGTAAAAAAATATATATGTGTGTGTACAAAAGTGCTGTTTTTTAGGCTCAAGATTTTTTTCTTCTAAGAACCTAGTCCATCATTCATTTAAATACATACTGTTTCTCACGCAGGTAGACACGGTATTTGAAACAGTAAATATTTCTTTCCTGTGTCATCTGTATCATCTTAAGGTTCTGGCTAAACATGAACATTCAGTTTACGATGATGTTGTATCGCATACAAAATAATATCAACTTCGGTAATCAACTTTGTGTGTTCAATGTTTTCCATCAACACTAAAAGCTTGTAGGGACATAAATACAGGGTAACGTAATGAAATTATTTTTAATGGCTAGAGATCGTTTAGTAATACAAAACTTGCGCTTAGCGTGACAGGTCCTGGGTTGCTTCGGTTTGACACAAAAGTCCGATCAACTACTTGGCTGTAAAAAAATATAGATCTGTTATATACTCAGGGGAAACGGGGGAAAAATTTCTATTTGTTTTTTGGAATGCGAAAGATCGTGTGTCCATATTTAAATAAAACACATTAACGGTTTAAAACGCGATATTTTAACTACGGCCCGATATTTTGAATGCTTTGCAGTAGCCAGCCAATAGGAGACTAAAGATGGGGAGTGTCTCTCCATATTTAGTCTCCGCGTGACCACGGCTGCTAATTTTCAAACAAGTTTAACTGATATAATACGCGTTTGAAAACGTTAAAGTGTTTTATTTAAATATGAACACAAGATCTTGCGCATTCCAAGAAACACTACAAAGAACGAAAGCCTTTACTTCCCTACATAATAACTAACTTAATAAACAGGTTCAAATATTTAGCATTCCTTTTTAAATCTTTCTTACGATAATGGGATCTTAGTACCCTTCTCTAGATAATGCAATTATAAAGCTTGTTTGCCACGCTTAAAAGGCTTCGGGAAGTGAGATATAAATTTTTCATATTCTGAAATACGGTATGGAAAGTTTTTTTCATGAACCACAACCTCTGAAATAGTGGTAGAGTCTAAGAGAGGGCATGCATACCTAAGAGTTGGTTTATTCTGACCTTAAAAAGGTCTACGTTTTACGATTTTTGGTACATTCTTTATCAAGAATGATGACGCGAAGCTACTCTTCCGGTGTTTAGGGACTTATACAAAGAATCTAAAAAATATCTCATCGTCTTTTAACGGGCTCTCTAGTTCAATGGTAGCAATTAATGGCTCATAATGAAGGTCTAAAGCCAAAATACAGGTCGATAACGCAACTTTAGGGATAGGGTATTAGGCCTGCTGCCCGACACATGCTTGCCTGAAAAAAAAAAACAATGGGTCATGGATTCTATTCATACCTTATATACAGTTAGAACCCGCATCTGAAAAATATGGACATGGTTGGACGGTCGAAATGGGCGGAACCTATAGGTTATAAAGCCGAAGTGTTAAAGGTGGTTTTAGTTTATTTATTTCAGAATCCAAATTAGATCGACAACGGATCTTAATTAAATTTTATGAGGTCGGTTCATGTTTACCTTCCATCAACTGTCCTCCGACATCTAGAAAAGTACAAAATATATAGAATGGTTGGTATTTAAAAATATCTCTACTTCTCGGTTTTATAAAAGAACGGGTACAGTAAAACGACATCGCATGATCCTTCTGACAATTTATTGCATAACACGATCCTCTCCAGCGGGGAGCGATAAATACGAGAAACTGGATAACAATGATGGCAACACTTATGCGATAAAATATGTGTCAGGGTTTTACAGTGTCAGACTGTAGTTAGACATTTATTAACGGGATTTCGCCCGCGACGCAAACCCATTGTATGTCTCCATAGCACAGTGGTTAAACGCGTTGCCAAGCATTGAGTTAAGCGCGGAAAAACAAACAAACCTGTCAAAAATGTCAAGTAAAAAAAATGGTTACAACTAAACACTGTCTGTAGTTTACGCCAGCCGTAGACATTAAAATAAAAACAGTTTAACGGCATAAAACGCGAAATATATTAGTTCGCGAAGTTACTAAGTTCGAGTTCTTTACAACTAACCACTAACCCAGAGAGACAGTTGTGAGATATTTGACTTTTATTTTTGCATATTTTTCTTTTAACTGGACAATAGAACTTTGTTTTAACAATATTGTGTTTAAAGAAATGGATTCAAATGAAACATTAACAAGAAACACACAAGCAACAAAAGTAACATACCAATAATAGATTCAGAGACAATAAGGGCTACGAACACTTATCTTTCACTAAAATACTGAGACAAAACAAAAATATAACAAAAAAGAAATATGTAATAGTATTAAATTTAACTATAAACGATCACTTTTCTAACGGACTGCGCTCCAGACAGAGATAACGAAATAAACGCCAAGGAGTGACCGAGACACCCTTCTGTTTACCGAACATTACCGAATATGTACGAAGCTTTGCGAAATAACCATAATATTATAGAGATATCCATACGCGATCCTTGAGGGTGTCGTTTAATCGATTCCTATTGAAATAGACAAAATCGGATCATAGAAATATATTTGTATAAAAATCGTTAAAGAAGATATAAATATTATTAATTATATAAATAATAACTCATATTTAACTAAATAACGTCGTCCAATGAAGAAAAACAAGTTTTTAATGTTTTTATTTTCCTTTAAAAGTAATCATGGTATCGTTTATTAACAACACCATTCACTGTTCTCATAAATGCATTTACTACAATATCCCATACGAATTAAAATCCACAATTAAGATCGATTACGAAATTTAATAGAATAAACGGTCGATTGTGTTGACATTAGAGTCAATCTCTAGCCTAGATCTCCGTCTAGAGCCTAGCGGCGGATTGAATTTAATTTTGATTTGCGCGCATCGACTTGTAGAAGTTTCAATATAATTATATAAAAAAGCGAAGCGAAATTGCGAATTGTCTTTAAATTTCTCAGAAATGAATCATGGCTTTCTTTATATTAAAACTAGCTCAGTCAGCGACTTCGTCCGCGTAGAATAGTATTTTGGTCATCCAAAATTGTTTTTGCAAACTGTTTACCTACATCGGACGCGTCCCGTCGATCGCGACACGTCGTTCGGTTCCCGTCGTTTTCATCTTAAAAGATAGACTGATAGATATACTGTCGCAGACATTTTTTTTGATAATTGAAAGAAGAATCATTCTCTCATACATATGTTTTGTGTATCTTGAACCATTTTCGCAGCATACGCATCGAAAACCTACAAAGATGAAAGTTGTTCGCCGTTTTCCCTGCATTTTCCACTCTTTCTTCCATCCTAATAGTCACAATGCAATGTTTTGTAACCTATAGCCTTTCTCGATAAATTCTCTAACCTACAAAAAAATAATTTTACAATTCGAACCAGTAGTGCCTGAGATGAGCGCGTTCAAACAAACAAACAAACTCTTCAGCTTTATTTATTAATATAAATATTAAATAAAGTACGGAACGGATAATTTATTTTATTTAAAGTAATTAGGAAAAGAAGATATTGATAACATTTTATTACAAAGTAAGTGTTTCTGATCCGATCTGAAATTAAATAGGAAAATGTTTCAAAGTTAATTAAGCTACTTTATCTTAAGAAAGTTCATTATTTGAATACATTCAGCTATCGGAAAGCCTTTGTTGTTGTTTACCCTTCTAAATTGATCACGAAATAAAGGATAAGTTTCCTCATTGTTTGGAATAGCTACAAAATAGCCGAAGAATACTTTCAATGTCTGGTATCGTAAGCATTGATTTGCCTTAGGGAGAGAAGAAATTAAAATAACAAAATAGTAATAACTCAATCATTTATTCCCGAAAATAATATATAATTAATACGCAAGTGTTGAAGTTGAAAAAACTATATTAAATACATTCTAATCCCACTCTCATTGACTTCGTGATAATTTCTAAACCTGATTTTGTTTCTTCACACGGACAGTGTTCAGCAGATGCTTCCCCTTTCATGATCTTATATTTCTCTCTTATAAACTGCGACCTCCAAAAACCAAGGCTCGATTAACACTTCAGCGTAATTTTTACGCGATAGACAGAGAACTACTTTCTGAAGATGCTCAAAATATTGATTGGAATGTAATCCTTGAAAGCGATGACATCAATAGGAAAGTGGCCTTGTGGTTAACTCCCTTTTAACTCAGCTTTATGACAAACATGCGCCTGATAAACCGGTTAAGATGAAGCATTTGCCAGCTCCATGGCTAAATGATGATACTAGGGAGCTTCAAAGGGCTAGAGACCGAGCGAAAGCCGCGTATAAAAAAAAATATGCCGCTTCGCACTCCCTAAAACGGTTACAAAATTTCCTTTCCATCCCTACAAAAATTTTACTTACTCAATCTCTCTTACTCCATATACTAGATTATGCTGATTCACTAATTTAACTGAACACTTGACAAACTAGAGCGGCTTCAGAATACGTGTATCCGTTTCATTTTTGGCCTTCGCAAATATGATCACGTTTCTGAATTTCGTAGAAAGCTTAACTGGCTCCCAATCCGAACTCGTCAGAATTCTCATCTACTCCATCTTCCCTACCGTGTCCTTTTTTATCCCAAAACTCCCTCTTATTTAAAAGAGATATTCATCCTTTTAAGTTCCCACCAGTTAAATCTTCGTTCCATCGATAATCTGCTTCTATTTGTTCCTAAACATAAAAGCTCTTTCTTCAATAACTCCGTCACAGTTAAAGCTATCCGTCTTTGGAACTCTCTTCCCACTAATATCAGAAAAGCTCAATCACTCCATTCTTTTAAGAGTTTGCTGTATAAGTTTTACGTTTCCAATATTTAAGTTAGTTTCTCTCCCACTTGTTGTGTGTACTCTCACTATGTATGTACCTTGTAGCTTTTGGCTATTTATACCTATATAACACCATAAATTAATTAATGAAACAAAGTGATATCCAGTTAGTAATAAGCAGTTCACAACGATAAACAACAAGAGGTTTTCCAAAGACGAAGTAATTAAGTATACAAGTTCTTATTCTAAAAAATATAAATACTTTTATTCAGAATTAACACCATTTACAATAATAAACTAAATTTACAAACATTACAAATGTCAACATAAATACACACAAAATATCATAATACTAGCTGTGTCAGCGACTTCGTCCGCGAGAATCGTTATCTTAGGCATCCAAACACCTTCATCTCTTTAAACTTGTGTTAACCACGACGTCGATCGCGTCCCTTCCCGTCGTTCTTGCAAGTAAATCTTTAAAAATACACATATAGCGTCGAGGATTTTTAGATCATTTAAAGGGAAATCATTCTCTAATATATATATTTTTTGATATCTTGAACCGCTTTGCAGCGGACGCGTCGGAAAACGCAACAACACCCCACAATGATGAATACTTTTCCTCGCTTCTTCCTCATTTCCCGCAATTTTTTCGCTCCTATTAGTCACAGCGCGATGTTTTATAAACTATAGCCTTCCTCTATAAATTCTCTGACTAACATAAGAAAATTTTTTAATTCACACCAGTAGTTACCGAGCTTAGCGCGTTGAAACAAACAAAATCTTCAGCTTATATATTGGTATATATACAATAATATTTTTTTTCAAAGTTCTGTTTTTTGACCCTGCGTTATCGTAGGTGGTATAGCTTCTAGATAGTATTTGTCGTAGATTCCTTTCCAGAATTCATATCGTTCTTTCATCAAATGCTTCTTAAGTTGTAACGGTTCATCCAGGACCATGTGTGGAGACAGACTCTTGCCAACCGGGGGCCACTTTGGTAAATGAGATCCGTCAGGTATTGGTTTCCTACAATTAAAAATAACATTAGTTATTTAATTGATATTTATACATTTTAATATAACACTTTAACAGTTTAAAAAGCGATATATTTTAGTCAAATTTGTTTGGTTGTTTTAACTACGGTTCGCCGTTTGTCCTCGTAACCAACCGAACGTAGTGAAAAATAATTTCCAAGTTTAACTTATGGGATAAACTTCCGAAAAGCGCATACCGCTGATCGATCTGAAATTTGGTATACTTACGTATTAGGAGAATAACGAAAATTGGCGCAAACGCCATTTTGAAGTGAAAATCGAAAAAAACCTGACTAATCACGCATTTCTAACCAATGTAGACTATTTGAGTTTTTTCGGAAAAGGGTGTCTGTATGTATTTGTGTGTGTGTAACCTTTTTTTACCCATAGCGTTCGTCAAAGCGTAGGTGGTTCCATGGCTGAATGGCGCAAACTGTTCGCATTATCCAGAATGCACCACGTGGAGGTGGAGGCCTTGATAAGGGCCAGGAATGCTAGACAGAACCGTGGGGCGTCACTCCAACATTTAAATTGAACGAAAAGAGGTTTTTTTCTAGGTTCGTTATTAGGAGATCAAAATACATAAGTATACCAAACTTCAGATCGATCAGCGGGATGCGCTTTTCGGAAGTACACCCAACTAATATATATATTGCGTATAAAACCGTGAAAGTGCTTTATTTAAATGTGTACCACTCGCGTAAACAACAGTCAGTATTTATTTATACATTGTTTGTCTGTCCTTCGCTGTCATAAAATAATAAAAACGTATTATAATTGAAAAAAAACTGATGTCAAAGCGTTCCTCAAACAGTTAGTTACATAATTTAATAAAAAATACATTATACATAGAACCGCCCTTTTTTATAGGATATAATGTAACTCAAGTGATTTAATAATAAAAAAATATTTAATACTTATTTAATAATAAAAATAAAAAATCACAGGTTGGGTTCAATCCTCACCGGGCCCATCTGTCTAATCAAGTTGGACTTTTCTGAAAATCTTGGATTCATATGGAAATAAATGGGTGGTAGGACTATAGAAAATCCCTCCCGGTCACGAACCACCGTCCACAGATAGAAAAATCCTTGAGCTTAATCGCGTTTCGGTTTCAGTCTGTGGATTTCCAAATATACAAAGCCAAAATAGGTCCAGCGCATCTTGGTATATCAACTACCATAAGAAAAAAAATGTATTAAGTCTAGTCCTATTAAGAATAGGTAAACATACCCCGTCTTAATGAAGTTATACCATAACCCTCTCAAGAATTTCTTAATCTCCTTATGTTCCGGTGTTATGCCCTCATCTTCAGTGTACGTGTAGTTTCCATCGGCCACGGCATAAGACTGCATACAGTGGGTAGGAGCTCGTATGTTAACATATGGAATAATTTGTTCGTTCGGATAAACGAATGAATAGGCATAGAGGTAGATGTCTTCGTTTCCAGCGTTAACTTGAATCGAAACCGATTGTAATGTGTAATACATGAAAAGAGTATCCGTGAAGAAGTCAATATAACCCATAATATTACTTCTAGTAATAGGACTGCCGCCGAAATAAAATTGTCTTATCTCATCCAACACCATGTTTCTCTCCTCCTCATTTTTGAAATGTAAATCGGATGGTAGAAATTGAGATAAATTCTCATTCATTTTTACACTCCACTCTTCGAAAACTGGCAATCTCCACATTCCTTCTTTGTCCGCGTATCCAATGAGTGTGGGCAGTTTTTTCGCGCCTCTTTTCAAAATAGCAATTGGGTGTTCACTGAGAAAGGCTTCTTCTCCACTGACCTGACGTTCCACACACGGGCACATAATCGCTGCAGTATCCTCCCGAAGAATCGTAAGTTCCGAATTTAAAAATTCTTCCGAAGATGACAGATAAAACTCTTCCAATGCATCGAAGTCTTCTGTAGTCGTGTTGTTCAGCAATCGCGCATATTCCCTAGCGTAACGAATCGGGTCCATTTGCAAACCGTGTGAGCTGAAACTCACCCCGCTTTCCAATATTAATTTACTGAATAATCCATCCGTTAAAGGCGAAAGCATCAGCAAGTCAGCAGCTGAGGAACCAGCGCTGTACCCAGCTAAGGTGATATCGTCAGGATTTCCTCCGAAACTCTTTATGTTTTTTTTGACCCATCGAAGCAGAACCACTTGGTCTTTCATGCCAGCGTTCCCGGGAATGTTTTTCGTTCCCAAGCAAAGGAATCCAGTGACTCCTAACCGATAGTTGAAAGAGACTACTACTACTTTATGGCTTCTTACTAGCGATTTGTGAGTTAGAAGATTGCTGTAGCCGAACAAGTAGACACCCCCATGGACGTAGACTACGACCGGTAGTTTACGATCAGCGACGTCAGGAACAAATACATTAGCAATAAGACAGTCGTCTTTAATGACCAGATTTCTGCGACTTGTGTATCCCATCAAATCTTTTTGGGGGCATATTATTTTTTCGTCCACTGCCTCCAAAACTTCAGACCATTCGGGAGCTGGAAGGGCTGCCTACAAACAAAAAAGGTGTTAAGTTCGACGATCAAATTCACACCTATAATCTTTGAAAATCTTATACTTTATATCTATCTCTCCCAAGTGGTGTTGTTGCGTAGGGAATGCCATAAAATGCGTAGAAACCACCGTTGGCATCTTTGTAACCCCTGACAGGTCCTTGAGAAAGATGTACGAGTCGCGATTGCCGATCTTCGCAATGCAGAACGTCAATTAAACAAAAAATAATTAATAAAATCACTGACATTTCACAGCTATTGTTTGCTTCAGGTTCTGAGAAGCACTGACTCTTTATTTGCGGTTGAAACACGACAAAAAGTTAGTTATTAATTACCTATAGAGTGTTCTTATTAGTTTAGATTAAAACTTCTGTTGTGTTGCATTTATCGAGGAAGGTTTTAGACTACAAACATCATACTGCGAGCAATAAGGGCGAAATCATGGAAAAAAAACGCAGGGATAATTATTTGTCCTAATCTGTTTACTTTACGACGGTTCAAAATAAATTAAATTAAATAATCTACACAAAATGCCGCCGACAGTATACCTATCTTTTAAGATTAACTTGCAAAAACGATTGGACGCGGACGGTTAACAATTAAATTTCTCTGCGGACAACGTTTCTGGTACAGCTAGATATTAATAAGCTTGCTTTTGTAGAACATCCTATACATATGTATTCCAATATCATTATGGTTACTAAGTTAGTTATTTTTAATAGCTCTATTAATTTTTAATTAGTAAAAACAAATTTAGGGAAATCATCGTTCATCATCTTTATTTTCAACTGCTAAGTACGTGTGACATTAATTTTGATATCTTAAAGAGACCTATAAAATATTAAAGATATTATAATGCTTTAAATTAAGTAAAAATATAGTAATTGATTCAATTGTGTTGGAGGAAGGCTTTACGCAATATATCATACTGCTAAGGAGCGAAATAAAACAATGTAAAATGTGTAAAAATGGGAAAAATGATTCATCTATGAGGGCTTACAGTCGCGAGTAGGTACAAGTTGTTACGTATTATTAAATTTAGGTCATTAATGTTACAATGAATCTTTATGTAAAGTGCATTTGTTGGAACTGTCACTATTATACATACATATATTGTGGATTATAACTTTATTTAGAAATAATAATAAGTAGGTAGCGCATCTCCATTAGAAACTATAGAACTGTGCTATCTGTCTGATATTCTGTCATAATCTAAACAAAATAATGCATTTAAAGGTTATATTATTTTAACATTTACAAATCTTTTTAATAACATAATAACCGGTTAAAAAACCTAACGGTTTACAAATATCGTTTTCACTACCTAAGACATTGTTTTTAAATAAAACACTTTGACGGTTTAAAACGCGATACTTTACTTACCTTAAACTTATTTGAAAATTATTTTAACTAATTCCCGTGACCGTTCAAATAAGTTTAACTAATACACATCGAGTTCTAAACCGTCAAAGTGTTTTATTAAAATGTGTACTAGCGTAAACTAAAGACAGTGTTTAAGTTCATTGTTTATAGGCTGTTTAAGACAGTTAATTTCTTCGATCATAGCTCGGTGTGACTTAGTTTGGACGGATTGGTATCTGGAGCAGAAGGATGACGATAGTATTTTTCATAGATATCATTCCAAAACAATGCTCTTTCTTTGAGCAGTGATCCTTCAAGCCGCAGAGGTTTGTCGAGGACCATATGAGGAGACCAGTCTTTACCCACTGGTGACCAAACTGGAAAATCGGAGCCTTTTGGTACTGGTTGTCTGAAAATTGAATAGAATAAAGAGTATTTAAATAACGGTTAACTTTAACGGTTTAAAGGACATTTATTACTCAGACTTGTATGTCTTACGAACCACAGCTCGAAAAGCGGAGAAGCTTCAGTTTTTTTATTTATCTTATTAACATACATAATACTTAATAAATTGTGTAGGGCTTTCAAAGCCATCGTTCTGCATAATATCATAGTCTTTCGGGCTGTTCGGCTGACGCGAGCGAGAAGAGGTTCATATTTCTTTGAGCAATCGAGGAGTTAACATCTTCTGATGACGCCGTCTGCACGTGATGGCGAAACGTCGAGAACCTCTTCTCGCTCACATCGGCCGAACAGCCCGAAAGACAATGACATACATAATGCCTATTTTATATCCATATAGTCTGTGGATTTTCGAACATCCAAATCCAAAAATATGACGACAACACATCTCCATTAGATGTATATATGGCTGGGGCAATGACCCTCCGACAAGTGAACGTTTTCCTTGTCTTAAAATGAAACTCTTTAACTAAGAGCAGACCTGTTCTGGACTTGGAGACCTTGTATAAAATAACTCTTTACAACAATATCGATTTGGTCTTTTACTGTGAGTTTAGATTATTATAATACATACCCTGTAGTCACAAAGTTGTACCATATGTCACGAATGACCTTCTTCATGTCTCGTGCAGGCGCTGGTAAGATGTTTTCGTCAACATTTGTAAAGTTCCCATCACCAACATCAGCAGACTGCGCACAATGATGAGCTCCACGTACATTTGTGTGTGGTACCACGGGAGTATCATCGTGAACAAATGAATATTCATACAAATATATGCTATCGTGACCGGCTTCAACATGTAATTGCACTGATCTCAAAGTACTATAGGTGAAAAACACATCAGAGAAGAAGTCAACGTAGCTCAAAACCGTCTCATCGGTTACGCCCGAGTTCCCAAAGTAGAACTCTTTAATTTTTTGCGCCACCGAATCCCTTTCTTCTTTGCTATCAAATTGGAGATCTGGGGGCAGAAAGTCGGCAAAGTTTTCATTCATTAAATCTTTCCATTCTTCGAAATTGTCTTTACGTATCAGTCCCTCCATATTCGCGAACCCGTATAACATCGGTAGTTGAGGGTACTTGCCACTTCTGATTATATTAACTGGGCTGTCCGTTAGGAACTCTTCTCCCTCCGTATCGCGTTCTACACACGGCGAGACTAAGAACGTCGAATCCTTACGGCTCATCAGACTAAACTCCGCTGAAGTCAAAATTTCGTAAGACACCGTTTTGTAAAATTCTTCCAGGGAATCCAAATCGTCATAACTTGAATAATTTATCATCCGTCCATATTCTTTAGCGACTCTTATTGGATCAGTTTGAACGCTCCACGCGGCTGTATTCGCCCCGCTCTCCGGGATTACTTTATTGAATAATCCCTTCGACATATCTGATAGCATGAGTAGATCGACTGATGATGAACCGGCGCTGTAGCCAGCGATTGTGACGTCATCAGGATTTCCACCGAAGTTGCCGATGTTTTCTTTAACCCAGCGGAGGAGGGCGATTTGGTCCTTCATTCCAGCGTTCCCGGGGATATCGTCCGTGCCCAAACATAGGAAACCATGGGCACCGAGGCGATAGTTGAATGTAACCACAATTACTTCTCTATTTCTTATGAAGTTCTTGTAAGTCAGCAAATTACCGTAACACGCAATATAACCTCCGCCATGAACGTACACTACAACTGGTAGATTGGTTTTACTCGTTTCTGGTACAAAAATATTGGCGATTAGACAGTCTTCAGTGATAACTAAGCTCTTTTTATACATTTCTGAGAGATCTTGCTGAGGGCATATTATTCCCTTGTCTACAGCTTCCAGCACGTAGGGGCGTTTTGCAGCTGGTAAAGGAGCCTAGAATGACAATAAATTAATAGTAATTATCTTTTAAGTATATACGTGTATTTATTATTATCATGAAATTCATACTTTAGTTGTAAAAGTAATGGTCTAACATTTATTTTGGATCTAAATCCCGCGTAAAAAATAGCGTTTAAAAGCTAAATAAATGTATAGACCATGTTATTGCATTATTAAAGTCACTTTAACGTCAGTACTTATTGTTTTACATATATGTAAAAAAAACAGTTTTTTACTATTTTCTTATCTTATATAAGCTTACTATACCATTATCTATGTGGTTTATGTGAAAGAAAGCATTGTATGTAGTTTACGCAAGCAATAGTCGAAATATAACAGTGAATTTACTTTTAATTCAATGTAACTACGGTCCGACGTTTCGGTCGCTTTGCAACTGCTGTGGTCATGAGGGGGGCGTAGTTAAATTGCATTAAAAATAAGTAAGGTATTGTTTTGCGTTTTAAACCGTTAAAAAGGTTTTATTTAAAAAGAAAACAATTTGTCTGATGCGTTCATCGTTACTCGACCTTCAGTTTTTTATCAGACGGTATTACGAGGTATAATTTACAACTAATTTACTATTTTGTTTCCTTGTGTACAACTCAACAAAGTATATAGAGATGTTTATTTCTTATGAGTTTACTGCACAATAAAACAGTTTTAATTACTGTAAGATTCATTTTTATTCACCACATTTAACATTTGATCACTATACAATGCATAGACAATTTAAATACCAAAATATGTCTAATTTTAACAGTTAAAAACGCATAATAAACCTCACAATAAAGCCAATATCAAAACTGGTCAACAATTTTCCTCACACTCTCGCTGGGTCTTACTTTAAATCTATCCCTCCCAGTTGGGGCCTTCGCATAGGGCACGCTATAGAAAGCATAAAGACCTCCTTCCGGATCTTTATATCCTCTTACGGGGCCCTGCGGTGTGTTCACAGTCCGCGAATCAGTACAGTCACACATGTAGACACATGCATAACATATTAAAATAAAACACCACATGTTTGCGCAGCGCGGTACAAGCGAGGACTGAACTATTTATATCCTATCTCGTTTAGCATTATAATTGTAATCAAAACCTAACTTCAAGTACAGAAGTCGCCACTTTATCAATTGAGATTACAATCGTATATAAGCGCGAATTACATACGTCAAAATCGTATAAGACGCTGATCTATATAATAAGTTGTTTGGCAGTCTCAAAGATCCAGTCAATTTACATATTTTTTATGTAAATTGCATATTTTAGAACAAGTTAAACATTTAGTAATAATATCTATACTAATATTACAAAGCTGAAGAGTTTGTTTGTTTGAACTCGCTAATCTCAGGAACTACTGGTTCGAATATAAAGTTATTGAATATTTAACATCACGCTGCGACTAATAGGAGCAAACAAAAAGGAGGGAAATGTGGGAAGTCATTCATTTTAGAGGGCGTTCCGTTACGTTCGCTGCAAAAACTTCAAGATGCCCAAAAAAATGTGTTTGAAAGAATGATTCTTCTTTAAATAATTTGCAAAAAGTGCGGGACGCAGACGACTTCGTCGGTACCATGTATAATTAAAACGATGAGGTTGGTAAAAATAAATTTTTAAGGCCAAAATACCTTTTCCACGCGAGCGAAGTCGCAGGCACAGCTAGTTTAATGCAAGTCTATATGTAAGCATATAAATTCATGAAGTTTTAGAATTATTGCTTTCCTGTTAAGGTAATGTTGTATATTCTTAGAGAAAATAAATTCTTTAAACCGAATATTATAACTGATATCTTCTACGAGAAAACGTATTAGTTATTTATCACTTATATTAAACAATATATTCATGTACAGCTGCGTACTAATAGCTTTTTGATATTAGCCTTCGCCCGCCGGAATATTCACAATACATATTATTTTTGAAGGATAACCATTTTTCAAATCCTTCAGCTTCAAAGATTATTCAAATTTTTCGCCTTATTGTAGCCGCTTTTTTCAAATCTCAATTACCTATGTTCTCTCAAGGTCATGACTTTGTCTTAAATAAATCATATAGAAATTTTAAAAAAAATGAAAAATGTTCGAAATTTAATTTTAATCTTCCTTAAAACAAACATAAAAATATATATATACGGTTAGTATTAACACTTATTCTAAGTTTAAAATCATTAAGTGAAATTAAAAAAAAAAACTTAAAATGTAAAGAGTGGCAGCGAGTATTTTTGCAGTAATTTTAATATTTAAATAAGTATTTTCTGTAGTAAACCCCGTGACCCTCCCCCCTGACCACGGCTGTTGCAAAGCATCCGGAAAGTTTAAATATATAATAAATACGTTTACCATTATATTTTGCGTTTCAAAGTTCAAAAAAAGTTCAAAGCCGTTCAAAGTTTTTTATTAAATTAGTTTAAATATATGATGCCTGCAGTTTGAAATTTAATAAAAATCATAAGAAATTGAAGAGAAAATAAAAGAAATATTTCGAATGATATTTATTAATTTATAGTTTTACAATTCAGAATTGATTTTAGGCAATTTCTGTGGTGAAGATGGATTACGATAATGTTTCTCATAGATTTCGTCCCAGAATAATGCTCTTTCTTTGAGAAGAGATCCACTCAGGCGCAGTGGATTATCGATCACCATGTGCGGAGACCAGTCTTTATTCACCGGAGGCCAGGATGGCAAGTCAGATCCATCCGGTACTGGTTGTCTGAAAATATATATAATTATAAAGTTTTATACTTACCTTCCTACTATTTGAGCAATACAATAAACAGACGTGTTATAATTATATTTGTATAGTTATTAGTTATGGTTATTATGTAATAACGTAATCGTCATTATATAATATCCATCCTATTTATGTAATATATATTTTGTATAAAATCCATCTTACACTTTATCATATCGTTACACAAAATGCATCTATTTTTTTTGTTTTTCCAAATCCGATTTCACCTCGTCGGGCATGGGGCGACCACTTTTCTGTGTCCGTTTCACTGATCGATTTTTATTTACAAGCAAGTAGTCCATCAGACTTCCGTGCTCTGCCCGACCAAAACAATTTATTGTTTCCCCAGGATTCGAACCACGTACCTCTCGTGCGTAACACAATGCAACAAGTTTAGCTACAGGGGCAGTCTTAAAATGTATCTATAGTACAGTGAAAATATAATGTTACCTATGTTTACAAAATTGTATATTACCCTTTTATTACAAAGTTCGACCAAAGCTCTCGCACAACTTTCTTCATTTGTCTGTATTCTTGCGTAAATATCATGTCATCGGTATGAGTCAAATTCCCGTCGCCCACCATAACTGATTGTGCGCAATGGTCAGCTCCTCGTATCTCCGTGTGAGGTATTATTGGAACATCTTCACTAACAAATGCATATTCATATAAGTATATTTTATCATGTCCAGCATCTAAATGCAATTGGACAGATTTTAAGGTCGGATAAGCGATAACCATATCGGAAATGAAGTTTACATAATTCAAAATGTTCTCTTCATTAACTGGATCGTCTCCGAAATAAAATCGTTTTATTTTATTCGCAACTGAATTTCTCTCTTCTTTTGTTTCAAATTTAAGATTCAACGGTAGGAAATCCGAAAAATTTTCGTTCATACGATCTTTCCATTCATCGAAAACTACGACTCTCATGAGGCCTTCCATTTGGGCGAATCCGTGGAGAATAGGAAGTTTGGGATAGTCGCCGCTCTTCAAGATGTTCATGGGCGAATCAGTGAGAAACTCTTCTCCCTCCGTATCGCGCTCTACGCATGGAGACAAAGAAAATGTGTCCGTTCGACCCATAATTTTAAAAGCTTCAAAGGATAAAATTTCATAAGAAGTCGTTTTGTAAAACTCTTCTAAGCTCTCTAGATCGTTATAGTTAGAGAAGTTTAAAAGTCGTGCGTATTCTTTTGCGATCCATATTGGATCGACCTGGACACTCCACGACGCTATATCGGTACCGCTTTCAGGTATAACCTTTGTGAACAGTCCTCGAGCCATTTTTGACAGCATTAATAAACTAACTGCAGATGCACCAGCGCTGTACCCAGCTATTGTAACATCATTTGGATTTCCACCAAAATTCGCAATATTATCTTTGACCCATCTTAGTAGAGCGACTTGGTCTTTCATACCTGCGTTCCCTGGTATGTCGTCTGTTCCTAAGCAGAGGAACCCGTGAGGTCCTAAACGATAATTAAAGGTGACGACAACAAGATCTTTGGTCTTAACTAAATTTTCGTAAGTAAGGAAATTTCCATAGCCTATTGCGTATCCACCACCATGTACATATACTAATACGGGTAGATCGGTTTTGTCCGTATCTGGTACAAAAACATTAGCGATGAGGCAGTCTTCCGTTATTACTAAGCTTCGATTGTAAAGGTCCCATAAATCTATGGGTTGTGGGCACACGATCCCTTTGTCGATAGCTTCTAAAATGTAGGGTCGCTTGGGGGCTGGTAAGGGCGCCTGCAATACAAAGTGTTTCGCATGTCATCCGATCGTTTGATTATCTTTATCTTTTTATGGAGTTATCTGATATCGTTATCGATTAATTAATATTATCATTAAGTGTATCCTTGGTAAGAGACTTGTGGAGTAACAATTTTAGATTTGAGTGTTTTATAATTGATATCTACTTAACATTTTACTGACACAAATTAGTCTTAATCTCTTTTAAATTCAGAACAGCCCTATAAACCACGTACAAAACACATTCTAGTTATATTACAATAGAACAGAAAGTATGCAAAAAATTAGAGGTAAACTGTACCTTAAACCTGTCCCTACCACTCGGAGCTTTGGCGTAAGGAATGCTATAAAAAGTGAAGAAGCCACCTCCATCATTACTGTATCCTTTAACTTGACCTTGAGCGGTATTAACAACACGTGAACCAGCAACACAACCGGAAATAAACAAGAAAACTAATATTAAGCAATAATTCCACATTGTGAGTCGTTTGTACTCGAGCGTCGAGTAGAACTAAGACTTTGAAGCCGCTTGTTTTAAATCGTACGCACTAATCTGATCTCGCGTACTATCTTTTTTTACATGACCATCGTACAGTCGTGTCGTGTAGCAGATATGAATAACGAGTTTCTATATATTTACATTCGTATATAGCGTTACTATGGTGTTTTTTATTAAACAGAATTTTTACTGTTATCTGAGTTTGAAACCCTTGAAAACAATAAATTGTCTCCGGCGGATAAGGAAATCAATTACTTGCCTATTAATTAAAATCTGTCAGTAAAACAAAAACAGATATATGGTCGCTCGCTTAATCACAAATATCTTAAATTAATTTATTATTTAATGAGAAATTTAACGAAAGTGACAGGAAACAATATGTTAGTTTATTTACTGCAGTAAAACATATATAAAAACGAATTATTGCAATTTAGGCGAGTAGTACACACACGTACCAGGTTTAACCGTTTGAAACGAAAACTATTCTCTTTCTGATTAACTGTAGCGCTTTAAAGCTAAAGATATTTGTGGAGCTTTTCCGGTCTGTTGCTGAAATTAGTGTTTTAATATACATAAATAAAAAAAATATATTTTCAAGTCGAATGTCTTTATTTACGACAGTTAAACGAATTGTAAGTACAATATGTAATTGTTAATTAAAAAATAGCAATATGCAAAATGAAATTGGAAACTAGACAAAAAAAATTACATCGTTTATAAAATCCAAAAAATATGCACAAGAAAAGTCCTGAAGGGGGGGGGACAATAGTTCATGATGGAGGGTACCTCGCCTATAACGTAAGTTGTAAGATATAAAATAGATTGACAAGGCATCTGTTAGGATGTGTTAACAATCTATTTTGGCATTCATTGGAGAATAAAAGTAATGGAACTGAAACGCGATTACACTTCATGGCTTTTCCATCTGTGAATGGAGGTTGCCCAGATTTTCCAAGCATGATTCAGAAAATCTGTTCCTGCAACAAATCTGTGCAAGTCCTTCCACAGGAAAACTAATGTATGTAATGTTATTGTAAAACTGTTTTTTTTTAACAACTGTACAATTTCTGTATTGTTATAATATTCTTTGGTGTGGAATAAATTGCTTAGATAAATTTGAATTTGAAAATTAAATTGCTTTTAGATGCTATAAGAAAATATCCTACATTCTAACAAGCCCGTATAACGTTAAAACTGTTTTGACGAGGGTCTCAACTTTCATCTCCGGAGTATGAATTTGGTATGACTCAAAGTTTTCTCTCATTGTTCCTAAATACGTGTCTCGAGGTTAGCGGAAATTTCACCTCCTCGGCCGACCGTGTTGGCAATCAAACGTTTCCGAAACGGTCAAATTCAATTTATTAAGATAAAAAAGGGATTCTCAATAATTTTAATTCGATTCGTATATTTTGTATATTTGTTAGCATATAACGAATAGAATGCAATTAAATAAAACACTTTAACCGTTTAAAACGCGATATGTAATATTGAAACTTATTTAGAAATTAATCTACAGTGCCCGTGGTCACGGGGAGGCCAATAAAAGTCTTGATAAAATAATTTCCAAATAAGTTTAACTTATATATATCGCGTATTAAACCGTTAAAGTTATTTATTTAAATATTCTCTGTCATTTAAGTCCATTTCAGTTCTTTATAAATTTTATTTCCGGGAAGCATTTACCACGACACATCTCAACGTGCAAAATATGTTGTGAGATTTAGTGCATATGTAGCTCTGGCGAGAGTCCTTGATGCAGTTTTAACGCGAAATTTAAATTTATAGCGTGAAATGGTGAGTAAAACTCGCCGAAGCACTCTCTAAAGGCTCCACGCGCCGCGGAAATATCGCAATAGATTACTAAAGCGTAACTACGGTGAGGGAAATTTTGCAAAAATATTCCAACGATGAGTCTCTAAGCCAGTGTTTCTCAACGTGGGTCATACCGTTCTATTGAGCGGGGGAACAATGATTTGCACGTTATGTTATGCCTTTTACATTTCCAAGTTTATAAACAATTGATAGACTCCTTCTTTTTTCTTAAAAAAAGGTTCTGCCCCACCGGGTCACACTTGTTACTCCCTCTCTGTTACTTGTTTGAATCTGGGTATTAAATAGCTGACAGGAATATCGAAACTCCGTCCACGGATGAAAGCACTGTAATGTTTAATCACTTTTTTCAGTCTGTTGATTTCCGATTATCCAAAGCTAAACTAACGCATCTTATTAAAATATTTTATGACTGGAGTATTTCATATTATATCATATTTCATATCGTCCTCTATCATGAAAAAAGCGGGCGTTCAAAAAAGTTTGTGAACCGCTGCTCTAAGCGATAGGTATTGTTATTATAGTAAGCGATTCTCAAATGAACTTATTTTTTCCGGTTTGCACTAAATTGTAAAAAAAGTCGACGTGCAAAACAAATTGCGATAATATAAATCATAAACTAAAAAGAACGGCGGGGAGTCTCGACCTCAGCTGGTAGTAAATATAGCTTTGTCTGAAGAGGGCCCAACGCTTCGTTGTCCAGCTACAATAAAGCGAATTGTGCGTTCATGTGACAAGAGATAACAAGTGAATCGTGTCTCCCCACTCCCCACATGGCTGACTATGTGGAACACAGCACAACTTACCCGACCCTTTTATCACTGCCAGCAATAACTGTATAGCAAAAATCATATAAGAATCTCTTAATATCTTGCTACGCGTTAAAGCCGAGAACAGAGACGAAATAGGTCGATAACGCATCGTGTCAAAATGTAATGGGGGGGGGGGGGGGGTATTTCGCCTTCCATCGAGTGAACCCCGTACTGGCTTAATCTCCTCTATACGATCTCTTCTTTGGCTAATTTTTTTATTAAAAAAAATGCATCTAAAAGTCCAAAACAACTCTAATATATATAAATAGAAGACTAAATACTGTCTGTAGTTGACGCGAGTAGTACACATTGAAATAACGGCCTGACGTTTTGGATACTTTGCAACCCCGTTCAGTCCCCGTGACCACGACTGCTGCAAAGCATTAGATACAACGGGTCGAAATTAAAAATAATTTTCAAATAAGTTTAACTTATATATATCGTGTTTTAAACCGTTTAAGTGTTTTATTTAAATAAATAAAACACTTTAACGAAATTTACTAGCATAACGTATTTTTATGTACGGCCCGACGTTTGTAGACAATACTTTCCTATATTCATTCCTCAATACTTACACATATTGTTGTCATCATTTGTCAAAATTACATAATTTAGGATAGGAAACTACCTTAAACCGGTGTCCTAGTCCTAACCTACCAGACCTATTACAAAACACGTAGGATTGCTTGTTGACTATGACTTTACCCCCTTTTTAATCAGCTTAGAGGAAAGACTTCAAAGTTTCTGCCAGCTCTCTACCAGCGATTTGGGCTATGCATATTGCAGTATGAGATAAGAGTAGAATTATAATAAGAAGGATTAAAAAACTGTGTCATACTCCAAAAATATTTTTATTGTCCGTTTTATATTTCACTCTCTTCATAATACAATATGAGGCCGCTACAGCCAGAGTAGCCTAACTGCAATTTCATGACTTGACTTATTTATATGTATTTCATAGTCTAAAAACATTAATCTACAAGAGCACAGTGACCGAAAATTGATGAATTGAAAATTGATTAATTCTTACACAAAAATAGTACAAACTCATTTTCGCATTTTTATTTTTAAAATCATCCATATTGAAAATCATGTTTCTTGTTATTAGACCACTCTGCCTCTAGCAGAATTGTGTAACTATCAAGATTGTATCAGAACTTAAAATATAAAACTTTTATTTCTAGTTATGGGTACTATAAGCAATTGAAGGGGTAGGTCCTACATTACGTTACCTAAATACCAAAACCCACCACATACACGTGTTGTACCATACACCTTAAACCAAATACCACAGACGATGAGCGATATAAAATATATAACATATAAACACCTACATAAATTATAAATCAATATGCAATGTTGCTACTGAAAAGTAGCAACGTTGTTTGGGTACTAGGGATTCGAATCCAGTCAAATAAATACACATACAAATGAACAAAAACAATACAAAAATACAATACGTATCCCTGTTTATATCAATATTTTTTTACAGGCAACTGATTACATTTTCCCAGTAATCGAACCCAAGATTTCAGGCACTTAACTTTTTTTGACAATGCGTTTACATAGAGTATAATAATTCTTAGCGTAGAGCCACAGAGGTGGTTAAATTATTAATATACAAATATAACAAATACATAAAATATAATCAATTATATTCTATAACTATATGTTATTTCATATATATTTAAAGTTCGGTATGTATCCGGGGTGGAGAAGGAGAAATTGGATTTCTATAGTATTTCTGATATATATTTTCCCAAAATTCTGCTCTTTCTTTATGTAACGATCCCTTTAGTACCAGAGGCTGATCTAGCACCATGTGAGGAGCCCAATCTTTTTCAACTGGAGGCCAAGCAGGTAGATCGGAACCTTCGGGAACCGGTTTCCTGAAAATTAAATAACAAATCTCAAATGACTGTTACTGTTGTCTGTAAAACATGTGTGTAGCGACTATATCTTAACAACAAAAGTAAACATAGTTTACAGTGCATATTGAAATTAAATTCTTTTAACGGTTAAAAATGTGAAATATACCTATTAGTAATTTTTAAAGTGAAGGTTTCTATATTCAGCACCTCCGTGACCACGGCTGCAAAGCATGTGAAACGTCGGGCCATAATTAAAATGAATTATAAATATTATTCGAGTTTAATCCGTTAAAAGCAATTTGTTTAAAAAACCTGTGTATTAAAATAATAATAATTTACAACACTACAATAATTTACAAACTAATATAATTTAAATAAATGAAATGCTGTGTGTTTTTATCTTAAAAACCAGAAACCATAGCTTAAGGTCTTTGGCTAGGTCTTGGTCCAGCTTACGTGACATTTGCTAGCTTACGTTACATTCGTCATAATCCACAAAAGGATCTAAGGAAAATTGAATAAAATCTAAAAAAACGGAAGGAAAAGCTCTCTTCTTTCGATTTTCTACCTTAACAAAACCACATCTTTATTTCTCGTACAATCTTTTAAATATTTATATAATTAAATCAATCAACGAACAATATAAGCGATAAAGTTCTTTTGATGTCGGCCATTTTACAGAAGCACCAGTTTTTTGTCACCTTTAAAATTAACTTTAAAAATATACTAATTGTATATTATTACTTATTCGACATTGCTTTAGTTACTTTGTTTTGTTTTCTTATATATTTTTGACCTATGCGTCAGATATAATAATATTATCCACTCATATCAGAAAAATTAAATAACATACACTAGGTGTAACAAAACGCTTCTGTTACATTTTCTTTGTTACCTTCACAGAGTGCAACCTAATCGAAAGTTACCTTTACTCTTAACACAAACGTAGATACACAGAACGCTTTTTACTTTAAAAATAAGTTATTCAGCATTCTACGATTTTTGTTTCTCGCGTTATTGATTAGTGATTATGCAATTACCAATTTCGTCATAACAGGCAAACACTTTTCCGATTGAATAAAAAACACGGGCGATTTTCGAATATCCAAAGTCAAAAATAGATCGACAGTGCATCTTGTGTAGATATAAATTATATTATAATTGCGACAGCTAAAACATACACATAACGTGAGAAAATTAGATAGTTTTAAAATCTTTACTAAATGCTTACCCGGTCTTAATAAAGTTGGCCCAGATCTCTCTAATCGTTCGTTTCATGTCTTGCAGGCTCTTTGGAAGCTCTGTTTCGTCTACATCTGATGCTATATTGCCGTCCATAACCGCATTGGACTGGGCACAATGGTTAGCTCCACGAACATCTGTGTGAGGCACAAACGGTACGTCTTCCGTGACAAATGAGTATTCATATAAGTAAATATTCTTATTCCCCGCCTCCACTTGCAATTTCGCCGACCTCAGTGTTGGATAAACGAAGATCACGTCAGAAAAGAAATTCACATAGTCCAAAATATTCTCTTTCCCCACGGGATCTTTGCCGAAGTAAAACGCTTTCAATTCATTGGCTACTGTAGTTCTCTCATTGTCATCCTTAAACTGTAAATCGGGTGGTAGAAATACTTCAAAGTTATCGTTCATTGCGTCCTTCCACTGATCAAAAACGGGAACTCGAAATAAGCCCTCCATGTTAGCAAACCCGTACAACATCGGCAGCTTCTTGTAATTGCCACTTATCAAGATATCCACTGGACTCTCCGTGAGAAAAGGTTCCTCGTCTCTACCATTTTCGACACAGGGGGACATTAAAAACGTACTATCGAACCGGTTTATAACATCAGCGGATGACAACTTGTCGTAAGGAACCGTTTTAAAAAACTCTTCCAAAGCCTTAAAGTCTTCTACATTCGTAAAGTTGATTAACTTCGCGTATTCTTTGGCATTTTTAATAGGATCACTTTGTATACTGAACGCGGCTGTATTGGCCCCGCTCTCAGGAATCACCCTTTGGAAGAGACCGTCCGTAGTCTTTGATAACATCAGCAAGTCGACGGAAGAGGAGCCAGCGCTGTAACCGGAAATGGTGATATCTTCTGGGTTGCCTCCGAATCTCTCTATATTGTCTTTCACCCATCTTAATAGGGCCACTTGATCTTTCATACCAGCGTTGCCTGGTACATCCTCCGTGCCAAGGCACAGGAACCCATGAGCTCCAAGACGGTAATTGAATGTAATCACTACTATTTTATGACTTTTGACTAAGTTTCTGTTTTTAGCGAAGTTCCCGTAACCCATGATATATGCACCGCCGTGGACGGAGACTAACACAGGCAAGTTCTTCTCGTCTGTATCGGGGGTAAATACGTTTGCAATCAGGCAATCTTCTTGCATCTGTACTGTTTTTGGTATAATGTTGTATGGATCTGACTGTGGGCAAACGATTTCTTTGTCCACGGCATCTAGAGTGTCTATCCACATGGGGGGCGGAAATGGTGCCTGAAAAACAATGGAAAACTTTAGAAAACTATACAGATGGTATATATAAAATGTGGTAAGACCGAAAACTTCAGTTTATATCAAAACTTCTGCCTGAATTTCAAGGTCTGAGTTTAAACATAATGTGTTGCGTTCAGCTCTAGAGGTCGTCTAACTATTAAGTTTAATTATTTTATTTTATTGTTTCGATTTGGAAGGGCACAGAAATATTTTGTTTCAAAATCAAATCCACCAGTAAAACAGACATATAAATGTGGCCCCAGCCAGGGCCATGCTGCAGACGGGTTTGGAAAAAAATTTGGGGTCAGGGGTCAGCACAATTTTTGATGATTTATTAATTATTCAATGCAATATAAAAATTAATTTATACATATAACACAAAAAAATGCCTTTAAAACAGCGACAGAGCTAAAAAGGATGGATTACGTAATCGCACCATCACAAGCAAAAATTTGGATTACCTGAAACCTATATTGTCCGGTAGGAGCCGTAGCATATGGTATACCATGGAAGGCGTACACACCACCATCTTTATGCCCCTTAACAAGACCTTGCCTTAATCTAACAATTTTCGTATTTTGACCTTGAACAACACATAAACACGCCAAGCTCCACCATATTTTCCACATCACGGCGTCCATATCGCGACGACACTCAATGAAAATACATTTTCACGTTTTATTTAATGTGTTAGATAACATTATAAGATAAGGATTTACGAATCTGTATATCGACAAACTCTATTTCGTTAAAAGGAACAGACATGCGCGTGGAGAAGGTTGAGGTAGACTGAACAAGCAGGACAGTACATCAATTCAATCTAACTAACCATAAGTATTTGTGACTAAACAGCGTGACTTCGTCCGCGAGAATCGTTATTTTGAACGTCTAAATTAGTTTTTATAAAATTAAGCTGTTACTCACAACGTCGGTCGCGTTCCTTCCCGTCGTTTTTGCAAGTTAGTTTTAAAAGATAGACATGAAGCGTCATTCTTTCATACATATTTCGTTCACATTTCTCGCTGTATCTTCGCTTGTATTCGTCACAGGACGATGTTTAGTTATAGCCTTCCTTGATAAATTCTCTAACTAACACTAATCTATTTTTTTAATTCGAACCTGTACCTTAAGTAGTTCCTGAGATTAGCACCTTCAAACACACAAACAAACTCTTCAGCTTTATATATTAGTATAGATGCAAGTAAAGCGATTCCTGCAGGTATATTGCATGAAAAAATACGCCTGATAATTCTATCTCAATAGCTCAGTGTACACTCGCCATCAAGCAATATAATGGGTTCGACTCTCGGGAAAACATGTTACGTAAGGCAGAGGACTGATTGCTGTTACGAACGTTTTGTACCTGCCTCATTCAATGTATCTTGTTTAGATGTGATACGGCTGGCATATTTCACCTACCACCAATTGAACCCGTTGTCTGTCCTCCTCTATCATAAAAATATGTAAATGTGTATGAAACATGTAAATTAAATTTTAGCATGTACGCTGTCTAACAGCCGAAGATTTTGCTGAAAATCAGCTGTGCAGCTACGCTACAACAGCAACTTATGCTGACGCAGGACCCTTTTGAGATTTCTTTCCTAGATTTTAATTTTTAAAAATTATTAGTTATTGTTTTGTTATTTATGTCATTGAATCAGTATTGTACTAAATTATTGCAAAACGAAGAGATTTGTTATTAAAGATGTATGTATATGAAGAAGACGTATTGGGGTTTGAATCCCAGGACATCTGACGCGTTATGTCTATTGGCAGAACAGATTTCTTATCACCAACTTTCAATGGAAAAAGTCATCTATCTTTATCTACAAAGAAAAATAATAAACCTTCAATTTTTTTTTAAGAAAAACTTTTTCATTGCAACATTTTTATTATAGGTTTCTTTAAGTTATTACAATTATTCACCCGAATTAGTTACAAAATACTTCAGATAAGTGGATATTGAAATCCGGAAAGTATAAATAAAACACTTTCAACGGTTTAAAACGCGGAATATATAACTTAAATTTATATTTAATTTATGTACCTTCGACCAGATGTTGCGAAGTAATGATAAGTGAGTTTAAGTAAAGATTCGCGTTTTAAACCGTTAACACTTTTTATACATATTACTAGGGTAAACTAGACAATACTTATCCGGAAAGTATTTAAGTATCGTACACATTTAATACAAAATAAATATTTTTACAGATATGAAATTAGACTTTACATAATCTAAGTATAAAAATAAACTAATAGCATAGACTTCTTCTTCTTAATGGTGGCGATAGATACAACAGATCACAATCTTTACAACTCATATACCTTTCAAATTTTAACACTTTATAAGAAAAATTAAGAGGCTTTTCTCTACATTTAAAACCAGCAAATTAATTTCTTACAATTATATTTTGTGTTAAATATCGCATTAGTAGTTAGCAACTAACAAATATAATAATTATATTTTTAAGGTACACCCGGACACTGTAAATGTTATTTTGAAGGTTTTTCTATCTATACTAATATATAAACCTGAAGAGTTTGCGAGAAATGTGTAAATTAGTCATCATTATGAATTTCAGTGGCGCACGCCGCAACGGTTGAAGACATCCAAAAAATATATATGAAAGAATTATTTCTCTTTAAATGATCTAAAAAAAAGTCCGCGACGCTATATGTCTATGTTTTAAGATAAACTTGCAAGAACGACGGGAAGGGACGCGACGCGACGTCTTAGGTAACAGCTTAAGTTAAGCTTGCAAAAATGTGGTCCACGCTCAAAATAACGATTCTCGCTAACGAAGTCTTCATAAATCTGTAGGAACTTAGGGCACATAGACAATATTTCTATAAGATTAGCCATTCATTAAAAAAGTCCCACCTACTTAGCTCTACAGGCCACGAGTGGACATCAAATTTTATTAATGTCTTTATATCAATTAAAATTAAAATTTATTTAAATACCGGGAAAAGAAATTGTTAATTGGAGTAGCCAATATTTGGATGTTTAAAATATATATTTATGCTTGAATATCACATGTAGCCTTATATAAATTAAAAAACTCATTTGAATTGCAAAAAAAAATATTGACACGTCAGGACTCGAGCCTACGACCTTTCCAACTGAGGTACTGTCTCCCGCTAATTCTCATCAAATTTGTTGAAACCATTTATTTTCGCGTTGTAATTTCAACCTTAAAACTCACATTTTAACTTTTTAATTAATGTATTTTAATTATTTAAAAAAATGTATATAGCAATAGTTTTCTTTATCTCTGGATTGTAACTGGTTACATGAAATGTCTGCTACATACCTTCTAAACATACATAACTTCAAAATCTCTGATAATACAGACAGTATACAATAAGATACAGACATTTTTGCATTAAATATAATCTGTTGTAAAGTAGTATTTAAGAAAAATATTATTACTTTGCTAATAAGTATAATACTTGTGTTTCGATATTGTGAATAAGACAATTATTTCAGACAAGCTTCGATCAACAATACAACTAATCTTTAAATAAAACATTTAACGGTTTAGAACGCGAAATATACCAGATAATGTATTTAAAATTTATTTTAACTTCCTACGGTTTTTGATGCTTTCCAGGAGCCGTGGTCACGGGGGGACTGAGTGTTAAGTTTAAATTATATTTATGGACTGTGGGGTAATCGGTAAACGTTGACTAGCTTTGCGTTAAGTACAGAGTTTCGAAACCCGATACAGCAAGAAATATTATTTTCAGTTTGTACTCAACCACAACTTTACACAAAAAAAGGCAACCTGATAAATAAAATATAATCAACGTACTAAACGCTATCAAAATGCTAATTGAGACTTTGAAACCGTTTATAATGTTTTATTTCATTAATTTACAGGTTTATTGATTTAGTTGTATTGCTGAGCGAAGAAGCCATTGAAAGGTGTGACGTCACATTCCTTTTTAATGACGTAATACATAGATAGCCCCCAAAGATTAAACTTTACACATACACTAGCAGTCTCAAGATATATTCACACAAGCTGTCAACGTCAATATACACACAATTACTGTTCGAGATCCGTGTGTTACAGTAGAGATTGTTCCACCATTATCTTTTCAAATCCTTGTGGTGGTGGGTATCTGAAGTTATCCAGAATAATGTCTAAGATGGCTCCATCGTCAACTGAAATAGGTACCATAAAGATGTAATACATAAGAAATTGTAAGTTCATTAAGAAACAAATTTAACCTTTTAATATTGACATTTTTTAAATGAAAATGAAATAAATACCATGAAAGATATATTAAGTACACACAAACTTGTATGTTCATTAGAAAACTAATTTAACGGTTTAATATTGAAATCTTTGGCATGCAAAATGCCACATAAGTCTCCTTTATGGTGTTGCTTCATAACCAACATTAATAATCCTAAGATTACTTTTTCAACCTAAACCTATACTTTTATGACCCAATAACAAAGTCCAAAGTCAGAATTCTGGAGAAGAAGCATAGAGAAGAGCATGAATCAAGCAGGTTAAGTTAAGGCTTATCACCTGCTGCGCTGCAGATAAAATCCATCAGTAAAAGATTTTCATCTCGTGTTGCCCTAAATCCACTACAGTATTATATATAAGTGTAATCTTTTTAATAACAAAAACAGGCCTTTGTGGTAAACTATTTCTTTCTTACCATATAAAGCCGGGTAGACTGTCCCCCTAATACTTCTTACTGGAATTTCCATATTCTTTCCATTTAAGAAGAAATTCAATTCAACATGATCATACGCTAATCCTATCACGTCTCCCTCTACAGGCATTACTGCTGTGATTTTGTCTCCATCTTTATCTATATCATTATCTATGTGGTCAGGTGAGCTTGTGGAGACCAGTATATCTGTGGTAGGAGATTCCCGTGGAGCTGTCTTCAAATGGTAGAGCTCTACATTTTCGTGCCTGACTGTTCCATCGCTGTTTAAACACCATGATTCCTTATCAACTCCACCTGGAAAATATTTTACCAATTTTATATAGCTGATGAGTTTGTTTGGTTAAACGCGCTAATCTCTGGCACTCCTTGTTCTAATCATTATAAATATTTTTGTGTTTGTTAATGAGGACTTAACGAGGAAGGCTTTAGGTTATAAAACATCACGCTGCGACGAATAGGAGCTCATAGCTGATGATGATGAAAAAGGAGGTTTGCAAAAAAAAGCTTTGATGCCCAAACTGACAATTCTATGCGGACAGAGACGCAGCCACAGTTAATATTCAATATTGCAAATAAAAAATTATATGTTTTAAGCTCCCGGAAGGAATCCTATCTAATTAATCAGTACCATAGTACTGATTTATTATTCATAGAGACTGGCAGAGCTTGATAGGCTTATCATTGAATTGAAAAGTGACTCAATAAAGTAAATAAGAAATTCCACTTGCCTAAGAACATGTTACAATAGCTATAAACCCGACCCACTTGCAAATATTATCCTCAACACCATGTTTGTACCTAAAGGTCATGCGGAATGAATCCAAAATAATTTAATCATACTACTGTGAATATTAATACATTTACGATATAAACACCAGCACTATAACAATGTTATAGTGATGGTGTTCCCCATCCCCGTCCCAGTCTCCCTGTGACCACAGCTGCTGTAAAGCATCAAAAACGTCAGGTTGAAGTTTAAAATCATTTACTAATATATCGCGTTTTAAACCGTTAAAGTGTGGATTTTAATTGCATGGAAATATAACAAATACCTTCAGTCAGGATAGGTCCATATTAGTTTTACTGCATGTAAATTCTTAGCATCAACAAAAAGATAATAAGTAAAGACAAAAAAAACAAATTTACCTTTTTTGTCTTATTTACACTAGATTCCAAGAAATAATTTAAGTGACCCCTACAATATTTTTATTTTCTATTGTGGACTTTCTAGTGTGGATAGAAAATTAACCATAATCAAATACAACCTCAGTCGTTATGATTTTTATGCATTTCAAATTGAAACCCACTTGATTTAGGTGGTAACATACAAGCAGTAGGAATGACTCATAATATATAAATGTAGGTTGCTTTGCCTTACTAGGAAGACCAATGTCACAGCACCTTATTTTTTAAAGCATTGTTACTATCAGATTAGAATATCAAAATTCAGATCTTCTATAGGTCTGAATTTTCAATAAATATTCTGGCTACCCTCTTATATATTTATAAATAATCATTGATTTTATTACTCAACTGTTACTTTAAAATATGGCTCTATTTTTCAATATGTATATATTATCTATATCTATAGGATATACTATGAGTTTTCATACCATGTACTTTATTTATATCTGTATCCCTAGTAGCTAGCCCGACAGCCCACACTCCTCCCTGTTGCAACTTGACTTCAAAGTAGGCTTTATTTTGTACTAGCGGTGCATTTCCTAAAACGCAACCAGAACCACATGCTCGTTGACCACCTTTCACTATTACAACTTCGTGACCTGCAATGTAAGGATAGACAATTGTAAAAGTCAGAAGAAATAAATTATTATGGATTAGCATTTCCTTTGTATTGTGTTTTCAAACTTTTATTGTCTCTTTACATTTTTACGGGTATTAATTTAATTTACTACAACATGTTATCAAATCAGCTTTCTTTTGTACAAAGAAAAGAAAATATAAGAATGTAAAAATACCCATGTGAAGAGTATCCAGCTGAATAGGGCTTTCTTTAACTCTGATAGGTACACTAGGTGTTAATGAAAAGCCATTTACACAATTCTTCAGGCAGCAAAACATTTTACTTATATTAGAATACTAATTATGGATAAAATCAATAATCAAATTTTTGTTTTGTTTGTAACTAATTTGTAACCGTACTTAATGACATTGAATGATCAATACTCAGTGAAATATCGCTGTTGTCACTGTCAAATGTCAAAGTCGCGACGCAAAATGTCAAACGGCTACACAGATAAGAAAAAGTCCACATTTGTTTAGAAAAACCTTTGTGACTGAGATATATGTAAAATGATTTAATTAATGTAAAATGACCAATACCAGAATTGATTGTCTTACATGAGCTACACTATCTTTTCTTGTATCTATATGTATTATTTGTTTATTTAGTATTTATTGTACTGTGGTTGTGGCTCGTGGATATTAGTTCAGACTCATTCATCCAATAGTAGGGAGCGAAACATTCCTACACTTAAATCGCATCTAACAGATAATTACTTGTACAATCGTTCGGAAAAGGACGTTACTTTGTTTTTAGAATGCAAATTTAGCTTTAATACTCTTTAGTAGGGTAATCTACTGCGCACCACACAATTAATGTAACTTAATATGCTCATGGCTGAAATAGCATTTATTCATGCTTTATAAGATATTGATGAAACTTAAGGAACATTGAAAACTATGGCGAGGATATACAGTAAGACGATTCAAATAAATTATTAGTCTCATCATTATATTACGAGAATTTTTCATTATTTTTGAAAACTTATTCGAAGCGAATGATCCTGACCTGATTAAGTAAACACACGTATAACATGATTATGTCTGTGTTTGATTGTTGATTCTAAATTAATAGATCAAATATGTACGTTTGAAATGGACAAATATATTTGTTCCCAAAATCGATCCACATTGGTAATTAAACGAAGCCGCAATATCTATTAAACAAACAAAGCGTGTTAACATTTTTTTAATCATTTAATTCGCTTGCTATAGCAACTAGCTCTATTAGATTAGCTTTTAAATTTGTATGAAAATCTATTATAAACTGTAAAGTTTGTTTGTTTAAACGTGGCTATCTCAGGAACTACTGGTTCAAATAGAAATCTTTTTGTGTTGGGCGACCATTTATAGAAGAGGACTTTAAGCTATTAAACATCAGACAGACAAATGGAGAAAACGGGAAAAATGATATGTTTGAGGGCTTCCGTTGTGTGCGCTGCGAAAACGGTTCAAGAAACCTAAAAATATGTATGATAGAATGATTCTTCTTTAAATTATATAAAATAATGTCCATGGCACTATATATCTTTTAAGATTAACACGCAAAAACGTTGGTACGCGGACGGTTTCTTAGGTACAACTGTAATTAAAAAACTGGGGAGTTTGAAAAAAAAATATATAACTATACCACGCGGACAAAGTAGCGGGCACAGCTAGTAATTGATAATAATGGCATCACGGGACCACAATAGAAATGACATGAGTCGTGTAAATTTTGTTGTTGTCAGTATATAAAAGTCAATTCTTATAAATTAAGAAACTCTTACAATTACAATTTTAGACTATGCTTACCTGTAATTAATTACGTATTGATTTAAAGTGACAAAGAACTAGAACAAAAATAAAAAATATATATATTTTTGATGTTCGTTCGGTAATATAACAGAACTTAACAAGAGCAACGTCTTTTCCAGTTTGTTACAACGATAGTGAAGATTATCAATGAACATACACATTAAATAAATAAACCAAATGTATTCTTCTTGGTATTTCTCTTTCGGGGTTCCGTACTCAGCGAGTAAAAACCCACCGATAAGACTGCTATCTGTTTTAAGAATCTGTGCTATCTCTCTGAATGTTTATTATATGGGTTCTGTTGCAGCTAATATAACACAATTTAAGGAGGGCTTTCAAATAAATAATGCAAGGTTTTAGTAAGGTTTTGTTCTACATCAATACTTTACACTACTACTACTACTACTAGTTTTTACAATAATTTTATAATAACGTGTATTTCTTACCCTTTCGTAAATTTATTTTCACATATGCTTAAATAAGTTGTTCTACACACTACAACATTTCTGATAAAATCTTCAAATTGTTTGTTAAGGTAGACTGCGAGGGGCCTGCTACGAATCAGGACTTGGTTATGGTAGCTTCCATATAAAACAGCCGCAGTGCGCCGGCGCATCAGTCAGTGAAGAAAACGGACGCGGTTACATACTGTAAGTACAGCAAGTCTTTTCTTTTTACGTAACTCATAGTAGTGATGTATTAAGATATTTGTTTTGCCTATATATTTAAAATAATGTCGACAGTTTTTTTTAATATTCAAGAAAACCAAATTTTGCTGTAAATTGTAAATTTTGCTCACATACAAAGACACTTATAAATGCATTAAAAGGAAATAATATATTAATCAGTTTACTAAAATAAATAATAACTGTAAATAAAATTGTAATAATTAATAAAATATATATTATAATAAATTACAACATTATTTTTATTACAAAATAATTTATAAATAACTTTAACTAATATATTTCGCGTTTTAAACCGTTATATTTTAATTGAAGGGTGTACAACGTACACTCACGTAAACTACAGACAGTATATTATATCTTCAACCAGATTTACATATAGGTATCATTTGTGTGTACTTTATTTAAAATTTCTTCAGAATTAAAAATAAGTGATTATATTGTCTTACAACGGCATATTAATAATAGTAATCAAATTTGACGTAGGGTATATTACCAAAATTAATTGAACAAAAACGGTAAAAAAGTTATACTATTAAATTTAATACATTTTCTAATAGCCAGGAGGAACGAACCTTAAAAACACAGGCTCACCTTTCGACAAGGTCACTTTCTACATAACAGTAGAGTAACCACTCTTCAATAAATTATAGACGCGTTATATATCTGTTTAATTAAAATTAAGTAGTTAGTTTGAAGTTCAAATAGTTTTGTAACGCCTATAAAATCATGTCATTCGAAAACCCGACCAATCAAGGCTTGGAAGTGTTCATTTGTGTTTTAATAATTATTAACTAATAGGTCGTATCTTAATTAGACGTTTCAGGGCTTTTAAAGGCAACGAAGTAAAACCAAAACAGCGCGACAATTTGCGAAAGTAATATAGTTGCGCTTGGTACAAGAAAAACAATATACTTTAAAAAGAAATGTGGCATAGAATAGTACATACTTATTTCATTATACAAACCACATGCTTGTTTGCTCTTCTAAGAAAAAATTATAATGTTACATTTCCTTTATCTATCTTGGTATCTGTATATTACTTGTATTAAACTGTTTTATCGTAATCGAAATTATCCGACCTCTAGTCAAAGTTCGTCCACCCTAAACAGGACCGGTCTATCTTCAATATTAAAGTTAAAGAATGTTACATACCTTACTACGACCTTTATTCTATGAACATTAAGAATTATAAAATTAGAATAATGTTCTTAAAGCGGCAAAATTTCTAGGCAGTTTTAGGATCGAAAATGTTGTTTGAGTATTTTATGTTAACATACATAACTTAAGCAATCACGAAACTAACCATAAATTTACAATAAAAAAAAAAAAAAAAAGTTTTCGTCTTTAGTACACATAGAAATTTAATATAATGAAAATACTACTGTCTATAGTTAACGCGAGTAGTACACATTTAAATAAAACGCTTTATAGCTTAAAACGCGATATATTAGTTAAATTTATTTGAAAATGATTTTTATCTTCGGCCCGACGTTTCGGCATCAGCCTGGCAACAGCGAGGTCACGGGTCACATAATAAATACATGAAATTATTTAATATTACACTATTAACGGTTTTAAAACGCGAAATATATTTGTTACATCATTTTAACGGCGACCCAATGACGTTCTCGGGTGCAGGAGTTTTGATCACGGCTATATCGAGTTTAAAGCTTTATAAAGCGTTATATACTTTATCATAAGTGTTTTATTTAAATAGTTAAAGATAATCAAACGATTTATTGGTTTTATTGAATTTTTATTTTGTTTTAATGTACATTGTAACTATACACAGATACTAACGATATATACTCTATTAAATGAAACACTTAAACGGCTTAAAACGCAATATATACTAGTTTAACTTATTTGAAAATTACACACAACGGCTACTGAAAAGCATCCAAAATGTCGGGGCGTAATTAAAATGAATTTCAAATAAGTTGAACTGATATATTTTGCCTTTTTAACCGTTAAAGTTTTTATTTAAATGTGTACTACGCTAAACTTTTAAATTTACTCCTAGTATAACTTGTTATATAAATTAATTGTGTAAAATTATAAAAAAATATACATATCTTTAAAGAAGACTTCCTATATTAGTCCGTTTAGTAAATCATTATTGTAGACCGTGACCTTTCATTTTTATTGTTATGCAATTGACATTTTGATTCTTTATGCAGCTAAGTAATTATGGCACAAAACAGAATATAAATAGCTGAAAATGAATTAAAACACTGATATATTTTATGTCTGTGAGCTCTCTCAGTAGGTATAACTACATACTTACATAATATTATAGCTCATATTATAGTTAAATGTTGCCAACTATCGGAAGAAAACGCAATTGAATGTCGAAGGATAAAAATGTATTGTATCGGTCGGAAAGATCACAGAAAAAGAAATAACTATTTAAAATATAAAATAGATCAGTGTATCAGACATTTTAATATGTCCTTTGTATTATGTGTGTATGTGTTAAATATGCCAAAAAGGAAAAACGGTAGTGAACTCTCACTTTTGTATTTTATGAGGATAGTATGCATTTAAATAAAAACAAATAACTGTTTAAATTGTGACACTTTAGTAACTTATTTAAACTTCGATCCCCGTTCGGATGCTTGTCGTGGTCACGGGGCAAACGACATTTTAATCAGTTAAAAGTATTTAATTTATGTTTGATTTGTTTACACAATAACGTGTTATACTTTTTTTAGAAAATGAAGCAAATAATTCTCCTAGCACTTTTGGCGGTGGCTCAAGCGCAATTCCAAAATGGTAGAATCTTAGAACCGCCCGTCCCAGCACAATGCGTCCAACGAAATATACACGAGAGATACGCTGACAGTGAGTATGAAAACATAAATTAATAAACTCGGCAGCTAGAGGCAGAGTAGCCTAACTTTAATTTTGTGACTTGACTTATTTATATTTATATAGACTAAAAATATTAATCTACAAGAGCACAGTAAATCTAACACAAAATAGTGCAAATTTATCGTCACGTAAGTTAATTGCGCAATTATGTTTTTTGTTATTAGGCATCTGTCTCTAGCTAGACTAAGTAGTACTTTGTACTAGTAGTATAATCTACTGACATTGTAACGCAATAATCCATAGTGATCATATAATGTAATGTTACAAGGGAGAGTTGATAAACAATAACTCAATTCCGAGAAAGCTCTACAGAATGTTATCTCCGTGCCCTAAGAGATACAAGATAAGAAAACCTGTTGCTCAACGGGAATTCGTAAAGTAACGATAACGTAAGCGGACTTTTTGTGAAGATTGCGTAGTTCATGGCCATTGTATTCTTCCGCTAAATTCTTTACAGTTTAATGGTTTTGTCCAAAGTGTAAAATACTACAACATAATGCTATTTAAACAAATTAATAACTTTTCGTCTGACAAAAAAATAGAGTATCCCTTTTTTTGACAGTTAAATAATTAAACTGTCAAAATATCTCGTGTTCTCTGTGGTAAAATAAAACTATTTCTATCTTTACACAAAAGAAATGTAACTATAAATTCAACTATGCTTACATTGCCCGGATAGCTCAGTCGGTAGAGCATTGGACTTTTAATCCAAGGGTCCAGGGTTCAAGTCCCTGTTCGGGCGGAACTTTTTTATTTTAATTTCAAGTAATATAAAACAAGCTTTCATTCCCTCTAATATATTTTTAGATAAGATTGTATTTTCCCATTCGACCCACATTTTTCTTAAAAGCAAAAACATATGTTTTCCTTTCAATCGAGTCTAGTTCTCAACAATAGCGACATCATCTGTCTAAACGTATATTTCTAAAACAATATGGAAAGTAAGTTTTCTATTGACACTTAGTACCCAATTCCCATGCTTTTGTTACACAAGTTCCAACATAATGGTGAATTTGCCAAGATAGATCGTAAAAAGTTGTCGTTTACCTTCCATTAAAGGCATTACTATTTTCTCGTTGAAAATGTAGAATTATTATTTACTTTTGTGCAATTCAAACACATATATTGGTTATCAATTGACAGGACTCCCTTATAAACACTTTGTCGGCTTCCAGTTTCCAGTTTAAAAATATGTAAATAAAACACTTTTAACGTTTAAAACGCACAATATATTCGTAAACTTTTTCTTAACCGTGACCACGGGGTTCTCTTAACAAACATACTAATTTATTTAAATGTATACTACTCGCGTAAACTATAGACAGATTTTCTTTAAATAAAACACTTTATAAAATAATATATAAATATAATTAATAATTATATAAATATATTAATTATATTTATATATTATTATATAATAATAATTTAACTAATATATCCGTTTTAAACCGTTAAAGTGTTTTATTTAAATGTGTACTATTCGCGTAAACTACAGACAGATTTTCTTTAACCAGACAAAGGCGATTACTTACCTCTCGTGGAGAGATCCAGCTCAGCGTAGCACCGAGGTGGATTGGTTGACCGCGAGAAACTTCTGCCGACAGCGCTGCATGGACCTCGTCTCCTTGGAGACCAGCGATGAAAACGAATGGGTTAAGGCCCGCATCGTACAAGATAAGGTAACCGTTTGATTTTCAAACGTAATTCATTAGTTGATTATTGCCTCGATAGTCAATGTTGAAAGTTAAACTATTTTAAAGGTATTTTTATTATTATATCTATATTATTCTATTCTTTATAAAATCTGTATCTCGTCTAACGCTATTCGTATGAGCAAGGGCTATTGAGTTACATAAACCCCCCTTTCCCCCCCCCCCCCCCCCCCCCCCCCCCCCCCCGCCTTTTCCGAAAAACCCCCTCTTTTTTTTTCAAGTTAACAGCCGGATTTTATGAAATACTTGCAAAATATATTGACATTGAATATTCAAAGAAATTGGCGCCAATAACACTCGAGGTTATTTCACATAGCTTCTGTAACAATTGTTATCCATTGAAACGTTTGTGTCAAATCATACAATCCTTGGCCCGCATAAGCACATGATTCAGCGTAGAAATCTCCTTAACTCTACCCCAGTCACGTTACGCACAGATCAAATAATTACTATTACAAGCGCGAAGTGAAAACAATATGATTTTTAAACTTCAAAGGCTTAGAAAGTGGCCTCTGCATACAACAGTAACGAATTCCAAAACGTGTACGTTTTTCCAAACGCTTGCATCATCAGGAAACAAATGCGGCGTTTTATAAGTGGGTCATTTTGACGAGCATCGGCTCGTTAGTAGTTTACACTGTGGACAAGTCGATGAATATGTAAATGTTACTATCTTTTAAGATATATAGGTCCGATTATATAGCTTAAACCAGAGCCAAAATAGGTCGACATCGCATCTTGTTTCGAAGTTGTGTGGTTGGGCGGTTTCACCTACCATCAAGTGAAAACCTTGTCTGCCCCCTGCTATCATTAAAAAAGACTATAATTTGTATATTTATACTTACGAGCTTCCGATGCCAATTTCTTAACAAATAATAAAATTTAGCTAGCTGTGCCTGCGACTTCATCCACGTGGAATACTTATTTTGTGTATATTATTTGTTTATGATTTATTTTACATATAACCTCCTCAGGTTTAACTATAGCTGTTGCCCACAATGTCGTCCGCATCTAATCGTTCTGTCTGTTCTACGAGTTAATCTCAAAAGATAGACATATACTATCGTGGACTTTTTTTTAGATTATTTAAAGAGGAATCATTTTTTTCGTACAATGTAAAAACTTAAAAAAGTAACTTGAACCATTTTCTCAGCGTACGCAACGGAAAACCTCAAAGATGAATAGTTTTCCCCGTTTTTTCCACATTTCTTACTGTTTTTTCGCTCCTATCAATCGCAGTGTAATGTTCATAGCATCAAGTTTTCCTCGATAACTAACCGATATAAATAATATTTTTTTTAATTCGAACCCGTAGTTCCTCAGAATAGCGCATTCAAACATACAAACAAACTGTTCAGCTATATTAGTATAGATATATTATAGTCTCGCTTTTTATAACAAGGTAATGAAATAGCTATTAAGAGCTATAGTTCATGAGTTTCTATATAAATTGTATGATTTTAGGTGAAATATATCTGGACGTCTGGTCGTCTCTGCGACTTCAAGGGCTGCAACCGTCCAGATTTACTTCCCAACGAAATTAACGGATGGTTCTGGACTGCTGAGCTCCAAAAACTCGCGCCAACTACGAACCGTCAGCAAAACGACTGGTCCGAGGGCGGCGGCATCGGGAAACCACAGCCAGATAACAGAGTAGGTTTAATATTTGACTATTAACCAGTTATTCAAAGGTAGTCCAGGATTAATTTTTTTTACGAGTTCTTTAGTCTAATGATAGCAAAGTATGGCTGTCATCAGGTCGTGGTTAGATCTTTATTAGGCCCAATACGTTTCAAATAAATTTATATTTTTTCTGAAACATGTTTGACTTCGTCTGGAAATCTAGACATTAATTGGGTGCATGAAATATCGAAATTCCGTTAAAAATTTGTAGATTTTAATCGCGTTTCAGTTACACTCTGTCGATTTCTGAATATTTTACCTGCCATTGAGTGAACCACATGCTTCTCTGCTATCCTTAAATAAACTATATTAACTCAAAACGTTGTAAAACGCCCAAACGGTTATATTATTTTCACTACCTGAGGTTGTGGCTATACGTCAGCCATGTTTGAGTATTCTATTTTTAAACTATTGACAGTCTAATAAAAAATTATTTTTATTAGTCTGTAGTAATTGGTAATCTGTGGTCCCCCGTCCTTCAGGCTGTAAATAAAAAAAGAATTAGTTTTTTATCTCGGAAGAGTCAACGAGGCACTATATCTACGGCGCATTACAGACAATACCATCAGTTAACCATAAAATTGTGTAATCAGTCAGTCATACGTAACGCAACGTATTGGATTCCGCGAACCGTTAAGTAATGTTTGTCATAAACCGCGGTTAACTGGCCATCTGACGTGGCGGATGTCACGCAATGAAACGAAAGCGTGAATATTAATGGTCGCGAAATATTTGCCGAAGGGCGTACCCGCATCGTTGCAACCCGCTTTCTACGCCGCACAAAAGCTCATCGATATTCGGCCGGCGTCGTGCATTGTTTGGCACTTTCTCCAAACGTTACGTGTAGCGGAATGAGTAACTGCCTTGTAATAAAAAAACTTTTAACGGTTTGAAACCTGGTTACTTGACGATAGATATTTTTAAAATTTTTAAAACGTGGTCACGTGACCAGTTTTTAAAAATGGATGCAGCTAAATATTCTATTTTGTGTGAACGTTTTATTAACACATTTATTTACGGTTTAAAACCTGGTTACATAAACAGTTAGGTTGCTAAGCATTTTTTTTAAATTTTCAAAAATGCATTTTAACGGTTTAAATCATAGTCACGAGAGTACGGATGTTGTCTACATGTTGTGAATCAGACTCTCATAAATAAGACACCTTTAACGTTTAAAGCCTGGTCACGTGACATGGATGCGACTATGTTTTTGTGTTCAATGGCAAAAAAGAGACAGCTTCGATGTTTCTTTAGGATCTTTTTCACTTCCTTAATAGATCTATTCAGGTCTCAACAATCTTTAGATAAAAGGAAGTTGGGATTCACAATTATGCCCTTATGACAATTGTTAATTATTAATTTCTGTTGGCGACACCGTTTTAAAGACCGGGTTTATCATTATACCACATACTAGCTATGTTATACAACACTGTGATCATTCTTGAAGACATAACTGTTATTTATGACATAACTTTTCCTGTAATCAGTTAAAGCGACGATTTGGTATAAGAAAACCTCCTGACTCTAAGACTTTTATTTCTCAACTGAAAATTCACCCTAAAATACTATTAAAAATCAAAGAACGAAAATATGACAAACTATTATAATCTGTGGTCTGGTATGGTAGCTTTATTATTTTAACATGTTATGGCACATGATGGCCATAAAGGTAGCTCGTGTTTAGAATAGCAGCACTGAACGTTGTGGATTTAGATTCAAGTCCCGCCCGTGTCATTTTTTTTCCATCTAAGCAGATTTCTAATTTTGTTTTTTTTTTCAGGAGCTAATACAGGGTGGCGCAGCTGAACACTGCATTGCGATCCTGAACAACTTCTACAACGACGGCATCCACTGGCACGACGTTGCCTGCCATCACGTCAAACCATTTGTGTGCGAAGAGAACGATGCTCTCCTAAAATATGTCCGATACACAAACCCCAATTTAAGAGTCTAATAGAATGGCAGGATCATACAAATATTCCGTTTTTTCCCTTTAAAAATTTTTTTTAAACATTTAACAATAAGTAATACCTCATGATGTGAACAGTATACATTGTATTTCATTCAAGCTGATCTTTAGATTAAGTTATTTATTATAGATGAGTATGTTGCGTCATTAAATAGATCTATGTATTTGGTTTTTTATTTTAGTAGCCCCTTAATTTGTTTCCACCTGTTATAGTCCAACAACTGAACAGTTGATGCCTCTCACATAGAGGCTCCAAAGACCTTAGACCCTCCAAGCTGCTCTAATAATTGCCTTTAAAATTCCAAGTTAAGCAGGCCGAATAACGACACCACCTAGTTCAAAACTTAGAAGTGGTAGAAGATTTTATTTTAGAATTCCTACCAGTCCGGATCCAAGATTCAATCCTGGGACATTGTGGTCTGTAGTCAACAGCACTAACCACTAGACCAACAAATCATGGTAAAGACATAATTCAAAAATTAAAATAATGTTATAGAAAGATATATTTACATAGGAAATAACAATCTGAATTTATAAGCGTAAGTTTTACTTGAAGGCTTCTTCATCATGATAAACCAGAGGCAAATATTGCAGAAGTACACCACAGTCAATAACATTGTTACATGCATTAACCGATATAGTCTTAGAAAGCTCAGTTTCAGACCAAAACTGGAAAAATTGAAATTACATGAATTATTAAGTTTATACAGTTCCTAAAAGAAAGGCATGTTATCCCAAGATAACTAAGTTTGCTTCGTTTGAAGTAATGCTTTTCTCAAATAAATCATTCAAAATTAACAAAATCTATTCTATAAGCATATAATGTATATAGAAACATATAAAAAGGCCTTACTCTCTATTCGCAAAGTCTTCTATATTTGATATAAGGGATTCATTAGATCTCTGAGGATCTGGCAACATAGAAAAATCCTTATCAAACTGTTCTTGCAAACAGCAAATTCGTTCCATAATGAATAACAAGAGTATGGCCCAGAAATATTCAAACTCAAACACTGTGTCTCTCATTTTTTCCCCTCTACCATAATAATGTGATACCCAAACTTAGTCTTTATCGGAGGGTCAGTGTAAACAGGACTTGTTACTGAGGATATTGGTAAAGCAAATGCTGCATCTTGAAATGGTCCCACCATGGACCCGCGCGTCATCCAGCCGAGGTCTCCACCCTGACGCGCCTTATCCTCACTGTAAGCAGCAGCTACATCAGGAAACTTCTGGCCGGCTTTCAATTTCTCTAAAGCTTCCAAACATTTTGATTGTTTCTCACAAAGTATGTGACGGACTTTGACAGCGGTTCCACCTTTTTTTTCTTTACCGGCAGATTCTATATTTAAAAGAAGTACATATTATTTTATATAAAAAAAAAACGTTTGTCGATATGTTTAAATTATGACAACTTTTCTTCTAACCTTTTGAATCGCCGCTAGATTTTGCTCCGCTTTTTGCTCCAGAATTACCTTTGCCTTTCTCGGGTTGCTTTTTTGGAGGCATATCAATATGTGACTAGTATATTATATTTGATAAAATAATTATAAAGAAACAAACTTATAAATATAAATATAGGTTATTTAATTGGAAAACAGAAAATGTTACAACTATTTACCAGTTACCACAGTGTTTAAAAAATCTTGAAATGACGGACAGAGTATACAAGTTAGTTTGCGTCTTAGTTATTCTAAAGTCATTTTAGTGAGAAAGATAATTTAAACAACTCAATTAAAACAACCTTTTTAAATTAAATCACAGGCGGGTAAATAAATATAATATTTGTAAATACATTAAATTTTTTGTATCTCTGTGGATGAAGCATTCCAAGGTCAACAACGTCTGTGGTTGTATTTGGCGTAGTAATTTTAACGCGCTAAGATAGACGATATTTAAAAGTACCTATAGATTTGTTGCATTTTACTAAGATTTATAAAGATAAATATAATTTACTTCAATTATATTAAAAATAAATTTAATCAGTTACCTTTTATTTATGACGAAATACTGTAACGTTTTATGTTGAAATACGTGCAAATCCATTCAATCATTAGTAATTCGAAAGAAAATTTGTCAAAATCAGGACTTTAATCTGCTCATATTTATACATTGATATAAAATTTAACTTTTTTATACTTATTTTTTAATTTATATATATAAACTAACTTCACATGTTACTTGGTAAAAGATTTTGTACGAAAATAAACACAACAATAACTAATAACACAGGATATAGGTATTAACAGTAATGCCAAACCGCAGCTGATAAAAGAAATCGCGTGATACATGTTCTCATTTAATTGAGAATAAGCAATAATAGGTATATTATCCCTATATGTATATGTTATTGTTGTCCAATTTAACTTCTAGCTGCCTTCATAGGGCGAAAACCTTAACGCATAACAAGGTTACAGCGTAGCATTGCGCTAAATAGATCGTCTTAAGTTTCAATTCTGAGACAAATAAAATCAGAGTAAGAAATATGTTTGTTTGATCTCAATATATAATTTAATAAAAACTAAGATAGACCCCAAATACAAAATGGCAGATTTAACCAACGTTAAGCCAAAAAATCATAGATATATAAGTATTTAATTGTACTTTGAGACAGATTTACACTATTTCTAAATTGATAACACTTCTTAAATACATATTTTCTTAAAACACTTGAGGCGGGATCCACATTTTCAGAATTCTCTAATTTACAGGAGCTACTGTATCCTGTAATTGTTGAGAGCAGCAATTATTTCAGTCTGAATAGATTTTTAAGAATGTTAAACATTGATAAGACATTGTTTCTAACCAGATAACATTTTTTATTTGTGTTTATAACATATGAAATATTTTAAACATATTTTTAATGAATATATTATATTTGAAAAGAAAGTAGAACAAGAGAAACGTTTTTTGCTTATTAGGTAAAGCAAGTGGTAGATACTATTACATTCTTTGTGTTTACTGAATATACATATATGTAGGTATTTATAATTATAAAACGTTTAAAATTATTATGATTAATGAATTCTACAACAATAATGACTAATGCTTTAATTACTTCTAAGACCTTTGACTCATAATATAAGAAGGCAAACTCATAACAATGAATTTCGAGGAACGAAATTTCAGGTCTTATTGAAAATCGTAGCAAAGAGAGAGATTAATAAATTAATTCACTAACACATGCCTAATACCAAGACGTAGCTAATAATCTCATACATATAATTAGAAAAACAACTTAATGTTTTAAAACGCGTAATATATTAGCTACTTAACTTATTTGTTATTTATTTAATTTTTAGTGACACGTGACCACGGCTGCTGCAACACATCCGAAACATCAACTAATATATATCGCATTTTAAACCGTTAAAGTGTTTTATTTAAATGAGTAGGTACTGCACGCGTAAACTACAGACAGTATTAAATTATTGTGTGTATACTCAAAATAACCTGCATTTGGATTTTCCCACGACATCAATAATGTAATTATAATCTTTTATGTTGATTAGATTAAAAATCTCACCGTCTAATGTGGGATAAACAGTGGTTTACCCCACTGGGAGACACCAAACATTCGCCACACTGTCATTTGTAAACGTGTTTTAATGAGATTAAGGAAAACACGCATGAGACTCGCGACCAGCTGCTACGCGCTGCTTATATACGCTTGCAGCAGTTTAGCAACTTTTATTTGCAATCAGAACATCCTTAAGCCATCATGAGAGTGGCAAACACACTGTCCCTCACCGTGCTCCTCTGTTTTCTCTGTGATTTCGTTCACGGCCTGTACCTTTCGTCTAATGATAGAAGATATGCGGTGAGTTAATTTAGCGTAGTCAAGAATCGAGTATTTTTTAACCACATAACTATTTATGGTAATCTACTACAATAACGTACAGTACATACAATTATGTTCGTTTGAAAAAAAGTTTGAGTAATCAAAATCGTGTATATGTTGGATAGATGCTATCTGTTTAAGTAAATACATAAATTTTTATATTGTAACCCTTTTCAAAGTTTATTGTACAGAAGCCTCTTAAAACAAATCTCATATTGTTTTGTCGCCTTGACGACGAAGAAAAAAACAAAAAAATACGTTTATTTTTTTTTTTTAACATCAAAAATGGTATTGTGCTATAAATATTTATTTCCTGTCTATTTTTGCTAGATATTAAAGATTACACACTTGAAATAACTAAAAATACTTAGGATATAAAATTGGTGTGGGTGATTTAATGATCACTTTTAAGAGGGAATTTTTCTCTTACCGTGCTGGTTTTCTAAATTTGACAAGGATATCCATTTTTTTATATATTATAATAGAGTTTATATATATATAATGATAGAGGGAGACAGACAAGCATAAGCAGTTAACTTGATTGTAGGCGAACCAGCCACATACCATCTAAAAAAACGCTATCGACCTATTGGCCTTTGGTATTAGATATTTTGAAATCCACACACTGTAAAAAAAAAAAAAAAAAAAAAAAAGGTTTTTGGGGGGGGGGGGGGGGGGCCCCCACAACAAAAAAAAAAAAAACCCCAAAAAAAAAACCAAATTTCCAAAAAAACCCCAAAAATTTTAAAAAAAAAAAAAAATTTATTAGAAAAATTTTGGACCCGATGATTATTAGCCACATATTGCTACCATTAGACTAAATCAATTTTGTTTATTTCAGTTGTATCTCATTAAGTTTGGATATTTGAGACGGTCCAGCCTCCGGTCTTCCAATGGGAACTCATACGTGAATGACGATACATTCAGAAATGCTTTAATAAATTTCCAAAACTACGTTCGAATTGGTGCTTCAGGTTAGTTTGGATACACGTTGTCTGTAGTTGATGCGAGTACAAATTAAATGGTTTAAAACGCGAAATATACGACGGCTGCTGCAAAGCATCCGAATTGTCAAGTCGAAGTTTAAATAAATAGAAAATAACTTGCGAATATATGACGCGTCTTAAACCAATAAATGTATTTTATTTAAATTAGGTACTTACGTTAATTTTAAAGTATGACACGGGCGGGACTCGAACCCTTGATAAAAGCGTCTGTTGCTCTTTGCAATTAAGTTACTCATGATAACTATTATTCAGCGTAGGACATTTCCTATCAAACCAAAAAGGTAACAAATTAATAATTATAAGAAAAAAATAACTCTGAATTCCCTTAACGTACAGACACATTTCTGGGTCTGCTTAAAATGATATTTATGTTCTCCTGTCACACGGAACCTGTTTAGATTTCCTCCGTACTTAAACCCAGGATCTTTTGGTTTATCACATGAAGGAGCCACGGGGCGGAAACTACAAAAGAGATTTTTTTTCTATTTAGAATTATCATAAACATTCCTAGTTGGGTCCGAGCCCATTGTTGCCACCAGTTGTTTCCTTACAATATCAATTTTGCAAATTGTTCACCCTTTCGCAACTTATAGCTATTCAACTCCTTAATTTCCTTGAACTTATGTCATACGCTCAAGATAAACGAGGAAAACAAGAGACCTGGAACGGAAGAAGCAATAATTTTAAATCACCACTTTAAAATCATTAAGTACTTTATGTGAATTGACCGAAGAATTCAGACATCATATCGTTATAAATTCTATGTTTCCTGCAATAACAGCGTGTGACATTTTCAGGTATGCTAGACGATACCACTAAGAACATGATGGAGAAGGACAGATGCCAAACAAAAGACACAGCTATGGGCCGGCGCCGGCGGCGATACGTTGTAAATGGTAAATCATTTTTGTTGCTCTGTTAATTGTTATGTTTTTAATATCATTATTTTTAACCAACAGAAAAAGGATTCGTATATATATATATATATATAGCTTTTTTATGTTTGTTCGATCAAAACTTTGTGGTTTTTTAATAGTGACTAATTTATGTGTGTACTACACATTTAAAAAAAAAACACTTTTAACGCTATAAAGCGCGAAATTCAATAGTTAATTTGTTAACAAGTTATTTTAAGTACTTCCGGACGTTTCGGATGCTTTACAGCAGCTGTGGTTACGGGGAGATTAAAGATGGAAGGCGTCTCTAATGTCAGAGTAAAAATGCAAAATGTATCAGTTGAATAAATTTAACTAATACATTTCGTGTTTTAAACCGGTAAAAGTTTTTTAAATTCGAGCCGATTTCGATGATTCCCTATTTTGTTGGAATTATTAAGATAAGATTGTCAGGGTATAATGGGCACGTCTAAAATCGTAAGGACGACAAGACTATCGAGTAATAATGTTCCAAAAACTCCATCACTAACTTCAAAATTATTTATTAAATCGTTTGCATTTAACTAAATAAGAAAGAGGTTTTAATTCACGCGAAGCGAATTAATTGTTTTATCACAGTTTTCTGTATGAAGTCGGTAATTTTTTGGTAAAAAATTGTTTTTACCAAAATCTATACACACTGACAACGAATCTGTCCTAAATTTTTCTACAGTTTTCCTCAATCAAGTTTTACAAAAAACGTGCAAAGATCATTCAAAAATGTGAATAAAAATTGCCTCACACATAAAATAATCAGAAATTAAGTTTGGGCGATATGTAAACAATACATAAATTAATTAAATAAAAGAAACAAGAAAGGTTTTGAAAGTCGTGTGCATTTATCTGTATGGTATCGTAACTTCTATAAGTAGACACTTTTTTTAATAAGCACATTAAAACATAGAGAAGCAGAAAAAATACTGTATGTAGGCCAAGGCGCTACTGATTCTTGCATAAAAAGCTATTAACAAAAGAAACTATAAACAGTTTATTTTTTACCAAATTAAGAAAAAAAAACACGCAACAAATCCTCGTTCCGCACCGATATCGTCGCGGGCGCAGTGCGTAATAAAAAAAGTTGTATGAATTACGTAAAATACTAATTTCAAAATGACGTCAAATCGTCTTGAATAACGCAAGTTCTGCTTCGTCGCGTGTCGAGTTGGATTAATGTCAGATCACACGGAAACGTAATAGGTATAATTTAGTAAAAAAAACAGGCTTATTACAACAAAAAAAGGGTTACAGTAGGCTCGTAACGAATAGTCCGTTACTATTCGGTATGCTACCTGTTCGGCTTCGGCCGAATACCGAATACTTAAGTTAAAGGGGCTTAAAAAAAAGAAACAAAATTGTTTAATTAAATATACAGTCTAACCTTTTTAGAACTTAAATTATAGTAAGGGATACTACAATCATTCAACTCATAAATCATTGGTTACGATTGTAATAGGATTTTTTTTATTTTGCCGGATTAGCTGGTAACCTATAGAAGGATGGGGGAAGAGCTCTTTTCATATTATACTATAACCCGGCTGACATGGCAATCTTTATTTTGCCTTAAGGAGGATTTCGATGAAATTTAATAACCAGATTTCCATATGAAGTCCAACATGTATCAGAGAAATTATTATTAAATTAAAAAATTAGGAACAGGTTGCATTTGGTGATTATTAGCAATACATTGTTACTATTAGACCAACAAACCCGTCAAATTATAAGTATAGATATTATCTTATTATTTTTTTGTAGGTAACTGGTCCAAAAAACATCTGACATACAAAATCGTGAAGTACTCGTCCTCGGTAAGTCAGTCAGAAGTGGACTCCATCATATTCTTGGCTTTTTCGGTTTGGTCTGACTCCGCCGGAGTGACGTTCACGAAGAAGGACAAAGGGCGAACGGATATCGAGATAAGGTATTGAAACATGATATAATTAAATAGATTAACAACGCATCATGCTAAGATGTTATATGTCTGGGGTATACCACCTACCATCTAATGAACTCCGCACTGGTCTGTCCTCTGTGTCTACTACTTATAAAAAAAATAAACAAAGCGGGTTTTATAACCCAAACTATAACGCGACGTATTTTTTAGAATTGTCAATGTTATGTATTAATAGATTATTTGAAATTGAGTTGGCATAATTATGCATATCTCTTTGAAAATTTTTTCGAGTTTGTTTTCTTATTTTTTTTTGTAATTCTTTTTTAAACATTTTTTAGATTTGATGAGATAGCGCCCAGACTGGACTCACATATATTTGGAAATACAGTAAGTTTATTTTATAATATATAATATTTAAAATATAGGTATAGTAATAAAATATTAACGTAGCCATATAATTAATATTACATACTATCATGTTAAATGGATGGAATAATGTTGTTATGTAAATTGGTATAACGTATTAAAACTAACTATAAGTATGTAGTCTATAGTTTACACGAGTAGTACCTACACATTTAAATAAAACGGTCTAAAACGCAAAATCTATCTGTAAAATTAATTTAACGGCCTACGTTTCTGATGACGAGGGGAAACGTCAGAACGTAGTTGAAATAATTAAAAATAAGTTAAGTAATACATATATGTTTTGCGTTTGGAACCGTTAAAATTGTTTTATATGCCCTATAAAAGAAAGAATTAAGGGTATGCCATATAACGAATTCTTGCTCGATAACATTAAATGATAAGAAAGAATTAATTAACCATACAACAAAATCGTACTCTATACTTATTGTTATAAATGGTAAAATGATACTGTCTATAGTTTACGCGAGTAGTACACATTTAAATAAAACACTTTAACGGTTTAAAACGCGATATATTAGTTAAACTTATTCTCCCCGTCTCCCCGTGACCACGGCTGCTGCAAAGCATCCGAAACGTCGGGCCGAAGTTAAAAATCATTTTCAAATAAGTTAACGAATATATCGAGTTTTAAACCGTTTATATTTATTTAATGTGTACAAATGATCACAAGTTCAATTCTGAATTCATTTTCTCTTTTCAGTTGAACGCCAAAACTACAATTATAACCTTAAACGACGCCATACCGTGGTCGCAAGACTTTACGTCAGGAGTGCCAAACCTTTTCCAAGTAAGTACTAAATACAAACCAGGGTTAACCAAATTCTAAACACGCAAGGACTATGTGACAAGAAGTCCTGCCTTCGATCCCAGGGAAACACAGAAATTTGCCTACCCCATGCTCCCCAGGGAAAAACAGGATGTCAGACGAACACCAAATCCGCTATCATTCATTTACTTTTATGATTCAAACAATTTTTTGATCTTATTGACAGGTTTCCGATGTTGCACATAACGTTTTAATAACTACAGAAGAATAACTGGTTTTACACTTTACTACCTGTGGCCGCGACTTTGTCCGCGTAGCCGCAGCTTTATAAGCTGTAGCTGTTACCCAACGTCGGCGTCCATTCGTTCTTGCGAGTTAATCTTAAAGGATAAACATACACTGCCGCGGACATTTTTTAGTTCATTTAAAGAAGACACATTTTTTCATATACATTTTTTTGGGTTTCTTGAACCGTTTTCGCAGCTCAACGGAAGCCCTGAAAGATGAATAATTATTCCCATTTTTTCCACATTTCTCACTGTTTCTTCACTCCTATTGGCCACGGCCTGATGTTTTATAGCCTAAAACCTTCCTTGATAATGAATGAATGTTTTTTTTCAACCCAAAATATATTTTTTTGAACTCGAACCAGTAGTTCCTGAAATAAAAACTTTCCAACAAATAATCTCTTTAGGTTTATAATAACTTTATTATACACTGACGTCAAGTTTAATGAATTCAAAATATCGAATTTTTCGTTACGTCAGCGGCCAAACCTAATTTACAATAAATTTGCATTTGCATAATGTAAACAGCGTCATTAATCTTTTCTCTGCTTGATTCTTTCTTTTCTTCTCAAACACATTGAACACTTTAATATTTTGTTATCGTACACGATGGCACTAGGTAAATTAAAAATCTATTTTGAGCTACCGAGTCAAGTCGAGTTGGTAGAGATTATAAGGTTTTTGATATACGCCTAATTGTATGAAATCTAAACACGTAGTTTCATAGACTTAATTACAATTAGGACATAAAAATAACCAGCCAAGCTTAGTCAATATCTTTTGCCAAATGCTTGAAATGTTGGTTCAGTGCTTATCCAACTAGATTTAAGAAAGTGGCAACAATAAACAGAGAAAACTATATTATATTAATTCAAAACGAAAATAGTAAAAAGCGTAGAAATATTTATATTTAAAAACACTTTTAACAACAACAATCATAGATAAAAAATAACATATTACAGACAATACCATCAGCTACTGGATTACTTTAGCAAATTATATTGTCAGATATCGTCAACCACATGATATAATTGATGGAGGATTACATCCATAAAATTATTCACCCACAAATATATAAAAAATCTCTTATAAAATGACATCTACCAAGTTCCGTTTTAATACAAAATACGAAGGACCAGCAGACACAAAAATGTGTATATAACATCTAAGCAAGATGCGCGGTCGACCTAATTCGGCTTTGGATATTCGGAAGTGGGGGAATTCATACACGTTTACCTTTTCCAGACAGCAGCTCACGAAATCGGACACGTTTTGGGGTTAGGCCACACTGACGTAGTTGGGGCTATGATGTTTCCGGTCTACGACTTATCTGTGAAGATATTCAGCCTTCACGAGGATGATATGCGTGGTGTTCAGGTAAGGGTGGAATTGGCGTCCCCTTATTAGGTCCTACAGCTGGGATTCGATCGCTATCTTAAGGGAATCTTAAATTTTTTTCTTTATATCTAAAAGCCGCTAGAGGCAGAGTAGCGTAACTGTAGTTTTATGACTTAACTTATTTATTATAGTCTTTGCTAATCTACAAGAGCATAGTGGCCGAAGAAATTGTTAACATAATTCTTACGCAAATAATAGTAGGAATTCTTTTGCGCCTCAGTTGATTGCGCATTTTTATTCTCCTTCTTTTTGAAAATCATGTTTTTTTTTTTGTTATTGGCCCACTCAGCCTCTAGCAGCCTCATATAAAAACTGCCCAATGGTCAAAAACATTTGCCTCCACTGTAGGACAGTTTGTTAGATAGGCGCACAGTACTTTTATTGGTAACGAACTGGGATTTTAATAGCTGACGTTTAGGTGGGATGTGCAAACCGATATATCAACGTTTTTGTTCCACATTTAGATACCGCGCTGCTGGGTCTTCTCTCGTATGAGACAGAAGACCCACAGAAAACCACACGCCGGCCCAGTAGGGGTTGACAGGCTTTAATTACATTTACTAAATTAGTGTTAATAACGTTGACCGACATTACGTGCCTTGTCTCTTGGAGATATCATTTTCACACCTTTTCTCTTTCCAGGATATTTACAGTAAAGTGGACACAGTGTCATACCCAGGACGATACATATACAAAAAGAATACGAACAAGTTAAATAACAATTTTGACAATTTCAAAACCCAAATCACCAATTCCTTTGGTAATATTCCGGATTTTGGAAACTTAGATATACCGAAAGATTTCTTTGAGAACGGCTTCTGATTTGATGATTGAAGATTGGCCATGATGACATTGCAATACATTGAAAATTAAATACAGTTATGAGTAAAAGTCTTTATTATTTTTGCTTATGCAATACATACAACTGAGTTATACAAACAAGATGTGTATAGTGATACAAATGGTAACGCCTATCTCTTCCAATATCAATATTAACACGGGCGTGAACCGGCATCCACAGGGTTCCGTGCACAATTGACTAGAGCAGCAGGCCAACAGCACGGAACGCTGTGGATGCAGCAGTTTTAAAGCCGTTATCTTCTGTCAATCTTTAAAATCGATATCAACTTTGTCTACAAATCCCCAGTTAACGTCCGATCCGCCACATCGTTAAAAATATTTTTATAACGAGTAAAACTTTGAATGTCAATATAATTTCATTTGAAAAAGAACTGTAGTAGTTGAGAGTGAATTAAAGGAACTTTTTTAATGGGGGTAAAATACAATATGAAAACTGCCTCCTTCAGGGGAAGATTCTAACTCTCTATAAACATTAAACTATGTTCGCCGCGGGCGCATCGACCGGCGGGGTTGTCATTTGCTACAGAACTAGAAATTTACATCTAACAACTAAAACTCGTATATATTAAAAAAAATCGTAATTATTTCTTCCGTAAGTAATAAATCTATACGAATATATAATATATAGCTGAAGTTTGTTTGAGCGCGCGTTATGTCAGGAACTACAAATTCGAATTGAAAAAAAATAGTGTCAGTGAGAGAATTTATCGAGGAAGGCTTTAGGCTATAAAACACAATCATCCATAAAAGAAAAATCATCGCCCTGTGACTAATACAAGCAAAGATACAGCGAGAAATGTAAAAAAAAATTGGAAAATTATTCCTAATTATGGGTTTCCGAGGCGTACGCTGCAAAAATGGTTCAAGATACCCAAAAAATATGAAAGAATGATTTCTTTTTAAATCATCCGCAACGCTATATATCTATATTTTAAGATTAACTTGCAAGAACGACGGTAGGGGACGCGAACGACGTCGTGGGTTACAGCTAAGTTTATAACGATGAAGGGGGTTTGCAAAAATCAATGTCACTATATATAGGTGAAACAGGGCCTAACCTGAGTTACCTGACCTCATTCATCTGTCAACGACTTGAAACGCTATAAACGCGTAGGTGAGTGCCATTACGCACATTTCCACTAGTTGGGGCAGCATGGCGTGCAGTCCGGGGGGTCATCGGTCTTCGTACCTCGCGTAGCGGGAATCTGGTTCGCGTCCGAGGAACGTGGAGTAATGAAGGAGCGGCAGCACGGCACCACCGAGGACTAGAGCGCCGAACGTGGCCTTGTGGAATAACCTGTTAAACAATTTTTATTACAGCTTCATTATAAATATATAAGAGAGACAAACACTTACATACTAAGTTATAAATAAAAGGCGAGCTTATCGCTAAGCAGCGATCTCTTCCAGGCAACGTGAAGTACAGGAGGAGAGAAATAAAAAAAGGCTTATTAACTGGGTAGGTAGTTTACGAGAGATACATTTAAACGGTTTAAAACGCGGAATATATTAATTAATACAAATATTCTTTATTGTCATAAAACATAACAAATATATAAAACTTGTTGGAAATTAAGAAGAAAGGGTAACTTTATAGCTAAAGAGCTATCTCTTCCAAGCAAACACGTGTATGTGTATGCGTGACAACAAAAAAAGGTACTTACTTCAACTTACAATAACAATAATATAAAAGTTTAGTATATTCTAAAATATATTAAGAAATTTTTTTGAAAAAATTTTCGACTCGAGCAGGACTTGAACGGGTTGCTCTTCAAACGGTTTAAAACACGAAACATAGTAGCAGTAATTTTAACAATAGTATGTTTCAAATACTTTGTAGCCGCCGTGGTTACCGGATGGCCTTTTAAACAGTTAAAAATTGTACTATTGCAAATTTGTTAGAAAAATCTAATCGCAACTTACCAAGGTATAGAGATCACGAGAAGAGTGTACGAAAACGAAAGGACCAAATTGACCCATAGCCTCGAAGACCTTCGGAAATTGCTGGACACCCATTTACATTGCAAAACTGTAACACAAATGGAGCCCCCGTTTAAAACGGGAAATATATTAATTGATTTTTGAAATAATAACGTATTTTAATTTTTAAGTAAAACACTTTAACGGTTTAAAACGCGATATATTAGCTAAACTTATCTGTGTGGAGTCTCCCCGTGACCACGGCTGCTGCAAAGCATCCGAAACGTTGGGCCGTAGTTAAAAATCATTTTCAAATAAGTTTAACTAATATCCGTTTTAAACCGTTAAAGTGATTTATTTAAATGTGTATTGGCGTAAACTATAGACAATATATAATAACGTTTTGTCTCAAACTATAGTTTTACTTTTTTTAATAACTGGATAGGCCGGCCTAGTGTGGCCGCCTGCTTGGTGCAGTTATAAACAGCCCCGTCAGTCCGAGATTCTAATCCTCGTTAAAGATAAACATTCTTTAAATCTATGTCCGTTTCACTGATCCGTTCTTTTAACGGGCAAGTCAGACTTCTGTGCCTTGCCCGACCAACAATTTAATGTGTCCCCGGGATTCGAACCCAGGAATACGTTTAACCGTTTGGCTACAGAGGCTGTCAAATAAAAAAATACTGCATGAAATATTAGATGACCATAAAAATATACTCACACAGTGTAAGCCATTCAGGATGAAGAGTCATGGCTGAAGCAAAGACTTGCACGAAGCCCAGCATCCTGTACTTCCACGTGTGAGTATTGGCATCCCTCTTCTCTAGATCGTACAATTGCTTCAAGCTGTATGAGCCCTTGCGAAGAAGAGATAGAGGATCAGCGTAGGGGAAGTTGGCTGGGTTGTAGGGTTGCAGTGTACCACTCTCAACGACCCCGACAGCTGTATACTGAAAATTAATTGATTAATTATTATGAATAGAACTTTTTAAATCTTTGCTTCAATTTCAAATTATTAAAATATTATGTAATTGTCGCTGATACCATATAATCTGGACTAATTTTAATACACAGAAAGAAATTTAAGTAAAAAATTAAACAATCTTATGTATCGCTGTGACTACCTTTAAATGGTCAAATGAATTAAAATCTACTAACAATGTCATCTTCTCTTCCAGCATATGAGAAGTGAATTCTCAAATCACCAATTTCATGCTCCAGCGCACTATTGCCATGATAGTAGAATCCTGAGTGTAGTTTTATATCACTGCGTTCGGGTCTTGAATCGGACCATATCTCGTAATAATCATTGACCTTTCGTTTCACATCTATACCTGAAGTATAAAGTAACATATTAACAATTTATTTATAAGCCCAAGTACATAAAATGTGTGTTTTCTTGAAGTTATTTCTTTTGAAGACACTAATAAAAGGCCAGGTGATCCACATCAAATCATTCAAAACATTCTAGAAGTTAATTTAAAGAAAACTATAATAGGAAAAGTATTTTAAATATATAGGCACATGTTGTGCATTTTTAATGTTTTATTAAGCATGATAGGTCATAATTTCAAACTCTATAAAATTTGTTTTAGTCAGGTGAGGCACAAATAAACTACTTGTCTTCTATAAACATAATTCAGGAAGTCTTGGTAATTTGTCTGTCCCTGTGGTATTATTATATTACAATTATATACACTAAAAATTTGATTTGATTCATTTATTTTATTAAAAGCTTCAATAATGTTATAAAGAAGAAAAAATAAGTAAAGACATTTTTTTATATACCAACTTACCTAAAAACATCCATCCAATTTTAACATTCTCAGCAATATGCGTTTCACTGAACATAGGCATAGAAGTAGGATTATGGTGGCCAGGGCGAATGTAAAATAAAGCTGAGTCAACAACATAATCCTTCCACTCTTTGCGATACCAGTATGTTTTTTGTGATTCATCAGCATGTTCACTTATAAAGTTTTCTGTTTCTCTGTAATTATTTAAAACAAGCACTTTTTAATCATTACACCGTAAGGTTTTTTTTGTAGGCAAGAATTTTCTGCAAGCAACATAGGTGCAATCGTTTTTGAGTAAAATTCCTATCAAAGATTAAATTCTTGTATTTCAAGCTATCTTTTTAGTATCCTGAATATTCAAATTCTAATAGCGTTTAAAGGGAAAGGGCTTCCATTTCTGTATTCTACACTTGTATAGGTTGCCAATTTTGTGCAATTTCCTTAAATTATCCAATACTTACGTAGTTTCTTCGACCCATTGATACATTTGAACCCGTTTCCTTAACTTAACAGCCAGAACTTGTATATTGTAATCTGGTTCAGATATGGGTTCTAATATTCTTAGTGGTCCGACAATATGAACAACTCTCCCTTCATACTTTTGTGCTTCATCACTTGAATGTACATCTATGGTCTCTGCTGCTGACATTATTTCATCTAACATCAAGTTATTTTGAATGGCATGGCCCTGAAATAAGAAATTGAATTTAACTAATATGAAACTTATAGTAACAGATTATAGTCGTGCCCATAATATTAATAACTATACCTCAGCCCATATCAAGAAATATGTGACGCCACAAAACAGAATACAACTCATTAATGTAGTCAGCCAAGTTTGCTTGAAATGATTACAAACAGCAGACCAGTCCATCTGAAGGAAATGTAAATTATAATAAGAGAATATAAATAGAAGACTTGGTTTTAAAAAATCTTAGGCCAATGATTATGTATTGGCTTAGTATCATTATAAACTGTGCCTTTCAGTAACATTTAAATTATATTATATTGAATAATATTTTAAATATTACCTTTTATGGGTGGTTTCTAAAAGTTTATTAATAACAAGGCAAACAGGGTTTGATAACAAGGTTTACACTATATATACAGTCAAACTAAAAGAATGTAATACGCAATTTATTATTGGTGCTTTAATTTAAGTTATAATTTTAATTTCATCCTTGCTTGGTCCTACTGAGCAAGTACTTGGTCCCTAAAATCTAAATGTCAAATATTTTGATGGAATGTAGAATAATCTGTATTGTCTATGAATATTTTAGAGACTCTATGGACAACGTTGATAGACGACGTTTTTAAGAATATAATCTGCTAACTTTGTTTACATTTTTCAAGATGTACCAATAATAGATGTATAACCTATATTATTTTAAAGTTTAAAATTAAAGCTCTAAAACAATACAATTCTTACACTGTAATTAATATGTATAAAATGTAATCTAGAAAAAAATCTCACTAATATACAATTAGATTAACTACTGTGATATATCCTGCAAAACAAATGTGTAGACTCTAGAACGAGTTTATAGTATTTTTACCTTAAAACTTCATGAAAGAACAATGCTATCTAAAAGCTTTTTACAGAAGAACTCATTTACGCGTTCATATCTATTTCTTAAGAGAAATCTCTTTCTAAATGTTAATGACACTCCATTTATAACATTATACCAGAATGTTACTGGTTAGTTTGTTTTCTTATTTCAGTCTAAATAAAGATTAAAAATTTGTTAATTAAATAGTTTATTTGTTTACAGGTGAATCCATACCAACCCAACAACTAGAATATTTAACGAAAAAAGAGCCAAGTATTTTTAAAACTACTTCAGAAAGCTTGAAACTCACTTTAAACATATTAAAGAAATTCGAAATCACCGCTGAGGAGGCTTGTTATAATCCACACTTATTTTGCATTAATCTAATATCCTTGGATAACTATGGTGAGATCTTAAAAGAATGTGGATTCATTAAAATTCTTCCTAGTCATTTAATAAGGTACAATCAAGATTATAATTTGTTTATTTTGAGTTAAAAGATTATCATAAAATATTCAACTATTCTATTATAATCATGTATTTTTAAATAAATATCTTTCAATTGTTGTAGATATAACACAATTGTTAAATCTCGAACTATTTCCAAACTGAAAAAGCAAGGGTTAATTAACACAAATTTATGTTTGGAGCAAATATTGTTAGATATTTTTCAAGATTGGCCCCAGAATGAGAAATTTTTGAAACAGTATTCTGATGTGAACACTAATATTTGTAAGTACCTACATATTTTGTTTTAATATTGCTTAAACCTATAACATATATCCCTTACATATCTTAATTTTTAATATTTCTAGAAGTATATTTCTTTAAATATTGCCTTTTAAAACTAAGATTTTTATTTTTTATTACCTGTAACAATTTGAAACATATTGGCTAAATGAAAGGTGAAATTCCTTGCCATTCATGCTGTGTCACCGATTCTAGAATTAATCATTGACAGCAATAGAAATATGTCTGCCGGTTACCTCATGGGATTTCACATGAACCTAATACAAAAATCATTCTGTTACAGTAACGGTACGCATGAGTGTACTACAAAGATACTTGGAGTGGAGATTAGGAATAACGAATGATAAATTTACAAAATTCAGTAATAATAACCTACCTCTGAAGCACAGACCCATGGTTGATATACACCAATCTTTAGATATAGCTGAAAATGTTATAAAATTTGACAGAAAATATATAAGAAACAACAGTTTTATTATATCATCGGACCCATTAAACACACGGCTGATTCTAGAAAACGTGGACTCCTTGGCTGGAGTGGATATAAAAGAGGCAATAAGATTAGTGCCTGCCATCTTGAAAAATAATTACAGAGCACTACTTGAAATTAAGGAGATACTGAGGGTAAATTTGTAGTCTTCTCTATTTATATCTTCCTGTCTTAATAAAGTTTTGATAACAATCATGCTACTGTCTGTGGTTTATGTGTGCAGTACACATTTAAATACAACACCTGAACGGTTTAAAACGCTATATACATATATTACTTAAAATAATTTAAATAAAATAATTTTCGAATAAGTTTAACCAATTTTTCGTTTCGCGTTTAAACCGTACAGTGTTCTATTTAAATACAATCGTAATATTAAGTTATTACAATTAAATACTGTCTATTACGCGAGTAGGACACATTTAAATAAAACAATTTAACGGTTTCAAACGTTATAACTTTGTAATTTCATCTTCAATGATTTCTTAAGCTGCAAAGCATAAGACATTGAACCTTAATACGCAAGTGTTAAGGTTGAAATTACATTGCGCTAGGTAAATGTATCAATAAGTTGAAAAAATTCGACATTGAGGTGTAGGACTCGGTAGCTCAATTGGTAGAGCAACAGCACGGAAAGCTGACGATGCCGGATCAAGTCCTGCCCGAGTCGAAAATTTTTTTCAATTTATTTTCGATTTTTAAATTATTTTTAACCGTTAAATGTATTCTATATAATTGGTCTTGCTCCAAAAACTCTGGGTGACTTATATTTATTTGTTTGGTGGTACATGATAATCTACGTATATATTTTTACTCGTTTTTATTAAATTTTGCAATTTCATTTCAGGAATATGAAATAATTGAAGAAGCTCAGAAGCGATACTTGAGAGTGTATTGTATGAATCCTGACACAGTTCGAAGCCGGTTGAATGACCTTGTGACAATGAACGAATTTAAGGTCCTCGCAAGCAATCCAAGAGTATGTATGATTTTATTTTACTCATGTTATTTTTCTGGAGTTAAAACTTCTATACTGCTCTATACCTTGTACATTTTTTTGTAATGTTTTGAAAGTGGTAAAGTCGCGCTAGGACACAATCCAAAATTCGGAATCGACTATTTTTTTGAATACTAAAGCTCTTAAAAACTCTCACATTAAATTTTGTTGCTTATTTTAAATTTTAGATTGAATTTGGTCTGTATGTAATTTGCCTATTTCTTAAGATTAGCATGAGAAGTAAGAAAAAACATTTTTTATTAAAAAAATATATTTGTGTGTCTTGCATACAGATAAGCATTTATATAAAAACTGCATTTTTGAACCACTCATAAATAACAGACATACATAAACAATAAACAAGTATAATTCTATCCACAGATACTATCAATGGTTGTTCATTACCGGAAAGTTTTAAACAGACTAACGAAAATCGAATCGGAGAAAAAACAGTGTTTCAGTCTCAATACCCTTGTGGCTCCACAGAAGATATTTAATACGTATGTATCTTATATAATTACCTGCATGGGCATATCTGGGGGGGGGGGTTAGAGCTGCCTGCCGCCCCCCACCCACACAATATATTATGTGTTAATATAATTCTAGTTTATAATTTTTATGTATGTATTTGACATTGTTCTAGATATATCAGTAATTTTGGAAGTAGAGTCTGCAGTCGCGATATGGCAATACATATCCTCTCTTCCCTCAAAGGGAATTATAATCAAGATACACTTGTGAATACACTCAAGCGTCACAAGTACTGGTTACATACAGCTATCAGTGTGGTACATGACAATATATGTATGCTGAAGAAATATTTCGACGATCAGGTCATATTAGATAATTGTCAACTGCTTTTGTATCCTGGGTGAGTCGTTAAATCACTTATATAGATAAAGTTTGTCGCTCTCATGTGTAAATGGCTGGATTGAATATGATTATTTTTTGGTGATTTTAAAATGGTCAAGGGCTGATAAACGACTGGCTCAATAGAGTTTCAGAAAAAAAAAAACATTAAATATATTTCTTTTCATAATATAACTATTTGTTATTTTGGGACCAGGGTCCTTCACTTCTCGTCTAGTGTAAATAAATTTGGTTAATTTATTTTTTGTCTAGTTGTACCTTCTGGTGTACTCTGCCGACCCAAAAAAAATTTACGACACGGGCAGGAGTCTTGAACTGGCGTCCACAGAGGAACAGCATCGTACGCTGTGAGTGCCGGTTCAATTCCTGATCGTGTCGTATTTTTTTTCTATTTAAAATCGATTTTTGATTTGAATAATATATTTCCAAAATGTGTATTAAAAAAATAGTTATCAAAAGTCATAGCAGGATTTCTGATACTTTCCTAAAACTTCCAGTGAAAGAGATATAAAAACGTGACTGATAATGCCCCCAGTTTGGAAAGAGGGTTTTTAATGCTATAAATAACTTTTCAGCTCGGATATAGAGAGGCATATAAGCCGGATACAGAAAATACGCAATAGCGCTTCAAGAGATAACCCTATAGAGACTCACAACAATCTAAATTATTCCCGCCTCACAGACAGCCAGATTCTCAGTCTGGTTCTATATGAAATTGAGAAGAAGTACCACTTTAGTGGTGATGGGATATGGAGCAACCAAGATGGTATGAGAGAACATACGGCGAATAGAAAAAGTCATGCTTCTAGCTAGGATTTCATCGATCAACTTATTTGCATAGCTTAAAGACCCAATTTCACCAAGATGATGTTGATTTTACTTTATTTTATACTTGATATCAAAAAATGATGACAAGTAGTGACTTAAATACTGCCTGTAGTTTATGCGAGTGCACATTTAAATAAAACATTTTAACGGTTAAAAACGCGATGTATATTATAATTAATATAATGTTGAGACGGTTTAATAACCGTCTCGACCTTTTAATTTGACGTCAAAGACACCCTCCATCTTTAGTCTCCCCGTGACCAAGCTGCTGCAAAGCATCCGAAATGTCGGGCCACAATAGTGTATAATTTAGTACGAAATCCTCGCTCGAGTCCAACTCACACTTGACCGATTTTTGCCATTGTAGTATAACATGAGGTAAATAAAGGAATTAAAATATAGAAGATGTTTTTGTTTTATACTTCGGAAGACAATGTAAAAATGTGTAAAATATGGTAAGAATAAAACAATATAAATAAGCACGTATTTTTATTTTAATTTAAACTAATTTAAACTTGCGACAACTAAGTATTGCTTGAAGAACTTAATAGAGATACTAAGATGAAATAGGTACAAAACATACTAATTAACACCCTGATAGAGTGTTTTACTTAACTATCTTTAAAAATTCTTATTTTATGATAACTAAACACTATTTTTGGCACATAATTCACGTTTTTTAATTAAATGCGTAAAAATAAACCGTTACTAATTATAAATAACAGTACAAATGTTAACTTAAACTAAAGATATTCTATTAGTTAGTAGCCTTCTTTCAGTTAGTCTGTATCATCAGGGACAGACAGACAAACATTTTTAACGAATCTAGACAATTTTTGAAATTTACGGAGAATAAAGTATATTCTACATTAAATACTGTCTATAGTTTACGCGAGTAGTACACATTTAAATAAAACACTTTAACGGTTTAAAACGCGATATATTAGTTAAACTTATTTGATAATAATTTTTCTGTTCCGTCGAAGTTGGTATTTGGCGATACTGGCCGGGTGCTTACAAAATTGCCGTTAGTCTATTCTGCAAGGACCCGGCCAGTTACATCAAATACCACTTCGACGGAACAGTTGGCGCTAGCGTAGCAATTTTTATTTCGACGTCAGAGACATCCTCTATCTTTAGTCTCCCCGTGACCACGGCTGCTGCAAAGCATCCGAAACGTCGGGCCGAAGTTAAAAATCATTTTCAAATAAGTTTAACTAATATAACGCATTACGTTAACCGTTAAAGTGTTTTATTTAAATATTTTATATTATTTATTTTATTTTATCTTCTGAATTTAAACAAAGCTTTTGTAGCAAAGGCTTCATCTTTAGATGATCCAAACATAACTTTCTTAAATAAGTTTACACAGGTAAGATTAATATTAAAATTCACTTCAAAGCGATAAATTCTTTAGATTGATAATTGTATATTATATACAGACAAGCTATTTCTTTATGATATAATATTAATTTATTTATTATAAATTCCTAATAGTTAATAAGGCACAAGGAATGCAAAATTACAACGCTTTGGTCTCCTATAAATGCTATAGGCTGCATTCTGGTTTTAGTGGTATCTTATCAAATCATTCTAATACTCAGCTATGCTTCGTAGTAAGCGACCTACAGCTTTTATATTAGACTACAGCCTTATTTAAACTTATACTTAACAGTTGCATTATGTACTAACAATTTACAAATAGTTTTACAATATTATAAAGTACAAGAATTCTAATTTTATTGCAAAAATAATATATTTTAATTATTAATTAATTATATTCAGCCGTCGTACTTAATTAAGAAATGGTTTTCGACATTGCGATGTTAAGCGTGCTTCAACTACAGAAAAATCTCGAAAACCTTTAAAATATAACACTTTTGACGGTTTAAAACACGAAATCTATTATAACTCTTTTACAGTATATTTTAATTACGGCCTGACATTTTGGATGCTTTGCAGCAGCCGCGGTCACGGGGTCTTGAAACCTCCAAATAATAAAAACGATTAAACAGATGGCGCTAGCGTAAATTATACTTTGACATTAGGTACCACCTCCATCTCCAGTCTCGAGGCTTGGTGAAAAGCATCCGAAACGTCGGGCCGTAGTTAAAATATATTGTAAACAAGTGAACGGTAACATTTAGCGTTTAAAACGTTAAAGAATGTTTTATTTAAACGTGTACATGTCTGAAACCATTGTTTATATAAAGCTATATATTTACATTATAACATAAATTCTACTTGTCTCTTTGGTTTTTGCTGTGCACCTAGATCATGTACTAGTTAAATATTTTGTACCTACATATTCAACTAGCTAAGTCAGCGACTTCGTAAATATGTTAGGTATCAATTTTTGTTTTTGCAAACCTGTTCCACTCAATAATTAACCTGTTACCCACGGCGTCGTGTCCGCGTCCCGTGGTCCTTGCAAGTTAATTATAAGATAGACATATATCGTCGCGGACTATTTTTAGATCATTTAAAGAGAAATTATTCTATCCTATATATTTTTTTGGGTATCTTGAACCATTTCCGCAATGTGCGCAATAGAAACCCACAAGAATCAATGATATTTCTCATTTTTTCGACATTTCCCGCTGTTCTTGTCCCAAAAATTCCCTTTCATCGCTCTTATTACTCACAGCGCTTATAGCCTATAGCCTTCCTCAATAAATTCTCTAACTAACACAAAAATAATTTTTCAATTCGATCCAATAGTTTCTGAGATTAGCGCGTTCAAACAAACAATCTCTTCAGCTTTATATATTAGTATAGATTACTACATTCTATGGAATATACTTATTTTAATATTGCAAAAATGTCTAATAAACTGTATTTCTATAACTTGACACTTTAACGAATTAATTTACTTATTACTAAGCAATTATTTTTATGTTTAGTGAAAAATTGTGTTATCATTACACAAAACGGGTTTACCCATGTGTAGCATTGTATAGCTTAGTAACAGGCCGTCGGTTCAATGTCCACTGGGTCTGGCAAGATTCTAAATTATATCATAGTTTTTTGTGGTGGGAAAGTAGAATTACCGTCTACATCTGGTGAAGCTGGAAGGAAGTCTCTCGCATAATAATAAAAATGTATATTAAATACCTAGTATTACCGTGTGTCTATAAATTAGCTTAGCCTTTCTTAAGAAATACAAACATAATTAACAAACTATGTGCCTCGATAGCAACACTACTTACATAAGTAGAATAAACTAATATAAATCAACTAAATAGCGATTTAAAACGCGAAATATATTTGTTAACTTATTTTTCACTACGATATTACAAATGCTTCGCAAAAGTGCGTTTTAAACCGTCAAAATATTTAATTTAGAGAGAACGCGTTAACTACAAACAATACAGAAATCATACTCTTTTTCGAAATTAGTTAATCGTGAGACAATTTCGAAAAAGAGTATTTCAGTTCAAAAAAGGGGGCAGTGACGTGTAAGCTTGTCCGGGACTGGGTTCCATTTTCACCACCACCGGTTGCGCCATCTCCTGGTGGCGATCTATCTCATAGTGCTTCTCGTGGGGCACCATCCCACATTTATCGTAGTCCTCTGGAGGCGCGCCGTACCGGGGCTCCTCTTGCAAAGCGCAAGCGGTATACTTATCCTCATGGTCATGGTTACGATAGTCCAACTTGTCTTCGTGGCCATGGGGTTCCATTTGCGGTGAATGAGCAGCTATCATTGGGTAGTCACGCACTCCAATAGGGGGAGGGCTTCCTTCGCTGTAATCGTAATGCCTTGACGCGAACATATTCTGACCGTCGTGCCCATTGAGGACAGTGGTGTAAGAATAGGCCGGTTGCGCATTGAAGGCTGGGTAACCGCTGCTACCTGATGATAGTAAATGATGAGAGGATAATTCGTACGAGTGCTGATAGGACCAGGAGTCCGCTGGGGCTGGAAGACCGTTCTGGGGGAATGTTGGGAGGTTGCCGCCGATGCCTGAGAAACCACCGCTGAGTGTCGTGGAACTTGGTGAACTGGAACCGATGTACCCTGTCTTTCTTGGTGGTTCCCGCTTTCGCCATTTTGCTCTTCGGTTTTGGAACCATACCTGTGGGACATAACAATAAGTCAAATAGTGTTTGGACGCCGCCCTTCCCCGTGTCCTGCTGCTGCAAGGCATCGTCGTTCAAATAATTTCTAAATGAATGTCACTAATACATACTGTCTGTAGTTTACGCGAGTAGTACACATTTAAATGCATAAAACGCGATAAATACTAGTGAAACTTATTTGAAAATATTTTTAACTTCGGCCCGACGTGACTACGGCTACTGCAAAGCATCCTAAGCGTTTTAACATTAACGGTTTATAAAGTGTTTTATTCACTAATACTTTTTGCGTTTTAAACCGTTAAAAGTATTTTGTTTTAACAATAAGTCGACTAGGAAGCTATCATTGAAAAATCAATTGCTAATCGCAAGTATCGCAAAATTGCCGGTTACCCTAATTCTTTCCCCTAAGAAATTCATTTAAGTCCAAGAACCGTTCTTACTGAAGGGAAAATAAAAATCATGGCTGAAATGTCCAAAAGCAATCCTTTCTCAGACAAACGATGCTATATAATTCTTCAAACTTATATTCAATTTTTTTTAATGTGTCATATATATTAATTTACTATAAATTTAAATGGAGTGCTACCACAGCTGCTTACAAGCATACAAAACTTTGGGACGTCTTATATTAGTCAAGTCACAAAATTGCGTTTAAAACTGTTAAAAGTTGAATTTGAATACGAAATTGCGTAGCAACTCTATCGATTGATATTGTTTCTCATACCTGAACCCTTGATTCCGAAAGGTTTAGTTTCAGAGCTAACTCTTCTCTGGCGAAGACATCAGGATATGGAGCTCGTTCGAACGCCCGTTCAAGTTCTTCCAGCTGGTATGCAGTGAATGTAGTTCTGTGGACAAGATCATTTTGGGCCTTTTTAGTCTAGGATTTATTTTTGTTTTTCTTTACGACAGGAGGACAGACTATAAATAGGGTTTTTTGTTAAAGATGTAATACACATAACACCACAGCCACATTACACCTAGACCTGTTTTGTCTTTGCTCAATCAGATATCGAGAGACTGTAACCGAAAAGCACTTGGTCGACGCAGACGGTCGTGCGTTAATCGAACGTTTAACCATTCAACATTATTAATTTTCCACACGAAGTCTTACATCTTGGATAGATCATAAATTGATTTAGAAAAATTTTGAACTCTCTGGGAATCGAAGCCACGACCCGTTGACTATTAGCCATATATTTTTTTATGACAGGGGAAGGCAGAGAAGCATGTGGTTCATTTAATGGGAGGTAAATTATCACAGCTTTTGCATCTATGGACGGCGGTTCGTAACTCGAGAATTCCGATATTATCACCCCTTTGAAATCCGGATTTCTAGTTAGAGTCCAAGCTCGATGGAGATCGAACTCACGTGCAGTTGATTATATTACTACCTAACCTAGCTATTGGAGCCCGTCGAATAAATTAGTCTTATCATCCCGGGGTGAATCAAACATCTGACGCGTGCAATATGGCTACGGGCGCACGCGCAGAAATTGATTGAGCGTGAAACTAAATTCACCCCTGTTGCGCGCGCACATCTAATTGTCTCTCAATTGACAACACTTATTAATAGTGTAACAGTATGTTTTAAAATATTATCTAATCCTTTACACAAGCACATTTTATAAAAAAACCCAATCTAAGGACTTGTCAAGTGTATTTTTATTTTTAGTTTTTACAATGTTGGGGTTACGAGGAACCCGGTTTAACAAGAATAAGATGCAATTCGTTCTGTAGTTTGCGTGAGTAGTACACATTTAAATAAAACACTTTAACGTTTCAAAACGCGAAAAATATTGGGTAAAGCCCGAAACTGGGGCGTATTTAAAATCATTTGAAAATGAGTTTAATTAATATATTTCGTGTTTTAAGCATTAACGTGTTTTATTTTTAAAGATATAAAACTCGAGAGAGTGGCGGCGAGTTTCTTGCCAGATCATCTAGTAACCTTAATTTAAGAAATGGTATACAGAAAATTTAGAGATTTTTCTACCTGTAGGTACTAATGTTTTAAGTGTAACTAGTTATCTATACATGAATAAATATATATATATACCCGAATGGATTTTTTATGATTTTGACTCAGTGTTTCTTGATGTGAGCCCAATTTAATAAATTATATTGATTTTATGTATCATTGTATATAAAAACCTCACCTTTAGGTTGGTAACTACAGTAAAAAAAAATAACATTTACAATAGTAGCTACAATGGATCCCAAAATTTTTTATTATTTATTATAAAATATAGTGTGATATGAGAGGTGTATAAAAACAATTTTATTTTTTAAAAATCGAACTCCTGTCGATATAGGGGTAATTATTTTTCTCATAAACATTGTCTGCGCCTTGTTAACGTAAGATAAGGGGGAGTGTTTTCCCCTTCATTGGCACGATAATATCTGGATTTTTAAATAGAAATAAGAATATATCGATGAGGGTAGATTGTAATTCTAAAACATGAATCGACAGTCTGGGATAATATTGAGCAAAACATTTTGAAACCGATTAAAACCAAGATAACTTTTTACCAATTGATACAGCAAGGTGTAAATTATTTGAAATGAACCTATTTTTTATATACTAGTGAAATTATTTATGAAAAGTAATTAAATACTGTCTATAGTTTACGCGGGTAGTACACATTTAAATAAAACACTTCAACGGTTTAAAACGCGATAGGTATATTAGTTAAACTTATTTGGAAGTTAAAAATCATTTTCAAATAAGTTTAACTAATATATCGCGTTTTTAAAGTGTTGTATTTAAAAAAGTAATTAATTCCTTTCTAAAAAGAAAGAAAGCACTAATTGCTTTGTTTGTGCGGTCTAACATAACAGAGGGTAGTTTTTATATTACATCTATACTGTAATTGTTACTATAATTGAGAACATTTTAAATGTAATTGTAAAAAATATACATTTTATGTAGAATAGAACATGTATTGAGGAAGGATTTTGGCGACGAATACTAAAGAGAAAATGTTGGACAATATGGTGAAAACGGGGGAAACTATTCATCTTTGAGGGCCTCCATTGAGTGCACTGCAAAGACTGTTCAAAATCCAAAAAAGTATGTCTTTAAAAATCAGCGTTCCACAGCAACAACACGGATTTAAATTATACGCCTACATGTGAAACATATTAAAGTTTTCAAATATTAATTCCTCTTTTAAGATCGCAGGAACCCTTTTTGTGGTAATCAAATTTGGTCAACGTGTATCCATTATCATATATTATGTGTGTGTGGCTGCCTCTGTAGCCAAATGGTTAAACGTATTGCGTTAAGCACGAGAGGTTCTGGGTTCGAATCCCAGGGAAACAAAAAATTGTTTCGCTGGGGCAGGGCACAGAAGTCTGATCAACTGCTCGCCTGTTATAGAATGGATCCGTGAAACGGACACAAAAAAATAAAATACATATTAATCTTGCAAACGGCTAGTACTTGGTATATATGTCGCTTTAATAAAAATTATATGTTAAAAAGTAACACACATTACTTTTCCTGTAGCCTAGCCTAGCCTATTCTTAGGCTACTTCGGTCCTTTGCGCATTGTCAAATATAAATAAGGAATGAAACTGTTTCACCAAATGCGGTTTTAAAATATCATGGTATTAGTTATGCACTTCATAAAAGGGCGTCCCATGGTATGTTAGTCAAGCGAATTATTTGACTACGACGTGAGGGTGAAAATTCCGATGCATCATTTTGTAATATGCTTGCATGATGCGTAGCTGGTACAATTTTTATTATTATTGTAATTCCCAACTATTTTATATTTATATAAAACATGTTTACGGTTTAAAACACGATATATATTATAAATAGTTCCGCAGCAGTCGTGGTCACGGGGAGATAAACGTCCGAAATGTCAGCGTAGTTAAACATTTTTAAATAAGCTTAAATAAGATATTCCGCTTTTTAAACCGTTGAAGTGTTTTATTTAAATATATACTACTCGCGTAAACTTAAATAGTTTAAGTATTTTATAAGTAAATTAAAAATCAAGAGCGTCGGTTAACTAAGATTTGGTTTATATATAAATCCTATATGTATATAGAAATAATTTGCTACTTATTAACGTCCCAGCTTAGCGTAGTGGTCATACCGCTGGTTTAAAAACTTCAGCCCACCACGCTGCTCAAGTGCGGCTGAGTCGGCCATAATGATTACGACTATAATAAAACCAAGACCAACAACTTAACGTTTGTGTAACTTAACTTAACTAAAAACTTGTTTTAGAACTTTGAAAAGACTGTCTCCAGATATTTATTGAACCTGTGATCTGAGGTAGATTAACCACGAAACTAAAGAATCAGCTTTATAGTCAGAAACATATTATTATATACTTACTCATAAACTAATCGTTGTTTATACGACTATTAGTTTATATGCTATTCTTCTGCTCACGTTTGTTTTTTTTTTTGGTTTATAATTTAACTTCTTGAAAACTTAATTATTTGCACATGATTGCATTGTACATATTAAAAATCTATTCTGATTAAAAAATATATATACGACGCGGCCGTCCACTTAGTACCGTGGTGCTGCTATTCATATTACATTTTATTTACTTTTCTAATAAGAATTAATAATCTGACTATGGTATGTCCTAGTCGACTATATTGAAAAAAATATGTATTACTTTATTACTCACATATACTTACTCGTAATTATGAATATAACATTCATGTAATTTGTATTTTGAACTAATGTTACTTATAATAAATAAGTACATACCTCGTTTTCTTCTTCTTAATTCCATTGTTTTCACTCTTCTTCTTTTCACTTTTCTTCGTAGCTGGCGGCGGTGGCGGAGGCGGGTGCGTCGCGTGCTGCGCCGGCGCATCCACCTGCTGAAGCAGCAACGGCTCCTCTTTCCGCTTCTGTTCGCTGGAGAAAACTGGCAACTCCTCGCGGTACTGCAGTTCACCGCCGGCACCGACCACTACCTGGACTTGCCTGTCCTTTCCGAACTCTCCGAACATGTGCTCCTCGAAGGTGGGCTGTTCCATGGAAGGCGCTGGCTCGAAGCACTCGTAGCGCGGCCCAGCATTGTCCCCGCACACGTACATGTAGCCTTCGGCGGCGGGCGCGTGCGGACCCGCTACCTCCGTTCCAACTTCCCTCGAATCCGTCGCGCCGCCTCGTCTCTACCTCTGTCGGGCCCAAGCAGCCCGACACCGACTCAATTTATCAGCAATATTAAACAATTTGAGCTCATTTAGACGAACCCCAGATCGTGCGCCGTTCGTTTCGTCGTGTCCGTCCCGGTTAAATGACTTTAATCAACTTTAACGAACTAACCGAATTTGCTCTACGGTTGGTCAATTTATATTACCATAATACGACGACAGAAGGATCTCTCGAACCAATGGGTACACTGACCGGGGACAGAGCTAGGAGTGGTGGAGTGGCGAATTTGTCTCGTATCGTGCGCTCTGAAGGCGGATATTCGGTCGTCCGATGCGGGCGCTTGGGCTCAAATGTGGCTGAGATGAGCGACCAATGGGATGTGAGCCCGGTCACACCCCTAAGCGTGCCCCGCGGTGGTACCCTCCATGCATCGTGGCTCGAGCTGCGGGCTATCACTGCGCCGCTGTTGTCTTTTTTAATATGAGGTATGCAACACATGCGGGATTCCCACAAACGAGATTTCGGTGACATTGTAGGGCGCAAACACCCACATCATTATCGAAAGTCCACTACGCATTATAAATCCGTATCAATAGTTCCCGCTTTTATGATTTATAGCCGTGGGAAAAGAACACTCCTTCCGGCAGTGCCGTTACGGGTAAGGAGGTAAGCTGGTCCAAGTATCACCACAATTTTTTTGTAGTTGTTAAAACCTACCTGACCTGCCTCATGGTGGGTGGCTCCTGAAACCCTCTGTTATTCGAGAGGATACCTGTGCCCGGCTGTAGGATATGTTGAAATAAGGATAAAATCGCAATGGGATGGACCAGCGAGGCTGCGTCCGCCGCGGCGTCTGCTCATCGATTCAACTATCGGAGCTCCTAATTACCAATTAACGGTTATCGCTGGGGATTATTAATAAAACATTCGCCCTGACTATTGGCACTTAGATTAACGCTGAGGGAGTAATGGCGCATTTCAACAATTTCGGTTGTTATTTAATTGAAGTCAATTTAGACGATCAGAGTCTATTTAGCTTGGTGCCACTCGCCAACGGGATCTCTGCTTCATTGGGCTGATTGGAGACTTTCAGACAACACGAATTGCATTGAATGCAGTTTGCATCTGCAGTTTTTCGATTGGAACGTCATCAGACCTTGGTGACTGCACCATGACTCTCAGCAGCACTGTGGCTCTTAGGGTTTTGGATGACAGCGTTTTGGATTCCCTGTGCCCTGGTTAATGTGCTGGTGTGGCTGTTGGTGAAGTGTATTGAAAGTGTGCGTTTCGTGTCCCGTTAATGGTCTTCAGGAGTTATAAAAATGTGAGTATACCATGAAATCAGATATCACCAAGTTGGAGATGAACAATTTAAGGTTAATTTCAAGTCGAGTTGTTCCTTGACATTCTCAAATTTTAAATAACTTGGCTATTCCTTATATAAGAGGAAATGTATATAATACTTCCAGCTTGCTAAAAGCTGATATGAAAGATATTCTATAACCAAATGTGACTAGACTAGAGTCCAGATTATGTTATAACAACATGAAAGGCTGAAAATGTTTAACCTTTGCCTTGTATAAGCTAGCTTATTATGCGAAAGTTATTTTTTTGGTTTTCTACCTATGCACGTGTTCAGTAAAACAAAATCAACTAACCAATTAAAAGTAACTATGTTTTTTCTCAAGTGATATTACGAACAGCATTCCCTTTTGAGATTATAGACCTATATTACGTAGCTGTTTTGTTAGATGTTAAAAATTAAACAAAACAAATAGGTTTAAAACGCAGATTTTAAGCGGTCTTCCCGCGACCAGGGCTGTTTTAAAATATCCAAAACGTCGGATCGTAGTATAACGACGATTACTATAAGAAGGAATAGTTCAGTTTTTAAACAGTTGAAAATGTTTCGTTTGTTGTGTACCACTTACGTAAATAGAGAGATGTTAGAAATAAAACGGTCAAGTGCGAGTCGGATGAAGCATGTAAAATATGGCGGCGATATAAAATATCGATTAAGTGCATTTTGCTTTAATTTTTGTATTTGTTCTTGTAAAAGAAAACAATGTCAAAATTTTTACTTCTATCATGGTTTATATATTACTAGCTGTGCCTGCGACTTCGTTCGCGTGGAATAGTGACTTGTGGTAGAATTTTTAATTATTCAGGCTGTTTATTAATTTATGTAAGGGCGCTCACTCTCACTCCCACTCCCACGCCACCCCCTCCTATTCCCAAAAAGCTAATGAATTCATTGTTCAAACTCTTTATCATTTTCACAGGTTCGTTGGTGTAATTGTAGCAAAGCTTTGGCTCATGGGTTCGATCCTCCCCTGATCCAACAAGTTTATAATCAATTTATAATTATTCTGAAACATGTACGTCTAGTAATTTGCATACAGATGGGTGGTAGAACTATCGAAATGCCGCCCTGGTCAAGAGCTCCCGTTCACACATGAAAAGCTCTGAAGTTCAATAGCGTTTCGTTTGCAGTCTGTGGATTACCCAATATCTAAAGCCAATAAATGTCGCATCTTCTTTTGTTGTTATAGGGCTATAGTATTTTACCTTCCGCCAAGACAACACGCTTAGATATCTGTCCCCTCGGGTTATCATAAAAATACCTCTTTGAACTCGCCTTTTGTGTGAATGTGGACAATGGTTGCGAAGGCTGAGTCATGTGACCGAGCGTGTAGGCGCTTCACATAAAATCTTGTGGACGATCGTCGCTGAATCCGCCGCCCGTTCAATTGGAGCCAATTGCTTTAATTGGTTCCAATTGAAATGACCTCGCGCACCGGCTCCCACTTCTAGCTTGACACTTTTACATCTATCTTTTTTGGAGCTGACAAACGCTATGATGTACGTCATTGTTCAATGATACCAATAAAACTTTAGAACATGATCTATACCTATCTATACTAATATATAGAGCTGAAGAGTTTGTTTGTTTGAACGCGCTAATCTCAGGAAAACAAAATGTTTTGTATAGAGCATTTATCGAGGAAGGCTGTATATAGGCTATAAAACATCGCCCTGTTACTAATATGAAAAACACCGAGAAATGTAACAAAAAGTGGGAAAACTATTCATCATGATGGGTTTCCGAGGCGTACGCAAAAACGGTTCAAGATACCCAAAAAATATGTATCAGAGATTGATTCCTCTTTAAATGATCTAAAAAAATGTCTAGTCCGAGTGTATGTCTATCTTTTATGTTTAACTTGCAAGAACGACGGATAGGGACGCGACCGACGACATGAGTAACAGCTAAGTTTATAAAGACAGAGTTTGACTCGGTAGCTCAATTGGCAGAGCAACAGCACGGCAACGCTGACGATGCAGGTTCAAGTCCTGCCCGAGTGGAACATTTTTTCAATTTATTTTCGATTTTTAAATTGTATTGTGCCTTCATGTGCAATAACGTGTAAAAAGTATTAATGTTTTCGAAGACGGTGTTTGCAAAAACGAATTTGGATGCCCATAATAAATATTCTTAGCGGACGAAATCGGGTACAGCTAGTAGTGATATATAAACCCGAAGAGTTTGTCTGAACGCGCTAATCTCAGGAACTACTAGTTCGAATTAAATATTTCTTTTTGTGTTGGTTAGAGCATTTATCAAGGAAGGCTATAAAACATCGCGTTGCGACTAATAGGAGCGAAGACACAGAGAAATGTGGAGAAAACGGGGAAAATTATTAATCTATGAGGGCTTGCGTTGCGTAAGTTTCGAAAACGATTTGAACAACCAAAAAAAAATGTATGAAGTTATAATTGCTCTTTAAATGATCTAAAAAAATGTCCGAGTGTATGTCTATGTTTTATTATTAACGAAACCAATTTAATTAATTCTAACTTGGACTTCTTGAAAATCTAAATATTAAATGGGAGGGTAGGAGGATGGAAATACAGTGCGGGTCACGAACCACCGACCACACATGAAAAAACAGCGGTGTTTAAGCCATTAAAATTGTTTTATTTTTGCGTAAACTTCAGAGATAGGCATGGGCCTATAACAATTGTAGTTAAAAACAAAAGACGGTTGCGTAAATTATTTTACTAATACTTAAGCTAAAATACTGCCAATTTTATTTCTACATTGAAAAACATTAACGGTTAACACGATATATATTCGTTTTAAACCGTTAATATGTTTTATTTAAATGTGTACTACTCGCGTAAATTACAGACAATATTTAATTTTATTCCCGAAAATAATCAGTATGTGTGAAGTAAAAAATAGCGAGCACTAAAAAGGACACATACATTTTGGCACGTGTCCAGTTCTCTGCACAATTGGAGTTAATTAGGAAATAGCGATGTCCGTGCGGTCATCTCGAAATATGTGGGCAGATGTCGTTAAACTATACATTTGCTTTGTTACCCTTTTTTACTAGTTCTGTCAAATATAGTTTATAGGGCGTATAGGTCTGAATAACCAAAATAAATACTTTCTGCCTTTCTGCCTATTGGGAATATGGGAAAAGGGATTTCGTTTTAGTATTTCATACGTCTTTGAAATAACGTCATGAAAAGTGTAACAATTTAATAGAACACTTTTAACGGTTTAAAATGCGAAAGCGAAAAGGGAGGTTAAGATTTCGTCAGTCTATTTATGTAAGTTCCTAACGAGCGCTGAATATACTAAGATGATCTTAATTAACGATATAATAATGATAATTTTTGTAGAAAGTGTGAAAAATATATACCTTATGTAATCGACAATATTATAATAATTTTTAAATATGAAAGAAATACAACAAAAACACCTGAAAAGTTATTTATTTATGTTCCTCGTTCGGTAAAATTATTTTTTAAATATCAAAAAACATAGAAAAAAAATTAGGAAAATTATTGCTATATTCTGTATTTCTTTTATTCTATTTTGATAACATATCAACGTTCCTATCTATAAAAAAATAAAATAAACTGTCAAGACTTCAGAAAAACTTTATTCTTGAAATTCATATTACAATATATTAACGCAAAGACAGGTGCGACTTTTTCGATGACTTGCTCTTCTTGCTCTTGCTACTTCGCCAAAACCTCATGAATTCGTTTCCACTATTGCTAGATCGTTTTCCCACTTGTTTTCCGGCATTTAGGTGTCTGCTAGATCCCGCAGCTGATTCACTTTGCTCACTCTCTTCTTCACCTTCGATTGTGGGTATTATGGCAATTTCTTCATCAAACCTCAATTGTTTTCTTGTTTGCTGTCCCTTTTTATGCACTGTTAGGATGGAAGGCGGTTCAGTCTCTCGATTCGCACTTTTCTCATAAATGGTACTGTGTATTTCTGTTTCCTCCACATCTGGGTTATCTGTTTTGTTTGCATCTTTATTATCCGAAGCGTTGGATTCTTCTGGAGATTGGATCTTCAAGTTTCTTATAATTTTCAGGAGATTTAATTCGCTACTACTCTTTGCGTCAACAATCTTAGAATTATCTGTTGCCTTTGTCTCTTCTTGTTCTTCATCTTTAGTATCTATTTGATAATCTTCTAAACTACTGCCTGTCTGTACCATGACATCTTTTATTATAGGTGTAATATTACGAAGTTCTAGTTCAGTGAACGAGTATAATTTTCTAGGAATAGCCGAAACCTGTTCGTACTCTTTATCAAAGTCTTCATTTGAGTGTCTTTTATCCACCTTTTTCCTCTTACATAGTAAATATAATTTGAGATATGTTATAATTTTACTCCATAGGGAATTATTGTTGCTGTCTTTGAGGAATGCTTCGTCATCCTCAAATATATTAGGTTGATAGAATAATCGTGAATAGTTGTCTGTGTTGTCGTTTGGAGATCGCATTATTGAATCCAAAAACAATCTGGAATGACACAACCTTTAGTGCTTAAATAAAATTAGTTATGCACTATAATTGACAATAATGTCCTAATATATAAAGCTGGAAAGTTTATCTGTTTGGTTCAAACTCAAACATATCTATGATCTATTTCTTCTCTTCTGTCTTCTTCAGGTTGCCTCTAAGAGATCAATACTTAGCGATAAGGCCGCCTTTTATTTATAAGTTAGTGCTAACTTATAAATATAAGTAAGATTTTTTCTAATTAATATGTATTTTCTGCGGTGCGTTTTTTAAATAATAAAGCAATAATAAATAAAAATGAAAGAAAACGCAAAATAACTTTTCTACCCGGACGAAGTCGCTGTCACAGCTAGTTTTCAATACTTTTAGTAAACGCGACTAATATACTATTCAATACAACATTTCTTAACGGTTTTAAACGCGAACTAACAAATAAATTTTTAATTACGATTCGTAGCTGTCCCCCTTGACCACGACTACTGTAAAGCTGTATATTTTTCTTATTTAGGTACTATTAACAATTACTGAAAACTGTTTTTGGCTCAACGTTTATTAAGCTACAAGTGCCTTTAAGAACTTAATTCAGAGCTTTTAAAGTACGGTGTATCTAACTTGTAGTAAATATTGCGATTCATAGTTTGTATCAAGATATAATACAATACATATTTTCAGATGCATCTGCGTATATGAAGAACGCCTCCGAGACCCTGGGCACGCAACGTTTGAGCCAGTAGTGCACTGTGTACAAAATGGTCGAAATCACCGCCAAGAACGTGCAGGCAGCCAGGCAGACGTTGTGTTGCAGTCCTAAAGACCAGCCGCATCTTAAGCGATCTTCGTCGTAAATATCTGCAAATTAAACATTATATAATTTATTTGTCCACCATGTGCCTTAATAAATATTACTTATCGTTATTTAAGTCCTTTTATTAAACTCTTTGATTATGGTTATGTTTAAATCTTAACATTTAAGTACGCAAATGAACTACTTTTAATGGCCATGGTAGTAGTACCTACATTCGATAACAGATCCACAAGGTGGGGACTAGTTCGAATCCTAGTTTGGACAAAATATTGTATTAAATTATAACCAAAGCCAAAATAGGGCGACGGCGCATCTTGTTTCCATCTGAAAAGGCTGTGGTATTTTATCTACCATCAAGTGTAAGCCATACCTGTTCTCTATCATAAAAAAAAACGAATTTATGCTTGGTGTACTAATGTAAAAGGTGCTTATGTAGGTAACAAATATCTGCTTCTTAGTAATTCTAACTATTTATTTAACACCTTAGTGTCTCATACCGTAAGCGCCACAATTAGGTACCCCATCGCACTGGTTTGTGGAGTCAATGCAGACTCTAGTGCCGGCTACTTGACACTCAAGGTGGGCTGGAGGGCATCTGCCCACGCTATTGAGGAGCGTACGAGCTGGTGTCACCACCAGTGTCATCCGTTCCATCTAAGAATGCATGTATTTCTTATAAAATCCACAGTGAAATGCAAGCACTTTCAATAAATAAGTTTAAATCGTATGTAAAACAAGAACTGCCTGGAAAGGGATATTATGACGTTAATCAATATTTAACCGATAAAAATGCTTGGCGTTTGGAAAACCCCGCTCTATCAAGAAAAAATGTGTAGTGAATATAGGTATATAGACGATTAAAGGAGTTGCGAGTTTCCTGCCAGTTCTTCTCGTTCGTTCTGCACTCTACATTTGAGAACTTGTGGTAAATGTAAATACCTACTTATAGGGTCTTAATTATTTGTTACAATTATATCAGCATAATATAACAATGCGAACGACAAAACAATATATACCGGAGGTATATGTATAATAGAAAAGGAATTACCGTAAAATTGCTGACAGCTATAACAATTCGTGAAGAATTGAACAAATACACTTGCCGAGCTTTCGGCTCTTGATAGTCGCAGATATTGAAGAGTGGTGAACCCACATATTTCCTCAAATATCGGAGTGCTACACGCCCTTGCATCTAGGAATAGCAATTCCACAAGAAACCATATATTTATCACCTTTTTACATAGGTAAAGGTGGATAAATACGAAGGAAATAAATGAGGTTCTACGCTGAATAAGTTTATACTTAATAATATTAGTAATAAGTTTGACATATATTTGAAATATTGCCTTCAAATAAAACGTTTTTAACGGTTTAAAACGTGATATGTATTCATTAACTTTTTAAGTAACAGTTTTTACTTTGACATCAGGGAAACCTCCATCTTCAGCCCCCTTCGTGATCATAACTAACTAAAAGGCTAACGTTCCATACATTAAATCACGCTTTAAACCGTTATAAATGTTTAACACACGTGAACTACAGACAGCACTTGTATGTGGCTGTTTACACCTTTAATTAAGGACCACTGTCATTTTACCACAGCCCAAAAATTATTTGTATGACGTAGCATCGTTTTCGCGTGGGTTTGAGTTCAGTGTCCTAGCAGGCAGAGGAAACGATGACGTTTTTAGACGCTAATTTAGAAATTACTTAAACACCATAGAGAAAAGACGATAATTTTTTTTACGTTTTATTTCATACCACCATATCTTACCTCGTCATCCTGCAATTCCACCAACTGCGCCAGGTCCTGCATATCTGAATATCGGTACACTTTCTCCGTTGTTCTCCTCATAGACTTCCTAGTTGTGAGCACTCTTGGTCGTGCATTTTCTATTTCCAACGCTTTTATGTAACGTTTTTTACGTGGGGAACTGTAATTTAAATAAAAAATCGCGTTTTAAACCGTTTATTTAAACGTGTGCTACTCGCGTAAACTACATACAGAACTGTAATTGGACTATTTTTGACTTTAGATTGAACATTTTACGGCTAATACTATGAAAAAATGACGGCCTCTGTAGCTAAATGGTTAAACGTGTTGCCTGGCATTGCGTTAATCGCGAGAGATCCAGGGTTCGAATCCGGTGGAAACAATAGATTGTTTCGGTCGGGCAGGGCAAAGAAGTCTGATCAACTACTTCAAATAACGCTGTAATACGGCTAGTGACGTCACAATTATTGGTGTAAGGTCATATGATCTACAATCTACCTTCATTTGCATCAAACATTTGCATTACAGTGATTGAAGAATAGAATGGGTGTGTCAGATTTTTATTTATGCAGAGACTAGAACAGCTTTAACACTTGGAATCACCGTGATTTATAGCACTGTTTATAAGCAAGTGACGTCATAACCCCGACCATTTAGAAGTGTTTTGCGTCACGTGACAAACGTTTAAAGGATTAAATTTGTATATGCCGTTTTTTTTATTTAAATCAATTATCTTTAACATACATATTTAGTACAATAATTGACGTTATATTTTTCGCATTGTCAAATAGCCATTAGCTGACTTGATATTAAAGACAAGTCAATTGATGATGTAGAGATGAATTTACTTACGAACTATTGTACGGTTCAGATGCATTCGTTCTGTTCAACAATACTGAAATTATGGGAGCAGTCTGCACTATATTCTCAAACGACTTATGATTAACTAAAGAACCAGTTTCACGATCACTGCAATTCAGAGTTTAATTCAAGTTTTAAGCAGTTTAATATATCCAATAAAATTCTCTTCGTGACAAGTATCTGAAAAACTTACACATCATCATTTCTTGTAAAGAAAACTTTCACTTCGTCTTCAGTTACACCTGTAAAATGTTTTGTTAACCCTTTCAATGGTTAAAAACTTTACATTGCGTGGCCGTGGTGTGTATTATACGGCAATAATATAATTCCGAATATCCAAAGCAAAAAAGGTCGACAACACATCTTGTGTATATGTAATAGGGCTGGGGTATTTTACCGCCCATCAAGTGAAACTTATGTGTGTCAGTCTTCCTCTATATTAAAATATATATATATATATATATATATAATATGTATAATACAACACTCCTACGGAACGTCTAAACCGATTGTTATGAAATTGTATATGCATTACTAGGTCTAAGAATTAGTTACTAACTTTTTTATACCCTTAAATCCACCGTGAACAATTTTTTTGACAACATTTGTATTATTACCTTATAACGTGGCATTATAAAATACATATAACTCCATATTTTCACCCTTCTATCACCAACCAATTAAAAAGTTTTTTTTATTTGTTGTTTTAATTGCTTAATTATTTTTCATCTCGCTCGTTAACTATTCAATTATCACTTGGTAAGTTATCCCCTCCAGGTGTCTACCAGTGCTAATAAATGAATGTTTGATGTTTTGTTATTTTTTTATGCCTTGATCCTTCACAGCGCTTACCAGAAATTCCCTAAAACAAAATTATATACCAAAACAGCGGTTACCTTGCAGGGCCTGGTCTTTCCCAAAAGACGTTATATTGTTGTCTGTGTCTTTTGAATCATGGCCTAGCATGGTAGTTGAGATATTTTTCAAAAATGCACTTTTTATCGTCACTGCTTCGACTTGATGTTGTATAGAACTGAACATAAATAAAATTTTATTGTAAAACATTGCAGAAGAAAGACAATTTGAGAAGAGAAAAAAAGAAAGACTAGCAACATATAGTAGCTTTGAAAACACAGTCCCTTAGGGACTTAATTTGACCGACATTTTGTAGCCTCGTCAGAGACTGAGCTAAGACAAGCTACATTGTTCATATACAAAAGAGTCAATAGATCGTCATTAATAAATACCTAAGCAATAGCTTAATTGAATAAATATGGAGAAATATAATAAGTAATTTAACTTATTATATTCCTCGATATGCTTAAGTATGTTATCTTTCAAAATAAAACACTTCTAACGGATTAAAACGTGAAATATTAGTTAAACTTGTTTTTTTATTTATTTCAACCCTCGTGACCATGGTTGCTGCAAAACTTGCGAAACGTGGGGTCCTAGTTTACATAAATAATTAAAATAAGTATATACAATCGCATTATAATCGTTAAAAGTATTTTATTCAAAAGTATTATCTGAAAGATAAGATATATTATTGCGCGGACGGTGCATTGTATGAATAGGTTGAAAAAATCACGACGAGATGTAGGAGCTCGGTAGCATTAGATTCGTTAGAGTCAACCCGAGCACGGAACGCTGTGGAATGCCAGTTCAAGTACTGCCCGAGAGTACAAAATACCTTGATTTGGAACCGTCCAAAGGTATATTCTTCGTTCTTTGTGTGTTTTGTTTAGCAACGGTAACATCTTTCGTAATTTCTTCGATGTACGGTTTGAGTGAAGTATTCAATGATTTAAAAAGGTCGACAATTACATCCCATGAACTCTTATTATTCTGCAAGGTGTTGTTATAGATATTTGATAAAATATTTTCGTTTATAGTCGGTATTAATTTCGTGGTAGGTTCTTTTATATTGAAGTAAGGACGTGGTTTTAACGTCGTCTTAACAAGCCTGAAAAAATAGAAATTGAATTAAAGAATAGTAGTTAATATATGTAATTCATATTGTACTGTAGATGATACACTTGGTTTTTATTAGCTAACACTATTTAAATAAAACACTTTAACTTATTTGAAAATGATTTTTAACTTGTTTGACGTTCAGATGCTTTGCAGCAGCCGTGGACACGGGGTGACGGGGTCACGGGGGGAAGTTTAACTAAAATATCGCGTTTTAAACCGTTTAATTTATATGTGTACTACTCGCGTAAACTATAGACACTATTTAGCTAACACAATATTTGACAGTATGAAACGCGAAATAAAACTGAACTCTACTGACCCGGCGGTTAGTGTGGTCTAAATCAGTCGTTGTGTAAATTTATGTACTACAATGTGTTTTAAAGCTTATTTAAATAAATTATACATACTTATGATAGAGGAGGACAGATATAATACGATACGCTGTCGGCCTATTTTCGGCTTTGGCGGTTACACATCACGCCTTTATAAGACATTCGCGGCTATATTGCAAAGTACCTCAATTCTGTAGAGCATCAGCACGGAACTCTACGAGTATAGGTTCGAGTCCCGCCCGTGTCGTCATTTCTTCTTTAATCCAAATAGATCTTTATGATTTATGTGAATGAATTACCTATTCCGCCAGAATGTTGGTTTGGCGTGAAAATCTTTATTGTTCCTTCGTCTGAAATTTGTTTTATATACTTCATATCTTCTCGTCGTTTTCCTGTATTTGGTTCTGAATGTAATTCTGTAGCCAAAAGAGTTAATAATAATTTTTATTTTTGAGAATTTTTATTAAATTTTATTTTCTTAACCTATTTTATTTAATTAAGTCTTATTATTTAATTATAATATAGCCTTTCCATATGGTCTTTACTAGAAGTTGACAGCAATTTTATTGGCTTTATAAAATTTACGAGTACTTAAGCCATTAAATAATGATATTGTTAAGGCATCGTAAAATAACGAATAAATACACAATTTATTTCTTAAGAACTGCCTCGTTGGACTAGTGTTTGCACTCGACTGTAAATTGACGTAGTCCTGGGTTCGAATATTAGGACGGAGGAAATGGTACTTCAGACTTTTGATTTTTTCTAAGAAGTATAGAACTTAGAAGCGGGAAGCGTCATTGCCCCCGTTCCTCGAAGAGTTTGAAATGGGGCGAACACGTTTCTGTATCCGTGTCGGTTTTATAGGCGATTAGTGTTTAGACTTCTATACCCTGCTCCACCGAATCAATCCATTTCCCCGGGTTTCGAACCCAGGAACTCTCGTGCTAACCCAATACTAGTTTAACCATTGAGCTACAGTGGCGGTAAAATTTAGTGGAGGGTAGTTGCTAAATCCACGTACCGTCACTGGTGCATATGACCTCAAAAACCCTCTCGTATGTAAGAGAAGACCTGAGCCAGCAGTGCAGCAACATGAATTGCATACCTGGAGTCTGGGGTATATCCCAAATCATAGTCAAGTTCATATTTAGACTTGAAGGGAGGTCCATAATCCTCGCGTTCAGTCTGTTTTCTAACAGAAAACCGAACCAATGGTAAAATACTGGTGTCATAGTTACCATCACTTCTGTCAACAACACGAGAGATGAATATTTATACTATGTGTTTTAGCAAAGTACAAAGATGACTCAGCTGACATCGAACCCTGGTTTCATGTGACACGCTCAATAGATAAAGAAACAGCACGGTTCATTGTTAGTCGTGGGTTTGTGAACAATACAGTTATTTTACTAGAATACTATGTGATACACAAAGATGCTGTATGTATAATATTATTTATAGATTAATTCAACGCTATGTCTACGTACATTTAAGTATTACATGTATATTTTTTATTATGATAGAGTATGACCTGAGAGGTTCACCTGTTCTGTGTTATTTACAAATCACACAGAACAGCCACATAATTTATGTTGTTGGTATTATGGTAGGCAATTAAAAGGTAGAAATAGCGAAATTCAGTAAGGGTCACGAACCACCGTCTACAAATAAAACGCTGTGAATCGCGTTTCGGGTTCAGTCTTTGGTTTTCCGAATGTGCAAAGCAAAAACAGGTCGACAGGGCACCTTGTTATGATATGCACCTAACATCAAGTGTATTCCATGTTTAAAGACTGTCTATAGTTTACGCGAGTAGTACACATTTAAATAAAACACTTTAACGGTTTAATTAACTAATATATCGCGTTTTAAACCGTTAAAATGTTTTTATTTAAATGTATGCCATGCTTGTCTGTTCGCCTTTATCATTGAAAAAATTTAAGCAAGACGCGCGTCGACTTATTTTGGTTTTGGATAGTCAACATATATTGAATAATTACTCTTTACTCGTTAGTGATGAGTTTTATGCATAACAAAGCGTCCTTGTCACCTGTTAGGAATTATTCTACCACTATATACTTAAGTAGTGTTCTTGTGAACATAACACACCTGGGAGTAACATCATAAACTAAATCTAAAAATTCATCCACGTCCATTTTGTTTTGAGAGATCTCGTTAACTCCCAAATCGCCAGAGACGTTCAACAAAGGAACCTCTATTCTTATAAAATCTTCTTCTGTTTCTTTTAAATCTGGACTAGATAATGGGATGTGGGATGACGCGTCCTTCTTTACTTCCTCTTCCTCTTCCTCTTCTAATTTAGGCGGGCTACAAATAAAATTTTCAATATTTATCTATGTTTTGCATGCACAACGACACACATATAAAAGAAGCATAAAATACAAAGGGAATGGCTACTGTGTAAATGTTTACATAATATGTGACAATGACATGTAAAACATTACATTAAACAATTAATTTCGTATTTTAAATCGTTTAAAGTGGTTTTAAATATAAATGTGTACTACTCTCCCTACTACTACTAAACTACACCCGATAAATAGGTAAGGATATAAGTCATAATAAATAAAGAAGTTGAAATAATTTCGAGATGAGAAAAAATATTAATCAATTGTTATTACCTTGTCTCAACTGTTGTAGGAGTGGTTTTCAATGTATAAAACTTAGTGTGGTTTTGGGATTCCATGTTCATCATGACATCCGGTAGACCACCCCAGTATCCGCCGAAGGTTTCGCCAAGTTCGTAAATGAGCAATTGGCTATGATCAGGTCCACATGAACGAGTTAAACTATGGTCTGATAGTAACTGAATCACTAAAATAATATTGTTTCCAAATTCGGTCCTAGAAAACATATAAAAATAACATCATACTACAACAAGGACACGACTTAAAATAATCTAATGACGAACATTACGATGGTATAATCATTAGGGATGGATGAAACTCAAATTCACATTCAGTTAACCGAATTTCGTTAACTGTCGTGGTATTTTCTACTTTAGGATTTTGCCGGACAAATCTTCGTATTTTTAATTTCGAAAAAAAATTTATCGATTCTGCTTATTTACAAAATTTAGTCAATTATTACCCTTTTTAATGATACGTGACATTTATACTTATTGAAAACTTTATTAATTTTTACATGTTATTGCACATGAAGGCACTATATAATTTAAAAATCGGAAATAAATTGAAAAAAATTTCGACTCGGGCAGGACTTGAACCGGCATCGTAGGTTCCGTGTGTTGCTCTACCAAACTTCAAGTTTTTTTCAATTTATTTCCGATTTTTAAATTTTATACTTATTTTCAAAATAATCATTTAATGTTACTAAGTGCACACAACACACTAGTGACTAATCTTGAAATTTACCTAATAGTTAATTTCGTAAAACGTCACGCTGTGTGTATTTTTAAGTTAACTAATATATTTCGCGTTTTACATCGTTAAAGTGTTTTATTTAAACAAATGAGACTCCTAGAGCCAGAGTGGCCTAATAACATAAAACAAATTTAAATAAATGACGAGAATAAAAATGCCCAATTAACTTAAACTAAAATGAATTTGTACCATTATTTGTATAAGTATTATGTTGTATTTCGGTCACTGTGCCCTTCTAGATTAACATTTTTAGACTATACAGATATAAAACTCGAATCATAAATTGCTAGGCAACTCTGGCAGCCCTAAATATAAACCGAAATTTCGGCTTTACTTTCACACTACGGAAATGGACATCTCTAATTAAGATCATATTATTAATTTATTACCGAACGCTTATAGAGCAGCTGTATGGAAGCTGTAGTCTGGAGAAATGCAAGATTTGTGAGTTCGCATCAACAACGTGTTTTCCTAGAAACACCGAGGGTACCACTCGGCGTCGGCAATGTTCTGACATATCTTTCTGATGAACGAACTTACGCACTGCTATAGCAGATTGCGCTACTTTGAGAAGCGCCATTAAATTTAATAACGATAAAATTAGTCGCATAGTGGATAACCATGACCGACTGGATGTTATGGGCACAGACTCGAAACAGGCCAAAACTTATTTCTGTACTAAGAAGTACATAGTAATGGTAGTAAGTTAATTTAAAAATATGAAAGTTGGGTGTTGTATTTTTTGTTATTTTGACGTAATAGCTAGTGGATTCAATAATATTAATTACGTTACGTTGTGTCACTAGTGTGATACGAATCTATACTAATATTACAAAGCTGAAGAGTTTGTTTGTTAAAAGGCAATAATCTCAGAAACTACTGATTACAATTGTAAGATTATTTTTTGTGTTGGTTGGACCATTTTTCGAGGAAGGCTTTAAAAGCAAAGTAATATAATAGCCGTTAATATAGAACGAACGATGCCGTCCGGTCCTGTCTTTTGCTAAAACGATAGACATAGGTATATCGTCGCAGACATTTGTTAAATTTATTTTTTCTATTTCCCAGTGTTTCTTCGCTCTTATTAGTTGCAGCCTGAGGTTTCTAAAGCCTTCCTCAATAAATACTTCAACCAACAAATATTTTTTAATACGAACCACTTATTTCTGAGATAAGCATGTTCAAACAAACAAATGCTTTAGCTTTATAATATCAGCATTTATAAGGCCCACCGACGCTATTCAAACTGGCAATAATGAAAAGAAAACAGCGGCAAGCATTGCATAACTTGTAATTTATGGACCAACATCGTATTTCAGATGGTAAATTAAGATGACCTGACGTCATTTGTCGACGATAGGGGTCGCGTGACCCGCACCATAGGCATCTACAGTGGGGAGATGTGAGTAGATGGTATCCATTCGATGAATAATACACACAAAGTGGTATTATTAATATAAATAAAAAACGACAGCTTTCATGTTGCCGACTCAAATAAACATTGTAAGTTTATACTTTTAAATGATTTGATATACGGGAATATCCATCAACGTACCTACCTACATATTTACTTTAAAACGTTTTACTGTAGATCTACAATTATCCTTACAAGCAAATTCTTTCGGTATATCACCGCTTTAAAAAAAATAGTGTTTATTAATGGTTTATTGAAATTTATTTACGAAATAAGAAAAAGATTTTTTAGTTGCAATATAAGCACAGTTGTTTTCGTTTGTCAATTGCTACGTAATTAATAATAATTCGTAAACATCGTTATTTTTAATATTGTATTAAATATTCTTTCAATATTTGATGGTCGTCATGGTAACCATTTATTTACTTAATAAAAAAAACAGCTGGTTGTCAACTGTCACGTTACGTTTAAACAGACAACTGTCAAAGTCATAACTACTCTATGACAGCCCATAAAACAAAATATTTCGGTATTACCGAAAAGTGGTGTCCTCGCTACTTCTCGTCTATGTCGTAACTAGATTTAATGATATAAAATTACTTTTATAACTTAAGTTTCAATAGCATCATGCCTCTGGCAGAATACGTAGCCTCGCTGTCCCAAAATCCCTATTTTGGGGCAGGTTTTGGTCTCTTCGGACTGGGAGCTGGTGCGGCAATTTTGCGTAAAGGTTTTCAAACGTCTATGTTGTTATTTAGAAGACACTGTATGATAACTTTAGAAGTGCCATGTCGTGATAAGTCCTATCAGTGGCTCTTGCAATGGATCACGCAAAAGGGTGCCAAACAGACTCAGCATTTGAGCGTGGAAACATCATTCCTTCAAAAGGATACTGGACAAATAAAAACTAAATATGACTTCATACCCAGTGTTGGACAACATTTTTTCAGGTATTTTGTGAGGTTTAATTTCGAAATAATAAATATTGACAAACAACTCATTATTTATGATGTTTTTAGGTTACATACTGTAATTACATTTCTAGGTATCGTGGAGCATGGATAAAAGTTGACCGTACGAGAGAGCAACAAACTCTAGATCTGCACATGGGAATACCTTGGGAGACAGTAACATTAACATCATTTGGTCGCAACAAACAATTGTATTATGATATTCTTGAAGAAGGTAATTTTTCTTTATGACTGGTCTTGAAACCTTATTTTGTGTATTGAATGAACACATTCTGTATGGGTAAATAACCTAATTATTATTATTTTTTTAATATATAAAAAATTTCTACAACATATCTTTACAGCAAGGACTATGGCATTGAAGCAACATGAAGGAATGACTATAATGTACACAGCAATGGGTTCCGATTGGAGACCATTTGGCCACCCTAGACGTAGAAGGCCAATACGCAGTGTAGTCTTGAGAGATGGCTTAGCTGATAAAATTCTTACAGATTGTTTAGATTTTATTGACAATCCAAGTTGGTATACAGATAGAGGTATTCCATATAGAAGAGGTAAGATTATTTATTTCATGAACTGATGAGCCTTCTGTGCCATGCCGAGCCAAAATCGGTTGTAGCTGTTGGAATTGAATCCAGGACCTCTCTTGCTTAATGCAACATTTTCGCTACAGATGCAGTATCACAAATGTATACAGGTGATCACAAATTTGGCAGTAATTTTCATGGAACATATGTTGCTGATGATGAACCACTTTCATTTTAAGATCATCATTGTTTTAAGAAATATTATATTATAAAAAAATAATGAATACAAAGAATTCAAATTAGCTTCTTTGTCTTTATTATTTAGGAACATTTATGGGTTTAGAACATATTTATAGACTAAACTAATTATTCCAGGATATCTACTCTATGGTCCCCCAGGGTGTGGAAAATCGTCTTTTATTATGGCATTAGCTGGAGCACTTGAATACAATATTTGTGTTCTTAATCTATCTGAAAGAGGCTTGACTGATGATAGGCTAAATCATTTATTAAGGTACGTGGAATCCCTCTTCTGATACTAACGGGTTCCCAATTTATTTTATTGTCCACTGTATTTTTTATAGTGTTGCACCTCAGCAGTCAATCATTCTTCTAGAAGACATTGATGCTGCATTCGTTTCTCGGGAAGATACATCAATACAGAAAGCAGCTTACGAAGGACTTAACCGTGTTACATTTAGCGGCCTATTAAATTGCCTCGATGGTGTTGCCTCCACTGAAGCCCGGATTGTGTTCATGACTACAAACTACTTGGAAAGGTAAGTACTATACAGTGCTATTGACATATGAATTAATGAAAAGTATTTTGTTTCCCGATTTGTTTTTTTTTATGATAGAGGACAGACAAGCAAGGGGTTCACTTTTTGGTACGTGGAATAGCCCAGCCATATAACATCTACACAAGATGGGCTATCGACCTATTTTGGGATTTTATTCAGGAATTCACAGACAGAAACCGAAACTCAATTAAACGTAACGGAATTTCGATCTACCATCAATTTCGTAAATACTGTCTATAGTTTACGCGAGTAGTACACATTTAAATAAAACACTTTAACGGTTTAAAACGCGATATATTAGTGTCTCCCCGTGACCACGGCTGCTGCAAAGCATCCGAAACGTCGGGCCGAAGTTAAAAATCATTTTCAAATAAGTTTAACTAATATATCGCGTTTTAAACCGTTAAAGTTAATAAGAGAAATGTTGGACCCGGTGGCGATCGTAACCAGGATCCGTTGATTATTACAGATTACATCACAAACTAACCCGTCAAATATTAATATATGTGATGTATAAGTATAGTAATTTAATAACATGTTTCCATTTCCAGACTTGATCCGGCTCTTATAAGACCTGGGCGTGTTGATATGAAAGAATACGTTGGATACTGTGACGAAGCTCAAGTAGAACTAATGTTTTTACGCTTCTATAAAGATGCAGGACACGCCAGAACTTTTGCGAAAAAGTAAGTGTTTCCGACTTTAGCAAGTACGCGGACAGTGCGATAAGTGCATAGCCTCACCGCCCAATGGCGCCACTGTGTGGATCGACCGTTGCTTCCCCATCCACCCTATTCTCCAGACTTGGCCCCGTGTGACTTCTGTTTAGTTTGTTTCCAAACTAGAAAAATTCACTTGCCGGGAAAATATATGAGTCAAATGAGAAGGTTATCGCCGCCACAGAGGCGTACTTTTCAGACTTTCAGAGAACTTATTTTTCAGACGGGAAAGGAGACTAAGTATGTTTAAAAATAAATCGCCAATTTCTTAAAGCGTTCGTTTCCCTTTTGTAGGCTAAGTACTTATCGGACTGCCGTCGTACATATTCTTAGTATTTAAATTTATTTAATTTTCTTACTTTTTTATAATACCCACATGCAAAATATATTATTGTGTTGTGTTATCGAATATTTCGCTAATAAGTTAATATATTTTAGGGTTATGGAAAAAGCAAAAGCCGTTAGCCCAGCGCAAATACAAGGATACTTTATGTTTCATAAACACTCTACGCCTCTTGAAGTTCTTGACAATGTTGAAGCAATATGGACACTTGGATGATCGGTGTTGTGATTTAGTTGTTAGATCCAATCTCACCAAAAAATATTAGAATTAGTAAAATATTTTATTTGTTGATTTGTTCTTAAACAAATTGTATACCAATGATTTAGATCAGAAATAATATTAACAATAATGTTATTTCTATAGAGTACCTTGAAATAAAAAAAACTATTAACTATATTGTTTATAATAATAAACTAAAAATACTTGGTTACTGTTATTTTATGTTACAACTAGGTGTGCCCTCGACTTTGTCCGCGTGTAATAGTGACTTTGAGTAGAATTTTTAATAAATTATGCTGTTTATTAATTTGTAAAAGTGCATTTAAGGTAGCCAATCTATGTTGTAGGTGCCACTTCCACTACCACTCCAAAAAAGCCAAATAATGTTTCATTGTTCTAGCTTCAAAAACCACGATTTTCCATACAAATTTTCAATCAACCGCTAACAATTTGGCATTAAAAAGTAGCTTTTGTCCTTTCCCAGGCTCTAGACTATGTCTATCTACGTACTCCATTTCATTTAAATCGGTTCAGTAGTTTCGGCGTTACAGCCGGACAGATAAACAGACAGAGTTGCTTTCTATAATATTAGTATAGATTTGATATTTTTTTAGATGATACCCAACCAGCTTTCTGACTGAATAAAAAAACAGCAGAGTATAAGAAACGTTTTATTTATAAACTTATCTAAAATATTCAATTCAATGTTAACACTGAAGAACTGTAACTTTATATACGACAGCAGAACAAATAAATCATTGTGATATCATATTCCTGGAGGAACACATTGGTCAAACCATGGGGCGATCATTTCCTGGTCGATTTTAATTAGAATCAAATACAAAAAAATCTCCAGGATAATCCTTTCTTGTTCTTTATCAATATAACAACTCCAACAGGAAGAGGTTGCCAACAACAACGAAGATAATTCATTAGTGAAGGCTTCACTTACCTAATAGTGAAAGAGTGTCAAAAAATCAAGTTCATTATATAATACATCGAAACAACTGAACGCTTTAAGAATAGCAGGTAGTAATTACATCAAAACATACATTTTTAGGAATGTGTGTGAATTCATAATGTCCAACTATAACATATTTATTGACTCGACTTCATTAAGCCTTTGTTTAGGGGCGTAACAGCGTTGCAAATCAATTATTTAAAATTTCGTGTTACTCTTATGCAGAAAAATTTCACAATAACAAGATAGATGTCGCTTTTACAAAGTCTTTCTCTCTATACCAAAAATCCTTTTTTTTTGGTGAAATTAACGTGAGCCAAATCGTGCCTTCATAGCTACTTTTCCCTACGAAATACAATCGATCTTAACAATGACATGAAATAGTTCGTGGAATCGTACATTTTCTGACTAATTTTCTTAGCGTTCTCTAATAAGTTATTGATAATATCACTGTTGTACAACTGCAGTATTTCCCATTGCCACGTGGGCATCAAACTTACTATATCTATGGGTGTCGTTGTATCGGTTACCTTAACGTAAAATTGTTTGACATTACTATATAGGGACAGACAGAGTGTTATACTTTTGGATTCTTGCTTAAAGATCGATTTAAATTTAATAAGACAGGCAAAATCGGCCGTAATTGTATCTGTGGTATCCAATAAAATGATATTGTGAATATGTAACAGATTTTGGAAATATTTGAAAGGCGAGCGGGTTCTAGTGTTTGGTAACTCGACAGTATGCATTATGACCCAGTCGCTATCTTGAATTATGATCTTTCCACAAGAAACAGAAGTATTCTTGCCAGGGCTCACCGGTAAGTTCCAAGAGGGTGTCTGTGGTATTCCCACCACTGCAGATGAGGTAGTATGTTTGTCTGGCATAAGCTGTGATACTGGCTTTACTTTTATTCTGGGTACAAACGCTACTGTAACTTCGGCTTCTTTAGCAGCATTTTTTATATTAGAATTACTACTTACATTATCAGTGGCCAACGATACTGTGCCTGTAATAATGGGCATCTGTAATTCTTGCATGTTTTGTTCACTATTGGTGGTAGAGGAAGGCAGCGTTTTTCTATCTGCAGTGACGTTAAGTTTTGAATTTGTTTTACGTGGAATCTGTTTAGGGTGAGCAACTGGATTTTGATTTAATAGTTTATTCAAGTTTGTATTTTCTTTTGTGGATGAGATTGGAATACACTCAGCTACATCTATTTGTCTTGTCTCAACTGCAGGTTCAGCAGCAGCTTTAGCAAAATTATCTACATTGTGCCCCTCACTTAACAAATCAATATTGGATGTACTAGTCTTGGGTATCTTAAGTTGTGTACTCAAACATTCCCATCCATTTTCACTGTCCTCTTTTGTATTACCTCTTAATAATGTTCTAATGCGAACAAAATCCGACTCAATGTTTCGTTCACTTTTAGGATTCCAGACTACATCAAGATCTTTATTCTCAAGATATCGTAGTAAACCTGTGCAATTGAATGTTTTTTTATTGACTATTTTCCGACCCATGCTTAAAATTTTATGCTGCAACTGCGATTGTTTGTTTACTGTTAAGTTTCCATCTTTAGGTTCATATTTCTTTGCACAGGAGGAAACAAGTTGAGCTATAATTGTTTTCTTGTTAAAGTCAACATCAGTAACCTTTGGTTTAGTTTCAATTTTTTCAGTTTCTGCTTCTGATGAAGAATCAATATCGACACACTCAATTTCTCTGTTTTCTTGATCTGCCTCAGCTCCCTCTTTTTCCATCTTTAATGTATTCTCAGCACATTCTACAAACACTGTTTCGTCTGAGTTTTTTGACAATAATCTCAATCTTTTCCTTTTCCTAAAAGTTATAATGTCTTCATCGGAGGATTCAGGCATACTAGTTTTTTCGTTATCAGAGAGTTTTATACTTCTATGCGTGTAGAAAATGTTGTATTCTGCATTGCCACTGTGTAGAATCTTTTCCTTGTCTAGCACAATCATATCATTCATACCAGTAAAATTTGTCTTTTCATCTATTTTAGGTAAATAAATTTTACAATCCTTATTAAATACATAACTAAATTTCTCTAACAATGAGTTGTGAATTTGCATATGCTTGTTTAATTTTTTTCTGTGTCTAAATGAGTTACTGCAGATTTTGCACGCAAAGTATTTGTAATAATCTAAGCGCCAGCCTTGCTTTGGTCCTTTAACTTTCTTATTAGACACAACATAAGAGTCCGTTTCCTGGAGAGAAGTACCCTGAGTTCTTTTCAAACTTAAACAAAATTGTTTCTTTTTAGTGTTGCTCTCAAATACAGTTGTCTGAGTAGAAGAAACAGTATCTTGTTGTGATGATGTAGAAACCTCCTGGAAACGACAAACTAACTCTAAGAACTTAAAATATGTAACAATTATTTCAATTTAAAATTTGCTTAGATTTGATAGAAAATATTTAGCATTTTTAAATGTACTTACATTATTATCTAGTAATTTTGATGTGTTTGTGCCTTTCTTGAGGTTATTTTGTTTCTCTACAAATTTTTTCTTTATATCATTGAATTGTGATAAAATTGTCTCACATTTTTTACATATTAATTGGGGCAATCCATCAAAAGGATCAACCTACAATTGAAGTCCGATATTAATACACATAATAAGAATTATTAAGTGGATAGGGTCAGATCATAACTTATAGTATAGATTTGTCATACGCAGAATCAAAAAATAATCATTAGTGCAAGCTTTAGATTACTAATTAAACTAGTTACTAATTGGAACTATAAGACTGACCATTTCATATGTTCTATTATGTCTAAATTCTACTGTTACACTTGCTTTTATGTGATTAAGAAAATACTTACGTCAAAATCAAAACAGAATTTAATTTGCTCTTTAACTCTAGGGACAATCTGGTATTGGCCCATTTCATCTAAACATAAGCGACAAGTTATAAAGAGCTTTGGGTCCACTTCTATTTTGTACATATTTCATAAATTCTGTAACAAAATAAGAGGAAATATGACCTTTTGTAACCTGGCCATAAGTTACATTCAAAGTTTCAGTTTTTAGTCTGTCTAAAACAGAAAACTGTCACAGTTAGGGAGGAAAATGGCTTAAAATATCACATAACATTATTATTACTCCAAAAACTGAAGACTGATAAATAATACCAATTATAAAGATTGAAAATTGAGCACCTCCCAAATGAAAACCAATATCACAAGAAAATCAACAAAACAGTGAAAGTTTGGATAATTGAAAAATCGTAAAAGTTCACAATTCCGTAAAGACCTTGTAAGGTTAGTGTACTCCAAAATAAGAAGACAATAATGTCAGTCACGATTTGTAAAGACAAATCATGCGCTAAGCAAATAATAATGAATAAGACCAACTATATTTTGACCAATTTTTGACTTACGAGTCAACGACACGTCTTGTATACATTAGCGCGGCAAGAATGTTCACATAATCTAACCGTAATACGGTATGTATTTATAAATACCACATACTTAGGTCGTTGTTAAAAAAATATAGTAATTAATCAGTAGAGTTCCGTATGTCTGCTGTTTTGCTATGGAAGCGAGCAGCACAATCAAGCCATAATAGGTTTAGGTACCTAGGTATTTTCCAATCGTCAGGTATGATTCGCAACGCCCGCAGAATCGCAGTTAAAAACTTGTCATGAAAATATAGAATATAATATGTATAAATAATAAAATTTTACAAATGTCATATATCAATGTAGACCACAGACAACTAATATTTAAGTGGAAATACAGAAAAAAACAGTCGAAGCTGAAACGTTTTAGTAATTCGGTTTTCATCAAATAGTTGCCCAATCAGTGAAGAAGAAATGTTTTATGAAATCGATGTTTAAATAAAATTATTCTACTATGTACAAATGCGTGGACATATTTTTAAAAATCCTTTAGCACACATTAAAATATTTGAGTTTTGATTTGCTTATTACAATGCATTCAAATAAAACAAAACATTTCAATATAACTCAACTATAATTATAATAACATAATATATATTTCTATATAATTTAACTCTTGCACACATATTTTCATAAAGATTATATTTTGTCTTTTAACTGCCTTCCACAGATCAATGACTATAGATTTTGTTCATTGTTGTCTTTTAAAGAACGTCGGCCATTTTGCCATAACACAGCTGGGATACAGTTCTCAGGAGCCAGCTGCGAAGTAGCCTTTTTGTGTTCATTTTATGTATCACAGCCAATGCTCTATCCAATTTTTTATTGCGAAATTTGTGTAAATTAGACTTATTTTTAATATGGCAGAAAAATTTGAAGAAAAAGTAAGTATCTCTTACGCCCCAAGATTGCTTAACTCTATCTTCCATGAATATAATCCATTGTTTCAACCTTGTCCGTTGGTCGATATTTTTTAAGATTATATAAATTTATCTAAAGTTTTGGAATACCTTTGCCTCAGTATCTAAAGTAATCAAATTTGTTTCTGCTCTAAAAAAACTTGCTTCAGACTTTACGAAATGCATGTGGTGGAATTGCTATTGTCGTTTCTACCACGTAAAAAATTATCGTCATGGTATTTTTTTCTAATCGACGAAATACATATATTAAAAAAATAACTTTATGAAAACTTACGTTATCGAGGTTTCTTCTCGTGATCTAAGAAAGATTTTTTTAAATATTATCATTCTACCTTCTGTTTTTAATAAAAATAATTTTTCAACTTATATATAAAGACATTTTACTAATATTTCTTATAATTTAATCAGACATATGAATTTGGTTGGTTTATTGTTCTTGTTCAACATGAATAAAATAGACATGTCTAAAAGTACAAACATGGTGGTTGAAAGTTCAAACTATCTCATTGGCTGCATTGGATTTTGATATGTCCTGTGATGGTGCACCCTAAGTGGTTGCCATGTGGCATTTACAGTCCGACTAAGGAACCCTATATTTTTCTGTTTTTAAGAACTTGATTAATTTTGACAATTTTTTCAGGCTGAGTCTCTACTGAATCTAGATGATCTCTTACAATGTCCAGTGTGCTATGAAATACCAACAGCCCAAATATTTCAATGTAATGAAGGCCACCATGTCTGTGGTCGGTGCAAGATGCGTTTGGATGTATGCCCAGTCTGCAGAGCTTTCTTTTTTGGTACCCGAAATTATGCTATGGAAGAGCTGATAGCGAACTTTAACAAACTGAAAAGTTTCAAGTCTGTAAGTATAACCTAATTGACCCATAAAGAAATAATAATGATTTAAAAATTTAATTACTAAATTAAAACTTAATGCAAATAACACAGACATATATGATTATATCATATTATACAGTTACATATTACTTTAATCAAGCCATAATTTTTTAAATTGTGTCAAAAATTGTACATTTCTATAGAGATTACAGTCTGGAGGATCTGGGTCTTCAGAAAGTAGTAGTACACCAGTTGTTGAAGCTGAAGAAGAAGAGGAGAATCATATTGAAGAGGAAGATACAAATTCAAATGTTTCAACGGTATGGTCTATAAATCAATTTTTCAAATTCTGAGCGATTTTAAAAACGAATATTAAATTTTTTTTATTTAATTGAGTAAGGCTTTCGCGGCCATCGTTCAGCATATCATTGTCTTTCGGGCTGTTCGGCCAATGTGACCGAGAAGAGTTTCTCAAAAAAAAAGTTATATCCTATTGCACACAACAAGTTTGTCACACCTTCCTCCAGTTGGCTAAAAGAAAAACTTGTTACTAATAATAATAAGCATTTAAAAATTTTGTTATTTCATTTTACCGGCATACTCACATTCTCGCTGTTTCTCTAACTTGACACATGTCATGTAAATTTTAACTTTGCTACTTAGCTCTGCCCGGCATAGAACTTGAACGAACGGTACATCCTCATTATGCGCTTTAAATTCGGTCGAAACCGAAATCACAAATTCTTCGGCCAATAACACTATTTAATAATATATTTTCTACAGATTTGGTAAAAAGAAAAATAAAAAACGATTGCTTACGTATAAATTAAAATTTTTATTTCTGTTATAATCATATAAGTAGTCATTGGTACATAATACTATAATAGTAGTAATTGGTACAAGTAATAACGAGAAGTCCTACATGTCAAAACAGAGAAATCTGTAGAAGTTTTTCGGAGCAAAAACCAGCCGAATACTTTTGCCTAATATTCGGCAGGGGTGCCGAAATCGGTATTCGGTATATGTACTGCCGAATATACTATTCGTTGCAAGTCTACCCGGCATATATATAGTTTTTTAATTCAAACCTTTTTATTTTCTGTTTTAAAGTAATTGATGGATGGATGAACATGTTACTAATGGTTTGATTATTTATTATAGCAATCTAGACAAGCACCCCCTCCAGCATGCAAAGGGCTATTTCGCTGTCTCTGTTGCAAAAATGGAAGTGTACATCGTTTACCTTCAGGCAGACTTCTGAATCACCTTCGTTACTATCACCGTCCTGATCTCATTGAGGTACATTGCAAGATATGTTTATTATTTTAACTTTAACTCTACTTAGTTACACTATGTCTCTAAGTCTTGAATCAATGCTTAATTTTTCATAAAAAATCCGCTACCAAGATTATAAAAACAAAAATTTGTAAGAATAGCTTCAAATTTAAGCTTTATGATACAGGAGGACAGATAAGCAAATCCATTTGATAGAATACCTCAGACACATGATGCGTAAACAATATGAGCTGTCAAGCTTTTTTTGGTAACAATCGCAAATCCGTAGACTTAAACTGACAGGCGTTTCAACCCGAACAGAAATAGGCACATCTTACTGGAGGCCCAACATGTTTAAGAAAAATTATTAATCACTAACTACAAATAGAACTAAATAATAATTAATTAGCCATATATTGCTACTATTAGACCAATGAACTTATCAAGAATAGACATATAAAACTAATTTGTATAAGTAAATTTTAAATTAAAACACTAACGGTTTAAAACGATATATATTAGTAAAACTTATTTGAAAATTATTTTAACTATGGCCCGACGTTTCACATGCTTTGCAGCAGCCGTACGGGACGACGTAACCCTCGTGGTCACGATTATATATCGCGTTTTAAGTAATGTGCACTAGGGCCGTAAACTACAGACATTATTATGTAAATTTTATTAAAGAGGTAACAAGGATATAATTTTTTCAGGGTCATACAGAAAATGATGAGTACCTTCAAGCGTGGCAGTTTCCCACTGTAGCTGGTAAGCTGGTAACAGCCGTTCGAATTGTAGAAATGGGTGTATTCTTTTTAACTATTGAAATTGTGGGTAAGTAACGAAAATGAAATATAACAGGTTAATTGCAGTGTCCAGTGTAGATCTACTATAACAATAATAATTTTTCAGAAAACACATCTTTGCATGCTTGGTTGACAATGGCCTCTTCCCCATGGGTTGCTCATGGCTTCATTTACAGTGTTACCATATCCGGTAATGATCGCGAAGCTATATTCTCTGACTGTGTAAGTGTTTATTTCTTTAAAGAGATCTCAACATCTTAATCGTAATGGGAACAAAAACTACACAAACTACTTTTTTGTTTATAACTCCATTCAAGGTATAATTTTAAAGACCACACAACCATTTAGTAATCAATTTACAACGTTTCTCAAAGATGTTGAAGTTAGTCTCGAAATCTGGAATATGAAAAATTCTTGTTTGAAAAACCATGTCTGTGGACTTCCAAATATTCAAAGCCAAAATATTTAAACCCCATCTTTTTATATGGCTAGAGTATTCTTCCTTCAATTAAGTGGTCAATGCTTATCTTTCCCTGTCTATAATAAAAATAAATTATAAATATTTTTCAATGACGTTTCACAGGTATGGTCAGTCAGATCGTGTGAAGGCTCACTAAAGAAACGCGGACACTGTCTAGCTGTAACGGGTACAGACGCTCATGCTCTGCTTTCACCAGCCGCGATAAGCGGAAAGCTCTCTGTAAGGCGGTTGCCCATAGACCAGCTGTCCAATCCGCAACACCCTCGCGCCGTACTCAGAGTAGCTAACCGAAGGAACTCCTTGGCGTCAGACAACGCCTACCTAGAACCCTTTCTGCAAGGCCTGCAAAATGACGTTGCGCGACTCACTCGCGCCTTTGTAACTCTTAGCCGAGAAGCAAACTTTTGGCCAACAGATGACGCACACGATAGGAATGCAAACCCAGAACCAGCTAGCGACAGAACAGAGAACGACGTTCTCGCGACTGAAACAGCAACAAATACAACACAACCTTTATCGAGAAGCGCTCGACGTCGTATGCGCAATCGGTTGCGAACTGCACTAGACGCACCGCAAACTCCCGGGGAGACAGCGCGGTCTCGCGCACTTAGCTACCAGCAAATGAATGATGGTCCTGAAAGCCCTGTTCTGGTTAGGACAGCCTTCACCAGAGCCCAGGAGGCACCTGCTCCTCCCATACCACCGCCTACTCCCGCGTCCTCCTCTAGTGGCCCTTCCAACGGGCAGCCCCAATCTGCCAATAGACCTAATAAGAAGAAACGTCGACACCGTAGATAAATCTTCTTTTATACTTCAAGCAAGTTGCATACCACTATTAGGTTATTCTGCTTAGGACTTGGTGATCTAAAATGAGTTTTTTTCAACTGTTGTATATTACAATGTATTGGAATGTTTTATCTACATAACTTTGACTGACAGCAATGTGCTAATGAGAGCAAATCATGTCTTTAAAATAATTTTAGCTATAATTTCTCATATTCGATTTTACTTTTATCCCGGACATTTGCTTCTTTATCGTTTTCTGTTCTTGTAAGTGCTGAAGTTTATTGTTTTCCACATCATGAAACGCAGGGTACCACTTATAGCTTAAGAATACTTCACCTTTCTCTCTGAATGTTTATAATATTTTTTACAATTATCTGTTAAACTATGATACTTAGCAAAGTGCGTAATCTGCGTTCGAGCATGATGAAGTCGCGACTCTTTTGAGATCTAAAAAAAAATTTATTCACCAGGAAAATGTGTTGTGTGCAAAAACATTGTTCTTAAGTACTTGCTTGGAGGTGCTACTTTTCATCCTTGTGTTTTAATGTAGTCTTAACGACGAGTCAAATCCTCTGGGGGTTAACACTGATAATGAACATTATATGTAAATAATTCCGTCTCTTGACCCTGCAGTTATGCAGAAAGTGCTGTGATAAATGCATGCAAATCGTGCAAAATAATAATGATTAATTACTACTTAGAGTACAACAATTTCAGACTATCCCCAGAGAAAAGGTTTTATGCATATACAAAGAAGTATATCAATGTTATGTATTTAGACTAAATTCATGAGTGAACTTTAGTGACATACTATTATTATGTTGTAATAATAAGGTTATATTAGTAATAAGTAGCCTTTAAATAGGATTTTCCGCATTAATGTTGTTTTGTTACTTAATTTGAAATAACCGGAATAAATTCTCATGTTCTGTAATAATCATTATTAAAAATGCTAATTATTATAATACATTACAAAATATAAAGCTTTTATTTAACTGCCCTTGGTGTAGTAATATGTAAGTACTTTATAAATCCACAACAATTGCCATACTTGTTGAAAATATTCTGATTTTAATTTGTAGATCCTTATATTGATTCAAGATTATACAGGATATATAAATTATTCTGGTAGATAAAATTAAATGATACAATAAAACGTTAGTAACGGTATAGTTACAATAATGTAGTTATTTTTTCATAAATAAATTTTAAATGTAATATGACTGAATAATCTAAACACCTATATAATAATAATATGCACTTAAAATGCTGCTTTTCTTTTTTATGTTGCATCGCTCTGTGCACAGAGAATCATCAGTATTTTCAACCTTATTTTAATGGGTTTGAACAAAACATTAGAATTAATGTAAAATTAAGTGTAAAATAAGTACAAACGCTTGACGATTTAACTTTCCCTTTTGATTTGATAAGAAACAATTGTGTCTTACTCCTTTCTCTCTCTCTGTAGTCTGAACTTTATCTGTGGATGATGACTGTGTATCTGTGACGGTGCTGTATAGTGGGCACTTTGGCAGTCACCTACATAAATATTTTTAATTGAAAATAGCTGTTTCTAAATATGTGTACATATTAAATAATAAATTAGTATATTTGTAATTTTTTATTAAATTAAATCCGATATGAAGTACCGTTCAAATATATTTACCATAACATTTATCACAGTGATTCATGGTGAGTTCTATGACAATATTTCTAACAATGTTTATTAAAATCTCTCTTTACTTCGCATTATTCATTATTAGTTTTACACTTATATTAATATCAAAATATCTTTTTAGCACTACATTGTGAGAGACTACATAATCAGATATACTCATCTATAGATGGTAGTGCAGCTTGTTTTAGAAGGCTCAATGGAACACATCAAATGGGTTGCTCCTGTAAGTTATTAAGTTTCTGGGCTTCGATTGAACCATCTACACTCTTAAACTATTGTTTCCTCATTATAAATCTTGTGTTATAATTAATTTTTTACAATTTCAGCTTCAGACAATGGTTCTGTTGGTGTAGTACACATGATTAAGGAGATAAGTGATGCCCAATGGCTTATCAGCAATTCAAGTGCTGGACCTTATGTTGCCGTTGTCAGTACATCCTTATTTAACAATATTATTGATCTACTTATCGCTGAACCGAATCATGTCGCAGGCGTCTTGCTATATGATAATTCAACAACAAGGTATTATTCTGGTTTTGATAGATAAAAATCATATATAAGTTTTTGACTTATTCTATAAACAACTGTGGCCCTATTGCTTGGATTCCAAGAGAAAACATAATATTTTTGGTTAGTTATCCTACAAAAGATGTACCAAGTACTTTGAGTGTATATATAGTAGTTTGCAGTGTTTAACAAAAATGAAATATATATATGTCTGCCCCAATTTTCACATATTTCTTTTATTTATCAGTTTATTTAAGTTTTACATCTTATCCACTCATACAGTTTATAAATCCTGTTATTTTTTTTTTAGACCAACTGCATTCAGTCATGAATCAAAGTGTCCTAATGAGTATTCTGCTGGACCTGGAAGTACTTGCTCATCACAAGATTCAAATGTGTGGAACAGCAAGGGGACAGGCTTACTGAGAAGGGATATACCATTTCCTATTTTCTTTGTTCCAGATTCCAAAGTTGATGAAATAGATAAAATTGAAAAGTGTTACAATAGGTAAAATTATTTATCATGATTTGTTAAAAATATGTAGTATACTTAATATAAACAAAACAATTTGATCGGTTTAAAACCCGAAATATTAAACTTAAAGTATTTTTTGGCTTGATGTTACCGATGCATGCTTAGCAGCAACAGTTGAAAGTGTTTTATTTTAATGTGTACTACTTGGGTAAAGTATAGATAACTACCGTGTATAAAAATTAGGACTCCCCAAATGGATGCAAGTTGTATGACCTTTGACATTATATTTACAGGTATAACTTGGATAAGAACAATCAGATTGGAAAGCCTTTATGTTCCCTTCAGTTGAGTTCTTTTATGTATGCAGCAGTAAACACAGCTGTTTGCTTGAGACGGTACAATGTTTTCTTAATAATATGCTTAAAACATGCTCATTATTAGTAGTTGATTTAAGAATTCTATACATCCGCCCTAATAAAGTTTCATGATGTTTCCCTGGCATTGGTATCTGCGACTTCTTGTCCTTAACGCAGAGTTTTAACATTACTAGGTAGGCACAATTAAACTATTTAAAAAATTGTTACAATAATTAGATATTATAATAAATAATTAAATAATATAATAATTACACAAAAATAGTGATAATTGTTTTACTGCTGACTTTTCAAAAATTTTATTCTATATTTTTCATAGATTATGTCACAAAGAAGAAAGTAATTTAATATAAAAAGATATAATTATCTCTTGTTATTGCAGGTCTGCATCATCAGCTTTCTTGACACCCACCAAAGTGTGTGATCCTCTAGGAGACTACAATGTGTATTATTCACTTTTTCCAAGATCTCAGGTAAAGCTTTTATTAATAACACACACTCTTACACACAAAGCTGAAGAGTTTGTTTTTTTTTGTGTTTTTCTGTATATTCGATCGCGTTAATCTCAGGAACTACGGGTTTGAATTGAAACATTTTTGTTGGTAAGAGCATATATAGAGGAGGGCTAGGCTATAAAACATCGCCCTGACAAGCGAAGGTACAGCGAGAAATGTGAAAGAATTGGGAAAATTATTAATTTTTGTAGGTTTCAGATGCGTACGCTGCAAAAACGGTTCAAGACACCCAAAAAAATATGTATAAAAGAATGATACCTCTTTACAATGCTACAATCACTATCCGTAACTTTAAGCTCCGTAGTAGGGTAAAAAGGGAGAGGGGGACCAAGAAATATAATTATATATAATTTTAATGTTGCAGGAAAATAATGGAGAGAAGAAAACAGTTACTCTAGTAACTGCTAGAATTGATTCCGCGTCCATGTTTGATGGTAAGCAGAAAATTATTCTTTATAGTCATTTAGTATTAATTAATATTAATATTAATTTATAACTTTTCACATGTGCAAGAGAGTTATTAAAATTTATATAAATTCGAAATCACTTCAATCACAATTAGGTTAAAATTACATTGAGCGAGAGATTTTAAAGGAGTTCAGAAAATTTGATAGCTATTTTCAGGAATTTTCAGGAATCGGTGATCGTGGGTTCGAATCTCAATGATTCAATTTAAGCTCAATACATTTAAAGAAGTGAAATCCCGTTTCCCCTCATGGGGCGAACACATTTTTGTGTCCGTTTCACTGATCGGTTTTATTTATAGGCAAGTAGGTAATCAGATTTCTGTGCTCTGCCCGACCGAAATATTTGGATTTGAACTCAAGACCTTTAGCGTTTCACCATTGAATTTTAATTGTAACTCAGTTTCATATTTAGAATTCATATTCTGTAATGGTGTGTGATTGGTTTTTATTAAAGCAATAGTAAATTTAGCTACAGAGGCGGTCTCAATATTATTTACTTGGCTTATATTCTTGGATTTGATTTGATATCTATTTAAAGATATATGGGTTGGTAAATACTTTTGTTTTTCAGGTGTAGCGCCTGGTGCAGCCAGCTCGGTGGTAGGAATGGTCACATTGATTGTAACAGCGTCAACACTTGCTCAGATGATTCCACTTGCAGACGCTAAGCTATATGGTATGTAATCATTGTGGCTTTAGCTTGAATAAGCTGACAAATTTTTTTTTGTTTTTAGACTCAATGCTGTCCAGGACTTTTTTTTAATTATTTAAAAAATAATAATTCTATACTTTAATACTTTTTAGATCATTTTTGCACAACGAAAGCCTTCCAAGCCTTCTATTTGTCGCATGACATTTTATATCCTATTAGGCTAGCTATAGGCTTTACTTCCTTGGGAAATAATCACATCACGAATCACGATGATATACATCACGAAAATAATTTTTAATTTCGCACCATTAGTTCCTGGGTCTAAACAAGTGCGTCTAAACAAATAAACAAACTCTTCAGCTTTATAATAATAGTTTAGATCACTTTAAAAATGTTTATTTATACCATTTTTCAAGCCTATAGACCTACTAAGGAACAGACACTTTTATTAATAAACATCAAATTTCTATATTATAAATATATTTTGAAAGTTGCTGTAGATCGTACGTATGTTTCTTAATACCCTTGGTTTTATTTTAAGTCAGTCACACAGATACAGAATTCAAAATATGTATACGACTAAAATATTTTCATTGTTTGAAACACGAAATATTTCTTAACTACGCCACTACATAGTATTCGAAACGTTAGGTCTTAGTTAAAATTAAGTATATTTCGTATTATAAACCGTTAAAAATGTTTTATTTACACAATATTCTCTATATATTTCAGATCATAACATACTATGGACGCTGTTTAACGGAGAGTCATTCGACTATATCGGATCCCAGCGCACAGCGTACGACATAAGTCGCGGGCAATGGCCCCCACTTAGTCCCTTGTCACTATCTGACATTAAGCTACATCTTGAGATAGGCCAGTTGGGCGGGTCCTTACCATTGTACAAGGAAAACAGTTCTTGGCCCTTGTATGCATTTGCTCCTTATGGATCCGTTCTTCCAACAGAGGTGTGTACGATTACTATGAATACTATGTGACGACATTGATTTTTAATACATAAAAATATTAAGGTTGACATTAAATTGCGCGAGAGTTGCACCTTTTAATAGGTTGAAAAAATTAACGGAGACGCGAGTGTAACGGACACGGTAGCTCAATTGAGCTACCGTGTCCTACACACGTCACTATAACCAACTGTTTCTAAAGTCTACTACTGCTGGTTGCTTTAGCAGCAGCAACACTGTGGATGCCAGTCGCTGGTTCAAGTCCAGACAGTGTCTTACTTTTTTTTTATCAAAATCAGTTTTCAATTTATCATGGAAGTTCCCATTCTTTACATTTCATATGATTTTATTAATTATTATATTTAGTGTAGTGAACTCCCATTTCCCCCGTGAACATAGGGCGAAAACATTCTGTGTTCACTGATGGGTTCTTTTTCCGTTCTGTACCATGACCGATCGACACATTCTATTAACCACAGGATTGGCACCCAGGACCTCTCGCCCTTATATGCGAACACACTTAACCATTTGTCTAAGGCGGTCAATTATTTTTAATGTTCGTTTATTTCAGATAACAGAGTTCTTAGCTGAAATGTCGCAAGCTGTCAGTTCAAAGAATATGAGCTTAGAGCCCGTGATAACAACAAATTTGCCGCCATCTTCACTACACTCGTTTAGGAGGATTTTCAAGAATATCACAGACAACGCATCGCTCCCTGAGTTGCTGCTCGTTGACCATAGAGAAACATTTACCAATATGTATTATGAATCCGCTTTGGACTTGTACGAAAATATCGATTTCGTCTATCGCAATATCAGCATTGGCACTGATGGAAAATGTGAGTGAAATAATGCTTTACGTAGAACATAAGGAAGATGTAATTAACGAGTTGGGCACGTTAGCTCAATTGGTTAGAGCACGTAACGCTCCGGATGCCGGTTCAAGTACCGCCCGTGTTGTATATTTTGTCAATTTAATTTAATTTATAATCTATTTCGTGTTTTAATTTCCGGAAACGTCCGGAATATAATAAAGGGGTTGTGGGTTCGGTCCCCGCCGCATTCAACATTTTTTCTAATCAATTTATAATTTGTCTGAAACTTGTTGGTATTCATCTGGAAAATGGGTGGATGGTATATCGGAATAAAGGGTAGGAACTATCGGCTACAGATGAAAAAGCCGTCAAGTGTAATCGCGTTTCGGCTTCAGTCTGTGAATTTCCAAAGACAAAATTAGGTGGACAGGCTGAATGGCTATCTCTATCGTAAAAAAATATGGTTTCAATAAACCAAACCGTAAAAATGGTTTAGTGATAACTTAGGTTTATACAAATACACGAATGTTTTCGAGAATTCGTGCAGTCAGTACTTTGATTATCTTGGAAATATCTAATAAAGTTATAAATATTAAACTCGCTTAATCATACTTTTGTTGTTGGTCAAACCAAAGACATCTGCTATTCAAGGATGTCCAGTTTTGCATGCCGCTTCAAAGTTATAAGTCATGTCTTTAATTTCGAACTAGATAAAGCTTATACCGGTCATAATACTTCTCTTTATTTTTACAGTCATACCAACAACCGAGTTATTAGCTAACGGAAACATGACTGAAAGCGATCCGCAAGTCAAAATTTCGAGAATAGCAAGTGCTCTTGCGCAGACGCTATACCAACAAGTCACTGGTAAACCATATGTGGGCTCGGTTGATACATCTGCACTTAGTAATACAATTTAAAAAAAAAAATAATAAAATTAAAAAAAAAAATTGGGCTCGGTTGATAATCTAATGTATTTCGTGCAATTAAAAGCACATTTAGTATAGTAAAATTTGTTAAAATTAAAAAAAAAAAAGGGGGGGGGGGGGGGGGGGGGGGGGGGGGGGGGGGGGGGGGGGGGGGGGGGGGGGGGGAAAAAAAAAAAAAAAAAGGGGGGGAAAAAAAAAGGAAAAGGTTTTAAAAAAAAAAAAAAGGGGAAAAAAAAAAAAAATTTTCCTTTTTTTTAATTTTTTTTTTTTCCTAGGGCTATTTAAAACCGTTAAAAGTTTTTATTCTAATATTTTCAATATATTATATATATATTTTGCGTTTTACGCCGTAAGAGGTTAAAAGAACAGACATATAATTTAACCAAAAGCCACTTTTTGTCTAGAGAGCTTTTTCTAAATCTTTTATCATTCAAATGTAAAATTAATATTACAAAACTTTGTGTTACAGATAGACGAAATGTTGTATTGCCTGTTGCGTAGTCAAGGGTGTCGATTACTTTCCGCGGCGGATTATATGAGTAACACCGATGACGCGACAGTTGGCAAGCCAGCGCCGCTGTACGTTGGCGTGGCCACTTGGTCCAGTACTCCCGCTGTTTACGCGGGCCATCTACTCGCCCTTCTTACTGGAACACATCTAGATATCAACCGCACCGCATGCGACGCCCTCAATGTACCTGTAAGTTATTTAAAAGGTCTTTAGCCAAATACCAACCACAACAACAGATGGCGCTAGCGTAGCAGTTTTTACTTCGATATTAGAGACCCCCCATCTTGCTCCCTGTGACCACGGCTGTAAAGCATCCGAAATGTCTGGCCGTAGGTAGAATAATTTCCACTAATATATTTCTTGTTTTAACCCGTTAAAGTATTTTGTTTAAAGGTATACAGAACCAAGCTAAGCTAAGCTACATAGTTTTTTTATGACAGAGGAGGACAGACAAGCATGGGGTTCTCTTGAAGGTGAAATGTGATGTCGACCTATTAAACTTCAAGGTTTTTTCATCTGTGGACAGTGGTTCATAAGTCGGACTCAATTTCGTTATTCCTACCAACCATTTAATATCCAGATGAAGTCCAACTATTATAGGTTGATTAGAAACACGACCGTCTGTTTTATCTATTTGTATGTTTTGGTTTACTTTTATAGCTGTATGTATTATATTGCTGTTAAATTTGTAAATATTTTTTTTTATTATCTGGTGTGAACTGGAAGGACAAAGTAAATACAGAGACAATAAAATCTAGTAATTTCGATAAATTGCGAACAAATTTTGCCTAACGCAACGTGCAAAAGATGCCCAGCCATAGGCAATGATATTCTAACAAAAGCATTCATATACTTTTATAATATATTTTAATATAATTATAATAATTATTTTTTTACTTTAATATGTATTATCAAATTGTTTATTCCAGGGGTTCTCAAATTATTATCTGAGAGGGTGGAACCACAGCGGTGTTTGCGTTCAGACCACGATGAACTTCAGCCAAGCTGTGAGTCCAGCTTTTATTAAAACTGGTTCGTATTTAATATTTATGTAGCTTAGCGTAAAAATATAAAGCAACTTTAAAAATCGAAAATGAATTGAAAAAATTTTCGACTCTGGCAGGACTAACCGGCATCGTCAGCGTTCCGTGCTGTTGCTCTACCAATTGAGCTACCGAGTCCTACACCTCATCGTAGAATTTTTTCAACTTATTGATACATGCACCTACCGCGATGTAATTTTAACCTTAACAATTGCGTATTAAGGTTCAACGTCTTATGCTTTGCAGCTTAAGAAATCATTGAAAACGAAATTACAAAGTTATAACGTTTGAAAACTTTAATAATTTTTACATGTTACACATACATATGTTGCACTGTATTTGCAACAGATGTATACAAACTTGAAAACCTTTTATTGGCGTTTTCATCTGTCGATGGTAATAACATAATATTGTATTTTTCTATGATAGATGAGTCCAAGCAAGATGTTTCTGAAAAAATCAATTGGACCTGGTGAAGGCATCGATGTCCTATACATTACTACCATTACGAGCTTGTCTGTTGCCTTCCTCTTTTATCTATTTGTATCTTATGGTTCACTTTTATAGCTATGTATATATATGTTTATTAGATTACGACTTCACATCCAATGAGTTCTCAACTTGGACTGAGTCTGTCTGGCAAGGGATGTGGGTACGAGTGTTCGTGACGGCTGGTGGTGGGGGCGCGCGACTGGCGTGCATAACCGGCGCAGTGGCAACTGTCCTAGCCGCCCTCATCACGTACTGGTTGCAGGCAAACGCGAATATCATCTTCCCCGCTCTCTCCACTGTACCGCTGGTCGGCGACGCTGCGCCTGCGCCGTAAGTGTACATAATTCTTCTCGTAGAACTTCATTATAATGAATCATCATACTTTACATGATCATCAGCTTCACTAAAGCAATACTTTAAAAACTTATTATATTTTTCACATGTGCACATGCACATAAAAGAGAAATCCCGTTTCCCACGTAGAACATGGGGCAAACACATTTCTGTGTTTGTTTCACTGATTCGTTCTTTTACAGGCAAGGAGTTGATTTGACTTCTGTGCCCTGCCCGACCGAAACGATCTCTCGTTTCCCTGGGATTGGAACCTGGACCTCTCTGGCTTAACGCAACGCTAGGCAATACGTTTAACCATTTGGCTTCAGAGGCGGGTTATTGCACATGATGACAATATATAAATAAAAATTTCGATTTAATATTGAAAGAATTCCACGACACGGGCACGACATGAACCCCGTTATCCACAGCGTTCTGTGTTGTTGCGCTAGCGTGTCGGATTGGATAGAGCAACAGCGCGGTGACATTTTTTTTAACCTAAAATCGATTTTTATTTACATAACGCCATCATGTGAATATAGTTAAGATAACTTATGTGATAACGGTCTCCGTGGCTCAACTGACGAGAGGTTCAAATCGAGGGGAAACAACAGTCTGTCGGGCAAGGTAAAAAAGAGAAACAGCCTAAGTGCCCCAGTTTTATATATGATGAAAGAAGAATATCTTTTTGTTAATATCTGAAGGTGGTTTTAATAAATATTAAAAAAATCTTGTTTCAGAATTCTGCGGAGCGTGAATTGTTAAAATTAATTTAATTATAGAATTGAGTGTAAGAAAAGGTTTCTCCGGAGAATTAATATTAACATTCCATAGACACATAAATTACTTATATAAATAGATCACGATATCCCTAGTGGATATTTGAAACTTGTAAGCAATTTTAGACTTATCAATATTTTATTTGATCTCCATTAACTTTACATTCTTAATTTATTAACGGTTTAGTGTAATCATAGCTTTATAATTTTTCATGTAAATAGTAAAACGACTTAATAAAGTAACTTATTATTTGGTGTCTTTTATTTATTCAAAAGTATTCTGTATCCTAGCAATTGGGGTACTACAACAAAAACAATTAAACATTTTTCTGATGAGATCTTAGGATTTATTATCGTATATTTCTTCACAATAAACGTATTTCGATTTTTTTGAAGATGTAACATTTATTTATATCGGGCAATGGAACAAAGTTTTCATAAACTTCGCAGTTAAGTCCGTTAGACACTGCCTTAAGAACATAGTGCTGTATAGAGGCTCAATCAAACCTTCTAAGGAACTCAGGGTTGGACCTAATAGGTCTCCACTAAGAAGTCCCTCGAAGCAAGTATATCTTAAACATGCGGAGAAATTTATCTTGTTTACTATTGAATCTTCATATAGAGACGACTTAAACAATGTGCCATTGACAAAACATGAGGGTATTTTGAGATTCTTAATTGCTTTGAAAATTGAATTCTTCTTGCTCATGTTCTGTACTTATTGCAATTGAACGATATACCGTCAAAGGCTCATCGACTTTCAAGGTCAAAGTATTATTGCATAAGACAACGATATTACTTGAATATTGAACTTGCTCCATTCCTTTCTGAGCTTTTTGCACGTAGAGTATATTTCTTAAGTTTTCATAGCTATCTAATATCCGTATGTGATCCGCAGTCCAGGTAAAACTTAAATCCTTTTTTAAGATACGCAACTCGTCTGGACGTTGCAACTTAAGATGTAAAATCAATTGTTGATTAGGAAACAACGACAGGATCAAAGCGAAGTATTCGAAAAATTGTACTTTCTCTATGAACTCTTGAGGTGGATTATGGTTTAGGATTAATTTTAAAGAGAAAAAAATAAAGTTCGCTTCCAAGTGAGATCGTAAGTGTGGCATTAAATCTGTTGATGGAATTGTATTTTGTTCTTTGCCATCTGTTATCTGTAATATATCACTGCCCATGGATTTTGGATAGTTAGGAATCCTTGCTGAGAAAAATGTCGCCTCGAAAATGATTGTTTTATATCGTCTTTCAATAAGCACAGCCATAAAATGTAGCTCTTCGTAACTTAACTGCAGCATCACATACGTTAAACGTGATTCGATTTTATTTAGCAACAGTTGTTTACAAATTTGCGCCAAAATAGCGCTGTAATGCTCTGGGCTGGTTGAATAAACCCATGAAATAGATAAGTAGTCGTCACATCTCATACTTTGCTTTAATTATGACGACTTACTTCTAAGCGTTGTTTCACGGCGGTAGGCACATATTAAAAAATGGATTTTGCTATTTTTATTGCATTTCTTCCACAATTAAAAATATAATCATAAGTTCTCTATGTATCAAATTTAAAATTTTACTACTGAAGTACTAAGCTGGATATAGAGAATTCATAATATTTTGATGTCTTAAATCTGACATTGTTGAGACATATAGAAGAAAAAACGACTTCCCATGAAGGTTCTATGAGGATAAAAACGCTATATTTATATGTTATTTTATTGAACGAAGATTAATATGAAAAAAATGGTGTACATGTAGCCCATAAGTGTTTTCATAATTTAGGAGGTATACACTTATAACCAAGGTAAAACTTTTTCTATATCCCATATTCAAAAGGAAGTCTCTCCAAGAACAAAGTACCAGAGAAAGATTGTTGTAATATTTTAGATCATTTATAAATTAATTGACGAAATAGATAATCATAATCTTATCGTTAGTGTCGATATTGTTATCACTACTCGGTCAATCCTATGACTTATATTATCATCTTTATTCATTCCATCAGCCATAGTGGATAATGAGTCGTGGACATTGGTCATTGCGGCCGTCAATGTCAAGTTTTACATATCGCGATGACATTTAGCACTATATGGGGATTGATTAGGGCTGTCCTAAAGACTCGAATATTCGTTCTATAGGAGTTATTTTTGTAGCTGGTGATTTTAGCAAATAAAAGATACTTTACAATAATTATTAGGACATTATCTGTCTTTTATTATCATTTTCAGTAACGTTAACCAAACCGATACTGGACAACCGGTATTGTTATTTAATTGATTTTGTTTTTAGGAGATCTTCTTTCATACTATACCAATTCCTGCTACTGAATTGAATGAAATAAATAGTTATGAAGTTATATCGTACAATATTGTAAACGTGTCGTATGTAGCGTGACGGCCGCAATAATACTGAATCATCACTAGTCCTTAATAAAATGCAATTTGCAAAGGTACAACAATATGACTTTTTTTCTATCAAAGGCGTTGCGTGTTTGCCGTCCATTGAGTTTGCCGGAGATAAGGCGCTGTAAAGTTGCATATAAAATACGCCCCCTTTATCATTGTTATTCAATATCCCATCAAGAGGTGACTGTGAAGATGCCTTCAGAGAAAACTCTACCTCAAATTTTTAAATATGTTGATGAAAATGTTGAGTCTTATAAAAATTTATTGAAAGAGGCCGTAGCGATTCCGTCGGTATCCTGCGATGCGAAATACCGAGATGATTGTGTTCGAATGGTACAATGGACGAAGGATAAGTTAAAAGAAGTTGGAGCTACCACAGAACTTCGTGATGTTGGTTTCCAAAATATTGATGGAAAGGAAATTAAATTGCCGCCCGTACTTGTAGGCACTTTAGGAAATGTAAGTATATAATTTCATTACATATAAAATTATTTTTTCAACATCCTAATTCATAGTATAGATTTGTTCCTGTTTCTATACACAATGGAATAATAATAAAGTATACTTTTTATAGTTTAGTTATACTATATTTTCTTGATCGATGTAGCTTTGTTACAATACTATAGAATAAAGTTGAAAATATAAATATTATATATAACATTTTTTTGAAAAGCAAGTAATTGTAAATATGCATCAACTTTTATAAATCTCCTCCCCCATCCAAAACTATTCCAGACTTTAGATGTAAATATTAGGTTAAATACTGTCTATAGTTTACGCGAGTAGTACACATTTAAATAAAACGGTTAAAAACGCGATATATTATATTAATTATTATTATATCGCGTTTTAAACAGTTAGTGTTTTATTTAAATATATATAAGGTTTTTATTCCAAATGTCATATCTCCAAAAAATCTAAATTCATGTAAACTCATTTATAACTCTTGTACCTCATGATCTTCCATCATTATTGTCTGTCCATACAACAAAAGAATAATTAAATGTATTCTTTTTAAATGCAAAATGATGATAATTTATCCATTATAGACTATTAAGTTTGAATACTAAGTTATTCCATTGACTAAATTTAATAATTGTTTAAAACTAATAGTTATTGCATTCATAAATCCAATTAAAATGAGTTCTACAAAGAATGATACAGTTTTTTTGTCTTGGCCTAGTTGCTAGTGCCATAACTAACCTAGTATTAATAACCAATTAAATATTTTGTCTTCTTCTTGATTGGAACTTTATTATTTATAACGTTAATGCTAGTTTACTTATTACATTTATCTATTCAAAGGATCCTAAGAAGAATACAATTTGTATCTATGGGCATCTGGATGTTCAGCCTGCTCTCAAATCTGATGGTTGGGAATCTGAGCCATTTGAACTAGTTGAACGGAATGGAAAACTATATGGACGTGGATCGACTGATGACAAGGGTCCTGTTTTGGGGTGGCTACATGCCATTAACGCTTACAAGGGTGTTGGAGAAGAGGTGAGTTATTTAATTGCATGTTTTGCACTATAGTGGAGCCAAAGTCAAAGTCAAAAATCATTTATTCATGTAGGTACACTTATGAACGTCACAAAAGAATCTAACTTTACATTTATTACCAGTTCAGTAGAACGAGCGAGAAGAACTGGCCATATACTCGCCGTCACTCCTTTTATCGCCAAGTTTCATTTTACATTCTTGATTTACTTTTAGTGCACTACATATTTTTCCTTGTAAGATCGGGTTTCTCCACATCCCAAGCATTACCTATAATATACAGACATACATACATACAAATGACTAACTTTTTGGCTTTGTTAAATTGGATTGCTACTTATTTAGCATCTGACTTGCAGTTGCCCGTGAACTTGAAATTTATTTTTGAATGCATGGAAGAGTCCGGATCGGAAGGTTTGGATGAATTACTCATGGATAAATTGAAGCCGGAGGGTTTCTTTGATTCCGTCGACTATGTGTGCATATCCGACAACTACTGGTTGGGCACAACTAAACCTTGTATTACATATGGTCTTAGAGGCATCAGCTATTATTTCTTAGAAGTTGAATGTGCAAAAATGGATTTACACAGTGGGGTTTATGGTGGAACGGTTCATGAAGGTAATATTAATAATATAATTTAACTAATTTATACATTGGTTTATTTTATTTATATTATTATTCATTTAAATAAAATAACATTTAACAGTTATATGGAATAGACTATTATTATATTAGAATAATAGTCTATTCCAGTCTTATGATAGAAAATGGTTCTTAGTTGCTTTTTTTTGGTTGCTTAGTTTGCAAAATGTGTCCTAATCAATCATAGAATATAAAGAATAAAAGTGGGTTGCAAGTTTGGGTTAAGTCAATTGAAGGGTCAGACTACCAAAACCCCATCCATGTCACCAACCAACTACACAGATGAAACTATAAAAACGTCTGAAGTCCAAATAAGCCGACAGCACAAAATTGTTACATAGATAGAGAAAAATCACCCCAATCTAATTTACTACGTGTAATGCTAAGTACTAAAAAATATACCTATTACTATTTTTTCAGCAATGTCGGATTTAATTTATTTAATGAACACCTTGGTTGATAAGGATGGAAAGATCTTGATAACAGATGTTTACAAGTCGGTGGCGCCCTTGACTGAGAATGAGAAGAAATTATATGATACCATTGATTTTGATCCCGAAGCTTACAGGTAATGTGAAAAAAATATATTTGTTTTTATGGTTCTGTACCAAAAGCCAGTCGTCTGAATCTCAGAAAATGAAAAGTGTTGAAATATTTTCATGAATACTGTATTTTTGTTGCCGCTGTGACAAAGCAAATATGTATAAAGTAACTGAAAAAAAAATGATTTTTCACATGTTATCGCACATGGGAAATGAACCGGTATCGATAGCGTTCCGTGCTGTCGCTATAACTAATTGCGCTGTGTACGTCTGCGCGAGGGCAGCATGTATCAATAGGTTAAAGAAGTTCGATGTTGACGTGTAGGTAACGGCACAGAAAGCTGTGGATGCCGGTTTGAGTCCCGATGTCGTAACATTTTTTCTATCTAAAATCTATTTTTATTTAAAAGGGTTACAATATGAAATGTTTACTCCTAGTCCTATAGTACGGAACCTTTTGTGCAAAAATCCATCTCGTGTTTGGCCGGTTGATTTGTTTTTTTTTTTGTTGTGAAAAAAAAAATCATTTTAGAAATAGATATATTTCCAAATCATTACTTTTATAATGTAATTCGTTTTTTGCCGCTGTTATTATTTTTGCATTTATTTTATTGCCATATCCATTACACTCGTCTCTAAAAACTTAATTCGTTATTAATAGCCGGCCTAGTCCGAGTCGGAATAGCGCACGGTGGGTTCCGTACTATAAAAAAATTTCAATTAAATTCACTTATTACGTTACAGTTATACGTGATTATATTAATGACGTGATGACTGGCATTGCGCTAAGCGCGAGTGTTCCTAGGTTCGAATCCTGGGGAAATGTGATTTCCCTATTTAATATCAATTATCAATCAGTAAAATAAGAAATAATGTAAGTAATCTGAACTTAGTCCCTGAAGAGCTTCTGCAACATGCAAAATGTTGGGCTGTAGTTAAAATATAATTTTCAGTGGTTGAAAAGATATAAGGAGCTACTTATGCAGTATTAAATGTAAAATGATAACTTTGTCACCTTGTATTTATTCTTTGTGCAACAAAGTTTTATATCATTATTTTTACAACTGTGAAGTAACCCCATAATCTAATTAATTATTATTAATTAGAAAAATCTTTTATTTACACTTAATTATCCATTGTCTTCCACATTTGCATTGAATAATGATATTAATGATTGTAAAAGATCTCATTATCCATTGTTAAAATCGTTAATATTATAAATAATTAAAACATAAAATGATGTAACTATGCAATGTGTAATTTACTGATACCGATAACACTATCAGCTGAGTACATTCACTTATATGAAAGTAGTATTATAACGATATGTTCATGAGAAGTAACGAAGAGTAAATTGACTAGCCATGTTAGCGACTTCGTCCGCGTAGAATAGTTCAGTCTTCATAGTCCTTCCCGTCTTCTTGCAAAATCCTAATCATATGCGGCCTTATAAAATAAAGTTGAGATCCAGAACGTGAGTCAGTCCAACTTACTACCCTAGTTAGGCCAGTTCAAACGTTAAACTTCGTTAGTAAAAGAGTGATAGTGTCGCGGGCTTTTTTTTACATTATTTAAAGAGGAATCGTTCTGTATACATATTTTTTGGGTATCTTGACTCGTTTTCGCGGCGTACGCATTTCGAAGTTGAATAATTTCCCCAATATTTCCCACACTTCCCGCTGATTTTTGGCTCATATTTGTCGCAGCACGATTTTTTATAGCCTCTCATAAATGTTCTAATCAACACTAAAATAATTTGAACAATTGAGTCCTATACGGCCTTAGGATTAGCGCGTTCAAACAAACAAAGTCTCCAGCTTTATATGATAGTATAGTTAGATTCAGTTTATTAGCAACACACATTACTTATTTATTTGGTTCGAATATATGGGCAGATATGCAAGATACCGAATAGTCACCGAGTATTTGTTGTTAGTCTAATTTAAACTACAATATGCTGGTAGCAACGTTATGTGTGAGCGTCCTTTGATGAATCTATTGATCACAGAAAATCAATTGAAGCTCACAAACTCGCACACAACGGTGTTAAGGAACAGCTCCTGATGCACAGATGGAGATACCCCAGCTTGTCTCTTCACGGCATCGAAGGTTTGTTTCCATTGATTTGTTTTATGATAGAGGAAGGACAGATAGCTAGCTATATAACATCTTCACGAGGTGCGCTGTTGAGTTATTTTGTCTGTGGGAGATCCACAGACTGATTCTGAAACTCGATGAAACTTAACAGCTTTATCATCTGTCGACGGTGGTGCGTGAACCGGGTGGGATTTCGATATTCCTATCGCTCATTTAATATTCAGATTTACAGTTAAATATATTTTAGAATAATTATCAATTATTAGAAACATATTGGACTGGACCTGGGTTTAGGGATTAGCCATATATTGCTACCGTTACACCATCGAACCCGTTAAAAGTTTTAAAATGTTAACAGTAATTCGATATTAATTTTAAAATTGAATCCTGGACTTAGATTTAGAAGTAAGTTTACAGATGTTTAGCTAACTTAAGCTAGGTTAAAGTAAGAATTGAGTTTTAAAAAATACAACATTCGTATTGCTGAACTAAAAATCTTCGCTCTAAAAGACTATTTTTAAATAAATCACGCCGTGGTCACTGACTGGAGACTGTCTCCCGCAGAGCATCGAAACGTCGGGCCGAAGTTAAAAATCATTTTCAAATAAGTTTAACTAATATATCGCGTTTTAAACCGTTAAAGTGTTTTATTTAAATGTGTACTACTCGCGTAAACTATAGACAGTATTGAAGACTATTTTTGTTTAAAATAAATTTAGCACTTATTTTACTTTACTTAGTTATTTATAATTATTACACGTCATGAATACACTCATTATAATATTTATTTACCCATTATTTCACATCTGCAATCTGCTGCAATCATTTAAACAAAACATATTAATTAAATATAAGTATATTTAATGTTAGTATTACTTAATGTACCATGAAACAATTAGATTAAATTAATTAAATGGTTTTTGCTTTTAAAATAATTCACGCCACAAAAGAAAAAATGCAATTATTTTTTGTCGTGATTATTTGTTGTATATTTTGAAAACTGATAAATTAAAAATCGATTCTAAATATGAATAAAATTACGGCATCCTCAGCGTTCCATGTTCTAACCAATTATGATAGGGCTCGGTAGTTCAATTGGTTAGACTGAGCAACAGCACGGGACCCTTAGGATGCCGGTTCAAGTCTATTTTTTTAAATACTGTCTATAGTTTCGCCAAATACCAACTTCGAAGGAACGGATGGCGCTAGCGTAGCAACCGCGGCTGCTGCAAAGCATCCGAAACGTCGGACCGAAGTTAAAAATCATTTTCAAATAAGTTTAACTAATGTATCGCGTTTTAAACCGTTAAAGTGTTTTATTTAAATGCGTATTTTTTTTTCAATTTATTATCGACTGTCAATTTGTATCCTCTTATTGTCTCTAGTGTTATGCAAGTTTTGTCATAATTTGCTACTTATATGAACGTAAACGTTTTTTTTATAACAGTGCCTCGTACGCAACTAATATACTAAAAATGTACAGGTGCCGCTTTCCAACCGGGCGCGAAGACAGTTATCCCGGGAAAGGTTATCGGAAAGTTCTCGATGCGTCTCGTTCCTGACCAAGAGCCGGCGGAAATTGAGAAATTGGTGTTTGACTTCGTTCATAAGAAGGTGGGTGTTCTAATAGCGAATGTTAATTAGAAGCCACTACATGAATAGACAGATAAAAAAACTATTTAATCTTCTTATCATTAATCAATATCTTGCAAATGTAGACAAAGAATATTTTAATTTCATACAAAAACCGGGTTGGTTCTATAGGATCTCCCCCCCTCCCCCCACCTCTTTAAATATCTTAATTTTGTTTTTAAAATTTGTTATTGTCTTATCTTGGTGACTGATAGACTTATTAATATGCCCCTATTAATAACTTGTAATAAAACCTCTTTGGCTATGCCATTTGTATCTGGCTGGTTTTGCTATAATTAAAAGAGTTTTAATTTCAAATAGTGGCTACATAGTATCAATTTAATAATATCACGTTTTCATCGTAATCGCACTTGATAAAACTTGATATTATCGCGACTTTTATGGAGCAACGTATATTTTGTTTTTAAATGAATCGTAACAAATTTAATGACTAAGGATATGTGAGGCAATCGTCAATGGAATTTATTATGGAACAATACAAAGGAAACGTTGACGTTGCTTATGACAAAGACATTCGAACCTGCTAGAGGCAGAGTGGCCTAATAACAAAAAACATGATTTTCAATAAGGAGGAAAATAAATATGCGAAAATGACTTATGAGAAAACTTATGTTAACAATTTTTCGGTCACTGTGCTCTTGTAGATTAACTCAAGTCATAAAATTGCAGTTAGGTTACTCTGGCTCTAGTGGGCTTATTTGTACATGTGATCAAAAGGTGAAATACTCCAACCATACAGTATACACAAGATACTACTACGCACTATCGACCAATTTTGGTTCTGGACATTTGGAAATTCACAGACTAAAACACGATTGAAATGTAAGGCTCTAATGTGTGTGACGGTGGTTCGGATGGCATTTCGATATTCCTGTCACCCATTTATATCCAGATTGTCAGACGAAGACCAACATAGTGCAGGAAATCTTAAATTAATTTTAGGAAAGCGAAACTTATGGACTTGGTGGTAATCGAACCCATTGTAACAGGGTTGACATTGACTTCGCTTATTGGGCGTATTAGTTCTAATTCCTCCATAAATCCAACCAACACAATAGAAACAATCAATTCCAAAACGTTCAAACAGACTCTTCAACTTTTTGTTATTAATAAAGATGAAAATTAAATCTTGTCTCCAGCACAACTTTGTGTTTATTGAATTTGTTTGTAATCATTTCAGTGGGCCGAACGCGGTTCTCCAAACAAGATGCGCATTTGGGCCCAAAGTGGACGCGCATGGACAGAAAATCCTGATCATCCCCACTACCAGGCCGCTGCACGTGCCACCAAGCTCATCTATCAGGTGATTAACCATTTTTGAAAGAACCATTTTAAAACGAACTTGACGTTTAAAAACAAGCAAGGAACACCGTGAATCAGTACTGTACGGACACGACTAGTTTATTATCATAACAACAAAAAGATGGCGTTAGCGTATCAATTTTCCCTTTGATATTAGGGACGCCCTCCATTTACAGTCCATCCGTGACCACGACTGCAAAGTATCTGAAAGGTAGTAATTACAAATAAATTGACTTAGGTGTTACGCGTTTTAACAGTTAAAAAAGTGTTTCAATGACTTAAACTACAGACTATAATTCTGTTTATACCTGTTCGTCTAAGTCCTATAATATACATCACTTAAATAGTATTTTCCCCATCATACAGTAATGTACAATGATAATATTTTACTTAATGACCTTATAAGTCGTGTAATATAACCGTATACATTCATTAAAAAGCCAAATTGAAAGTCGACTTAAAGGTATGAATAAAGAATATTTTATAGAGGCTAACGCATGATGCACTCCAGTCCTCACAGAAGTTCAAAGCCGCCCACCGATTTTGATGAGCTAACATTGCATTCATAACTTTTATTAGTTCCTCATTAATATTATATATGTGTGTAAATATATGAGTGTAAATGCTGTCAAAAAAACAACCAATAACACCACCTTCTCTACTCCAGACCGACCCAGACATGTCTCGCGAGGGCGGTTCCATTCCGGTGACAATAACTCTTCAGGAGGCGAGCAACAAGAACGTCTTATTGCTGCCCATGGGCGCTGGGGACGACATGGCGCATTCGCAAAATGAGAAGCTTAACGTCCGCAATTACATCGAGGGGGTGAGTATTTTTTAATGATAGAGGTAGATAGACAAGCCTGGCTCACTTGATGGTAGGCGAAATACCTATAGCAGCTAAACAAGATGCGCTGACTACCTTTGGATATACGGAAATCCACAGACTGGAACCGATACGCGATTAAACTTCGCGGCTTTCATTTGTGGTGGATTTCTATAAGTCCATAAGTAAGGTGGGGATCGAATCCTTTGATTATTAGCCGTACATTGCATACTATTACAATATATAAATAAGTTTTATAGACTTTCTCGCTCAAGTCGGCCGAACAGCCCGAAAGACACAATTCACTTAAGGTGTGACTTTTTAGTTATATTTTTTGGGTATCTTGAAGCGTTTTCGCAGCGTAGTACTAACGCTTCAAGTATCGGTAACCCACAAAGTTGAATAATTTTTCCCGTTGTTTCTTCGCTTCTTGCTCGATGTTTATAGTACTTCCTGAGATAAGAGCATTTAAAACAAACAAACAAACTCTTTAGCTTTATATATTAGTATAGATTATTATTTTCTATTGAGGACCCCCGTAAAAGCCCGGGTGATCAGTCCACATCATCTGCTAGCCATTTCACCCAATTCCCCATTTCCTCATTGCGGAGGACTTTGGGTTATCCAACTCTCATTGTGTCCCTTAGAACCTTCCGGTTTGCTTCAAAAACAATATCTAATAACATATCTATTGTTACAGATTAAACTATTCGCCACATATCTGATGGAGGTTGGCAAATTGGCAAAGTAAAATATATGTTTTACTTTTCACATATATATGTCGGACATAACAAGATTTTCCATATCTCTACGTTGGGGTCGTGAACTATAGTAGGAGCTCAAAGAATCAAATATAAAAAAAAAAAAAGCCCTTTGTTTTTTTTTAGGAAATTTTACGACAGATTTATTTGGGGCGGTGATTTGGAGCTCTAAACACACCATACATAAATAATATAAGGAACAAATGCAATCAAAATTATAGACAACTACTCAGCCACGAGCACAACAACGAAAACATTAGCTCATATGTGTACCGCTGATTTACTGCCCAACTGCTCATAACCACTGTGCCTCAGCCCCGCTCAGCCACGCGCACTTAGTACCTTCGATTGCGTTACTTACAAAGTTTTATTAAGTTCCGGATTTTTTAAAGCTAGAAAATGATTTAACTATTTTAATCTCTTATTAATATTAATATCAAACCACTTATTCCGACTTATATATGTAAGCTGTCGTCTGTTATATTTTAAAAGAATTCTTGTAATGTTTGATAAGGACAAACATTCCAAAAATTAAGTACAATAATATTGTAGTGTTAATTTTGGTGGTGCCTTAATGTTTAAATATCTATGGCATAATATCTCTTAAAGGTGATCGCAGACTTCTCAGCGTTGCATTCTTATAATAAAAAGGGATTGTGTGTATGTTGCTGTCAAATGTACGATTACCTTAAGAGGGGACATTTTATTGTTAGTTGTATGCGCATAATATTTTTTACGCTGAGTATGTTGTATTTGTACGAATCAACAGAGCATAATAAAGTATTTGTTGTATATTGGTTTTATTTTGTTCCTTTAAATAACATTTTAATAAATAAGAACTATTTTAAACATCGTAAAAATAAAAAAAAATCGACTTCGACTCGCTCGTAAATTAATTCATTAACAAGATCATCTTAAAATTCTGGTGCTGTTTGTGAAAGGTCCGCTTTTTTTCGACTTATAGATGGTATCGATTTTGGCTTTCAAGAATACAGATTGAAACCAAAACAATATTATTGGTTTCACCACAATTTAAGGACTTCGTGGTCTAGATGATCGTAATAAATAATATAAAAAATCGACTATCGACTGGCTCGTAAGTTCGATTACCAGTCGGTTCTAAAATGTATTGAAGCGACTTAAATTTTTTTTTGAAACTTCGCTTAGTTCATCGTCTGGAAGATTGGCTATCGGAACATCTAAATAGCTCTCAGAATTACTGATGGAAACTGAAAGAGCCGCACTGATCAGGACCGTGAAGTTTAATGCGGTTTCTGTCGGTGGGTTTCCGAATATCCAAAGCCAAAATCAGGTCGATTCAACATCCTGTCTGAGATGTTTTATATAGCTGGATTATTTTACCTGCCACCTAGTGAACGTCTACGGATTCTCTGTACTGAACCTCTAATTTCGACAGAGGAGGAACATAAATTTTGCCGAATCACGTACTACTGTACATCTCTTTTATTTGTGAACCGGTGGATCGTGAAGTGTATTTAATTTTCGGTATTTATACCATCCATTGAACATCTTGATTTCCAGGCGAAGGTTAAGAAGTTGATTAGCAACATGGTAGACCCGATGGGAAATTTCGGAAGCCACCCCCGGCGTATATTGTAAATCAGCGTTTCGAAATCATTGTTGGACCCTGTGGAGGCATCGACCCGTTAATTGTTAGCCATACATTGCTACCATTACACCATCAAACGACGACAAACTTGAGTCCTTCAAAAACGTACAAATTCATTAAATATTTTTTTAAGAAGTCATTGAATGTCTTAACCGGGAGAGATAGGGAGAACAAGTAAATTTGATTTGTCCCTTACAGTATTACATGTCGACCTTTCTGCCAAGAGATACTGAGGAAAGAATGCAACCATTGTTTTACAAGTATTATTTAAATTTTAATGGTAGCTCAATAGATTAAAGCGACAGCGCAGAACACTGGATGCCGGTTCAATTCCTACCCGTATCGTATTTTTTGCAACTTAGAATTGATTTTTAGTTTATATAGTCATGTGAAAAATATTAAAGTTTTCCAAAGTATTATTCGGTAAGTAAGGACAGAGGAAAAGGAAAAAAAGGTGTAAATTGCTGCAATTAAACATGTATCTTATCTTAACACTTATGTACTTTAAGATGATAGTTAAAATTAAAAGAAAAACCCGCAACGATACATATGTACGATTCTGGTTCCGCTCTAACTATGTAAAAATACAAAAAAAATAGACATGGGAGTCGAAACTTATGAGATATGTGTTATAAAGCGAGTTGTATTTTTTGTTTGTCTGGTCATTGGTGAAAACCGCATTAAAATCTATTTAGTCATTTTCAAGAATCACTGGTGCATTTAAATAAAACACTAACGGTATAAAACGCGATATATCTCAGTTAAACTTATTTGAAAATGATTTTTAACTTCGACCCGACGTTTTGCACGCTTTGCAGCAGCTGTGGTGCAGTAAAATCTATGTATATCTTCACTTTTTGTCTGTAAATTTACACTTGATGTTTATTTATTATATATTTATGTTATTATGTGACAATAAGGTATAGAAACTTCGACGTCAGGTTGCAATTTAAAAGTACTTAGCAAGTACACTTCTCTTTATTTATTTGCCTACGATGCTTAAGTTGCAAAAGTTTGGAAATTGCAGAATTTTAAGATATTTATCAAATTTATGTTCGTGTATTAAACGTTAAACCTGTTACGTACTGTATTGTATTACGTTATTTTTTTTAATTATAGAGGAGGACAGACAACCACGGGGTTCACATATGCTCCAGCCTATAACATCTAAACAAGATACGCTGTCGACTATTTTAGCTATAAATCCCGGGATTCCCGGGAAGCTTTACGGCTTTTTCATCTGTGGACGATGGTTCGTGACCCGGACGAAATTTTTATATTCCTATCACCCATTTAATATTCAGATTTCCTCACGAAGTCCAACATGTTTTAGAAGAAATATAAATTTAAAAATTATAAACATGTTGGACCCGGTGGAGATCGCACCTACGACAGGTTGATTATTAAATCAAATCAAACCTAATCATTTAATCCAAACACAAAATACAAAGAATAATACACAATAATAGATATATGTGGAGGGACACCACTCAGCTTTTGTTGTACCTGAAAGTACGCACACGCCGATTTTCAGTGATGCAAAATGATAACATATTAACCATACACTGCAACCATTAGACCAACTAGCCTGTCAACATCTATACAAAGATAAAGCTGAAGAGTTTGTTTGTTTGAACGCGCTCAGGAAGCACGGGTTCGAATTGAAAAATTATTTTTGTGTTGGTTAGAGCATGTATCGAGGAAGGTTATAGGCTATAACACATGCGCGATGTGACTAATAGGAATGAAGATACAGCGAGATATGTGAACAAAACGGGGGAAATTTTTCATCACTGCAAGTTTCAGATGCGTACGCTGCGAAAACATTTCAAGATATCTAAAAATTAAGTATAAAAGAATGATTCCCCGATAAATGATCTAAAAAAAAGTCCGCGACGCTATATGTTTATCTTTTATGATTAACTTGCAAGAACGACGGGAAGGGACGCGACTGATGTTGTGGATAACAGCTTTAGTTTATAAAGATGACGGGGTTTGCAAAGACTTATGTATATGTCTATACTTACTAATTTGGATGCCCAAAATAACGATTCTCGCAGACGACGTCGCTGGCACAGCTAGTAAGTAATAAGGTCAATGTTGCGACCTATTAGGTATTTTATCTTTTGATTATAGACATCGTTTTTTAATTGTAACGCACAATAACGACAGTAATTGCTTCTTAGTTCGCTTGTAGAAAGTTTATTCACTTCACTATTGTTACATTCGTCCCGTCAATGGATTTGCTAGAACACCTACCTGCTTTAAGATGTGGACGTCGATACTATTGTACGAGTAATTCAATTTGAACTACATATGAGGCCGCTAGGGGCAGAGTAGCCTAACTGCAATTTTATGACTTGACTTATTAATACTTTCATAGTCTAAAAATGTTATTCTACAAGAGCACGGTGACCAAAAATTTGTTAATACAATTCTTACACAAATAATAGTACAAATTGATTTTTGCCTAAGTTCTAACGTCTATGAATTTACAATATCCGAAATAAGTTAAAATAGATGAAAAATGTATCTGATGTGGATAAACGTGAAGTATTTAAATTCACCTCAAGTGAACTACATACTTATGTATCCTTTAAAAAGGCTACACTGTACCTATAAAGTATTAGTAAACTGAATAATAGTGGGCTTAGACATTTTTGTGTCAAAATTTAATTTATTAGTAAATAAAACTAACGTATTTATTTTAGTAGTAAATAAAACAAATGACTTTTATTTTTAAAAGCTTTTAAACGGTTACATTTACACTAATAATCAATTTAACAATATTAAGTAGGTACTTAAAATTTGCGAATAGATTTTGACATAACCAAACTAAATAAAATACATTAGAAAAAATACATTTATTGGACGATGCAGCTTGCAAATGAGTCTATAGCAAACTCATATTATAAAGACGTTTAATATTTCACTCTGACGCCGAACGGTCAGCTCGCTTGATACCAGTTTACCCCACAAACATAAAAGAGAATCGTTCAGAGCCGGTCTTCACTCAGTCAGCCATAGTGCTTTGACATCGTATAACGTGTTAACTTTCTATTTCACAAAAGGAAAAAACAGTGAAATCAAAGTCAATTCCATTTTTTAAATAGTCGAAACGAATAGAAAATTCAAATTTGGAAGCCAACTACTGTGAGTTATGTTTTTTATTTTTAAACCACTTTACAACATCGATGTTTTTTTTATCTTGTCTATTAAGTTTTGTTATTAATAACAATTTTAATACAATAAAACGATACAATACACTAATAATAATCTTTTAAACATTAATTACTAAAGTTGCATTTTGTTTTCCAATGTCAATACTTAGCATTAAAGCATTAATCAGTAAGTAATAACAAAAATATTTGTTTATGTAGATAATACGATCCCTGTCCATTGTTTACGAAACCCAGTTTATGGAAAGATAACCACAAACAAAGGCTTGTGCTAATTTTCACATACACTTTCTAATTTAGAGCTGTGACGAATTAACAGAACATTATGTACTGTTATTATCGGCTGTACGGTACAAGATGCGTTTGGTTTTAAGTGTTTTATTATATAAACATATGTTGAAGGAAAACACGACTGACAACTACATAAAACAACAAACGAGATTAAGAAATCAATTGCCATAATAATGTTAATAGTGTTTTATAATAATACTATACAAATTATTATAAAAAAAATACAAAACTTAATAAAACTTGGCTATTAAGACTTAGCTTCTACCAAATAAAATTACTTAAAAACTTCATAACTTGAAAAGTTTAAAAAATTTGTCTAAATGCCTATTTTTTTATAATATTATACCCTAACATTTAAGTCTGCCTCGCTGATCTAGCATCTACAGCCCACGAGGAGTGGGGTACGAACCTGGGTTATGTTATTTTGTTTCTGTAAGAAATTGGTAGAACTAGTCGGACTTTCAACGTACAAAACACAGTTTAGTGGCAGTTGTCGTTAAATCCGCCAATCTCAATTGGAGCGGCTTAGTGGGTCTGGTTAGTAGGCAATAGAAGATGTTAATCAAAGGAAGACACAAGTTACTGCAAACGTGTATGATTTTATGCATGTAGGTAGTTAGGTAATTATGTTGACAATAACAACTCCAATATAGTAATTTTCCTTATGACTTCCGCCGGTTAATCGGTGTTAACGAAGATATATATACATATTTTAAATATAAATGTAAGCATAAGAAACACAAAATAAAATTAAACTGATTGAAACTTAGAGTTTATTGAATGTTTAGTTTAAATGTATTTTATGTGAGCTTTATTAAATCATGACGAAACTGAAGGCGTTACTAAAAGCTTAAATAGAGCAGTTAAGTTTGTACATACTGTATTGTTATTTCTTAAGTTATGGGAATTCATACAGCTGGGATACGGGCCCACCAAGGTGATACATATACTTTTCTTACAGCTTCCAATACGTGTTGGTGATACGATCCGTTGAGTTTCGGGTCCAAAACTTGCTGGTTCCCTTAAAATCTCCACTACGTAGCACGCATTATAATAATAAAATACACAAATATAAAGATTTTGGTGTACGATTGAGAATCGAACTTTCAACCTCACAAACATCAATTCAGTTCTTACATCATTAGAGCAACACGGGTCTCAAAATAATAATCGTGAATATTCTACTTGAAAACGATATTACGAGCTCGTTTGCTAATCAGTAATAAGAGGTCTCGGGTTCGATTCGCACCACGTACAGCATGATTCTAAAATGATACTTTTCTGAAACATGTGAGACTTGGTCTGGATGCGGATTTTAAATGTGTGGTAGGAATATCGAAATTCCAGTCCGGGTCACGAACCAGCTTAATCGCGTGTCGTTGTCAATCTGTGGATTCCAAAAAAAAGAGGAGGGGGGGGCAACCCCCTTTTGGGGGGGGGGGCCGTCGTTGTAGGGTTCCAAATGGGTTGTAGGTATATTGAAATTCCGTCTGGGTGAAACCAATTGAAAAAATACTGTCTATAGTCTCCCCGTGACCACGGCCGCTGCAAAGCATCCGAAACGTCCGGCCGAAGTTAAAAATAATTTCCAAATAAGTTTAACTAATATATCGCGTTTTAAACCGTTAAAGTGTTTTATTTTAATGAAAAAATGTCCAATTGCGTTTCGGTTTTCTAATTTGCGAATGAAAACAAAAAATGGGTCAAAAGCCCATTATGTTTTGTCTGACCTGTCTTTCTTTGTCAAAAAAAAAAAAACAATCAAATGTAGGAAACTGACTCGGCCCACTTTTGAAGTGGAACGGTGGGTTCATAACGGTGCTGTCATAAGACATTTTACATTTATTTCGGATTGAATACTGTAATCAATAATTACAATGTGCCGTTAGGACCGAATAAAGTAGGTAACGATCTTTGTAAAAACTCGTCAGATTTGAAAATGTTTGCAATAAAACCGTAACTGCATACAAAATATAAGTGACATCCAACTATCCTGTGGGGCACGGGCGAACTGTGTTCGTCACTGATTTGATTTATTAGAGGCTAATCCGACTTCTGTGTTCCTATTTTCTTGTTTTTATTAGAGAAACGAGTTCTGCTTTATTATAGCCGTGCCCGCGACTTCGTCCGCGTGATATAGTCATTTAAGGCACAAAATTCATTTTTGCAAACGACCTCCTTAGATTTGTGAATTCTAGCTGTTACCTACAACGTTTTTTTTACATTATTTAAAGCGCAATCTTCTTTTATACATATTTTTTGATTTCTTTAATAGTTTTCGCAGCGCACTAAGCTCTCAGAGATGAATAATTTTCCCAGTTTCTTCCATATCCCATTGTTTTTTTCGCTCCTATTTGTCGCAGAGTGATATTTTATGGCCTAAAGCTTTCCTCAATAAATGGTCTATCCAACATGATTAAATATATTGATTTTTATTAAACGCGTACAACAAAAAAACCTCGTCAGCTTTATAATATAAGATAGTAAACTGGGCCATTTTTTATCTACAGTTCAGTTCTAAGTAGATTTTTAATAACGCTATAGAACCTTTCTCTGTAAAAGTGTATCATTGTTATCAACCATTTTATCAATTCAATAGATAGCTGGTATTGGGGCTATTACTGTTGGTGAGATCGTCAATCTATAGATCTGAAGTATACTTCTTATGAAACCGGCAAGTATTAGAACTGAAAATTCTACAACATATATCGTATTTATCCACATTTAACGTGGTTGATCAATGCCTTAATATCCCACTTAAGAAACCGCGTCCCAGTTGTGGGAATTGTCAAATACTGATCATGTTGTTAGCCAGGTTATTTTATCCTGCTATTACATATTAAAACTACATCCCGAAACAAAACTTTGATTACTTATTATAATTATTTTTATAATAATAAAAATCTATATCAATATATGAAGCTGAAGACTTTGTTTGTTTGTATGTTTGAACGCGCTAATCTAAGGGAACTACTGGTTCGAATAAAAAAAAAATCCTGTGTTAATTAGAGCATTTATCGAGAATGGCTATAGGCTTTAACACGCTGTGACTAATAGGAGCGAAGAAACAGCGGGAAATGTGGAAAACACGGAAAAATTATTCATCCTAGTGAATTTTCCGATGCGTACACGTGGGGAAACCCTTAAAATACCAAAAGATATGTATTTATTTGTTTATTTATTTATTTATTTACATTTATTTACATATATGCACTGTCATAACAGGTTGGATCCCAATGCGACAGAGATCTAAAAACTAAACAATATAATTATATATGATAGAACAAATATATATGAACTTAAACCAAACTATCGTTCATAACTCAAAATAAACTTTAATTTTGTGAGTTCACCCCAAGGAATTTAAAAAATATCTGCTTTTTTGTGCAAAACATTTAGGACCTCGACGGTCCTCGTCCATTGTGCCTTTGCCATTAAATGTATTAAAGAATTATTCCTTTAAATGATCTAAAAAAATTCCGTGACACTATAATATGTATATCTTTTAAGGTTAACTTGCAAGAACTATATGAAAATAAAACCTCTGTATGTGAATAACTGTTCTACGCAGACGAAGTCGCTGACCCAGCTAGTTATTGATATTTTTACTATCGCCCAACGTCATCGTACCGTTGACAACTTGGCTACGGCCCCAGCATAGAATTATGATTGTTTATGCTCGTCTGCGAACGACACGCTTTAGTGGTCCGGTTGTGTAATGTGTGATGACGCATCTGACTTTCTCTAAATGATCTTTCAAGGGAAATCCGTGCGTTATAAGTTGCATTGTCCACGCTGTACGCTTGGGATTCCCTGTATTATAAAACTGAGTGCGCCGAAGGTTAAATCTACGTCATAGCATTGGCAGGTACATGAATATTGCTTGCAATTTGTTCGCTGTACCTGCTTTTAGTGTCGTTAGTGTTTTACGTACATTATGAGGTCAAAAATTATGGCAAAATCAAATTAAAACCTTAAAAAGGCTGTTCTGGACATTTGAAACAATACTTGGCGCGGCACAAAAATACATTTTTTCTTTTTTAGTTGCGTAGTACTTAGGTATACGCAACTAAAGGGGCTTCTGAAATTCTATTAAAATGTAATGTTTCAATATTATTTTTGTGTTATGTTGTGTTTCTTGTTTTGTGACAATAAAGTATTTGTAAGTGTTTAGATTAGCGAGAACCTCATTGTTTGTGCAAGATTTATTTGTATATATAAGAAACATAATTTGGGTTTTCCAAGTTAGGCTTGGGGACGTATGCGTGCAGTCTAATGATCGTGACCAATGCTATTATAATAAGCGTAAAGGTACCAGAAAACATATGATCATTAAATAGATTTATGCTTTAAATATATATTTAAATATCTATAGTTTACGCAACTAGGACATATTCAGAATCAAAATGTTTCAAACTGCGACATGTGTAATTGACAAATTTGTGTCCCAAAGCCAAAAAATTCGTTGTAAACAGATTCGTCGGGTCATGTTAAAATCAATTAAACTCAAAATCAAAACATGCACAAATACATTATACAAACACTTTTAAAGTTTGGCTAAACAATACGTGTGAAAAAGGAGAAAGTAAATGGCTTGTGAATCAATATAAGTAGCAATGAATTGCAGACTATATTAAACTAACGGAACTACAAACTTTAATATAGTAAAAAAAACATAAACTAAATAAATCGTACTGAAATGTGTGTGTGTGTGAAATTAATACATTTCATGGTTTACCCTTGACTTTTTTATTTTCTTTTGAAAGTTTCAAAACTACGCCTTTCTCTTGGACAGGGCGACAAGCACATAAAACAATTAATGAAACGGACACAGAAATATGTCACAAGAGTAGATAGGAGAACCGGGATGACACATACTTCTGCATTGTCCGAATATAACATTTTGTCGAGTCAGGAATCAAAAACATTTTTACTCTAATTCTTTTTCTGTTAACCGTTACTTATAAATTTATTTAAATTAATGTTTACTATAATACTCTGGTACGTCTGCGTTGAATCATCTTTATAAATTGTAATAGTTACCCGTGTCCAGTCGTTCACGTCCCGTCTTTCTTGTAAGGAGATTAGCGCGTTTAAGCAAACAAACACACAAGAAACTTTACAGCTTCATACTATTACTATACATATAAATAGAAATCTTTTTATATTAAATACTGTCTATAGTTTACGCGAGTAGTACACATTTAAATAAAACACTTTAACGGTTTAAAACGCGATATATTCTGACGTCAAAGTAAAAAGTAAAAAATTGCGCTAGCGTAGCAATTTTTTACTTTGACGTCAGAGACATCCTCCATCTTTAGTCTCCCCGTGACCACGGCTGCTGCAAAGCATCCGAAACGTCAGGCCGTAGTTAAAAATCATTTTCAAATAAGTTTAACTTATATATCGCGTTTTAAACCGTTGAAGTGTTTTATTTAAATATTTTTATATTGATATCTTAAGCCATGGACCTCTACATGGACACACTTTAATCTAAATAGATTTTAAATTTATTTATCGTGTACAAACAAATAAAGCTAAATATATATTTGCTCGTTACAGATAAAAAATGCTGAAATTAGCATTAATATTTCTCGCAGCGTGCATAACAGTCAATAGTCAATGTTTCGACAAGGACGATGCGAAAGAAGCGAGTCCCGACGCTCGAAGAAATTTGTACAAAGGCCAGATGCACTTCACCTTAGATCTATTTAATTCGATCAACAAAGCAATACCAGATGATAACATATTCTTCTCGCCGTTCTCCGTTTACCATGCTTTGCTGTTGGGGTATATAGCTGCTGGTGGGCAGACGGAACAAGGATTGAAGCAAGCTTTGAAAATTGATAACTCACTGGTAAGTATATATGTGAAAGTCTTCGAAAACTATTAGTTAAGGTAATTAAAACAATCGATTCGGTCTTACTCACTTACTCCGCTGGCGACCCAAAGTGAGTGTTGGCCTCCGAAACTAAAGAGCGCCATTTTTGCCAATCTCGCCATTCGATTTAGTCTCTAGCTATCGATTTAATCTGCCAGTACAAAATAATGTAAGTTTCGAACCCACGTTTTGTAACCCTTCCAAATTAAACATTTAAGTCAAAGATAAAACTAATTTGACAAATTATATGGCACGGGTTGGACTCAAACCTATAATCGTGCCCTGCTCTTAATGTCACGTGTTGCTGCTGCAGTTGTGGTCATGAAGGGACCCTGTTCAGCAAATGACCACATCTGCTGCAAAGCATCAGAAACGTTGGGGCGTATTTAAAATAAGTGGACTAATATGTTTCGCGTACTAAACGGTTGAAAGTGCTGTATTTGTACATGTAAACATAATCTAACGCAATGTACGCAATTATATAGAACTTCAAACACATTAGTCGGCGTGGAAAGTCGGGTTATTTTCCCGCGGTGCAACTATTTCACCTTTAGTCGTGGGAAAGCCTGATCCGTTGTTACGGTTGTGCAAGGACAAAATAATAATGAATCAAGCGTATAAAACCCAGTTTTAATTTTCCTTTTAAGCGAAATGACATAATGCACCTAACGACGCAGTAACACATAAATACTGTCCGTAGTTTACGCGATACTACTCATGAAAACAACCACGTAAAAAAATCTTTAACGGTTTAAAACGCGATATACAATGCAACCTTAATATGACGTACCTCAATATAACGACCTCCTCGATTTAACAAATTCTTCGTAATCCACTTGAATTGTCCAAATAATATAAAATATACCTTTACATCGCGAACATTCATAGCGTACAACCTCTTTATAACGAATTTTCAACTATCAAGTAAAGGTAAATGTGACACGCGTGTAAAGTAATCGTTGTTGTTTTGATGGAAAGTAATGTAAACACCTCTGCTCGTCACTATTGTTAAAGATTTAAGTTAAAATGGCTGAGAAACGTAAAAGGTGTCCCTTATCGGTTGCAGAAAAGCGAAACATTTTCAAATAAGTTTAACTAATATATCGCGTTTTAAACAGTTAAAGTGTTTTATTTAAATGTGTTATTAGGTAATAATATAAAAGTAGACCACTAACCTCGAAAAAAAAACCCTCAGTTCAGCGAATTACTTGATATAATTAATATTTCTTGTAAACTAGTTTGACTTAGTAATTTAATTATCTATAATAGAGGGGGGGGGGGGGGGGGGGGGCACCCCCCCCCTCCCTTTCTTCTCCCCTAACAAAAAAACCAAGCGAAATTTTTTTCAAATCAAAAATCGATTTTTAAATTAGATTAAACGTGTTTTCTTCGAGATCCGTGTTAAAACATCTCTCCACAAATAACGGCTGAGCCATCATGACCTAGAAGTAATATCCTGTACATCCGTTTCGTGTCTTTCAGGACAAGGTGAGCTTGTTGACTGCCTACCGAGTGGACAAGAGGTCGCGAGCGATGAACAACAACAGCGACAGTTACGAGTTCACGAACGCAAACAAGATGTTCGTGGACAGCGGACTCGACGTCAGACAATGTGTGCGCGACCTACTTTTGGATGAGCTGGAGGCTTTGGTAATGTTTGATTTGCCGACCTAGTAAACAACTTTCTTGAAAAATTGATATATAATGTCGCGGACGTTTATTTAGATTACTAGCTGTATCAGCGACTTCAAGATTTGTTTTTGCTGACCTCCTCATCACGTTATGAGGCTGACGATAAGCTTTTACCCGTGACGTCGTTCGTCTTTTTGCAAGTTAATCTTAAAAGATCAACATATATTGCCACAGATATTTGTTTGTTAATCTAAAGAGGAATCATTCTTTCATACATATTTTTGGGTATCTCAAACCGTTTTCTTAGCGCACGCAAAGGAAGCTCTCAAGGAGTTTTCTTTTCTGTTAACTATTTCTTTTTCCTCCGTTCCTTGATAAGTGGTCTATCCAACATATTTTTAATTGGAACTAGTAGTTACTGAGATAAGCTTGTTCAAACAAACAAACAAACAGACTCTTTAGCTCTATAATATTAATATAGATTAAAGCTAAGCTGCTTTTTTACTATTTAAAGCATTTCAACGAACCATTAAGACTTTCTTTGGCTTAAAGTACAATTGTTTCTTGTATTATTAACCCAATGTGTTTTTAATACTTTTCAGAACTTCCACGACAGTCCAGGGGAGGCCCGTGACTACATCAACAGTTGGGTGGAGCGTGTAACGAAACACAACATTAAAGACCTCATCCCGATTGATGGTGTTGGCCAGTCCACAAAACTGGTGCTCGCAAACGCTGCCTACTTCAAAGGTGTCTGGGCTTCCAAGTTCCCAGCGGAGAGAACGAAGAAGCAAGTCTTCTTTGTGTCTGAAACGAACCAGACCCTAGTTCCGTTTATGAGGCAAAAGGGAATTTTCCACTACAGTAAGTACTATACCTATATTTTGAGTATAGCATTTCACAATTAACAAAAATTAAAAAAAAAACAAAGCAACTGGCTAATTTAAATTTTCTCAATCATCAGTCATTTGTTTTCTTGAGTTATTTGTTTCAATGTAATCAATACTGTTTGGATTTTATCTATTCTTGTCGGATATAATACTAAGCAGTCATACAATATCATAGTCATGCAGATAAAATAATAAATATAATTCTTCATCTGAATGATAAAATGAAAAATAGAAGCGACAAAAATTGTATATTTCTTCTTGATAAATAAGATTAAATACATTAGCGATCGAAAACAGCTATATTTAGTTTTTTCTTATTTAATTTTAAAGAGTAGACGTGGCGTCATCTCTTATACAATTTCGTAAACAAGTCACGAAACGTCCACAAACGTAGATACTTAGTATTTCAATCAGATAAGAATTTAAAGCAGACGAATGTACTTTGAAATCATTCAGGCTTTTATTTAGGTATATACGATTTTTGCAACATCTTTTTCTTATTTTTAAAGTTATCAATACTAAAAAAATTAACGGTTTAAAACGCGAAATATATTTTCACATTGTTTAAGTTAAAACCGTTGAAGTGTGTTTTATTTAAATATGTACTACTCGCGTAAATTATAGATAGTATTTATAAACATATATTTTTTTTAAACACTAAAAATACATCTTTTATTTTCAGTGGTGAACGACGATCTCGGAGCTCAAATCTTGGAGCTTCCTTACAAGGGCAATGACATAAGCATGTACATTCTTCTGCCACCTTATTCTATGAAGGAAGGTTTGTGTTAGACTTGATTTATCGTCTGAACCAAAAAAAATACAGACATTTTTGGACTTGTATTTGACGGTGCCTGACACTGGCTGTAGGGAGATTTTGTGATGGAGAAGGATAGACAATTATAGACTTCACTCAATGGAAGGTGTAATACGCCGTTTATTTTATTATTTATGTATTTTGTTATTGATATGCTTTATAACATATTTTGTCGTTTAGGCCTATCGAACATCATTGCAAAGTTGACACCAGATCGCTTAGCAGCCGTCGTCAACGAAGACTACATGGGTCGCGAAGTTGTGGTTGAAATACCCAAATTTACAATCGAAAAGACCTTGCCGTTGCGACCAGTAAGTCATACTTCTATTATTTAAAACACTTAATAGTGCAGGTACGACAACATACTCAACCGGTAGTTAAAAATCAATCGAGTCACATAGTGCGCGTTTTAAACCGTTAAAAGTGTTTTATTTACTTGTATTTAATAAATTCTTAAAATTATTGAACTCTTGATTGTTCTGAAAAAATATTTTACAGAAATATACTATAACGGTCATAAAAACTTCGTGAAAATACCAATGATAATTCATTTAAATGTGAGTTCATTCGTCTCTTTAGATTCTTGAAACTTTGGGTGTGGGTGACCTGTTCAACGCGACTTCAGACTTCTCTACCCTGACTGACGATCGTGGAATTCTCTTCGACGATGCCATTCACAAAGCAAAGATACAGGTGGATGAAGAAGGTAAGATACTTGTATTATTGTGAAGAAATACAACAAGTGTTTGCTCATTCTTTATGATCAGGAGTAATTTTGTGACATCACATCAATTGTCCTGTCGCGATCCTCCCTGTGGGGCATGGGGCTGATACCCTTCTGTCTGTTTCACTGATTGTTTTCATTTTTTATTTAATCGGTCGCCTGTTATAATATAATATAACCAGGGCCTGATTTAAAAAAAGGCTATCCGCAATAGATATTTCGATTCGAAAAAAAAATCGACGACGAGGTGTAGGACTCGGTAGCCCAATTGCTAGAGCAACGGCACGGAACGCTGACAATGCCGGTCCAAGTTCTGTCCGAGTCGAAAAAATTTTTCAATCTCTTTTCCACTTTTTAATTATATATGTAGTGCCATTATGTGAAATAACATGTGAAAAATATTAAAGTTCTTTAAACCCCACTAGTAAACACCAGTAAATATTTATTTTATATTTTTTCCACTTTATTGGGAATCTCGACAGAGATAAATTATTTTACTATGTAAATATTTGGAGCAAGTGGGGCTTTACTTTATTGCCCCGAAATATTCAGACTTCTGAATCTGGCCCTGAATATTTTATAATAAAATTATTCGTTTTCATTTCTTTTTACATAAACTACGCACGAGAAGGGACTTCCCCTCTTTTGTCAATTGGGACGTAGTTTACATAATATTTTAAACTTTTTGTTAATTACAATTTACAATATTAATAATCTTTACCATTGTCGTAATCCATTTATTATATCTATTGTAAGAGGATAATATTAACATTTTAGGTACAGTAGCAGCGGCCGCCACCGCCATCTTCGGCTTCCGTTCTTCTCGTCCAGCGGAGCCGAGCGTTTTTATAGCAAACTTCCCTTTCGTGTACGTCCTATATGAGAGACCCACCAAATCAATTCTCTTCATGGGCGTCTACAGGAACCCCAAGAAGTAAACTCACTAGATTTAAAGAGTAATTATCTCGTAATTTATCTAATTTTATTGTTGTCTTTTGTGACATTTTTGTACGATGTTTTTACAGAGATTCCTTTTTTCTGTTTACACGATAATTGTAATACATTTCTAAAAAAGATACTCAAAGTATATTTCACAAATATATTAATACACAGGTCTTTAATATTGACACATACATTATATTACGATAATAATAATGATGTATTTATTTTATTAATAAATAATGTAACTCTAAAATTCGTATTTATTATTTTTACCTGCTTTGATGATATATTTTAAAATTAAATATTTATTTAGAGAAACGAATGACAGATTACTAAAATCCCATCCCACTGCACAGGTGAAATTTGGGGGGGGGGGCTACAAAGTCTACCATCACAATATGTAGTACAAGACAACTGACTGATGCACGCTTATTAAGAAAAATAATAATTATTTTTGTCGTTACCTAAATTATATTTCAATTTTTGCGTTACACGAATCCCAGGGAAACACTAAATCGTTTCAGTGAGGCAGGACACAGAAGTCTGCATCAACTACTTAAAAATGAAACCGATCTGTAAAACGCACTCAGAATCACGTTCGCCCCATGCCCCATGTGGGGAAACGGAATTTCACGTAATATTTTGATATTTTGTACGTTTAAACTAAATAAGAATGATACTTTCAATAATTCTAGTAAGTTTTCCTTTTCAAGTCCCATACCCTTCCTCGTGCTATTAAACCAAGTGATTATGTTAATTGTCGCTATCTAGGTCATAACTTGCTAATCAAGTAACACTGATCTATACTATTAATTCAAAACTAAGTTCTTCAGTTGAATTCCTCAAATAACAAATGAGCATCCATAAATCTATAGTAATATTATTAATCTGAAGAGTTTGTTTGTTCGTCCGCGGCTATCTCGGAAACTGCTAGATCGATTTGAAAAACTATTTTTATGTTGGTTAGACCTTTTCTCATAAAAATTCAGGCGCGACCAAATGGAGCGAAACAGGGGGAAATGTGGAAACGAGAAATGATTCATCTTTGAAGGCTTCCCTTCCGTGCGCAGCGAAAACGGTTCAAGAAACCAGAACCATATATTCGTGAAAAAAAGCATTGAAAACTCTAAAAGAAAGAAAGAAAAGATCTATCTCTTAATATTAACTCGCAAGAACAAACAGTTATAATTTATAAAGCTCAGGTTGTTTGTTAAAATAAATATCATGATTCCCAAAATAACTATTCCACGCGGACAAAGTCAGGGGCACAGCTAGTTATTAATACTTAATGCATTAAGAGTATTGGACAGATAAGATACAGATATGCTTAACTATAGAATTTTAATTGCTTGTATAATACATATTCATTACTTTAAACGCCATTCTTGGATAATATTTTAAGATGGCTATACTAATGTTTTATACGCAAAAGTAACGTAAATGGATAGAAACATAACCGGTCAAGTGCGAGTCTATTTTCTAGGTTTGACTACTGTATACAAACTTCATATTGTAGGTACCTTTTTGTAGTTATCTGAAAGTTTTCTAAAAAAAGTTATTATATTATTAAAACACGCTGTGTGACTTCGTCCGCATAGAACAATTATTTTGGACATAATTTTTTTACCCATCTTTATAAATTATATCTCTTACCTACGACGTCGCCCGCTTTCCGTCGTTCTTGCAAGTCAATCTTAAAAGATAAACATATAGTGTAGCTGACATTTTTTAGATCATCTAAAGTGAAAACCTTATTGCATACATATTTTTTGGGTATCGTGAACCGTTTTCGCAGCGTACGCATTTGAATCCCACAGAGATGAAAAAATTCCCCCGTTTAAATCACATTTCCCCCTGTATCTTCGCTTTTATAAGTCACAGCACGATGTTTTATAGCCTATAGCCTTCCCCGATAAATGTTCTAACCAACACAAAAATAATGTTCAAATTCGAACCAGTAGTTCTAGGGACAAGGGCGTTAAAACAAACAAACTTTTTAGCATGTGGAGTTGTCTTTAATAAAGTAACGATCTATCAATATTTTGCACGACCCTTCTAAGCTATATCACTTGTAATGGTATTAGTTATTTACATGACAGGAAGTAAATATAAGTGGCACTTTAATATTTATAAATTTCACATTTTAATGCATGCTTATGTATAAGGATTTAGTTTTACATAGCTACACTGTAGCTTAGGTATAACAGTACACTCTAGGTACTGAGTATCGAACTCAGCCTATCGATTTTTCTACCTGCGTGACAGCACCAAAAAGTTACGGGTTCTATATAGAGGCCATTTTGATTTTATATTTCTCTCAACTTTTAATAACCCATCTGGAAAATCGGAGATTTGATGGATAATATAAGCTAGCAAACAGACATATCACACGAACAATTCTTCCAACATACAGTCTAAATTTGCAAACATCGTATGCCTAAATCTATACTAATATATAAAGCTGAAGAGTTTGTGTGTTTGTTTGAACGCGCTAATCTCAAGAACTACTAATTGAAGAATTATTTTTGTATTGGTAAGAAAATTCATCGAGGAAGACTATAGGCTAAAACATCGCGCTGTGACTAATAGAAGCGAAGATACAGCGTGAAAAGTGAACAAAACGGGGGAAATTTTTCATCTCTGTGGGTTTCTGTTGCGTACGCTGTAAAAACGGTTCAAGATAAATAAATAATGAGTAGGAAAGAATTATTCCCTTTTAAATGATCTAAAAAAAAAGTCCTTGTCGCTATATCTATGTCTATCTTTAAAGATTCATTTATCAAGAACGACGGGAGGGAGCCTGTTTAAAATGACGTTGTTTGCAAAAACGAATGTTTAGTAAAGATGATTAGCGGCGAAGTCGCTAAAATGAATTTGGGTGGGGCCATTTTATTTTCATTCAAGTGAACATACTTGTTTGTCCTCCAATATAAAAAGGTACTTATGCTTTGCGCATGCTTTATGCAAGAAAATGCAATATTTTTTCCAAATTTAATAGAGGAATAATGGAAACACAACCGATAATAAAAAACTATTTAAAGTTGTATGTAGCTCACCAGAGTAATATGCATTAAATAAAACACTGTTAACGGTTTAAAATGCGAAATGTATTTGTTGATATATTAATAGTTCAATTTCGCGGTTTAAACCGTTAAAAGTGTCATTATATAAATTAAATATCGATTTTTGATTGTTTTTTTTTCAATCTTTAAATGTGTTTTATTGAAATAAGGATATAAGTTTTTAATAAATTTGCATATTACCTAGCAACAGTGTTGTTCGCGTGGAGATCATGACCCTCCCTAATAAGTGGTGATTAAGTGGAAAATCTATGCTAAAATTGACGACCGCATTTAGAAAGTTAGCGTGCTAGCTTATAATCACAGGCAAATGTTTACATCTCGTAAGCATTTCGTTGGTTCAAATTCTCACAGTGCGTAGATGGATTAATGTGTTCTATTTAATAACAAAAATACTACTAAATAACTATTCTCACATTTTCGATGTCCAGTGGTTATATATAGCTGACCTGGCAAACTTTATTTCACCTTAGATTTGATGAAATTTGTTTCCAAAAAATGGTTTTGTGTTTTTATTTAAAATACAAATGTGGGATATTTTTAGATTATTTAAAGAAGACAAATCCTTTTCATCATATCTTTTGATCTTAAGTTTTAGCAGAAGCAACAGAAATTCTCAAAAATGAACAATTCTCCTCATATGTTTTCACATTTCCTCCGTCCCTTCGCTCTATTACTCGCAGCCTCATGTTTTGTAGCCTAAAGCCTGCCTCAATAAATGTTTAACCAACACAAAAAGTTTTTTCCATTCGAACCAGTAGTGTCAGTGAGAGTCAAAGTGCATTCTAACAAACAAATAAACTCTTCAGCTTCATAATTTTTTAGATACAACTTATAATAATAATATTTCAACAAATCACATTCCCGTACTTTTCTATTATACTGTAAATTTAAGGAAAGAAGGGACGGGGGTAGGTCCCTTTTACATTTTGCTATAACCTAATATCTAATTGTTGTATATGCAATATTCAACAACTACTCGTGGAAACTACAGTTTAGTATATTTTTGTGGAGTTTTCTACCAAAATATAGTAGTAAATTTACTTGGAGAGCTTGAGTTTTTGCACTTAGATTTGATGGTGATCGAGGTCAAGCAATGTAGGTCTGCTTCCAGAAGATGCGAACAATGAGTGGAAAGCGTATACCGAGGTATAAATCCATCGGAAGTACAGACGTGGTCGATACGATCTGCCCACAATGGAGCTAATTACAACGTGTGGCCGCCGCACATCGGCCGGAACACTAGAACAATGCCTCGACCGACGCTGTTCCACTCAGCTTTTGTTTCGTCTCGCTATAGTCTATACAATGTGGAATAACTCTGCATCTAACACCCCAAGATACAGTGAAGCGTACACAACCAAAAATTCAATCATTGTTTCACCGGTAGGGGAAGGGGGAGAAATACTATTTAACAATGCAAAAATATAGCGTAAAACTCTTTTGGTTTTCTTTTTCTTTATAAAGTAGCGGTAGTAATCGTCGTCTATATACTTGGAATATTGTCGCTCGACTTGGGCTCCTGGTTCGAGTTTCTCTGTTTTTGTCGCCGAGATACTGATTCGCCGACTGGTCGACTGTGCGTAATAACTCTATACTGTTATCGGTATTAAGTAGATGTTTAGAAATAGTAGTCTAACTAAAACTAGACTCATATGTCAGAAATAATAATTGATTAATTAAGAATCCCCAAATAAAAGTTAACTTTTTGAAAACATTTGTTACTTGTTACACTTACGTTGCATATCGGTGTAAAATAAAACAAGAACATTTATTTATAAAAACATTTTATTAGCAAACTTAAGTAGGAAAGTAAAAAATATAGAAATTTCATAAAAAAAATTGTAAATGTCATAAAAATATGGTAAATATTGTATTTTAACATAGGTACTGTGTAAGATCAAATGTTTGACAATGTGATTTTCGATATAACTAAACTATTGTCTTCGCGCTGTTAGGACAAATATAAGTTCTAACAAAATCCAGAAGCAAACGATAGGTTTTAGCTGTCGTCCACGTGGTGATAAATTATCATTCAGATGTGATATATTATAAAGGGATCTATAAGTTACGTCACACAGTAGGAAGGAAAGATCGTTGGAATTATGACAATATTTGTGACGTCACTGTGGTCAAACATTATTCACTTCAATTACAATAAATGTTGTGGGGTCAAAATTTTTGAAATTCTAGTGACGTAAGTTACAGATATACTGAAACACGAAAATATGTTGGAAGACTAGTGAACTAGGGTCGGTTTTTGTTTGGATTGAAATTATTTTGCATTCTGTTTATGCAACACAGCAATCGTTAAGCAGTAAATAAACAATAATCACAGCTCGGATTAAAAATCAAAACCTTTTCGTTTCCTTTAAAACTTAAATATAATTTTATAAATAAATAATTATAGTATTGTACAGGGACGGCTTCGAAGGACGAAGTGAACAATTCGTGGTTTCATGTCCTATTGAGCAATACAGTATCTCATATAAATATTGATATCGTCTATATTTACACTCGTTATCTCGATACATCTAAATGAAACATTAGTTTCGTCCAAATCTTAACGTTAACATTAAATTAAAAATCTTATCCACAAGTTTTAATAAAATCTAAAAATCAAATCAGGAACAAATGCAGCTAAATAATTATACGAATAAAGTATTGTCTGTAGTTTACGCGAGTAGTAGGTACACGTTTAAATAAAACACTTTAAACGACTTAAAACTCGAAATATATTAGTTAACTTATTTACAATTAATTTTAACTACGCACCAACGTAGCGTAACAGATAACAGATTCAACTTTGACATTAGCGACACCTTTCATCTTCAGTCCCCCCATAACCACGGCTGCTGAAAAGCATCCGAAACGCCAGAGCCGTAGTTAAATATATTATAATGAAATTAATCGATAACATTTCGCGTTTAAAACCGGTGAAAGTGTTTTATTTAAACATATACGAATAAATTTATTCGATTTCGTGTATTACCAAAAACAAATAAAGGGGTTTTCAAGTGAATATATTAACAATCATCTCAACGATTCGTAGTTTTAACACAAACATAGAACTTACATCTAATTGGTAAATCTCTCGAAACTTATCATACAGAAATATTTAATAGAATGTTATATTATATAAGTAACGTCTATAAATTCGCTAAATTCAATAATGATCTAATGAGATACACTTCGACACAAATTAACGTCGATTACTGAGTATTATTTCAAACACTGTACGATTTCTTCCAAAGTACCGCAAATTGGTAAACAAACGGAACGGCACACTGTCGGTCGTGGATCGATTCCCGTCGGTGTTATCATTTTAACAAATTTAAAATTTACTTATAACTAGTAGAAGACGAATGCAATTCTCGAAATTGGGTTTTCGCGATATAAATATTATATAACTACAATTATGTTAAATTGCGAACTAAGCCGACGAATACAATCAGTTGGTTCTTAAGAGTCATTGATACACAGTCTCCGACTAACTCAGAGATCTTAAGGCAGTGTCAAGTAAAATGCTAGTTAAATAGTGCCGAGGATGTTGGCGGCTGAGGCACCAAGATTATAATGGCAAGAAAATTCGTTGCGTTTTTTTTCTTATATAATAAAGTTTTTGCAATTTTATAAGTTAAAAAAAAAGGAAATGTAAGTTAAAAATACTGTCTGTAATTAACGCGAGTAATACACATAAAAAAACACTTTTAACGGTTTTAAATACTGTCCGAGACAGTCTCTTCATGACCAAAGCTGCTACAAAGCATCAGTGAATGAAGTTGAAATATTTTTAAATAGTAAATAAGTTGTACTTATACTATTATTAAATTTCGTGTTTTAAACCATTAAAAGTGTTTTTAAATAGTCTTGTTACTACCACGTCGATACCATTTCGAATATATTTGAAGTTATGCAAAGTGCTCCTCAAAATATGGTAACGGGTATACAATAAGTGAAAGTGCGAATAAAACCATAATATATGTTAAAATTATTAAAACACGCTGCGCGACATTCTATAGTCTCAATATTATCTACACAGAGAACAATGATAAGATCATAAAAATAGCTATAAAATGCTTGTATCACTTTCATTCCGAAGATTATATAAAATCGTTAATTATTGAGTATTGTTCGGAGTATTATGTGCTGGGCGCGGCCTCGCAAGACCACGAGAGAAACAAAGAAAGTCCGATTTATTAGATGAGAAAGGAAGTCTAATTTTAAACGTATCGATTGAATCGCCACTATCTGAGATTTATAGTGATCTGGGATAATGATAGCTCACCTAAAATAAGGGGAGCAATTTAATACTCGTGGACCCTTCACTGCACGTCCAGACCTCATACCAATTTCTAAAGAGAAACTTAGCTTCGGCTGAAAATACGTAATATTGTGATCAAAATAAAAAGTGTAAAGCAATGTAATATGTAATTTTCGAAAGTTAAACGCACTTGTATGTGCACAAGGAAAGAACATAGTCGAAATAACATAATAGCGACGTACTTAAGCAGTAAGATGCGATTGAGCGGCGAGAGATAGTTCGCTCTTTTACAAGGTTTTTTTACTATTTTTTAGAAAGTTCAATCGGATACATTGGCCGTTAGTGAAATTATTACAGTTCAAGTGTTAAGTGTCTATTCTTAGAACTATTTAAAAAATTTCGAAAGAGACCCGACGAGAGTTAGCTTCTAATGCCTTATTAGGTTCTGGAGTATTACAAACATTACGAACTAAGGTCTAGTCTACTATCAAATAGCTAAAGCTAAAACTATCGGTAACGGACGGAATTACGTACAAATTAACAAGTAACGGTCATTTTATTGTCGGACATATTTAAATATCAATCATATCACTGTCATACCTTATCGGTCTCTACAAATATTTAGCACCTAACCACGTGTATTCAGCCTTCACGCAATTGTTTAATACATCTGTTATCACGTAACAACATATAATTATTGACTATTGGAACGGAACTGTAGACCGAGTGGTTACCTCTGCTTGGCTGGCTTGGCTCCGTTGGCCGCGGCCGTCTTTTGGGCTATATGCGTCTGGTAGTGCTTGGCTAAATGCGCCTTTTGTCGAAAACTTTTCCCGCATAGGGAACAGGTGAATGGCTTTTCGCCTGTATGCGTTCGCACGTGCACGTTGACTGAATACTTGTCCTTGAAACCTTTTGAACAGATCGAGCAATAGTGCAAGGATCTCTCTTTCCTCACTCCATTCGACGTGGAAGTCGCCGCTTGCACCGCTGTTCCCGTTTGCGTCTGCGATTGAGGGGAAGTGTTCTTATTTTGGAATCTTTTATGCTTCTTCCCCATTGACTTAGTGCTAGACACTGTAGGTGACGCTGTCATCATTTGTAAGTGTTGGGACAGCTGTATATCTCCCGCTGGTATCATCGTTACCAGCTCACCGTTCACGTTGTGAATATTATAAACGCTTCGGGTGGGATCTATCGGTTCCACCGTACAGAACGGCTGGACGGATTCCCCCAATTCAGTCGTTATCCTCTTCAATTTTTCATAATCATCGGAATATGTGACGTCAAGCTGTGAGAACAACAGATCGTCCACGCTTTGTGTCGGCGCTGCATTTTCACCATTGTTGACAACTGCTGTCGGGTCTTCTAGTAATATTGATATATTGACATTCCCATTTTGCGGTGCTATTGACATAAGAAGCTCCGTGTCGTGCTCCTTATTCTCTGATTGGTACATTGATGGAACATCGGCTTTGTTATTATTATTGATAATTACTCTTTTTAGTTCTGCATCTGCATCGATTTTCGTTAAGGAATTTTTAGGTATTGTACTGTATCGAATGAAAGCTTTGCCCTGTAACGCACTCCGGAGGAGAGATTCGTTTGATTCTGAATTTTGGTCTGATAACTTCCAATCGTTATTGTTGTTATTAAATTCAACTTGTCCGTCTAGTATCGCTGAAGTAGCGATGATCGGACTCGGGTTAGAGTCATCTTTTTTATCATTGTTTCCGAAACCAGTCTCATTATAGTTAAACGGTTCTACCTTTATTATACTATTGTTCAAGTCCGAACTTCGATTATCAGATTCATTTTCTTCGTAATTGAAGTTTTCTACTTTCGGTAGAATGTTTGAGTTAAGCGCTTCTTGATTAAAATCGTTCGGAAAACCGTTCATGTTTAATATCGATTCGAGATCTAACGATGAGTTTTGTTCTATATCAGCCGGACTGGACATGGAAACGTCCTCATCTTTCACCCAATTATCCTGGTTTAGTACAGTTAACGTATAAATTTGTCCATCAGTGTTGTTGCTGATTAGTTTATTAGAAATTGTGGTGTCCGTGCAGGGATGTGTCCCGCTTATATCACTGTCTTGGTTCCAGTAGAATTTATTTAGATCTTCTAACATCGCGGTTTCCAAGCGGTCGCGATCTCTATCGACGTTCCATATGGAATCGAAACTTTGTAAGGAATTAGAAGTGGTGGCAGTTGTCATGCTGGTGTTGCTTGGGTTGCAGGAGGTCACGCTGAGCAGGTTGTTGTTTTGTTCCTTGGGCTCCTCCGAGAGAAGGGGATTCGATCGCGAATCCGGCGATTCCATAAATACATTGACAGATCGCATTTGTTGTTTGTATTGAGCGTCCGTTACTTCATTAGACGTGACGAAATCGAAGAAGTCTGACTTTGATAGTTCGGGTGCAGTGGTCGTCATGACTATCGTTTCCTGGATGAGACCGACTCGCTCGTCAACTTAACTGCATAAATCTCTTATTATCTTTAATACGAGTTTTGTACTAAATAATTATATCTAAAAACGTGCTACCCGATAAGACTTGTACTTTATTGGCAGTCGCTGGTGCGGCGGTAACTGGAGATGAGTTTGATTGCTACTCAGTGCCTAATATAATGAAAATAGGCGGACCGACGGAGTGTGCTGTTTTGACCCGAACGTTCCTTCTTCCCATTATTTACAAACTGAAAATGGCTCCTGGATGATTGTTCAGTGTTCCGCGAGTACACTTGGTGCTCCCATTATATGTCAGTCCCTCGGTTATCTGAAACGAAAAAAAAGAAAACATTAAATTTATGTAGCAGTTGATAAAACTGATGTCATTCCCTAAATTCAAAATCTATTTTGATTTAATTTAATTTGCCGACACGGCCAGAACTTGCTCGTACTCTCGATCAATTCTTTAAAGCAGCAGCACGGTACATACTGGATGCCGGATGAAGTCCCTCCCATGTAATTAAAAAAAAATCTAAAGACTTTAATTTGTGTTCGAAAATCCAAGCTTTTGCACCAAACACATTCCCACCAACGAGCTCATCAAAAGTAAGCATAATATATTGTCATTAAGCTAATAAAATCGAATACTTGTAGTTATTAAGTATTTAATACACATTTAAATAAAACATGTTTCAAATGCTTTGTAGTATTCGTGGTCACGGGGGACTGAGGATGGAGGGCATCCCTGTTGTCTGGACTCAGCCAGTTTTTAAAATATGTCTATTATATGCCATATATAAAAAAAAGAATATTTCGCGTTTTAAACCGTTTAAAGCGTTTTCTTTAAATAACACAAGCTTGCCAATCGACAAGCTTGTGCATGGAGATCCTGTACGAAATCAGGGCAAACAGGTCACGCAGCATAGCTGTGATCGTCACGTAACTGCCTTCAGTGTACGCCGTAGATATTGTTTTGACTCAATTTAGCACGATCAAACATAGTGCATGTATTCTTCATTTATAGTTGCTTACTATAAAAGCAGTTATTGCAACAATGTTTATCTATACTCATATATAAAGCTGAAGAGTTTGTTTGAATGCGCTAATGTCAGGAACGAATAGTTTGTATTGAATTTGTTTGAGTTAGAGTATTTATCGAGGAAGGTTATAAGCTATTAAGCAACGCGCTGTGAATAAAAGGGAAGACACTGCGGTAAATGTGGAAAAAAACGGGGAAAATTATTCATCTTTGCGATTTGCCGATGCGTGCACTGCGAAAACGGTTAGATACCCAAAATATGTTTGAAACACTGATTTCTCTTTAGATGATATAAAAAAACGTCCTCGACACTATATCTATTGGTTAACTTGCAATTTGACAATTAAATAAAACATTTTAACGGTTTAAACCACCATATATTATGTTTAACTTATTTAAAAAAATACTTAACTACGGCCCGACGCTTCGATATGCTTTGTAGTAACCCTACGGGGAGATTCGTCTCCGATTATTTTGCATTTTAAACTGTTAAAATGTTTTATTTGAATCTTTTGAATCTCAAATGTATGGTGATAATAAAGTATTTTTTGAATGTTTATTTGTTTGTTAAATTGGTATTAATCGAGCCTATGCTTTGCGAATATGCAGTAAGTTATTACACGTAAAACGAGAAAGGTTTGTCAATTGACACGGCGAACTGGAGCGAACGTGCAGAGCGAAACATCGGATATAGTTACATCTGTCAGGTTTCAATATTAAACTCGTTACGTTCATTGGCTTTTAATACATTTTTAAGTTAATTTTTTTGAAACTTACATTGTTAAAGAACTGTTATAATAGTCAAATATTTTTGGATTGAAGAAAAGTTTGCAAGGAACCTGCTCTAACCAATTGAGCTACTATTACTAATATATATAATTCCATATTCAAATAGTTAAGCCTTCAGAGTGATACTGGTTTTCACATTATAATTGATATCTACGTTGTTATTTAAAAAAATGAAAACTAAAACATATTCGTATTTTTAAGAGTCTAATACGATTGTTTTTCGAGTTTTAAACCGTTTATAGTACCTAAGTGTTGTCTGTAGTTTACACAAATCTTTTACATTATTAAAAAACACTTTTAAGGGTTTAAAACGCCAAAATATTGCTTACTGAATTGCGGTGCCCGGTAGCCGGTGACCGCATTAATGCATCCGAAACATTGGGCCGTAGTTCAAATTTTGGGCTTTTAAGGCACAATACAAACAAGTCACGAGTAACAACGTATATATTTAATATTTCGCGTTTTAAACCGTTAAAAGTCTTTGGCACAATTTGGCTTTTAGGGCACAATACAAGCCACCGGTAAAACGTATGTATTATATACATATATGTTTTTGGGATGCAATGATGACTTGGTCATCTTGCATGTGGGTTAACGAGTGTTGCGCCATGACAACCAAGCACGACCAATTGGATCGACACTAGCTAGTGTTGTGCCACATCGCTAAGAGAATAACCCATTATACCTTTATACTTTTACGAGTTTTTTATCGATGAAATAAGTGTAGTGAACGAGTTGCAATTATTACACTCTTAAAAGTAATAAGTACATATACGTTTTTTTACAGATTATACAATAATATTAAGAATGAGAGCATCGAGATTTTTTTTATGTTTGTCGGGCTTTTATAAAGACATTTTATATGAGTTTGATAGTAAATATCTTTTTAAATCTCTGTATTAAGTTTAAATATACATTCTAAAACATTGTTATGTTTATTTTTTGCAAAAGTTTTGTATTCTGTAGCTATGTTTTATATGTTAAATATATATTTAAGATAAAAATCCAGTTTCCCTCTGTGGGGCATGGGCGAACACATTTCCGTGTCTGATTTATTGTTCAAGTTCAATTAGTTTACAACACTAACTTCGGACTGAAATTATAATATTGTATTTTTTGATTAATTATAAATGTATTTTAGATTGGCACGACACAGGAGGAACTATCGTATCCTACATCTTCAAATTTCAATGATAAATACACCCCTCGCCCAATCTAATTTCAACCTTAACACCTACGTATTAAGGTTCATTGTTTTACACCTTGTTACTTACGTTCAACTTTTCCAAACTTTAATATTTTTTACATGTTATTGAGGACCATGGGGTTCAGATAATGATAGGTACAATACCCCAGCAATATAATATTTACACTAGATGTGTTGTCGACCTTTTTTGGCTTCCGAAATTCGGAATGGCATTTCTTCTAAGACAGAACCGAAACACAATTTAACTTACAGTTTGCACTGGGGGCGTCGGTAAAGATTCGATTCTTCCAAGTAATAAAAGAAAAAAACGCCATATAAAATCTTAAAAGGGTACGCTATCGTCCTATTTTGACTTTGCATATTCTTTCATAATGTTTTACCAGCATTCGAACGCAGAAGCTCTCGTTGAGATAATTCACGTAGATGTAGCGAGATGAAAATCACCAAGCCTTAGTGGCTTTAATAATATAAATGTAGGTAAACTTAGAGCGGTCGAATTTCTCTAGTTATAAAAAACTACTTAAGAGCTAACAGCGTTATAATCATCGCTGTAGGCCACTGGCGAGATTATAAACGCTCTATGTCTGAAGATAATAATGTAAGATCATCAGCCCTTTATAAGTTCCCACAGCTGGGAATCGTGCTAAGAGAGCATATACAACATTTGTGTTTGTATATTTTACTTGTATAATTTTTGATCGACATGACAGCTTATCTACACGAAAACGTTATTATAATTTACCACATTATCCTTGTTGCTTTATCCAACATAAGTCTACAATAAGTCTCCAGCAAGTCTAGCAAGTTGCATTACATTTAAACAAGCCTTGTTCGGTTATCTCACAATCTAACTATAAACTAAATACTTGGGCAACATGTACTTGCGTCGGCTGCCTATACGTATCTCGTTATCTTAATTAACATGAATCTAAGCGTCCTCGATCAGTTATACAAAGTATATCTGCGGAAAGATCGAACGTCTACAAATTGTATATAAGTTATTTATGGCAACTACTACGTAATAACTGGGAAGCGCAAAATGCGCATGCGCAATTGAAAGTTTTTTTTTTATATAAAAAATATAATTAGTATAATAAAAATAATTCTAGTATAAACAATATATAGATCGAGAGCGCATCTTGTTTATGTGTACAATACTCGTATTGAACCTTCCATTAAAAGAATTCCCCTAAACTGGTCTATTAAAAAAGTATTCTTGTGTGGTAACTGTCAAATTAGATAGTGTTTCGTAATATCAGGATGCCTTTATGCAAAAAGGACAATGTATTATAAATAAACATTAGCCTAAGACTTTTCTTTCAATTGTATTAGGCCTTTGTTATTTGCACAATTATAACGCCATCTTTAAGATCAGCCAAGTGTTAGCGCTTAAGTAAAACACAAAAAAAATATTTATTGATATTTGCATTATCATAATTCCTCTTTTCGCATCGCCGTCGGGTTGAGATAAGTTACAATTACTATTTCGCTAAGCGCGATAATGTCGGGCCAGTTTTACGAACCACGCTGCGGCCGGTGATTTTCACTCGAGATACACATTCACGACAATACGACGGATTTAATTGGTGCTCTTACACAGAGTACACGTTTCGCACCGAGTCGAGAGGCTGTTCTCGAAAATGGGGCATCGCTGCGCACGCGCAGGTGCGCCACGAAATGCGAGTGATTGGCAACGTTTTCAGTGCGCTCCGATTTATGCTAAGCTACAGTAGGGCCTCGGTAATCTGGACCCCCGATGGTTCGGTGATCTCAGTACTCCGGCGAGTGTAGGTACGGGCTGTTTTGCATAAGCCAACACACCGCCCGTCAATGTTTTGTTTGTCGCTTTTGGTTTAATAAAGGCTCGCTGACTTTATGATGCCGCCACGTAAACAAAGAGCCAATGTAAAAAATAGTTGTAATTTGTCTTTATGAAATACCTATATTGCTAACCATTGGTTATTTTAAAAATTGATTAAAGAAACTTAGTTTAAATATGTGCTTTATCAACATTAAACAGGTATGACGTGCTATAATCCGGACACCCCGAAAATCCGAATAGGGTCTTGTGTTTGAGTCTCCGGATTAACGAGGCCCTACTGTATTTCTATTCCAACGTTTTATATATGCAAAATCGTGGCGTACATAAACAAGGGGAATATTTCACCTGACAAGTCTCACAGATCAATGTTGTTCCGACCAAATATGGAGCGCTAGTGAATTCCAGAACGTCATCACGTCACTCAGTTTGTTGTACGGTCGGCCGCGCAAGCTCACCTCTGCCATTTGCTGAAGATGCTTCGAGCCTTTGATCTCTCGCACGCACGCCCGTCATTTTTTGTGTCGGATATTATAATCTTTTGGGAACCGATAAAAGTGAAATTGAATTGAGGTCAAATCGAGATCTTTGCGCAGCGTGAAGATCTTATTCATACTTAAAATTGAATACATCGCAATGCATTTTAACATTTGATTTTTCGATAAATTATATGTATCGATCGGGTCAGATGATAAATCTTATATATAAAACTGAAGAGTGTGTCTCAAGAACTACTGGTTTGAATTGAAAAATTCTAAATAAAAGGAGAAATGCGGTGGAAAAGGGACACGACTGCAAGAACGACGGGACGTGACCGATGTCGTGGGTAATATTTATCAATTTATAAAGATGTGAGTTTGCAAAAACAAATTTTGATGGCCCAAAATCACTATTCTACGCTGACGAAGTCGCTGGCACAGTTAGAGGTAAAATAACTTCATTAATTAGTGATTATTACTTTTTTATTATAACAGAGGAGGATAGCGAAGCCTGAAATTAACTTGATGGAAGATTAAAGCTAATTTCAGGCTTGTCATCTTAACAATTTTCTGTTTATTTTAATAATATTATCGTCAAATTGAAACCAATATCGGAATTTAGTTCTCATCTTTTTTATCTGCAGTCAGTGGCTCGTGTCTCGATCGAAATGTCCATCTTCCAGATCTATATCTTGCATAACCTACACACACTACCAATACAGGTTTGAATCTAGAACTACTACAACTAGGACAATAAATTCATCTGTTCGTAATGGGCCGTCAAAACCTAACCTAACTTCTAGTTAACCATACCAACTGCAGTATGTTCAAAACTTAACTCTAATGTTTCTAGATGGAAAGCCACTCTCTCTTTAAGTGTCTATGAGCAATTTGTTATATTAATTAGTGTATGATAGCTGCGTAAAATACTGTTACGAGAAATCTAGGTGTATTCAAAGATTCACGATCTTTAATGGCGCAGATAGCTTGGGTCCGTTTAGCGAATGGTGCGTCGAATTCTGAAGTAAAATATGGTCGAGTGTGTCTGTTCGATTTTCCCACGCGGCTAGCGGGCTGCCGAGCTGGCATAATGACTAACATTAAATACACGACTACATAAATTGTAGCAATATAAATCAATATGAGAATTGTTGCAAATTCTGCTACTATTTCTTATTAGATTATTGCAGACGCTAAGCCGAAATGGAATGGATGGACGTCGAAATATTGTAAGGAAAGTGAAATTGAGTTTCCCACTATGTGTGCACACACCCGAAAGCTTAGACTTCTGTACCCCGTCCGATCGAAACGATTTATTGTCTCCCCAGGACCTCTTATTGTTATTAAAATAAAACACTTTAACGATTTAAAACGCGTTCTTATATACAACGTTCTCAGTTTTTTTGTAGTGTATCTAGTTTCAGCATTGTACCCGAACGAAGCCGGGGCGAATCACTAGTTATATATATTTTTTTAATATTAGCGAACATCCGAGTCATTAGGAGTATATCAAAAAGCAATTGAATTCAATTGCACCTACTTATTTTAATCTTACATATCGAAGTTGCACTTAAATATGATTTGCAAAAAGCGTCAATCACGGTTTTATTTCGAAATAATTCTGCCCCACATAACAGGTGGGCACGAAAAAGAGAAACGGAGTGCTCGAAAGAAAATCTTATTATGCACTTGGGGCGATATTCGAGACGACATCGCCATATGCTCCAGTTACGGAAAACGCGCCCTCCAAATTTCGAGCCGGTTTATTCTCGCTTCAATCAAACCGCACATAACGAGTAAGTTTAAAAAGACACTGCATGTTCTACATAATTTTATAATAAACAATATTAATATTATTATATTGTATGACAGGATAGACAAGCGTGGAATTCATTGATAGAAGAATACCCTATTCATATAAGAATTAAGCAACGAGACGTAAGACATCCGAAACACAATTAAACGTATCGGCTTTATCATTTGTAGACGGTGGCTAGTAATTCCTTTCAAACCTACATAATACACATTCCGTTTAATATCCAGATTTCAACACCAATTCTAGTAATAGGTCGGGAGCGCATCTGCAAAAGTTGGGTCAATGTTTTTCAGGTCCCAATACTCGTCTATTATACGAGTATGTGTTGTTTATAGTTATTAAACTTTTATCTGTAACAATATTTTTTTTGCAAGCAAGGACATTGAAACTTTCAACAAATAAAAAACTGGATTACCCACTATGGCTTCAGTAGTACGTGTAAAGCTTTATAAATAACGTACAGTGCTTCCGCGTAAAAAATACTAAACTCGTTGCACAAGAAATTATAACTGCATTAATTATTGTTTGTTGTATTTATATAGGCGGACATTGTAATAACTGAAGTTATGGCAAACTTTTGCGCGCAGCTCACGAAGCTGCGATCATGGTTTAATTAACTTAAAAATCATTTTAGATACTATCTGTAGGTTAGACGAGTAGTACACATTGAAATAAAATACTTTAACGGTTTAAAACGCGATATATAATAGTTAAACTTGTTTGAAAATTATTAACTACGGCCTTACGTTTCGGATGCTTTCCAACAGCCTTGGTCACGGGGAGACTAAACATGGATCCTCCATTTTTAGTCTCCCCGTCTCTGACGTCAAAGTAAAAATAATTTCCAAACAAGTTTAACTAATATATATCGCATTTTAAACCGTTAAAGTGTATTATTTAATGAAAAAAATTGACATGGCGGGACTTGATTCGGCATCTACACAAATTGAGTTTCCATCGACTTTCTTTAATTCATTAATAAATGCAACTCTCAATGTAATTTCAACTATAACACCCACGTATTGAGGTTCAACGTCTAATGCTATGCCGTAAACGAGTCGATGAGAAATTATATCGTGCGCGTTTGAATCCGTTCAAAACGGTTTTTTTAATGTCTACAAATTATTTACCGATCAAGCTTAAGACAATATTCAAAACTAGGTTTGGCGTTTTATCTTATTAGCCACAGATACAATATCTATGTCTTCTTCTTCTTGCCTTTTTACTGGCATTTTTTCTTCCATTAATTAATATAATCTTCATGTTGATCCAAATTAGATATCTATTGAAGGAAATATTCCAGTGCTTTCAGAGATTTGCAAAATTAGCACAGACACATCATAAGTTTTTATATTATATAAAGCAAGTAAGTAAGAAAACAAACAGTATAACACATTACAACTCAACTACAAGTATGCGTATTGGCATGTGAATAGAATTGATGACTAAACATTCTTAAACAAAGCGAGAGAAATGGTATTTTGACATGCGAACTAACCAACTATTACAAAAGCTTAATACTAACTAATTGTCGTGCAACGTATTTTGATGGCCACTTTTGAAAAGAGATATTTAGCTTCGATTAATTGTTGACAGCCTCTTGACAGCACAGAAGCTATAATGTATAATGAGTTGTAATATTGAACAAGCGGTGGCTAATTTAACAGTTGTTAGGCAAACGTGATATTTTTTATGTTTTATGTACGATGCAAAGATACTCACTAGCGCCACGAGTGTCAAAATTGTGAAGCTGTCTAAGAACGACGGTTCGACAATTTTTGTTACAATTTACGGGATATGTTTTTTAATAATATTTATGTTTTTTTTTTTGCTGGACTCAACAAAACTCAAAAATGGATTATGGGCGATGTTTTTGTATTATACGCGATTAATATGAAATAATACACTATAAAACCGTTTATAAACGGTATTAAGCATTATAGACATGTCGAGACGTAAAAAAATTTAATCAAGTAACGTATTTCACGTTTAAATTTGTTCAAATTCTTTTACCCATTGTTTTAAAACATTTAAATAGATAATTACGAGGCGAGATTTAGGCAAGTCAATGAAAAATGGAAGATAACCTTTGAATAACGTAACATTACGTTAGTAGTTAAAATATCTCCATGAGTTCGTATGTATGTCAAGATTCGCTCATACCAAACCAATTACTAGATGCAAATTATTCAGGAACTAACAAGAGTCACCTCATATAACTCAGTATAAATCTCTTTCCTACATATTAGTATGTAATTTATTATTAAATCTAGGTGTGACTTAAGAATTAAAGTTTTTCATTATTGGCTATAACAGCAAATCTTGCAACCATATTAGCATTAAATAAAACACTTTAACGGTTTAAAACGCGATATATACTGTCTATAGTTTAAGCGAGTAGTACTCATTTAAATAAAACAGTTTAATGGTTTAAAATGCGATATATTAGTTAAACTTATTTGGAAATGATTTTTTACTTCGGCCCGACGTTTCGAATGCTTTGCAGCAGCCGTGGTCATGGGGAGACTAAAGATGGAGGATGTCTCTGACGTAAAAGTAAAAAATTGCTACGCTAGCGCCATCTGTTCCGTCGAAGTTGGTATTTGGCGAAACTGGCCGGGTTTCCCCGTGTCCTCGTGAGCACGGCTGCTGCAAAGCATCCGAAACGTCGGCCCGAAGTTCAAAATCATTTTCAAATAAGTTTAACTAATGTACCGCGTTTTAAACCGTTAAAGTGTTTTATTTAATTGTGCACTACTTGCGTAAACTATTGACAGTATGTATCAACATTTACAACCGCTTCGTATATGAGTATTACTGTATGTAGTTATTCAACCGTAACGGAGAGTTCTATAGATTATGTAATTCTTAATAACCATACTAATATGTGTCTGATATTATGGAAATACTTCATGTAATAATAATAATTTTCAAGTCGTGACCTAACACCATCACTTTGTTTCGTCATTAATAGCATGTCCTTATTTATAGATATTATCTCGTTTATCGGTTGCTAATATTTCGAAACTACAGTTTACAGTAATTTGCATATTCTGTGGCGGTTCTAAGTCTGTGCAGTTTCGTAGACTCAGTTGCGGTAGGTCCGGGAAGTGCACGTAGAAACGCTATAAATACTTAAGTATTCATGTTCGTAATAAAACAAGAGATCGCCTACTTTGGGGTCTTCAAGTTACTAGAGATGTGCTGAACGTGCTTTTAACCGAAGCCGAATTTCGGTTCAAGTCCTACAAACTTATTTTTATGATAGACAATCAATTAACTTAATGGTGGATGTAATGCCTAAGCTTTATAGTATCTATTTCATTATTGAAGGATCATAAATCATCTTGTAGAATTTGATGTAGGTAATCGTAACTTTTCTAATGTTGTAAAATAGCAAAGTATATATTAATGCCTCCGTACTATTTAGTTAATTATTTTGTTGACTTAAAGAGCTTCTTAATTTTGATTAAGAAGCTACCTCGGAACACAATATTTACGGTTTACTAATCATGATTATATCATCTATTTATTTATTAAACAAAAATATATGAAGCCCTGACAGGGATGCCCCCAATGCAGCTTCAACACTTATGTGCTTATAAAGTTAGCTTCGTGTCTTGCCAACTCTCTCAAAGGACATCACTCTCATCACATCGTGGGCTCGATGCGGCGATTGCGGCTGGGACGCGAAGCAGCGGAGGCTGATGCCGCTTCCAGACATAATTATCTGGGTCGTATAGTGCAATTCTTACCCTCAGCTCGTTGTACCCCACCATGCTCATAACAAACAGAGTAGGATACCGAAGCAGATAAAATAGGTAAATTTATCGTAAGTATATACCAGCAGTTCCTTACTACAAGTTATGATGGATCGAATTTCTACCTCCTCAAGTTCGGTTAACTGGAATTCGGATAACCCAAACTGTTCCGACTTCACCCATCCCTAAAAACGACCAATTAAATAAGTTAGTCGTAAACTCCAGAGGTGCAGAACTAGCAATAAGTTAAAATTGAAATGGGACGTTTATTAATTTGCATAGCGGAGGATGGCCAGATGATCCAGATTAATGCAGATCCTTTCACCGAATACAGCCTTGAGAGGCTTTAAAATGGCGACTGACCATTACCGATGCACTAATGTCCCACCAAACGATTAACATAGATCGACAGATACCGATACACACTGACAGTGCGGCGGTCTAATGACTACAAAACTCGGTTATTACTTACTGAATTTATACTACACGAATAGTAGTATTGTTTCGAAATAAACATTAATGGAAGTTTGTTGTTTATGCTAGATTACGTTAAATATAATATTTTTGAAATAAGAAACGGGTGTTTTAATCGTACCTAGTCAAATAAAGTAATGTAATGTATTTATTTAAATAAAACTTATAACGGTTAAAAACGGGAAGTATATTACTTGATTTAATCGTATCTATTGAAAGTAATAAGGAACATAATTAATCCTTAAAATTAAACACATATAATGGTTGAAAACACGAAATATATTAGTTAATTTAATTGTATCTAAAAGAAATAACTAATATAATTCGATCATATAATTAATTATTTTAACAAAATACTTATAACGGTTTAAAACGCGAAATATATTAAACAATTTTAATCGTGTCAAGTAAAAGAAATAATTGGCCAATAGAATGATTATTTAAATAGAACTTTCTAGCTTAAACGCGATACATATTAGTAAATTTAAACGTTTGTAGTAAAATGCGTTTTAAACCGTTAAAAACCGTTTAAAAGTATTTTATTTCAACGTGTCAATGCGTCAATCTTATAACCTTTAATTAAATAATGTATTATGATGTGTTACATTTAGAAATTCTATTAAAATGTCGGTTTACAATACGGAATTTCAACCGCTCAGATAATATTTGCGTGGAACTAAAAGCATTATCTAGATACGGAATGCATATATTTTGCACCCGGACGCGGTTTAAATGGTTGCGGTCTTATTATAGTTCTTTATGAAGGTGGGAAAACCTAAAAGGCAATATAAGGGTTTTTTTAGAGTTTATAACAATGTGAAAAGTGGAATCCCAGCCTTATTAGGCTTCGGGTTTAACCCATTTCTTCGTCCGTTTTATGTAGGTATTGACAGATAACTTATTACTTATTGACAGGTAACTCAGATATCTGTGCCCTGCTTGACCGAAGTTTGTTAAGTCTCTAAAGTTTTGTTTTCAGGTTAACTAATTAAATAATATTCTACATAAACCTACTAGTAACTAAATGCTAACTTGTAAATCTATACTAATATCATAAAGCTATAGAGTTTGTTTATTTGAATTCGCTAATCTTAAGAACTACTGCTTCGAATTGAAAAATTATTTTTGTAGAATATGTGTCAGACGGTTTAAAACGTGATATATATCATTTATAAATCGCGTTTTAAACCATTTAAGTGGTTTTAACTAAAAGTGTTCTTCTAGCGTAAACTACAGAAACACGTTTTGCTTAACTAAAGACTTTTCGGTTTAAAACGCGAAATATATTTCTTTGCAAAAATTCGATCAAACAATTATAAGTAAGTAAGCTTAAGTATGGCTTTAAAACCGTTTTCTTAATGTCACACAGATTATTATTGTAAAAGTCATACATTTTACGAGATATTGGCGGTCTGTGAACCGGAATTGTATCTTTTAATTGAAGGGTTCTTTGATTGGTGCTGTTTGGCGAATGTAATTGCGAGTGAAGTGAAAACATTTTTATTTATAACTTTCATTTCGGTGCTCCAAATATTGACATTTCACGTACGAACCGCCGATGTTAAAGATTACATTCTTGATGCACAACGATATACAGGGTGTCCCACGGTCGTATATACTATAAATAACGAATCTGGCTTTATTTATATACATATTTTAGGCCATAAAACACGGATTATTGCACTACGTTTGACAATAAAACCATTGTATCTCGATATGAATAGTTCAAACACTTTTTTAATATGAAAATCGACTAGTAAGAAATATATGATTTTACTTAATTATATGAATTAAAACTTGCTTACTTAGTAAGTCAACGATTACTTACAGCTAAGCGGCAAGCTAATCAAAATAAATCGTTATCGATCCGCAATGCGCATATTATATCAAAAAGGAATCTCTATCATACCTAATCCTGAATATCTTAAGTAATATTATAAACTTTAAGAGTTTGTTTAAATGCTTTTATGTCAGATACTACGGCTGCAAATAATAGAATCGAAAAAACATGTTTAAAAAACGGGGAAATTTAATTTTACTCTTTTACTTTACTTTGTACGATTAGATCAAATAATATATTTCGATTTTTAAATCGTTATAAGTAAATACATAAATTATATAATCGAATTATATTACTTATTTTTTTGAGGATATCCATCGCGTGCGCTGCGAAAAGGGTTTAGTTAACCAGAAAATACGTCTCAAACAATGATTCTAGTGGTTGATAGAATGATTGTGATATATGTCTCGTGAGTAAAATAAAGCTGTTACATCGGTGCGAAGGTTCTTTGCAAAAAATAATATGATGCCCAAAATAACGATCCACGCGGACGTATTCGCGGGCATAGCTAGTCTTAAATGTACAAAGATACAAAAACACGTATACACGTTAGGTCACCTACGTACTCTATCGACGCACTGACATTAGATACGGTGGAATCAAGAACCAATCTTCACTCGTAATGGCTTTTGCGAAACACGTCTCATCATTGCTATATACGCCGAATATATTTACATAGCGCAGTGAGTGATGTGAAAGTTTTTAATAATAATATGCTCTAGGAGCTAATTACTGGTGCTATTAGCTCCTAGAGCTATTAGCTTCTAGAGATTTTTATTATTATTCTAATAATTTCGTTTATATTCATTACCACAATCTACACTAATATTATGAAGCTAAAAAGTTTGTTTGTTTAAACGCTAATCTCAGGAACTTCTAGATCGAATTGAAATATTCCTGTGTTGGAAAGATTATTTATCAAAGAAGGCTTCCGGCTATATGACATCAGGTGCAATCAATTGGAACGAAGGAACAGTGGAAAATGTTGAAAGAAAGGCAAATCGTCGGGCCTAAGTGAAAAATCATTTTCAAATAAGTTAACTAAATATAGTCTATAATAGTTTATCGCGTTTTAAACCGTTAAAGTGTTTTATTTAAAAAGGAAAATTATTCATCTTCGCCCGATTACGTTGCATTAAAAATGTATCAAAGAATAATTCGCCATTAAATAATCTAAAAACGAGTCCCCGACAGCATACGTCTATCTATTAGGATTAACTCACAAAAACCCTTTTTATCGTGGTTAAATTTGGTTGGCAAGAACGTGTGCCAGGTTAGCTAGTAAATAATATAAAGCGTAAATGCGATCGATGCGATGATTTTTAAATTACTATAATATAGATAAAATCGAAAACTGAAACTTGAACAACGTAAAGAAAATTCGATCATTTTGTTTATTTCGATTCTTGTTAGTTTACTCTGCCCGAGAGTATGTTAGTAGGTCGCACAACGATGTTGATTAAAAACCAAAAGTAGGTAGCGATAAGTGATCTACAAAGCTTTGGTAGATCGCCAACGAGATATTTTGTTTCATTGTGTTCGAGTGACAGCACGAAACACTATAGCCGTGGGTTCGAGTCTTCAAACCGCTGGACAGAATTCCAAATTTAAATAAAACACTTTAACGGTTTAAAACGCGATATATTAGTTAAACTTATTTAAAAATGATTTTTAACTTCGGCCCGACGTTTCGGATGCTTTGCAGCAGCCGTGGTCACGGGGAATTCAAAATTCGAATCTTCGGTGCGTCCGCACTCAACAAGTGGGGGATCACTTAAGTGGAAAATCAATCTCACTCGCTTTTTTAACGTTAAATAAGAGAACTGCAAAAACTTTTTAAGGTCATCGCAGAATACTTAGTGATTAATAGACCAATAAATAGGTATGCCATGTGCAAAAACACGAACAGGATTCGTAAAATCCGCATAACAATGTCGGGGGATACGAATTCGAAGGCATAAAAACGTTACACTCAACTGATATCCGGTATGATATAGTCAACGCGACAATTGCAGGGCACCAAAGTTTGAAAAGGAAAATGTATTATATCTATACTCATTTTATAAAGCTGAAGAGTTTGTTTGTTTGAACGCGCCGATCTCAGGAACTACTTCAAATAGAAAACTACTTTTGTGCCTTGGTTTGGACCAGTAATACATTTTGATGTCCACAATAACTATAACATGCGGACAAACTTACACATCTACTTAGTTTATTATGTTATATGTACCTACATTTTTTAAATGTACAATTAAATTGTAAAAGAAGTCCAACGCTGAAAAAGTCCCAAATCATTTTTAATTCTAAAGTGAAAACTGCTACATCAGCGCCATCTTTTTCCTTGCAACATAACAAACATTACAAAAGTAAACAAATACATTTCGCGTTTTAAACCGATAAATGTGTATTAATCGCGTCAACAACATGAAAAATCCATTAAATTTAAATGTTTTTAGCAGCATTTTTCAGGTGTGTAAGTAATTAATAAAACAATGTATTTCAAATTTCGTTAAATTTATCACATTTAATATAAAGCATTATTTTATTAAATAGACCCGAATTACATAATTTATATTTGTACGAAACGAGTAGATACACAACCTTTTTGAGAATTTTGCCTCTATGTTTGTTATATGATGACGTTTCAAATGTCAAATTCACTAAATTTTCCACATTACATATTCTAACCATACCTACAGTCCAAGATTGCTAATTCAGTGTTGACGTGTTTGGACAGTCGCAACTAACATGATTAATGGATCCTATTCACCATCTTCAAATGAGTCACAAAGCCAAGAATCACATAAGACTTGAATATAGATGGAAATACAGGTTCAATTCGTTGAAAAGTTTTCGATTCTACATGAGATGTGTGATTCGTCAATGGTCTTTCATCTTTCCCGCTAACTTATGGTTGCAGATCGTGCGAGCTAAGATAAAGAAGCCACCAAAGGCTGTACGCATGTGTATTTTACATGCGTAAAAATCGAAGGTTTTAGATAATTAATCGTTTAAATAAAACACTTTAACGGTTTCAAACGCGATATTTTTCTTAAACTCGTTTAAAAATAATTTTTAGTCTCCCCGTGACCACGGCTACTGCAAAGCATCCGAGACGTCGGGCCGAAGTTAAAAATTATTTTCAAATAAGTTTAACGAACATATCGCGTTTTAAACCGTTAAAGTGTTTTATTTAAATTTATTCAGAATCAAGTTTTATCATTATACGTACTTATGATTCTTAGCACCTAATTGCCTTCCCGGAATCTATCCACTGACATTTGAAATTATTAAATAGGTAATAAATTTAATTGCAACTTGGACTGCTTGGACCCGAGTAGAAAAGTGTTGTTTTTAGACATTCTTAGGCAAGAATATTCTAGAAAAAAATAATTATTGAAATCTGTTTAGTTGTTTTCGAGAAATGTGCTTAGCAACCCCTTCAACGATCGATTTTCATCTTACATATTATACCAAAGAGTTAACATACCGCTTAAAATAAATAAGAAATGCTCTAGTTTTTATCGAGATTATAATCGCGATCAATACCTGGAAACACGCATGAACCGAAGGTATTTCCGTATCGGTTGACGTCCGGCAAACCTTCGACATTTCCGAGCCAAACAACTTAAGTCGTGGGCCAGCGCGGGGTGAGAGGCGAGCGGAGTCTGAGCTACAGCGGCGCATGAGCATATTGTAAAGCGTTTTCTCTTACAAGTCATTTTAGTATTGAAATATACGTGAAATAATAATGGAATAAAATTAGGTTATCGTAACAACTCGCCAGTGGCCATCTTTAAACTCGCGGCCTGCCCAATAAGAATTTGAAACATTTGTTTTTACGCTGCGCGCAGCCGTTCGTCTCGCTCGTTACAATATTGAAAGCTTGCTGTAAGAAAGGAACGGATATAGAAACACGCTTCTATCGACGAATAGTCATTGTTCTTGATAGTAATGGAACAAAATAAAGACAGAGCAGCGGTATTCGTGACTAAGAGACAAAACTAGCGAGATTGAGGTGTGCGAGTGAGACGGAGCATAAGGTTTTTGGGTCGACGTCCGGACGGAGGAACTTAAAATTGAATTAAAGCTAAGAATTTATTTACAACATATCAAATACCAGGATACATGAGACGTATAGTGTATTGGAGAAATCGGTAGTTTTTGCAGGCAATATTAATTGAGTTTTAATAATGACTCGAATAGATATATGATATTCAAGTATGTCGCGTTTTAAGAAATAATTTTGCCTTAATAATGTTTTAAATTGGTTTAAAATAAGTTATCTATTTTGCAACTCTATCGTTTTAGTTATCTTTTAGAAATCGTAAACAAATATGCATGCGCGGTGACGTAACAATTAATGCATCACTATCGCTTCATTCCAGTCCACAACGTCACGGGACGTCATATCTCTATCTCTCTCCCACAGCATGTGGACGTCCCGCTCATACCGTTACGCCGGCGTCCTTGGCTGAGTTCTTTCTTGCGCGGGCGCTGCAGGTCGCTCTTAACCCGTTCCGCGCTGTTACCACTAGCTGTGCACGTGTGGTTCATTCTTTACATGTGTGTGTTTTTCTACTTGTGTGCGACACACCCGCGCTCTTGTGTGTCTGTGTGCAAGCATTGAATTAGTGTTAACGGATATTACGGAATTTTGTCAGATAAATACTTCAAAGTGAACTAAGAAACGCGGCTCGAATAACTTTAATCTCCATTTTGTATATAAGGTTGTACTCCTGTTTTCATTACTAAAGTCGCTACATTATTAAAAAGTTTTATGATCATAACTACTTCCTTGTTCCATGCCGAGCTGAATCTTAAAACACATTACGTCATTTCACGGAAAAATAACGAAATAAATCTAGTTTCACACAGTCAAAAAAGACAGAAATAACTCGTAATTTGGTTTTTGATTATTCGATTTGCTTAAAATACGGAAGAATGTTATTTTTTCGATTTTTTAAGTAAAAAGATACAGAGTGAAAATCAATTATATATTGTAATTATACAATGATTAGATCCGTACTATTTGACCTCGCAAATGTCAATTTGAAAAGCTCACTTTTTGCAACGTCAACCTAGATTATTTATTAGGAATGGCTCATTATATTTATCGGAACAGTAATGACATTCGTCCACACAACCTTGCAGCCAACAATGGCCAGTTCACGTGTTCAATTGATATAACAATTTCGAAATAACAAAGGTCAGTATCACAAACGCGCGTAGAACAATTACGATTTTAATTACTTGGCGTTCTGATTTTTTATCTCGAACGTATTAAAATGCGATGAGACTAATCTGCAGTTATCGAGGATTGTGCAAGCGGCAAGGACGCCGATCGGCGTACAGTGTTGCAGCAATAAGTCGCCAATCGAACTTAATACTTGCTTATTTAATATTTTATCGAGCCGCGATTACAGTTTAAAATTTAACGATATTATTTTTATGGTTTATATTTAAGATTTAAAAAATTCAAGATTATGTGAGCTGGAAAGTATTAAGAGTCATTTTGGTCGCGGTGTCGTGTGTCATAGCAGTTTCAATCTCATATTCTTTCACTAGCTGTGTCAGCGACTTCGTCCGCGTATAATAGTTATTTTTATAAATTATATTACCACATCTTTATAAATTAAAGCTGTTACCCTAATTATTGCAAGTAATCTTAAAAGATAGACATATACTGTCGTGGATATTTTTTTAGACCATTTATATAGGAATAATTTGTTCATACATATTTTTTGGATATATTGAACTGTTTTCGTAGCGTACGCAACGGAATCCTACAAGAATGAATAGTTTTCCCCGTTTTCTTTACATTTCCCATTGTTTCTTTGCTCGTAAGTTATATCGTCGTTTATAGCCTTCCTCGATATTTATCACGAACACACAAAAAAATCAATTCTAAAGAGATAGTTACTGAGATTAGCGCGTTCAAACAAACAAACTCTTTAGCTTTATATATTAGTAGAGACTTATTAACACCGAAAGAAATCTTGGTACTGCGTACCTTGGATCAGATTAATCCACCTTTATAATAGCAATGATAGTACACGGGTTGCACACAGACGTAGTGTCGGTACACAAGTGGCGTTGTGTGCGTGGACACGTACACACCCGCAGGAGGTTCAACGTACCAATTGCCAACTTCGAGAGTTCCTTGTTCTACTTTACCACTGACACTGTATCCAAAAAGATCCCAACGCTTATTTGACATAAACGGTTGTTAATACATTTTTAATCAAGATAAAAGCAATACATTTATCAAATACTGTCTGTAGTTTACGCGAGTACACATTTAAATAAAACACTTTACGTTTTAAAAAGCGATGTATATAGTTAAACTTCTTTGATTATTTAAACTACGGCACGACGTTTCGGATGCTTTGCAGCAGCCGTGATCACGGGGAGTTAATTAGTGGTTAAACGCGTTGCCTTTTAGCACGATGGGTTCTGAGTTCAAATTCCGAGTGTTTCAGTTGGGTAGGACTATTAACTTGTCTATAGATATAATTTAATATATCCAAAGTGACAATAGGTCGAGAGCGCATTTTGTCACGATGTTATATGGCTGTGGTATTTAACCTTCTATTAAGCGAACCCCGGGCTTGTCTGTCCTCTTATATATTAAAAAAGTAGTTAAGACGAACACAGAAACGCCACAAAAGGTTATGGGATTTAACTATTTTATGCGTTTGGATTATTATTTCTTTTGTAATTGTAATTAGTACATAAAATTAATTATATAAAAAAGAAATATATTTATCTTCTATAACAAATAAGGATATACTAAAATAAAATATTGTTCAAACGTAATTGTAGTACCATACACACTTAGAGTTCGCAACATATCGTCGCGCCATACAAAAGACTTCAACGCGCGTGTCATTGACAGATTTTATGTTTTAGGCTTGTGATACTGTAATAAAAGTGAATCTATGAGTATATGTTAAGTTCTTATATAATGCTTCTGCGCACACTTTGCTTAAATTATAGCTTTAGGCCAATTGAACCAAAGTAACTACTGCATAATAAAAGAAAAATAACTACAATATTTTGAAAGTACGCTTTTTATGTTACAGGAGGAGACCCCGCCATATAATATTTAAATAGGATACGCTCTTGACCTATTTCAGCTTTGGATATTCGGATTTTTATAGACCAAAGACGAAACGCAATTAACACGGCGTTTTCATCTGTGGACCGTGGTTCGGAAGCCAGATAGATATAAAATGAACCCATCGGGGACCGAACCCACGACCCGTTGATTAGCCACACGTTGGTTTTATAAATGCTTTATATCACAACATTTCTATCTTTGTATTTATACAATTTTCATAAATTACTTTAACAAATCTATGAAGTGTTTAATAATAAATAACACATAATATGTTTTATAACATACATTTTCGTTGTAGAGGTTACTCGTAACTACTATAAGTAATATAATTCGTGTATTTTGAACATTCTATACATAACCAATTTAGATCCATTTTTACTCTCAAACTGCTTATAACGAATTATGGTCATAACCATTTCATTATATATTTTTAAAAAACCTCTTCGCTCGTAAACTTTCTCCCACTTATTCTATTATATGAGCTCGTCATGTATTATAATAATAACTTAGAATTGAAGATTTTTAGCGTTAGTTCGGTGGTAGCAATAATGATGAAAAACGAATTGTAGGTTCAATTCCAATATATTTCTAAATCTTTTAAATAAAACCTTTAACGGTTTAAAACGTGATATATTTTGGTTAAACTTGTTTGAAAAATATTTTTAACTACGGCCCGGCGTTTCGGACGCTTTGCAGCAGCCGTGGTAACAACGCGGCAACAAACAAGTTTAACTAAAATATTCCGCGTTTTAAACCGTTAAAGTGTTTAAATGTGTACTACTTGCGTAAACTACAGACAGTATATTTCTAAATCGTTTTATTTTATTATGCACGATTTCATTCGGCAAGTATGGACAATTAACTGATGCTACGTATAATGAAATAATCAAAACCAATGCGGGTCACAAAACACTGTTCACAAATGGACAAGATCAGTTTCAGTCTGGGGATTTCTAAAATTGAAACAGGTGGATAGCAAATCAATTTTACAAACTTTGTTAAAATCTATACGTTTTATTGGTACAAAAAACATTATTAACAAAAAGCGAAAAGGTCAGTGTGCCGGTTTATTGAATTATATAAAAAAGATGTCTGCACATATTATTAATTTGGCGAAAACAAACAAAATAAAATGAAATACACGCTATTTTTGCATATGTGTAAAATTCACCAATTTAATTTTATACATCTAACTAAAAAGGTTATTCTATTTAGCATTGTAAGTTACGATGCAAACTCCAGTTTCAACCAGTCGAACTGAATTTAACATCAATAGTTTCGTTAATACGAAACTCATTAAAACAACTTAATAAGTAAATTTCAAGTACGTATTTATATAAAACATTTTTAACGTTTAAATAAAACACTTTAACGGTTTAAAACGCGATATATTAGTTAAACTTATTTGAAAATTATTTTTAACTAACGAAACGTCGGGCCGAAGTTAAAAATAATTTTCAAATAAGTTTAACTAATATATCGCGTTTTAAACCGTTAAAGTGTTTTATTTAAATGTGTACTACTCGCGTAAACTATAGACAGTATTTACATTTTTAACGGTTTAAAACGCGAAATGTATCGCACCATTTATTTTACAAATTATCCTAAATGTCAAGCCGTGGTAAATAAGTATACTAACTAACTACAAACTAACATATCGCGTTTTGATTTATTTAAATGTAAGTAAAATACTTGAAATTTCAACTGTGCAGTTTGATATTTAATGGTGTAAAACTTTAGAACCTGTTTTATTGAGTATTGTTAAAATATAGTTCCTTACTTTTATTGGTATCTCAGATTTATAAGGCGTTATATAAATCAGACCCATATATCGCGCGATATAAATAAGAATTGTGAGCAACGCGGCATGCATTCGTGACCCCCCATTATTTTCCTGACACAAATGTCACCACATTACACACATTTATCACACTGACATTGTACTTCACGCGGAATGTGTCACAAAAGGTTTATTACTTCTGAAATATAGCGGAGGTTATCTGTGGCATACCTGAAGAATATCCACCGATTAAACACATTCAAATAAAATAGTTTAAAACACGATATATATATTTATTAAACTTACTTAGAGTTTATTTCAAAAACAGCCCGACGTTTCGGATGCCTTGCTGCAGCCGTGGCGACGGGGGGACAAGTGGGAGTTAAAATAGTTTGCAGATAAGTTTAACTAATGTATATCGCGTTTTAAACCGTTAAAGTGGTTTTTTAATAATTGCATTAAAGTTGCAGTACCCTTCCGTACGTAAAGGTTCGAAACAGAACCTTATAACTAAATATTACAAACTGTCTCTCAGTAGTTTTTATCACACAAAGGTATTGGTATTGAACCCGCTCTATTTAAATTATTTTGTCAAATTCCGTACGTTAAATTTATTTTGTTTTAAAGTTTCAATATACAAACAGCCTAAGTAGGTATAAAAACCGTCTTAAATTAATGATTATTCAGTCTATCTTAACCTTTTTTACATTTCATCGAACATAGATAGTTTAGCATATCATTGTTTTTCGGGCTGTTCAACCGCCGTGAGCGAGAAGTTCTCGACGTTTCAGCATCACGAGTGGACGGCATCATCAGGAGATGGTAGCTCCTTAACTTATCGAAGCATTAATTCTTCGCTCACAACAATGATATGCGTGAAAGCCTTACACGATTTATAAATAGTGTAAAAAATCTTACCTAAATACTTTTCAGATGTAAACCACGCACTCTGAAACAAAAATCACTTTATTACAACAATGATAAATGATTACAAAACACATTGATGTCAGAAATAACATAATGTACTCGATGTCAATATTTCTACGAACATATAAACACAGTGTGTACACGCTAAACAGTATTTTTAGACGTTCCAAAAACAATGTAGCAAAAAGCGCTGTAAAATTAGAAAGTGGTAATTGATTGATGACCGATTTTGAATACGTTTCGTACAAGTTATGAGAGAATTATATTTATTACATTCCCTGGCCGTTGTGGCGTGTAGTTGTTGTGTTTACTTTTATTTCGCGAGTGTTTACAGAGTACTGTAGCTTTATTTATGACAGAGAAGCGAGTCTATTTGATGGAAGGTAAAATAGCACAGACATATAACATCTAAACAAGATGTACTGTAGACCTGTTTGACTTTGTATTATGGCTAATATAATAGTAATTACTTTTTGGATGAATACATATAATTTTTGATTTCCTTAAGTGTATTATTATTAGGTATAGTTCATTGTTTAATTAAGCTTTTATCTACCTAAATTCAAAAGGCCGTGTATTCATATCATTAGTAACGGCACAATGTAATCCTTAATATATTCTGCCCAGAATGGTCTCAATACACGTATTAAAATAAAATATGCACATTCTAAAAGTAATTAGATGTTGTTGCTAATGTAGTAGTAGACTTTTGAGATCCCGTTCGCATAACGGCGAGCATGCAGCAGATATATTTTTGTGACCGTTTTTATAATTAAGATAAAAACAATCTTTCGGCTACTGTACTCAATAAAATTCGAACGAAATTTTTTTACGTCCTCTCAGGATTCGAACCCAAGACATCGTTAGGTAATTTATTAAAATTGACAGACGAAGTCTTTATTACTTATGTATCTATACTAATATATGAAGCTAAATAGTTTGTTTGTTTGAATTAAAGTTTTATTTTTTGTTGGTTAAAGTATTTATCGAGAAGGGCTATAGGCTATAAACATCGCGCTGTGACTAGTTCGAGCGAACTCATAAAGATAAGAAGAAGTCTGCGAACACAAATTAGATGCCTAAAAAAACTATCCTACGCGGACGAAGTCGCTGACACAGCTAGTATGTAGTAAAGCTGCAGTTGACAAAAAATGCCAAAAAGAATCATGTATTTTGAAAAATTTAAGCCTAATGTAAGTTTCTTACACAATTTGATAGGCTCTGTTAACTTTAGACATTTTAATGAACTTTAATGAAAATAAATTGAGTTAACTTTCTATCGTATTTATGAGGTGCCGATGGAGACGTCAAGTGTCCTATTAAATGTCAGCTGATGATGGAGGACACATTTGAAAGTAATTAATAGTAACGCCGTTATAATTACGTGGACAGCACATCCAGGAAACTTATGACGTATTTAATATATATTAGCTATTGTTTATTTTTTTCACTTGATGTTAGGCGAAACACACCAGTCATATGACATTTAAACATGCGGTCGACCTATTTTGGCAATTAATTAAAACGCCCAAAGCTATGTCCTACTGATGGGTTTAAGCTTCTTGTTTCATAGGCGATATCAAGAGTTTACCCACCACGCTGATCCAGAGCGGGTTCGTGGAGTGTCTAGATTACCGCTTATAGATTAGACATAATCGGTAACGAGGTTTGTATTAAAAAATATAGAGCATACTTGAAGATAGAAAAAGTAACTGCATTATTTTTTACAGAAAAGTATGGCATACACTTGATGATAGGTGAGACATATAACATCTAAGCAAGGCTGCGCTGTCGGCTTATTTTGGATTTAGATATATATAACTTCACGTTTTTTCGATATTTTTTACGACCCATCTATTTAATCCCATTATAAATTGTTTAGAAAATGTTCGGAGCCGGAGGGAATCGAATCCTCGACCCGTTGTTTACCACTGATGAGCCGGACAAATACAACAATTAATTTAAAAAACTCAAGTACAAGCTATACCACGCTATACTCGAGCTGTAGAAAAGCACGTGTTACGATGTTTGCCAATGTAAGAAAAGAAATACTTGGTGCACTACACATCTCATAACAATCGCGATAATTAAAGAAAAAATAACGAGATTTCGTGAAGTTTATGTAATGTCTAGTTACATGTTAAGGTTCGCTTAAATAATCTTAGCTACGATTGTTTATGCAACGAGTCGAGCGATTAACATGCAAATATATACGTTGAGCAAAAGTGTTGAGAAGGCTATACGCGCACTTGATGGAAACTGGTGCAAGCAAAGTGGTGCAAACCGCAGAACCAGTCCTGCGGCAGGAAGCGGCCTCGGCGTCGACCGTGCCCCCCTCCCCCCCTCCGCCCGCTATCTGCGCGCTCTCAACCACTTGTTCCAGACAAAGCGTGTCCTTCGAGTCACTGTAGTGACGCATACAAGTGCATTGCACTAATAATAACTTTTCATGTCCGGTTACAAGTCGGTCAAACTCGAAACGGTAGTTAAATGCTTATGCCCCACAAGGGGCGTATGGGGCATGGGACATGATCGCTTGAACAGGTATGTAGATATACTGTCTGTATCTTACGCGAGTAGTACACATTAAAAGAAACACTCTAAAGGATTTAGAGGCGATATATATTAGTTAAAATAAATTTCAAATAAGTTTAACAAGTTTATATCGCGTTTTAAACCATTAAACTGTTTTATTTAAAAGATACGTAGATATGTAAATATTATACCTGGAAATTTTCGTACTTAAACACAGTAGGCTGCGTCTGTAGCCAAATGGTTGCCTAGCATCGGGTTAAGTGGGAGAGGTCCTAGGTTCGAATCCCAGGACGTCAATAGATTGTTTCGGTGGGGCAGAGAACAGAACTCAGATCAATTACGATTATTAATTTATATATTATATTCGCTCCAAGTCCAGAGGCATTTTTGTGGCAATGATTTTTACAATAGCATAAAATCTTCTTTTAGCTCGCCGTGAACTAAGTATGTAAATTAAAATGGGTTGAAAATGAGACTACTGCCTTGTAATAATTGACTTCTTTATAATTATTAGCCAAAAACTTGTTAAAATTACATGAGCTCTTAAAAACGTAAGTAATTAATAGTTAATATAGAATGATCTAGAATTAGCATTATGTTCGATAATTTAATAATCCCAATAAAGTAATCCCAATGTCCTCAACTGTCGTAAAGATATGTATTGTAAATAAGTTGTCCTGAAGTACTTATTTACAATACAATGTTTATAAGTGATCGAGTTTTATCATCAATCATCGCTCCACGAGGAACCGATCATCTGACAGTTACAAGTCTGCTAATTTATTATTATGATTTATTTGTTGGGAGGAATTATCATATAGCCGTACCAAAAGGTAACAACATAATACTTGCAAGGCTCAACAAACAATTCGATACTTAGCAAGATTGACGAGTTTTAAAAGTTAATAATTGTTAGTAGTTTACGCGAGTAGTACACATTTAAATTAAATATTTATAACAGTTTAAAACGCGAAATATATTAATTACCTTTTACAATTTATTTTAACTACGTCTGTTCACTCCGTAATCACACAAAGCAGCCGAAATGTCAGGCCGTAGTTAAAATAAATTGTAAATAAACTAAGTAATATATTTCACGTTTTAAGCAGTTAAAAGTGTTTTCAATAAATATAGTTCTTTTTAACAAGTTGAACTTCGTCTGTGAAATCTGAATATTAAATGTTCTGTAAAAAAAGCGAAATTCCGTTCGGGTCTCTAACCAGCCTGTTTGTATCAGCGTATTCTATATTATAAGATTCATCGTCGCAATTATATCTGACAACATAGTAGTGGTATATGACCAAGTTTAACCAATAATACTATATAATAAAGCACTTTCAAACGCGAGATATATGATCACGTTTAGCTATTCTAAAGGTATAAAAAAACGTCAGGTCATACTTTAAATTAAACGATACAAAATATTGCTGCTCAGCCAGTCACCTCTAAAGTCGGAAGTTTGAATCTAGAGGAAACAAATGTTTCACTTAACCAAGGAGTCGCACCAATAATTGTGTAAAACCGATCGATAATACAGCATCAACTCGTGCGCAATTAAAGAATGGGCTACTTTACAATACGGAGATATAAATCATCGCACCTTTATATAACGAGTTGCATTAAAGAGCTTTTGTTGCGAGAAAATCGTGACTGAAATGTATCTAGATGGAATCGTAAAACAGTTAATTCGGAGTAAGCCAGCCCTGGTGAAGTGGTGACGTCACAGCCCACGCGTCACAGACGGCCAAAGAAAAGATCTCATAGAAAGTAGATCAACTCATTTATTTATTCAGTGCAGTGCCGGCGCGGGCGAGACGCTGCGAAACTGGCTCATTAAAATAAAAATACGATTTTCGAGTGCAACTCGCGCGCAGCGGACTAAATGTTTTCGACGAAATTTTACCGAAAAAGGTGGAAACGCGGCGATACGACCGCAGCCTTTACGAACGCTTTCGATTATCGACGCATAATATCCACCGCTCGCTCCGTTATTACAGATCCTTACTTTTCGCTTATCATGGCGCAGATTGGAAAATTTTAACCACCGCTAATGTCGGGGTAGCCGGTTCGTTTCCGCGTTAATATGCACTAAGTACTCGGTGCTGAGTTTTCACTGGACAAAGTAAACCATTGTCTGAACATAACGCAGCGCTAACGTTGCATTATCGGCACGATAAAAGGCAGCTCTATCATCAGCGAGTCACGAGAGGCGCACGCGCATATTATGCTGTTTAAATAATACCATGCACGACATTCCTTTGCGCGACTAAATCTTAACAACAGGTATATTACCTGCATCTGTAGTTTACGCACACATTTGAATAAAACCACTTTTCTTACGGTTTAAAACTCGAAATATATTAGGTAAATAATTAACAATTTGCTTTAACTACATAGCTAATGTAGTATATTTCGTTTTAAACCGTTAAAAGAGTATTATTTAAATACGTATTTAAACTTGATTTCACTTCTATTTTATGATATATTTATACAAATAAGATCTTTTGAAACGCGACCGAGTATTATGTTAGGAAGGAGAGTTCCGGGGTTTGAGTACCGGGTAAAACAGAAAAAATGCTCACATAAGAAACGTAATTTTTTTAATTTATATATTTTTTTAAGTTGTTCTAATGTACAGTAGGTTCATTAAATTTAATCCCTATTGTTGCCTTTCACCTCGGTCAGGTAATTTTTTAATGGTTTACCAACGCGATCATAATTTAGCCTTATGGTCCATAAAAATGATTTGGAGCAACAGAGTATTAACGGCGATCGTATTATTTGAGTGTAAACTTTTGAAAGTTTATTGCTAGTAATAAAAAAAAATCAATTAAAATATCCACGTAATTAAAATTAAAAAATAGCAACTGCCAAAAATATATTTTCTATAACAGAGGTCAAGCACGGTGTTCACGAAGATGAAATACTTCAGACATATAAGATCTGACTCATGGGCGCTGACGATAAAATTTCGGTTTTAGAAATACGGAAATCTAGAGAGTGAAGCAAAATTTTTATCTGTGGTTTCTGACGATCTAATTTCGACTTTGAACATTAGGAAAACTACAGACTAAAGCCGAATTTTAACTTTACGGATTTTTATATCTGGTTTGTCGTAGATCGTTATCTAATACCAGCTGTGAACATTTGGTCATCCACAGACTGCTTATTGATATCAATCTATATATATATAGAATGTTTATATTTTTTTAAACAAACATCAAAAAACCCGGAAATTCCTGTGTCCAAGGAAGATTATTGAATATCAAAGAATCATACTGGTTAATTGAACACTGTGTTTAGTTTACGCGAGTAGCGCACATTCAAATAAAACACTTTAACTGGTTTAAAACGCGAAATATATTAGTTACACTTATTTAAATTACGGTCCGACGTTGGATACTTTTCAGCAGCCGTGTTGTTCCGTTTTACTAATATATTTAGCGTTTTAAACCGTTAAAGTGTTTTCTTTAAATGTCAAAGAAGCAATGAAATTCCGACGTGTCAGAAATGACTTGCGATGCAACTCAATTTAACAACACCTCAATAGGTCAGTATTGACTGCGCAGACGCATTTAAAATGACCTCAACGCTTATGGCCGCAGTGACTCGTATCTCGACTCGGTCCAGTTCCGTTATTGATATTTAATTGATATTCTTCGTAAGTAAAAACTGTGTTCAACTTCCTATTAGCTTGCGTGAGCTTATCAGTATTTTAATTGTAGAGCAAAGTTCCAGGACATTTTTTTTAAATGTACAGATGACAAATAGTTTAAAATGACAGATGAACTGGTCGTATACTAACGTAGATGGTGTAGTCTTAACAAAACTTGACTCCTGACAGGCTCGTTGGAGTTGGGTTCGATTACTTCCGGGTCCATATTATTATAGTTTTGATATTTATAATATTTGTAAAACAATTTTCTTGTTACATGTACGTCGAATGGATTTATTGCAATATCACAATTTCGTCCGGGTCGCGAACCCGTGCATAGATGAAAAAGTAAATCCGCGTTACATGTTAATCTGAATGTTCAAAACTAAAACAGGTCTACAACGCATTTTGTTTAATGATTGTGGTCCTATATAATTTAAAAATCGAAAATAAATTGAAAAAAAATTTCGACTCGGGCAGGACTTGAACCGGCATCGTCAGCTTTCCGTGCTGTTGCTCTACCAATTGAGCTACCGGTTCTAGTCCTGCCCGAGTCGAAAATTTTTTCAATTTATTTTCGATTTTTAAATTATATAGTGCCTTCATGTGCAATAACATGTGAAAAATATAAATGTTTTCGATTGTGGTCCTCCTGTTTGTCCTCCTGTATTATACAAGATGGTAATGATTCTAATTCTACCAATAATATACAATTGATATGACTTAATCTATACTAACATTTAAAGCTGAAGAGTTTGTTTGCTTGTTTGTTTGAACGCGCTTTACTCAGGAACTACTGGTTCGAATAGAAAAATTATTTTTGTGTTGGTTAGGTTGGGTTGGGTTAGGATTTTATATGAAATCCACTTAATCAGTTTTTATTTACAGTACTGTGCCCTATCCGACCGAAACAATTTGTCGATTCCCCAGGATCCGAACCCTAGAACTCTACTGTTTATTGTCTAGGTGATACGTTTAAACGTCAACCTGCAGTAACTATATATATTTTCGCGTCTTCTCCCCGTTTTTTTCATATTTCCGCTCCTATTAGTGGCAGCGCGATGTTTTATAGCTTTCCTTGACAAATGTTCTATTGAAAACACAAAAATAATTTTCAATTCGAAACAATTCCACTGCAACGACAAACAAACTCTTCAGCTAGATCCTTATTTTAATATTGAATATTATACTAGTAAGCTAAAGTACTTGTCTATAGTATGCAAAAGGTTAGCGATAAATTTCTTAGGATAAGCGAACATCAGACGGATTCTGGACTGGATCGAGTCACGTCGGTCGTGATATAAATATTATAAACATTGTCCAGGGTCCGGCTTGTTGCATAATAAACTACCGGTACATGTCATTAAGTGTTTCTCGCTATTGTGTGTAATTACATAGAACTGGGTGCGCGCGCGCCTTTGCCTACGAAGTTGTGTGATTTTCAGCAATTTGTTTTTGGCATTTTTAGTAACTAAACACTATTTATACGATGACGCTTGTTTATATGTTACTGTAACCTTTATCACTGGTATGACACTTCGATAAACCTACATACATTGGTTAGAATCGTATTGTATAGTTTTCGCGAGGAGTACACATTTGAATAAAACACTTTCAAAGTTAACCAAAACGCTTTAAAGTTTATATATATGAGTCTTAAAATAATGTAAAATAAATTTTGAGTAAGTTAAGTAATATATTTCGCATTTTGAACCGTTTAAAGTGTTTCCTAACTAGTGGAATTAATCAAAGATATCGTTACCTTTTCTGCAACTTTTTATCATCAACACACAGATTTAATAAACAGACAGATATAACTTTTGTTTTATAGTTATAGAATTAATAATTCACAATTCCTTTATACGCTGAAATTAATTTGATATCCACATTTAAAGTCTACCACAGAACTAGTTATTGAGCCGGTTTTATTGTGCGTGTCGAGTGACAAGTTGTCGTGTGGTATTACTTATTGTGAATTATTTCTTAAAACAATTTTTACAATGTTGCCATCTAGAGACATCGGTTTATCAGTGTTGCCGGTTTATTGGTTTATACTTACTTTTCGAACCTTTTATATAACCATTAAACTGTAATAATTATTAATGTTTAATGTCTGTAATGAAAAGTTATTACTTAATTACGTAAAATATTAATTTTTTGGAGAAGATACGCCTTATAATTACAGAGAGAGCTTTAAACTCTAAATATTGTTTGTTATTATATTTATAATTAATAAATGTAATGTTAATGATTAATGTAGCTGAAATATTGAACATTCTGAAAACATCTCAATGTGTTTTAAAAGTAACTAAATAAAATTAACATAAATTCCTTATTCAATGGAATGAGGAATCGACTTAAGAATAGTATTTTTTTAATGATTCTTTAAGAGTATATTGTAAACTTTATTATATTTAAGTTAAACACTTTAACGGTTGAAAACGCGATATATATTCATTAAACTTATCAGGAAATTAATTTCAACCACGGCCCGAGGTTTCAGGCGCAGTAACCACGGGGAGACTTTTTATTTTACTAAATTATTGTTTATATATATAATACTTTATACCTAAATCTATTTTTTCATTAATAATAGACAAATTACTTGATTAACTGTAAATAGTTTGTTTGTTCGTTCAATAAAATTAATAAACAAACATTTCTACAGAGTGGAAAGTACACTAGAAAAAGTCAGGGCAGTAGATTACTATCTACTGAGTAGTAGTAGTAGATATGACGCATAGCTAATTAAAAACGACTATTGGCAACTGGTGATAAATAAATTAGTAAATTGTTTAACTTGTGAATTCTACATAGATATATTTACGCGAGCCGCCGAAAACACTGTTCCACGTAGAACAAACTAGTAGAAATAATATTTTCCTACTTCCTGCATCTCGGCTGTAAAATAAACAGCGCATGCGCATGAGTGTGTTGAATGTTTCAATTAGTTATTTAACTTCACGCAGAATGACACAAAGCGTTTTGGCATGTCGATAGATTTGACATAAGTGGGTCACATAGCCGAACAAACATCCGGGTAGCAAACCGCATCTCTGCTTTTTCATATAATTTAATAAATAACTAACTGTGTCGGCGACTTCGTCTGCGTACAATAGTTATTTTGGGCATCAAAATGTGTTTTTTCAAACCGTTTCTTTATATTTATAGATTTAAGATTACCCACTACGTCGTTCACGTACCGTCTTTCTTGCAAGTTAATCTTAAAAGATAGACTTATACTGTCGCGGACCTTTTTTTACCATTTAAACAGGAATCATTCTTTCATACATATTTTTGTGGATCTTAAACAGATACTGTCTATAGTTTACGCAAGTAGTACACATTTAAATAAAACACTTTAACGGTTTAAAACGCGATATATTAGTTAAACTTGCCACGGCTGCTGCAAAGCATCCGAAACGTCGGGCCGGAGTTAAAAATTATTTCCAAATAAGTTTAACTAATATATCGCGTTTTAAACCGTTAAAGTGTTTTATTTAGATCTTAAACAGTTTTTGCAGCGTATTCAACGGAAACTCACAAGGTAGATAATTGGTTCCGTTTGTCTTCGCACTTATTAGTCACAGAGTAATGTAGCCTATACCTTTCTTGATAAAAGCTCTAACCAACACAAAATGTCCTTTTCAATTCGAACCATTACTTCCTGAGACTAGCGTGTTCAAACAAACAAACTCTTCAGCTTTACATATTAGTATAGATAAGTATATTAAACATTGTTTCTTTAAACAAGTCGTACACATTTAAATAAACATTTCCAACCATGGAAAGTTTTCATAGCGAAATATATTAGTAAACTTTTCGACAATCTATTTTAACTACGGCCAGACGTTCCGGATGCTTTGCAGCAGCCGTGGTCACGGATAAATTGTAAATAACTTAACTATTATTTTTCGTATTTTAAACCGTTGGTGATGTTTTATTTAAAACTGTATTAGTCTGTAGTTTACACGAGTATTAAATTTTTAAATGAAAATCGTTTAAGGGTTTAAATTGCGGAATATAATGCTTAACTTCGATTCGTTCGAATACAATCATTGTCAGCCGTCGTATTACTATATTTTCTCCTAAAATATTTAGCGTTTGAAACCGTTAAATTAAATTTTCAGCTGGTAATAGAATATAAACTTAGCCTCTCACGAGATTAAAGTGATTCACATGTATCGATTTAAGTTGATGATAATGGCTAACTTTGGCAGCATAATGATGAAAGTTACAATTAATTGGGTTATGACCTCCGTCATGTTAGTCATGACAGGCTTTTACCTATACATCTATTGTCATACACGATGGAAAAGACATGACAAGACTCGTAATATGAGCTTTAAGATAGTAAAACTTATAAATTTCTTTAACGGTTTCAAACGCAATATATATTACGTCTCCCCGTGACCACAGCTTCTGCAATCTATCTGAACCGTTGTTAAAATAAGCTTAACTAATATGCATCGCGTTTTAAACCGTTAAAGTGTTTTATTTCAATGTGTACTACGCGCGTAAACTGCAGTCGGTATTTGTAAATTACTTATGAACCAATCAGAGTTTCCCAAATGAGCTTTTACCCTCTGAGGAAACATATTTTAAGGACCCACCACGCTGTTCCTGTATGGATTGGTGGGCTCTAACTACCGCCACTGATGAAAACCATGTACAAGCACTTAGGACACCTACATCGATGCTCTGTTCACAAGTCACAAATGTGAAACTAACTGTAATATTTCACGAAACCTGGGACTCTCTTCAGACAATATTTAGCCATTAAATACACGATGCAGGCGTCTGGAATGTAGAACTTAAATATAAGCTTGGAAAATTTTTTGGCCATGTTTCTAATCTCCATCTCGTCTGTTCATGGCCATTAAGATGCATAGTTAAGCTTTAAAAATTATAATCGCCGTATTATGACTTTCTTAAAGTTAAAAATAGAAGGTGTTAATGTAGCTTATCACTTTTATGTGACACATTGCCACACATTGAAGGTGAAACAACGGAGCCATGTAACATCTAATTAAGGTGCACTGTCGAGCTATTTTTGGATTTAAAATCTTTTCATCTGTGGGCCGTGTTTGGTGACCCGGACTTGTTCGATATTTTATCAACCGCTTATGATCGTCCAGACAAAGCGCAACATGTCTGTTAAAAAACTAAATTGGTTTTAGAAATATGTGCTCGATTGAAACCTCAATATTTCATGAATCATGTTGCACTTCCAGATGAAGTCTATAAGATGAGATCTGGATATTAAATGGCTGAGTCTACGTCTTTAAGGTTGCCTGATAGAAATCGCTTTTTAGCGATAAAGTCGTCGTTCCTAGAGGAAGTTTTCGTAATTTCTTCTTTTCAAACTTATTTCTGCATCAGATACTGTCTATAGTTTACGCGAGTAGTACACATCTAAATAAAACACTTTAACGGTTTAAAACGCGATATATAGGTTAAACTTATTTGAAAATGATTTTTAACTTCGGCCCGACGTTTCGGATGCTTTGCAGCCGTGGTAACTAATATATCGCGTTTTAAACCGTTAAAGTGTTTTATTTAAATTATTTCTGTATCATTTTTGAGGCGACAACAACGTATTTACCTAGTTTTACAGCACACGTTCCAGTGCAAATTATTTATTATACATTATGTTGAGAGGTTAATAAATTGACATTAAAAATGTTTTGATTTTGAGTTCGAATCTGTTCATACAAACGCCTAGTTGATAATTGCTAAAAGTGAGCAAAAACAAAACACGCCTTTTATCTTATTAGCAGTACAACCGCAACCGGAACCCGACAAATGTACAATCACACCAACTAAAAAACTCTCACGAATTTTTCTCCCAACACTTTCACAACTTCCACTAATTATTATCCACTTTATCGGGCATCTTCAATTTGATTTACGTCCACACTGCGTCTACTGTACGCCGATCGCTACACTTTTTCTTGCCGGGGTAATTTGGCCTGTCTGACCTCTTCAATATTAGCGCTAGCAATTCTTCATAGAGAAACATAACGCTAGAACTAATTAACTTGAGGAATACGGCTATATGGTTAGACGTGTTGTCTAATCGTAGTCGTAGTCAATCCCCACCGACCACCGAACATGTACCTAATAAATTTATTATTATTCTGAAACATGCTGGACTTTGTCTGGAAATCTGGATATGAAATGGATAGTATATATCGGAACTAATTTATGCACTAGGCCAGATAAAATGGGACGTAATTGGTTGGCGCGAGGTGAAGAATAGGAGAGAACATCAAGTCTTAGTTGGAGGAGGCCGTAGGCTAATTATAAACATAGAACTAATAGTAGACTAGTAGATAATAAAAATTGTAATTATAAGTTAGGAACATTTATTATTGTAAATTCTAAAGTGTAGTATTCGTAATAGAGGCTTTTTCATTTTTCATTTCAGCGATATCGAACTGTCTGGGTCACGGTTTACAGGATGGTTTCAGGCCGTGAAGTCTAATCGCGTTTAGAATTCAGTCTGTGGATTTCCTAATATCCAAAGCCGAAATAGATCGACAGCACATGTTGTTTAGATGTTATATGAGTAAATTCATCAAACGCGTTTAAGCGGTTAAAAGTATTATAGCTTTTAAATAAAACACTTTAACGGTTTAAAACGCGATATATTAGTTAAACTTATTTGAAAATGATTTAAATAAGATTTATTTAAATAAGTTTAACTAATATATCGCGTTTTAAACCGTTAAAGTGTTTTATTTAAATGTGTACTACTCGCGTAAACTATAGACAGTAGTATTATAGCTGTTTAATAAGTTCTAGGAAGTCCTGTTCGCTTAAAGAAATATTACGCAATGCGTTTAACGTAAAAATGTGAGACTCAATATTTATTAACAATTAAAGCTACAATAAAAACGATAATATTATTAACACAGCCTATGTCGTTAAACTAATAAACGTCTATAGGTTAGTGAAAGAGAAAACTCGATAAAATATCATCTTTAGAGATATCTGTAATGAGCAAATACTAAATCGCCTTTACGATCTATTAATATACATTGCGCTATTAATGATTAACACTTGGCTAATACTGAAAATGGTGACAATATTACGTTTTATATCTCCATATGACGGATACAGACAGACAAACATTCTCATGATAGAAGATAAAGTATCACCGTCACATTACGTCTAAACAAGATCTGCTGTCGACCTATTTCGGCTTTTAATATTCAGAAATCGACAGACGGCAACCGATATGCGATTACACTTTACGACTTTCCATCTGTTGACGTTTATTATGTTATGGAATGAAGATGTTTCTACCACCTATTCAATATCCAGATTTACAAAAAAAAGTTTTAGAAAATACTGCTTGTAGTTTATGCGAGTAGTACACATTTAAATAAAACACTTTAACGGTTTAAAACGTCTCCCTGAGACCACGGCTGCTTCAAAGCGTCTGTAATGTCGGCCCGTAGTGAAAACAATTTTCAAGTAAGTTTTACAAATATATATCGCGTTTTAAACCGTTAGAGTGTTTTATTTAAATGTCATAGAAAGAAATCGAATTCAGATACATGTTGGACACGAAATCGAACAGACGACCCGTTTATCAATGTTAGCATTACCAAGAAGAACACCGACATAGCATTTAAACATAAAATACACAGCTTTAAAGCTACAAGCTGTCTCTCGAAAAGCCTTCAATTTCGGTAAATACTTTTAATGATCACAAGCACTAAGGAATATACATAAAGAAACATTATCGAATATTTTAAAAAGATTTCAGCAATTATAACTTTAATTTCATTTAACGAATTTTTAATTGCTGCCGCGCTGTATGTAATTATGTGAATTTCGCATTACTTGTACTTTTCGGTTCGTTTTCATATAGATTATGGTAATGATTACGGATGCGGCTAATGGAAAGATGCAGTGATAATATAAGTCGTGCTGCTTGATGAAAGTTCCTTCAGCGTGGCCAGAGAGCCACAGCGGTGACGCCCCTATATTTATTAGATACGACCTTTACGTAACAGCCTTACCTACATCATCATTTTCACCCTCTTCCCGCGCTGAAGCGAAAGAAGTGTATATCACACACGATACGACAGAACTATTATGAACGGGATTGAGGTTGCTAGATCCAGAGTGGCCTAATAACAAAAACATGATTTTCAATAACAAAGGAAATGAAAAAAAAACGCAATTAACTTAGGCGAAAATTAATTTGTACTATTATTTGTGTAAGAGTAATTCGGTCACTGTGCTCTTGTAGATTAACATTTTTAGACGATAAAAATATAAGACAGTCATAAAAACTGATGTTAGGCCACTCTGGCTCTAGCGGCTTTATATTATCTAGTAAGTATATCTTGGAGTTTATCGACTTCGATATTAAATTTGCACTTACAAATTTAAACAAAACACTTCTAATGATTTCAAACGCATATAAGCTAATTGCGCATTATTATTTACCTGCTTATTGAAAATACATGTTTGTTGTTATTAGGCCACTCTGCCTCTAGCATCCTCAATTATATTCTAAGCTATCGTTTCAATTAGCAACCGAATCAAAACAAATTAGGTAAGTTTGAATGTAATTATAGATGAGAGTTAACACAGGTGCAAATCATTTATTTATCAATGCGAGTAATGTAAGAAGAGTTAATAAATTACGCCTGAGGTCAAACGGTCAATCAATAACGATGAACCACTGACAAGCTTACAATACACCGAGTGAAGTCAAAGCCAATTTGTAGAAAAAATATTGTAGAACAAAAAACTTAATGTTATTTTTTGCATAGTGCATTAATATGGAAGCAAACAATAAATACTTTAAATTTGTCACATGTATGTAGTACATGATGGCTATATGTAAATTAAAAATTGATTTTAATTTCGTAAAAATTTACGAGTCGGGCAGGACTTGAACTTGAACCGTGCTGTTGATCTAACTTGTGCTTACTTGCAGGTCAACAACAATTTTTGTGTTGTTTTCAAATCAAATTAAAATCTTCAAATATTAACAAAAAATACGCCTATACTCGCTCACACTTTATCCCTACTTACTAGCTTAAAATGCTGTACTTAACACGAAAAACGTTTTAAATTCCCATCAATTAATTGCGTTAATTGCATTGTGTCAAATGCACTGTGACGACATTTTCGTAACTTTCCCGCCATAAAGAGCAGGCATTAATGACAGGAGAACAGACAAGCAAGAATTTCACTTAGAAAATCCACAGACTAAATCGCGAATTTACACTTTACACTTTTTAATCTGTGGACAGTGGTACAGCTTAACTAAATCTTATATTGCTAAGCTTAACTAAATCTACGATTATAGTCTAAATACTGACTGTAGTTTAGGAGTAGTATATATTTAAATAAACTCTTTAAAACGCGATATATATTAGTTAACTAGGGCCTGACGTTTCGGATGCTTTGCAGTAGCCGTGGTCACGTGACCACAGCAATACATGCACATGCCAGTGTTGTATTAAAATTACAGGCAAGTAAAATTGTAAATTAAAAGAAGTGGGAGAGAATCGAACCCGTGATCCGTTATTTAGCCATTACTATTACTATAGTCTGACCAGTGAGCCCGTCAGTACTTTTGTTCAAGCGATGAAGATAACTGTGACAGCGCGTTGTTGGTTACGCTCGTCATTTCACAGAATCAGTAGTTGAATTGACTCACGAACATTTATTCACGTTAACTTTTAGTGAGAGCGACTTCAAAAGATCGTGATGTGTCCAGATAGCTAACTGCATTATTTGCATGATCTATGAGCCATCATATTGACTTGTCATATGCGTTTGCATACTTTCCAGACTAGCAATTCAAAATATAGAAGCCGCATTATGAAACAACATTTAAATATCGTCTGTAGTTAATATAAATTTATTTAATTTAAATATACCAAATTAAATACTTTTACCAAATTAACGCGTAATGTATGCTTGTATTTTTAAATATGACCAATCACCCGTGACTACAGCTGCTACAAAACATCTTAAACTTTAAATAATATTTTGCGTTTTAAACCGTCAAAATTATTCATTAGAAATATTATTATTACTATATTAGTAAAGTTATTTCAACTAAATAAAGCATAATGGCAAATATATTAGTGATTTAATGTTCAAAGCCAATTAGATTGAAATCGCAAGCAAAAATACAGTCTATAGAATTCGAAACGGACACAGAAATGTATCCGCATGGTATTATTAAAAGCGAATGAAAAGCGTTTTATCGTGTAATAATTATATATATTAGTCTTTTGCCATATGCAGTATTTCGACTCAATTTGATTACGGTACTTGAGAGTTAATCTTAAAGACATATACTTATGTATTATCGCGTTTTTCCATATATTCCCTATTGTTTCTTCTATAGGTCTGGACGTGATGTTTTATAGCCCTAATCTTTTTCGATAAATGCTCTAACCAACAGAAAAATAATATTTCAATTCGAATACGAAGTTCCTAAGATTAACGTGTTTTAATAAACTATTCAGGTTTATAATAATTTTATAGATAAGTAATTGCAAAGAACGAAATGCTAAATGTCTGTTAGTTTGATAAAATTAAGTATAAACGTGGGTGCCGCTGAACGGTGGAAACCGGATCTCGAGTTGAGATAAATCATGGTCAGACCGAAACTACTTCGTAAAACGAAGTGATCCACTTCGGCAAATACTGTGCAAGAGGAACTTAATAATTAACTATTGTCTATCGTTACGATTGTACATAATAGAATACTTTTAACGCTGTCTGTAGTTTACACTTTATATTTTTTAATCTGTGGTACAACAAGAGTAAATCTTAGTTACTGTGCAAAAGGAACTAAATAATTAACAATTGTCTATGGTTACGATTGTACATAATGGAATACTTTTAACGCTGTCTGTAGTTTGAACTTTATAGTTTTTAATCTGTGGTACAACATAACTAAATCTTAGTTAACTAAGCTTAACTTAGTCTACAATTACGATCTAAATACTGTCTGTAGTTTTTAGGCGAGTAGCACACATTTGAATAAACGATTTAAAACGCGACATATTTTAGTTAAACTTATTTGGAAATCATGTTAACTATAGCCCGACGTTTCGGCTCAATTGCAGAAATTTTAAAATAATATAACTTATATATATTTAAATGACCGTGGAATGAAAAGGGGTCACGGGGAGACTCCCCGTGACCACGGCTGCTGCAAAGCATCCGAAACGTCAGGCCGAAGTTAAAAAAAATCATTTTCAAATAAGTTTAACTAATATATCGCGTTTTAAACCGTTAAAGTGTTTTATTTAAATGTGTACTACTCGCGTAAACTATAGACAGTATTTAACTTATATATATATATATATATATATATATATATCGCGTTTAAAGTTGTTAAAGTGTTTTATTTAAATACTTTTAACGGTTTGAAAGGGGGTAAAATATTAATCTCCCTTGACAAAAGTACATATAAAGCATTTAAAACGTAGTTTTGTTTGTAGTTAAATAAAAACACGTTTGTTTATAAAAAGTGTTTCAATATTGCATGTTTATTCCATTAAGGTTCAATCATTTCACTAAATAAAAGTAATGTTTTTGTTTTAGTCGAAATTACAGAAACGTATGAAAGTATTTGCAAATTTACTTGGTTATATTTTTGATATTTATTACATTACAGTTTTAGTCTAGTTACAAAACAAACACACTTGTGAATGCATATTACTATTATTATTTTAAAATAAATACTATTTATCAACGGAAGAGAAATAATTTAAATATTATTTCCGTTTAAATTAGTTCAAATTAAATGTACAATTCATTTTAGACCACCAAAAACTACCATGCTCTGTAGTTCTACGTAGTCTGTAGTTTACGGAATTAGTATACATTTGAATTAAACACTTTTCACTGTTTAAAAAACGAAAAGTATAAGTTTCCTTATCTAAAATTTATTATAACTCCGGATTAACATATAGATGGCGCTAGTGTAACAATTTTGACTTTGACAATAGGGATACCCATTATAAGACCCTCCGTCACCACGGCTGCAAACTATAATCTTACGTATAACGTTAAAACTGTTTTATTAAATTATTTCGCGTTCCGGATGTTTTGCAGCAGCAAAAACAATTTCTAGAAACGTGTTGGATCTTATAGGAACCCACGATACGTGGTTTTTCACGAGCACGTCAGACTTGTGAGGTACAATGACCAATAGTCAATTATAATCTAACGCAGAGTGTGCCTCACGCCCGTGAGGACTTGTCGCTCCGCAGCTTGTACGGACAGCCGACCGCCGGCCACTGCACTCGCTTCGATTTCACTTTTATTAGCAAGCCACTTAATTGGATACCGCTGTTGCGGTTTCATTCATTTCGCAGATTCATCTTAGCATTGTTTTTTTGGCAACGGTCGGTCGTCTAGCGAAATTAACGTTGGGGAAAAGCCCAACCTAGGAAAAAACTAAAACAAAAATAGGGACTTGCTAGAAATTGTTTAGTATGTATATCAAAATATAGGCTATTAAAGTTGTATAAAAACCTATTTTTATTTACATAAATAATTTTTGAATTAATAACCCTACTATGGCGGTGGCCTAACTTCGAGGGATACTTGCTTCATGCGAGGATAGTGGCCGAAAGTTATAAAAATTCAAGTATACTTTATTACCTATTTATTCAATGATATGTAATATGAGGCTGCTAGAGGCAGAGTGGCCTAATAACGTAAAACACAATTTTCAATAAGGAGGAAAAACTTAGGCAAAAATGAATTTGTACTATTATTTGTATTAATAATGTTAACCTTTTTTTGGTCACTGTGCTCTTGTAGATTTACAATTATAGACTATAAAATAAGTCAAGTCATAAAATGTAAGTAAGGCTAGTCTGCCTCTAGTGGCCTTATATTAAGAGGACGTCACGAAATTTTTACCCATAATTCCTCTGGTCTCCCCGGGTTTATTAGTAGTGATAATGGGGACCAACAGCTTAGTGATTTTCCACACAGGCTAACGGTACAACGAGATTTTTACATGTACAAATTGTTTGTTTGGAAAATTCCAAACAAACGACGCGTGAGCGGGCGACTTGGTCTAATAGTAGCAAAGTGTTGCTAATAATCAACGGGTCGTGTATTCGAACGCTACCGGGTCCAACGTTTGTAATTTTTTAAAACATGTTGGATATCGTCTGGAAATCTCCATATTAAATATGTCGTAGGAATATCTTAATACCGTCTCCGAAGTTTATTCGCGTTCTGATGTCAGTCTATGGATTTCCGAATATCCAAAGCCAAAATAGACCGACAGCGCATCGTGTGTAGATGTTATATAGTTGGGGTATTTTACATCAAATGAACTTGGCTGCCCTCCTCTATCATAAAAAAAAACACAAAGCATTTTAAATTCAAATCCAGTAGTATACGGTATATTAAAAAAACTGTTTTTAAATTGACGTTAAGTATATTTTATGTAAATACTCGTTTTTTGTTACTTTTTTATATGAGTGAAATTAATGATTATAAAAATGGCGGCTACTTAATCCCGAAGGCCATTGGAAAAGTACACGAAACTCGAGCACTGATAAAAATAAAGTTAATGCCTAAAAGTGCTCTAGTAATCCCACGCTCGATCAAACTCGAAGACTTTTTGTTAAAGCACTAAACATTATTCTAATCGACATTTGTATTACGTTTAGAGATATCTGTTATTATCCTTTAGTTGCTTAAACCTTATTCATAAAACTTGTATTAAATAATGTCAAATTGTAAACCACATGAGAATTAAAAATAAAACACTTTTATCGGTTTAAAACGCGAAGTATATCTTAGTTTATTCTGTTGCCACTACTGCTTCCTATTAACTGATATTTTTGCGTTTTTAATCGCTATATTTGTTTTGAAAGAATCTATATTGAAAGATAAACTATTTAAATAAAACATTTTAACGGTTTAAAATGCGATTTATATTATTTACACTTATTTGAAAATAATTTTAACTACGGCACGACATGTCGAATAAGTGTAACTAATATATATCGCGTTTTAAACCGTTAAAGTGTTTTAATTAAATGTGTACTACCCGCGTAAACTACAGACAGTATTGAGATAAACTATTTTTTAGGACAGGTATGTACTTTTTTTATTCAATATTCAAATGAAGATGGCGTACAATTTCTAAATTAAGAGAATTAATAAACAAAAACTAATGTTAAAACTCGATTGAAGAATTTTAATTTTAAAGAAATAAACTTACAGCGCTTAGTAACATAATATTTTGTTGTCTGCATACGGAATGTAGGTAGTAATTTAGTTGTTTAATTTCCGCGTCCAATGCCAACGAAGGACATTCTGTTATTAGAGCAAAGCCAGAGTGAATTAAGTTACAATAAAATTCAATCTTAAAAATTGTATATTCACGTCGTCATGCAATGAACGAATTTAAAATTCAGTTAAGGTCTTATTTAAATAAGGTATAATCAGTATTAAGAATCTGACTGCTCGTAACATAGATAATAATACCACTATATATATACCACTTATTGATACTATAATATGATAAAGTACTATATATTGTTACCATTGTAGGATATTGTACCATATTCAATCTCAAATATGGTAACATACTTCTGTAGTTTAAACACATAGTACAAAACATTAAAATGGTTTAAAGCGTGTAATTAAGTTAAGTAATACATTTCGCGTTTTAAACCGTTAAAATAATTTCTCTTGCATGAAATTAACAATTGCTGTCTAACTACGCTAGTAGGATTGAACTAGCATATGTAATCGGTTTTTTAAACAATATCATCAGGATAATCTACTTAGGAAGTTGTAAACTAAATATTATGTACTACAATATTTCATATCCAATATTCCAGTAAAAGAATTCAGTTAACAAACTGTTGTGTTATAACGTTATTTTAATTTATTCTGCCAAAAAATTCTTGCACCGAAATTCCTCAACAATTAAGTAATTAAGATGCAAGATAAAATAAAAGAGAAATTAGCCAAGTCTAGTTGCCAATCTAAAAGAAATTCGAGCCATGCATATTAAAATGTAACTAATACTATAAAGGTAAAGAGTTTGTTTGTTTGAACGCGGTAATCTCAGGAACTACAAGCTCGAATTGTAGGATTATTTTTGTATTAGCTATTTATCGAAGGAGGGTTTAGACTACAAAATTTAGCTGCGACCAATAAGAGCGTAGAAACAGACAGAAATGTGGACAAAACAGTTAAAACAACCAAAGAAATATGTATGAAAGAATGATTTTTCTTTAAATTATCTATATAAATGTCACCATAATGACATATATAATATTATGACAGTATGTGATTTTTTAAGATTACCTAGCTCTAACGACGAGACGCGGACGAAGTAGCGGGCACAACTAGCGCGTTATAATATCGAAAACTTGCAAATGATATAAAATTTGCATATGGCACAAGTCGAAATAAATCAGCTTTAAGTTATGTTATCAATTGTGCTGATTGACGGATTGTACTTGTGGCATCGAGTCATTAATGAACAGTTCCGTATTCATTTGTTTAATTCATTCGATCGACTGCATTCGCATTTTTCCTTTTCACGACAGAGGAAGACAGACTAGTATCGGATTCACTTCATTAAAGTTGAAATACCCCGGCCATATAACATCTAAACAAGATCAGCTAACGGCCTCATTGAAATCTATGGACTATGGCTCGTGACCTGGGGGGAATTTCTACAATCCTACTACCCTTCTAATAAAAAAAAATGTTTTAGAAAAATCACATATTTTAGACACATGTTTGACCCATCGAACCCACGACCCGTTGATTGTTAGACATACATTGCTACCGCCAACGAGCCCGATGTTAAGCATATAAAACTGGTGCCTCTAAGTTTTGTTTATGATAGAAAAGAATCACGACGCTCTATTGATATATTTCGGCTTCGAATATCAGGTAATCCACATGAACACAATTCTGTGACCGTTTCACTGATCGATACTCATTTGATTAAAGTTCTGAACCCTGTACAGTTTCTTGTTTAGGGAGACCAACCTATACCCAGAACATAGAACCCAGAACTTCTTTAGCTTATTACAGTGCCAGGAAACGCATTTAACCACGGAACTAAGGCGTGAGTCTATACGATCATTAAGAAAAGAACAAGTCCATAAGGCAAGACGTAAACTTCGATCCGGTTTATGGTGAAAGTAATAAATTATGCTCCGGCCAAAATTTGATTGATCGTTTCGCGTTTTATATAGCTCGCTGATATGTTAAACGTTTTAAGTAGTTCCCTAGCCAAGTCCACAATTACGGAGCGATAACGATGTTAAAATTATGATTTAGCGACGGTGTATTTCAATTGTGTGATTTTTGTTAGTTTTTATGATAGATGTGGACGGAAAAATGAATATTTCACTTTGTCTATACGTATACTAGCAGTGCCAGCGCCTTCGTCTGTACAAACCTCTTCCTCCTGTTTATAAATTATGGAAGTTACCTACCCACGACATCATTCGCGTACTGTAGTTCTAGGAAGTTTTTCTTAAAAGAAAGAGATATATTGTCGCGGATTTTTCAGATCATTTAAAAAGAAATCATTCTATCGTAGATACTTTTTTTGTATCGTAAACAGTTTTAGCAGTGTGCGTAAGGGTAACTCTTAAAAGTGAATAATTAACCCTGTTGGTTCCACATTTCCCGCTGTTTAGCTCCTATTGGGCGCGGCGTGATGTTTAGTCTAAAGCCTTCCTCGATAAATGGTCCAAACAACACTTTATAATATTAGTATAGATCCAAGTTAATATTTGTAAGTAAAAAACGCATGTTCTGAATACATGTTAATTTGTTGCGGAACCAGAGAGCAATAACTCCGTGCCGCTAGCGGTATTTGGCGGTTACGTCTCTCAAAATCGAAAAAAAAAACATACTGTACGTGTGTGCTGTACTGTACGCGAGACTGTGTGCAAACAACTGTACTAGACGTAAAAACCTATAAGAACAAATATTACATACATCGAATGAATCACTTATAACTACTATCATGCATTAAATAAAACATTTTAACGGTTTAAAACGATATTAACTGATTTATCAACGTATCGTAGATTAATATATTTGAAAGCGTTAAAAATGTTATATTTAATATATACAACTCGCGTAAAATGAAAATTCCACTTAGTATCACACAATTTAAGTGCGCTAAGAAAATAGTGCGTTGAACGGTTTATGTATAACTACTACTAATTAAATAAAACATTTTAACTTGTTTAAACTAAAGTATGTTTCAAATTTAGTCATAATTTTTAGTGTTTAAAAACGTTTAGTGTTAACCACAGATAATGCTTGAAATATACGATTTATATACTCTGTGGTAAAGTGAAGGTATATAATTTATATACTCTATGGTAAAACTTACTAAGCATGTGAAAAAATAGTTGAACACTCATATAAAAAACATGTTACAAAAACGTGTGACGGAAATAAAAGAGGAAACTATAAGTGGATCGCATTTCCTATGTAACAAATTACTATAGAACAGTCGCCAAATTATCAAGACACGTTGCTTTAGAAATTTCGAAGACTTTTTAATCTTGCGCATATTCAAAACCAAAGATTTTTCTAGAAAAAATATTAAAGTTTTCCAACTTAACAGTTGTTTATATTAGTTACGTTACGTCCTCAACCAAACCTATATTTTGTTCAACCTAGACTCAAACCTAGGAGCTCTTGTGTTAACACAGCGCTAGGTGACGCGTTCACCATTGATCTATGCGCGATGTCGTCATTGCTAAAGCCGCTTTAATTGTTTTAGAACTTTTTACAAAAGTTTTTACGTCAAGGTCGAATGTTAGGTATTGTGAAATCACAAGGACGGGACATTTTCTACGCAGGAGCGTGTCTCGGTTGACTGAGCAGCCGTCTTCCGGCTTACGCCTCTCGAGCGAATGCCCGCCAAGGGTCAAGGCATCAGCGGTCAGTCATTTCACTTCATCTTCTCAGCTGAATACTGTGTAGCGAAGTTAGGAAAATGCTTCTTGCGTCTTCTGGTATGGCAAATCAATTATAGATTACATTTTTTAAATAAAACACTTTAACGGCTTAAAATGCGATATATTACTTAAACTTATTTGAAAAATTATATTTAACTTCGACCCGACGTTTCGGATGCTTTGCAGCAGTCGTGGTCACAGGGAGACTAAAGATGGAGGATGTCTCTGACGTCAAAATAAATTTACTTTGACGACGTTAAAAATCATTTTTCAAATAAGTTTAACTAATATATCGCGTTTTAAACCGTTGAAGTATCTTATTTAAATGTGTCCTACTCGCGTAAACTATAGACGGTATTTAGGTTACATTTTTTTTACAATAGAGGAGAGTAGACAAGCATTGATACACAGTAATGATTCTAGTTATTTTTATATTCATCCGTTAATTTGGGATTGTTTATATATAACACTTGATGGTAGGTGAAATACCCCAACCATATAACATCTGAACACGATGCGCTGTCGGCTTATTTTGGCTTTTTATTTATATCTACAATACGAAACTATTATAGACTGACACTTTACAGTTGAAAATAATTATAATAAAATTACTTTATTACTATGTAAACACAAAATGTATTAAAGGGAATAAATGTAATAAAGTTTATTTTTATTTTTAGCGGACGAAAGTTTGAATATCTTTCATTTAAATATTATGACAGCTTTGATTAGAAAAGTGACGTTTCCGGAGGTAATTTCTCAATACTTATATTTACGTTGTAACAAGAAGTAAGAATTCTAGCTATTCTGTATTACGACATTATTTTCTTTCCCCTTGACGTTTGTCTTTATACTTTAGTGCTTAGTATTTCACGGCGTACAATTGTTTACTGTAAGATGATTCACGACTCTTTTCATGATAACTTCAGATTATTTATGTACGTTTTAAATAGCGTAGTCAGAGTATAGTCAATAACTAAACGCTTACGTAAGGTAAAGGTTGCACATCGACTTGTAAGATTCATCTTGAAAGCGTTTTGGACAAATCAACGTACTAATATATATAGCTGAAGAGTTTGTTTGTTTGAACGTGCTAATCTCAGAAACTACCGGTTGGAATTGAATCATTCTACCCCGTTGGTTAGAGCATTATCGAGAAGGCTACAAAACATGGCCTGTGACTTATAGGAGCGAAGAAACACTGAGAAATATGGAAAAAACGGGGAAAATTATTCATCTCTGTGGGTTTCCGTTGCGTACGCTGCAAAAACGATTTCTTAGATCAATAAATGATTTATCTTTTATTCATCTAAAAAATGTCCGCTTAAAAGATTAAATTGGAAGGACGACGGGATGCGAGAGAGGGTTTATATAAACAAATTTTGATGCCCAAATAACTATTCTACGCGAACGAAGTCGCTGACACAAGTATAGTACATTGGGAAATGTTGCCATTTCACGATGGCGCATGTAATAAGTTTGTTATGATATTAGTCACCTAGAACGTAATCTCGAGTAAAAATAATAACGATGTTCGTAAAGAACGAGAGTCCCAATGCCGTCTGTAGTATACACAAGCAGCACATACTTTTACGATAACGCAAAATATATTACTTAAAGTTATTTAAAATTACTTAATTACGGTCCGATGTTTCGGATGCTTTGCAGCAGCCGTGGTCACGGCCAAGTCCCTTTAACTATAGTATTTTGCGTTTTAAACTGTTATTCTCTATTTATATGGGTGAAGTATTTTATACTCCATTTCTTCTACCTGGGGCATTTGGCTTGTTTCGTTTGATATATGGCTAGTATAGAATAATACGGATCGTAAAATTAAACATTAACTAACAATATATTGAAATAAAACACTTTATCGGGTTAACGCGCAAAATATATTACATAAACTTATTAAAAAAATGATTTTAACTACGGCCCGACGTTTCGAATGCTTTCCATCAGCCGTGGTCACGGAGAGACGGCTCTGAAAATCGTTAAAGTGTTTTATTTAAATGTGTACTACTCGCGTAAACGGCAAACAATACTAAAACAGCTAACTATAAAACTGTCTATACGAGACTAGACAGAGCAGTTTCTTTGTAACGATTAGAGCTATGGCTTTATAAGGTACCCTGTAACTAAATTAATCGCATGAGTAGATTTTCTATCGATAGGAAACTTTCGACATTTTATGCATAGGGCAATACTCTGTAGATACCTGCACGAAGCAAGCGTGAACAATGCGAGTTACGCCCAGCCTCGCCCGCTTCGTATAATGTCATCTTTAGCTAACTAACATCGAGACTCGGAGTGAAATCCCGTTTTCACTTTATGGGGTATGGGGTAGATATATTTATGTGTCTATAACTTTTTTGTTAAGCAAACATATTTGGTCTCCTGGGTCACTACGTTTTTTACCTAATTCTAAATACTGTCTGTAATAGTAGTCATGGGAACATGGAGATAACACACGAAGCACGTTAATTATATAAACACAATTGAAAAAACGAATTGGGTTTATGGTGTGACAAGGTTATTTTTATGTTTTTCCAGGATTTAAACCAACTGCCTATATACTTAGCCACTCCCCTGAGCTTGGAGTTGGGGATATGGCGTTTAAATCCGCGTTTCAATTTTAGTCTGTGTACTTCCAAACATCAAAAACCAACATAGGTCGACAGCGAATTTTGTTTAGATATTATATGGGTATCTTACCTTCAACCGAGTAAACCTTAGTCTCTCTTCTCTGTCTGTCCGTGTGATTTATTTTATTATTTTCCACGAGATTATACTTGCGCTTGATTTTTATTTTTATCATTATAAATGCAATGCGAGGCTATATGGAAGTAATAAAGCACTTAATATGTCTGTTATTTATTGACCAGCGCTGCGTCATCGCGTCTTATTGTGACAGAAGACATTTACTTTTATTTAATAGTCCGCGGGGTGACATTGTGTGGTTAAGATTTTTATAAAATCTATACTAATATTATAAAGCTGAAGAGTTAACTACTGGTACGAAATGGAATATGTTTTGTGTTGGTATAGCATCTACCGAGGAAGGCTTTAGACTATAAAACATCACGCTGCGCCTGATAGCAGCGAAGAAACAGTGGGAAAAGTGCAACGGGCAGAATTATTCTCCGTTGCGTGCCGCAAAAATGATTCAAGATACCAAAATATAGGGATGAAAGACTATTTTTTTTTAAACTGTCTGCAAGAACCACGGGACGCAGACGTCGATAACAGCTAAACTTTATAAATACGAAGAGGGGGTGTTCAAAAACAAATATTGATGTCCGAAATAACTATTTTACTCGGACAATATGGCGGCCACAGCTAGTAATATTATATTTAAAAAAATCTGTCATCTAGTTGCGCACGTCAGTATAATAGAGTTCAACGCGCGCTACTCTACTTTCATGTGTTTTTACATTAAAAATAATCGGAAGTTTTCGCTACGATTTCCTCAACATTTTACTTCAATAACAGCTTAAATCTTTGTTAAATCGAAAATATTATTGTTTATTAATTTAATTAAAAACTACCGAAACGAAGCTCTTCCTGCACTGATACTATTTTAAGTGTATTATTTTTGTTAATTTGCACTGACAACCTTCGTGCAAAAAAATATTGTTATTTGCTTTTGATTATGTTTAATTTTAAAACTATAAATTATTGTATATATTTTCTTGATAATATAGTAATTAACGTATTCATATAAGACAAACAAAATTGTGACAACGGCACTTTTATTTATTATGAGATATAAATCACCTTATTAGCTCTATGCGAAAAGCAAAATTTATCAAAACCACTCATAATCTTTGTTATAAAACAAAGATTATGAGTGGTTTTGATAAATTTTAAATCCTAAACAGAAACCTAGTTGGCCGATCGACGTACAGTGATCGTAAATACCGAAGCAACGGACCTAGGTAGTTTGTTCTTTGAACAATTATGTAGGCAACCGATAAACGTTTCGAAATTTAAACCCAGAAGGGGGAACAAGGAGGATAAAGTTTGTATCAGGTAATTCTCTACTTCATCAACTTTGATAAAAATTTAGAAATAAAATCAAAGTAACACGTGTATTTATTTTATCAAAGCTTTATTATTTTTAGCCCATACTACAAAAAAGAGAAAACATCTTACGTACTAACTTATAAATATCGATCTCTTCGAGGCAACCTGAAGTACAGGAGAAGAGAAATAGAAAAAGACTTATTAACTGGGCAGATGTAAGAAATAACAATAACGTGTTGTTATATTATAGTAACATTTATTACCTAAGGAAGTATGTATATGATAAAATAGCTCGCGTAACACCGCAGAGCTCTACTAGTTAAGTATAAAGAAATACTAAAATTGAACCCGTGTAATACAACTGTTATTTCTCATTTAAGTGCTTACAATTAATGTAATTTCGAAACAGCCGTCTCTGACATTGCTACAATTATGTGTAACAATTTTTGGGGTTATGATATTAATGATGCAGATAAACGTTTTACTACTTTACCTTAATTATTTATTAAAAAGTAGATTGAGGTAAAAGTATTTTATTTAATTTTCTGGCTTTTATAAACGTCAAAAATAGTCTAGTAACGACCATTTTGGGGTAAGTGCTGTTTTTTCGACTAAATAGGGTTTTGCGGCTAAAATATTGTAAGTACTTTAAAAATCGAAAGTTGAAAAAAAATCGAGTCGAGTCGATGGCTCAATTGGTAGAGCAACAGCACCAAACTCTGACGATGCCGGTCCAAGTCCTGCCCGAGTCGAAAATTTTATTAATTTATTTTCGATTTTTAAAATATATACTGCTATCATCATGTAATATTTGAAAAATATTAAAGATTTCAATTGAACATACTTTTTCTTTGAATTGTTTGTAGTTTACGCTAGTAGACATTTGAATAAATGATTAATTAAAAAATCGACGATGACGTGTAGGACACGGTTACTCAATTGGTTAGAGCACGTTGAAGTACCGCCCGTGTTGTAATGATTTTTCTATGTCAAATCACTTATATTTGTTTAAAAACGCGGAATATATAAATGATCTTGTTTCGCTCAATTCACTTACTAGTTAGTACCTAGATCAGACACCTCTAAAACTGAATAGATATCCAGTTAGTTACAATGTACGCCACAGATAACATAAATAAATCAACCATCATTAATATCATGGAGTTACGATTTATCCATTAACTAAATCGTAATTAATTACTGGAGTTTAGTATTCACTTAAGTGAACTTTCTTCGGACACATAATTGTTATTGATTAGTCATTACATTCGTGTGAATGAATCTTAATAATAAATTACCTGAACATGGATAATTAGTTTGAAATTGTCGTTAGTTAGCTGTAACACCATACTAGTATATGATACAGTAATATTACCAAGAATTACTACCAATTACGTATGAAGAACTATTTTTGTTGTAAAACATGGATAACATAAATAAAACACTTTTAATAAATATATAGCAGTATCCACGTGATAACGGCTACTGCAAAGTATCCGAAAATCGAGTTCTAGTTAAAATAATTTTCAAACAAGTTTAACTAATATATATCGCGTTTTAAACCGTTAAAGTGTTTTATTTAACTGTACTACTCGCGTAAACTACAGACACCATAGATAACATATATTTTTATATACCATTATCTGGATTGTAACTTATTTTCGTCGAAATAATTTAACAGCATTATTTTAAAGCCGGAAGTTCCAACTTTGTCTCGGCGTAAAATATCAAACGTCTTAAAATAAAGCTTTAAAGTTCATATTGCTTTACTTGTAACGGGCTGAATGTCAAATATGATTTTTTTCCCTTGCATGAAATATGCTGTCGTGACTTCTACTTCAGGCGATTAATACCTAATGAGCTGGAAATAAACTAGCCAGGGTAACATTACAGTTATTTTATTATGCGAATGAACATAATTCTAATTAAGTCTTTGGTAAAAAAACAATAAGAACATCGACGCCCGTGCGCCACGTAAAACTTATCAAAACGTGCTAAAAACAAAATAGATGGACACTGAGCTAAAATGATCTTTTCATCTAGAACGCAGTTCGAGAGAAATCGTGCCTAATAGACTTTTTATAGTATTGTCAAAGCTTGAATGGTAGCGATGCATAAATATATATAGTCTATAGCTTTCCAATGAGGCTTAATTCGAATATAATGTTAGGGTTTACATGTTGTAATCAAACATCGAACGTATATAATAGCAACATTTTAACGTGGTTCTAAATAGAAACTCTTATATGACTTACCGTGGATACAGAGACCATCCAATAAAGAATCAGAAATGAGAATTGCACTTCAATTACGCACGAGTCGCACTTGGTCTTTAGAAAACTAACTCGTTCGTTCAGTCCTTGAACATGTGACACAGTGGGGGGTAGTCCCGGATAGTCCAGGGTTGGGCAGTCGGTGGCAGAGGCCGGTGCTTCGGAGGGCCGGCGGCGCGCGGGTGACGGTCGTACGTCCGGCCGCACAAAGCGCCTTGCAACGGTAAACTGGCCGCCTCGTTGCGCCAACACAGCCTCTCGTCTGTATGAGTGCCTCAACCTCCCTCCAAACAAATAGTACCGTACGCCGCACTTCTGTCTTGGTAACTTTTATTATACTTTTATTAGTAACGCCTGCGCGTGTGTGTAACGATGCCCTAACACAACCGCAGCGGGCTCGTGTGGGTGTTGGAGTACCTATGCGTGCTTTGATCTTACCACTCGGTATGCGCGGCCGCACGTAGCGCTGAGGCTGTATTTTACTTCTATAATATCTCGCCAATAATTTAAGTTAGGTGTTTGTGCAATAACACACGCTTAACTGCTAAAGCCACAAGTAGGTCAGTACCTAATCTGTCTAGACTGCGGGCTCTGTATCTTCACAACCGAAATAACGTTAGTGCCACGTCTTAACAATTGTTACTTGGTTAACTTTGATTCTTTGTTCTATTTAATGTAACCTTCGCATACTTGGGTAACTAAAACTAGATCACGTAATGATATTAGATACCAATAGGAAATTGAACAGGGCCGTTCTTACAAATAAAATATAATATGAAGGCTGTAATATATGGGTTTTTTACACGCTCACAACATTCGCGAAATATTAAAAGTATTGTTTCACTAATATTACGCTAAGTACTGGATAAACTTATGTTCTAAGTAAACTATTATAAGTTTTTTAACTAATAAAACAAGAGGAAAGTATTAACAATCCATTTTATTTTATTTTCCGTTTTAAGTGACTTATTTTCTAGTTCCTCGTCCGTCTATTTAAACATTTGTAAAAAATAAATAAGTTATAACTTATTACTAATATAATAAATACATATTCTTATAGCAAACACTTCTTTGACTTATACTTAATGTTTTGGTGGCTTTAAAGTACGGTTAAAAGGGTTTGAAATTAAGAATCATGTGCAATAGTTTTTTTTCTAATATTAAATTATCTACTGTTCCATTTCCCATTTTCAACTTTAATAGTGTCTATTATCAATGGAAAATTAAGTATATCGCTTACATCGAAATCGCTGTTTTAGTTCTAAAAACTGGGTGTTTCACCCTATGTATTTGAATAGGTATTATGATGATATATGTGCATATATATTGTTTAATAATCTTATTGGTTGAATACTTAACATTTGATGTTTTAGTAGAAACGTCAGAAAAAGCTACCATCATTTGTGACTTTAAGGACAACAAACGTGCTAAAAAACACAAATTATTAGGCCTAATAACTTTTTAATAAGCTACAATATATTTACAAATGTAAATCAAGAATAGAACACAGTAGAAAGATAATAAAACTAGTTAAAATTGTAATATAGTCTATGGACTTGGTAATTATACATTATCTTTATAGTAGAAATGAATAAACACTTGGTACGATTACCATTGGTCAGTAACATCTGGCATCCCAGCCGGGTGTGTGTGTGCGGCGTATAAATTGTGTATCTGTAATTCTCTGTAAATTAAATTGTAAACAATGTGTTTTATAATTTATTTAGACGAACAATAGTAATTTCTTACAAATATCTACACAAATGTTATAATCTTAGTTCTTTTATAACGCTTTTATATTGATGTGAGGATCTCGTGCTTTGTCTTCGTGTGTGACAATATACTCAAAATGGCGCATCAGCTAGCACCGTCTGTAAATTGTTCATTAGACGACATTGACCTCAGTGCACTAAAGGTAAATGTTTAATTTATACTAAAAACATTGTTAAATGTATAATGGGTTGAAGGCCCTTTGTGAGTCTGCCGAGAGTGCAATGATCCCAAAGGGGTGTGAATCATAGGGAAGGTGTTAGGGAATAAGAGTATAATTAGTCTTTATCTATATATTTCCTGACGTCTCTGTTTGCAGGACCCTGCGGGGATATTCGAACTCATTGAAGTTGTTGGAAATGGTACTTATGGCCAGGTTTACAAGGTTGGTGCTTAGATTTAACTTAAGTTATAGTCATATACCTTCTCATTTATTTACGTCAAATCACCTCTATATGATAACAAAAACTGTAAATTGTTTTCTTCTATATACTTCCTATTAAAACTAGTTGTTGGTGAAGTGTACAGTAAATTCTAATGAGACCTATGTATTAGTCACTTCACTTATCAAAAAAATTAAAAGAGAGTGATGATTATTTGAGTAAATATTTATTGATAAATTGTCTACTATCTTAATTGTAAATTATCTTTACAAAGCTTTATCAAACTAACTTGCATATATTTAAACACATTTGATTTCTAATGTTTTGTGAGTCTAATATTAAAAGTTTACATCAGAGTTCCCCAAACTTTTTTGACTCATAGACCCTTTGCCATGTTTTTCCGTGTTGGGTAGACCCCCTACTTACATGATATTGATTACCTGTAAATTTCTAACTGTAGTGAAGTTCAATGTTTAGATTAAAACTACTCAAAATAATATTTTGTATCTGTTATTAAACATATTATGTAATATTTTTTTTGTTCATAGGTACTTTTATAACTAATGTATATGGTTTGATATTATAAGATAGTATGATGTAAGTAAATAGGTACTATCAGTGTTTGTGTTGAGATTCACTATCTTGGACCCCCATTTTCATTTCATGGACCCTCAATTTTATTTTGCTGACCTAGGGGTGGATATAGACTACTTTGGGAATCGCTGGTTTACATGAATTCTTTACGATTATTGAATCACCAACAGAATATAAACCACACACACCAAAGTGTGTATTGGATTTGGAATGTTAGTACAGCTGTATTAAATATATCAAGATAGCAAGTACTTATTATTTGTTTAAAAACTTTAGGGACGCCACACAAAGACTGGTCAGCTTGCTGCCATCAAGGTGATGGACGTCACTCAAGATGAAGAGGAGGAGATAAAACTTGAAATCAATGTTTTAAAAAAGTATTCAACACATCGCAACATTGCCACATACTATGGTGCCTTCATTAAAAAGAGTCCTCCAGGAAAAGATGATCAACTCTGGCTGGTCATGGAATATTGTGGTGCTGGTAAGTACTTTTAGTTATACCACAATGTGTTACTTAATTAACTACTATTGTAATAATTATATTATGTCTGGATACTTTACACTTTTGCAACGATGAATATATAAGTATGATACATTGTTATCCCAAGTATATGCATTTACAAAAATGTTGTAAGCTTCATAAACTCACTATTAATGTATATAGTTCTACAAATATTAAATGACAGAACAGAACAGCAATAGCATATCTCATGTAAGTTGATTAATGTTAATTATAGCTCGCCCAAGAAAAGTAAAAGTTCAATAACCTTTGACACTGATTAATAAATTTCCCTTTCATTATTGTTGAGAGCATGTCTCTTGTTAATTTTTCTGTGAATCATTAATGTTTAGTATATTGAGACGACTAATGAGCACCCAAGTTGCATTCGCAAGTTCAAAGTTCAGTCTCCTGTGTGAACAAAAATATTTTTCTCCACATTTGGATGTGATTTCTCTGTTGATAGAAAAATTTCAGAAGCAAAACGACATCTCCAGAACCCGAAATGTATCATCTAACACATTTAAAAATGTCTCGTGTATTTGAAAACTTTAATATTTTTCACATGATGGCACTGTATAAATTAAAAATCTAAAATCTAATCAAAACTGTCTCATATACTTTTAGGTTCCGTAACTGACTTGGTGAAATCAACAAAGGGACAATCATTGAAAGAAGAGTGGATATCATACATCTGCAGGGAAATTCTCCGAGGGCTCAGTTATTTACATTCAAACAAAGTAATCCACCGAGACATAAAAGGTCAAAATGTTTTACTGACTGACAATGCTGAAGTTAAACTGGGTAAGTTATATATTAATATTATTTATGTTTATATATACAAAAATTTAATTAAATTTAGACATATGCATTAGTAAGTAGTGAGTTAAATACTGTCTATAGTCATCATTCAGCATTGCTTAACAGAACGAATGCATCTGAACCATACAATATTTCGATTAAAGACATATCGACTGTACTCGCCCGACCAAAATAAAGTCTAGTGTTTGAGTTTATTTGTAAATCAAATCCCAATCCATGTTTTGAACCCAAGAAGTATCGTGCTGAATGTACTGGACTGAATATCTTTTATAACAAATACAAAGAAATACATAAATACTGTCTATAGTTTACGCGAGTAGTACACATTTAAATAAAACACTTTAATGGTCTCCCCGTGACCACGGCTGCTGCAAAGCATCCGAAACGTCGGGCCGAAGTTAAAAATCATTTTCAAATAAGTTTAACTAATATATCGCGTTTTAAACCGTTAAAGTGTTTTATTTAAAAGTATTGAGTTAATTACTAACACACTAGCACTTTGGACTTGTATAAAAGTTTTTATTATTATTTTTTGGACAGAATTTCAATGTGAAGTGTTAATAAGGTCATACAAAGTCAGCCAAGTGCGTGCTGGATCCTTACACAAAGGGTTTTGTACTATCTAAAAAAAATATTTGATTTTTTTAAAAATATTTTAGATTTTTTAAGTAATATAGTGTCTGTGAAAAACTATCTCTATCTGCATCACGGTTCCTAATAAACATCAAATTCATATTTCCAGTCGACTTTGGTGTGTCTGCACAACTGGACCGGACCATCGGCAGGCGGAACACTTTCATCGGCACCCCGTACTGGATGGCCCCGGAAGTGATCGCGTGCGACGAGAACCCCGAAGCGACGTACGACAACCGATCTGACCTGTGGTCCCTGGGTATCACTGCCCTTGAAATGGCCGAGAGTCAACCACCGCTGTGCGAGCTTCACCCTATGAGGGCGCTTTTTCTCATTCCAAGGTAACTCACCTTCTTATCTCTTTAGTTATTTACACAGAAATTTATGTACTCGCGTAAACTACAGACAGTGTAAGATTGGGTTATGTTTCATTGTTATATTTAGTAATAAGCCGTATGTTTTTGTGTATAAAGCCACAAGCAAATAAATTTGGCCTATTCTATAAAGTCACAGTTTGAGTTAAATGTTACTTTAAAGTAGTTATTCCCTACACATAGCATTATATGTTGGGTTATATTGCTTATTATCTGTGGTTTATATGAGTACACATTTTAATAAAACACTTAACGGTTTAAAACGCAAAATATGTTTTAAATTGTGACAAGTGTTTATGTTAATACATATATATTATAAAATTAAATAGTTGAGCATATTAAAGAGTTGCTATAAATATAGAAATTCTGGGTCAAAAGCTACAATTTACAGCAAGAATATGTACTGTCCAATACCCAGGGTATTTTACCTTACCAGGCAACATTTGTCTTTCCTTAGGCATAAAGAGCATTTATACTTTTTTCAGAAATCCACCACCGCGCTTAAAATCCAAAAAGTGGGCAAAGAAATTTCACAGCTTCGTGGAGACCGTTCTCGTGAAAGATTACCACCAGAGGCCTTATACTGAACAACTGCTGAAACATCCCTTCATCAGGTATAGTTCTTAATAGTTTTAAATACAAAAGACTACATGCCCTGTCTATTGTAGGGTGATAGTTTTGACAGCTTACACTTAAACTGTAAGTATGCTGATCATAATTGTTATACATATTTGTATTTTATTGCCCACTAGCTGTGTCAGAGACTTACCAGTTTTGTTTTCGGAAACCTCTTCATCTTTATAAATTTAAGCTATTGCCCACGACGTCGGCTGCGTGCCATAGTACCAGTAGTTCTTGAGATTAGGGCGTTCAAACAAACTCTTCAGCCTTATATATTACTGTAGTTTGATAAAGAAACATCGATTTTAATTGTCAAACCTAGACAAAGTATATTTTTTTTGATAAAAAAAAGTATTGCGATTGTCATAGAGCCCAATATATTTTTTTGAGAATCAGTTTAATGTTTATTACAGGGACCAACCAACAGAGCGTCAGGTCCGCATCCAGCTGAAGGACCACATAGACAGGTGTAAGAAACGCAAGCAGGACAACTCGGTGCGCGAGGACTACAAGTACTCCGGCTCGGAGGGAGAGGAAGAGGACAACGCCATCGCTGGGGAGCCGTCCTCGATTGTGCACAACGCGCCGCACCAGGGCGGCGACACTCTCCGGAGGAACTTCCAGCAGATACAGGAGGGCCGGTGAGTTTATTTCGTAGTGTGTATACACCGCGTGACTCGGAGATCAAGTCCTGGCTTCGTATGTCCTAGGAGACATAGTTGTCTCAGTTGAGGCACATAAGTCGGATCAACTATAGTATTATATATACTAATGTGATTGCGAAACATGTTCTTTGGTTCATAAATCTTTGAGAATATAGTTTAGACTGCTCCCATAATTTCAGCATTGCTTAACAGAACGAATGCATCTGAACCATACAATATTTCGATTAAAGACATATCGACTGTACTCGCCCGACCAAAATAAAGTCTAGTGTTTGAGTTTATTTGTAAATCAAATCCCAATCCATGTTTTGAACCCAAGAAGTATCGTGCTGAATGTACTGGACTGAATATCTTTTATAACAAATACAAAGAAATACATAAATACTGTCTATAGTTTACGCGAGTAGTACACATTTAAATAAAACACTCGGTTTAAAACGCGATATATTAGTTAAACTTATTTGAAAATGATTTTCAACTTCGGCCTGGCGTTATTTAAAGGAAATACATAGTTCTTTTTTTGTTGTTAATTCTAAGGAAACACAAAATTTTATAAAATTTGGTATGGTCATTGTTTTATATCTAATATAGTAATAATTATCTCTATATAAGTCTTGTCTTTATATCGAAGTTTTGTCATAACATTATTATGTTGTCTATTATTATTTACCGCACACATACATATATTCAAGTACAATTACTCGAATAAAATCATTTATATTTTTTATAGAGCTGCAGAAGCACAGCAGCCTCAACCTCCACCTAAGCGAAACAGCAAACGCGAGGAGCGTGAAGAAATTCCAGGTAAATAAATTTTAATACATATTGTTTTAAACTATTCACTTCTGTGTGGTTCCTGGTGACGAGGCTGGATAGAGGGCAAAGATTTTTGTTTGTCTATATCTGCTCGAACAATTGAGTTGCGTGGTCGTAGGTTCAAATCCTACCTGAGTTATTAAAAAAATGTTCATTATGTCCTATAGTTGTCATGCTTTAGAACAATGCATGGATTGCTTAATATTACTTTCGAATGATATGCGTTAGCTAGAATTGTGCTAACCACAAGTGGTGCTGGGTTCGATAACCAGAGCAACAATAAATTGTTTAGGTCGAGCAAAGCACAGGATTCTGATCGACTACTTGCTTTTAACTAAAATATGTCATGGTCAAAAAAGTGTTTGCCCCATCGTCCACAGATGGAAAAGGGATTTCACTATATCCTTACAAATATTATAAATGCGAAAGTAACTCTGTCTGTCTGTCACTCTTTCACGCCAAAACTACTAAACGTTTTTGAATGAAATTTGGTACACAGATGGTTAAAGGGGGGGGGGGAATAGCGTTGCGGCAAAGTAGCACTTACAACATAGATTGGCTGCGATAAATGCGCAATTACATAAATTAATTAACAGCCTACATAATTAAAAATTCTATTCCACGCGGACGAATTCGCGGGCACAGCTAGTTATTTATAAGTGTAGATTTATATTGTAATGTTTGAGGGAATATCTTCTAGAACCTGGTCCTCCAGCGAGACCATCCATTCCACAAAGACTGATCGTAGTGCCGGATCCGCAAGCGCAACAGCCTAACAGATATAGGTAGCTATGGAATTTTATACTCCTTTGATGCTATAAATATCAAGCTGCAAAAGGAGAATGCGAACCAAAATATAGACCAGTGTTTGCAGCACCTTTTTTACTAATGATGACAAGATCCGCTACTAAGTTTTCCATTTTCTTGAATATTTCAATGCAAACAATATACGTGAACTAAGTTATGTAACATTTTCGAGAAATATATTTCTAGTGGATAAAAACTGTACACTTGGTGAAAACCTACCATATAACATCTAAACAAGATGTGCTGTCGGCCTATCTTTGTTTTGCCGTAAACTGCAATGGTAGCAATGTATATCTAATGATCAATGGGTCGTGGTTTCGAACACTACTATGGTTCAAGAGCATGTTGGACGACTGTATATTCAATTGGTGGTAGGAATTTCGAAATTGCGTCCACAGGTGAAAAAACTGTCAAGTTTCATCGCGTTTGGGCTACATTTTGTGGATTTCCGATCTAGTTTAGATGTTATAGGACTGGCGTGTTCCGCCTTTAAGCTAACCTCATACTTGTCTGTCTTCATCTATCATAAAAAGTACAGATTTTCAAAATAAAATAAATGAAAAAATACTTATGCAGGTTTATTTAAGTAAATTTACTCGCAATAATAAACTGATTTATTCTTATGGCCTTCTAACATCTTACAGACCTCTACCGCCGACTCCGAAGTCGTCTGGATCCTCTAACAGCTCCGGATCGAACAATGGCACGCCACCGGCCAGTGGTCCCCAGCCCCCGCAGCGTGGTTCCCACCACATTTTTAAGCCCATGGTACGAATACTTCTATATTTGGTACAAATATTATACTTGTTCTTGTTAAACAGTTTTTTAGACCGATGGTTATTGTAACTACTTCTGTTAACTACAGAAATATAAATAAAACATTTTAACGGTTTAAATCGCAATATATATAACGTATTTTTACTAAATGTACTGTGCACTTAAATTATAATTTTTGAAGATTTTTTGTGAAATAAAAAACATTGTAGTTGTTAGGTATCATAACTAATAGTGTTTTGTTTTTGTTTAAAAGCTTTCTTTTTGTTTCCATGTCACGCTGTTTTTCTTTGCACATCTGATTTAACTTCGCTCGCAGTTACCGCCGAGACGGCCAGAGGTGTGTTTCGTTTTATTTTCTTTACTTTATCCAGAGTGCTATTCGTTACTGACTTTGCTATCGTTATTAGGATCTGGACAAGCTGGCTGCTCAGCTTAACGAGTTGGGTGTGGTGTCGGGCAACGAACCCCCGAACCGGCCACCCAGAGCGCCAACCAATGGACAAGGTAAGCTAATTGCTGGTGACGTCACTTTAAAATGGAATCTATAGTGTATTTTTTCTTACTTGGCATTTTTTGTAAACTAACACACAATTGACATAAAATCGTAAAACACTAAAAGCACTTTGAGGCAATGGAATGTATATTCAACTAATAAACTACCTCAAACTAACTTAGTAAAAACCACAAATTTGTGCTGAAATTAATAATGATTTTATCAATTTAAGTAGAAGAATAGTTTAAATTTTCTTTAGTTTGACATAATACATAAGAATTGGATTTTAGCAAAGTCAACGATAATAGAAGGTAGAAGTCTCACTCATGCACGATCGCGGAAAAGCGTTGCAAACGTCGAGTTAAATAATAATTTAGTTTAGTTGCATGGTCCATATACATACAATATTTCTTTATACCTATGTCATTTTTGGCAACGACTTCCCTCTACGAATGTTCTTCACTAATTCTCTATGGTTTGACATCGGTCATATTAATAGTGGTCCTTTGCCAAGTTAGAAAAAACACACAACATGTGAAAAATATTTAAGTTTACATATAGAGTATTAGTTCAAAATGTTAAACTTTACTCTGCAGGTCCACCGGTCGAGAGGAATCCTCCGGAACCGACCTTCGAGGATTCTGACAGTGATTCTGATGCGGACGAAGGGGGCGGTCGCGTGCGCAACGATGGCACTCTACTCGCTAGTGATCCACCAAAACCACTGTAAGATCTGTTGCAAATGGTTAACTCATCTGTACCCACCATCTCATACCATTCACACAATTTATTTCGATGAGGTCATAGGAGTTATATGGGTTTTTGTTATAAATACCAGAATTTGTAACGTGGGGTCGGCGGTTTGATCCCCGTTCGATAAGACGTTCGCAACATAGTAGACAGAAATTTGACATTAGTCTAGAAGTTTATAAGAAATGTCATCATTTAACTAACATAACATTTACTATAGTGAACCTATATTGCTTATCAAAAAAAATCTAATTATTTATCATCATTACCTATGTTATATTTTCGTTGCATTTCTTTTATTTCACCCCGCCCCCATTCATCCTCCATTTCGTTGCTCCGTTATTTGGTTTCGGCTTGTCAGTCCCGAGTTCTGCTATAGGCCCGGTCTCTCTGCGGTGTCCGAGGACGGATGCGCCGGACCCCCCACTCGCCCGCTGCCGCCGACGCCCGATGATGACGACCCACACGCTGATAGGACCCTCGTCAAGCGGGTGAGTGATAATCATGTAAGGGTAACAGGTCGCGTCAGGTAATACAAACGCTAGACTGAAGTTAAAATGGCGCATGCGCATACTCGCGATTGTCGGCTGTCTAAATTACCTTTTAAATAGGTTCAAAACGCAAAATATATTAGTTAAACTTATTTACAAAGTATTTTAACTAACAACGTTTCGGATGCTTTGCAACAGCCATGATCACGGGCAGATTAGACCGTTAGTGTTTTATTTAAATGTGTACTACTCGCCTAACCTACAGACAGTGTTAAACCTTTTTGGCAATCGAGAATCTATACTAATACTAGCTATTTTGGGCTTTAAAATTTGTTTTTGCAAACCTCTCCTCATCTATATAAAATAAAACTGTTACCCACCGCGTCGTTCTTGCAAGTTAATCTTAACAGATATATACTGTCGCGGATAGATTTTCACACACATTTTCAGTCTAGTGTTATTTTTACGTGATGCGATCTAGACAATAGTAGATAAACATCTAACCTAAAATTGTTAAATCGCCCTAAAACATTAAGGTACCTTTTTTTTTTAATTGTTTGTATAACTCAGACCTCTGTTTTGCAATGGTATGCACAACTTAGTGATCAAATAATACATCATCGGGAGAAAATCATTGCGCATTTTAACACAACGCAAGCAGTAATCAATTGTACTGTAACACACAAAAAACCCAATTTTAACGGTTTAAAACTAGAAACTTAAATAACCTATTTGGCATTTACATTAAGCATGCCCACCATCATTCGTAACCACGGCTGCTGCTTGCATCCGAAAAATCGGGTAGTACTTAGTTAAAAATAACTAACTTATATGTTTCGAGTTTTGAACCGTTAATAACTGTTTTTTTTTAATGTGTACAAGTTTCATTAACTATTTTTTATTGTTTCATTGATACTGCTTGTTTTTCTATTTGTATATGTGTAAAATAGTAAAAAGTCGATAAAAGATTAACTGTTATTTTTATTTCTAATTCACAAAAAGGACGCGGCACATCTGTACAAACTTACTTTTAAAGACAACTTTTCTTATTTAAAATCTTCTACCGACTTTAACATTTGAACACCCCTTAAACTATTAAACCCCATAGTATTACCTCATAGAACAGTATGACGTGCGCTTAACAAACATTAATTAATTATTTTCCCTAAGGGCATTGTTCCATGTAAATTTCGGTGAGGTTATGCACATTCATGTTTAACATTTTCACGCCAAAATAGCATAGCGAGCCAAATGTTGATAATTTAATTATGTGTGCTTTTTAACTAAACATGTTGCGAAAACAACAGAAGGAGAACACTGCAAATAACAAGAGGCTGTCGGACGTCGACGAAGCGGTCTTACTAAAAGACTGGGACTTTGCCAGGTTTTTTCCTTCGAAGAACTCTGAAGCCAAAGAGAAGCAGGACCCGACCAAGGAGACGGAACTTAAACGCGCCCAGCTCCAGCGGCAATCGAGGATCGAAATGGAGGACGCGTGGGTGAAATACAAGGCCATAGCCACACCACCCTCCCGCCACAAACAACTCCAGAAGCCTTCCGAAAAGTCCACTCAAGAAAAACTCTCTGACCTACTGAAGAAGAAAGAACAAGAAGCCGACACCAACGGCCCGAACAGGTTTTTCAGAGGCTTCAGAAGAGAAAATTCCGACTTCTTCCCCCTTTCGAGCACACGACACTCGGCGATCTATTTCCCAAAGCACGATAGTCCAGTTATAAGCAAACAGCGATCGAGCGGGATTTTCAATCACTCCAAAAAGCAAACGAACAACTCCCAGTCCTCAGGCGAGCCTGTGCTGACCGATTTTATAAAAATGAACGACAGCCTGAAGTTCTCGCATAAAACCAAGAGGAACGACAAAGCCTCAGATGGGAAGACCAAAAATCCAATAGACGCATTGAAGAACGTCGCCGAATTGATAAGGAAGGACAGTGAGAACAGTAAGACGAGCAGGCAGAGCAGTGTCAATAGCGACTCACCTGCGACGAGCATTTGCTTCGGCTACGAGAAGGGAACCCTAGATCTGACGGCCGATACCCTTGAGAATAAAGACGCAGACTGCAATATAGTCAGACCGCGTAGAGAAAAGACTGAGTCCGATATTGTGTTTCGGAGACACTTCAATCGGCACACAGAGGTCTTGTCGAGTGGGCAGGAAGCGGTAAACGCACGGGACCAGGTAATTTGCTAGCTGCTCGGGGTTTGATTAATTTACTTACGTTTGGTATGAGGGTATTAATCTTTGTACATCTAACAGCTGTATATGACTAACCAGAGTAACTTGTAATGCTATATCGTGCTATGTTTTCACTTGTAGTGGGTGTGGTCGTGGGCGTACTCGGCTTCTAGATTTGAAAGGGGGGGTAAATTTTTACGTCACGTCTTTTCTAATTGATTCTTTTCTCTATGATATAGGACAGACAAGCATAAGGTCCACTTGATGGAAGGTGAAATACCCCTGCCATAAAACATCTACACAAGATGTGCTGTCGATCTATTTTGAGCTTGGACTCTTTTAGTCCAACAAACATTCATTCATTAGAAACATGTAGGTACCGATGGGGAAGGAATCCACGGCCAATTGTTTATAAGCCATGGATACTACCATTAGACTAACGAAACCCCCCTACCGGGTACGTCCACGGATTTGGTGGTTGAGGTTAATGTGGGGAATGTTTGTACGGTCTAGTCGTAATAACAGATTGTAAAATTTATCTCTCTGGATAGTTGGGTATATATAGTATTTGCTCATAAGTCTTGTATTTTGGCGTGATATTTTTAATACAAGTTTTCCTTTAAAGCATCCGTATTTAAGTAGATTACGATACAGTAATTGGTCGATACGTAGCGATACTAGCCAAGTAGTTTCCATTAACCTAATTTAACAAAGCACTCGAATTACTAACAATTTCTATCATCTGTGCGCGACGCCGTCTTCCTGCCAAGAAATGCGACATGCCCTGAGTGAATAGGATATTTGTGACATTAAAACGTGACATAACATAACTAGGGAATGATCGCCTAACGAAATCTCACAGAAGCTGGAAAGAAACGTCGATTTTGTGAATGTGTATCACCTTGCATGTTTTGCTACTGTTTGTGTTTGTTACGCTATTGCTGCAAATGCAAAATGTTAAAACATTAATGCACTATTTACAGCTCGACTTTGACGCCGTTTATTAAGGTTTTGAACATTTGTAAATCAACTCAGAAGGATATATAAAAGAAAGTTTTTTTGTTCCTTTAAATAAAACACTTCTAACGGTTAAATACGCGAATTATTTTTGTTATTGATTTGTAACTAGACGTGATGTGTCCGATGCTAGCAGCTACAGCAAAGCATTCGAAACGGTCGTAGTTATAAATTAGTTTCTATATGTATTTCCCGTTTTAAACCGTTCAAAGTGTTTTAATGCGTACAATTTGCGTAAAGTTCAGATAATACTTATATTTTTACCATGTTTGTTTACTTATACAATATCCTTTGTTAGTTAAAAATATGAAAAATATTTTTGGAATAATTAAAAACACGTTTTGATTAGAGTTATTAGAAGTTATAAGTGACAATATATCATAGGGACGATCAAGTGGAAACGAAGGTAGCGGCTCCCGAACGAGCTCCGTTCTCCCGGACCTCTTGAGCCAGGCTGGCCAACCGACCACGCCCCCAAGACACGACAAATCCACCAGCGAAGAGGTAAGCCCCCAATCCCTTATCATCCTGGGCATTTTATATAGATATCAGATTTTATATTTACGTAACTGCCAATATATAAATCACACACCGTCATTTTATATACATGTTGCTTTGTGATATTTTGGAGGTATTTAACATCACGCGGGGCCCCAACCTCTGGGGCCCCTGATCTCGCGCTGTGCTTATATAGAACATAGTATTAATATGATAATGGTTGTCAATCATGCAAACACACCACGGAGGCACCACGGCCGGTTCGCGGAGCCCGTTACCAACCGCGTAAGTACGATCCGCCTAGCAACAGAACATGCTTCAATCAAAGCATATTTAGAATGTTGACATACCTCATCTCTTCTCTATTTATGCATTCTCATAGATTCGCTTACATACACACTATTGAAGAGTCGTTCGGCTTTCAGGTAGATTTTTCATGGGGGAGGGCTTATGTATCATAATCTGTAACTGGCAAACTCAAAAGTATTTTAGCATTTGTTTCGTACCGTATTGTTTAAAAAAGTTTACAAGAAGCGATGTGATTGTCGCTATCATAACCATTATTCAAATTTCCACCATTGCCTGCTACACTTCGTATAATTATTATAATAGCGGAACCGAAAGATTCTACAGCTATTAACTTTCCGATCATAATTGTGATGAATACTAAAACGGGAGATGGACACTAACCATATTTAGATATGTCGAAAAGAAACAATACAATACAACATTGTAATGACAATTATGTAGATATTAATTATTCCCTTTCTTTACAGTATAGGCAAGCGATAGCCGGCGGTGCTCCTACCCCCCATCACCACCACCTCCCCTCCTCCGTCCAGTCTACGCCGTCCAAGTCTTTTGTAGCGGGGGCTGCATCGCCCCATCCCCTACAGCACTCGCCCTCTAACTCCTCCGTGGGCTCCCAACAACAATTCCTTCCTTTGCAACAGAAGCAGCGGTCGTTCCTCACCTTCGGCTTCGGAGCCGGTTCGACGGGAAGTGGCACTGGTGGGTCTGGGAACGCTTCTCGCCGAGAGAGTCATGTCAACGTTAACGTCACACCCACGGGACACGATATCTCTTCGGACACGCCGGAGATACGGAAATATAAGAAGAGATTCAACTCGGAGATATTGTGCGCTGCGTTGTGGGGTGAGGATAGTGAAAAATAGTTTTATGTAAAAAGAGGGGCAGTTTGTTTGAACTTTAATATTTTTCACATGTTATTGTACATATGTAAATTAAAAATCGTATTCGTCGTTTGAGTATTACTATTGATGATTCTTAGGACTTAAGGATTCTTAGCGACGTATTTTTATGTCTAACGTCCAAATAGGTCAGTAATGTCTACATGACTTGTTATGAGGCTGGGCCCTTTTTCGTCGCTAAAGAGTACTAAACTCAAAATGTAAGAACTAACAAGATTCCAGAACCACTTTTTTTGTGCATAATCATACCTTCGCTGCTGCTTCTTCGCTAGTTAAAACGAATGCGAATATTATTTTCTCAGGGGTGAATCTTCTCATCGGCACGGAAAACGGTCTAATGCTCCTAGACCGCTCTGGACAAGGCAAAGTGTACCAGCTCATATCGCGACGCCGTTTCCAACAAATGGAGGTGCTGGAGGGACAGAACATTCTCGTCACTGTGTCCGGGAAGAAGAACCGCGTTCGGGTCTACTATCTTAGCTGGCTCAAGTCAAAGATACTGCGCACTGACGGGCTTAGCGATGTAAGTTTAGATTTACTTTTAGAGACAAGTTCAATTCCTTGATAATAACTTTTATAATCCAAAAAACTGTCATAAAGTCAAAATATTAAAATATGCATCATAGGCAAAAACTACTTAGACCTTGGGGTTTTAAAAGCCACAAACGGGAGACACGAGGCCCAAGACCTATCTTGTTTTGGAGTTCTACGCTTGACCAGGCCAAACCCAAGCGCCACATAGATAAATAAACTTTTCATACTACTAAAAAATAATTGAAAATTATTACTAGTGATGTTCTTAGTTGAATAAGTTATCGACTTAAGAATTCTAACGATTTTGCCGTCGAATATATTTATAATTAAAATACCTGAATGTCACATTCAAACTAAGGCAAGTTTGGATGTGACATTAAGAATTTCAATTTGTGTATCAAATTCTAAAAACCGCGATTTTATTCGTCTGTCTTGACATTTGAAATCCACGATAAAATACATAAACTGATTACGGTTTTTAGGTGTTGTAAATGCATATAATAAGGAATTGATTTAACTTTAATTAAATCTTACAGACAGTCAAAAAATTTAAATAAATATTTTTTTTGTATATTTATGGCAAAAAGCCTCCCCCTTACAAAAAGTTACTTAAAAAAATTAAGTACTAAACTTATTTAAATAAAACACTTTAACGGTTTAAAACGCGATATATTAGTTAAACTTATTTGAAAATGATTTTTAACTTCGGCCCGACGTTTCGGATGCTTTGCAGCAGCCGTGGTCACGGGGAGACCACGGCTTAAACCGTTAAAGTGTTTTATTTAAATGTGTACTACTCGCGTAAACTATAGACAGTATTTACTAAACTTATTTAAAGTCTAACAGATGCAAAAGGTCTGCAAGGCCACATGAATTGTTTAAATAAAATCAGCTCTTGTACGTTGCTATCTATATATAAAACGTAACTGTCCCTTTGCAGCAAGTAGAAAGGAGGAACGGCTGGATAAACGTGGGAGAGCTGCAAGGCGCAGTTCACTTCCGCATAGTGAAATACGAACGAATCAAGTTCCTCGTGATCGCCCTCAAAGACTCCATTGAGATATACGCATGGGCTCCGAAGCCCTACCACAAGTTTATGGCCTTCAAGAGCTTTGGGGACCTACAACACAGGTAAATAATATGAGATACTAACAATTTCTTTCTATTAATTCTAGCTCGTCTTTTTTACGTCACTTCGTTTACTTCATTATTATTTCATGAAGCTTAAGCCTGTTCGAATATGTAAATAAAAATTTGACGGCAAATGAATAAGGTTTTCTTACTTTCTTATTCTTAATTTCAGACCTCTGTTGGTGGACTTAACGATTGAAGAGGGGACAAGACTCAAAGTAATATATGGATCTGCTGACGGGTTCCACGCTGTTGATCTCGACACTGCTAGTGTATATGACATTTATATTCCGAAACATGTAAGTTACTATGTATTTGCACATAGGGTTCTCAACCCAAAACTTAAAACGTACTTCTGTTTGTAAGACCGCGGTTTGTGCAATAGTCGTATGGCTAATAATTGACGGGTCGTGGGCCCGATCCCCACAGGGTCCCATTGGCGTAGCCATCGTAGGCTAGGTGTTGCTGTGCATCAGGAGCTTAGGGAGCCCTCTAATCTTATCTTTGAAAAGGGATAAGCGTAGAAGTGAAGACAAAGAGAAATATGTTTTTTAAATGAACTGTTCTAATTCGTAACTATAATTTAGACTTTAGAGACTTACGTAAGTTCAGTCGTTGCCGAAAGACGGGATGGCCCGTTTCTTTATTTACCAGGGTCCTTGTCCATCTAGCTATGACACTGTCGGGTCGAACGTGTTTCTAATCAATTTCTATTTTTTCTGAAACACATTATAGTCCGTATAAAAATCTGGATATTAAATAAGTGGTAGGAATATCGAAATTCCGTTCAGATCACGAACCACCGTCCACAGATAAAAAAGGCGTGAAGTTAAATTTGTTCCGGTTTCAGTCAAAGCCAAAGTTTGTTGAGATGTTGGCTGTCGTGTTGGCATTATAGTAATGCATGTCTATCCTCCTCTATCAAACAAAAATAACTTACATAAACTCAACATATAAAGTAATTGAAAAATAATTAATATTATGCATCACGTTGCAAATGTCCTCTCCCTTGCATTTATTGGTTTCCGAAGTTTAGATGTACGTTATTTATAATTTTATACCTATTTAACGGGCTATAAACAATTAAATTGTTACTTACAGACCCAAGGCGCAATAGTTCCTCACTGTATCGTCCCATTACCAAACTCGAACGGTGGCCAACTGTTGTTATGTTACGACAATGAAGGTGTTTACGTTAATACGTATGGACGTGTTAGTAAGAACATCGTACTGCAAGTGAGTATTTATTTTTCATATGTATATGTAATGATATAAGTTCTGCTTAAACCGATTATTATAGGTAGTTCTTATTTGGGAGGTTATGTTTTGCATGCTTCGAAATTTTAGGGGGGGAAAAGGGGGTACATGCTTAAATAACATAGTTCAACTTCTAGATCAAATCCAGTTAAAATTTTGCTTAATCTGTCTTAAACAAAAAGAATAACAATGCAGTTAGTTTTAAAGACTTTTGACGGTTTAAAACGCAATATATGATATTAATATTTTGTCAGCTATTGATCCATTTCTTAAAACTTATCTTATCTAATGAGGGTTAGTAACAATTTGAGTCCTATATATGTCCCGTAATGTTGGTTAAGCTTATTTTTGTTTTATTTTAACTACGGCCTGACGTTTGCATATTCAACCTTTAACTGTTTTATTGAAATGTGTACTACTCACATAAATTACAGTCAGTTGATTGTGCATGATCTAAATAAATGATAACATCTGATTGTTTCAGTGGGGTGAGATGCCAACTTCAGTCGCATATATAGGCACCGGACAAATAATGGGTTGGGGAAACAAGGCGATCGAAATACGTTCAGTGGAGAGCGGCCATCTCGATGGCGTGTTCATGCACAAAAAGGCGCAGCGCCTCAAGTTTTTGTGCGAGCGCAACGACAAAGTATTCTTTTCATCAGCTAAGGGCGGTTCCTCCTGCCAGATATACTTCATGACGCTCAACAAACCGGGAATGGCAAATTGGTAGTAAAAGCGAAACAGAGGCGAAAACACGCCCAGGACATTCTGTGATGTAGCGAGGCCCTCTTTGACACGCATCTAGCAAGATCACGCTATACAAAGTGATAGACAGATTCACGATCCAACGTATACAAAAACTTCCAACATGTGCTCAAAAGACAATCCACAAAACATTAAAAATATATTTGAGGACCTTTTTGGTGGCATTTTGTACTGAATTATGTAATTTCAATACAAGCTACTAAAATATATTATATTAGTATTAAGCAATAACCTACGGTATAATGTTTTGATATTGACAATTATTGATAAGTAAGTTGATAATGCTTAGATTTTATGTTGCAAATGTTTATTTCTGAAAGATAATGTATAACAAATCAGACTAGATATCATGCCATAATATATCGTTGATTTACCCAATTTCGTGATTTTTTTATATTAATTGGTTATAATGTTTTATTACTTTTTTATATTTTGTTCAAATGACAATGCCATGTATGAGGAAACATAAAGCTAAGTATCCCCTCTATGTAGGAATGTAAATTATTCATTTATTAAGGTAACACTTTAAAAAATCGGCACTTAGTCACTGTATATGATAATTATCACTAAACTGCAATAACTTTCAACTATGGATAAATCCAAAATTTGGTACTATTTATTATTTATTTGTTATGTACTATATTTTTTACATGTATAAAGATGTAACTGTGCATATTGAAATTATATATTTGATGACTTTTTATTTTAATTACCTTAGCCAAATAAAACACAAAATATGAAAATTGAATTTTTATTTACAATATTTATACAATAATGCTGTAATCCCATTAACTACTATGAGAAACAAGAATATAGCTTTTTTATAAAAAATAATTACTCTATTTAATACAATACTTAACACTAGCATTATATATCTTTGTTATCAAAGTCACAATATGCATTTTGAACAATAGGAAGAATATTATAGACCTAGAAGAACATAGAACCATGATTAAATTTGTAGGCATTCTTTTCAAAAATGCATTACAAGGATCCTAAATTTATAAAATACCACTTTTTGATAAAGCTTCGGTTTCTTTATTTGACAATGGTACAAGTGTCAATCCAGGTGTTGGAGCTTGCATTTCTAAGTCTCTAAGAGAGTTAATTTTCACTTTTAAATTACTACGTAAAGTGTTAATGTCCATGTTAAGTTGCTTTTGATCTGCCTCCAATAGGGCTTTTGTTGATTCAAAATTATGTTTCACTAAAACAGAACCAACAGTTACCCAACATTTCTTTTGTTGGGCTTTAGTGAGATCCCTCAGAGCTTCTCGATTTTGATTTCTTCTTTTATCTAATAGAACTATTTCTCGTTTGTCACTAAGAATTTCATCTGCTAACTTTTCAGCTGAGACTAGAAACTTTAAAATTTTCGCTTGATCATCCATTTCATAGATCTATTTATTAGTTATGCCATATAATTCAAACATAAAATTACAATTAGTCTTATAAAAAACATTTAATACTAAAACAAAATTATAAAATAATATCAATCATCAAGCTTGAATTTCACATAAACAGGGTGGAATGGATTATGGAATGACACATTTGGCATATGGCCATCTATCAATTAAGTTACTTTCTATAATCTGTGGCCAGCAGAAGTACAAACTGCATAAGCTATCTGTAGCGTACAATAATCTGTGCTAAATGGGACGATAATGCGTATTGCCGATTGCGTGATAATGCTGTGACACCGCGAACATGAGCGTCTCTACCCGCGCCATTTTGAGTCGCGAGTAGGGGCAATGTGCATAGGTCTTAATAGTTAAGTAATAGATTAGAAAAATATATTTATTAATCGTACTATAACATAAGGTATTAATGTTTTAAAACAAAAGAAAGCAGCGAAACCAAAAATGGATATGCCAAACCGAGGTTTTCGCGGTGGACGCGGTGGTCCTCCCGGCGGACCGCGCGGTCGAGGTGGTTTCGATATGAGAGGCCGGTATGTGTTTTTAAGCTTGCATTATGCATTATGAGCCTGTCCTAAAGGCGTATTCATATTTTTTATTCTCTTCGTATAACCTAAAAGTTACTTTTGTCTTCTATAGAGGTGGTCCAGGAATGCGAGGTAGAGGTGGCTTTCCTAGAGGAGGACCACCAATGCGAGGGGGTCCGCGCGGAGGATTTCGCGGTGGTCCTATGCGCGGAGGTGGTGGTGATCGTGGCGGACGCTTCCCCCCCGGGCCACAAGGACCAGGCCCTCACCCTGTACCTACTATTGAGAGCAGAGGTCCTCCACAAAGTATGTACTTTTTAATTAAGATTAACTGATATTATTAGGAATTAGATAAACTCTTGCACAGTTTGAAGTAAAGCTTTCTCTGAGAATCTATACTATGTTATATATTCACCCTCGTTTTAAATATGTTGCCTTAAACTAATAAAACATTTATTCTAGGAGATGGGTTTGGAAATAGGGGAGGTCCTGGAGGAATGAGAGGTCGCAGTGGTAGAGGAAGGGGTGACTTTGTGCCGAGAGGAGACAGAGGTCCTGTTAGGGGAGGGCCACCTATGAGAGGTATGTTTTTACAGTCAAAGAATAGTAAAGGTGGAAAAGTAATTTTTCACTAAATCACCTTATACATTTACAATTAAGCCAACTTTTATACTCTTAATACTTCAATGTCTTTAGCTATAATATTTTATATCATTAATAGGTAGAGGAGGAAGAGGCCATGGACCTCCAGGTGGCATGCCCAGTGGAATGCATATGGGTCCTCCAATGCATGGAGATGAACATGACCTTAATTTGCCTCAAGGAGGTCCAGTACAAGTTCCATACAAACGTGGCGGTGGACCGCCACAACATGGTGGCCCTGGTGCTCCGAAACGTGGAAGGTATATATCTCATGAGTTACCTATAAATCTATAACAGTCTGCTTGTTAAGTGATTATATTTGCGTTAAATTACATCTATCTTTTTGCTAGTCTAACAATGTTTTAGTGTTTGGAATTAAATACTTTCATAACACACTCAAAGTTATAATAACCATTATTTAGGTTTGATGGTCCACGCGGTGGCGGCAGGCCTCCAGCTGCTGGAGGATATCAAGCACCCCCACAACACAACCCAGCACCACAACCCAATGGATATGGCCCATCGTGAGTTATATATCCTGCATATAATATTTCAAACATAAAATTACTAAATCGCAATAAAATGATGATCCATTTTCATGATAGGAATGTGCCGTCTGATACATATATGACGTTAAATTTTTACTGATTGATATTCTTTTGTATTTATTTTTGTCTTGTTTGTGCTTCCCTGTCTGATTCGTAATCATTCTTACAGACACACAGGATATCAACCATATGAGCAGCCAGCTGCAGATCCTTATGTCGCACCATCATATAACAGTTCAAGGTAAAACAAGAAACTACTTTGGTTACAATCACTATTTTGCTATAATTTTAAAATTGTACATCATTCTTTGGATGGAATGGTCAACAAATGATGTGGACTGGCCTTTTTTGGAGTCCCTAAAAGAAAATAATACTTACTTTCTTTAATAAACAATAAATAGTGTCATAAAAACTCAGATAAACGTATTAACATATGATGAGACTGTTTGATAGGAATTGCCGTCTGATATATAGCTGCAGACAAAAACAGAACTGAGAACCTAGTTATATTTGAAATAAGTCTCCGTATAAGGCTCAGTCTTAAAGTTTTTTGGTTTTATAGTTCGTACCAGGCCGGCAGTTACTCATCACCTGCTCCGGCACCAGCTAACTCCGGTTACAATAGTGGAAGCTATGGTTCTAACTATGGTTACTCTACTTCACAAGGAGGTTATGAAAATGATACATATAGGTAAGATTGCTTAACTGACCTGACAAAGCAAGGGTGATTTTGTTGTACTCTTGCCTTCTCTCATATGGTGACAAAATATAAACGATTATGGGGGTGCATTGGTAGACATAAGTATTTACTTAAATAAATTAAATAGCTGGCCAATTATTAAAAACCACAATCAATGGACTATAATGCTTCAAGTACTTAGTTGTACTGCTGTAAAGTAACTTGTTTGAATTTTTTTATTCACATGGAATGTGCTTGCTTGTCCAAATAAAAACTTGTGTCGCTTTTTTTTGTTATCACTGCAACCTTTGGACTATGGACTGGGGAATTATGTAAAATCTTATGACTAATTTATAGTGGCTCTGGCGGCGCTGGTGACGCTGGCTACGGTGCCAGCGAGCCTGCATACGGTGCTGCTCCCTCTTACGACTCATATGGACAACCATCTTACAACCAATACCAACAAGCTCCTGCACAGTATAACGCCAACAGCTATGGTAAGTACTGAGAATTACATCCATCCTACTGGATCGATATATACTGTGTCTTGTTAGGGAAGCTCTTCTTTCACTTAACAGAATAGCGCCCTCGATAGTAGAGAGAGTTGTTATTACCAAAATAAATAAAATTTGATATGTTTTTAATGATCTTAAATTTTACGTAGAAAAATATATGTGGCATTAAGATACGAAAACTAAACAAAGAAGCGGCAAATAGTATTTAAGCTACTACAGTTTGAAAAAAAAATCATACAATTATGTATGGCCAAAGTAACTTTAATTGTCTCTTAAGGTATTAGAAAAATTTTCATAGATAAATCATTTTGGTGATGTTTTAAGTGAAGCATAGATTAATTAATGAATAATTCTTAAGGAAGGTTTTAAACAATACAATATTTAAGTAATTAAAAGCTTTTCACTACATAAAGAATAATACAGAAAAAATAAACAACATTCCTGGAATTAATACATATTATGTAATATTAATATTAATTATATTTAAAGACTAACAAAGAACAATATAATACAAGTTAAGATAGGCGCCTCTAATAAACGAGTGCATAATTTAAACTTCAGTAGAAATAGTAAGTGGTTAATAGTTTTGGTTGATACGTATTATAGAGTATATTTTTTGTGTGTCAAGTATTTTAAAGCTTGTGATTACGTCTAGTCTCATTCTTTTTTATGCTATCAAATGTTAATTAAAAATTAACAGTACAATAAGTTCTTCAGCACTATATTTTTAAAGGAGTTTAGCTAGAGAAATGCTTACGAATCAAAAATAGTACTTGAATATTATTTACAAGAAGGCATTATAGCAAACATAGTATATATTTGTTTTTGTTAAAACAAAACAAACTGAAATAATACAGATATACTTTATAGAAATAATGGTATAAATAAAAAATTTAATATACAATTATATAGAAATGCAATTTGACAGTAGTTGACAGGATAAGAATTAATTTTTACGCCAATCACTTAAATTTTGAAAAAAGTTCATATAGTTACTGTTATTTCTTTGGAAAGTTACATATTTTATCGAACTATATGAAACAGTGAATTTTAAAATGAGCAGTAAATAAAAGATTCCATTCTGATGGTTTTTGAAAAGAAGTTGAGTAACGAGGTGAGCAAAATACATGAAAATTCAGGTCTATAAGTAAATTGTTTGCATTACAGGCAGTTGGTGATTGGTTTATATAGAAACTTATAGCAACTCTATCTAGCTGGATCAATTTTTAACTACATATTGGAAAATATAAAAGAAAGCATCTGAAATTTATCGAGGATATATAAAACTTTGCTACCAATATGAAATTTAAATTATTTCTTAATATGAGAATAATGTATTCCATTGACATAAGACGACATGCCTACGCGCATTGTCATAGTAACCTTTGTAATGGTGAGGACCATCTGTTATCATTAAGTAACGATTATGTAATAAAGAAAGCTGTGAAATATTTTTGTGTGCACTTATTTTATCTGGCCATTAATTGAGAATCATAGTATTATTTCTAGAATAAACGTAATTCAAGTGGCAACTGCGAATAAACTATAAAAAAGCTTTTGAAGCCCATTTGAACTCGAAACATTTTAATGATTTTTGACATTTTTCAAGAAATTCCAATTAAATGTAAGAAAGAAGTAGCCAAGTTAGTTTAAACGAGTGTTAGTAATGAGAAAAGGGCTGAAGCAAATCCTATAATTACTTTGATTTCAGAGACAATTAATTAAAATTGTGATTTCACAGAAGAACTCATTAATGATTTAATGGCCATTATTTTAGATTAGCTATCAAATATAATAAGATATTATAGATGAGCAGCAACAGAACAATGAAATGTTTATGTAGCTATGCTACGCGCTTGGGAGGTTACCTATAATAATTTTTAAAACAGGTAACAACTTATAATTTTTTTAATAAAATAAGTAATTATTTAATTCTTAGTATTATATTTTAAGGTAAAATACATCATAACGTATTGTATGTTATAAGTAAGAAGGATTTTAAATATGGTCACTATAGTAATATAGAAATACATATATCAAAGAATAAATTCCGCTAGCAGTAATTATAGATTAAGAAGAGAAATAGAAGAATTAGGTTTCGATTATGTCATAGAAGACCTATTCAATACAACTGCTGTATGCAATATATACAAAAAAGCAAATAAGTTTTTAATAATAATCATTCATAAAGAATGTGTATAACGCCAAAATGCGAGGAAATATATACAATAGGAAGAGCAGCATGATATAGAAAATAATTAGACAATCACAGATAATAAGAAAGATGCTATGAAACTATTATGACTAGCTTAGGTCCTGCGATCCAGCTTAGTTATTTTGTTAGTTAGCTACAAAAGCAAATACAATTTGGCAATATTGTTTAAGTTTGTAGGAAAATGTTTATTGTATTATATTAAATTCTTTAATGATTTTTCAGAATTTGGATAACTGAAACTGAGAAAATTCTCCAAGAATTTTTAATGGACATGCAAGCATCGTGGTTTAAAGCAAAGAGAAAATGCTTATTATGTAAGTGTGAATTTGTCTCTAAGTTATAAATAAGACCTTGCCACATAGTCACAATTTTGTCATAGGTTTATTTATTATAATTTCACACACTTGTGGCTCGAAACCTGTGTGTTGGAACCTTAATTATTGTTATGTAATTAATGGGTTGGTTACACAATATATTTGACGTTATCCCACTATGCCCCCTAAAAGTCAAATTTTATGTAACATAAATTGGCTATAGTTATTCTAGTAATGTGAGAACTACTACAATATAATCAACAAACAAAATGTGTGCCTTCAAATTTCTTTGTTGTAATGTTATCACTTTCATCACAACTGTTATAACGCAAATTTACAAAAAAAATATATTTGCAGGAAGGACGTGAGATAGCAGACCAATTTCGACCAGGCATTGACATTTTTTTAATTTGTCACAAGAGTGGTAATAAAAAAATAATAAAACATTTCTTTTTATTTACTTCCCGAATGTTTATGAATGAAGTAAAATGGGTTGTACGTTATAGGTGGCTTAAAGAAGGTAGAATTTAAAAAAGTTGAAACTTACGTCTTAGCACAAATTCGTATTATTACAGTCGTTAGCTTGTTCTAGGCATTAAAAATTGTATTTTTATTTATTTCTTAAAGAAACAATTTAACAAAACAGATCAAGCACGTTACATTTAGTGAACGTACTTTTGCATCCATATGACTTGATAAATCGCCGATATTTCCGCCAAGGGTCTTAGTGAGTTCTCATAACTCTGAACTATACTAATATAAATATGAAGAGTGTTTGAACGTGCTATTCTCAGAAACTCGTTCTAATTGAAAAATCGTTTGTATTGGTAAAGCCTTCCTAAATATAAATAAATGTTCATATTTAGGAAAGCTTTATTGCTTTAAGCTATAAAACCATCATGCTGCGAAGAATCCTCTTTAAATTATCTTAAAAATGTCCGAGGCACTAGGCACTGTCTATCTTATAAGATTGCAAGAACGACGTCGTAGGTAACAGCTACTGGGTATTAGAGGTTTACAAATTATGATTACTACTACGACTAGCTGATCTGGCAATTCCTTCATAAAAACGTTCTTGAAACGATACATTAGAGTAATTCCTTAAAACATACTCTTTGGATAGCGTGAACTATTTTCTCATAGAACAAAAGAAAAGTAGTTCTTCGCGACTATCGCTTTGCTCCTTGTTTTATTTATGAATGTTTGATCTTTGAGAAGAAACAGTAAATAATTTAGTTAATACTCAAACCCTAATGTTGCAGTATTGTAGAATCAATTTTTGGTAAGAAATAAAAGGTTAATTCTTGTAAAATTATTTATTAAACAGTAGCTTCAGGTAGTGTCGTAATAATGTCCGAATCACCTGGATCAGTGATTGCTAAAGTACATACTCGGTAGTACTTTCCACAAGCTGTACCTAACTCTATGTTGTTGCCGCTGTAGTGGTGTACTCCAGTCTTTGCTAATAAAGCATAGTACTCAATTTCAGACTTTCTGCAACAATAAATTTTAAATTATTATTTTAGTGATAGACGGGCAGACAAGCACAGGGTTCACTCAGTGCGAGGTGAAATGGCCCAGGCATGTCATCTACACAGCTCTAACACAACTGTCGACCTACTTTGGATATTTGGAAATCAACACACAGAAACCGAAATGTAATTAAGCTTCACTGCTATTCCATCTATGGGCGGTGTCCCATTAAATTATCAGATATTCAGACAAAGCCCAACATGTTTCTAATTTTTTGATCAGGTGGAGATCGAACTCACGACCTGTTGATTTTTAGCCATACATTGCTACCATTAGACCAACGAGTCCAACGAAACAATGTTATAAGTGCCAAATACTATATGAATACATTTTCATTATTGGGACAACTTCTATATGTGTTGATACAGAAATCAAGTTTTATAAGTCTCACCTTTCAAGCAAAGCATATGGATATCAGACTACTCCATAGGGTTCCCAAAATTAAATGACTTTAATGAGAAACCATACTTCTTAGTCCGAAGACTCCATATGCTTCCCTTAGGTAAACAAATTAGGGAACTCTACTTCTCAGTAGTCTCACCTTAGTGGAGGAGCGTTTTTGGCAATGATGACCAGTTTTGCTTTTCCTTGTCGAAGAGTCTTCAATGTTTGTTTGTAGCCCAAGCAGTATTTACCAGATTTCATAACCAAGGCCAATCTTGAATTTATAGACTCGATGGTCTTTTTCTGTAAATTAAAATAATGTATTAATACAAGATGGACGCACTAACAAGACCTGTATGAGCTGGGATAACCTAAAATGTTTGCTACAAACTCAACCTCTCAAATTACGGAATTAGCGAGCCTATCGAGTAGCATTTATTATAGGACCAACTATTTAGGAGATTATTTACTAAAATGTATAAATAATCATGCCAGAAGTCCAGCCGAACAAAACACGTGTTCAATATAATCACTAACCTGTTTCTTAGCGGCGACCATTTCGGCAGCTTTTGGTCTACGTTTGTCACTGTGAAAAGAAGTAGTATTTTAATAAAGACTGGTATAATTCAATGAATTAGTAACAACGCCGATTTTAGTAATAATCAATTTCCGACTTACCCCGTTCAACAACGCGAGTAAAAGAGAATCAGTTGTCAAATGGATGAAACATCAGGCAAGAACTCTAGCAATAAGTGTGTCAATTGTCAGATGAAAAATAGACAATAACTTGTCGCAAAAATAATTTTTTAATTAATAATTTTACATTTCAATTATTTCTTTAAGGCAAGTAAGTCATGTGAATCATTATAATAATAACACGAGTTTTCTCCAAGAAAAGTAAAATATAGCACTTCTTGACTTACGGCCTTTAGGTTTCTTCAGCAATTTTATAAATTATCCAACTCCTTATAACTTTGTCTTTTCACAAAGTTTGTATCGTGTAATTTCGTCTTTGCTCAATTAAATGTAGTGAGATTATATATGTAAACTCATACGAAAAAAGCTATCTCTCTCTCTGTCTATTAATGTAAATATGTATAGTCTAGGCCCTAAATCTTTTAAAAAGTGAGATCTAAAATTTTATAAGATTCTCATTGAATTTGATATGTAATAACCTTACAATTTCCTAAACTATAATGTTTAATAAACCATGATTTACACATCAAGAAATAATAGAGAAATTAAGATAGTTGTTTATTGATAAGATTACTCTAAATAAAAGCCTAATTATTTTTTCATGCTCGGTTGTAAAGATAATTAAATTGCAACTTATAATATCTGTAATTGTTATAATGCTTGGTGTTTATTTGCATAACCTCGTTCAAATGTATTACATTATTTAATATGTGTAGCTTATGTGTAGCTAATTACGACTGTAGTAATAAAAGATCAAAGTTTAAAATAAAACTACTTTACAGCACGATTATGTGATGCTAGTATGCATTAATTAGAATAATGTTGAACGTATTAAAATTTGCTTGTCACTGATGACGTGACTCGTTTTTGAGTAGAAGTGGTAAACAGAAACTTGTTAACGTGTAAACTGTTAAGTTGACTGGTTTACTCGGCAGCAGGAAAACCGCAGAAATATTAACGTTTAATTTTAAATAATATATATAAATACTTAGAAATGTCTGCGAAAAGTGGAAAGCCGAAGAATTCTGAAGTTTCTGGTCTAGGAAAAACGTATCTCTTTGCATATAATGGAATTCAAACTATAGGGTGTGTATTTTATATTTAGTTATCTTTTAATTTTGTTTGATCTATTAAAATGCATTATTTTTAATAATCTTTTTATACACATTTTAAAATAAACTTAATGTATTTTAATATTATTTATAATTAGAAGAGTTGCTGGGTAAATTCAATAACAATAGAAACCTGTTTTTAAATCTTATAAACTCGGAAACGAATAATTAATGATTTTATAAATCAAGTCTTAAAAACAGCAAAAAAAGATTTTGTATTTCCAATATAGGTATGGGTAATTTATTCCAAGGTTAGTTTAGTCCAAACTCGTTCTTTTTTACTCATAATTTATATTTTTTAATCAATGTTTTTTAATGGTTGGTAATTCTATGTTTGTGATAAAATCTTTTTAATATTCACCCATTTTACACAAATGCTTGTCTTGTATATGATTTTGTGTTGTTGATATATTATATGATAAGAAATATCATGACTATTATATCAAACCAATTCCATTTAATCTACTTGATTTTATTTAAATTTTCCATGGAAACTTATTCTTATAACATTAGATATGAATTATTAATTAGTTAAAAAAATGAAAATAAAATAAATAGGGCGCTATTTATGTTAGGTCTACTTCTAAAATAGATATTTAATAACTTGCCCTTCTCTATCTCTACAAATAACTAGTAATAGTTATTATTAGAGGTAGAGAAGGTCCATCTTCACATCTGCACAAAATCAACTTTTAGTATTAAAAAATGATTTAGATAGATAATTTTATTAACAATAATTTTTATTATAAAATAAATAAGACAAAACAGAAATATTTACCATTCTGTCTCACTGTTGTTATGAAATTCTGTAAATCTTAAGTTAAATATTACTTTAAATAACAATGTATAGTATTACTACTACTATTATACTGTAATGTTAAAATTTAAGTTAATAAAAAGGGAATTAATTTATGACATTTTATGATGTCATCAATTTTAAAACCAGTTTTGCCTTTTGTCTATATAATATATAGATTGAAAAGTTAAATGTTGTGCTACTAATTTTTATTTTAATACATTTAAATAAACACACATGAATGACATTTGTTTTTGTTTTAGGTGGTCCTACTTATTATGCCAGACAATAATTCACTTTTTGAATCGTGGAACGCTAGATACCGTTTGGGATGAAATAAAATGGTCGGTCTATATTTTTCAAAATGCAGCAGTGTTAGAGGTAATAGGAATTTAAGTATCCATTTTGTTATATTCAAGTTGTATAATTTTGTAACCATAATAATTGTTTGTAGATCCTTCACGCTGCTGTAGGCCTAGTTCCATCTAGTGTTTTCCTAGTATTAATGCAGGTGTTCTCTCGAGTCTTCCTTGTCTGTGGCTCATTGCTAATAGCCCATGGACCGACAGTGAGCCCTGGATTACCATTATGTATTTTTGCTTGGAGTATCACTGAAATTATACGTTATGCATACTATGCTCTAAACATCATCAAAGTTGTGCCTCAATCTCTGCTATTCCTTCGGTAAGAGAATTCTTTCTCCTGGCTAGCATTAGAAATACAAGCCAATTTATAACTATTTATTCTTTACTGTTTCTGTGTACTCTAGAGTTATGTGTAGTTAGAGCTAGAGTACTAAGCGGTAGATGACATGGTCTCTGGTTCAAATCCCAGGTCAGACTAAATGTTATTTCATTATTTTAAATTCTTCAAAGGACACTTCGTCCATTCCAGTTATCATTACCAACTACGTGTGATAGTTAAAGTTTGCCATCCTATACTGGTCCAGTGTGGTAGATCTGAGCTCTGTCCAGCAGTGAAATACCATTAGCATTTCTGGGTACTTGCCGGACCTATTTGAGTTCTCTAATTTATTGCAAGTGGTTGCGTGTTGTTATTAAAAAGAAATCTCAATTACGACGGTCGAACAGGTTGAAAACTCAAAAAGCTATTCAAAACGTTAATAATGTAAACCCTCTTCCAGGTACTCAACATTCTTATTGCTCTACCCAATAGGAATAACCGGTGAGCTGCTGTGCCTATACCACACCCTGGACGAAGTCGCTGAGAAGCAACTCTTCACTATGTCCATGCCTAATACGTGGAACTTCATTTTCAACTACTACTACTTCCTCGTGTTCTACATGCTGTTATACATACCACTGTTCCCGGTTCTATTCGGTCACATGTTGAAACAAAGGACGAAAATGCTAGCCGTTGAGGCCAAGAAATCGAAATAAAATCGTTGTAACATTGCTGTTGCGAAGAACATTTCTTTATGCTGATAACCGGTATAAAAAATCGGTAATTTAGCGATCTTGATGCTAATTATGGTCACTTGCCGTGGATTTTTGGGGACTGGGTTTACTTTCACAAATCTATATACTATATCTATACATGTGGCATACATATTGGCGCATTATGAAATTTTCTTATAGAGGTCATCCAATCTATATAATCTAAAGGTTCAGGGTTCAGACAGAATTATTTTATTTATCGGTCGAGCAGTTTAGGTTCCACCTTATTTTCAAATTAACAATAAACATCATAATATCGATACAGAGACTAGAATTTATGATGTCATTTAAACTTTGAACTGTTGTCATTTTCTTTGCCATCTATACACACACACATATATATACATACTATATATATATGGTATGTTAAAAATCAAACGACCTTTGCTTTATTTATTATGTTTGAAACAATTTACTTCAAATGAATTTTTGTCTTTGGAAATAATTTTACACGTAAATTTCATTTTGCGGCATCTTTCCTGTGACGTCACGGTTTTAGGGACAGAATTGTCACCGTTCAACAAACTTAAACGTGTGACGTAATTTGTGGATGAAAACACATACCTATGCATTTAACCAAGCTTATCATATTGATAAGTGGGTCTGTGGGATTTTAGATTATCTGTTGATAGCAATAATGTTTATTTTTCAATAACATTGCTTAGTTGTTTGACCTTTTTATTGTGAACTGAATAAAATCGAGACTACATCATGTTAAGTCTATAGAAGTCATTCTTCGCTTCTGTACTTCACTAAAGGTTATTAATATTTGAAGGTTGCTTTCCAAAACTTGATAATTTTTCGTGTTTTCAAACTTGTGAAATTTATAATTTTTTCTGGTAGCCCCATGCCCCACAGGGCAATTAACACTCCTTTATTTGTTTCGATGTGGTGTTGTAATAATAATAAGACAATAAAAATCTAGCATTGTTATTTTTTCGACGTAGGTCTGAAGCTATTAAAAGTGTCATTTGTTAAATAATAGAATGTCGTAATTGGATCGCTTTAACTATTTATTCTTATTGATATTTACGTTTTAATGGCGTTGTGTTAAAACTGACTTGTCCTTGACTAGAGACGTGAGGGTTATGTAACCAACTAGGCACATAAAGTTATAAAAATATACACTGCCTTAATCATATACAATAACATTTTTAGTTGCATTTATAAAAATGCAACTAAAAACGTTTCATTTTGATGTTCCAAGATTATTAGCTACTTTAGGTTTCCCAAGAGATAAAACGGAACCCAAGAACTAAGACGGTTCGTCTGTAACGGGGTTTATAAAACGCGTTTGTCTAAGTTAATTATATATGGCGGTCCTCATAAAACATATATAATTCTAGTAGTTTTATCCATCGAGCTACGGAAACCAGCGTGCGTGAGGCCGAGGCGTATTTGGTTGATTTTTCGTTAGTATCCCATTCAATGAGGCGTAAAATATCGTCCCACCACTTAAAAAAAAATTTAAGTCCTTATATATATTAATATTTATTTTAGATTTTAAAAATATATACAACTAGGCCTCAAAGCGACGTAGTATCGTGTCGGATACGGCATTTATTTTTACCATAATTTATTATGGTACATACCAATAACAACTAATAAATTTTTGTTGGGAGAATGTGACATTCGGCATATGGCTTAGCTTATGTTTAAGTTATTTATTCTTCTTTAAATTGCAGATACTAAGTTTGTTTAATAATTATGTTACGAGTGTTATGTTACTCCGATGGGCTATGGTTTTAAGTAAAATATTTTGTGTTATATTCACTTTGTTTTATTTGCATTGCTTGTAGTAATAATCGTTATTACAGATAAGTTCGATTGGAATTTATCTACGTTTAAAAAAATCACTAATAAATAATAAATATGCTAACATAGCGATGACGACATACCCGATATTGGGTTTTATTTGTTATTAGCCATTTATTTATTTATTTACAGCAATTAAAACGGCAATAGACATTAATTGGAGACACATATTTAAACAATACCAATTAAAAATAGGTTATTACAAATTACATTAGGAGATAATTTCAAATGCAGACAATTCTTTTAGTATTAATGACCAATCATCTGCGAAGAGGTCACATTTGGGTCTTAACATGAGCAGAGCGTTGAGTGAGGTCAAAATTGAGCGGAGGTGCGACCTTTTAGGACGTGAAACAAACCGTGTCTCCTAGCGCGGCCATAGTTCTCCGGGACAAACAGTCGACAAAAAACTTCCCTCAAATAAGGATCGTCGATTTGGTTCCGAAACAACTTACAGACTATATAGTTATAGCCATACATATTTATATTTTTTTGATATAGAGGAGGACACTAGCTTGGAGTTCACTCGATGACAGGTGAAATACTCGAGCCGTCGTCTGAACGAGATATTGCTGCATGTTCTACCAACGATCCCCTAAAAATATAATCTACTTGTAACATACGGTAAGCTCTATAATCTATTGACAACCTTAATAGATAATAATATAACAATTTGAAGTTTTTACTCCTTTTAATACGGATTATTTAAAAACTTGCATGAATTATACTATTTCTGATTGTAAAATATTAAACTTTACGTTCGTGCGTATGAACTGTTACTAAAAAAAGAGGTATTATAAATTTGTGGTTCTTTTTATTAAGAACTCAAAGGAATTTGCAAATAAATTCAAACAAAAAAGTTATTAATATTCCTTTTAAATTATTACGTATTTCAGTTTTGTGAAAAAGTAATTTTAATATATAAATATCTATTAAATACTGTCTATAGTTTACGCGAGTAGTACACATTTAAATAAAACAGTTTAACGGTTAAAAACGCGATATATTAGTTAAACTTATTAAAATGATTTTTAACTTCGACCCGACGTTTCGGCTTCTTTGCAGCAGCCGTGGTCACGGGGAGACGTCGGGTCGAAGTTGAAAATGATTTTCAAATAAGTTTAACTAATATATCGCGTTTTAAGCCGTTAAAGTGTTTTATTTAAATTAAATATCTATTGTAAAATGTTATCTGATGCCTACTTATTACTTATCGATTGATTAAAGGGACTAAATTGATAACGATATATTTCATCAGATTTGTGTTAGATTTAGTAAATGGTTTAATTACTTGAAGATTATTTTCGAGCCAAATAAATAATTAAGATGCTTATCAAACAATTGTCGTCGGCCCTTTGTGTAGTTGTGTGATAATATTAATATTATTGAATTTTTTATTCTTTCTATTAATATTCAAATTAGCCTTCGAGTTGTAAACATGAACGGTTTGAAGGCATTAGCTTTCAGTCTAGCAGTTTTGCTTATAACAGCTGAAGCCAATATTATTAAGTTTAAATCCAAGTAAGTATTATTTATTTAACTAGAACCTGTGCCTATAACTCGCAAGGCTATATGACGCTGCTAGAGGCAGAGTGGCCTAATAAAATTTTCCATAAGGACGATAACGAAAATGCGCTATTAACGCGAAAATGAATTTGTACTATTATTTGTCTAAGAATTATGTCAACAATTTACTTACACTGTGCTCTTGTAGATTAACATTTTTAGATTATAAAAACATTAAAAAGTCAAGTCGTAAATGTGCTGTTAGGCTACTCTGCCTTTAGCAGCCTCATATATAGACCTATTTTAACGGAACTCGATTTTCCATGTAGTGAATTTAACTACAACTCGATATGTACACGAACGTTTCAGATCGCGTTTTAACTCGTTTGAAATGGTTTTTTATGCATCTATAATTTGGTCTAGAATAATATTAGCTCTATTTTTAGACCAACGTGGAAATTGGACCGGGTAGAAGATAATGGAAACGTGAACGAAGTATCCGCGTAAGTAATTATTTTACATTCAAACTATTTCCTAATTTCGATCTAATAGTCGGCGGGTCGCGGGTTCGATTCCCACTAGGTCAAATATGTTTCTAATCAATTTATATTTTTTCTGAACAATGTTGAACTTCGCCTGTAAATCTGGACATTAAATAGGTAGTGGGAATATTAAATTTTCCGCCCCAATCACGAGAAACTGTCCACAGATGAAAAAACCCGTATGTTTCACCCGCATGCTTCTCTGTCCCCCTCTGTCATAAACGAAATAGTTATTGTCGTGGTAAACTTTATAAAGTAGTAATAATTTTCAAGCGTTAAATGTATCTGTGGAATGTATGACTAATATATAACCTTAAACACAATTAATAATAATAACATTTTAATTCAGATTTTCACAGATCCAATGTATGTTAGTTAGTTAGTTATATTCTTAAAATTAATAATGGTAGACGAAGTATTAATAATCGATGAGTCTCACAATACTTACAATAGCCTCTGTAGATTTATTAAGCGACAGATGTTCTGCGTTCAAATCGTGGGGAAACAATAGTTTCGGTCGGGCAGCACAGAGCAGTCTAAACAACAACTAGCTTTTAAATAAAACACTTTAACGGTTTAAAACGCGATATATTAGTTAAACTTATTTGAAAATTATTTTTAACTTCGGCCCGACGTTTCGGATGCTTTGCAGCAGCCGTGGTCACGGGGAGCAGACCCGTGACCACGGCTGCTGCAAAGCATCCGAAACGTCGGGCCGAAGTTAAAAATCATTTTCAAATAAGTTTTACTAATATATCGCGTTTTAAACCGTTAAAGTGTTTTATTTAAATGTGTACTACTCGCGTAAACTATAGACAGTATTTAACTACTTGCTTGTAAAAGATCACCAAAACGGACACATAAATTAGTTCACCCCATGCCCCTTAGGGGAAACGGGATTTCATTTGACAATAGTGTTCAAAGAGGGGTCAATATTCTAAAGGCAGTGCAACTGACGTATTTGCAAAAAAAAAACTTAGGCTTTAAACTTGGTCACGATAGTCGCGCGTACAAGCGATGACACGTCACAACAACAAAATAATAATAGCGAATAGATTTTGTCAATATAATCGTAATTATAATAATTATTATTATGTTATATAATATACTAATAACCTTTTCTTTTTGTTATTAACTGGAGACACCGTGCATTAATATCTATTTTTTCTTTTAAGTACAAATTGGAAATTCGACCAAGCTGCTAACGAATACGTCAGTGACGAAATTCCAGTGTGAGTATTGAGTTAACAGTTGAATTTCACATAAATTAATTCTGAAATAAATGTTATAAGTAAATATTAAATTTTTTGTAGTGACACATGGAACCCAGCTAACAATGACGCTGAAGAACTCCAAAGCGTTGTGTAAGTAAAAACGTAAAATCCTCTTTTATCTATGTTTGCATAAAACATAAAAAAAATTGACCATTTTCGTGACATAATGGGTTAAGGCATCGCCTATTGAGTTTAGCGTTATTTAATCCTGGAATGAATAACTGATTCGTCCGGGAATTATATTTACAGGTTTCTACTGTAGTCTAAGTCAAAAGCCCCAGTACACAAATAAAGACTTAGGTCCTCATGCCCTGTTTTCGCGTAGCTTGAACTTGTCTAAGCGTCTACAATTATACATAGGAACAAGAAAACCTCATCTTTAAAGAGAGATAGGCGATAAAAAAAGTCTTACGGTTATCTATTTTCAAAAATGAGGTTAGAGGGACCCTAAGCTCAAGGACCCTGGTGCACTGTTTTACCTTTCCTTACGATAGCTACGTCTTTGTTACTTGTTAGTTTGACCTCGTCAACTTTATTCAATTTGAATAACAAAAAGGGAATTATAGTGTATAGTGTATAAACTCTTCAAAAGCATCAAAATCAATTGACTGTGGTTATATACTAATTCCTTACGACCACGATGGCTCACTATCGCAATATACGTATAATAAATTACTGGTGCAACAAAAGTCGTCACGCAAAAACAACTAACTTTCCTTCAATGTCGACGAAGATGTAGAAGCAAACTTTGTATTCCACAAAGTTTGCTTGAACTTGAATGATCTTAAGGTACTTTAAGTTACTTAAATGGTAAGAGAGTTGCACTCAAAAAGACTGGGTGGGCTTTAAACGCCGTAGTTACAGTTACAGCGTAACGCGTTACGCCACAAAGTTTGCTTTAGAGGGTTTTGCATAACGCTGTTTAATAGGCACAGTTTTGTTTTCCATGCCCCAGGAACCAGGCACTACATGTTAGTAAGCAGAGAAGCGTACATAAAAAATTTCTTAATAGCTCTTATTTTTCCAGCCCTTCGTGGAACTTAGGTCTAACTGCGAAAGTCAATGATTACGTGGATAACACTATACACATGCTTATACCATTTATGGTAAATAATGGCCTCGATCCAATGACTTTGCCCGAAATTGTCGAAGGATTTGAAGTAGTAAGTGTTTAGCTTCTTTCAGTAGATATTTAATATGTCTTATTAAGATAAAGTAAAGCCCCGTTTCACCAAAGTGGTACTTTCATCTTTGTTTCAGTAATTAATATTCTTAACAAAGTTAATTAAAATCCTAATGTTTCATAAATGCAGTTTTGAAACTTAAATTTTAGACTTTAAACTAATTTTAATTTAAAATCTTTCCATTTAATAGTGTACTCATGAGCGAATATGTAAAGTTTACCCACTACCTACATTACCTTCAAATAAAACACGTAATGGTTTAAAATGTACCAACCAATTTATAATTAATTTCAACTACGCCCCGACATTTCAAGTGCTTCGCAGCAGCCGTAGTTAAAATAAATTATTCGCGTTTTAAACCGGTAAAAGTGTTTTATTAACGTTTAACATTATATTTGAATGTTTACTCGCGTAAATAACAGACAATACTTTACATTTATTTGTAAAAAGTGTAATAATATCTTAGTTTGTAATGCATATTAATTACAAAGTATTATATCCTTAATATTTATGTACATTTTAGCGTCTGATTCTAATCACGTACAGCGCTTGGTTGAAACTCACAAATGGAGCAATGACGGGCCTCGTCAACGTTACACGATTTGAAGACCAGAAAGTGAACTATTTCGCAAAAAATCTTCGAGTTCGCGTACACCTACAGTTCAATGATCTAGAGGTATTTTAGGTTACGTAATTATTATTATGTGTGAGTTTTCCACTCCATAAGTTTGCGTTCATCTATGAACGCCGCAAAAAGTGCCTTTTATTAGTTTCCAGTAGGCAACTCTTACCATATTAAGGTAGGTCGTAGGTGAACAGAACACGAGAGACGAAATTAATTCAAAAAATATTTAATCACGTAGGTAGCTAGTAGGTACACTTATGAATTGTTTTGACAGTTCAAATTTTAAACTCTAAATTTACAGTTACTCTCAGTTCCCAAATTGAGGGCGTACAACGAATGAGAGGAACCAGCAAGAAACTCGCCGCCATTCCTTTTATTGTCAAGTTGTTACAATCCTTACGCTCTTAATGTGTACATCTTTTAAATAAAACACTTTAACGGTTAACGTAACGCGATATATTAGTTAAAGTTATTTGAAAATGATTTTTAACTTCGGCCCGACGTTTCGGATGCTTTGCAGCAGCCGTGGTCAGTCTCCCCGTGACCACGACTGCTGCAAAGCTACCGAAAAGTCTTAAAAATAATTTTTAAATAAGTTTAACTAATATATCGCGTTTTAAACCGTTAAATTGTTTTATTTAAATGTGTACTACTCGCGTAAACAGTGTGTACCTACATCTTGTTAGAGCGGGTTTCTCCATACCCCAAGCATTGTTACACAACACACAAAGGGACACAATTCGTCTATTGTTGACCGTCTTACAAGCCGAGATAGAGCGCGCTTCAACCATTTTGTTCGTGCTCGACTGCGTTCTGTCTGTTCTTGATTTTAGTTTTGCTTTGAGTTCAGTGATCGTTGTACGTCCACATTTACCGCTGCGTATGACGAAAGCGGCAACGAATCCTGTTGGACGGTTCTATCTTGAGGTTACTGGTCTCTGGAGACAGATGGATATTAAAAAAACACTGCATTTAAATACATGTACATATATTGTACTAAAGCACTTTATAGAATAATTTAAAATATATTAATAACTAAATCTAGGACGTTAGTCTGTCCATGTCGGAAAGAGAAAACCATCTTTCTCATCACATAAAATGAGATTCTAAACATCTTTTTTAATTTAAAATGAAAAGTGTGCCTGCGAATATTTACTACTTACATATAAGGCTGGTAAAGGCAGAGTGGCCTAATAAAAAAAAAAAACATGATTATCAATAAGGAGGGAAATAAAAATTAACTAAGGCGAAAATGAATTTGTAGCATTAGATATTTCTGTAAGAATTATGTTAACAATTTTCGGTCACTGTGCTCTCGTAGATTAACATTTTTAGACAATAAAAATATAATTAACTCAAGTCATAAAATTGCAGTTAGGCTACTCTGCCTCTAGCAGCCTATATACCTAAACTCCAAAAAACCCGCTTGTGTTCCGCTCGTGTTCGGTCGTCTAACAAACAACGATCGCTTCCAATACTACGTTGATATACAAAGAGATAAATACGTCAGCGTAAGAGACAACAATAGCACAATGTTAAACTTCGTAAAACGAGTCTCTTTAAGCTACTTACGACGTTTTTAAAAGGCATTACAGAAATTTGTATTCGTTGATAACATTTTACTGTTTGTTTGCAGTTTAATTATAATTACCTAGTTCAGGTAATGAACATTGGACCCACCGGTCGCATTATTGGATCACTGGATCGTTTCAGAGTCGTTGCTGATTTATTGATTGATTTTAATAACGACGAGATTCATTTACAAGAATTTAAGCTGAACGATGTCGGGTAAGTTAACTCTAGTAAATTAAAGTGTGTTGTGTTTCAATTATTTTATTGCTTCTTGCCTGACATTTGGATCACCCAGAGCCTGTTACTGTAACAGGAATGTAACAAGCTGCTGTAAACAACACAACCACAATTTTTCATTTGATCAAAATTCCCGAGGTTAGCGCGCTCAAAGAAACAAACTCTTCAGCTTAATATAATTATTATAGCGCACCGCCAGCACTTAGACTGTAATGTAATCATTGTGATAAAAAATGTTAAATATCTCTAACCTCTTGTTTCTTGATGTTAGTAAAAACAATAGCATATGTCTACTGGAAAACCAGCTCATGCGCATAAAAAACATATTCGCTTGGTTGCACACACTGTAATTCTTATGATGTACCATAACTTGATAATCGTTGTAATCGATTTTTTCTTTGTACTTAGATATAATGTAAAGATTTTAATATCTGATTGATTGATGTATGGTCCTATACATCAATCGTAATTAATAATTATTAAAATATTCTTTGTTAACAGACGCCTGCGAGTAAGACTACGTGGTAATATTCTCTTTGACTGGCTTCTGAACCCCGTAATCGGAGTTTTTACTACATTATTCAATGGTATCATAATGTTTACTGTGGAATTGACTATCCGCAGCGTCGCGCAATCTGTTATAACAGGAATAAATGGCGCAATTCGCGATGTGATCTCGCAAATTGAAGCTTTTAACTAATTTTGAACCACAAGAATGCAATAAACTTTTTAAAAGCGTTTTTATTGTTTTTGTTTTATCGACGACATTTATTTTTCAAATACATAAAGTTTAAATAGATCAGACTTTATTCTTGTACATACTTTATTTTATAAAGCGATCTACATAAATGTTATGAAAGATAAAGAACATAATATGAGTACCCTAACTGCAATTTTATGACATGAGTTAATCATATTTTTATAGTCTAAAAATGTTAATCTATAAGAGCACAGTGACCGAAAGTTGTTAACAAATTCATTTTCGCCTTAGTTAATTGCGCATTTTGTTCCTCCTAATTGAAAATCATGTTTTTTGTTCTTAGGCCACTCTACCTCTAGAAGCCTTATTATATTCCATATTTATAAGGTACTTGAGGAACTGTTAAAACTGCAGCTTTCTGTTTGTTAATTTATAGTATCTGAGAATCATATAAAACCAATAAGCTAATTTAAATGTAATATAATAATTAAAATGGATATAATATTTCGGAAATACATTTTAGTTACATAATATGTACTATTTAATTAATTCCAAAAATAATAATATTACGTTATACATTTTTATCGTTTATAGACAACACATTGTATGTAAAAAGACACAGACTAAATCGAGATTACTGTCAAGAGTGACAGCTGTCATAAATCGCAACTTATTTTCATATAGCACGTGTTTTCTCCAAAAACAGTGATTACTTGGAATAATAACAATTAAATATCATTGGATTTATTATAAAATAAAAGTGTTACAAAATACGAAGTTATTATGGGTAAGGCAAAGAAACTCAAACCATCACAGGTGGCAAAAAATATAGGTCTTGCTGACCAAATTGAAGCTACAAATTCGGTTAAGATCAAGAACAGAAGCAAAGATAAAAACAGACTAGATGAAGATGAAGAAGTATGTCAATATATTTGGGATTCACTTTGTTATTTATTTGAATCATTCATACTACTATTATATTTTTGGCTTTGTTACAGTTTGTGAATGCAAATTTGTCTAAAAAGATCTTAAAAGCAGCGCGAAGGCAACAAGCAGAACTGAGTGATAATGTAGCAACATCATCTAAAAACATACTCCCATTATCCATCAATGGTAAGTAGATGAAGTCAATAGTAAATAGCATTCGAGTTGAATATAATAGATGTAAACCACTCATGGTACCTTGATTTACTACTTAACAGTAACTATTGCTCATGCCAAGATTTATTAAAGACAACATCATTTATTAGTCATATTAAATGTAGCAATGTAACCCTTAAATTGGATGATATTATAGTTTCTAATTACATCTTATGGAGGCAGAACTATTGTATAAAATTACTGATGTAATTTTTCTTTTGTAGATTTAAGTTCTGATCATGAAGGATCCGATGATGATCTTGAACCAGATGTTTACTATGATAACATAGAAATTAATGAAGATGATGAAGCTGCTATCAATATGTTTATGTCGTCAAAACCTGAAAGAACAAGGACACTAGCTGATATAATCAAAGACAAAATTACAGATAAACACACAGAACTTCAGACGCAATTTTCAGATGTAGAGACTTTGAAGCTTCAAAATATTGATCCAAGGTAATGTTAATAATAGTGATTAATTATATATGTATTTGCAGAACTCTGTAAAGATTTGGATACTTATTTAAATTGTGAATTTTTAAAATAGTATGTTAAGAAAGTCTACATTTTCAGAATAAAAACTATGTACGAAGGTGTTCGAGATGTGTTACAAAAGTATAGATCAGGAAAATTGCCAAAAGCATTCAAAATGATTCCTCATCTTCAAAACTGGGAACAAATCCTTTACATAACAGAACCTACTACTTGGTCTGCTGCTGCAATGTACCAGGTACATATCTTTCTAAACATTCACTGTTGAATTGTCACAATTACTACTACATTATATGTTTTTGACAGGCAACAAGAATATTTGCATCAAATCTCAAAGAAAAGATGGCACAACGTTTTTATAATTTAGTTTTGCTGCCACGGGTGAGAGATGACTTAGCCGAATATAAAAGATTAAACTTCCATCTTTATCAAGCTTTGAGGAAAGCTCTTTTTAAACCTGGAGCTTTTATGAAGGGGATTCTTTTACCATTGTTAGAGGTTTGTAACAATATAATATATATGTTGGAGAAATTTACCCATTTTTAAATTCTGTACATGAAATATATATATTCTGTATGTTTTCCAGTCTGGTGACTGCACCTTGCGAGAAGCTATTATTGTGGGATCAGTTCTGGCTAGAAACTCAGTTCCTGTACTCCATTCAAGTGCAGCCATGTTAAAAATAGCTGAAATGGACTACACTGGGGCTAGCTCAATATTTCTGCGTATTCTCTTTGATAAAAAATATGCTCTGCCCTATAGGGTTGTTGATTCTGTAGTTTTTCATTTCTTAAGGTAAACAAATTTATGTATCTACTTTTTAATGTATTAATTATTCAAATTATATAAATAACTTATTTTTAGATTTAACAATGATAATAGAATTTTACCTGTGCTGTGGCATCAAGCATTGTTAACATTTGTACAGAGGTACAAATCCGACATTTCTACTGAGCAAAGGGACGCGTTATTGGAATTATTACGAAAACAAAGTCATCCAACAATAACACAAGAGGTATAAACTGTGAATGTGCAATCTCATGTGTTGTGTAATATTTTAATTATTATTTTAAACCATTTTGTTACAGATAAGACGAGAGCTCCAAGCAGCTAAATGCAGGGACCTTGAAGTAAATGAAGCTGTACCAGATTGTATGGCCGTTGAATAAAAATGTATTATATTCAATTTTGTATTATTTTATTTATCCTTATAAATTGTTGTAGAAAAAAAAATATAAATACAAGATTTTGTAAACAACTTTTTAGATATTTATACCATAGGGATATCCACTTGGCTTGTAATATAATACACTGGTGGTAACACTGAGCTTCTACAACCACATTGTCTTCCGGACACAAAATCAAAGGCACCAACTTTGCATCCACAATTCTCACAATGCAATTTTCCTTTAGTCCATTGTTCCTCTTCGATTTTATTTCGGATCCATTCAGGTAAGCTATTCTCGGGAAGATATATAAATTGTTTTAAATCGTAACTGTCGCATGTATTAGATACGCATGTCAGGCTTGCTGTCTTTGCATTAAGGATTAAAGACAATACATGACGACATTTATAACATTTTACTGGTGTTTCTGTATTCTCCATGGATAACACCGGCAGGACACAACCAAAAAAATATATATTGTTTTATTTTCAATTCAAATAACCAAATAAGAAATTTTGTCTTTAGCCTTCAAATTTTTCTTGGAGCTATGACTTAATTATTACATATTAGTTTAAAATCTCGTTTCTTATTATCAAGTACCTTATATACATTAACAATATTATCCTTATTTAACTTCTTATTTTTGTTTAAATCGATGAGGTTATAAATATAATGTATGAACAAACAATAACAAACGGCCTGACACTTGACAGATGTTATCTGTCAAGTGTCTACGGTATGGTATGGTATAGTATATACAGTGTCTATTTTTAATTTATGGCAGTGTTGCAGGTAAATAATTAACCTTTGTTGCTTCCTCAACTAAATTCTAAATGATTACTTGAGTTACTACTACGACGAGTTTAAAGCTTTAGGATCGTCGTAATTGAGATATATTATTTTGCGCTGTACTGAGCAAGGAAGTAATGTGCATTTTTTCGGAGACGTCTGTCCGCGTGACAATGTGTTTAATTAATAGTAGTCTTCGTTACAATTATTTACTGACAGGAACATAAATAAAAGAATATATCGCATGTGCGTGATATTTTATTTTCACTGAATTTATTAGATTTTCAACGAGAATTTTTGCGCTGCTTAAATTTCTTTAACTATAATATGGCTAATGTGCTCTGTATAATTACAAATGACTAGTAACGCATAATAATAAATATTATGTTACATTAATAACAGTTCGTTCATACTTAACAATAACGAACAATTTGTCATTTATTATAATATTGTATAAAATTTACGACTTAGCCTTTAACTTTTAAGCTGTAGACGAAAAGTAAAATTGAATGTTATCGTTGCAATAAGTTATGAACTAGAAAAACTTACACACACTATATCTAAAACTGATTGCGAAGCAAGCGTCGATTAAGAAATCGGTTAAATACTAATGTTAATGACATTACAAAAAGGTTTATAAGCCCTGCTTTTGTGGGGGCCTCGAAAGTAACGTATGGTACATTTACAAGCGGCATAACTCTCGTTAACATGTGATTTTATAATCCCTTAAAGAAATAATAGCAATATAATATGAAATATCTGGTATTGTTGCCACACAAAGAATTCGCCCATATTTCAGTTTGTTGATCTGTCGATCCGTTTGTCAGGCATTAGAAGGTCCCGTATATGTTTAAAAATGAACGAAATAATGAACACGCAGAAATAGATTTTTTATGATAGAGAAAAACAGACAAGCATGCGTCCACTTGATGGAACGTGATCCAGTCATATAACATGTCAACAAGATGCCGTCGATCATTTGGGCTTTGGATATTTAGAAACATGTTAGAACACACGTTGAAACCCAAAAGCGATTAAATTTCACGACTTTTCTGTGGACGGTGTTATATAACTCCAATGGAATTTCGTTATTCCTACCACATAATTAATATCCAGAGTACATATAAATAACGGAAAACTGACAAAGCATCATAATCAGACAGAAAATTGACGATAAAGATATGTACTGATAGACTCAAATGTAAAAATTTGATAACAAACAAAAATTAATTACGCAGCTAACATTAGGTAATCTGATACGTCCATCAAATTTCCAAAATAAGAAATTTGATAACTTTGTATATTAGGACATCAAATAAATATCTAGTAGTTTACCATAAACAATATTCTGCGAATGATTATACATAAATAAAGATAATTTGAACCTATCATTACTTTTTAAGCCCCCACACAGACACGCAAGCCCTACTCTATATAAAACTATTTTAATAGGTAGCCATTTTGTTACAGAATCAAGATTTCGTAAATATATACTATCTAATGAACATTATGGGACTAATCATAAGAATACACCTAAATATATATTTCTTGGTTACGACTGACTCCACGCAACATGCTTTAGATTTATATTTTGTTTAACAAAACGTATACGTACGTAGGTAGGTAAGATAAATAAAATTAAATATAGTAACAATATGTACTTCAATAGCTTTCAAGCATTCATACTTTCTGAAACATAGTATGCGCACTGTCACTGGAGTAATTAAGCGGAGTATTTTAAAATCCAACCGAAGATGGGAGTTAACGACAGGCATAAAACAGTAGGAAAGGACGAAAAACATGATAAGACTAACGAGAGCGGCTATTCGTCTCATTGTAGATATCATAACAAGACATTGTCTAAACAGAGATCTTGCAATAATGGTAAGCGGCGACCCTTTATGTCCTAAGGTCAAGTGTCGGGGAACTAGCATCTATCTACTCACTGAATGCTCTGCGTATTCTAGACAGGCAAACACATGTGGGAATTTACGACATAGCTGTACATGAAAATAAAGAATCAAAGATGAAACAAATAATACAATTAGGTAGGTTTGCAGGGGACATAGAATTGGGTAACCAAAATTCCACAGCAAGGGAGGAATTGGAAAATTGGTGAAATGGTTTGCTGATAATGTGGACTGATCGGGCTTTCTATTTATGTAATAGGAAATAAAAATATTCTTTACTGTCATGTTAACTTCGACTATTGTCTCTTACTGTTTGTGCTCTGCCGAATCAAAACAATTGAAGACAGCAAGGCATTATCTTCTTTCATCTTTGGAAAAATTACGTTTTTTTTTGCCAACCGGGTCACGTGACTGGAGTATCAGTGACGTCATTAGCTTACACAGATAGTACAAACTACGTAAATATTCACTTAGTGTGCATTATATTTTGAAACCAGAATAATTTAATATTGTTACCCTTAAAATTCAACTGTTTCTTTGTATACTTCAATTTCTTGGTAAATGAGTACAAGTTCAGAATGTATGAATACAGAAGTGTACAAGTGCGTTTAATTTCAGCTTAACGTTTTTAATTTTCGATCACAGACAAAATTACTAATTATTATGCACACTTTAAATTGCGCAATTAATACTTAAATTATTATAAATTTAGTTAACTTATCGTACATAATACTAGGACAACAATGTGTATGGTAGTGAGTTTATTGTTGTTATATAATTAAAATCATTTCATAAAACGTTGACAGAGTCTTGTAGAAATTTAAATTAAGTAACTTCAAAGTTCAAAATTGCCGCTTTGTACCGACATAGTCAAGCACTTAAATAATATGAATATATTTCTATAGATTAGTTTGAGTACATCAATTTATTGGTAAAATACTGTTACAATAAACGGGAAATTTATTTGTACATTAAATGTTAATCTTTTAATACACGTAATTCTCTTTGTTTTATCGTTAAAATTGTGCGTCGTCGATGGCAAATAACACGAAAGAAATAAAGCATTACAAGTTTGCAAATAATATTGTTCGTATATGGTACGATCACGATCCCCACGATCGGAGGGCGTCCATAAATGCACTTCTGTGCGTTCGGATCCCGCTCGCGTCATGAGATTTTTAATCTATAAAGTTCCTCGTTCGCTTAGGTAAAAATCAAAACAAAGTTACTTGTAATTAATAAGTTAGTAAGTATTAAAGGCAAGATTTAAATATTTATTGTAAAATGTAATATTTGGGTTCAGTTATATTGACTGTGATCATCGATCAATAATAAACTAGAAATAAACGTCATAAATTATACAGCAAATATGCTGTCTGTTTTTAAATGTTTAAAAGTGTTTTTTTTTTTGTTTATTATTATTATTGAATGTCTGTAATTATGATAAAATGACGAGAGCTCTTAAATTAATAAATAAGTTAATCTTAAATTTTATAGTACATACCTTATTTAGCACTAAAACCGTAAATAAAAACACCCTGTGCTGTGAAGCGCGAACGCATTTTTTATCTGCGAACTTTTGATTAATTATAGATAATGAAAACAATTATTGAATTAAAATAGTACTATGGTAATCAAATATTACCCAACGTTATTGGATATCAAAATTTTACTCCTATATTTATAATTGCGTATTTTTAATTTCTCCCTAAATGTTTATATACTTAGACTGCGTGTGGATAGCTTATCTAAATATGTCTAGTTATTGATTTACGCAGATGATGGATTAAAATTTAAAGCAAAAGTAATTTGTGTTTAAAAATAATGTCTCCTTCCCTATCCATTTGTAATGTCGTAATAAAGAAGGTAACAAATGCAAGTTTATTAAATTAAGTATATCTTATAAGCCTTTAGTAATTAAATTTTGTGCTTATTTACCTGTTGTTAAAGATATTTTTTATTGATCTTAATTATAATTAAAGCTGAAAAAAATTACTCGCGTTGCGCATTTTAATTACTTTTTACTTAGTTTTTTTTTCATAAACCACCAACAAATAGAATAAAAGGCAAATATTTCAATCTTTTTTAAAATTAAAATTTAAGGAACACACAGATGGCGTCTTTCTCAAACTTTGTTGTTATCGTGTATTCAAAGGATGTCTATTTGTGCTTTACACCTTTCTATTAGAGAAAAGACAATTGAAAATCAATAATGTTGTATGCAATAAGTTTAAATTTGTGTCGTGTGTAAGAAATGTTCGTTGACAGTGCTAAATACATACATTATACACTAATTTATATACACAACTCAGTACTAACTTAACAGTTGTTTCTAATAAAAAAAAATAAAACTCTTATGATACAAAGATATCTATACGTGTGCGTGGCGAATAATAGAAAGATTTTTACAGCAAAGCGGCTAATTAAGGCTTTGGTCTTATATAAACACTGTAGATCTAGTCTCTTCGTAATGACTAGAGAGGGATACATGCTGCCGACTCCAGGTTTTATGTGCCCCAGTTAGCTGTGACCCCCTGTCGCCCCTTTCGGGCAATATTTTGTAGTACAGTGGCCAAACGGCCCGTGAAATTATCGAAAACATGAAGCTACGATCCCAAGCCCTACAATGTTTATAGGAGACCGAAGCCTAAAGATAGGTAAAGCTTTGAGTGAAATTGTATATTGAAATTGACACACTTATGAAACTAGAATGCCTAATATTAGGTTTCTATAAATGTGATTAAACCATTGTGTTAAGTACTCCACGTAGGAAAGCACGAGGTTAAAAGAAAAAGTATTGTCTGTTTTTTAAATAAAACACTTTTACCGGTTTAAAACACATATATTTCGTGATTTAAACAGTTAAGTGTTTTATTTAAAAGGAATAATGTTGGGAGTGAATGTTATCTGTGGCTGAATGAATAATAATTGTATACAAGCATTTAGGTCAATGTTGGTATTAACTGTAGGTTGGTAGATAACCGTATTTCCCACTAAGTCTAAAAAGCTCATCATAACATTGCATTCTACCATAACACACGCTTAATAAATAGGGTTTGTGTAGTTTGGAAAAAGAGTAATTGTGGTGAACTGAAAATAGTGTCAAATAAAATGCTTGCAGCATAATTACAGATAGTAATTCATTTGTTTGACAGAACATGTTTTCGGATACTCTGTGGTGTAATTCACACACATCCTAATTTCGTTTCATCTACCCGACTCGTGCATAAAGTTAAATAAACCACAGAATTTATTATACATGGTGGGCCTTAATATTGCTTATAATGTTAATGTATTATTATTGGCAAAATGTCTTAACTACGCCTTATCTTATAATGATAGTCTTTTGAGCCATAACCTAGCTTTTATGATGACATTTACTCCGATACATAATTAGTAATAAGTACTAATTTAGTGGCCACCATTAACAATTTCTCTTCCGTGATGCCTGATTATAAAATAATATCGATTAATCGTTCTCAGTCAAAGTTTGGGTACATAATCAAAAATATACAATTAAAACGTCTAAAATGTTATGTGACACTGAATTCATCATGAGTTATATCTAAATGTCAATTGTCATAATGTCAATTGTTATATAATGTCAATTTGTCATAAACGCACTTCCACAAGGAGCATTTCAAATTTGACCAAAGTAGTGTTCGTTATAACCTAGCTACATTGTAAAGGCAAGGAGCAAGGACGGGTAGAAAGCGTTTATCGTTTACTCTCTTCTGGAAATACAGTTCACGAGTTTACCTCAGTCTTATTAACGTAATTCTTGCGGGCGATGTGGAAACTCAACATTCATGATCGATAAGTTTAAACTTTCAGAAACAAAATCCCATCTACGTAACGAAACATTTGTAAAACCTTCAGTCAGGTAACGGCGCAAACGCATTTAACACTACGTTGAAAGACGACGCAGAGTAAGCACTATCTCACAAAGATCAACACCCAGTAATAATTTTTTTGACTATGCAAGACCAAAGTCATATTTCAATTTGCTTACGTATTCACCGAATTGTTAAAGTTGATGATTCATTCGATTTAGCGCAATTTAAGTGGATACTCGTTTTCACTCCACTCGGCGAGGACGACTCAATTCATGAAGGAAAGTATAAAATTGGTCCATGCGTCGTATGGGCGCGTTAGAGGAAGGTTCTGGCGTCGTCGCAGCGGTCGTTAACGATGCGCCGGCAGAAGTGAAAGCGCGTGGGCGGGCGCGTAGCGTGCGCGGGCGCAGGTGGCTCGGGCGCGCCCAGCGAGCCGCACGAGGCGGACTCTGCGAGCGAGCGCGTTGATGGCCGGGAGCGAGAAGCGCTCGTCTCGCCTGCCTCACACTACCTGTTTACGATTAAAACTATTTAATTAAATAAAAATTAACTTTGCTTATAGTCTAAATTATAAAATATATTGAAATGGAATGAAGTATTTTGAATTAATTAAAATATGTGAAGAAGAACGACACTGTACAAGAAGTTAAATTCTCTCGGTTTATATTGATAGTGCTTTATTCTAATACTACTTACCTGTAAAAGGAGTGTGAGTGCGGAGGCGGCGGCAGCGCCGGCGGAACAGGCGCGTGCGGCTCTGAGGCGGACCTTTGTACTCCCGGAGTGCGCTCTAAACGCTCACCACGCGCTCGACCGCCCCGCTCGCGCTCTCCGTTCCAGTTCCATTCCCATTGATTCTATTGGATATATTTGACAGATTAGTTGGTGGAATGGTAGCAATGTATGTACATAAATTCCGTTCGGGTCACAAACCACTGTCCTCATATGTACCATTAAGTTTAATCGCGTATTGGTCTGTGGATTTCCAAATATCCAAAGCTAAAATAGGTCGATAGATTTTGATGCTATATGGTTGGGGTCATACAAAATGCATTCTACCATCAAGTGAATCCTGAAGCCTTTCTCGTATACATCATTAAAAAAATCTAATAAGAATTATATAATTATCATTAATTTTATTACTGTGCTACATTACTGTACACACTTTTAACAATTTAAAACGTTTTAAACTTCATTTAATTATGCATGCATCCAGCAGCCATAGTCACTGGTTTGGTAATGTAACCAGTTAACAAGAGATTTATTTAATGCGTACTACTTGTGAACACGAACGTTATGTTGATAGAAAAATACACATACATCGTGATTCTGAGGTACCGATAGCGATGCTTTGGGCAAAGGCTGCGACGGAGTGTGCGCAGGCGCCGAATTGTGATGCGGCAGTTCTCTAGCTTGTAACAGCTGCAGGATCCTTCGAACATCTGCTGTAAGGCCGTTTTCTAGGACGGCTACTCTTCTGCTCAGCTCTTCCAGTCTCGTCAATATTGTCGTAACGGATGCAGCCGTTGCGCCTGTTCCGACATTTTGGTATTGAGGTGAAACCGTATCCTGTAAAAAGCATAAAACTAAAGACTCTAAATGTGATTAGCTGTGCCCGCGACTTCGTTCGCGTGGAATAGTGACTCGATTTTTAATTATTTATACTGTTTATTAATTTATGTCATTGCGCATTTATCGCAGCCAATCTATGTTGTAACAGCTACTTTGCGGCAACACTCTCACCTCACATCACTCCTACTCTAACTTCCACTCTAACTCTCACTCCCACTCCTATTCCCAAAAAGCCAAAGAAGAAAGTTTCATTGTTCTAGCTTCAAACACCACGAATTCCCATACAAACTTTCACCAACCCTTTTCGCAATAAAAATATAGCCAATTCTCAGGGTCTAGACCATCTGTGTACCAAATTTCGTTCAAGTTTTGGCGTGAAAGAGTAACAGACAGACAGACAGAGTTACTTTCACATTTATAATATCGACAGTGCTTGCTAATTTATCTGACCTAAATAAGGAAATAGGCGTTTTAGACTACATTACGGTGGTCCCCGTTTGAACCGCTTAGCGCGAAAGTTTCTGGGTCTGAAGCTAGGAAAAATAATATGTTCGTGCTTGAAAATACAATTAATTAGGGATAGCAAACACTGAAATGTGTCTGGCACATGTCTAAATATGTAAAACGGGATTCGTGTACGCTACCATATTGGAAGTGAACGAGATTATTAAAACTGGTTTTCTGATGGTGCCCAAGAAGCCCAGTCCTTCTCTATAAAAAAATGATTATAATAATATTGTATGGTGTGCGTGCTGTGCTGAGAACTATATAGTCTTATAGCGTAGTCTGAAAACATCTATAACATTTTATTGGGTTACAATACCTGGTGTACTTTGTCTCCGTTGAACAAAAGGGCTGTAGGTCGACCTGTCATGTGAAGATTAACAGCAGAATGCGGCGCCGACCTGGACGACGGCGTTCGTACGGACTGAGGCGCGGTCGGAGCTAGAATATCATCACAGGACACATGAACGGGAGCCGGTGCCGGGGGGCTGGGAGACGCGTTCGTGTAATAGGAGCTGGGATTGGTGCTGAGGCTGGAGACGGGAAGGGTGGTGCTGTGTGCGGGGGTGCTAACAGCCGGCTCCCCGGCAGCTGCCGATGTTAACGGCGACGTATCGTTAAGTGGACCCACAGAGGACTGACGTCTAACTGTACCGCGGCCTCTGTACGTCTGCGGTGTGGACTGAGCTGAAATTTAGAAGGCAAAGTTAATATCGGTACAATTCTTACCATGATAAGTCAAGAACATAGCTATCAAGGACTTCGTGTGTCATCCTTCAAGTGATTCAATATTGTCTGTAGGTAGTAAGTACACTTTTAAATAAAACACGCTAAACGGTTTAAAACGCGAAATGTATTAGTTTAACTTATTTGCCGTAACGGCCGCAAAGCAACCGAAACCTAGTTAAAATAATATATATCGCGTTTTAAACCGTTTAAAGTATTTCATTAGCAAATGTTTAATATTTGCTAAATGCCCGAGTATTTTCAAGATATTGGAGCCTAATATTGAAATGAAAGAAAAAAAACACGTGCACTATAGAAGTATTAATACTTACAGTATTTGTTGTGCAGCGGCTGGTGTGTTTTATGATGGTAGAGGTCGGGGAAGCTCCGTTTAAAGTGCGCAAGCATGCCTGCACACAAGGGCCGCGCTCAGAGCAAGACGGTGAGGATAACATGGTTACGGTTACGTGGTGTTCGAGTAATACATGTATGCGATGTCCCGATTTCGACGTCTCTCGTCAAAATTGCGCATACGTTTGCTATTTCCGGTATATATTATAGTAGGTTTAAATATTATGTACATATTATATTGTTGTATGATACTAGCTGTGACTGCGACCGGTACAAAAAATTTTCTGTGGAAACAGATAAAAAAAATTAGGGCTGTTACCCACGATGTCGTCGGCGTCCTGTCGTCTTGGTGGTTAGTCTTAAAAGAGGAGTCTATATACATAAAAATATTTTAACCATTCGAACCAGTAGTTCCTGAGATTAGCGTGTTCAAACAAACAAACTCTTTAGCTATTAAATAAAACACTTTAACGTTTTAAACCGTTTCGGATGCTTTGCAGCAGCCGTGGTCACGGGGAGACAAATGTCGGGACGAAGTTAAAAATCATTTTCAAATAAGTTTAACTAATACATCGCGTTTTAAACCGTTAAAGTGTTTTATTTAAATGTGTACTACTCGCGTAAACTATACTATTTAACTCTTCGCTCCTCTATTTTACTCCCTTAGAGTTTCGGTTGTTATGTTATCGGATACCAAGAACACATCCTCGATGTTTCAGGTCTTTATGCTTTTCATAGATGAGTCAGTCGTTCGGGACAAAGCATTTTATGGGTAAAACAATTAACCATCTTATCCTCAACGCCACGTGTCATTCAGGATAATTGGGAACAAGCATTCCATACATGCTGCGTCAAATAAACAACTTCCGTTGACCTTGGAAAAGTACCTCGACATGATTGATGTAAACTTATTATAATTATCAGTAACGATAGTAATTAGCGATTTATATTTTATGTTACAAGTGCCATTTGTCATATCTTACATTGGATAGAGTTTCTTAAAATCTACATAAATCATATTATCGTAGAGATGGGTCAGTGATGTTCATTTATTTCACAGTTTAACAGAAGTTCGTTAGGGTTGTCAACATCGAATTGTAAAATAATGTAATTTAGTTAAAACACTATTTTTAAATAAATAAAATCGATTATACATTGAAAAAATTTACTCGGGCAGGACTTGAACCGGCTTCCACAGCGTTCCGTGCTCTAACCAATTGAGCTACCGAGTCCTAAACGTCATCGTCTAAGTTTTTTATCTATTGATTATATGCACCTCTCGCGCAATGTAATTTTAACCTTAACGCCTGTCCTATGCTTTGCAGCTTAAGAAAATCATTCATAAAATTTTAAAGTTTAACGTTTGAAAACTTTAATATTTTTCATTTTTGAATTGTATGTATATATATAGGTTGAAAAAATTCGGAAATCATCCGAGGACACGGTAGCTCAATTGGTCACACGGAACGCTGCTGTCGATTCAAGACCCGGACGTGTCGTAAAATTGTATGTATCAAAAATCGATTTTTGAACATTGATTTAATTATGAACACTGTAACTAAGCTATAACCAACAAATACTAAATTAATTAAATAGTAACCAATTGCACTAAATTGTATTTTTTATTAGCATTAAATCATTTTTAAGTGCAAACTTCGGTTTCGGTTAAAGCCGACCCATCTCTAATATAATAAAAAATAAAACAATAAAAGAGGGCTGTCTTCGGTCTTATGCACATTATCCCATTCAGATTCTATGTGCAACTACTCTAAGAATAAGAGACTACCGAATATTAGTTATAAATTTAACGACGTAGCAATCTTGATAACTAATGTCCGGTATGCTTGATAAGAACATGATAAGTTGTAAGGAATCATACGCACTTATGTTATAAAAGTGTTTACCTGTTATGGAGTTTAGTGTAGTCGATCTCTGTTTGCTGAAGTTGAAGTTGAGGGGGGTTACGTCCTGTCCCGCTTTGTCCGTGGTGAACTCTAGAATCCCCCTACTTGGGGGGGACTCGGTGTCTTCGTCACTGCATTGGGAATCCTGAACAAAAATCTTATAGTAAATCATTTTTAATGTTTATTTAAAGGGCTTTTAATTGGTTATGTGATCGCAAAGATCTTGAAAAGGACATATTTTTTTTGTACACCCTTTACCAAAACAAACATGCCACATCTGTTTACAATCTTTTCTAAAAAGAGTGTCGGAGTCATACAACATAATATACAAGTTAAAATACTATGTATAACGTAACTTCTTGCAATTGAGTATCTTAACACTCCATGTTACTTATGTTGCAACGTTTTCTTAGTTGAATCTAAAGTATTGTATAAATCTGAAAGTTTTTAACGATATTTAAATGGCCGTAAAATTAAAAAAAAAATCATTTTAGACTGAAAAAGTTTACGACATGGCTGAAACTCGAACCGGCATCCACAGCGTGCCATGCTGTTTCTCTGTCTAATCTATCTCGCCATCGTCTAACTCTATTCACTAATAAAATTATACTTAAAACATGAATTACACTTAGATTTAGTCGTTATTCAGTAGATAGTATAAACAACTCCCCCTCCCCCTTCACAACAGTAGAGCACAAGGCGCAACAGTGATTTTTAGGTGGACCCTAGAACTTGTTATTTGACGTCTGAACGAGACAAATTGATTGTTTGTTAAGTAATTGTTTTTGCTTTAGAACTAGTGACGTCACTCATTTTTCGGACATCTGAGTACTAGGGCCAAAAAGATGGCCGCGATAGTCCTTTGATTATAGCCGCTCAAAATCAGTACCTTGTCAGCGAATGTTTCCGTGTGCGGTCGTCGAGTGGTGCGCGCATAGGCTTCGCGTAGCAGCCTCGCCTCGCTCGGGTTCTCATACCGCATCCGGCGTTTCGGTTCTATGCCCCCGAGTTCTTCCTGAAAATTATATTCATATATTAGTTAAGATAATTTTGTACAAACATACAAACAATTGGAAGAAAAGGCTCTTTACTCTTTATAAATAACATAATATGTTAAGTATTGTCAGTTGTTTACGCGAGTGGTTCATATTTAAATAAATTAACTTATTCATCATAAAGCAACTGAAACGTTGGGCCGTGGAGAAAATTAATTGTAAATAGGTTATCGAAAATATTTAAGTTTTAACCCGTTAAAAATGTTTAATTTAAACGTATACTGTTAATAATACTAAGTCAATACTAATTTAAATCTATGAAAAACTTTTTCGATCGTAAAATTACTATAATATAATTACTTTAATATTTTCATGTCTTATTTTGTTAACAACTGGGTCCTGGGATAACATTCTCATTTTTAATAAAACCAAAAAAACAGACACAAAAATAAGTCTGCCTCAGGAAAAAAGCTTATACTCACATCTCTCATGTTATATGTGATTTCAAGATTGTTGACGAAGGTATTCCGAAATTCCGGGTAATATTCGAGAACGTCCAAGAGATCATCTCTATGCACACGATGTAAGTCACAGTAGGTTAAGGCTCGAACGCGACAATTACTTCTTCCTACAGTGGTGTGCGTGCATGGATTTTCTCCAAAAATGTCGTCCTTACCTGTAAAAAAATAATTATTTAATATTAAAACACTGACCCCGTCTCCCCGTGACCACGGCTGCTGTAATGCAACCGAAACGTCGGGCTGTAGTTAAAATAAGTTTAACTGATATAAATGGCGTTTTAAACCTTTAAAGTGTTTTATTAAAATGTGTCGGGACAATTGGGCCGGGACTTGAACTGGCATCCACAGCGTCCCATGTTGCCGCATTGCTATAAATAAATAGATTTTTAATTTTTAATTAGTACACTTACCAAGTATCGCCATAACAATGTCATCCTTCAAAATCTCAATCGAGCCTCGGGATATGAAGAACAGTGATGTGAGTACATCTCCACGGTGCACCAAAGTCTCCCCAGGAGGAGCGTGTGTTGTTTTAAACCGTAAAGATAATGCTCTGAAATTTATTTTTTCGGTAATACAATATTTAAAAAATTATTATTATGTATAAAAAAAAACATTCAGTTAATTAAATGTTAGTTCATATATTTCTCGTTTGCGTTGACATGTATTACTCGCGTAAACGACTACGTATGAATTAGTTTTGAACTCATTAAAAAAGTCCGTTTTAATTAGACTGTATGTTCACTTTGTTTTAAAGAACTTAAACAAATTACCTTAAACAACCGGGACTCGCGCCGTCAAAAGCTGCACAGCTAGCCAATAGATTTCGGTTCAAATGAAGACAAATGTCAGCTTGTAAGCACTCCGGGAAACCTTTGAGAAGACTAGATGTGTCAATGCCATTCGTGTAACTCCAGGCATGTTGGAAGTACTCTTCTAGTCTTTGACGGAGGGGGTTTGTGATCTAAAATTCCAATATAATAATTATTGACAAATTGCAGACATCGTCGTAAAAAAAGGTGGGAACTACATTCACAGACTAAATATACATATAGGTCACAGAATAAAACATAAACTGTACTATAAACAATATATGTTACCATAGATGTCATAATAAAATGTAGCTACAGATAAAATCAAACATCCAAATTCAAGTTACTTAATATTACAAGACACAAACAAACAAAATAACTATTTGTTAATGAAGGTTTTAATAATTTGCGAAACTTGTAAAGTTATATTTACCTGATGAAAACGAATAAATTCTCGAACCCTCAGGATCTGGGTGTGGTACCGCGCTGTTCCAGAATACAGCCTTTGAATTATCGCGGAGACGTTTCCGAAAATACTGGCGTACATGAGCGCTGTTGGGATAAAAAAGATTAACTATTACCCTCTTTCTAGAAGACGCTATAATATAATAGCTTATAACAAAGGCAATAGAAGCAAATATATCAAATTGTTGTCTTTTAATATTTTTTTTTATAATATTACAATACTTGAAACAGTATTTGGAGTTATATGTTAGCTTTATTTGAATCAGGTATATAATTGTATTGTCTGTAATTCACGCGAGTAGCATACATTTAAATAAAGCTCTATAAACGGCTTAAAATACAAAATGCCGACTTTAAAATAAAGCTCGCGTTTTAAACAGTTCAAAGTGTTGTATTTATATATATGATTTTTCCTATTAGCTGTATTAAATCAAAAATATATTCTGAAGACAGAACGAAAGTAGCTTCGCTCAGTGTTGCCAAGTAAATAATATCTTATTATGAACGTGATTATATTCCGAAAAATATGCTATAAACTATGTTTTAGCGGCGCTGGAAAGAGTTTTATATTTATAAACCTTAATGCCTATTGCAAAATTTTACATATGACTTGCATAAGAAAGCCGGGCTTATATAAAGTAGATAACAATAGTGAAAACCATCTTATTGATAAACCATCATCAATTTGTGAATCATTTATGTTTTAAATGTTTTATTATTCACGAAGGCGAAGATTAGATAAACTAGGCGGTTTATTGTTGTGAACTAGATTGATAATTTAGACGAAGGTCGAAGTATTTATTGTATAAAGATAAATATTATTAATTGATAAGTGACTTAGCATATTTGCACATCACGACAAAACTTTCAAATTCGCTTGTAAAGATAGGTTAAACTAGGTCACGTCCTAGGCTGGCATCAGTCCTAAAAGTTTGGTCTATACCAATATTATAAATCTGAAGAGTTTGTTTGTTTGAACGCGCTAATCTCAGGAACTAATGGTTTGAATTAAAAAAAATTATTGTGTTGGATAGACCAATTGTCGCGGAAGGTTTTATAACAGGCTGCAACCCATAGTCACCAAAAAACAGTAGGTAGTGAGAAAAAAGACGGGGAAATTATTTATCTTTGAGCGCTTCCATTTCCAGTGCGCTGCGAAAAGAGTTCTAGAAACCAAAAAAATGTGAAAAAATGATTCTTCTTTAAAGGACTTGAAACCGTTACAGTATATACGGGGTGCGGACGACGTCGTAGATAACGGCTAGTATATATAAAGCTTTGGAAAAATAAATTTCGATGCCCGAAATAACTATTTCACACAGATGAAGTCGCGGGCACACCTAGAGTTTACTGAATGGACTCGCAGGGGCTGCGGAACGAATGTCATTACCATTTTGGGGTAGTGACAGCCTATCAAGGTTATTTTTAGTGGGATTACCACTTCTCTGGTAGAGGAAAACTTGCAAACAGAGAAGTCGGCATGGACGGATACCAAAAAAATGTATTTTAATGACGTTCAAAATAAAAATACCAAATAATATTGAAGTAATTGTAGTAATTACAGGCCCTTATCCTAATCTTTATAATCTGGTTTACGTCAGTAGTGAACGCCAAAAATATAGAGTAATGAAGTTTGGTTTTTAGACTGTTCGCATGTGTTTTATTCATTTGTTGTTTATTAGGTATTTCTATAGTTCGAAAGTACCTATATGGTTTTAAAATGCCAAATACAAGCCGGTAAATGATTACGCAATTAAGAGAAAAATGTGATTAAGTAAATAAAAAGGCCATTGGCTATATAAGGCTCAGTTGCCAGATCAATAGATAAGAAATTACATTTTATGTATTGTCTTTAGATTTTTTATCTGTTAATCGCTGTTTGTTAATGTGCAAAATAATATTTCAAATAAAAATTTCTTTGTAACATCATTGAAGTAATTATAGTATAGTATTAGTTATAGATTTTAAGTTTGTCTTGTATTATACACACACTGTACACGCGTAAACATGTACAAATTTTTAGATAGAGACTCAAGTAACTAACTCTTCAGTAACGGGGGCACCAGAAGAAATTTAATTACAAAAAATGTTTAAGTATTTTCTAAAATCTACGGTCCTAATGTTCGTACCCTTTTTTAATCTTCTATCTGCGTATTATTTTTTACGACGCTAAAGTACTTACATCCGACGAGCATAACGAATATCGTAAAGCCCTTTTCCATGTCCGTATTGGGCGCTACGTTTCCGAAACCGACGCTCGTTAACGACGTACAAGTGAAGTATAAAGCTGTGATGTACCTGGACCTGAAATTTCCGTTTCCGTTGCAAAATGTCTTTTTATATTCAAGCTTATAAAAAAAAATGTGTTTCGTGTTGCGCGAGGACTCTAGGGTTCGAACCATACATTGTGACGGTCGGGCAGGGCTTAGAAATCTATTTGTCTGTAAACAAATTCAATTTAATGGACACAGGAATGTGTGTGCCTCAGACTTCACCTTTTAAAAGCTTTTTATTGTGAAATTTAATTATATTCAGTACTGTTTGTACTTCATGCGAATAATATATATTGAAACAACATTTATAACGGTTTGAAGCGAATGTATTAGTTAAATTATTTACAACATAGTAACTACGGCCCGACTTTTCGGATGCTATTCAGTAGCCTCAGTCACACAGGGACGTGTCGGGGCTTAAAATATATTGTACTTAAATTACCGTTAAAATAGTTTTTTTTTATAAATACGATTTGAAAATTATTACAAGAGTTAGAATTTTGTATTTCATTTATCTAAGAACGCAGGTAACCCGTTGGTGCGGGGTGTTGTCTGTATATGCTTCCAATCTATTTATCGTATCAATAATTTAATATGAAAAGTTAATGTACCGTGAAAGCGTATGCCTAGTGTAATTCGTATGCATCTATAAAAATGCTAAATTATGCTGTGTGAATCTCTCAATATTGATATATTTTATTTTATCAATTTATGATTTTTCTGAAACATGTTGGGTACACACGAACTACCGTGCACAGATGAGACAGTTGTCAAGTTTCTTCGTCAATCGTCTTTCGGTTCATAATATACAGTGAGATAGCCTGGTGACGGCCGATTTCTTTGGTCTGTCGCCATGCTTTATGGATAATAAACTCTTAAAGAATTTGATACATATTTTTTTATTACCTCATGGAGGGTCCAGTAGAGTTATCATAGGAAGCCTGCACATCATTAGCGAGAGCGTCAAGCCAGCCTATAGGAGCATGCAGTTGGGGCCTTTCCCAGCTTCCAATGGCGTACCTGCAGATTGCATATTGTTTTAATAATTATAGTAACAAAAAAAATCTAAATGTGATAAAATTTGTTATAATATATGGAATATTTCGTTGTTTTGAACCGTTATTTTTTTAAATACTAATTGTCTGTAGTCCAGTTAAAAAAAAAGCCTAAGCCTAAAATTGTGAATAAATTAGTAAAACCGTAGACCGTCTCCTGGGCTCGATTGCTTGAGATTAAAACCGATTAGTGAAACCGACATTGTTCGCCCTTATACTGAAACGGGAATCCACTTTCAAAGACTGAGACATTGCACTTGTATTTTATATTATTCGCCAATACTTGAAGACATCATCATCACTCACCATAAACAAGCCAGCCAGTGCGCGATGAGAACAAACGTAGCCATGAGAAGAAGGAGGACGGCCGTACCATATTCGGAATATCTATCTATTTTCCTCGCAACACGCACTAAGCGCAACAGACGCGCTGTTTTTAGTAAACCAATGAGGGTAGTTGTCTGCAAAATCAAAAAGCATATTGAAGAAGCAACTGGAAGACAAGCAATATCATAGCTGCGATTCGAACTCAAGCATTGTTCGCATAAAACTAGTGAGCGTCAACGAGGCCTAGTAGCGAGACACTTCAATCAAGCGGAAACCTAATCTCAACGAGCATTATATCTTTCAGCCATACGGGTTATGTTGCGGATTTATTAACTAAGCGATTCTCGCAAACTGATATAGATTGGGGCTTAGCAAAGTAACAAACACCTAACAATAATGAAGTTAAAACGAAACGGATGTCGTTCGTTTAGCTGTGTAGGCGGAAAGGTTTTCATACATTTTCTCGGGACTCACCATGACGATTGACGTTAGTGTCAACCACATCTTCACTTTATCAAAACTTAAGGGCCCAAAAGTGGCCCTTGCGAGAACCCGAAATAGATACCGACATCTTTACATCTTACACCTCTAAATGCCATCCATTTCTTGTCGAACTTCATTATCGTTTTGTAAATGTTAACCTGTATCAGACCCCTGGTATACCTACTTTCAAATGCAGTGCAAAATGTCGCAATAATCTAACAGGTATTTTAATCTCAGATCAATGTGATTTTACTAGAATATAGAAGATACTAAGCTAATTATACTTGGGGTAAATTATCTCTAAGGCACTGATAATTACCAAACCTTAATCTACTTTCTGACGTAAGTGCAGGTTCTTATTGCTCATTGTACGATTACATATTATAATGTAAGAGGCGATAACGTAAAAAATGATTAACGGGTTTGTAGGCCTAGCAAAAATTTACTAATATATGAATATGAAAAATACTTACTAAACGCCGTAAATTTCAGCCAATTCGTTCATAATTATATACATACAATGTATGGCTACCGTATGATATTATATATGTATTGATAATTAAGATATTAACAAAATGAACAATTTTAAAACATTTATTGCTTTCAATTCAGAATCTTAATTCTCGTATATCTGATAACATTATATTATATCAAGGATTTAGATATTGTTAATTCATTGCACTTTCAGTTTTGTATAAAGATTTGAGTATTAAAGAAACAAGTTTTAATATCAGGTTAAAAAATATTCTTAGACTTAAATAAACTAGGTAACATCGGAACCAGCGTTGCCAGACGTCCCGAAAATTATATCAAAATTAAATGTCCCGCGTTTGACAGGCTCTGATCAGCTTTTTAAGAAAAACTGAAAATTAATAAAAAAATTTTGTTGGTGTATTTTCTCAGATTACAAATAGGACAATTTTTTTTGTAAAGTGTAAATCTAATTTTGTTTACTAAGCCCCACCTTTAAAAGGCAAAAAAAAACGTTTTTTTAACTAACAGAGTTCCAAAATCCCACCTTAGTGACACAAACCTGGCAACGCTGATCGATACAAACAATTTTCGGTTAAGACAAAAATATCGAGTACAAACAAAATGTGAAAAAGTAACATGAATGATTCAGTTGTATATTCTGATGTAAGGTGGGTGCTATAATGTTTCAATAACTCGTGCTTGGTATGTCGTGAAGGCAACTTTTGATTTGTACAAAATATTATCGTCTGGGAAGTGTGAGCGTATTGACTACCAAGCTTTGTGCATTCCGTGATTTGCACTTTACTATGAAATGCTGAAGCTATATAGGGTATCTTTAACTACCAAATTTTGTTGCATACCAAAGCGTTGTCTGTCTATTGAAATCATAATTTCAATTCTCATTTACGTAAAATGTTATCGATCCGTCGGATCGCATATACATGAATAAATATTGTCATGCTAAATGAAGATGTAAGTGATTGACCTAAAGGTCACCTTGGTATTAGACAGTCCTGAAAAATATATCGGTATATTTCGATTGAGAGAACTTTCTGGTTTAGCCAGTTCGATCGATTCGCGTCGACGCTGTCATAGCTACTACTCTAGTCATACAAGTACATTCCTTTATAGTTACTCTCATTTCTGACTCTCCGGTGGCTAAGCTCGTGGTTTGCAAGTGAGCATTTAGTATCAGCGCAGTGTAAAATTTAAAACAATCATACGCTTTGCTTAGGAAGCGTCCTTTTCTTCCATTAACGCATTCACTGGTGGTTTTAGAACGGCTATTGGAAAGTAATTTAAACAATAACTAAAATGTAATAAAAAAAGTGGCAGCAACATAAAAATACTTCACAAAGATGGTATACCTCATCACTTTCCAGCCCCTGCTGTAACAAGAAACGGTAATACAAATTCAGTACGCACCCACCTTGGGCTCAATATACCGACTTTACAAAAATGAACTTATTACAAATGAAATTATAATTTGTACAATATTAAAACATGATAGAAATTCAGCAGAAGTATCGAAATAAAAAGTGAATACATAATATGGACCGGCTTCATCTAGAACATAGGTAAGGGCTTTTTGGTGATCGGCATTTTTAATGGGTCAATTGAAGTGTTGGAAGTTATTTAAGAGTGTTAGATGCATAAATGCATTCCGCTACTACACGTGACTATCTTATCATCCAGTGCTTCGTTTGTCCGAAAGATGGATTTAAAGAAATACGGACAGTGGTACAGATTCTGTATCCTAGTTTAGCGTTATACCTACACAAATCGTATGAAACGTGTAACTGAAAGAAAAGAAACGGATGAGGGTCCAAGTCGAGTTGACAATTATAGAACGATAAGAAAAAGATGAGAATGAGATTGACATCCATGTCAGTGCCATCTTTTCTGAGTTCGTTATCTAATTATTATCTTGTCTGGACCCTAGTCGATTCCAACTAATGCCTGGAAGCAATTCTTGTCTAAGAATCAGGCATTTTAGTTTACTATGTGTAGGGGAATGATCGGATGGTTGAGTGTAAAAGCTCACTTCGTCGGTATCGGTGCCGAAGAGAAGTAGGTCGAAGGGGATAGCTGCTACCAGGTCGATGAGGAACCAGCCGCGTAAGTAGTGCATGGCGATCTTGGCAGGGTCCGACTCCACTTCGTCCGCGGCATTTACGTAAGTGGTGCGAAAATTTATTAGGATGTCGATTATGAATGTCACGTCAACTGCAAGCAAATAAGTTGTGATTATACATTTGTTTGTTTTTTATGAATCCAGTAAAAAAAAGACACGTTTTAATACAAATTTTGAAACAAATTTACGACTCGGGCAAGACCTAAATCAGCATCCACAACGTTCCGTGCTGTTGCTCTAAACAATTGAGATACCGAGTCCTACACGTCATCGTCGAATATTATAAGTTTCAGAATATGTTTTGTTCGTTATATTAATTACACTAAAGTAACAAATTCTGGACCTTATATCCCTTTTATTCAACCCTTATATAGCCCTTTTTAACATAAAATTCTTAGTTACTAGTATAAGACTTTTGCGGCCATTTTGCAAAACTACTTGAGTTTTCGAGTCGGTCGTTGAGTTAAAAAATGGAAGTACCATGTTGCAAAGAGTCTTAATTAAATAATATAAACCAATGACTTTTTAAACCGTCAAGTCTTTTTTATATACTATCTACAGTTTATACTAGCATTATTTTATATTATATATGTTTATAATAACATATTAAAAAAAAAAATCGTTGATTACAACTGCAAGTCGTTCGAAATGTCGGATCTATTTAAACAATTAACGATTATAAAACGAATTACCTATCATATCAATAATAACAATAGGGTCCTGGCCGAAGGCGCGCGAGCGCTTGTCAAAGTCGGGTTCGTTTAGTTGAAACGCCGCCACGTAAGGTGTAAATATTGCTGTGTAAATTACTAATATAAGGATCAGCCAATCCCAAGCGGCCTGAAACAAAAATACATCCGTTAAACTTATGTTTCAAAAATCGAATAACAACAACATCGAATTTGAATTCAAATTCTTTTTTCGTAGATTCCATTTTCAAATCCAAAATAGAGATCGATAGCGCATATTCATGAGAGTTATATGGCTGGGATATTTCGTTTTCCGTGAAGTAAAACGAGGCGCACAGACAAGTATGGGTGTAATTGTCTTTTATAAAAAACAAGATAACTGTTACCCCTATGACTATGTGTATCTAAGTTACGCAAGGTTTAGGTATAGACAAAATCTAACATGTTTCCAATAAACTTTTTAACTGATTTCCGAATATCCAAAGCCAAAGCAGGTCGACAGCAAATCTTGAGAAGATATCATATGGCTGCGGTATTTCACCTGTCAGACATACAAGCCTATCGGCGCTAGCATATATTTTTAATGATAGCGAGGGACAAACAAGCACGGGGTTCACTTAATCTAAACAAGATGTGCTGCCGGCCTATTTTTGGCGTTGGATATTCGGATCCACAGACTGAAACCGAAAACTTCACGGTTTTTTCATCTGTAGACAGTGGTTCGTGACCCGGACCGAATTTCTATATTTCTACTTTATTATCTTTCTATTTTATAGTTTAGAAAAAAATTGAAACATGTTGGATCTGGTGGGGATCGAACCCACGCCCGGTTAAGCATTGGGCATAAATTGCAACCAGTAGACCTACAAGTTCGTCGGAACATGCATACATTCGTTATATAGTAAATATCGCTCGTGGCTATTAAAAAGCGAATATGCCTACGAACACTTGAATACTGAATTACATAGTTAATGAGGCCTTTCTGTATACATAATTGCTATGAAAAATAGCGTGCTAATACGCTTTTGCGTGTCGCATTTGAGGTCGTTGCGACCGACATTTTATTAATTATTCAAGTTTTCATCAAAGTTTTATTCGAAGCTGCCATATTGACTGCGTCGGTGGCTCCATCTAAATCATGTTACACCAGAATGTATCAATATATAAAAATTGTACAGACACATAATTATGTCTGCCATAATTATAACGAGATTTCACGCACTATTTAGTCATTATAAAAGTCTGGTTTATAATTGAAAACACTTTACACAGTTAATTAAGTCTCTAAGATGAAATCCGTTAAAAGAAGTAGCGACATCTATGTTACTTAAAAATGCGTTTGACAGCGCACTTTGCAGACGTGGATTCGTGTCTAGCCTTATCGATTTTTTCATTGCGTCTCCACACTTATTTAATATCAACTCGTGCACTTTAAATAGAAAACCCTGCGTCCGCTTTGAGCCATTTTGTATTTTTAAATTTAAATAAAACACTTTACGGTTTAAAACGCGATATATATTAGGTAAACTTATTTGAAAATTATTTTAACTACGGCCCGATGTTTTAAACCGTTAAAGGGTTTTATTTAAATGAGTACTACTTACGTAAACTACAGACGGCATTTTGTATTATGCGACATACCTTATAAGGAGAGTGGTGGAGGATAGTGCAAGGGTGGGAAGGCTGGGTGGTTCCCTTGTGTCCGCCCGTCGCACCGAGAGACAGGACCTGCAGACAATGAACACATTTATCCATGAGATACATACTTAAATGTATTGTTTTGGTTATGCATGTATTTACAAAAGCGTTATGGCTTTATTATATCATATAAACTTATTTGTAACATTTAATACAACAAAAAATAGCTCATAAAAATTTCGCATCAAATTTAAAATATTGTTCTGCTTAGGCGCTGTTACTTAATCATACATAATCACCTTAATAATCATCAAAAATGATTCACAATTTCTACAGAAATTATTTAAAATCTAATAGGCTACACAAATGCTATACATACGTACTAAACAGAAGGATTCACATAAGTACTTCTACTTTATACATTAATACATCTCCGTACGTCCCATTTAGTATTTACTTCCTCCATGCATATTTTATTATAAAACATGCCATGAGTATAATGCCCCTGTATACCATAATATTTGATGTTAAACTATTTCTAAAACCACTATCTTTAGACTTAACACAAGACAAACTCTTCATTGATTTCATTCTCCTATAACTTAACATTCATTTTGACTTGGTCCTACTGTCATAAACGCTCTGTGATCTAAGTCTGTGCCTACATCAGGTAGAAATGAAAATGTATCGTGTCACTCATAAACAAATGAAATCATAATTTCAAAACTAAAAAGAAAAATAGAGGGAACTCATGCGTCTATCGTTTCGTCGTGTCATTGTTAAACGCACCTTCGAGAGTTTTAAAATGGCGGCTCGATCATTGATGAATTCATGCTCGGGCAAAACAATACTTATTACCTCATTTCAACATTCCTGCAATATCAAATATAACAAACGATGAACTTTTCTAAGAGTCAGTACCTACGTACGACGACATACATATGGATTAGTTTGGAGATCAAACAACTATTCATGCCACTTGGTGATTCGGCTACACGTGAGAGCGACGGAATGTCGCGAGAATCACAAAAACATTCCCGCTATTTCACTACAGTGGAAATGTGGAAGCGATCGATCCGTATCGGAATGTCGTACGACCTCGACGGCACAAGATTTGCGACGTTCTTTCCAGTAAGATCGCGTTCGTATCCAAATTTATCAGCTAGACGGGGCGTGCTGAAGCACTGCACTCCTCATCCACATCCCGCTGTGACCTCGCCTCGCGGGATTGCGGACCAGCGTTAAGTTAATACGAATCGACGTGGCCTAAACCGAAGTCCGCCCTTAGTAGTCGGCTAGGAGGGGTGGGATTTTCATTATTAATCGCGCGGTTAGCAGCAAAATAAATAACATCGACACAACATCAAGCTAAAGCTCACACTGAGGTTTCGTGATCCGGAACTTTGAACAAAAGGTCAAAACGAGAACTTCAATTGCGTTACGGGCATTACCTCCTTGCCGATGGCGGGCAACCCGTTGAGGCCATTACAGGGCGGTTCGAGTCGTACGACGCTCTTGCGGGAGCCGCGGAAACTGGTGTCGCGCACACGCACCGAGGAGCGCCAGGTGGAGGGCGGCGGGTCGTCGCGGGAGCTGCGCGTCGAAGCGGCCCGCCGCGAGGTGGGGAGCGCTGCGCCGGCGCACGGCGGCGTCACGATCAGCGGCACGTCCGGCGGCCGCTCCTCCATGCCGCTGCCGCGCCAACGCTCTCACCGGAAGCCGCCGTGCTCCGACGCCTCCAGGTGCTCACATTCCAGCACCGCCCTCTCGAACGCCGACGCCGACTCCAGCAGGGCGATCGCCGTGTTTTGCATAGATGCGCGCTTAACCCCACTCGTTCGTCTGATACCGGTTTGGATGGTTTTCGGCTCGTTAGTAATGTTATACTCTCGGATTTACTCAAGTTCTATCTACAAGTATGTACTATGGTATGGTTTACGAATATAGGAGCCGAATTAATCTGGCTTCAAGAAAAGAGTGTTATGTAATTATACCTAGCCTTCAGATTTGGGAATTCAACAAGTAGTTAGCCTAGATGAGAAATTTTCAGGTTATAGTAACTGCGTCCATCATACATTATATATATAGGTTTGGAACGAGGAGGGCCTGAAAGCGAGAAACGAGGCCGTTCCTTATTCAACACTGTGTCAACGGGTAGTCGGCCTATTCAGCTTTCTTAACGCTTTTCAGCTTCAATTTTTCTTTAGAAAGTTAATATTTACTGGAGGCCCGACATTCGCCGATTTCCTAGTTCCTAAATTGTTTTTCGTGACGTCACTTTGACCTCAACTGTGTAATCAACTTTTCGACTGAGACTGTTCTTTTGTTTGCGCATTTAGCGTTCACTAATGTGTTTTCAGAAAAGAAAAACTGTTCACATCATGTTATGTTCAAGTGCAATCCTTGTTTGCATAACCAGGTTTAAAACATAAATAATTAACCGGTAATTACTAAGAATTTTAGAGAAAAATATTTAATAAAACACAATACGAACTAAGTTGATAATACGGTGGTATGCTTTCCCTGTTTCCACCAATTAAAAAAAAAAGACAATTAAATGTTAAACCTGTTTATGAAATAATATAAATACACATTTATAAACATATATAGTATAAGTAATAGAATATATAAGTAAAATGAACGGCGGGTGTGAACGGAAACACTTGTCTTAACTTAAAAAACTACTCTACGCGCAATCTTACATAATCTTAAGCTGCGTCTCCTATTTATGTAATAAGAGTATTTTTAAACAAAACATTCCTTCATAGTGTTTAGACAGTTTGTTTTAATGTATTTTTGACAGACTAAAAGCGTTTAATGAAGACAAAACTAAACGATATACTGCAATATCTAACTACACGATTAGAAAATGAAAAATGACTTCGATCTACTGAGATTAAGTAAAGTTATGGACTACGAACAGATTATATAGGTCTTGATGTAAAGTGTCTTTGTTTGAGGTCTCTCCTCTCTACTCTTGTTGACATTGTTTTAGGCTAAAGTAAGAGTGGCTTTGTCTCGTACGTGTTCTGTTTTATAATGAGATTTTTCCAAGAAAACTGTTAATGGCCCTATGCATAATTCGCTTTGTTGCTTTATTTTAATCTTACTCAAATAAATTCGTTAATGACAATGCTATGACTGTACAATTGTGTTTTATTTCTTAGCAACCGAAGTTTGGAAGGCTTCTTTTAGATTATGTAATGCGATAGCTACTATAGAGAGTCCTTAAACTACGTTTATGAAAATGTTAGGCGTATAATGTACACAAAGGAAACCATACCATGGTAGTCATAACTCCGAGCATGGATCGCGTTTTTCACAGTAATAGCGAAAAAAAAATACGACAAAGAAATCGCTTAAGCTCGCAACGAAAACGGTGAAACACCACCGCACAATTCACTGTATCAACTAAGCACAGGACGGCACCAATATACTCGGAGCTGAACCGACCGTTCGGTTCCTCAAAACGTAGCTAACCGTAGCTTTGTCACAGCGCAACAAAATCTGAAAAAATAATCATGTAACGACGATAACATTAGCTTTAACGGGCCGATCGATGGAGCTAGCGACTCGTACTTTCCAACATGCATGGAAATCGGAATGCGATGTGCGTTCGGCTTATAATGAGCGTCGTTCACGAGAGGAGACTCTCGGAGCGCTGTTTAAATAACAATTCGTTGGCAGTGAGAAGCGGTGAGTCCGCAGCGTGGTCGCGGGACAGAAACTCGATCGGGGTGTGCGGCGCACGCAAGGGGTGCGCGCGTCGACGCCCCACTTGCTGCTACCGAACGCAGGCGTGACCTCGCACGAAATTCACCCACCGACGGCCGATTTTTCAGTTAGAAGTCATTCCCACCCCGTGCTCCTCGATTTTATGAGTCAGACAAGGATTCAATTGACGATGGTGAAAAAATAATTTATTATTCAAAGTTAGTTGGGCTAGTAACAATTTGACTAGTATATTAGTATGTATTTGTCACTAGAACTAAAAAATAAAATACAATTATAGGTGCTAAGAAGGAATGTCATTCCTTCGTTTAGGTAACAATGTATTTGTCAAAACGAAATGCGGCAGTCCTGTAATATCTAATTAAGTTATTGTTATGACAGAGGGGAACAGACACGATATTATATTATAACACATATGACACAAGAGCAAACAATTAAAAAAGGAAGACATTTTATATGCTATTAAAGGCATAAGGTATTTTTTTATGATAGAGGAGAACAGACAATCACTCGATGGTAGGTGAAATGTCCCAGACATCAGGACGCGCTGTCGACATCTTTTTCAGAAATCACAGACTGAAATCGAAACGTGAATTAACTTAAATTATGTGTGGACGGAGGTTCGTGACCCGCATTGAATTTCGATATTGCCGTCACTCATTTCAGTCTATTCCAGACGAAGCCTAACATGTTTCAGAAGAACTGTTAAATACTGTCTATAGTTTACGCGAGTAGTACACATTTAAATAAAACACTTTAACGGTTTAAAACGCGATATATTAGTTAAACTTATTTGAACATGATTTTTTTACTTTGGCCCGACGTTTCGGATGGCACGGCTGGAAAGCATCCGAAACGTCGGGCCGATGTTAAAAATCATTTTTGCGTTATGAACCGTTAAAAGTGTGTTATTTAAAAAGTTATTTATTAAACTTAAATTGATTATGGCGTATTTTTTTGTAAATAGGATCATAAAAATAACAAAGTGATTCGAAGATAAAACAGGACGATGTATGTACGCATTTGTTTAAAGCATTCCGCTGAACCTTACCAGAACGGGTTGGTGGCCTGTAAATACTAAGTCCCCCCAAATTAAATTGGTTATGATGACTGTAACCTGCTTCCCAAACCACAGAGAAAGCAAACCACAAAACCAACAAAGCAGCCCGCAAACTCTAAAGTCTAAACCAAAACAGAGTTACATAATCTGCAGTGCAATTATCGAGATTTCGATCGTCAGGGTGTGTGGAGCCCTTGACCTATCGCGTGATACAGCAACGCGATTCAGCGGCCCTTTGACTAGCACCGACCGGGTCTGCGGTGTTTCACAGCTGTATAGGTAGGCGTACTTTCACTCATCCTAACATAACGATGAGAACAAACATGTATACCGACATCGAAAATAATAGAGGTTTGGCGTTTATACATTTTTCGGGGAGAGGGGTGAGGGGTTGATGGTTTCAGTCTGTGGATTTCCGAACATACATAGCCAAAATAGGTCGGCATCTTGTCTGGGGTATATCACGACCCATAAACAATTAAACAAGTTAAACCTTTTTTCTTAGCATTGTGTTAAGCGCGAGAGGTTCCAGGTTCAAATCAAGGGGAAATAACTAACGATTAATTAAATTGAAAACGACCCGACATTTCGGATGCCTTGCAGCAGCCGTAAATATAGTTAACAATAATAGTTCGCGTTTTAAAGCGTTTAAACGGTTTAATTTCAATGTGTACTACCCGCGTGAACTACAGTTACAATGACTCCAACGCGAGTGCTTCTCAAACAGTTATCAACAAATTTTATTCATAAAAATCTGTATTTAGACGAATTCAGTTGTTTTTTATTTTGTAGCAGTCATCCTACGCTCCTTTCGTGTCTACGCGGCGTACCCTTTGTCTACAACGAACTGAAACGTTCGTAGCTAAAGTTGTATATTTTTCCATTTAGCGACAAGGGATTTTAAAACTTTTTCGACTCCTCTGCTCCTATGAAATTACAAAAAGACAAGAATTTTTTTAATCTCTGTGCCTTTCAGATCCTTACGCTGCGAAAACGGCTCAAGACACCCAAAATATTTATGTTGGAATGATTTCTCTTTAAATGATTTGAAAAAATGTCCGCGACCTTATTTGTCTATATTTTAAGATTAACTTGCAAGAACGACGAGACGCGACCGATGTCATGGGCAGATTAAATTTATATAGATGTAGAGGTTTGCAAAAACAAATTTCGATGCCCAAAACGCAAGACGCTACGCGGACAAGTCGTTGACACAGCTAGTGGTATATGATATTGCAAACAATTGAAAATTTATGGTAAAATTAATAAGCCGAATATATTTAAAAAAATAACATCATCGTAATGGCATCTTTATATTGAATTTTATTATCTCAATAGTAAATAATACAATTTCAAAGCAACGTATTTTCTATTCAATAATAATAATAAATCAACCGAATCTGTCCGAACAATTGTACAACCACAATTTTCAACCATTTACCACATTTGACAATTGACATATCGCGATTATTGTCAATTGTCAAATTTATCATCCTATAATGGACCAAGTGTGGGCGCGTTACATATAAAACTCAATAAATAATTATCAAGTGAGTAACATTATTATTGTCTTAACATTATAATGATTAGGATAATGTTTCCTGATAAGCGGAATTTCGATATTCATACCACCAATATCTATATTTCCAGATTAGTTCTAACTTGATCAACGACAATAGCGCATCTTGAGCAGATGCACTGTCGACCGTTTTGTATATTTAGAAATTCATAGACTGGAACCGAAACGCGACTAATCTTAACGGCTTTCTTGTGTTACCTTGTCAATCTGAAGTCTTTTTCTTTTCGACTAACTGTTCTATCTGTTTCGACGTTTATAACCCAGTTATCTACAAGAATTAACGATTTTAGTCTATAATTTTAAGATTCTGAAGGAAAATACGCGGCCAATGAGGCGCTCTCTGTAATTTAAGTTTAATTTAGGAACGTGCTTGAATAATACATTTTATTGCTCGTACCAGAATGTAATTCTATAAGGATGAGAGGGAAAGTCTGTTACATTTTTAATAATCACAATCAAATATCTTTTTTGTAAGACTTCAAGTATTTCTTTAGTTTGCGCGGATGGTATAACAAAATTACAATACTGAAATTGAGCTGCAAACACAAAATTAATAAGTTATATATTTATAATCGAATTGAGCGCCTGTGTAGCTAAATGGTTATAGACGTTGCCGAGCATTGCGTTAATCGCGAGAGGTCAAGGGTTCGAATTCTAGGGAAACTATAAATTGTTTCAGTTGGGCAGGGCACAGAATTCCGATCAACTATTTGCCTATATCAGTGAAACGAACACAAAAATGTGTTCGCCCTATGCCCCCCGGAGGAAACGTGATTTCACACGTTTTTTATAATCTAAATATGAAACAAATTGGCTGAAAACATTAAAATATCATCTAGCAAGAAAACACCGTCAGTAAAGATCTAAATTATCATTTCAAAATATCGACGAAGAAACAGATGGCGCTAGCGTAAAAGTTTTCATTTTGATTTTAGAGACGCCCGCCGCTTTCAGTTCCTTCCTGACAACAGCTGCTAAGTAAAAAGCAACCTAACTAATACATTTCGCGTTTTAAATAGTTTAGTCATACTTATAATGTGCAAATAATTTTATTTAATTCTTAAATGTTTACAACTTTTTTTTCATTTTCTATCTTTAAATTATATAGTGCCTTCATGTGAAGTAATATGTGGAAAAAATATTAATGTTTTCAAAGCTAGACATAATTATTTTCAACGCGCATTTAATAAAGAGTGCATTTAAATATAATTTGCTCATATGGTGTAAACTTTATAACGACACTCGACGGAATAGGTATAGTTCGATGTCGCATATGATTATCGTTAAATTGGAGGAATAATATCTATTATATCTATAGTAATATATAAAGCTGAAGAGTTTGTTTGTTTGTTTGAAAGCGCTAATCTCGGGAAGTTTGGATTCGAATTAAACATTATTTTCGTGTTGGAGCATTTATCGAGGAATGCTATAGGCTATAACATCGCACTCTGACTAATACAAGCGAAGATATAGAGGTAAATGTTAACGAAACGGGGAAAATTTTTAATCGCTGTGGCTATCAGATGCGTACGCTGCGAAAATGGATCAAGACATCCAAAAAAATATGTATGTAAGAATCTCTTTAAATAATCTAACAAATGTCTGCGACATATATATCTTTTAAAATTTACGCAAGAACGACGGGGCCCGAACGACGGGACGCGACCGATGTCGTGGGCAGCTTAAATTTATAAAAATGTAGAGGTTTGCAAAAACAAATTTGGATGCACAAAAGTACTATTCTACGCGGACGAAGTCGCTGACACAGCTAGTTTAAATATGTAAGCTATAAGTATATTAGCATCCGAAACGTCGGGCCGTTGTTAAAATAATTTTCAAATAAGTTTGACTACAATATGTCGCGTTTTAAACCCTTTAAATGTGTACGACTCGAATCAACTACAGACAGTATCTATTATACTTAATATACGATTTTTTTACGTTGGGAGTTTAGTGAGATCACTTTGGGAGCAATAGGCCAAAGCAATTTATTTCAGAATAGAATCGAAATAACATAAAACTAATACTTACTTAATTGCGCTAAGTGGTTGTGATAAATATTAAAATTACTTATTTATTAATTACTAGTAAGGAGAAAAGGGTTACTTTCTGATTGTGATATATTAAGGCATGTTGAAATGGTTCCTGTCTAATGATATTTGAGCGTATGTAAGATTAAAACTTATTGAATTGGATTAAAAATACGTCTAGAAAACGGTTAACAATATAGTAAGATATTTAATATAAGATTCTTTTTAATTCAGACAACCAATCCTTTGGAAGGCGTACAGCATACAGCATCCCACCCATACAGCAGCTAAACGAGATGTGCTATCGACCTTTATCGAAAATTATACAAACAATATTTCATACAAATTTTTCAGTTAAAGTCTCACAAATTTTAGAAAAATATCTGGTAGAAATTGAACCCACCACCAATGGTTTATAAGCTATACAATGCTACAATTTGCATTCGACCCCCGAGCCCGTCAGACTACTTGATTCTATCAACATAATTTACCTATAAGCTCGCACTCACAACATCGCCGTTAACAAGACAGTCTCGAGACCTATTCTTCAGATTTGAACAGGTTATTTTCAAGACGATAAATTGTTATCAAGTTTTTCAAGTAGACAAAATGACAGTCATTTCCTAATCGTTTCAGATCGATATCAATCAAGTTTAAAGTATATACAGAAATATTAATTTTAGTATTGTTTTATTAATAATTCGATATTAATTATTTTCATGACGGATAAGGGCAGAGAAGCATATAGTATATTAATAAAGGGGATATTGATTTGACGAGCTTGTCGGTGTGTAGTAATCCAGGGATCGTGGGTTCGACCCCCATCGGGTTCAACATTTGTCTAATCGATTTATAATTTTAAAACATCAAAGTAAGATACGCTGTCCCCCCTTCTCTGTTTTGTAGATTCGGATTTTCACAGATTGAAACCGCCATTACACTTTATGGCTTTTCTTTGGACGGTAATTCAAGACATTTTATTATTAAATAAAACGAAAGAAATTGTTTCCGTATATATTATGGTGGCCCGACGTGTTGCATTATTTATAGCAGCTGGGGTACGAAGATCCTGTTTGTTCTTGTTTTGCTTTACTTGAATTTTATATCATTGTTTTACACACCCCGTTGGTAAAAGCTAGATACCTAAACGTTACCAAAACAAGTTTTTATAACGTTATTTATATTCAAAATAATTTGTATTTATTTCGTGAATATAAAGGGCAAGTATCAGCACCAAACAAATCAAAATGGGGTAAGAAACCTCTAACCACGTCTAACCTCTAACCTGTATCCAGGGTTTATCAGTATGTATATCTTGATGGTTGTCATGACAACGGATTGAAGAATTCATATATTATTTAAAATGATAAACAGTTTACAGGAGACTTACAGAGAACATTTTTTCCTTCTCAATCGGAAAAACCATACAACGGAAAATACTTTTCCTGAATATCACAAGGATATGACTAAGTTGTCTTCTAGTTCTTGCGCCTTTATAAATCATATCAAACGAACAGTTACGTACCACAGTCTAAACTATTTTTCAGTTGTTACGAATTTATTATTTACATATTTATATAATTAATCTTTCCCCGGAAAATGTAAATCTGAAGATCAAAAGAGCATATAACATAAAGGAGGGCAAAATCGAGATCAAATGTCAAAATGTATGAAAGAATTATTTATATTTACACAATTAAAAAGCGTTTCAGGCAGTATTTGTCTATCTTTTAAGATGAACTCACAAGAAACGTTGTTATGGTATTAAAATTAAGTCGCATTACTTAATATGGAAAAAGAACGTTGGAAAATGTTTTCCATTGAAAACCAGGGCATTTTTAAATTTAAAAACCCTAAGAAGCACATTCGCTTTTCGCGAGGATACTTAGACAGATAAGATTTTTTATTTGTTATTACAAGATAAAGATAATTATTTGATATCAGCTTTACTAATTAGATAACATTATTAAGTGTTAGGCGATAGGAAATAATTTTATTTGTTTTATTATGATACAAAGGCAAACAAATAAAAAAGAAAAATGCCTTCCAAGACGTAATACATAATTTAATATATTTTTGCGATTGAGGAGCACAAACGAGTGTCAGATTTCACTTGATGGCAAGTGAAAACCTTAGCAATATTATTTCTAACCAAGATGAATGCAATTAAACTTGACGGCTTTTTTATCTGTGATGCTCCGGCTTACACGAACGGAATTTCGATATTCTTCAGACGACTTTTAACGTGTTTCAGATTTTTTTAATTGAAAATGTTGGACTCGGTGGAAGTTGAACGCACGACCTATTAACACCAACGAGCCCAAAGTTTAATTATATACAGGTACCTTACTTATTACACGGTATCACATAACAGATGTATATAATTAATACCTAAATGTACAAAATATTATATAGATAACCCAAGAAAGTTAATTTGGGTCAAGGTAAAGAGATTATCGATTATCCTACGAAACTATTACTATGTTCTTTCTTAAATAACGTGTAAAATGCCCAATATTATGTTAACTACGTTCTTGTTGATGCTTTTCACATTTTAACTTAGATTACCAAAACATATTTTAAATATAACACAAACATAGTTGTATTTAAATATTTCGTAATTACTGAATGCCCGATATTAATGGACGTGGCTAATTATAGACAAACAATCTATAATTTTGTTGCAACTAATTGAAACAAAGAAGCAGTGGAAATATGGATTACTTGCTGTGTCAGCGACTTCGCCCGCGTATAGTTATTTTGGACATCCAAATTCGTTTTTGCTAACGCCTTTATCTTTATAAAGTTGTGTTTAGTATAGATTTATTTTTGGCCGCTTTCGTTGCGTGCACTGTATATACATAATAAATGAAACCAAAAGATATGTATGAAAAGTAATTCCTTTTTTAAATTATCCATAGAAATTACCACGACCGTACATGTTTGTCGAAATAAATGCATTATTATACTTCTATTAGAGATCTTGGAGTCACTCTTGATTCCAAGCTACAATTCAATGTTCACATTGATAATATAGTGTCTAGAGCTTTTAAAATATTGGGTTTCATATTAAGAATTTCCAAACCTTTTAAAAAGGCTACAACCTTAAAAATACTATTTAACGCATATGTACGTAGTTCATTAGAATTTTGTAGTGTAATTTGGAGTCCCCAATATAATAATCATATTAATAGAATTGAAAAAGTTCAAAACAAATTCTTAAAATCGTTAGATTATAAATCAGGTTCGAATTTCGTAAATTATGAATTGAGTTCCAACAGACACAACATCAAGTCACTAAGGTCACGCCGTGACTATTTAGATGCTATTTGTCTGTACAAACTAATACATAGCAGTATTGACTCTATACCTATCCTCGAGAAAATCGGTTTTAAAGTCCCCCGCCCTTCTTCCCGCATCAAGGAAACGTTTCACATTCCCACAGCGAGCACTAACTACGTGAAAAATAGTTTCATTATAAGAAGCTGTGATTTTTATAATAAGAATTTGAATTCAGTCGATATTTTTTCTAGTGGTATCTTTAAATACAAAACTTGTATATCTAAATTAATACTTAAGTCGTAGTTACAAAATTATTGTTATTATTTTTTAGATATTTTCTTTTACTGTGTATCTTGTTGTATTTACGTCACGTATATTTAATTAAGTGAAACTTTAGGTCTATTTGTTTAACATTTTAAGTAATCCATTGTTTTTTAAGTGACTGTTTGTTTCTTTTCCAAATAAAATAAAATAAAATAAATTATTTTTTAGACTTATATCAAACATAATAATATTAATTTTGCAAACAGTTGACTGTCCAGAGACAATTAAATAGTTAAACGTGTTGTCTAGCACGTCTACGTTAAGCACGAGCGGTCCCGAGTTCGAATCCCGGGGTAACAATACATTGTTTCGGTATGTATGTAAAAAGGAACCGGACACAGAATTGTGTGCATTTACGGCGAGAAGCGAAGTTTCACTAATTGAAAAAAATATATATGCGAATCAGCTATAGTTTTTTTTTACTTGAGAAAAGACCACAACAAATATGGCCGATCTCAAACCATAGAAACCCAGTGATGATCTTCTATAGAGTGAAGTTGTCGCAGGGCTAAATAAACATCGATTATATGTGGATCTAACGACCTCAATATTAAAAATCGCTTTTTAGCGACCTTTTTTATCTAATTATTATTTAACCCGCTTTTCCGTGATCGTTTGATTTACATCCCATCCCTATGTAAATGTCAAACCAAAGAAATTATAATCTGTCAATTTATGTAAATCCATTTTTAGATTTTTATTAGTTTTAGCATGGAATTGTGAATCTGAGGTAGTTAATCCAATATCTCAAGGTGTGTTTAGTGTTAATCAATATAGGCCTTTCGAAAAAATCACGATTTCATGTAATACTAAAAATGTCAAGTTAGAAAAAATACACTTAAATACTGAATGTATTTACGTGGGTCGTACGCATTTAAATAAAACAGCTAAACGGTTTAAAACGCGATATACATATTATATTAGTTAAACTTCTCTCTCGTCGTCGTTAAGCATCTGAATCTTTGGGCGATAGTTTACAAATTTCCAAATAAGTTTAACTAATATATATCGCGTTTGAAATCGTTAAACGTGTTTTATTTAGAAATACACTTAAGTAATATTGGTTAATGATTGTTTTAACTCACCACTTTCTCCTCAACGACGTCATTATTGTTGTTATTGCTCCTATACTTTAAGGCACCGTTTTCCATGGCCAAGTTACGCCAGGATTTCTTATTTAGTACTATTTTACACTGGACGCGCTAAACTATATTTGATAAACGTTCATACATTCACACTATTAGTAATTATTCGTTAGCTGTAATACACTGTAACACCAAGGGAGAACTTTAAAAATTTTTTAAGGTTTTTGACACATGATTGTAACATAGGCGGGACTTGATGGTAGCTCAATTTGTAAACGAAGCTATCGTGCCTACACGTTTTCAATCGCGGAACATTGTGGATGCCGGTTTAATTCCCGCCCGTGTCGCATTTTATCTAAGTTTTAATACATTTTAAGTTATATCAAGAGAATTAAAAGCAGATAGTTATTATACACTAACTAATTAGTTAATTAGTAAGTAAAATGTGGCTCAGCATATGCTATGCCAGCTTCCAATTCAACACGGGCGCGGTAAGTTCAAAGTAATATACTCGCATCACAATCGATATAAACGGTTTAAAACACGAAACATTTTAACTATATTAGTTGGCTAAATTTTTAACTACGACAGTGACATTTGCAGTTATAACTTAAAGGATAAGTTACTAAAAATATTACGCGTTTCAAACCGTTTAAACAGTTTTATTTGAATGTGTACTGCTCGCGTAAACAGCAATGCTTATTTACATGACTGTAAACATATTTATTATGACTTTACTATTGAAGTGAGAAACTGCATTGTTTGAAACAATTACTTTTAAAAGCTGTATTGTCAAATTGTTTTCTTGTTAAGCCAATCTACAAAAGAGAAATAAATTACTTAAGATAATATTATTAGTATAAAAATATTAAGCGATTGTCGTAGGATCATAAGAATGTAAAAACAAAATCTAAAATATCATTTTGGCGGCATTCTGATCTTTTAATTACATTACACTTTTCATGATAAGTCATTATAAAACACATCCGTTGCCATGCAACATTCCGACAACACATCCGTCCTTCCACTAAACGTTCCGCGGGTGCATTGCAGCTGGCCAAATTTTCAACATGATCGTTACAAAATCGTACAACAATTTCTAAGGCACTGCGTGTAGGGTCGTGGCGGGAGTGATTTAAACATTGTTCGAGGGTTTGTGACGCAGCGGGCCGGCTCGCGGGTCGCGTCGTACTGCGGCGAGTGGCACGGGCCGTCGCAGTACAGCACTGAACGCCGTACTCACCCTCGTGGAGAAGGGTGCATCCCTTGCGAACACCCTTCGCTGTTGACAATGTTTTGTACTTCTCTGCTTCATAGAAATACGCTTAGCGGGTTATTTAAGCGACAATATATCTATACCTTTACTAGCTGTGTCAGCGACTTCGTCCGCGTAGAATTGTTATTTTGGGTATCGAAATTTGTTTTTGCAAGTTAATCTTAAAAGATAGACATATAGTGTAGCGGACTTTTTTTAGATCATTTAAAGACGATTAATTCTTTCGTACACGCCTACGCCTCGGAAACCCATAATGATGTCCCCGTTTTTTTTTCACATTACCCGTTGTTTCTTCGCTCCTATTAGTCACATCGCGATGTGTTATAGCCTATAGCCTTCCTCGAAATGCTCTACCGAACACAAAAATAACTTTTTCAATTCAAACAGTAGTTCCTGAGATTACCGAGTTCAAACAAACAAACAAAACTCTTCGGCTTTATTGGCATAGATGATAGAGGACTGTGTTTTGATGGAAGGTGAAATACTCGATCCATAAAACATCTATAATTATTTTTCAATCATTCCACTAATTTCCCTCCTTCTCCATATACATCTAAATTCTAAACAAGACACGCTGTTAAACTTCCAGGCTTTTTTTTTGTCAACGAAGGTTTAAGACCCGAACGGAATTACGATATTCCTACTATTTGATCTCCAGACGATGTCAATATAATCTCATTTTACCTAAAGATTTGGTATAACCCAAAATAGATCGACAGCTCATTTTTATTTGGAGTCACATGGCCGGGGTATTCCACCATCTACTCATCTCATCTATATCTATCATGATAAAAAGATAAATAATACTATTATAAAAACTCTAGATGAAAAGAAAAAACTAAATTTAATTTTATATTTCACATGTTTAACCGTTAAAAGCGTTGTATTGTCGTGTAATAAGCCTTTGGCCCGACACGTAAGGTACGGTGTTTCACTTTTTCACTTCTTTCTCTACTTACTAATTAATTACAAAAAAAAATCAACAATGTAATACCTTACACAAAAATATCAAGCAACAACTTTTGCCTTTGACAATGTTGTTTGTAATAAATCAATATCAAGGTCATTGTCACAACCTTTATAACGTTGGGTGAGAAAAATAAACATTTAAGAAGCCAAGTTAGATGTGAGCTCAGACATATGCCAAATTTAATAGCCAGTCCTAAAATGTATTTAGAACAAGAAAATAACTTTTAAATAAAACACTTTAACGGTTTAAACCGCGATATATTTAAAACTTGTTTAAAATTATTTTTAACTAAGGCCCGACGTTTCGGATGCTTTGTAGCAGCCGTGGTCTCGGGGAGACTAAAGACGGAGGATGTCTCTGACGTCAAAGTAAAAAATTGCTACGCTAGCGCCATCTGTTCCGTCGAAGTTGTATTTAAGAAAATAACTTTTTGGAGTTCACAAAACAATGAAACGGTTACTCTTTCATTGAGTACATGTATTTAGATGAAACACTTTAAGGGTTTATAACGCGAAATATATTAGGCAACTTATTTTAAGTACGGCCCAATGTTTCGCATGTTATGTAATTTAACTTAGTCGTCTACATCGCGCTTAGAACCGTTAAAAGTTTATTTAAATGTGCACTACCCGCGTAAGCTACAAACTAAGTATAGTAGATGTAATTAATTTTTGAGTAATTTCTTACAATAGAGGAAGGCTAAAGGATAACCCCACTCATTTAACGTCTCGACAATATCTGCTGTTGACCTATTTTTGGCTTTAGATAAAACCTACTTAGACTGAAACCTAAACGCGATTAAACTTCGCGGCTTTTGATCTGCGGATATAGGTTTGGACCCTAAAGCCCGGACGGAATTACGATATACATATTTCAGAAAAATATAAATCAATTAGAACCATGTTGGACCCAATCTGAATGGAACGACCCGTTGATTACTAGCCATACATACACTGTTACCATTATTCCAACGAGCTCATTCGTTTTTTGACCTTCAATCATTCTATTTGTGTTGAATATAATAAATGTGTAAAGGAGCTCAAGAAATAACATACGATGCATCTGGAGCTTAGAAGTATCGCAGAGACAAACTCGTTATCAAAACTTGTTCTTGTTCGCGATCGCTATTTTTATATTAATTCCTTACTATAAAGGGCGATTGTATTGGACGCCTATTTCCATTCAATTGTTTTTCACATTCAGTTTTATTCAATTGTTTTAAACAATATTTGAATAAAGTTCACCGCTTCAATTGCTTTGCAGTTTTAGTAGTAAGTTTATCTAACTAAAAATAAAATCAATTAAAAAAAGATCAAATTAAAATTATTTTTAGTTACTGAATTTTACTAACATTATTTCACTATTTGGCTGCAAATGTTATGAGCTTTTATTGAATTTATTATATAGATAGTTAATGACAATTATAGATAAATTATTTGTAATCATAGCGTTTTACCTAAATAAATTTTACAGTTAATCACTTTCTAACTTTTAAAAAACGCTAATTTTGATTTTTCAATAATGTCTGTAGTATACGTAAAAATAACGTTAACGGTGGAAAAGCCACTAAGGTACAACTGAGTTGGTATTTTTTAATCAAACTTGTTTTATATGCTAAGTTAATACAACGTTAATGAAACAAATAAATATTTATAAGGGAACACATTATCTGCATGTCTGACATTATATCGTATTTCGTTTCCTACGTCATAATTAATAATTAATCGTTAACATTTTTAGATAAGATTGTAAGGCGCTGATAGCTTCGTATCGTTCTATTTTCTTGATTGATGGTATTATTTCAAAAATATTGTAGGGGATTTTAATCAGTCGTTCCGTAGCCAAAAGATAAAAGCGGAACCCTAATCCATACTGAGAATTTGCTGTCTTTCACCAGGAATAGATCTAGAGAAACGCGATAGGTAGCGACTAGTGATTACTACAAATCTATAATCTGTTAATGTAATAACAACAAATACTTGAAATAACATCAAAATGAGCTCCAATAAAAAGCTATGCTTTTGTTATTTGGTGATATAATTAAATGTATTTTTACTACAATAAAAGAATATAATTGAATATTTGAAGTGATTTTTTTTATTTTTCACTAGCTGACCTGGCAGATTTTTTTTTGCGATATTTCGACGAAATGTGATTACCATAAAAACTTCTACCATACAAAAGTAAATCTTAAAATGTAGACACATGTATAAAATAGTAATCTTTTCAAACATATTATTTAATTCAATCAATCGTTGTCGTAACGCTGAAGCTCTCAAAGATATATACAAGATATCCTTATGTTTCTTTTATATTGGTCCTCAAATCTACCCCCAACTTATAAATAACACAAAAGTAATTTTGCAATTTGAACCACTAGTTTCTGAGATTAACGCAAAGTTCAAACAAACAACGAAAACAAGTCTTCAGCTTTACAATATAAATATGGAATTTTTGAACATTTGACGAAGTCCCGTCCCTTCAGAGCTTCAGAAAATTCTATGCTACAAATAAACAAACGACCAATTTGACAAATTCAGTTTTATCATATTAATATAGATATTTAAAATATAACAATCTTATAAATAATTATAGTGGACAATATCGTAAATGTATAAGTAACTAACGTACCTAAAAACCTTATAGGTACACAATATTATGAGGATAAAATATATTTGCGTTTATTATTTTCTCATTAATTCTATGATATCATAGGAAAAGTTATACAGGAATGCGCAGCTGCTGCATTCATATCAATTAATTAACCTTACGCAATAAAATCACTTTTCAAGCCATAAATATCATTAAAAAAAAATGAAATAAAGACGTGAAAATTTATGCTTTTCAAGAGCGTCCCTGAAGTTTAAACATTCTATATATCATTTATTTCTCTAAACATGTTAGGACTCGTCTGAAAATGGGATTGGTAGAATTCTAGATCCAACCACCGATCACACATGAAAAAATTTCAGCTTGTCTATTTGATAAGGGGACAGACAAGCACAGTGAAATCAGCCGTATAATATCTAAACAAGAGCGCTACCGAAGTATTTTGGCTTTAGATATTCGAAAATCAACAGACACAAACCGAATCGCGATTAAATTCGACGGCTTTTTTTAATCAGTGAGCATGTTTTAGAAAAATTATAAATCGATTGAATGTTTGATCCATTGATTATTAGCAATTCAGTCCTAAAATTTACTTGTAAATTAAAACCTTACATTATCCTAGCTCCAAATAAATACACAAGAAAAAAAGTAACGAAAAACGTTATCGATAGCATAATATCACACTCGCGTAACGTGTAGTCGATAAAGATTACGTTACTTATAATATTAATGGCATTAAGTAGAGCGCTTCGCCGTAGGGAAAATTAAATGTGATGTGCCCGCGCAACTGACGTGACGCACTGCGCGCGCGTCTCCGTTTTAAATAGTGAAGTGAAAATGGTTAAATTAAAAAGTCCCGATGTGGAAAAGGACCATGAGTGGAAGAATAAAAGACCCTCACCACCTGGATTGTTCGCGCGCCTGTTCTACACCTGGACCTTCCCTCTGTTCTACTATGGGAACCGACGGGATCTGGAGGACGACGATTTAGTTCCAGCTCTAAATATATACAATTCGAAACGGGTTGGCGACGATTTGGAAAGGTAAGGAAGAGAAATGTTGGATTTCTCTGAGCTAGGTTCTGAAGCAGGATACCTAGGAGAAATCTGTGTCGCTAGCCTAGATCACCTAAGTGTCTAGATGCAAAGTCGGTTTTGCTATTTTAATAATACTACCTCACAATTATAAAAAATAAATATTACAATATAAAATCTTATAGAATCATAGCTCAATGGTTAACATTAAGAACTGTTTGGTCCTAGGCTTGAAACCTGGCAAAACTAAATTATGTCGGTGGGTCACAGAAGTGAGATCAACGTCCCTATAAATAAATTCGATTATTGTAAGAAACACATACGTAATAAATAATATTTTGTAATCAATGAAAATGACTAAGGCGAGGTATTTTGTTCTAATAGTGCCTTAAACACATTTTAACGACACATTTGAAACCACTATTAATAATTATCATTTATGTTTAAACTAGTTTTAGATATTGTCTGTATCATGTTTACGCGAATAGTGCAAATTCATAAAATATTTAAATGGTTTACAAAACGAATTATGTAATTTTCTTTAATTACCGATGGTTGATAAAAATAGTGTTCAGTAATTTCACGTTTTAAACTATAAAAACCCATTTATGTTTTGATAAACTGAAGTTGATACTTCTACATATTGAATGTTCCAATTTTAAAACAGAACAAGTGTGTAGTATTGAGAAAATAAAAGGCTTTAGTTTCTCCTCTTTCTTACCAGTGACTATGTGCTGCAAAGTATTCGACACGAGTCGAAACTTCGTGTTTTAATCCGTTAAACCCCCGGTTTATTTTATTAGTAACACACACGCGACATTTTATCTAAATTATTTGAAGCCTTGGAAGTTATGTGATTAGTATTATTTTTTCCTTGCTTCCTGACAAACCTGTCTGCATCGTTTTGTTCACATTATTAAGTTATTTAACAAATTTTGCGTCTTTTTTCAAGCTCTTATATCGAATTAGCTGTGTCAGCGACTTGATCCGCGATAAAAAGTTATTCTGGCCATCCAAATTTGTTTTTCATCTTTTAAAATGTCACCGGCGGGTCCCGTCGTTCTTGCAACTTGATAGACATCTACGTCGCGGATTCGGCTTAGATCATTCAAATAATAATTTTTTCATAAATATTTTGTGGGTATCTTGAACCGTTTTCGCAGCGCACATATTTTCGCAGTGATGATGAGTGACACAGAAATATTTTTCAATTCGAACCACTAGTTCCTGAGATTAGCGCTCTTCTCTTTATATATTAGTATAGGTTGAAAACGAGAGTAAGCGAAATATCTATAATAAGAACCACATTGAAACCTGTCTTTTAAGCAGATAAAATTCTAGTTCTTTTTATAATTCATTCAAATGTGTGAAGCGTTACTGATTATGTAATTTTTAATTCAATAGTCACGGATGAAAAGATTCTGTTATAAACGGTTGTTTGTGTCTTTCATACAGTTGCAATAACGATTTTTAACCACTGGAAATCCTAATTACCTAGTTTACTTGTTCACTTTCTACTCGTGTTGCCTGGAAGAGATCGCTTATATCAATAAGGCTGCCTCTAACTCTATAGTTGTAAAATTTCATTGTGTATCTGTTTGTTTTGTGTACTTAGAAATAAATGTGTGGTCTGTATAAGCTTTATAATAACGCAATCTTTTTACATTATGAAATATTAACATCAAATAAACAATGTCACAATAACATTCCTTATTTAAATTATTATATTGCATATTATAAAGTTACAGTAGGTTTGTTTGTTTGAACGACCTAATTTTACGAAGTACTGGTTCGAATGGAAAAAAATATTTTTGTGTTGTATAGACCATTTATCGAGAAATATATATAGGTTATATAAAATCACGCTGCGGAACAGAGGAAAATGTAGAAAAGACGGGGAAAAATTATTGATAATTGGTGGCTTCCGTTCCGTGCCCTGCGAAAACGGTTCATGAAACCAAAAAAATATACATGCAAGAATGATTCCTGTTTAAATAATCTAAAACAATGTTTGTAACAGTATATGTGCATATTCAAATAACATTTTAACGGGTTAGAACGCGAAATATATTTTTTTTAACTTATTTGTCGTCTTCCCGTGACCACAGCTGCTGCAAAGCATCCGAAACGTCAGGCCGTTGTTAAAATAATTTTCAAATAAGTTTAACAAATATATATCGCGTTTTAAACCGTTAGTTTTATTTAAATGTGTACTAAACTACAGATAGTCTTTAATATGTGTATACTATTGAAAGTAGAACTTTTTTTCGAAATTAATGCCTTACCATCGATTATTTGTTGTATCAACATATAATATCAACTTGGCAAACAACAAAACAGCTGGTAAGAGACCCGTTTCGAAGATGCTATGTTAGCTTGCTGACTTGTAGTTACTAGTTCAACCGGTCCCACCTAATAATATTTCATACTGGAATAAACAGAACCGTTTTTATATTTTATGTATAATATCTAAGGGAATATATAATATGCACTAATGTTTTAAAAAATAATGTCTGTAAATTATCAATCTATCTCGTCATTAATTTTTAAGTTTCAAGACATTTATTTTCGCAACAAATAAATCATTTAAGTGTTAGTATACAAATAATTCGTTGCAAATGTTCTTTGCTCCATTTTAAATACAATCATTTTTGACAATATATTAACACACAATTGGTTCCGATCTTAGCTTTAAAACTACCTTATTTTAATAAGTAAATACCTCTTGTACTTATTTAATAGATGTTGGAACGTTGAGGCATACTTTTTCATTATTTAATCTTTTAAAACTAAATATTTCTTACATGTTACAGAGATTTTAATTAAAAATATATTGAGACTGTTATAAACATCTTAAACCAATTTTAACGGTTTTAAACGCAAATTATATAAATAATCATTATGTTTAAGTATAATAGCTTTTCAGATGTTTTGTAGCACTTGTGGTTATACTAGTAAGCGATAATAAATTATTTTTATTTTATAAACTGCCTCCGTGGCGCAATAGTTATACGCATTGTCCGTATCGCCTTGATTGCGATTGTTGATGGATTCAAGTCCCGGCAAAAACAAATGGCTTAAGACTCGAATAATTAGAGCATAAGATAAGTCTCTTAGTACTTTCAATAGTATCTTGTCGGTGTCTTGATAACGATGTTACACGTAACCAAGAGCTGACGAATCAGAATCAAACATAATAAAGAAATCTATCGCTGATTGTTTTATAACGAGAAACTTTTAACTTATATTGCTAACTATGCCGGTATATACTAGATATGTCAGTGACTTCGTCCGCGTAGAATAGTTATTTTGGCTATCAAAATTTGTTTGTTGCAAACCTCTTCATCTTTATAGATTTCAGCTGTTACCCACGACGTCGTGACGGTCGCTCCCCATCGTCCGTGCTAGTTTATTTCAAAAGATAGACTTATATAGCTCGATAAGATGAATCTTTCTTTTATACAATAATTTTTAATTTTTAACAAATAATTTTTGGTAATGTAGAATCGTTTGCGCAGTGTGCATCGGAAACCCACAAAGAATGATTTTCCTCGATTTTCCACATTTACCGCACTTTCTTCACTCCTATTATCACAGCGCGATGTTTTATAGCCTTCCTGGATAAATTGCTTTATCTCAATAAATATAATTTTTATTCAGCTTGATATATTTTGTGTAGTATAGATTTTTTAAAATATTCTTTTAAGTTCTCCTAATGCCCCAAATATAAAAGTTATAACATTGCGGTTTTATCAAAACTATGAAAATTAATAATCCACTGCTATACGAAGTTCGTCGTAATAACAAGTACTAACATTTTTGATCACCCGTAATAGAACTCCCGACCCCAGCTAAATCAAGTGCGCATACAGTTTAAACCAATATAGCTGTAACTTCAAAATAGATTTTGACTGTTAATTTATTCGTTTATTACAACAATAACTTAATTACTTAGTCACGAACTCGTAAAATTTACAATACAGATATTAAACAACTCTGTACATAATACAAACTAGCCGTGCCCGCGACTTCGTCCGCGAGAATCGTTATTTTGTGCATCCAAATTAGTTTTTGCAAACCCCGTCATCTTTATAAACTTATGCTGTTAGTCACGACGTCTATCGCGTCCCTTTCTGTCGTTCTTGCAAGTAAATCTTAAAGGTAGATATATAGCGTCGCGGACATTTTTAGACTAGTTAAAGAGGAATCATTCTTTGCTACACATTTTTTAGTTATCTCGAACCGTTTTCGCAGCGTACGCATCTAAAACCCACAGATATGAAAAAAATCACCCCTTTCGTTCACATTTTCCGCTGCATCTTCGCTTTTACTAGTCACAGAGCGACGATTTATAGCCTTCCTCGATAAATGATGAAACAACAAAAGGAATTCAAAAATAATTTTTCAATTTAAAGTCGTAGTGCCTGAGATTAGCGCGTTCAAACAAACAAACAAACTCTTCAACTTTATATATTAATACGTAAGAAATAGATGATACATTTCATTTAATAATCTATGTAGAGCAGAATACAAACATATAATTGTGTCCATTTCGCTCATCGATTCATGGACAAGTAAATGAACAGCCTTGTATGCTCTGATACTAATATTTTCCAGAGTTCGAACCCAAGTCCTTACTTCCTAACGGAATGTGTTTGACAATTGAGATTTTTTTATGCATAATTGTTACAAAGTTAATTAATACATGTCGTATTATAAACCGTTAAAAGTGTTTTATGAAAGATAACTTCTATGACAAATTGACATTAACATCTGTTATAAATGTTGTATTTGTTTCAGAAATTGGTTCTTGGAGGAGAAATTAGCAAAAGCGGCGGGAAAGCAGCCTTCGATAGTAAAAGTTCTCTATAGAACATTCGTTTGGTCTTACATGTGGGGTGGGGTCATGCAGTTTATTTACACAGCGTTGCGGTATGTATTAGTTTGGTTTTTTTTAATGAAATACGCCAGCCTGTAGCATCTAAACAAGGTGCGCTATCGAGCTATTTTGCCTTTGGATTGGATGGAATTTAAAAACTATTAATCAATTTACATTGTTTCGTTATCGTCATCGGGTTCAGCGTTGTAGTCCGAGCGCTGGGACTCAAGCCTTCTGAAATGAGACGGTTTAAACAGCTGTCCACACTCATGGACTTGAAATCACTTTCATGGTAACTCAAGACCAGAAAAGTTGCAACACACAATATTGTTTCACTAATTATTGATGAAGTTATGGTTTTCGTTTCTTTTTATATATCGTAACTTAGAAATACATTCTTGGTTGAAAATAATTACGACACGGCCAGGACTCGAACCGGCACCATTAGCGTTCCGTGCTTTTACCCATTGAGCTATTGTGTACTACACTTTATCGTAGATTTATTGCAGTCTCACCTAATATAAGTAATTTTAGTTACATTAAGTAATCAATTTTATTCGTTATCGTGTAGCTTATATACACTATCTCTCTACTTTCTTTCGTTCTAAAAGTACCACGCTGGCAACATTAGAAGATGATTTCACCAGATTTTGATTGTAAGATCCTCACGATGTTCTTCGTATCAGAATGCACAAATATTAAAGTGCGCGACAGGAAATCAAAATCCCAACCTTTGTCGAGACATCGCAAAAGACTCAGCGCCAGATCTACTAAATTGTAAACCTGGCGTTGAGTGTAATACGTTTTATATTAAATAAACTTTAATATAGCAATTCATTGTTGTCTTAGTCCAAACAAAGAGTTTATTTATTACAAGCGATGGAATAAATTAAGTCTTATTATATATTTAAACAAATGTTATGATATTTACAGAAGTATGCAAAAGATGACTTTGTTAATTACTATTGATAAGTAGAGATATAATTATAGTGCCTTTAGTAGTCGGGTAGTACACATTTTAATGAAACATTTTTAACGGTTTAAAAAGGGAAATTAGTTAGTTAACTAATTTTTAAATGCTGTGCTGCAGCCGTGGTCATAGGGGATTGATTAAAAAAATGCACAGATGGGGCTTGGAGGCATTAACAGCTTACCACGTCTTTGCTGTGAAGGTTCCACCGTTTGTCCAAGATTCTATGTCAAACTATGACCAAACATTGTGCCGTATGTAGACTTATGAAAGTGTCTGCGTTTATCGAATTTAAAATGTATTTTTGACTGAAAATTTCACTTCACTGTCCATTTTTAGACTTATTTGGGAATTAATTTATCTACGGTCCGATGTCGCGATAGCTTTGCAGCAGCCGTGGTCACAGTTATAAACCGTTAAAGTGTTATATTTAAAAGAATCATTGTGGTTGAATATCAGAACTGTTTCTCCACTGCTGTTCGCTGAGCTGCTGAACTACTGGTCGGTCGACAGCACCATGACCACGGAAGTAGCAGCATACTACGCCGCTGCTATGGTCGTGGCGAACATGCTTGCTGCATTCTTGAATCACCAGGGCAATTTCTATTGTCAACAATTCGGAATGAAGTTACGGGTTGCCGTCAGCTCTCTCATGTTTAGGAAGGTAAGTTAATTTTTATATTAAAATTATTAGGAGCTAGTTAAAAAATGAGAGTATATTTTGTACAGTCTATAGTTTACGCGAGTAGTACACATTTAAATAAAACACTTTAACGGTTTAAAACGCGATATATTAGTTAAACCTATTTGAAAATGATTTTTAACTTCGGCCCGACGTTTCGGATGCTTTGCAGCAGCCGTAGTCACGACCGTGTCCCGACCAGTCTCCCCGTGACCACGGCTGCTGCAAAGCATCCAAAACGTCGGGCCGAACTTAAAAAACATTTTTAAATAAGTTTAACTAATATATCGCGTTTTAAACCGTTAAAGTGTTTTATTTAAATATATTTTGTACTAAAACAACAGACGGACGGTTTGTCTTATATCTAAACACTTTAACATTGATAGAGTACAATACCGTTTATCGATTTGGGGAATGGAGACGAACATAGCTCTTAGATTTTGGCTTTTGGAAATTCGGAAAGCCACAGACTAAAACCGAAACGCGATTAAACTTGACGGCTTTTTATTTATAAAAAGTGGTTTTGTGACCGGGGCGCAATATCGACCCATATCATATCCAGACTTCCAGGCGAAGTTCAACATGTTTTGGAAAAATTGTAAATTGGTTAGAAAAACGTTTAACCCGCTGGGAATCGAACTTCTGGTTATTAGCCATACATTGCTACCATTACACCAACGTGTTCGTCAATATAAGATAAAATGAAGTACATATATAATATATATTTTTAATACGAAGAAGATACTTTGTTTGACATTATTTGATACTAAAGATAAAAGATTTAGCTAAAATCCCATTATACCACAGTCGTAGGTACGATTAGACGTCAATATGAATTCCCACAGGAAATAATCTTTTGTTCTCCATATTTAGATCATGAGGATGAACAATGGATCCTTAGGTGAAACAACCGCTGGCAAAGTTGTCAACATATTATCCAACGATCTCCAGAGGTTTGACCTGGCGTTCCTCTTCCTGCACTATGTCTGGATTATACCGATACAGCTCGTGGCCGTCTGCTACCTGGGATATATTCAAGCTGGATATGCTGCCTTGTTGGGAATAGCTGCATTAATTGTTATCGCCCTTCCCATTCAAGGTAATGATTTTTTGATAAGTAGTAATTTGTATTATCTTTAGAGAGCCTAATGTTATCTAGGTGATAACACGTGGATCAAGGTTCAAAAGTAAATTTATGGGTATATGTATTTACTATTAAAATCTACCTAAAATAATTTTTAAAGCCAAAAGTATACTTTGTTACTCTTCTTACAACTAATTGAGGAAATAAAAACAATACAAAGTTTTACGACATATCGACAAATTTTTGCAAGGATTGATTTTTTTTTAATCTTTCAAGTGCCCTGCCCAACCGAAGGAATCTATTGTGTCCCTGGGATTCGAGCCCAAGACCTCTTGCGCTTAACGCGATGCGTGACCACGACTGTTGCAAAGCAGCCGAAACGCGAGCTGTAGTTAAAATTGTAAATTTAACTAACACATTTCGCGTGTTACCGTTAAAAGTGTTTTATTATAGATTAAGTCGTTGTAATACTACGATGACGTAAGAAGAAAGAGTATCATATTCAACTTAGTAACTATTTTGCATGATTACCTTCCCAGAGTTGCAGCAGTTAACGACACAAACTTGTACCGCACTTAAATTTATCTTAACTGAAACATAATGATCGTTCTTGCTTTCACTACTATTAGTTAGTTAAGTTGAGTTATAATTAAGAATTAAACTACCTGTTTTAAAGTATTGAGTTTACGCGAGTAAAACACATTAATAAATGAAACGCGTTATATTAAACTTAAACTTTCTTTAATCAAGCACAACTTAGTCCCCATGGCTACTGCAAAGCATCCGAAACGTCGGCCCGTAGTTCAAATAAGTTTAACTAATATATATCGCGTTTTAAACCGTTAAAATGTTTTATTTTAATATTATTTAAGTTATTTATATGTTCTTATAATTAAAATTAATTACTGTGTTGCAAAGTAAAACTGTTATTTTTTTATCTATAAACATTCTAGAGATTTGTGATAGTGATGTTGGATACGTAAGGTATCGGACTGATACACATCTGTGCCCGTCATTGTATTTTTAATGTATACTAATATATAAAGATGCAGAGCTTGTTTGTATATTTGAACGCGCTAATCTCAGTAAGTACTGGTTGGAATTGAAAAAATATTTTTGTGTTAGTTAGAGCATTTATCGAGGAAGGCTATAGGCTATAACACATCGCGATGTGACTTATAGAAGCGAAGAAACAACGGGAAATGTGAATAAAACGAGAAATATTATTCATCCTTGTCACGTCGCAAAAACGGTTCAAGATACCCAAAAATATTTATGAAAGAATTATTCTTTAAATTCACTCTAACTACTTTATTCACTTTATCTATAAAAATGTCTGCGACACTATATATGTCTATATTCTAAGATTAACTTTAATAAACGACGGGACGCGACCGACGTCGTGTGTTCATGCTTTAAATTCATAAAGATAAGGAGGTTTGCAAAAACAAATTTGGATGCCAAAATAACTATACTACGCGGACGACCTCGCTGACACAGCTAGTAATATAATAAATAAAAAAAATATTTTACCAGAGTCGGCGCAGTTACGAGTGTCAATTTGCTTATTTAAGGTCAATTAATTTACTGTGTTTTTACAGGTGGCGTTGGTAGTCTCATGGGCAAAGTAAGATTTCGCACAGCTGAAAAGACAGACGAACGGATAAAGCTTATGAGCGAAGTGATCAATGGCATACAGGTAATTAAGTATAATTTACTTAGTTGATAATTAGGTACAGTGCTTTTTGGCCGGGTTGAAGTTAGCGCGGATGGTTGCGCAGAACGCAAAATCAGTATCAGCCGCGACAAAGGGGGTGCGCGGGTGCGGGGCAACTCGACTATTTGCTTAAAATTGACAGTATGGTAAACACCAAGCACAAGATGGCGGTCGCGCTAACTTCAGCCCGGCAAAAACGTTTGGATAGAACTGTATATTGTATCCGTGGCATAAATTAAACTCTGCCCGGCAATTATAGGTAGAATTGTATTAAGAAACAAAATAAATGAATAAATGAATGAAAGAAAAACTTTTTTGCATTGTGAATAGACTTTTCAATCTAGAACTTTCGAATATCCAAAGCCAAATAAGGTCGACCGCCCATCTTCTTTAGATGTTATATGACTGGGGTATTTCATCCCCTATCTAGTGAACATCGTGCTTGTCTGTTCTCCTCTATAATAAAAAAGCTTCATTACTTCAACTGCGTGGCCAATATGGCGCACAGTGAAAACACGAGCTGGGGTTTTGTAAGCGACAGTACGAAACGTTCATGTTGCTTTACGCGGCGATCGTGTTTTATTGCGCGTGCGCTGCTTGTTTGTTGTCCGCTCCGCTTTGAAAACACTCACGAATCGCTAGTGTCATAAGGCTTTTTGTTGCATCTTTGCTACCCTTTGGGTTGTTGTACACTGGTATACTAGACCAACTAATGTTGCTACCAGTCTATATAAATGAAACCATCAATTAGGTAGTACTGTAGACAGTGAAAAGGACTTTTCTGGGTGGAGGATATATATTTTTACTTTGCTATGGATCTGGTATTTTGGGGCCAAAAGTATACTTTGTTACTCTTTATAACTAATATACTCATATTAAAAAGTTTCATGATAAGGGCAGGATCTGAACTAGTTCCGTGCTGGTGCTCTAACTATTAAGCTACTGTGTCACACGTAGTGTGTTGATTTATACAATGCCATCATGTGAAACATATTAAAGTTTTCAAACTATGTAATTGAGTGTCGTAATATATGGACGTGGAAGAAAGACAAACATACAAACTTTCTACAAAATTATTGACGCAATTTGTTTTCGATTCTGTTTTGTTTTTCTGAATTTAATTATTTGTTGCGTTCTGGAACACGTTCCACTCAAAGGAGAAAAGATAGCTTTGCGCGGGAATTTCAATGTTTGATTATAATGTGTTATAATTTTACAGGTTATTAAAATGTACGCGTGGGAAATCCCCTTTCAAAAAGTTGTCGGCGAACGGAGGAGCGAGGAGATGGTTGAGGTCAAAACGGCGACGATACTGCGAACAATTTTCTTGGGCTTCATGACGTTCACTGAACGGTCGGCTTTGTTCGTCTCCATCCTGATGTACACCCTGGTCTTTGGAAACGTGTTAACGGCTAATGTTGTGAGTATTTTTGCGTGTACTAACTACTTACAACTAAATTTAATAATATGAAAAATTACAATTTTATCTTTGTGCTAAAAGGCAGGCTCAGCAAGGCTCGTTGAGCGCTGAATTTCAGTCTGTCCTTAATAAGATAACAAGTAATATAGAGTTGTTAATCAGACTTCTATACCCACTCTAAAAGAAGATATTTGTTGTCCTCGGTATTTGAGCCCAGCACCTCTTGCAATATTGCAAATATAAGCTAAACGTTTAACTATTGAGCTACTGAATAGAATTTTTATATTATGCGATTATAGTGTTTTGTTTAAATCTTAAATTAAAGTATGTATAAATAGTGTTTTTAGCGTAGTTGGCCGTTCATAAGCCGGTAAAAATAGTGTATGAAAGTTTAAAGCTGTAGTTGCAGGTCGGGTCTTGATCCTATAACCACAGCATGCAGTGCACTTTCCAATTGAGCTACGGTGTCCCGCGTATCCCTATCATATAATCAACCCGACCAACAAAATAATGAAACTTTACGATTTTAAAATTATCTCCGTTATTGCAATAACGTGTGAAAATAATAATGATTCAAGGAATGTAAGATAACGAGAAGCCAGGATCTGGTATCCTTCGATCTAGTCGCGAGATAATAAAAACGATATTCTTAGGAAACTGGTATACGTCTGCATAAGCGCTTCGCTGCAGTTTGTCCACGTCATAAACTCGGGTGGACGAACTTTATCATGGTATTACTACAAATACTCCACAGTGTTTTCTACAATTTCGTAATTTATCAATGAAAAGTGTTACATCTATACTAATATAAGACCTGAAGAGTTTGTTTGTTTGTCACAGCTAGTGTGTATATATGAAGACATTCATTTCAATATATGATTTACTTGATTATACACAAAAGATCTGAATTTCAAAATTGTTAAGTTAAAATAAACAAAAGCTATGTAAATAAGATTTCATAATTAAAACAAAATAAATTTTAATTTACAATAACACGAGTTAATAACTCACTTGTAAATAAAAACGACATTCAAAGTATATTTTAATGACTCATGTGATGTTTCTTTTTCGAGAGACGTGGCGTGCGCTGCAAACACGGTTTTAAGAAACTAAAACAGTATATGAATTCCACTTTAAATAATCTAAAAAAACGTTCGAGAGCAGTATCTATATGTCTGTCTATCTCTTATGATTATGCAGGAACTGTTTTTATGTTAATCAAACATTGTTTACTACTCGCGTAAACTATAGACAGTAACAAACATTATTACCAATTATTAGAGTTGTATCAGCATAATATCATTCTGGACAACAAAACAACGGATAAGCTAGATATATTAATAGTACATGTATTCTTATGCACATCACTATTTTCTTAAGAACTGACTGTTAGTTATAAAAAAAGAGGTAATTGTTGCGAGGTTGGTGATTTTACTATATTTAGGTATAGCTAATAAATAGTTCAATGACCTTAAAATAGAAAGCATATAAATCGCGAGATAATACATTAATTGCCCTCTTGTTAATAACAAATTTGCAATGATAACAATGCTAATATTTATGTTGGTTTTAAGCAGCCGCGCGTAGTCTATAGACCTACTATAGATACCTAAATAGCACTACGGTACCTGTAATCTTTATACATTTAAGCTGCCCACGAACTCGATCGCGTCCCGTCGCTCGTGACCCGTCTTCGGGCAAGATAATCTTATAAGATAGTCATATAGTTTTTCAGATTATTCACAAAAAATCATTCGTCTATACACATACCGTTTTCGCAGCGTACGCATCAGAAACACACAGAGATGAAAAATTTCCCCCGTTTGCTTCGTTTTATAGTCTATAATAGTATGAATGGTAAATGATCTGACTCTATCTAAACACAAAAATAATTTTTCAATTTAAAGACGTAGTTCCTGCGATTGGCGCGTTCAAACAAACAAACAAACTCTTCAGCTTTATATATTAGTATAGATAGGTTGACATAGGCATAATTACATTGTGCATGTATCAAATGGTTAAAAAATTCGACGATGAGATTTGGTGGGCAATTGGTTAGAGCAACAGTACGGAACATTGTGGATGGATGTTCAAGTCCTTCCGAGTCGTCATTGTTTTTTTTATTTTAAATAGATTTTTGAATACTGTCTATAGTTTACGCGAGTAGTACACATTTAAATGAAACACTTTAACGGTTTAAAACGCGATATATTAGTTAAACTTATTTCGGCCCGACGTCTCCCCGTGACCACGGCTGCTGCAAAGCATCCGAAACGTCGGGCCGAAGTTTGAAAATGATTTTATTTTCAAATAAGTTTAACTAATATATCGCGTTTTAAACCGTTAAAGTGTTTTATTTAAATAGATTTTTGATTTAACCTAAATCTGTTAATGTTATGTGTTATGTTTTACCTATTAGTATAAAAATCCCAAAGTCATATAGGCCAATTCTATATATTGTTAGATAATTTGATAATAAATATGTTTTCCGCCTACAAGTAATACAATGTAGGTACCATGGCCTAAGGACATTTAACTGCGTTACAATAAGGTTCATTGAATTATGCATTACCTTAGTAATTAGTTTATTTCCATATATAGTCTTAAATGTTATCAGACGTGTATTGACTGCAACCAAGATAAACAAGATGCTATAACCGTTGCATTGTTTGTTTTTCCTTTATTGATGTCGTTTTAACTGGAAACGACAGTAGCTGTTACGAAACGAACTTCGGATGTAATGTAACAAAAACACTTTAACGGTTTAAAACGCGATATATATTAGTTAAACTTATTTTAACTGCGGCGCGACGTTTCGGATGCTTCGCAACGGCCGTCATGGGAATACTGTCTCCCGGAGTTAAAATAATTTCCAAATTAGTTTAACTAATATATATCGCGTTTTAAACCGTTAAAGTTGTATTTAAATGCGTACTACTTGCGTAAACTACAGATAGTATTTTATGCAACAAAAATCCTAAAAAATAATAATCGTGGCTTTGGACCCCGCCTGTGTCAGATATTTTCAATACAAAATAAATTTGAAAATTGATTTCTATCAACTTCCGTAGGAACAATACAATCTATACTAATATAATATAAAGCTGAAGAGTTTGTTTGTTTGTTTAAACGCGCTAATCTCAGGAACTACGTGTTCGATTTGAAAAAAATATTTTTGTGTTGGTTGGAGCATTTATCGAGGAAGCTTATTATAATTGCGTTGTAAATAATAGAAGCGAAGATACACCGGGGAATGTGAACAAAACGGGGGTAATTTTTCATCTCTGTGGGTTTCAGATGCGTACGCTGCGAAAACGATTCAAGATACCTAAAAATGTGTATCAAAGAATGATTCCTCTTTAAATGACCAAAAAAAAAAAGTCTAAGACCCTATATGTCTATATTTTAAGATTAACTTGCAAGAACGACGGGAAGGGACGCGACCGACGTCGTGGCTAACAGCTTAAGTTTATAAAGATGACGGGGTTTGCAAAAACTAATTTGAATGCCCAAAATAACGATTCGCGCGGACGAAGTCGCTGGAACAGCTATTGTTCAAGATTTCTATCACTCAACTTCTCTGCGTACAGTATATTATCACAATACATATATAATTTATTAAGTACAGAGAATAATTCATGTTCATAATAGTTACACCAATAGCCTCAAATTTACATAACAGCTATAAAAGATTAATCTTTAAGGTCGATAAATGTTGTGCGGAGAACTCAAATTTAAATAGATAATTTTACGTAACATAAAATAGGATTAAGAAATAGATAAACGAAAATCGTAAAGAATTTAGACAAAATATTCGTAACAAATGCGAAATCGCGAATATTTTTTTGACGAGCTCGTGGGTTCGAGGTTCGATCCCCATCGGTCCACAAGCAAGCAATTTATAAATTATCTTCAACATGTTGGTCTTCTTCTGGAAATCTAGATATTAATTGGGTGATAGGAAAATGGGCCAATAACAGACATACAGAGATGAAAACGTCGTTTTAATCGATTTTCGGTATTAGTCTGCGGATTTCCATATGATCCTATTTGGCTGAGGATTTTTTCCAGAGAACCCATGCTTATCTGTCCTCCTCTATCATAAAATCGTAACTCTACAACACTAAATTACAGTTATTATATTAAATGTATAATTGACAATAACTATATGAATAGCCTTCAACGTTTGCGCATACTCACAGCGACGGAAGAGAAATTTCTATAACAATTTTCGATAAGATACTTTCTAAGTACGCGTCACCTTGAGTAGTTAACACTGCAAGTCACTGCTACTCGAGATGAAGTACTTGGTTAATACGACATGGATAAGTTAGAGCTCATAAGACCATCCCTTCCCTTATATGTATATCTCTCTTCTTACTAAGTATAGTGTCTAGTGATTGAACAGTCTACTCAGTCACAAATAAATGAAATCTCCCAATGGAAAACAAAACGCAATAACAGAAATGCGTTTACTTGATCTGCTTCTGTGCCCTGCTAGACTGAATTGACAGGCTCGTTGGTGTAATAATAGCAATATATGGCTTATGTTAAACGGGTGAGTTCGATCACCAAATCTGGATATTTAAACGGTGGTAACAATACCATTTTGTGAACTCCAATAGACAAGCTATTGTCCTCTAACATATTTCTTTTTTTATTTTTATTTTTCCGAGTTTCGAACCCAGGAGCTATCGAGCTCGTTTAACTATTTAACTACGGTGGCAGTCTTTCATGTGGCAATATAATGTTATAAGTAATAAAATGTGTGCTTGTGTTACGGATACCTATATGATGACTTTTATATACAAAAGTGTGTTTTCCATTATTTTTCCATTTCATTCCATCCATGTTATTTCCTTCCGTCGTTTAATTATCATTTAAGTGATTACTTTGACTTGTACTTCGTGGTAGTGTTATATCGATATTTTAGTACAAACTTAAAAAAACGTAAATAATTATAAAAAATATCAAGCTAGTGTATTGGTATATGAAAAACTACGGAAACGAAACTTAAATTCATTTAAACTAGTTTTCACTTGTTTAAATTTTTAATCACTCGTATCAAACAATTTGTGTTGCGCGCACGCATATTGCAAAAACGATTAAAGTTGATTAGAGAGGACTAAAGAGTTCATTTAAATCATGCGAGAAGAGGTTCTTGACGTTTCGCCATCACCAGCGGACGGTTACATCAGGAGATGTTAGCTCCTCGATTGCTCGAAGAATGAATGAATGAATTCGTCGAAACATCGAGAACCTCTTCTCGCTTACATCGGCTGAGCAGCCCGAAAAACAATGATGTTAGGATAAATCACGATGTTACTTATTCTAGCAGCTTCGTAACATGTTCATTAATTTTCAGATCTATCCACTGCAGCAGTTCATAGCAGCGGCACAAATCAACATTACTTTGATATTACCACTAGTGATTACGTTTATAGCAGAACTCGTAGTGTCGTTTCGGAGGGTGCAAGATTTTATGAATTTGGGTAAGTTTTTAAAGTTATATTCCTAAAATAATCCCCTGCAATAAGTGGAAAGCTATAATCGCGTGCGCTAAACTTACACAGACTACACTAAATATAATTTAAAGATATAAATTATATTATAACTTTATCAACGTAAATAAGAAAAAAATAATATTCTATCTGATTAGGTTGAAATATACAAAAAAAAAACTACATAAAATAAAAAACTGCTATACTGAAATTTATTATAAACATACTAATAAGCAATTTAGTTTATTATTTTGAGTTCGTTTGTCGTTCGACAAAGGCCTGCTCCACATTTATTTAGTATTACTTGTCGTTCTTGGCAACTCTGATTATAAAATCCAGTTGTTGTAGTACATACATAATTAAGTAAACAAGTAAATATAAGGAATGTTAATGTAATTAAAAACTAAAACTTGATGAAGTAATTACATATATTGAAGCAAATGTACAAGGGTATGTGTAAGTGTGTATGGCTGAGTGTGTGTATAATGTGTATGTTTGTATGTGTTCTTATGATTTCATAGATTATTATCTCCTTAATTTTCGCGAATACAGTTTCAAATTTGAATTTCGAAATAGTTATTATAACTTTATTTCGTTCGTATTTTATTTCGACATAAACACACTAACAAAACTTTTAGGCCGAACAGCCCGAAACACAATGATATGCTAAACGATGGCTGTGAAAGCCATACACAATTTATTACGTAGGTATTATTACAATGATATTATAAAATTGGAGAGTTTGTTTGTTTGAACGCAGTTATCGTTGGAAGTATTGGTTCTAATAAAAGATATATTTTTGTATCTATTACAAAAATAATAAGTAATCAAGGAAGTTTAAAGGTTATAAAACATCACGTTATGAACAATAGGAGCCAAGAAACAGTAGTAATAGTGGATCAAACGGGAAAAAATATTTAAATCGACAGTTTTCGGCGTGCGCTGCGACAACGGTTCGAGATACAAAAAATATGTATGAAAGAATGAATTCTCTTTCGATATCTAGAAAGATGTCCGATACAAAATATGTATATTTTAAGATGACTTGCAAGAATAATGACAACCGCTTAAACTTAACTAATTTTGAATTTTAAATAACTATTCTACGAGAACGAAGTCGCCGGCACAGCTAGTATACATATATTGACGCTGTCGGGTAACTTCGTATACAAAATTAATCTTTAGGGTTTACAACGATAGCCATATCTAATCGTCATATTATATATTTAACATATAAACCTTCACACACAATTATATCTATGTATATTGCATCACGATTACAGATAATGCCAATAAGTAGTTTGAGTCATTAATCGCATACCGTACGTATATTTTGACGTTTGGTTCAATGGTAAGAATCGAATCCACGACCCATTCATTAGACCCTAATGAATGGGTCGTGGATTCGATTCCCATTCCAGCATTTTACTAAAATCAATTTATAATTTTTGGAATATGTTTTATGTCTGGATGTTAAATGAGGTATGTCACTTCAGTCTGTAGATTTCAAGATTTCTAAAGCCAAAATAGGTACACAGTCTATGCTGTTTAGGTGTCATATGGCTGTGGTGTTACCTTCCAAGTGAACTCTCTCAAGTGGCATAAAACACGAACTTCTTTGACATTTTGTATCGATTCTATTCACGAATTAGTGTAAGCTTTTTCCTCCGTTACTTGAATCCTTATGTAACTTTAAAAAAGTAGTCCATAAGGATTGTATATATGCTATTTTATGTTTGTTCACCCATATTTGCGTCGTTTATGAATCGATTAAAATTATTATTTGATTGTTAGACAGTAGGTACACATTTTCAACCTTCAAAAGATAAAATTATTCATACTATCTAAATGAGTTATATAAAACTAAATCGAAATACGTATTACTTTTTAGTTCACTGTCTGTAAAAAAAATTACCCAGGCGGGACACGAAACGGCAACCACAGCGATCCGTGCTGCTGTTTTAGCTAATTGAGCTACCGGGTAAATCCCGGCCAGTTCGTAAAACAAATTCAATATAAATAGATTTTTAATTTATTTAATGCCATCATGTGAAGTTTTGGAATGTTTGAAGCTCAACGGAAAAATATTTTGTTTACGTAATTTTTTAACCTGTGATAATTATAAAAAATTAAGTCAATAGTTAAGTTATATTTAAATAAAACACTTTAACGGTTTAAAATGCGATATATTAGTTAAACTTATTTGAAAATGATTTTTAACTTCGGCCCGACGTTTCAGATGCTTTGCAGCTGCCGTGGTCACGGGGAGAGAGGTCTCCCCGTGACCACCGGCTGCTGCAGTTAACAATTCGAATGTGAAGTTTAACTAATATATCGCGTTTTAAACCGTTAACGTGTTTTATTTTAATGTATATTGCTCGCGTAAACTATAGGTATTTAGTTAAGTTGTAATCTTTTAACATCGTTTGTAGGCTTTGGCATAAAACGTTGTACGAATAAATCCTTTGCCAAGATGTTATGTTGCCTTTATTTGCAGAGGACCGTCCAGACTTGGCGTCGACGCTGGTGGCGCCACAGTCGAACCTATTTCATAATATTAATAACAGTATAAGAAAATCGAGAAGCAAAGAAGTTAAACCGCTTTCTTATATCGCGAAAGCGGATACACCATTCAGTAATGGTACAACTAATGGTACAACCAATGGAACAACCAATGGAACAACTAACGGTTAGTACCATAAAATCTACCACTATACTTCGTCCATAATAGGATAGTAAGTTTAATAGTTTTTTTAGAGTACAATGATTCCCTCTCGTTTGTTTTGTGGTTAGTGCACTCGACTGCAGACCAGCATATCCCCGGTTCGAATACTGGGTTGGGCGAAATGTTACTTCGGGTGTTAGGAATTTATAACTACGTCCCGACGTTTCGGATGCTTAGCAGCAACCGTCTCCCCGTGACCACGGCTTTTATTTAACTCAAATATACTTTGTTTGTTTTTTTGTATTCAATTATATTTCAACTTCTATCAAATAATAAAACGGATTCATGACTTATATCTCACCCGCATTGTTAATTTATCATTCTAATTTAGACAAAATGTATTTAATTTTTTTTTCTTATTATGTTAGGTATACGGGCAAGCCAAAGGATACGAAGAAGTCTTTCCCACCCTGGAGACATGATAGTGGAGATTCGAGATGTGTCAGCCAGCTGGACTGGCGATCCTAATTTCTTAGCGCTCAAAAATATTTCTCTGCGCATACGCAAAGGAAAATTGTGCGCTATCATCGGTGCCGTTGGATCTGGCAAGGTACTTTATCTAGTTATTGTTATATTTAAAAGATTATTAATATAGTATCATTATACATTTTTACCCCCTCCATATAACATCTTAACAAGCTGCTTTGTCGACGATATTGACTTTGGATATTCGGAAATCATACTCAAATCGCAACACGATTAAACTTGTCGGATATTTTATCTGTGGTGGGTTGAATTTCGATATTTCTACCACCCATTTTATATGTGGGTGTGTGGTATTTCACCTACCATCCATTGAGCTCCATGGTCTGTCGTCCTCTATCATAAAAAGATGCGTCATTGGCCTATTCTAATTTTTGTCATTTGGAAGTTGACGGAAACCGCGGTTACATCCATCATTCCCTTCAATAACTGAATGTCCAGAAAAGCCGGAATTTGAGTAGAATCAATTTTTACTTACAATTACTTGAAGTGCACTATTCAAATGTTACATAAGCTAAGATGAAAGGTTTTCGAGTGTGAGTTCCAATTTCAGAATTTTATTTCACGTAAAATGTTCATCGTGGATGCATGGAAAATGGTAATTTTATTTTAACATAGCAGGTATTATAAAGAACTGGTATAAAGTGCCTTTATTAGTTGTTTTGTTTATTATAGTAACGAGTTTGTCTAGTAGCTAATCTATACTAATATTATACAGCTGAAGAATATGTTTGTTTGTTTGAACGCGCTAATTTAAGGAACTACTCTATCGAATTAAAAATCATCTTTGTCTTGGTTAGAACATTTTATCGAGGTAGTCTTTAGGTTATAGAATATCACCCTGCGTTTAGTAGGAGTGAAGAAAGAAAATACTAGGAAAGTATGCCTAAGATGAATTGAAATTTTCTAAAACAATGTCAACGACAGTATGTCTATCTTTTAAAATTAACTTGTAAGAACGACTAGACGCGACCGTAGTTCTATGTAACACTTAACAGCTCTAATTTATAAAGATGTGGAGGATTTGTAAAAACACCCATGAAGAAGTCGCTGGCACAGCTAGTGGAATATGCACGCGATGTCTTGAGTTCAATACCCATTCAGCGAACAAAAAAAAATATCTTTTTGTCTAAAATCTACTGTTTAAGAAAACATGCTTAAGCCATACTTTTATAAGTCGGTTAAAAAACAAGTAATATTGTAAAATACTGTCTATAGTTTACGCGAGTAGTACACATTTAAATAAAACACTTTAATGGTTTAAAACGCGATATATTAGTTAAACTTATTTGAAAATGATTTTTAACTTCGGCCCGACGTTTCCGATGCTTTGCAGCAGCCGTGGTCACGGGGAGACACGAGGTTTAACTCATATATCGCGTTTTAAACCGTTAAAGTGTTTTATTGAAATGAGTAAAATTGTAGTCAAGAATGCGTTAACTGGCGTTCGCGTATCTTAATTAATGTTTATTTTTCTATTCTGATTAATATTGGAAAAAAACTTATCCTAGAACAAAAAAAATACGCCATATTTCCACTGCTTATACGCGTTTGTCTATGTACTCTCAAGTTGTAGATTTTCAGTAGGAACTGTTAAGCTAAAAATTGTCTAACATAAATATATTCTAACAGGGGTAAAGAACCTAACAGTTTCACGAACTCTATGTCGTTAAGATATAAATTATTCGCGTTTAAGTTGTAATTAAAATTCATGATAAGATAACTTTAAAAACACATTATTGACGTAAATAGTCGTCACATGTAGGATTTTATTCAATGATAGTAATTTTTTGCACCACATAAGTGTGTTGTTTACACAGGTAGACTTTAACAGGTTGTAGTTTACATTAAATAAAACACTTTGATCGGTTTAGAACACGACGTTACTTGTTTTTCATTAGGTACAATATACGCGGAAGATTTGGTAACATTCGGTTCGTCCATCTTGAAGCCCGTGTGACCACGGTTCCGGAAAACGATAGGTCGTATTTAAAAAGTAATCTAATATATGTCACGTTTAAAATCAAGAACAATGTTTTATTAAACAATAGATCCATCAATTGAAATATGGGGATACTTGTATATATTTCACATTGCACATCATTGTGAAATGCGAAATATATACATTGCGAAGTATATGCATTACATAAATTAAAAATCGATTTTAAATTTTAAGACATAGGTAGGACTTAAACGGGCAACGACAGCGTTCAGCGTCGAAAAATTCGACGTTGACGTGAAGTACATAGTAGCTAAATTGGTTAGAGCAACAGCACAGAACGCTCTCAATGCCGATTCAAGACATGCCCATGTAGTAAAATTATTTCAATCTAAAATTAATTTTTAAATCAATCCATCTACGTTTTCGTTATTAAAACTGTGGTAATCAGTATTCGGGAATGTTGAATAAAATTCGCCTATATTTTGCATAGCTGTACTAACATTTGTGTTTTTTTCTAGTCGTCTATATTGCAACTGCTGCTGAAGGAATTGCCAGCAGCCACCGGCAACGTATCAGTGTATGGGGACATGTCGTACGCTTGCCAAGAAGCGTGGTTGTTCCCGAGTACTGTGCGAGAAAACATTCTCTTCGGCTTGCCATACGATGCAGAAAAATATAAAAGAGTAAGTACTTAAAAATTTAAAGATACCAGCGCATTTTAGGAATAGTAATAATGTCTATAAGTCTCTAAGATTCAGGCTTATAGAACTATTAGGAGGCCCAATTCCCAGCGCTGGGAATGTTTACCGGCTGGTGATGAAACAAAGAAGGACATGGGTAACAGCTAAATAAAGGTAACAGGTAAATTTATAAACTTGAACGGAATGTTTGCAAAAACAAATTCTGATGCATAAAATAACTATCCTACACGGACGAAGTCGCTGACACAGCTAGTATTTAGTATAAATACTATTAAGTCGTGTATGTGTTGTATGTAAAAACAATGCTGAAATATTATTAGCAAAGAAAAAAAAGTTTTCTTTTATGGTATATTTTAACTGTTTAAAACGCGAAATATATAAGTTACTTATTAAATTCCTCTCTTTATTCCAGGTATGTAAAAAGTGCGCTCTAGAGAAAGACTTCAAACAATTCCCGTACGGCGACCAGACGCTGGTAGGAGAGAGGGGAGTGTCGTTGTCGGGGGGGCAGCGCGCCAGAATCAATTTGGCACGAGCGGTCTATAGAGAAGTAATTGATTTTTTTTATTCGCAAAAACAACGCTCCTCTCGAAGAATCCAATTTACTTTGCTCATCTCCGATATAATTTCTTCCTTATTTATCCGTGGCGTAATATAATATTTATTTTCGAATGCCTGTAGTAGACAGAGGAGAACAGATAGGCATAGGGTTCCCTTGATTGAAGGTAAAATACCCCGACTCAGACAACATTCGGAAATCTAAAGACTGAAGCCAAAACTTGATTAATCAAACGGATAATTTAAAAATCGAAAATAAATTGAAAACATTTTCGACTCGGGCAGGACTTGAACCGGCATCGTCAGCGTTCCGTGCTGTTGCTCTAAATTATATAGTGCCTTCATGTGCAATAACATGTAAAAATTAATAAAGTTTTTAATCAAACGGATTTTTGTGGGTGTGGTTCGTCACTCGGACGGACTTTCGGTATTCCTACCACCCATTTCGTATCCAGATTTCCAAATGTCCAACACGTTTTAGAAAAGCTATCAATTGATTAGAAACATGTTAAATTCCGTGGGATTCGAACCTACGACCGTTGATTGCTACAATTACATTTAACTAGCCCATCGCCTTAAATTTGTAAGCATGTATTTTTACGTAAAATTTAAACGAACACACAATTATAACAGACTTACTTAGACCAATGAGTCGTCGCTATCGTTCTTGTTAGCATATATACCAAGTATTTTTTTGTAAGGAGTTCGATTACCAGTTAACAAAATTAGTCTCGTGTTAAGAGCTATATACCTACACTAATAAACTTCTAGCTCTTAGGTTGATCAAACAGCAGTAACTATGTCATTATAATTTAGCTTTGAATTTGATATATTATGTAAGGCTTTAACGGCCATCGTTCAGCATTTCATTGTTTTTCGGGCTGTTTGGCCGACGTGAGCGAGAAGAGGTTCTCGAAGTTTCGTCATCACGAGCAGGCGGCATCAGGGGATGTTCCTCGATTGCTCGAAAAATTAATTTTGATTTCAGGCAGACATTTACCTGTTGGACGATCCCTTATCAGCTGTGGACGCGAATGTTGGTCGTCAGCTTTTCGAAGGCTGTATAAACGGTTACTTGCAAGGGAAGACTAGGATACTGGTGACACATCAAGTTCACTTCTTAAAGGCCGCCGACTACATCATTGTATTGAACGAGGTGGGTACGATTAATTGTGTTCCGATAAAAGTAAAATGTACACTTTAATTTTCACATAAACTTTTTTTGAGGAGGAGTCTTTCTGTTAGGTATAAGTTAGTCCCAGTAAGTTTAACTAAAATCGCATTTTAAACCGTCAGTGTATTATTTTAATGGGTACTAATCGCGTAAACTACAGACAGTATTTAACAGTTAGTGAAAGGAGATATAATTAAACTAATTTAAAAGTTATAAATGGTAATATTATTTATCGTTCAACATCTCCACAAGTATTCTGTTTAGTGGAGAAAGGGTTTCTTATGCTTACCCATCATGCTGCTTTAGTACGGATTGGCGGGCTATCATAAGGATAAGTGCTTATCATTAACTTTATCCTTGGTAGCTTTTAAATCAACCTATCATAAAGTTGCTTTATAAAACAACTGTGGGTTGTCACCTACTGAAACTCTGTTCGATATTTAAACTCTTAGAATAATTTCAAATATCGAACAGATATTTCGACCGATCCGGAATTAAAAACTAAACGGTCTTTAGTCTTGTGCAATAACCACTTAACCTACTTTGAAACTCTGTTCGATATTTAAAATCTTAGAATAATTTCAAATATCGAACAGAAATTTCGACCGATCCAGGATCAAAACTAAATGGTCTTTAATCTTGTGCAATAACCACTAAAGCTACTTTGAAACTCTGTTCGATATTTAAAATCTGAGAATAATTTCAAATATCGAACAGAAATTTCGACCGATCCAGGATCAAACCTAAATGGTCTTTAATCTTCTGCAATAACCACTAAATCTACTTTGAAACTCTGTTCGATATTTAAAATCTTAGAATAATTTCAAATATCGAACAGAAATTTCGCCGATCCAGGATCAAAACTAAATGGTCTTTAGTCGTGTGCAATAACCTTTAACCAACGAGGCACTTCGATATATCACAACAATAATAAGTTATTTTCGCTTGCAATATCAATTTATTTTAAATAGATATAAGCCGCAACGGGAAACCGCGTAATTGTTCGCTGAACAGAGCAGTTTGTTATTGTGCTGCTTCGTACAAATCTAGACACATCTTCGTTCCGCGGTTTTGTACTTACAATTCTCATTTAAAGTAGATTTTACTGAATAGAGATATGTCTCAATGGTCTTTAAGTATGACTATCATTCTGTTATACTAACAATAGCAAGTATAAGAGATCACTTTTTAAGGTTCCGTACTCAAAGACAGTAAAGGTAACCCTACTAAGCTTTCGTCTATGTATATCTATACTAATATAATAAAGCTAAAAGAGTTTGTTTGTTTCACGCGCGTATCTCAGGAACTACTGATTTTTGTGTTACTGGGACCATTTACCAAGAGAGGCGAAGTACTCCGAAGAGTAAGAGAGAAATGTGAAAAATTGGGGCAAAATGTTCAAGATTTTGACTTCCGTTGCGTGCACTGCGGAAACGGTTGCACGTTATAAACGTTTAATAATATGTTTAAATATAAACTAAAATGTTATTATAAATTGAAGGGAATTACAACACGGGCAGGTGTTGAACCGGCATCAACAGCGTTTCGAGCTGTTGCTCTAACCAATTGAGCTACCTTAAATCGAGTCTATCTAAAATCGAGTCTATCTAAAACCGATTTATAATTTATATAGTGCCATCATGTGAGTCAAAAATATTAAAGTTTTCCAATGTTTTAATATGTAATTTTCAATAAAATAATATTAACCAACCCACAGTTGGGCAAAGGGCTTAGGAGCGTAGACCCACTAGGCTGCTCCACTGTGGGTTCAAGCTTTACCGCTAATAAATTAGTAATGACAAGCGAGACCGCATACTCTCAAAACGGACTTCATTATAATATGGACTATTATTGCGTAAATTATATATTCAATCATTATAAATTTTAAAATGATTTTTGACTGATTTGGTTTTTTATGATAGAGGAAGACAGACAGGCGTAGGATTCACTTGATGATTGATTCGATATTCCTACCTTCCATTTAATGTCCAGATTCCCTGATAAAGTCCAACATCTTACAAAAATCTTACAAATAATTTACAAAATGTGGACCAAATGGGGCTCGAATGAGACTACTACCAACTACCTACCAACGAGACGTAAAATTCTTAGTAACAGAGTTGGTAGCAGTAATCGATTAGAGCAATAATTAGTAAGTAAAGCACGGAACGCTGACGATACCGGTTCGATTCGTGGCCGAGGCGAAATTTTTTTTCAATTTATTTTCGATTCAATCTATATAATGACAGGGCTCCTTTTCCACCGGTTGTGTACGGAACCCTAAAAGCCACACAGTTGTTCGGTGCACTGACGATAATTATTTTAATATCGGAATTCGGATATGCAGCGAACAGTGTCGAGCGAGCAATCTATTCCGGTTCAGTTGAAACCATAATTGATCTTGTGTAATGACGTTTTTAATAAGCGAGAGCTCTTAAAATGTTTCGCTGAACGTGAAACGGTTTGAAACTGTTCTCAGTAGAGATGGGCGTTCGGATACGGTTAGAACCGAATCCGAAACCGAAATGAGCTGGCAATTATTTTAAGAATTGATTCAGAGTATAATCGAATTACTGACGCTACTGTTGACAATAATGTGTAATCTCAGGAATTACAAGTTGGAATTGAAGAATTATGTTGTATTGGTTAGAGCATTTACCGAAAAGGCTTTGAGCTATAAAACTTCACGATCCGATCAGAAGGACCAAAGAACACAGTTGAATGTAGAAAATATCCGATTTCTATGTGGACGAAGTCGCGGGCAAAGATATTATATAGCTATATTAGGACACGTTTAAAGAAAACGAGATAGATATTCGTTACTATGCATTATTCTAAGTTTAAATATTTTAAAGTTTAATTCAATAAAACACTTTGTAGTTGTTGGTCACTTTTTCTCCCCGGAGGGGCGCTGAAAACCGGCGCTTCTCCTCTCTACTCTTGAGTGGTGACACGCCGAGTGCTTTCCCCCATTTCACCAGCACTCTTCCAAGTTCTTTTTCTTCCTCTTTTTTTTAATCTTGTGAAATAAAAGTTTGAGCTTGAGTTTACTTTTTACTACTTACGATTGCACAACAAAACCCAAATAATCTGTCTTATAAATCTTTTTAACTAACTAATGTTATTCCTAATTGTTCAAGGGTCAAATCGAGAATATGGGAACATTTGACGAGCTGGTGTCCTCAGGAAAGGATTTCGCCTTGATGCTGTCCAACTTACAAGAAGGGAAAGACGAAAATGACAACTCAAGCTTGGTAAGTTATTAGCTTATACCAGAAATGTCAGATAACTATAAATTAGGATACGTTGTTAATAATTGCTGTATTTTTTATTAAAATAAACGTTGACATAAAATTCGAGTTGCAAATATGTGTTTGTATAGAGGAGAGAAAATCATGCTGTTCTTTGATGGTATATAAAATACGCCAGTCGTATAATATCCAAATATTTGGAATTTAACAGACTGCAACCGAAACGCGATTTACGGGTTCTTCATCTGTGAACGGAGGATTGTGACCCGTACGGAATTTCCTGGCGAAGTCCAATATTTCCCAGAAAAGTTTTAGACTAATTAGAAAAATGATGGACTCGTTGGGTATCGAAATCATGACCTGTTGATTAAATAACTGCTACCATAAGACCAACGAACCCGTTGCCATGGTAGCGATGTATGGCTATCCGTATTATTTTGCTTTGACTTTTTTCATAAGATACATTTAAATAAAACTCCGTGTCCACGACTTTCGCAAAGCATCCGGAACATGGGGCCGTAGTTAAAATTATTTTGATTAATACATATCGCGTTTTAAACCGTAAACTTTTTCTTTAATGTGTACTACTCGCGTAATCTACAGAGAGTGTTTAAGTTACATTACTACAAGTTTAATTAATATGTTGAAATATTTACAGAAGGGCGATGATAAGGAACGGCCACAACTGATCAGAGCTCTGTCAAGCACGGACAGTGAGGATCTAGAAGAATATGAAGCCCAGAAAATGGCAGCCGAAGAAAGGCAATCAGGAAACTTACGCTGGGAGGTGATTACTGCGTACTTCAGGTCAGGGGGGAGCATCTGGTTCATACTGTTCACTATGGGAATAATATTGACCGCCGCTGCTTCCGCTGCTGCTGCTGATTACTGGATCAGTTTCTGGTAATTAAATACTATGATAACTTTATAAATATAAATATAATGTTTTTTTTACAATCAAGAGAGGCAATATAACCCTACAACGACTCAAGGAAATTCCATTGTAGTACCCATTTTTAGCATAGTGACATAAAATTAATATCGACATAAATCGGCAATCTCCTTATAATCTAATGTCATTAGATCCAAAACTACGTTAACCTAAAATATTGTCCATAGTTTACGTGAGTACAAATTTATATAAAACACTTTAACGGTTTAAAACGTGGTGGTAGTTTGTTAAACTTTTAAAACCGTGGTCAGGGCCGCTGCAAAGCATCCGAAACGTCGGGCCGTAGTTAAAATAATTGTTAAATAAATTTAACTAATATACATCGCGTTTTAAACCGTTGAAGAGTTTTATTTAAATGTGTACTACTCGCGTAAACTACAGACAATATTTAAGATTAGCGTTGTTTTGGCTCTAATTTCATTAAATAATAAACAAACTGGCGATGCATATTATGTTACTTAATCTAATCTTTTTTTATTCGCTATCTCTTGTTAGATAAATAAAAAAAAAACTATTTAGAAACAAACGTAGTCATTTTAAAATTAATATTACAATAATATTTATTGAATAAATACTACTCGATTAGTATTAAGTATGACAAATCAATGACTGTTACAAAATATGCAAAAATGTGGCTTGAAGGGAAGTGTTTAATACTGGACATTAATACTTGTAAACTAGATATTAATATATGTATTCATAAATATGGCCAAGTCAAGCTTATCTATCAAGAAATGTGTAGAACATTTCTTGATAGATAAGATAAGTAATTTAATTTCATTTAATTCAAAGAATTTTAATAAACCTTAAATAAAAAAAGTTAACGGTTTAAAACGCGAAATATCTTAAACTTATTTACAAATAATTTAAGTACATCAAGACGTAGTTAAAATATTTTGTACTTTTTATTTAAATGTGTACATATAAACTGCACTAATGTTAAATTAATTTTTTGAGGTTAAAAGTATTTGTATATCATATAACTTATAAGCAAAATGCGATGTCAACCGATTTTGACTTTTGACATTTTGAAGATCTACAGACTGAAGTCGAAACGCAACTAAAATTTATAGCTTTTATCTGTGAACTGTAATTGGATTTTTAATATCTTTAACACTAATTTTGTCGAATTTGAAAATAATTTAGAAAAATTATTAATAGATTTTAAAACACGTGGGAATCGAACTGACCACGATATAAGTCTTATATTCTTATAGTCAGAGTATAAGTCTTACATTGTTAGCATTAAACCAACAGCCTGTCAAATTGTAACTGGCTTTGTAAGGTATCATATATGTACATACTATACAGATAAATCTATACTAATATATGAAGCTGAAGAGTTTGTTTGTATGTTTAAACGCGCTAATCTCAGGAACTACTGGTTCGACTTGAAAAACGTCGTGGGCAATAGCTTAAATCTAAAGATGAAGAGGGGGTTTGCAAAAACAAATTCGGATGCCCAAAATAACTGTTCTATGCGGATGAAGTCGCTGACACAGCTAGTTATATATATTAAGAAAGTATGTGATGCATTTCGGTTTGATATTTCTAGGTCCAATCAAATGGCACAATATGAAGAGGATATGCAAGGAGCTGAGTTAGGTAAGCATTTAATATTGTAGAAATCGTATCCAATTTAATAACACAAGAAGGTTAACGTTCCATTTCAAGAAACTGGGCCAATATACGGACTGGCAAGCGAAGACAACAAAAACGTTTTACATTCAAATTTAAAATGTATTCCGCAAATGTAATTGTTCATTGTTGTAACTCGAGGCTTGTGAAAAGTGTAAACACGTAATCCCATTCCCCTCCGTGGGACATGGGGCAACTATATATTTTTGCCCGTCTCATTGATCGGCTTGATCAGATTTCTTTACCCTGCTCCATCGAAATAATCTATTTTTTACCGAACCCACGACCTCTCGCGCTTAACGCAATGCTACTCCTAGGCAACACGTTATAGCCATTAAGCTACAGAGGCGGCCTCTCGTGGCTAAAGTACACATTTCTGTATCCTTGATAAGACGTTTTTTCGGGTTTGAAAACTCATTGCTTTTAATACGCAGCAATAACTTTAAATACTAGTTAACTTTATTTTTACCACGGCCAACGTTATGCATGCTTTGCAGTAGCAGCGGTCATGGGGGGATTGAAAAGGAACGATGACTTGAAACTACTACTACTCGCGTAAACTAAGGACAAAATTTAGGTAATAATTATTTTTCCAGATCCCGGTCTGGACGTCCAAGTGGGTCCGTTTACAACTGGCCAATATCTGATCATCCATGGCTGTATAGTAGCAGCGGTTATCCTCTTCACGAACATCAGGGTGATACCGTTCGCCACGCTCTGCTCCCAGGCGTCCCGGCGCCTCCACGACTTCATGTTTTCCACGATGATAAAAGGAGTTATGCGCTTCTTCGATACCAGTTCTTCAGGTGAGGAACTAGGAGTCTTTCTACAACATTTTGTACACTATCAAATATTGCAATTATACCGTTAGTTACATTCTCATGCGTTTTAAACACTAGAGGAAATATTTTTATAGATAAAGTATAAATGTTAAAAAATTGACGTTAAGTTAAAGTCGTGTTAAGTCGATGTTAAAGAGGTAAGCGAGTAACCAGAGCCAATGAATGTATTGCAAATGATTTATTTTATTTTAACATAATATTGAGATTACACGGAAATTAGGAAAGTGGAATGCTAGAAATGGAAAAAAGAATATTGGACTTTAATATAAATACGTGAATATTTATGATTATTGCTAGCTATGCAATAAATTAGAATAAAATAAAGGTGTACGGGCATTTGTACTGATGAAAAATCAAGTACGATTCGGAATCACTAAAACTTTCATTTGTCTAAAAGACACAGCCATTTCTCAGACATTTAAAACTGGATTCGGTTTCACCACCAGCAAGTACATATTATAACTTGTCTATACATCTAAATATTGTCGTACTTTGACGTTGGATAGCGCATTGCGGCTCCCGAGTAATATGTAAAAGCTTATTATTAATTCTGATAGTTAACCGCTTGTTTGAAAGTTGCTTCGTAACTAGTATATAGTTACGAAGCTTCTTCATTAAGGCTTAGAACTCCAAAAGCTCCTTTTTTGTTCAATACTTCGCAAATGCTGGAAGAAGACAAATTTTTTGACACTTTTAACAGTTTAAAACGCAAACTTTATTACCTTATTAGATAAAATTAATTATATGACAGCTCTTAAAATCGAATCGACTTATTTTCTATCTTTCACGCAGGTATTACTTTAAATTAAAACACTACAAACGGTTTAAAACGAAATACATTCGTAAATTTACTTTAACTACGACATTTCTTAATTACTATTAATTTGTGCTTGTAATCGTTACAAATGTTTTATTTCCATACAAAGATGCTAGCCTTTTAAATAAAATGTTTAACGGTTAGAAAACGCGATGTATATTAGTTAAGCTTATTTTAAACTAATATAAATCGCGTTTTGAACCGTTAGAGTGTTTTAATTTAAAGTAAAGTTAAATGTGTACTACTAGCGTTAACTACAGACGATACTAGCCACTATCATATTGTACGTCTTAAAAAAGACCTAAAATAAATAACACTAAAAGATGTTTTATTTGTTTATTATATGTTGCGTTATTGTGTTTCAGGTCGTATCCTCAACCGTTTCACAAAGGACATGGGTGCGTTGGACGAGATATTGCCGCGTACCCTGTTAGACGTTCTGCAGATTTACAGTACTCTGTTGGCCATTTTGGTTCTAAACGCCATAGCGCTGTACTGGACATTAATTCCTTCGGCTGTTCTGATGATTCTCTTCATCCTATTTGTTAAAGTGTATCTTAAGACTGCGCAAGGTGTCAAAAGATTGGAAGGAACAAGTAAGTTGTTGTATTAGCGTTAACATAAACATTTAAATAAAACACTTTAACGGTTTAAAACGCGATATATTTTGGTTAAACTTGTTTGAAAATTATTTTTAACTACGTCTCTGACCGGAGCCTGTAACGGAGTCACCCCGTGACCACGGCTGCTGCAAAGCATCCGAAACGTCGGGCCGTAGTTAAAAATAATTTTCAAACAAGTTTAACTAAAATATATATCGCGTTTTTAACCGTTAAAGTGTTTTAATTAAATGTTTTATGCTCTGATCTAACTTCGATATTACTAGACGAACACTTCTCAAATTATATTGTAGACATTTATTGCATTCTTTAACTAGAGAGATAAGCTTAGTTCTGTTTTCTAGCAAAGAGTCCCGTCTTCTCGATGGTAACGTCGTCTTTGAATGGCATTGCCACCATCCGTTCAGCTGGAGCTCAGGCCAGGTTAATTGATGATTTCGACAGACATCAGGTTTGTAAATAATTTAATGTCTAAGACTTAACTGCTGATTATGAAGTCATTAAGTGCCTAAAAGGGGACTAAAGTTCCTTTTACAGTCATTCACTTGTTTGGTAAACCAAAGCCAAGCTTACAGGTACGTACGGACAGCTAGACAAACATCAAAGATTGAAAAATATACATTAGGTTTACATACACAAAAATAACTATATTTTATATATAACAAGCATAAATAAATAATGAAAACTCCTTACAAAATAATGTCTCTCCCAAATTGTTCTTTCATCTAAGCGATTTTATATTATTGGTCGTCGTAATTGAAAGCTTCTCGACGTTTCGCCATCACGAGTTGATGACATCTCTAGACTTTGCACGTTCTCCTTGGGGGTTGTCCATTAATCACGTGACCTTTTTTTATAATTTTTAATCCCCCCCTCGCCCATTGGTGATACGTAGTGAGGTTTAAGACCAACCCCCCCCCCTGAGAACAACATCACGTGTTTGTTTAAAAATCGCGCGTTTGACGAAAAAATAAATACACGAGATATCTTACTATACCCCCCTCCCCCCTTGTGTTATTTTCGTGATTTTTATCAAACCCCTCCCCCCCTTTCAAGCCACACGTGATTAATGGACAACCCCTTTACGACGGTCCGACGAAAGCCCAAAATGATTTTATAATAAAATTGGAAGGTAGACATTAACAATATAGTATAATAAGTGATCATATCTTTTTCTCCATAGGACTTACACACATCAGCCTGGAACTGCTATTTGGGTGGCGGATGCACGTTCGGGTTCTATTTGGATACGATGTGTCAAATTTACCTCACTGTTATTGTGTTCGTCTTCCTCTACATAGATTTTGGTAAGATAATGTTTAACATAATTATTCGGTTGTTAACTCGACGACACAGCAGTGGCTTTCGAAACCTACTTACGAATTATTTCTGTATGCAATATATTCCGCGTTTAAAACGGTTAAAAGGTGCTGAAAATTACGTATTGTATCATTGTGCAGAAACTTTTTTATTACAAATTATAGTATGACGAAATTTATGCTCCCTGGGTCTTCGAACCCAAGACCACTTATTGTCTCTTCTCATAACACTATTTTAGACGAGAGATTAATTTATTTGCTCATATTATCGCTTCATATTTCACGTATGGCGATAAAATATTAGGTACTAATTGTAGCATGAAATGCCTGAATCGTTTACAGTACAAAATATATTAGTTAACTTCATTTTAAACCCCATGACCACGGCTAATGCAAAGCATCCGAAACGTCGCGTCGTAGTTAAAAATAAGTAAACTAATATAAAAATTTTAAACCGTTAGAAGAGTTTTATTTCAATATTCAGTACGTTAACTTAAGCCCTTTTTTGAATTGGGTTATTGTAGGATTATAAGATCATATTTCCACTTAGGCAATTTTCAGCAAAAATATATTTTCAAAAATTTATGACACGGCCGGGATGCGAACTTAGCTACCGTGGCAAATATAAGCTTCGAACATCTATAACAATCCGCGCTGTTAAAATTGTTTTTTTTTTTTTTTATCTTAAATCTATTTTCTAATTATTGGACTCTTGTACTAATGTTAGTATATTTAATATTTTATTGTAGGCAGTCTTATAGCGGTCGGCAGCGTGGGTCTGGCTGTGACGCAGAGCAATATGCTTACAGCCATGTTGCAGCATGGTGCCAGAATGTTGGTGGACTTCTTAGCGCAGTTGACAAGCGTTGAAAGAGTGTTAGAGTATACACGAATCGATACAGAACCCAACCTCTTCGAAGCACGTAAGTACTTTTTTAACTTTTTACACACACCCTTTTTATATACTGTCTGTTTACGCGACTAGTACACATTTAAATAAAACACTTTAACGGTTTAAAACGCGATATATTAGTTAAACTTATTTCATAATGATTTTAACTACGATCCGACGTTTCGGATGCTTTGCAGCAGCCGTGGTCACGCGGAGCCTTCCCGTCTCAATTTTCAAATAATTGTAACTAATATAAATCTCATTTTAAACGGTTATTGTGTTTTATTGAAACACATTAACACAGCCTTTTATCACTAAAACTAGAGTGAAGTTGCGTTTTTTCGGTTTTTCTGTCAGACAAACGACACGGAAGCGGAATTTCAGCTATATTGTAATTTAATTTGAACATCTGACACATACAGGACAAACAAACGATTACAAACTCGAACGCACAATTTAGTATTTCGCGTTGTTTAGTTTTGACATTCGTTTCTGTGACTTACATAACTTTTATTAAAGGAAACATTTTTTTTATATTTTAAATTTAATGATAGAGTAGGACAGACAGCATGGAGTATACTTGGTGGTAGATAAAATACTCCAGGCTATAGCATCTGAACAAGGTGCACTGTCAACCTATATTTTTGGCTTTGCATGTTCCATAGGCTGAAACTGGATAGCGTCACGGCTTTTTCGACTGTGGACGGTGGTTCGGGACTTGTACGAAATCTCCATATTTTCACATACTCATACATAACTTATATTAAATGAAGTAAGACAGAGAAAATTAAAAATGTATTCAGCGTATAAACCTTTAATGTCCCACGGCTGGGCCAGTGGGACTTTATAGCCGATTCAAGAATTTCGACTAGCAATGCTATGATTCAACCTTGATCCAAATACCGTATACTAATGTCGGCTGGCTAGGGATTCGAACTGTGGCCGTAGTTGTGTCCACGGAATACACAATCTGTGAAATATACCACGAGACCAACAAGGAAGTAATCTTTTTCTAAAATACAAACGATTACGACGAAGGATTACGGTTTTATTTTATTGTAGACTAGCTGCTAGCTACGCATCCACATTTGTTTTTGCAAACGTCTACATCATTATAAATATAAGCTGCCCACGACATCGGTCGGGTCCCGTCGCTCGCGACCCGTCGTTCGGGTCACGTCGTTCTTGCAAGTTAAAAGATAGACATATACTGTCAGAGACATTTTATGGATCATGTAAGAAGAATCTTCATTTCATACACATTTTTTGGGAGTCTTGAACCGTTTTCGCAGCGTACGCATTTAAATCTCACAGAGATGAAACATTCCCCCTGTTTTGTTCACAGTTCCGCCTTTCTCGATAAATGCTCTAACCAAAAACAAAAAGAATTTTCTAAACAAATTCGATCTCGTCGTCCCTGCGATTAGCGCCTTCAAACAAACAAACAAACTCTTCAGCTTTATATATTAGTATATAGATGGACACTGAACACGTGGCACGCTAATACCCCACGTTTTATCAATATTCAATTAAAACTTTTCTACCTCCTAACGAAGGAAAAATTCCAGAGGACTTATTTCAATCTCAAATCAATAAGTTGCTATAAATAAATTAAAATGTACTTTATATTATTTGGTAGGTGTAAAGGAAAAAGAAATAAAAGTAGTATTTTTGAATTCTGAGTCAATTTTGGTGCAATATATCAAATTAAAAATGCAAATCCTAATAAACAACGGGTCCCGAGGTTGATCCCGTGAGCTCTAACATTTATCAAATCCATTTATATGTTTAAAAACATTAATATTTTTCACATGTTATTGCACATGAAGGTACTATATAATTTAAAAATGGAAAATAAATTGAAAAAAAAATTTTTTTTTTCGACTCGGGCAGGAGACCTACAGCCCGGAAAGCTGTCGATGCAGGTTCAAGTCCTGCCCGAGTCGAAATTTTTTTCAATTTATTTTCGATTTTTAAATTAAATCCATTTATAGTTTTTCTTAAACATGTTGGTCTGAAAATCTGCCCGGGTCAAGAACCACCGTTCACAGATGAAAAGTCCGTCTATCGCGTTTCCAGGCTGTGCAGTTTCAATGTCAACGGAGCATTATTCTATTATAGTCTGTCCTCTATCATAAAAAAGAATATTGGTAACATACGGTATTATTTATGAAGCTTTTTACCAAATTAATAAAATAATACCGGTAAATGCGTAATGCTAACGTACCTTTGATTTAAATAAAACACTTTAACGGCTTTAAACCCGATATATATTAAATTATTTTAACGGCCTGACGTTTTGACGGTAACGGTGTTGACGGTAACCACGGCTATATTGCGTTTTAAACCGTTAAAGTGTTTTATGTAAATGTGTACTATTCGCATACACGTCAGACAGCATTTAACATATCTTTGGTTACAGAACTCGTGGTGCCTCCAACCTGGCCGTCCCATGGAAGAATCGTTTTCCAAAATGTGAACATGCGATACGCCGTCGATGAAGCCCCTGTCTTGAAGAATTTGAACATAGTTGTTGAAAGCGGTTGGAAGGTAAAATTATTACAAAAAGTTTATAATGACTATACAATTGTAATTATAGACATATATACATAGACGATATCTAAGGATAGAGTATAAATAATGCATGCAAAACTTTTTAATTTAAAAACAATTTTTCGTATAAAAAAGTTTGTATATAACTTTTTATTTTCCACCAGTTCTTTCGATTTTTATTTATATTTTAAATTTTAATGCAAAATATTACTGTATTGCAACTTTGCAAGAATAAACATTTTAAACATACGTAAGGACCTTTGTAAAAGTAAAAAAAAAAAAATATTGTTGATGTGTATAGAATACAGACATAAACAAATTGTATAATTTTAAAACGTTGATAAAAACATGCATTAACCGAATTTGGGTCAACATCAATAATAAGTCACTTACCTAGTTAAAAAAAGGTATATTTACTTACCATACGCCTCCGAAACGGCTTGACCGATTTTCATATAATTGCATATGCACTAGTTCTGAGAATTAAACATGAAACAATAATTGTTGTTTAATTAAATAGTTAAGGAACATGCTATATACAACAAAAACAATACTAGCAATTGTTCCGCAAAACCTTGATTTTAATTTACTATGAAGCGTTTTTGGCGTATAAATGATTTTTAAGTTTAACTTTTACAAAGACCTGATGGAAATCGAACCTAGGATTTGTAACCAACCTTGCTACCACTAAATTAACGAGCTTGGGTAACTGTATTGATTGTTGCTCTTGGCAGGTCGGGATTGTGGGGCGGACTGGAGCCGGGAAGTCTTCGCTTATATCAGCGTTGTTCAGATTTGCGTACATCGAAGGGAACATTTTGATTGATGGCGTCGACACATCGTTATTGGCGAGACAGGTATATGTTGTACATAAGATATAATATATAGGTTTTGATAAGACATATATAACAAAGAAACACAACGTTTTTCACGATAGAAGGTAACATTTTTACGCTTTTATTTTTAGTTTTAAACCGTTAAACGAGTTTTATTTAAATTATATTCCATTCACCCCATTTAATATCTAGATACCAATCATCAAACATCGATGAGAGTGTCAACCACGTAATAATTTATCAAGATATGTATACAAATTGACAGTTGACAGTAGCACTGCTATGTACAACATTAACTTATTTATTTATATAGGTAAAGCAAAACTTATATGGTTAATAAGTAGATTCGCTACGTGAAATTATTATGGTTATTGGGCATTTCTACCGGATTAAAACGTGAAACATATCAGTTAACTTATATTAAACGTGCTAAGTTTATATCGGTTCTTATAAAACAAATAGTGTTAATTACTAATCAATATTCAACTTCCTCAATTAAATTCTTGCCTTGGCCTTGCAAATGCAGTTCTAATATTGTGTATAATAGTTCACGCGAGTAGTACACATTAATAGAAACCCTATTAACTGCTTATAACGCGAAATTTACTACTTGTGACGTATTTCTTTACCCGTGCCTAATCTAAGACGTTCAAAACGAAGTCGTAGATGAAAATAATATAATACGAGTTTAAAATGGTTTTAAATTTAATAAAATTATTAAAGAAGTTAATGGACTATAATAAATTGTGTCGTGTTGTGTCATGTTACAGTCGATTTTTTAATACTTGTGTCTCACTAAATTTTATATACGTAGATTTATTTACCTCGTTGGTAATGGTAGCAAAGTATGGCTAATAGCCAACGGGTCGGTAATCACCACTGGATCGAAACAAAAATAAATCAATTTATATTTTTTCGTCTGTAAATTTGGATATTACATGGGTGGTGGGCATATTGCATATCCGTCCGGGTCACCAACCACCGTCGACCTCTGATAATCCCGTTTTGTTTCAGTCTGTGGGTTACTGAATATCCAAAGCCAAAATCTCTCTCATCTGTTTAAAAGTTATATGGCTGGGTTATATCACATACCATCGAGTGATGCCCGTTTGTCCACCTCTATCATAAACGAAAATGCATGAAATGTTTTCAGAATTTGCGCTCAAAAATTTCGATCATCCCCCAAGAACCAGTGCTGTTCTCAGCAACTATACGATATAACTTGGACCCGTTTAATGTATACAGCGACGACGAATTATGGCGAGCTCTGGAACAGGTATGGATTTTAACTTCAAAAACTAGGTTAATTAACATTCGGAATGCTGAAAACCGGACTGAAATTTATTTTATTACAGCGAATGCGGCGCACGATAAATACAGCTTAAAGTAATCTATAAAGCATAAACATAAGTAATGGCTTAAAAACTTTAATATTTTTCACATGTTTGCACAAGATGGCTTTATGTATTATATAATTAAAATCGATTTTAGACTAAAAGAAATCCGACATGTGCAGAAATTGAACCGGCATTTTTAATTTATACAATGCCATCATGTGGAATAATAACGTCTGAAAAAAAGTTTTCACGCTGTAAACTCTGTAATTTCATCTTCTATGATTTCCTTAAGCTGAAAAGCGTAAGACATGTTAAGATGGAAATAATAGAATGTATCAATAGTTTGGAAAAATTGGCATGTAGTAATGATGGTAGGAGGAACTTTTTACATTAAAAAAAAAAGACACGACAGGACTTGAACCGGCATTTACAGCGTTCCGTGCCTTTGCTCATACCAACGGCACTGTACGGTAGCTCAATTGATTAGAGCAACGGCACGGAGCGCTGTGGATGTCGGTTCAAATCCTGCCCGTGTCACAATTTTACTTACTTAATCACGTTTGTCTATAACAGGTAGACTTGAAATCCAGCATACCGTCGTTGGACTTCAAAGTGACAGAAGGTGGAGCCAACTTCTCAGTTGGTCAGAGGCAGTTGATGTGCTTAGCCCGTGCTGTGCTAAGATCGAACAAGATCCTGATCATGGACGAGGCTACAGCCAACGTCGATCCTCAGTAAGTGGAAATATTCTTTTTAAGTAGTATAAACAAAAATAAAAAGATTAATAATTAATTATATAATTCACATTTTTCTTAACAATTTCTAATTTTTAAACTTTCCTATGTTGAAATCTGAATTCTGCGTATTAAATGAAAATATCGAAATTCCGAAGGGTCCCCCCCGCCGTCAATGAATATATAAATGACAGTAATTTTATACTAATTATATTTTAAAGCAATAAGTGCAAAACGAGCAAAGTAATTCCCAAACCATTCAAAATGATAAAAATTGCACGACATATTTTAGTTTTCACTTCTCCCTGCATTATCGGAATGCAGACCGTTTTTAATTTATCAAAAAAAAACTCTCTCTACAATAGTAAGCTGTGCCAGCGATTTCGTCCGCGTAGAATAGTAGTTATTTAGGCCATCAACATTTGGTTTTTTAAAGCTCCTTTAATTATAGCTGTTATCCCGTTGTTCTTGCAATTTAATGCTATAAGATGGACATCATCTTATCTCATACATTACAGATACAGAAACCGTTAGAGTGGAATAATTTTCTCGGTTTTTCCCATTTTTTTTTGCTTTTATTAGCCGTAGCGTATTGTTTTAGTCTAAAACCTTCCTCTAATGAATGATCTAATAAATACGAAATAATTTTTCAATTCGAACCTGTATTTCTTGAGATAATCGCGTTCAAACAAACTAATGCATCGCCCTGTGACTAAAATAAGCGATATATCTATCGTTTAAGATTAACTTGCAAGATTAAGTTTATAAAGGTGAAGTGGTTTGCAAAAACGAATTTGAATGCCCAAAATAACGATTCTCGCGGACGAAGTCGCCGACACAGCTAGTATTAGTGTAGATTTGAAATAACGTGTGATATTAACAGTTACTTATTCTTTTTCGTTTCTATAGAACGGACAATTTTATCCAGCAAACTATTCGTAAGAAGTTCGCTGACTGCACCGTCCTCACGATCGCGCACAGACTCAACACGATCATGGATTCGGACCGGGTTCTGGTGATGAGCGCTGGTGAAGTGGCCGAGTTCGATCACCCGTACAACCTACTCTCCGACCAGAATAGCCACTTCAGCAGCATGGTCAGGGAGACTGGCGAGAAAACCAGTGCACAGCTCTTCGAGATCGCGAAGGAGTGCTACTTCCAGAACGAGCTGAAAGAGGAAAGATGAAGTTAGCCGACGGCAGTGATATACTCATCACAAAAATACTGTGATCTTTAGCGTCAAACCAGTCATGAGCATGTAGTGAAGTTTCTAGAACCCGACGGTGTTAAGTGCATTTTGAATAGCTTATTAATCTTTAATAGTCCCTTGCAAGAACTTTCTCTTTAATAGCAAAATTATTAATTTGTATAAAACACTTGTACCGGTTTGAAACGCGAAATGTATTAACTTATTTACAATTTATTACTTTATAATTCATAACGGCCAAACGCTTCAAACTGCGTTTTGAACAGTTAAAAGTGTTTTATTTAAATGTGTACTACTCGCGTAAGCTACAAACAGTACAGTATTCATTTATTTATTTGTAGAATTTATGAAAAAAATGTATTTAAACCCAAGTAGTAACTACTTGGATTTGAGCTTTCTAGGCTGTCGTAATTGAAAAATGGTTCTCGACGTTTAGTGACCAGTCTTGACTTAGTCTAGGAATGAGCACCTGTTGTCATCCAATCGTGATAGAGAAACGTCGAGAACCATGCTTCATTACGACAATCAAAAATCCAAGTAACAAAGATATACAATTAAGAGTATATAGTCGTTTTTATTTTCTCTGCATTGTAGTTTACGCTAATGCTAATACATATACTGTACATAATAAATAAACCACCTTTGACGGTTTAAATCGCAAATTATTTTATTTATTCTTAACTTCGACTCTATGTTTCTATTAAACAATATATTTCGTATTACAACATTCTTTACAAAATTTTAAAAACCGCGCTACTATTGCTTGTCATCTAGTTAAAATCCGCTCAGTATTTTAAGCGCTACAGTGAAATCATTACCCTTCTTTGGGCCGCCGCAGTCGGGTAAAACATCTAAATATAATTTCACAATTGTTTTCATTGCTGGTTATCGCGAATAGTGTAAGGACAAATATCTAAATAAATTATTTTATTTTATAAAGTGTTCTTAGTGGATTTAATTGCCATTCTTCATGAAAACGTAAGATTTGAAACTATTTAAATGCGTATACGATTAATAAACAACTTATAAATTAGGTGTATGTTTTATTGAAAAACGTGTAATAACCTTTCCTAATATGAGCCATACAGCACATTACTGTAACTTTAATACCGTCAATTCTAAACAGAAGAGTACACCGCTTCGTTACGTCGCGTTACGGCAAATATCTTATTTTAATGGCACTTTTTTTATTTAAATAATTTTTTATTAAATAATTTACTTAATTACCTTATTATTACTGATATCGGGCCCTCTTAAAAGCCAACTGTTATTTTACAATTTATAACGATATGTGTTAACGCTAGTAGTACACCAAAAATCACTTTGAAAGGTCTAAAACGCAAAATATATTGGTTACCTTATTTATAATTACGACCCAACGTTTCACATCCCTCCTTGACGACTACTGCACGTATCCGCGACGTCAGGTTGTAGACAAATATAGAGCGTTTTAAACCGTTAAAAATATTTAGCTTCTTACCTGTTCAATAACACAGAAGAGGTCGTCGCGGATGATGGCAGCGGTAGATCTTATAACTCAGGTACATAATGATGAGGATGAGCCCCACGAACAGCCCCTGGACCCTGGGGTCATTGTAGAACGCCCCCAAATCCTCGCACTCGTCACAACAGTCGCCGCAGCAACTCATTATGGAAATGGGTTTATGGATTGGGTACCGAAGGCATTGTCGTCTTTTTGCTTTCTTGATTAGAGCTATTTTCAGTCTTATTTTTTTATTTCTAGTTACTAACAGCACATCTCGCATTGATACAATGACCACAAAAGATACAAAATGATCATCACTAGAGCCAGAGATATATACAACACATGGGGGTTTGAAAGAATGACCTCGGATTTTGCGAAAAAGTTGTCTTCCTTACTCAATTCGGTGCAGGAGCATCCCATAGTTTATATATTGTAATTATCAAAGATTTAATACTGGCATTGTACGTTTTATTTTAATATTGCTTGAGTTACATTTTAAATTTGATACTAACGTTTTTCTGTTTACAATATTATATGGCGTTGACAGGTCAATTTTTGACAACAATATCTGAACTTTTCACAAACACACGCCGACTCTTTTCTTTAAACTGACAGCCTTAAATGATTTTTATCACTCCAGTGGTCCTGGGTTGGTATTATATAGGGCATATATGACAATGGCTTGTGAATAAAATCGATTAGTGATACACTTACATTTCTGTGTCATAAGAAATTAAATTCACCTATAATGTTATAGATTTTTTTTCACACTTCATTGAAAAAGTTCCTATTTTTACATAAGGGTAAGCTCACACCGAGATGCGAGGACGCTTAGCGAGGCTTATAATTTAGTACTTCGCAGACGAGTTGCTAAAGCGCTTCTTGAAGTCGGTAGCGACAACCTAAATATATTTTTAATTTTTATATTGTTAGGTGAAAGTGTGAAAAATAATAAACCTTACAAACATTACACTCTGTAATTTCATCTTATATTATTAAGTTAAGAAGCATATCAAATTAAATCTGAATGCGTAAGTGTTAAGGTTGAAATTCCATTGTGCGAGAGATAGGTTGAGGAAATTCAATTACGAGCGAGACACGATCGGTTAGAGAAGCAGCATGGAATGCTGTGGTTTCCGGTTTTAGTCCCGTGCAAGCATATTTTTTTTCATTGTAATTGAATTTAAATTTTGGTATAACATTGTGGATCTAATAAAAATACACATTAAACATTGCAAGTGCAATAGTGGTTAAATTCTAGCGATGAAACGTGTATTTTTTGTAAAATAAATTTTGTAATGTAAATAATTTTGTAAAATAGTGCGCGCCATGTCGCTTGGTGATTTGGTGTAAGCTGACCCTTAAAGTAATTTTATGTTTCTCAGTTTCTTATGTATCTAATATATGAAGAAAAAAGGGAAAACACATTTAATTTTTTTAATAAACTTTTACATACATAAATCTTTTACACTACAAACATTAATTGTACTTGGTGCATTGTGCAACAAAAATTAATTATCTATATACATAATACAGTTCTCTTAAAATTACGTAAATTTTTCCTAACTTATCTACTAAATAAGAATCTCCAATATTATTGTTCCATATTTACCGTATTTACACATTTCAATAAAACATTTTTGACGGTTTAAAGCACGAAATAAAGTCATCATATTCAAGTCATTATATATAAGTTCTGTAGACTCAGTTTTTGCAACGGGAAACAGAGGGCGCTAGCGTATCCGTTTTTACTTTGCCATTAGGGATGCCCACCATTTATTATGTTTAAAATAGGGGGAAATATCTATTTCGAGTTTCAAACAGTTAAATTTGCTTTGTTTGAGACTTAAACTATAGTGAAGCCGTTTGTATAACATCTGTGTTATTGAAATATTTGCTTTTCGCAATTTCAAATAGCACTTTTCGCATGCTCTCGCCTGTTTCGTTAACCATGAAGCTAAAATGGCTTTGTGGGTTGTTCAACAGAATGTAAGGGTGGTCAAATTCCGCTACTTCCCCCTTGTCCATGACCAAAACCCGGTCAGAATCCATTATTGTGTTCAATCGATGAGCTATCGTTAACACTGTACAGGAGGCAAAAGTGCGTCTGATTGTCTTTTGAATAAGGTCGTCCGTTCTGAAAGATAAAAAAATATGAAAAATCATACTTATAAAATAAAAATTGAAAATAAAAATCCTCTGATTTTTATTTCTGTTTCAAAGTCTTTAAATTATTTACAAATTTGCGCCAATGTCGCTGATTCCTCGAAATAAAAGTCAAATAAGCAGGAATCGAAATTATTACAGATTATTGTCCTGACACCCTTAAAGCCACTTTATTGCCTTACAATGTTACATTTATTTATCAATTATAAATATATAATTAGATATTAAATAAAGATTAGATATGACTCGACAGAAGCAAGTATTTGTTATCAACATACAAATTTATTTATGACACTATATTACGCATAAAGGAGGAATAGTTTGAACAGTTTCAAACGCAAACTTAATAAAGAAGGGACTTCTAACAAATATTACCTAAATATATTCCCCGGTTTAAACCGTTAAAATTACTAGTTAAAATTAAGCAAATTAATAGAGACATCTTACTGAGGATCAACATTGGCAGTAGCTTCGTCCATAATTAGAATCTTGTTCGACCGCAAAATGGCTCTGGCCAAACACACCAGCTGCCGCTGGCCGACCGAAAAGTTAGACCCGCCTTCAGACACTTTGAAATCTAGCGCCGGAACTGCGTCCTTCAGCTCTACCTATAAAAGTTATTTGGAAAGAAAGGGCTCTTACATCTTTTTTAATAATAGAGGAGGACAGACAAGACAACTGGGATTTTACTTGGTATGTGAAATACCCCAGATGGCGCTGAATGATCATTAATACATTTCACGTTTTAAACTGTTATAAATTGTTATAGTTGTAACTTTTAGTTTCGCATCTCATTAGAAATGCACATCTCTAGTATATTTTTTAAATATATTAGAGATTTAAATAAAACGCTTTAACATTTTAAAACGCGATTTATTAGTTAAACTTATTTGAAAATGACCCCGTGACCACGGCTGCTGCAAAGCATCCGAAACGTCGGGCCGAAGTTAAAAATCATTTTCAAATAAGTGTAACTAATATATCGCGTTTTAAACCGTTAAAGTGTTTTATTTAAATGTGTACTACTCGCGTAAACTATAGACAGTATTTTATATTAGAGATGTAATTTTATATTAATAAATCTAATTTTAACGCTTTTTAGCAATTTTAATTTGTTACTAAAAGTAATAGATTAGATATTAAACTCACCAGCTCTAGGGCTTTCCAAATTTCGTCATCGCTGTATGAATCGAAAGGATCTAAGTTGTACCTCAGCGATGCGGAAAACAACACCGGTTCTTGAGGTATTATTGATATCTTTGAACGCAACATCTGCAATGGAAAACATGTTTCAAATGAGACCGCCCATTTTATATGGAAATAATTTTTTACGAAACGATATATAACTTTATATTGATCGAAAATAAAATGCCAATTAAGTACGTAACTCAGGCGCATATAATTCTTTGTAACTGTCATTTTGCAAAGCCTAGACCTTTTAAGAGCTATCCGACCGTCGTAATTGAGAAACGGTTCTCAATTACGACCTTTCTGCTTCGTCTTTATCATAATTGTATTTTATATTGACGCTTTTTACACGGGGTTCGAAAACCGGGACAACATTTGTCAGGTCACAGAAGTCTATAACACGAAGCATTGAAACGAACACAGAATCTTTATATGCCCCAATTATGGAAAATAGGATATAATTCAATTTTCATTTTATCTTTAAGTATATATCTTGTAAGTACCGGTAGTACTAAGACCCTAGGATTGGATCTTATAAATCTATACTAATATATAAAGCTGAAAAGTGTGTTTGAACGCGCTAATCTCAAGAACTACTAGTTTGAATTGATGTGAAACAACTAATAATTTGTATGGATTAGAGCATTTATCGAGGAAGGTGACCGCTGTGACTAATAGAAGTGAAGATACAACGGGAAATGTGAATATAACGGGGGAAAATTTTCATCCGATTTCCGAGGCGTACGCTGCAAAAACCGTAGAAGATACCCAAAAATTATGTATGAAAGAATGATTCCTCTTTACATGATCTAAAAAAAAGTCTGCGACGCTATATGTCTATCTTTTAAGATTAACTTGTAAGAACGACGGGAAGGGACGCAACCGACGTCGTGGGTACAGCTTAAAAAACTATTCTATGCGGACGAAGTCTGGCCCAGCTAGTTTTGTATAAAATCTTGAATTTCATTAGGAGTTCGAGTAATTTAAAAATCTAAATAAACTCACAGTTTTCGCTATTCCACGGGTGTCTATCCCATCTATTTTTATTTTCCCTTCGATGTTTGTAAGCCGGAATAAAGCAGCTATAAGTGATGATTTACCAGCACCGGTTCTTCCAACTACTCCGACCTTAAAAGATAATTAACCAATAATACGAGAATCGAATGAGCTAAAAATATATACTAATAATTAAAACTTTTATAAATCTCTGGAGCTATTGGTTCGAATTGAAAAAACATTTTTTTGTTGGTTAGAACATTTATTGAGAAAGGCTGTAGGACATGCGCTGTGACTATAATGAACAGGGGCGAAGATACAGCGAGAAATGTGAAAAAAAATTGGAATTATTGATCAATACGGGTTTTCACGTACGCATCGCTGCAAAAACGGTTCAAGAACCCAAAAATTATGTATGAAGAATGATTCCTCTTCCGCTTTAGGTCTATCTTCTAGTTAAAATAAATGTACCTACCTTCCATCCACCACTTATTTCGAAGTTGAGATCTTTCAGAACCGGCGGATCCTCCTCTCCATACTTTAGGTAAACGTTTTCAAATTCAAGTTTCCCATCAGTGGGCCATTGTTCTGGTGGTTGAGTAGCTGAAATAGTTCATAATTCATCGTATCATTGACTGAGCAAACAACAGTCGAATACGCGAAATATGTTTGATAATCACTTCAATTACGTCCCGACGTTTCGAATGCTTGTCAGTTTCGCGTTTTAAACCGTTAAAATGTCATGAGTATAAATTGCGGTAACAGACAATACTTGTAAAAGTTGGGCAGATGAGTAGATCTGGCTTAGGTCAAATCCACGACCCGTTGAATATTACCCATACATTGCTACCATCACTAACGTCCGTCAAAATTAACAATAAACTTACGCCCTTCTTCCATGTTGTCTTCACAAGATAGATTGGTGTATTCAAGTACTCTTTCTACCGAAGTCATTTGTGCCAACAAGTCAGCTGTAATCCTGGCAGCCATTTGTAATATCAACGTCATTGACATCGACTGACTGACAGCAAGACCAACGCTGCCCACCAGAATAGTGTCACCTTTTGTAACCAAATGTAAAGGTATAGAACGAATCAAGAGACAAAAAGGTTTTCTATTTTATACCTAAGTTTATTATAACTAGCTATGTCCACGACTTTTTCCGCGCGGAATAGTTATTTTGCGCATCAGACAACTTATTTATTTTCCAAAGAACCTCCTTAGTTTTGTCAATTATACTACTGATACACATTACATCGTCCTCGTCCTGTCGTTCTTAAAAGACATACTGTCGCTAATATTTTTTTAGTTTTTTAGATCATTTCAAGAAGAATCATTCTTTCATACACATTATTTGGTTCCCTTGAACCTCTTTCACAGCACACGCAGCGGAAATCCTCAAAGATAAGTATTTCCCCCCGGTATTTCCACATTTCCCTTTGTTTCTTTGCGTATTGTTATAAATAAGCTATAGCTTACAACCTTCCTCGATAAATGGTTCCACTAACCCAAAAATGTCAGATTTCTTCAGATTTATAAAATTAGTTAAAATGGAAAAAAGCTAACTATCATCAGTCTAGTCTAGTGCACTTGTGTGCAAAAAAAATGTTATTCGGGTATTAGGAATTTACTAATACGTTATTCCAGAATTTGGAAGTAGGAGATCATCACAGAGAGCACTTAAGCCGTCGGTCCCGGTGATCATCAGTGATTTAGTGGCGATAGTCGCTCCTAAAACTCTCTACTAAGCGAGAGAGGACCTTGTGTGTGTTCTCATGTAGGACATTTATAAGTTAAAACGAACCGAGATCTATGAACAGAAAAATCGCAATGACTGTTCCGAGGTATATTAAACCAATAGTGTCCAGGTAAAAACCAAACGCAGAAGCTCCGCCCAGGAACGAGAAAAATGCGCTCGAGTTTGTATCCTGAAAAAAATTAATGTTTTATGCGTCAATTTAAAAGATGTTCGACGACCAAAGAGGTGGACATTGTTTCTTATTCTATTAAGTGTGATTTTATTTAAAGGTATATTTAATGTTCAATATTAATTTAATTGATCTAAAAGCTGTAAGACTTCGTCTGTAATTCTGGATTTTAAATGAAGAACCATAGATGATAAAGCAATCAAGTTTAATTGCATTTCGGTTTTAATCTGTGGATTTCTCAATATCAAAAATAGGTCGATAGCGCATCTATTTTGATGTTATATGGCTGGGGCTACCATTAAGTGCTCCAAAAATATCGGAATTCCGTTCGGGTCATAAACCGCCGTCCACAGATGAAAAAGTCGCGAACTAATCGCGTTTCAGTTGCAGTCTGTGAGTTTCCGAATCTAGAGCCAAAATAGGCCGACAGCGCACATGTTTAGATGAGGGTGGAGTATTTCACCTACCATCAAGTGAACTACCATGCTTGTCTGTCCTATATATTAAAAAAATTCAACACATACCTGCGCTTGATCAAACATTTTCAGCAATCGATTTTGTGAATCCGAACTTCTTATTGTCGCTAAACCAGAAATTGTGGAGCTTATCATACTAAATACTGGGCTTTTAGCTGTAAAAAAAAGAAATTCACAGTAGAAGTATTCCTGTTTCCACCTATTAGCCTTAGGGCGACCATACATCTGTCTTACTGATCGATTTTATTTACAGGTAGGTAGTTCAACCAAAAATGTTAGTAGTAGTAAGTAGTTAAATATGCCTGTTCGAAAGAAAATATTGCTTTCCCGGGACTCGAACCCAGAAACAACACCACGTATCTATTAAGCTACGCATGTACACAGAAATAAATAAAAAATAATTTTGAATTAGAAAATGAGTTAAACTGTGATACGATTATGTCAGCTAGCCTTCGTGAAGAAACAACCTGATCATTAATCTGAAGGACAGACAGACGACTTAGTCTGACTCTATATAGATTCTAACACATCATTATCAGCCCGTTTGGGCCCACTGTTGGTCGTACGCCTCTCCCAAAGCAAACCACTCGGCCATCTCTTGAGCTCCGATCTAATAGACTCTAAAAAGGGCAAACAAAAACACGTACTAGTGCTCTCCAATCTTTTGACAGCTTGAGCTGCTCGCAAATACCATCGGAAGAGGAAGAAGAAGACAATCAGCAGCACAGAAGTGGGTATCAGCGTCCATGGAAGCGCTATAGCGTTGAGCGTGAGTACACTTAGCGCGAACATATACATTTGTATAGTCTCTAAGAAACTTCGCGGTAACGTTTCGTCCATAGCACCCATGTCCTTCGAGAATCTATTCAAAACTCTACCTGAAGAAGAGAATGAGAGTTAGTATTCATAGTTCAACAAACAAGATTTTTAGATAGAAGAGGACCGACAAGCAAGGGCTCAGTTGATGGTAGGTGAAATATCGTATCATCACCTTAACATGTGTGTTGCCGACCTATTTTGGCTCTGGATTCGGAAATCCACAGAGTGAAATCGAAACGAGATTCAACGTCACGGCTTTATCGTCTGTAGACGGTGGTTCGCGACCCGGACGGAATCTCCATATTCTCACCGTACATTTTATATCTAGATTTCCAGACGAAGTTGAACATGTTTCGGAAAAAGTATAAATTTCCGTCTGGTTACGTGTGTCCGTTTACGTCGGGCCGTGATTAAGATAATTTTCAAATAAGTTTCACTAATATATCGCGTTTTGAACCGTTAAAAATATGAGCCGTTGTTTATTAGCCATACGTTGCTACCACTAAACCAACGAACCCGTCAAATTTTACAGTGTTTGCCCGACTCTGTAGACAAATGGTTAAACGTATTGCCCAGCATTGTGTTAGGCGCGAGAGGTCCTCGGTTCGAAACCCAGGGAAAAAAAATTGTTTCCGTCGAGCAGGGCACAGAAGTCTGATCAACTTCTTGCCCGTTAAAAGAAAGGATCAGTGGAACGGACATAGAAATGTGTTCGCCCCATGCCTCACGAGAGGGAAACGGGCTTTCACACTCACACAGTCCCTGTTTCATTTCTCTGATTCAATTGAAGGGATTCAATTGAATATTTAAAACTTACCAGAAGGATTTGTATCGAAGAATCTCATCAGGGCTCTGATTAAATTATTAAACATATCATTATGCAGATTGATCGAAGCACGCATCGTTGTTACAACAAAGGTAAATATTCTCGTGTGCGTCATAATCAGTATGTATACAATAGCGAATCCACTAATTAAAAGATATTGGCCCGTAGTTAGGAAGCCCATTACGACGTCCAAGCCAGTATCTGGAAGTAACACATAACGTTTTAACTTAATCTTCAAACCATTGCACTCTCGCGCAGGATATTCAAATCAAATCAATTAATCCAAACCCCTAAAAAATAATACACAAAAATACAATGACATAAATAATAATAAACGTCATCGCTGCAGACGTTTACGCGAGTAGTACACATTTGAACAAAACAGTTTAACGGTTTAAAACGCGATATATTTTACGTTTAGGATGCTTTGCAGCAGCCGTGGTCACGGTGAGACAAAGCATCGGACACGTCGGGCCGTAGTTAAAAATAATTTTCAAACAAGTTTAACTAATATATATCGCGTTTTTAACCGTTAAAATGTTTTAATAATAAATGTATGTGGAGCGACACCACTCAGTTTTTGTTGTACCTTGTAAGTTTGTACCTTGCAAGCACAACGCGGATTTTCAGTGATGCCCCATGCTTTACATTTTAAGGAGGGTTTTACAATATGTTTATGTACAGAAGGACAGACAAACATACGGCTCACTTCATGATTCATAATAGCCATGTAACGTCTCAACACAATGCACATTGATTAGAACATGGCTGGGGGTTGATTTTTAGCTATACATGCTACTATTGACCGACGAGAGATTTTAGGATCTTATCTTAGGATAATTCCAAATATATTAGAAACGTTTCACCAGATCTGGGATTCGAACACAGGACTTCGTGATCAGAAATCAAGCGTACTAACCTTTAGACCAACGGCGTGTTTGCAAATTTACATAATTATATGTACCTTAAGACGAATCAAACAACACATAACAGACATGGTTCACTCGCTTTGTTTGGTCAAATATATTGTCTAAGTCTGCATGCAGCGCGAGAGGTCCTATGTTCGAATCCAGATACAATAATTTAACAGAAAAAAAACAATAATTTAATAGGGCTTTTTCTTGGTTTAAATGTGAAATGTAAGTAATAACCGAATGAATTTTAGAGTTGTGTTTCGCGTTTAAACCCGTTTAAAGTGACTTATCTGATCTTCAACTATTACCTGATTCCACACCGGGAGGTAGGTTTTGTTCATATTCGTCTACCTGATTTGTCCTGAAAGATATATAATGTTAATACAAGGACGAGGAGTATATACACACGTATATATGTCACCTTACCAATAGCTGACCCAGTAGTCACTGAAAGAGACTCCTACTTGAGTCAGCAGTAAAAACAGCAAGGTGAGTCCCACCCATGTCCACGATTGCACGCTTTGTAAATATTTGGACACGACCTTCCATTTTAAATTTCCTTTCGCTCTTTCCTCGGCTTCTAAAATTTGCTCCTTCTCTATTCTCACTGCGTCCTCGCTCCGAACTGAGACTCTTGAGACACCTCGTATGAAACTAGGCGCTTTAGTTACCTAAAATTAAAAAAAAAATACAGGTTGCACTACCAGTGAAAACTTGAATATCAACATTGTGCATTTTTGATATTCTAAAATGAAGTTCTGTCTGAAGGCTACGTTAGTAATACACATTTAAATAAAACACTTTTAACGGTTTAAAACGCGAACACGCGTCCACAGCCGCTGCAAAGCACCCGGAACATCGGCTGTAGTTAAAATGTTATTAAATTAAGTAATAAATATCGCGTTTAAACCGTTAAGTAAAGTGTGAAAACAAATTATAAGTAAGGTTTACTAATATATTTCGTTCGAAACCGTTTAAGTGGTTTATGTCGAGATACCTTTTTCTGAGTTCGCATATCCACTGTGGTGTGGTAACACATGCCTAATTTACTGTTCTCAGTAATGCTGTCATTTACCGGAGAACAATAATTCGTGTACACAGATAAAAAATAATTATTACACAAGTCTCTTCTCTTAAACAGCGAGTTTGTCAATTGTCAAATGAGTCATAAAAACAAACCGCCTTGCTTACATTCTCGTTATTGTCCTCATCTGTGCTCTTGTCCTCCAACGATGTTAGCAAAGTGGAAAACTCTTTTTCCGATTTCAGTAAATCATCTAACGTGCCAATATTTTCTACAGAACCCTGCAAGAGATTTATCATATACAAAATCTATATCTATACTAATATATAAAGCTGAAAGCTGTTTGTTTGAACGCGCTAATCTCGGGAACGATTGATTCGAATTGGAAAAATCTTTTCTGCTAGTTAGAGCATTTATCGAGCAAGTCTTTAGGCTTTAGGCTATAAAACATCGTGCTACGACTAACAGAAAAAACGGTGGGAAATATCAAAAAATCGGGGGAAATTATTTATAATTGTGAGCTTCCCATGCGAATACTACGAAAACGGTTCGAGACACCCCAAAAATATGTAATAGAGAATGATTCCTCTTTAAATGATATAAAAAATGTCCCCAATACATATTGTCTTAATTACTTACTATCTAATTTAAAAAACGAAAATAAATTGAAAAAATTTTCGACTCGGGCAGGACTTGAACCGGCATCGTCAGCTTTCCGTGCTGTTGCTCTATCTTTTAAGATAAACTTGTAAGAGCGTCGAGAAGGGACGCGACCGACGACCAAAATGAATATTCTTAGCGGACAAAGTCACTGGCTAGCTTCTACTAGCTAATTTCAAATTAAAGCGACAATAACCATACATTATTTAGGACGACGATAACATCGGCGGCTTTGATGAAGTGTATTTGGTGAGTAACCAGGATACAAGTCTTGTTGCTGAGATATCCTCTGATACAATCTTCAAAGAGTTTCCGACCGACGTTTGCGTCCACCGCGGACAACGGATCGTCCAATAAGTAAATATCCGCCTGAAACAAAATAAGAATAAGCTCAAAGTAGCTTAACTGTAGACGTTACATATTTATTTATAGCACATTATATACAAAACAAATAAAAAAATGTAATCGAATAAGAAGGAACCTCTCCAGGCTTTGAAAAAGTAATCTCAGCCTTTTAGCACAAAGTTAAAATGGTACCCATTTATTTTTTTAATTGTAAGATTTGTACTCATTAATAAATTAATTATTTATTTATCAGATATTAAGTTAATATTAATTCACTCATAATTGAAATAAAGAAAGGAAATAATTGGACAGACGTCAGTATGTAGAACAACAATTTCCCATTTATTTTTTCTTTATTATATAACATGTATTACCTATAGGTAGCAGCTGTATGGACACCAATATTTATCAACATCGGTTAAGCCGTTAAAGAGTTAAAGAGATACATCCTAGCAAACATCAAAACTACAAAAGCGTTCGCCCATTCTAGTGTTACACAGATTAGAGTCTCTCTTATTAGATTAGAGTTTTAGCGCTCAGACCCACTACGCTGCTCCAGCAACCTGCAACCTGGCTTTTACGACTCCGTACACTAAATTGGTGATGACTTCGCGCTAGTAAACCAGCGTGGCGCATGATATCGACGGACTCGTTGATCTAATGGTAGTAATGTAACGATACGTACGATCCCCACTAGGTCCAACATGTTTCTATTTAAATAAAACACTTTAACGGTTTAAAACGCGATATATTAGTTAAACTTATTTGGAATTGATTTTTAACTTTGGCCCGACGTTACGGATGCTTTGCAGCTGCCGTGGTCACGGGGAGATCGAACGAAGTTAAAAATCATGTTCAAATAAATTTAACTAATATATCGCGTTTTAAACCGTTAAAGTGTTTTATTTAAATGTGTACTGCTCGCGTAAACCATAGACAGTATGTTTCTATTTTTTTTTAAATTTCTAATATTTCCGAAACTTGCTCGACTTCGTCTGGTCACCTGGATGTTAAATGGGTGGTGGGACTATAGAAATTCCGTCGGGTCACGAACCACCGTCCACAGATGAAAAAGCCGTGAAGCTTAATTATATCTTAGTTATAACCTTTTCAATGTCTTCCTTCTTGTACAACTTAGTCCTCACTTTGTCTTTCCCTAGCATGTTGTCTCTGTCTATAAGTGTTTTACACGATTTTGTTTTGTTTTTTTTTGCATATTTTAAGTTTAAGCTACTGTAATTGTGATAAAATGTCGACAGTCCTTATCCAATAAATAAAATAAAAAATTCCATATCTGTCCTCCTCTATAATTAAAAAAAATGGGGAAAATTATTTCTCTAATACCGCTTTGCATAAAAACCGAATCGTACAGACCTCTCTGTAGATCGCCCTTGCCAAATTGATCCTGGCTCTCTGCCCTCCGGATAATTGAACACCGCGCTCCCCGACTAGAGTTAAGTCAGCGTATGGAAATTGCTTAAAATCCGGCAGCAAACAACATACCCTGCAAACCTACCGCAATTAAAACATTAAGCGCTTAGAATCTCCAGAATATAACAACCAAAAGCTATGATCACATATAATTAAAGATTTTAACAGTTTAAAACGCGAAATGTATTAGTTAAACATATTTACAAATCACTTTAATTACGTCTCATGATCACGGCTGCTACGAAGCTTCCGAAACATCGGGCCATAGTTTAAATAATTTGTAAATACGTTAAACTAATATTTCACGTTTTAAACCGTCAAAATGGTTTTATTTAAATGTATACTGCTCGTGTAAAGTACAGACAGTATTTATGCTCACCTCGTTGTATTTGCTTTTATCATATGGCAAACCGAATATTATATTCTCCCGGACCGACGAAGGGAACAGCCAGGCTTCTTGGGAGGCGTAGGATATGGTTCCGTTTAGCTTGAAGTTACCACTCATTAAAGGCAGCTCACGAAGTAATACTTGGAGGAGGGAGGACTAAAATAAAAGATTAAATACAATTAAAACATCTCTACGACCTTTCCGAACTACCCAGAGCCAAAATTGCAAGGAATTTTATTTACAAGCAAGTATTTGATAGGACTTCTGTGCCCTGCCTGAACGAAAATCTATTGTTTCACCGGGATTCGAAACCAAGACCTCTTCATTAATGCAATCTTAACATGTTAACTATTTAGCTACAATAAGGGTTTTTTTTTATAGAGACGACAGGTGAGTATGGCCTCCACTTAAGTGATTGAAGGTGAAGCCATATAAAGGATGCGCTGTTGAGCTATATTGGCTTAGGATGTTTGGAAATCTACAGGCTGAAACCGAAATGCGATTAAAATTGATTTTTTTAACTGGCCGATGATTTGTGATCCGGGCGGAATTTCGTTATTCCTACCATCGATTTAAAATTCAGATTTCCAGACAATGTGCAACATGTAAAATATATATGTAATTTTGTTATTTCTCTCCGTGCAAAGGTTGCCTGGAAGAAATCTCCATAGGCAATAAGGCCGCCATTGCACAAACATCTTCTTTATTTGTATAATTGACATTTAGTGTCTTTATAAATGTGTTTGTCCAATTGTTTTATCATGATTTTTCATTATATATATATAACTCAAGACAGTGCAAAGCGTACTCAGCTATACTTAGCCACGTGCACTACAGACAATTAGTTAATAATTACATTGCGTGTACATAACGCACGAAAACGCCTAAATAATGATTTATTAAATTTCCGAGTTAATTTTAATTGCTTCGAACTTCCCGAGCTAGAGAAGGCATCTTAAAAAATCATATTTTACCTTTCCGGCGCCAACGGGTCCAATAACGGCGCAAAGTTTATTTCTGCGCAGGCGCACCGAAATGTTTTTCAAAGTAAGCGCGGTTGGGTCGTCGCTTTTGTTCCAAGTGGCTGAGACATTGTCCAACTCCACAATGTAGCCTTCAGTTCGCGAATTGTTTGATACTATTACAGAGAAAGTTGTTGTTAGTTATTTTTTTAAGATAAAGGAGGATAGGGTAGGCCTAAACTGCGCTAAAAAGACGCTGATCTATTTTGGATAATTCGAAATTCACAGACTTAAAATCGATAACCTCGCAGCTTTTTCGATACATAAGTATAAATACAAACGCTTTGTCCACCGCCGCTAGTTATTTCGAATCATTCTAAACACTGCCCGCTGCTTACGCGAGTAGTTAAATAACGGTTTTAAACATTGAAATATATTAGTTAAACTTATTTACAAATGCAAAGCATCCGAGACATCGGGCTGTAGTTAAAAGTTACTTGTAAACAAATTTAATATATCACGTTACATCAACCATTAAAGTATTTTATTCAATTTTTTTAAACGTTAAATACGAGCGAACATTTTGACTGTAGGTAGTCCGTCGCTTGCGCATAAGTCGTGCTGGTATATAAGATCTAACACATTTAAATAAAACACATTAACGTTTAAACGTATTTTTAACTACGGCGCGACGATGCTTTGCAATTTTCAAATAAGTTTAATTAATATACATCGCGTTTTAAACCGTAAAAGTGTTTTATTTAAATGTGTACTACTCGCGTAAACTACAGACAGTATAGGATCTAACGCATTACGCTGTCACAATACGGCGTTTATAAAAGACTACGAAATGAGAAATAGAAGAGCGTTTACTTACATAAAGATTGTCTTTTTTCATAAGTTGAATTTTGTCTCACAACTAGCGAATTTCCAGTCCCTTGCTTTCCATTAATTTCTGTATGTACTACTGACTTCCTGCCCCTTGCAAGGAGTGCGAGGTCTTCTCTTTCGTCTATAGAAAAACCGTAATTGTATAGTTTTGTATTTAAACACTGTTGTGGAGGACTCAAACCCGCGACCATATCGCTCCGTGTTTACGTCACTGCCGATGTTTTACCCACTTATCATACTTTTGCCATATATAAAGTATTTCGACAAACAGTTCTTGTGATGTATGTTGAACATACAAAGATATTTTCAATTCGAAACAATAGTTCCTGAGGTTAGCGCGTTTAAACAAACAAACTCTTCAGCTTTATAATTAAAGTATAAATAAATGATAATGACGTAAATGTTCAGCCAGGTTCAATGATCGACATTTTTAGTGTGAGATATCACTGATGATAAAAGAAGTCAAGAAGAAATTACATAAGTAATTCAATAAAGGTCCTTGAAAGCCAAAGTCGATCAATATTTTGTTGAAAGTATTGCTCAGTCCTGATTTAATTGGCTTATACTTTTATTATTTATAAAGTTACATCTTTGTAAGATCTAAATTTAACCTTAAGTTTTTACTTTTTAGTGTGTTAACGTTTTATTTATTATTTATTTATTTAATTATTTATTGCAACACACACATACACAAAGTACACAATATATTTTCTTAAAAAATATTCTTAACAACACAAGTTAAAACGATACATTATTCTTACAAGTTATGGAGTGCAATGGGCGGCCTTAGCTTTAGAGCGATCTCTTCCAGGCAACCCTTGTGTAAAATTAAATAAGATATATCATGGGAACGTGCAGGTTTTCTGTTGTGTCAATATTTGATATCACTGTAATTTACAACATATTCCGTTTTCTCTCTCATTCTCGTTGGCTTTAAATAATTTATTGTTATTTTGTTTTTTACTTTTCATTATACAAAGGTTGCCTGGAAGAAATCGCCAAAAGAGAAGCCTTTGCACTTATCATTAAAAACAAATATCTTAAATGACGAAAAACTTACCCATTACAAGGATATTTTTAATTCTCTCTAAAGACACGCCGAGTTCCGATAAACTTGCTATAGCAAGCGGCAAGATGAATGTCAAATTCATTTGTACTAAGTTCAAAAACAACTTTATCGGATAGATCTGTAATGAAAGGAAACAAAATAGAGCCAAACAGCGAAAAAGACTCAGATGCATATGCATGTGTATATCTCTCTATGTGTATGTGTATGTGTATGTGTATGTGTATGTGTATGTGTATGTGTATGTGCATGTGCATGTTCATGTGTATCTGCATGTTCATGTGAATGTTTCGTATATGCTAAACAAAAGTTAAACTTACCACGGTCGCTGAAAACAAATTCCCCGTCAAAACAATGGTTAGAGAAGTAATAAAGAGAGTGGTACGTTCAGCAAACATCATGAACCCAATAAAAACGCTGCGAACGAAGAGTGACCTTTTCAGAGCCCAGACCTCGTATTCTCTCGCCGCCGTTACTATCTTCAGGAATGATTTTTCCCATGCGTACATTTTGATTACCTGTAATAAAAATGTTACATAATGTTACAAACTTAAATTGTGTAAGGCTTCGAAAATTCTTCGAGCAATCGAGGAGCTGACATCCCCTGATGATGCCGAGACCGTCGACCGAACAGTCCGAATAACAATGATATGATGCTACATTATTATTTTTTAAGTTTATTGATAACTGAATTAATAAAAAAAAAGAAATATTTTTTAAGTTACCTGAATTCCATTTATAATTTCGCTCATCAATTTAATTCTCTTATCAGTTCTTGGCGCTGCAACTCTTCGTATAGTCGCTGTGTATTTTGTTAATGTCGCTAAAACATAAAATATTTATACATATATAATGTGAGAAGGTCCATCAACTAAATTGACAAGGACCCGACGTTACCTCCCTCACAATGGCAAAGCAAAATAAGTCGGGTCGCAGATAAAAGAATATATTTTTTTATCTTAAACAATTAAAGTGTTTTATTTAACTTAGATCATTAGTTCTTAATCGTCTTTGTTTATTCGTAATTAAAAATCTATTATTTTTGTCTACCAGTTATTTTTTTTTTCTTCTAATAGCCAGTTTTAAAACCAGCGCTACAGACTATAACAAAAACTCAACTCACCCTTACCACTTGTACTTATTACATTCAGTTAATATAGCTCAATATAAAAATGTTCTTATAGATAATAGTTATAAGAGATAACTTTTATTAGATAGGATAAAGACAATAAAATTTAATTTATATTTTTTCTGATGCACTCCTTCTGGAAATCTGAATATTAAATAGGCAATAGGAATATCGAAATTCCGCCCGCCGCCACGAACCACCGCCCACATGGAAAAGTGAAATTTAATCGCGTTTCGGTTATAGTCTGTAGATTTCCGAATATCCAAAGCCAAAATAGGACGACAGCGCATCATATATAGACTGGGGTATTTCACCTCCCACCAAGCTTCTGTCCTCCTCTCTTATTAAAAAAAAGATAAAATTCATATTACCTTGTATGGGCAAGATCAACAATATAACAGCGAAAAGACCGACCAACGGCGCGTAACCCGCTATGTTGTACAGAAAGAATAACACAATAGCAACTTGAAGTGGAACCAGCCATATGTAATGGAGAAACATCAAAGCTTGATCAAATCGCGCAATATCGTTCGATAAGAGATTCACAAGTTTTCCAGCCGCAACTTCACCCAGGGAGAGCTGGCTCATGCGGAGCACCTGTAAACGGGGAAACTTGTAGGTAATTTCATGGCACAAAATGACAATAGTCTTTAAAGCGAAGGCAGCTTAGTCGAGGCATGCGACATCTTTTGGTGACGTCATCCATTCGTGACAATGTCGAGGACGATATCCAAATTACGACGGTCGCGGAAACATTATACAGTTTATAGACAATATATTTATAGGTTTTAACAGCAAGTTACAGTATTAAATTACATATTATCTGTAGCGAGTAGTATGTATTTAAATAAGACGCTTTTTTGGTTTAAAACGCAAAATATTTTGAAACAATAGGGATACATGCTGCTCAAAGCATTTGAAACGTCAGGCCGTAGATAAAATAAATTGTAAATAAGTTAACGTACATTTCTCTGGTTTTAAATTGTTAAAAGTGTTTTATCTCAATAATGAATGCAAAAAGCAATGTATTGGTGTTCATCGTTGGCCTCGGACACTATTGAAAATTGACATTTCCCTGTGAAGTGTGTAATAATTAAAAATAATTCTCAATTAGAAACTGTAACATATATTAAGATATTTTGTTGTAGAGATATACAATTTTAATTTTAAATATCTTAATGTGAACATTTTAATTTGTTTTTTTTGCCGATTGTATTAGGGAGAGATAAACTTATGTTTTAATTACATGTTTGTTTTCTAGTTAGTTAATTACAGGAGTATTATTGTTTAATAAATTTTAATAAAAACAGACTATCATCTGATTTAATTCACGGGGTTTAATTTTGGTCTTGTTTCGACATACAACTATTTCCAAAAAAGACAATACTAACAGGATTTGACACACTGCTACTGCTTCAATAATTTTTTTTCTAAAGCAGTCTCTTCAATTACATTTCAATCTTGCGTTACTCATAAATAAACTAGCTGTGCCATTGCCTTCGTCCGCATAGAATAGTTATTTTAAGCGTCAAATTTTGTCGTTACAAATCATAGCTGTAACTGTCTTAAAGACATTTTTTTAAATCATCTAAAGACGAATCATTCTTTCTTGTTTTGGGCCTCTTCCTGAGATTAGCGCTTTCAAACAAACAAAGTCTCATCTTTACAATATTAGTCTGTTCTATTTTAAAGTCTTACCTTCCTATATATGACGGCTGAGAACGCAACTTTTAATTTCAAACTGAACCGATTCACGAACAGTGTGTTGTGATGCTGTGCCAGGAATCCAACGAAATTGCATACCAGCATTCCTAGGGCATAATATGCCGCTTCGCTTTGCGTCAGTGATGCGTTCACAGACCAGTAAGTGAGGAGTTCGGTGAATAAAATTGGTTGAATTGTCCTGTCGAATAAAAGATATTAATGATATAATTTGTTTTAAGGAATGCCGTTAAATAATCTAGCGCATAAACACTATAAAAATACCGAGATAGATATTTAAGAAGTAGAAATTAATAATATCTAAAAAAAAAATTAAATATGATTAACTAGAATTAAATCCACAAATTAAAATTAAGACTGCTTGTACGACATCTTTTCTTAATATGCACATCTAATTATATTGTCATCTTTTGTTAATATGCATACATGATGCAATACATACAAGGTGCACTGTTGACCTATCTTGGCTTTGGATATTCGGAAATTCACATACTGAAACCAAAATGAGTTTAAGAAACGTATTTAAAATTCTAATTTCCGACATGTTTCAGAAAAATTATAAATTGATTAGCAACATGTTGGACCCGATGAGTATCGAACCCACGATTGATTATTACAAGACTTGATAGCTTCCTGACGAACCCGTCAAGTCTAATCTTCAATAGCATATACTAACTACTAGCTGTGCCAGTGACTTCGTCCGCTAAGAATATTTATTTTGGGCATCGAAATTCGACGTCACGTTTCTTCGTTCTTGCAAGTTAATTTTAAGAGATAGACATGTAGCGTCCCGGACCTTTTTTTAGATCATTTAAAGAGGAATCATTCTTTCATTCATATTTTTTGGGTATCATGAACCGTTTTTGCAGCGGTACGCCTCGGGAACCCATAATGATGAATAATTTTCCCAATTTTTTTTTCATTTCTCGCTATATCCTCGCTCGTACATACAGTGCGATGTTTTATGATGGCCTTCCTCGATAAATGCTCTAATCAACACAAAATAATAAATTTTGAATTCGAACCCGTAGTTCCTATGATTAGCGCGTTGAAACAAACTCTTCAGCTTTATATATTAGTATAGATACAAGATAAGATTTATACATTTATACATAGTTTGAAATCCGATGAAATTAAAAATCTCATTTTACGACAAAGTGTAAACGTGACCAGATAATCTTCAAGAGTTTTCTCGCATCACGTTTTCACTCTCGCTTCGAATACGAAGTAATAACCTCTGCTTCAGGGAATTCCAACAATACGCACCTAGCTATCGTATTTATGAGGAGCAGAATTGCTCCCGGAGAGTAGTCCAGCCAATACGTGCGTAACAAAACACGCCATAGAGACGGCTCCTTGCCTCTTTTGCCAGCTCTCTCCACCTCCTTCAACCAGCTCCTACATAGAAAACAAAGTAATGAGTCATTTTTGAGTTTGAAAACAAATCTTTTTCACTTGTTATTGCTCGTGATAATATTATATAAACTACACATTTAAATAAAACACTAACGGTTTTGTTAGTAAATTCTGCAAGGACCCGGCCTTTTTCGCCGAACACCAATTTCGACGGAACAGATGGCGCTTGCGTAGCAGTTTTTACTTTGACATCAGAACCACCCTCCATCTTTTACGAGTTTATTACGAGTCTCCCCGTGACCACGGCTGCTGCAAAGCATCCGAAACGTCGAGCGGTAGTTAAAAATAATATTCAAATAAGTTTAACCGTTAAAGTGTTTTATTTAAATTACAAGTTTATTTCGAATGATAAAAATTCACGACACTGGTGGAATTTGTTACTGAGATACACAGGTTTTCGTGCTGCTGTTCCAACTAACTGTGGTACAGTTTTGATATGGTTGACTCGGTTGGATAGAGCAAAGGCACAAAACGCTGTATATGCCGGTTCAAGTCCCTAAACTAAATGATTTTTGTTTCTGTTTTTTCCACATTTCCCGCTGTGTCTAAGCTCCTATTAGTGGCGGCGCGTTGTTTTATAGCCTTCAACTTTCCTTGATAAATGCTCTACCCAACAAAGATTTTTTCAATTCGATCCAGTAGTTCCTGAGATTAGCGCGGTCAAACAAACAAACTCTTCAGCTTTCAATATAAGTATAGATTAGTCTACGGCGTAGCGCGGAGACCAATTATCAATCTAAGCCGTGACTATTAAAAAGTCTTTCATCATGACACACGCAATCAAAGTCCATTTTTTATCAGTTCATAATTCTAGTATGATTCTTACAGAATTTACATCGCTACTTCTGTTTTATTGCCTAATTTGTTATGATAAGGAATGCTGTTAAAAAATTCAGCACACACATACTTGCACTAAAATAAATTAAGTAAGGTTATTAACAATATTACGAAATAAACTATGTTTCGCTTTGAAGGCATTAACTATGCTGTCTGTAGTTTACGCGCGTAGTTCACATTGAAATAAAAATTTTAACGGTTCAAAACGCGCTATGTATTAGTTAAACTTATTCGAAAATTATTCTAACTACAGCCTGTCGTTTCAGCTTTGCAGCAGCCATGGTCACGGAGAGACCCGTAATCATTTTTACCATTTATTTATTAATAATAAATTTAAACCGTCAAAGTGCTTTGTTTAGATATTAAACTATTGTAAAAATTATAGTTAAATATTGTTTGTACTTTAAAGAAGTGGTATATATTCAAATATAGGATATTTGTACGTTGTTTTTAGTAACTAAACAGTCTCGCAAAGATCACGGTTACTGCGAAGCAACTGAGACGTAGGTTCATTGTTGAATTTAATTTAAAATAAGTTAACTAATATATTTTTTGTTTTAAACCGTTATAATGTATCGAGCGTTTAAGCTTATTTAAAAATGTTTTGTTTTTACAAAAAATTCTTAACAAAACTAAGAATAACTAATTCAGTCTAAAGAATAAGTAAATATTAATCTCATTGTTTTGTCTCGTTATCACTGAATTATAAGGTTAATATCCACGACTTCTTCAACAAACGCAGTCGTAAAGTGGTATAAAGTGTGGAACTAAAAATATTAATTAAAAAAAACACCAATGACTCTCCGATTCTAGTGATACACTTCTAATAAATTAAAACAATATTTACCTTTCCAATTTCGACCCAAGCCGATCAGAATCGTAGTTCTTGTTCGGAACAATTAAATCACTTTCTTCGATGTCCCTCCTGTTACCTTTGAAGAATATTGGACACACCCAACAAATGAAAATTCTAGATATAACATTTGGATTGCTCCTTTTTATTTCGTCCACATTTCTAAGCTTAGAATCCATTATGTTACACACTACTAGACGTAAAAACGCACCGATTAATACTATAATTCTTTGTTTGATGCGTCGAAGTACACTAGATAATAATTCGCCCACAAACGAACGATATCGAGTAGAGATATAATTTTATTAATCAATTTAGCACAATAAAACAAGATTACGATGTGCTTTCGTAAGTATAGTGTCATATTTTATATCACAAAGAAAGATTGTAGACTCGTAACGCTTTAAATACCACTGATTTTCAATTTTTCAAAAACCATTGATTTTCAATTTTGTGATAGACGTAATTCTTTACACAACTGTCAACTTAACCGTAGATAGTTTAAATTAAAACTTGTTTATGTTACATATCGTATTATTTTCTGCAACCTACTTCAGCGAAGATAACAGTCCGGTTTTTAACAATCTACAACTTGATTATATTGTATTAAAATAAAGTATGTACTTTATTTTCATACAATATATAGTATTGGTAAATTATAATGAGATATATAAAGAGAAAAAAGTAAAATAAATTACTTCCTTAACTATATATACAGCGGTCTGAATAAATGTTTAATTATAAAAAAGTAGTTAGGATTCGAGAGTTCTGGCTCACTCGTCGGGGCCCGTCGCTGGGGGCCCCCCCCCCCCTAGCTGGCTGGGGTCCTCGAATCGCGATCGCAGTGGAATCGCTGGGGGACCCCCCCCCCTGGCTGGCTGGGGTCTCAAATCGCGATCGCTGTGGATTCGCTGGGGGACCCCCCCCTCTGAAATGTAGCACGGCGCCGCCTAGCGTCTATTTGGGAAGTATTGATATCAGCGCCATCTATTGACAGTTTTCGAAAAACTATCTACCTTACCGAGCTGTGGCTCACAACTCAGGAACCCCAACTGACACGGTTATCTCCTTTTTAAAGATTTATAAACCGCATATTGCAAGGAAACAATATCGCGTTTCAGGATAATCTAAATAAAATAATTAAAGATTGTGTACACATTTATTACTTCATAATATTTTCAAAAACACCGACTTTTACTTGTATATCATTCCATTCCCGATTATGTTCATCAAAAAACATTATATAATCGTCAAGACTCTTTCCATGAACTTTAAAAAATATATAAAACAAACAGTACTCCCCACATACTGATGACCAATCGTCTTGCAAAACTCTTTTATTGTAGTTCCACATAGTACAGTTACGGTTCAGGAACAATCTGTGTGAACCTGAAGGTGCTCGGCCGAAAGAGTCAAAGTATTCACCGTGTCTGCTTTTATCTACGTGTATTGCTACCCAATGGGAACCTGGCTGTGTATCTGGGTCCAGATTGCTTATTAAATAAATAGGTAATTCCATATGAATGGGTAATCTGTTCGCGGCAAAAACATTGTTATGTAATACTGGATTTATTTTTGATAAGCAGTCCTGAAGCTGTAAGGTATTCATTTTTAAATTCCGTAGCTCTACAGTTCCGGATTGATCATAAAGTAATGGTGTGATTACGGAAATGCTATCCATTTATATAACATAAATGTAATAATAATAACACAGTTTGCAAACATCAATACTTTATTAAAAGTCTTATTATACTTAATCTAATACATTTGAGTCTTAACTGCTATAGTCTACGATTACATTACGATTTTTATCAATTTCAATTACATTATCAAACTCAGCATATACAATACAATTTATAGTTTCCGAAAGCGAGGATTCAAAACGAACTTCCAATCTCACACTACCATTTCTTATGAGGTTCCAGTGACTGGCGGAACTAGCTGATAAATCAGCAGTTAAATCAAAAGCCAGAAGACAGTAACCTTTAGAATATTGATCTCTAGATATACCATTCCCTTCGTTAAGAAAATGAATACCCGTTCCTGAGAACAGAGTATGATAAGCCGTCGTAAAAATGTTGTTCTCGAACGACGGCTGTAACGCCTTCGAAGGTATTTGCTGGCCATCCACGTATAAACAAAATGAACTGAGGTCGTAGTTTTCAAAATTAAATGGGTTCTTTGTGAGACAGCCGTTAAAAGCTGTGTTATTTACAAAACCAACTATACATCTTTTTGGTACTTGACCTAGAAATATATTATCGAGACTCTTTCCCTGAACTCCTGCTGGTATTGTTAGAACTTTTACTTCTGCTCGGGTTATGGGGTATTTAGCCGTTGTAGTTGACAAGACTTTTTGGTGTGCAAGTAAAACTGTTGGATTTATTCGAGCTCTACGAATAATAAGTGAAGCGTCTGTGATACATATTTTCAATTTTAGATCATTAGAAGCGGCCATTAAATTAAACGTTTCTCTAGATCTGACTAATTTTATTGACATTTCAACTCCATTTATTAAAAACTTTTCTTGATTAAACAAATCACCGTGTAAATGTCCAATCATTTCCACTTCTTTGCTCTCTGATACAAAGGCCTGTCTCTTAACAAAACCCTTGTTATCATTATCAGTTGAATTCATTTTTCCGCAAGTATCTTCATACCAAAGGCCGCATGTTAAATGGGATTCCTTAGCCGCAGGACCATAGTTCAATAAAGTTTCTATATAGGAGCGATACGCATATGTATTGTTTGGGGGTGAGACAAGTTTTTGATTCAAATAAACATCCAATTGATTAAATAGCGAATGCATCCAGTTATTGACAGGAGCCACCATAGTTGATGATATCAATTTGGATAGATCCTGGTTAATAATTTTAGCTTTTATGTGTATCATCGTATGTGATAAATCAATGTAATCGTCCCCAGCGCCTGGTACTTGAAATTCTATCGGCCCATCGTCGGCAAGAGATGAAATTGGTTTATAATGAATCCATATTCCACTTTCAATACTTGTTTGAGTTGAAGGTAAGGCAAATAAATCTAATTCTGACTTTATGCACTCACAAGAATGGCTGTGTAAAAATGACATTTTAAATTATTTTGTAAATATATCTTTCATTTGTAATTTATCGCACTTTAATGGCTTGGAAGCTTTCACTTTAGAAGTTGTTGGTGAAATGACTGCAGATCGCCTTTTTCTCTTTGTTATATAGCCAGAGCCAGACATGTTGATGCGATCGATTTTAGCATCAGCTTTTCTTTTTAAATTAGTTCCCACCTCTTTTAATCTTGTTTTTATAGATTCCTCCATTGGACGAGAACTAACCAAATCAGATAATAAACCGACACCTGCATTTAAGGCCTCTTTGCCAACAACACGAGCTCCACTAGATAGCAATGGCAAGACCGTCCTAAATAATCCTCCTAAAAAGCTTCCAATACCGTGACCGCGCTGATATGGAACACCTTTGTATATGACACCGATTCCTGATCCAGCTTGATGTGAGTAATAATGTTGATATGGACAAAGAAAGTTTTGATTATACATTATTATATTTTTTTAAAATGAAGTTTCACACACACTGTTCCAAACTGAAATGGTATTGCTTGTCCGGTACTTGATCTTATATCTATTTCGATTGTGTCAAACTCTCTTCTCATTACTGGTAAATAATGAGGTGGTGTGAATATATGCATTTTGTTTGCTCCATATATATATTTTGATGGATCAAGCGGTATTACTCTTAATAAAGGAGTCATGACGTCACCAACTATTTGTGGTTCGATAATATCGCAGTAAACAAATAATTGTGGAGGAAGTCCTAAATGCAAATTAGCCGGACATTTTCCTATGCCTTTTTCAACTAAATTTCTGTAGGGTTCATAGCCAAGTTGTAGAGATAATTGAGGCGATAACGATAACCTTTTTATGTTTTCATCTATGATAGTAACATTAACAAGTTTTGACAGGTCATCATATCGAAACCTGATATTTTCTTTTATATTATTTAATGCACTTACAATGTGATTAATGTTGTCATAATTTGTAGCAGGAATGTGTGCTTTGTAATGTACTATTGAAGATTCAGATTCATTTGGCATCTTTACTATCTTTGTAATATAAACAATATTTTCGTGTTCTTGAACTGTATACATAGTACAAGGATATTGAAACTCGACAATTCCCACATGCCATGTTCCTTCAAGTACTATTGATTTTGGTAATTTAGTTGAAAAGCGAGTAGTTAAATTATCCGGAAAATATTCCTTAGAACTATTACTAAGCAAAGTTAGATAAAAACTTTCTTTCATATTTAAAATGTATTTATCGACGAAGCCAAAATCCAACTATTAAATTTATGTGGATATCCTTTCCACTTGACAAACACTTCTTTTCTGTCCCCTGATCCACGAGAGCGTATTATTTTATCAATTTTAAAACTTAAAGTGGGGTTATATGACACCTTTTGTAATTCTTTCTCATAAAACGTGCCTTCGATTGGTTCGTTTTGTAAATCTCTCAATGTATATACAATCCATGGTGACCGGTGAACTACAGATGACACAACAAATATTTCATCACTCCAATTCGATTCATAACCTTTTGCGAATACATGTTTATATTTAGTTATTCTAACGTAATCACCTATATTAAATTTCGGTACTTTAGCAGTTAATACATCTATTGACTTCCCGTATAAGTTGTCCCAAACAGTTTTAATATTACTAGAGTTAACGTCTCTCGGACACATTTTTATACTGGTGTGATAACTGTTATTATAAGCGTACAATAAATCCTGTAAAATATCAATATATCTGTAGGTGTTCTTGTGGGTAAAGTAACGCCACATTTTTGTTTTTAGTGTCCTTTGAAACCTCTCCACAATACTTGCTTTGATATCGGGGTTGTTTGTTGTATAGTAATTAATATTCCTAGTGTTTAAATATTTGCGTACATACTTTGAAACGAACTCTGTGCCCTTGTCAGATTGTAGATGAGTAGGAGTAGCATTTGCTTCTTCAAATATAGACTCAAAACAATTTTTAATAGTTTCAGAATTTTTATTTTTCATAGGTCTTGCATATGCATACTTAGAAAATACATCAATAACACAAAGTATGTAATTATAGCCATCATTGTGTTTGGAATAAGTTCTCATATCGCTTAAATCTGCTTGCCAAAGTTCATTAAAGTTTGATAAAATATATTTGTTTCGTGGAAATCGTTTTTGTATCGGTTTATGAAGAGTATAAGTTTCTTGAGACTGCAGCCAGCCCTTAACATCAGCTTTTGTCATTTTACCTTTCATTGCTTTTGTTAATGTATCTACACTACTAAATCCTGCTGGGTGAGATGGATCATAATATATTTCATTTATAGAATTTAAATTATTTGTGTTTAGTATGGATTCCATTTCTCCCAGGAAAATTTCTTACGACTTATTTTAGTTGTAGTAGGAGTAGAATATTCCTCGTCGGTTGACAACTCGTCTAAATCTTTTAACGTTAGATTTTTTATGAAATCAATGCGTTGTGCATTTCCCAAATACGTGAGTGGAATTTTTAAGTCTTTCAAAGCAGTCGCAAAGTCCTCCCAACCAATCGGGTTATTATTTTTCAAAGGTCTTAGCAAATCATTAATTAAATCCACAATATTACTACCCGGAATTGTTTTTCCATCTATCATCACTAAACCATTATCTTCATTCCAATTCACTTTGTTCTTACTTAGTGATAATATATTTAAAATTGATTCACCCTTTTTGCAGTAACTTTTTGGAATCAAACTTAAAATTTGACTTTGATTGTAAATAGGATATTTTGTAGGTGCTGTATCCTGTGTTTCTTTCTCCGGTATTTGTAACACTGGAGCAGGATCTTGTGTTTCATCCTTTATATCTACTTTTGTAATATTATCATTTTGAAAAATTACTGGCACTTCAATGGGGCGACGATTTTCTTCATTAAAATGTAAGTATCTTTGAAGAACTTGTAAATACAAAATACATTTTTTTCTATCATCAAGTTTGCTACTTAATATTTTTTTCATTTCTGCATCCAATCGAGAAGTTGGATTGTCTGATGTATTGCAACTATTTATTTTTTCTATTAAATGTGGTTCAATGAGAACCATTCTCTTAGCATGTTCCATCTTGTAATTTATTTTACTATAATTCCAAGCAATGCACTCAAAATAGAACCAAGTATTATCGGTAAAAATGCACCACCTTTTTGAATTATGATATTTTTCCGTACTTTATCCGAGCATTTGCGAACTATCTTACGAAGAACAGATTTATATTTACTTAATTTTTTCTTATCTTTATGCTCAATGGGTATTTTTCCTTGCAACACGTTATAAATACATTCACAAATACAATTTATTTCTTCTTTGTCACAGGATTTTAAAAGTGCTATTCTATACTTTGGTTTTAATTTATGAAGAGCCGAGATCAAATCTTTATGCGTGCTTAAACTTCGATGCATTATTTGTAAATGACGGGAATTTCCTGGTTCTTAGCATATTTAAACCCCTTCGTTGGCACGTACACATGACAAAACTCATGTGATAAAGAGAATATATTTGTTTTTATTCGACATAAATCAGCGGTATTTTGTTTTAAATCAATCATCAAGTACCCATAAGCTTCTTTAGTGGCATCCCTGTAGGCTTCTTCAATAAACTTAGGATTTTCTGGAGATACCTGACGTGCCAAGTACCTAATCTGTGTTTTATCTCTGGGATTTTTAAAATAGATGATGTAACTTGAGTTCAACGAAATATCTCTTTGTCCTTTTCCTTGATGAAATAAATTTTGCGTAATATAAAAAACACTTAAGTTCCTGTGATGACTTCCTTTGGTGAATATATCTACAATCCTACCATCAGTTTCTCTCATAAGGTCATCTAATATTACTAGATTTGGCTCCCTACCATCAAACATGTTCAAATCTGGAATACCTTGACAGTAATTGACATTTTCTAAGTTATATATCGGTTGCATTTCATCAAAGCACCATGTAATTTGGGCGAAATTTTTATTGCAAAGATGTTTCATATTTTGAATAAAATTTGTAACAAAATTTGTTTTACCGCAACCACTCGGGCCTGCAACTATAGCAGTAAAAGGATGTGTAAAGTGAAACATTTTGCACGACATGCTTAATCAGAAGTTTAAAAGGAAATAAATTAAACTCTTTGTTAGATCTCTATATATTTTTTTATCGTTAACAAATTTATGTCTAAACAATTTACAAACAATCATTACTTATCTATTATTTACAATTCCTTACAACTACTAAATTACAAATTTCATCATAAGACAAACAAGTTTTATTTAGTTTTTGAGTAAAGACGGTACGTTTGATTGATCTAAACCTATCGGAAACCACAACGCTTCTTAAATTAGTGTTTAAATCAATGTATTTTTCAACTTTCAAGGGACTTCGACGAAACTTTAATATCCTATGAATTTTGATTAGTTTAATACCCATTTTTAAATATTGTTTTAAATTTCTGTAATGAATAATGTTCATGTCAAAATTTTCTAAATATTTATTATTAGATTTAGCATATCTGTTGCTGCACTGAGATATGCCACCTCTTATTTTATCACCGCTTTAATAAAAGCGATTTGATCAATATCAGTTAACAATTCCAGTTGTTGTTGAAAACTGTTTTTTTACAAGAATCCAACGATGATATTTCCTTACTTATGTTATATATAACTTGTTTTACCGTATTTAAATGAGAGCTTGTATCTTTGGCATAATATTTAGTCCTTATTTTAGCATGTTTCCATTGCTGATTTTTAGGTATATTTGATATTGCTTTCAAGTCATACAATTCGATTTTAAGTAAGTAAGTGGCTGTTAATATATCATTTTGATTAGTTGTTATAAATGCAACACATCCATTAGGTTGAGCCCGTGAAACCGATGAACACTCTGTTGGCTTTTTCTTACTTGGGCTCGAAAAATTGAAAATTTCATCAAAATTTTCATCTTGGGTAGATTTTCTTTTCACAGCTTTCCTCTCGATTATTAATTCGTTACTAGTTTCATCATCAGATAGTAGCATGGGGTAATAATATTGCTTGAAAGTGTTTTCTTCGAGATTAGAAGGCTAGAAAAAACTTTAAAATTAGTTTCAAATATTAGCAAAACAATTAAAGAACTTTATTAACTTTTTAAGGAATACGAGTGAAACTTACCTCCATTTCTTCCTATCCAAAATTATTTAAAACAGAAACCTTATTCACACACGAAATATTTCAACTGTTTTCTAAAGAGCTCCTGCCTTCTTATATATCCCAAGGAATAAAAGATGTCTCGTTAGTTTATCAAACAAATAACATTAATGACAAGTAAGTGTAATTACTTATTTATTTGCTTTTATTTTTGGGACAATTACCAAAACGATGTATAGTTGGTTTTGTAAATAACACAGCTTTTAACGGCTGTCTCACAAAGAACCCATTTAATTTTGAAAACTACGACCTCAGTTCATTTTGTTTATACGTGGATGGCCAGCAAATACCTTCGAAGGCGTTACAGCCGTCGTTCGAGAACAACATTTTTACGACGGCTTATCATACTCTGTTCTCAGGAACGGGTATTCATTTTCTTAACGAAGGGAATGGTATATCTAGAGATCAATATTCTAAAGGTTACTGTCTTCTGGCTTTTGATTTAACTGCTGATTTATCAGCTAGTTCCGCCAGTCACTGGAACCTCATAAGAAATGGTAGTGTGAGATTGGAAGTTCGTTTTGAATCCTCGCTTTCGGAAACTATAAATTGTATTGTATATGCTGAGTTTGATAATGTAATTGAAATTGATAAAAATCGTAATGTAATCGTAGACTATAGCAGTTAAGACTCAAATGTATTAGATTAAGTATAATAAGACTTTTAATAAAGTATTGATGTTTGCAAACTGTGTTATTATTATTACATTTATGTTATATAAATGGATAGCATTTCCGTAATCACACCATTACTTTATGATCAATCCGGAACTGTAGAGCTACGGAATTTAAAAATGAATACCTTACAGCTTCAGGACTGCTTATCAAAAATAAATCCAGTATTACATAACAATGTTTTTGCCGCGAACAGATTACCCATTCATATGGAATTACCTATTTATTTAATAAGCAATCTGGACCCAGATACACAGCCAGGTTCCCATTGGGTAGCAATACACGTAGATAAAAGCAGACACGGTGAATACTTTGACTCTTTCGGCCGAGCACCTTCAGGTTCACACAGATTGTTCCTGAACCGTAACTGTACTATGTGGAACTACAATAAAAGAGTTTTGCAAGACGATTGGTCATCAGTATGTGGGGAGTACTGTTTGTTTTATATATTTTTTAAAGTTCATGGAAAGAGTCTTGACGATTATATAATGTTTTTTGATGAACATAATCGGGAATGGAATGATATACAAGTAAAAGTCGGTGTTTTTGAAAATATTATGAAGTAATAAATGTGTACACAATCTTTAATTATTTTATTTAGATTATCCTGAAACGCGATATTGTTTCCTTGCAATATGCGGTTTATAAATCTTTAAAAAGGAGATAACCGTGTCAGTTGGGGTTCCTGAGTTGTGAGCCACAGCTCGGTAAGGTAGATAGTTTTTCGAAAACTGTCAATAGATGGCGCTGATATCAATACTTCCCAAATAGACGCTAGGCGGCGCCGTGCTACATTTCAGAGGGGGGGTCCCCCAGCGAATCCACAGCGATCGCGATTTGAGACCCCAGCCAGCCAGGGGGGGGGTCCCCCAGCGATTCCACTGCGATCGCGATTTGAGGACCCCAGCCAGCTAGGGGGGGGTCCCCCAGCGACGGGCCCCGACGAGTGAGCCAGAACTCTCGAATCCTACTACTTAAAAATTACCTCTCCAACAAGTATATAAGTTGAAATAACAGCAAATTAATGTAATAATTTTAGTAATCCTATAAATGAAATTCCCACAGGATATGTAACGAACTCATTTTTCGCAATTTTCTTTTGAGATTCGAACCCTGGACTATCGATAACCTTATCGATAACCTAGCCATTTAACGACTGAGCTGAAGCCATCGCCGTTATAGAGTAATGCAATATACCGTAAATATGTAATGGAAATTTCCTTAGTAGCAACTTTGAAGTCAGGTTTCAAATAGTTAAAAAATACGAATTATAAATATACTATTATGAATATTGAATTGCTTTCTAACATTAAGTTTTAATCTTTAGATCGCGTCCATTGCACTAAACGATTCTATGTACAGGCCGGTCAATCAATATTCTTCTTCCGTCTCACTTCAGTCAGACAGAAGAAGAATATTGTTCGGTAGTTTCGTTTACTCCCGAGTTTACTAAATATTTGAACTAGCGGATTCTAGTTTGATTGCGAATAGACGACTTGATTTTTGTATAAATATATAGGATTATCGAAATTCCTTTTATTGGATTTCTAAATGTCCATAACTAAAATAAGTCGACGGCGTATCTTGTTGAGGTGTGGCTTTGGCATTTCACCTTCCATCAAAAAAAAAACCTCATTGATACTATTTTTAGTTGTTACTAATACATGCACATATTACGAACAAAACTTTGGATTACAATTTGAATTTTCTTTTACAATGAAAGACAACATCGGTTATAATTTTTAAACATTTATTTCAAATGTATGTATAGTATTAACATTTTAACAATTTATTGAAGACTTTTAATAATTACGATTTTCATAAAGTTATTATAATCATTTTTAGAAGTAAATTATAGTTTATCAACATTATTCTTTCGTTGGAACGTCATAATTTTTCGAATGAACAGGACAAACTTGTGAACTCATTGAATCGCAAGTACACTTTGAATATTTCAAATTATATTCAATGTTTTCAACGAGCATTTTTACATGGCAAATCGGTACCATATTACAGTCACAACTTTGCGACAAGGATTTAGACACTGACGTCTCACTATTATCAAATACATCGCTTTTATAGGATGCTGTACCATCCTCAACAGCTGGCAAGTAAAGTGAATTATAAAGGGTGTTCTTACTGGTTATAATATCATGGTCGTGGTCATTAGGTATTGTCACAAAACTTTGGTGACTGGAAGAACACGTTTCCTCGCAACATAAAATATCATCCATGCTAGTTTTGTTGCTAGTTTTACTGAGCGCCTGTTGAGATTCTTTGAGAATAATTCCTTCTGCATCTTTTAAACTTGTCTGAGTGTAGCAAATATTATCAAAATTGCTGACAGTTTTTTTCTCTATCTCAGTGACATCGAAACTTACCTCTTCCTTATTGTCTGGTGCTGGTGAATTAGTAACATGGAAGTTGTAATAATTGTCAGGAAATATACTTTGAACAGATTTTGAATTAGGAGGTATAGCTCGCATTATGTAAGATAGTTTTTGCGGTTGAATATTGTTAGTAATCGAATTCCAAATAAAATTAATTTTCTCATCATTCGTTTCTACCAGTGACTTGGTGCATACACAACCTAAGTAACGCTCGCACGTACAATTCAAAGTATAGCCAATATATTTTCCTTCGTTGGACACACCTTTGGAAGTTGTAGAGGTTTTTGTATCTGATGAACTACTACGATAAATAGTACCCGGGTATTTGTTGGCACATTCTTCACTTACAGGTTCCGTAAATGTATAGCGGCATTCACAATCAGTGACATAGAATGTGTTTAATTTGCAAGAAGTAACTTTTTCAACCATTGCTACATTAATAGGACTATTGTCTATTGATAAAGGGAAAGCACTACAGGATTCATCAACTATATCTAAAGGTGGTAACACTAAAGGTGAAATTGCTTTAGAACATTTGACAGTTATGCTTGGCTTCGTGGATTTGCCGGAATCATTATCTAAAAAATCGCCTTCACTTTCGTTAAATTTATGCAATGAATTTTTTTTTGCAGTTTGCTTTGTGTCACACACGCACAATTTTTTTAACCGTTGAAAATCATTATTAATTAAATTGGTGACTTCCTCTAAAACGTTTGGTAGAATCAGATCATCGTTCTTCATGTCTTCAGTTTTAAGGCAAGAACATTTAATACGTTGAATTTTCATTTGCAAATATTCACGAAGTAGACCATACACGCGAGACCAATTACCGTCTTCTTTGTTACCCTTGCAACATTTACAACTCAAGGGTTCTGTATTCACAACAATAAGTTCTTTTACTTTTTTTAATATTGTAGAATAAATTTTCTCCTCGTCTTTTGGTTGAATACAAGATGAATTGCAAGACATTTTTTTAAACTCATTTGTTTTCTCTTTTAAATAGTTTTCCAGTAAATCAAATGTGTTGTATTCAAGATCACTTGAATCTCCTTTCTTGCAACAAACGCAAGATTTGGTTGATGTATTCATGTTTGATTCATTATTTTCACGCTCATCGATATTAGTATCAAACAATTGGTTTAAAGATTTTTCATTTTCTTGTTTCTTTGGCACTTTATTTGCTTCAACACTTTGTTCCATATTTTCTTTAACTTTGTGTATATTTGCCAACGTTGCACCTAAAAATTTTATATCATATTCACCGGAGTAAGAAAACAACTTCGAATCTTTAACAAGTTTATCCATAAAAGAGTCTTTCTGAATACCGATCTGTTGTTTTGTGTGCACACAATCATTTTCGTTACTTGGTAGTTTTACTGAATATATTTGAGATTTGGTCGTAAACATGTTATTGTCTTTATCAGATTCTTTACTTTTTAGATTATCATCTAAATTCGTATGTGCAAATTTTCGTGAAGTATTTTCCGGTGATCCTGATTTTATACTTTTATTAATTTCAAAGCCTGAGTTACATTTGCAAAAATTTTCATTACTCTTATCCAGAATGACGGTACCCATATATTCAGATGGTTTTGGTAAAGGTAAACAATCTTTAGCGTTTTGGTTATTTATTCTTTCAACGTCATTGTTGATTGCTGATTTAGACGATATTGGTATATTTGATAACTGTTCATTTATAGATTGTTTGTTTTCGAAATCTTTAATAAAGTTATTCAAAATAGATTTTTCTTGGTTTACGTCGAAGTTACTTGTATTCCTACATTCATCCAGATTACATTTCCAATTTTTTAATACATCCAGTAATCTGTCCAATGATGTGTTAGATGGTATTTTGTGAAGACAAATACAGTTGCTGGGACACAGTTTATTTTCAAGCATTCTTCCAAAATTTGTGTGACGTGATAACTGTAATGGTAACAGAGGTTTTGACAACTTCACCTTAGACATCTGATTAGATAGGTCAGTGCACAACGTCGGTCTTATTGATGATTTTGTCAAACGACTACCGAAACAATGTGAAGCCGGAGCTTTTTTTTGATCAGCACATAGACATAAATTAACTGCTAAAGATTGTTCTTTCTTCTTATGATACAGCTTATTTGAATATTTTTCAATACGTCCACTTTGATTGTTCTGAACTTTGCTACATTTTTTCGGTAATTCAATTTTTGTTCTCTTATATGTGTTTGGTTTGATTTTGCATTCATTGGCAACATTTGTTATATCATTTGTGTCACATGTCTCATTTTTGACTATAGGTTTTTTATTCTTTAGTTTCTGAAAAGTACATAAATAATACTATACTTTAAATAATATATCTATGTCAGAAGCTGTTTAAGTCTATACTAATATATAAAGCTGAAGAGTTTGTTGGTTTGAACGCGCTATTCCCAGGAACTACGAGTTCGAATTGAATTTATTTATCGAGGAAGGCGGAGGAAGTTATAAAACATCGCGCTGTGATCAATAGAAGCAAAAATACAGCAGGAATTGTGAACTAAATGGGGAAAATTTTTCATCTCTGTGGGTTTCAGATGCGTACGCTGCGAAAACGTTCTAAGACACCCAAAAAATATGTATGAAAGAATGATTCCTCTTTAAATGACCTAAAAAAAAGTCCGCGACACTATGTCTTTTAAGATTAACTTGCAAGAACGATGGGAAACGACGCTACCGACATCGTGGGTAGCTGCTTAAGTTTATAAAGATGAAAAGGTTAGCAAAAATAAATTTAAATGCCTAAAATTACTATTCTACGCGGACATCCCATCCCATCCCTAATTTATCCCAGTTTTTTAATACACAAGATTATATTGGTTTTTAAATAAACATGCGTAGGAAAGAACTGTCTTTTGCTATAATGGGCATCAACTATGTCACGAATCGTTCTTTCATACACATTTTTCTTCGAACCAGTAATTCCTAAGCTACCTCAGCGCGTTTAAAGAAACAAACAAACTCTTCAGCTATATAATATTAGTTAGTTTAGTAGACATGATATGTATGTATATGTAGTATTCAATTTTAAATTATTCTTATGAGTATAAGCATTACTTCCTACCGCAACCCGTTGGATGATTCTAGCGAGTTTATCTTCCATTTGTTTCAAATCTTCTCTCTTTATTGATTCCTGTAAAAAACACATATCTTATGCGTACAAAGGTATTTTAATGCAATGCAAGTCATTTTACGAGTAGTGTGATGAACGTAATTTAGTATGCGAGTCATTTTATCGATGTACTTAAATGTTATCGATAATTATTAGTCAATGATAAAACTGTGTGGGTCTGTACTACTATTTTAAACTTGTTCTCGGATAAAACACATAAAACGGTTTAAAACGCGAAATGTATTAGTAAAGTTTATTTACAAATTATTTTAGCTACGGGATGCTTTGCAGCAGTGTGGTCACGGGTGGACTGAAAATGGAGGGTGTCCCTAATGTCAAACTTTTATGTATGAGGAGATCTGTGACCAGCCTTTGTTTAAACGGGTTTAATCAACCTATCACATACCTATAACGAACAATGACGTCATAACAGCACCAATACCTTCTTAAGATCCTCTATTTGGGATTTAATATTGGTAACATCTTGGATCGTGCGTTTTAAATACAATTGGCTTCCATCGTGACTTCTTCGTGTAGGGTTTGGGGCATTTGGTGTTTTTATTAAGCAAGGATACACAGCTGCATCTGAAATTTCAAACGAGTTTCTTACGAAGTGTTCCTTACTATTGACTAGGTAAACGACAGTATAATTACAAGTATCATATTGTAATCGTCAAGTATTTTGTAAATATTACAAGCGCCTGTTACCATTTATTGATATCGAGGAAAAACTGCGTTTTTCAATAGAATATGGATGTTGACTGTCAATCAAAAAACAAATAATCAAAAGTGAATATAATTTGAATGCAACAAATACATAATATCGCAAGTCTTCCTCGATTTTATCTACTTTTATCGATATTTAAAAAATATTTTTCCGAACGAGGATCGTAAATAATAACTATTTTGGTTTATTTTTATTAGTTTCACACTCCGCTGCACCTATAAAACTTAGAACACATTAAAAAAAATGTTACTTCACTACGAGTTTACTCGATCTCAAGCCGTGACGTCATTGGATCGCAACAATACGATGTCTCCAGGCGATTTAAAAATAGGGAAATAAATTGTGTAGGGCTTTCACGGCCATCGTTCAGTATATCATTGTTTTTCGGGCTGTTCGACGTGAGCAAGAGGATTGTCATAATTCTTAGAGCAATCGAGGATCTAACATCTCCTGATGATGCCGTCAGCTCGTGATGGCAAAACACCGAGAACCTCTTCTCGCTCACGTCTCGTAACGCTCCGAACAGCCCGAAAATCATTGATATAGTATTTTAGGGCTTTTTAAAGGTTTAAATTATAATCTATTTATAATAATCGATAAATTTCTCAAAAATCATTAACATCCCTTTTGGATAATATGCAATTACACAAAATTTTAACACTCCACCTATCGCGATTCACGATCGTTACAGACAGACCGTTTTTACTCTTTGGAAGAAAAAAAAAATACTACTTCCCCCGTTGGGCATTGGGCGAATACATTCATATGTCCGTTTCACTGGTCGCTATTTTTACAGGTAAGTAGACCGGAACAGTTTAGTGTTTCGCCGGGATTCAAACCAGGGACCTCATCAAAGTATTAAGCAACACGTTCGGCCATTTAGCAAAAAGATAAAGAACAATTCTCATACGATATTCAACAAAGTGTTATTTACAATACAATATACGTTGCCCATATGATTTGATATATTGGTAATTTTTTTGTGTTTAAATAATTATGATAAATATAACAGTCAACAATACCGGTGAGTAATTCTTGTCGTCGATTTTAATAATACTAATGATAATGATAATTCAGCACGATAAATGTCGATCAAAGACTTAAATATCTTGCGTCTTCCGTATTTCCATTGGGCCAAAGTCCTGTAGTTACGAATGACTTTTTCTGATAGAGGAGGACATATTTATTATTAAAAAAACCCATCAAGGGCAAGTCAGTCTGTTGCACAAAGGGTTCCGTATCGTTACTAGGCAATAATAGGGATAAAATATACGTCGAGCCCTCTTAAACATACAGAATGGAAGAATTATTTTAGTCAAAAAAATGACACATCCCTTCTGTTTTACTCGGAAGAGTCGAATAATTACCGACAACGGTAACCGAGCCGTATATACGTTGGCGAGGGTAATGGTGGATGGTCAGTCAGCATTGGTACTACAACAGCATACTGTTAAATCTACAAATAAGGACACGGGCGCATCAAGTTCAAAAATATCATCAGCTGTTTATCTGGTATTTTGTGATGGCTTACTTTGTTGCGGCTTGCATTCACAGGGGGGTGGTCCAGCATTCATCACATCTTTGGCCTTCTGGGTGATCATATCAGCTCTCTCCTTGAACAATTGCTCAGCTAACTGCGTGGCTAGCTTCTGCGCTCGGCGTTCTATAGCCCTTTCTTGCCAACCTTCGTTATCTTCTTCGCATGGTCCAGATACAGCTCTCAATTGGTCAGCACAGCTGGCTCCAACCCACTATTCATAAATCAATTTAAATAGACGTAATATTACAACTGCCTGATTAAGCAGGCAGATTAAGAAATCCAGGATTCGAATCTAAGGTAAGTTAATTTGGTATTTAGATTTTACAAATCGTTTGTATAGCAGCCAGTTGTCACCGTGCCTGGCAGAGCACCTTAACCCTTCGGCCTCAGTTGTCGACATGAATAAGAATAAGACACTTTGAACGTTATAAAACGCGAATTATATTAGTTAACTTATTTGCAATTTCTTTTGATCCCTGTGACCACGGCTGCTTCAGAGCATCCAAAACATCAAAAAAATAAATTAACTAATATATTAGGTGTTTTAAGCTGTTAAGTTATATTATGTGTACTCCCGTAAACTACAGACGGTACTTAACATAACGAACTTTCTGTACCTACTCTTAAAACTCATTTATTTTTTTATTATATTACTTACCTACATTTAAATAATACACTTAACGTTTAAAACGTGAAACATATTATAAGTTAAACTTATTTGAAAATTATTTTTACCACGGCAACCGACCCGTGTACAAAGTATGTTTAACTAATATATTTCTCGTATTAAACGGTTAAAATGTTTTAATTAAATAATCTACAGACGATTATCGCCAAACGCCTGGAACTAAGTGGGTAATGTCCAGCTGTGGGACGCAAATAGTAAAACACCTTAGCATGGTATTTTTCTATTGACGTAGCGATAGCGATGTCCAGTTCTCCAATCAGTAGTTGCGAGAAGAAATTACGCAGATTCGACTTGACCATACTAGCTCGGTCCCAGTTATGCCTATCTTCCAGACACTTGAGCAATTGGCACGGCATCTGCATCCCGGTTCCCCCTAACTCCGATTGGAGACCACTGAATAGATCAGACAGCAGATTGGACAGCAACTGGCTTCTTAGTGAGACGCATGAGCAAGAGTCCTGGAAGAAAAATGATTTTCCTCATTAAATACTGTCTATAGTTTACGCGAGTAGTACACATTTAAATAAAACACTTTAACGGTTTAAAACGCGATATATCCGTGACCACGGCTGCTGCAAAGCATCCGAAACGTCGGGCCGAAGTTAAAAATCATTTTCAAATAAGTTTAACTAATATATCGCGTTTTAAACCGTTAAAGTGTTTTTCTTAGATTTTCCTCATTTTCAATGTTTGCAAGAGATAGATAAGTAAGGGTCCAATTTATGAAAAACGGAACCAATAAACCAGATGCACTATTGACCTATTTCAGCTTTGGAATTTCGGTAAATCAGTAGTAGTTAGGTAGTTTGTATTTTAATATTACCGCTGGTTTATTTTTAACATGTTAAAAAAATACTGTGATAGCTTTTTGAGAAACATTTCTCACCCGACGAGACTCGCCATTACAAAATAATTGAACAAACGAAATAATTTTACAAATATTTTCTCGTTCAAACAAGTTATAATTTCTGGGACCTTCTGGGTTTACTTGTTACATATACACTTTGTTTTTAAAACAATGAAATGCTACAAAACCCGGCCCTGCAACGGACGTCTTTTGTTCGTACATAAGACAGACACACGCGACTTAGTACTGACTTAATATTTCATTTAAATTAAGTAATTAAAGCTATTCGAGCTGTTCGGCTATCGCTATTGTGTAATGGTGATTAATTACGACAATCACACTGTACACAAGGTCACTCAAACTAGCGCCTTACGGGAATCACACGACTGCTGTAAAGCACCCGAAACGTCGTATCGTATTTAAATAAAACGGTTTAAAACGCCAAATATGTTAGTTAAATACTGTCTGTAGTTTACGCGAGTAGTACCTACACCTTTAAACTAAACGCTTTAACGATTTAAAACGCGAAATATAATATTGAAACTTATTTACAAATTATTTTAACTACGGCCCGATGTTTCTTTGCAGCAGCCGTGGTCATGGGGAAATACTAAATAAGGAATAAGTTTTACTAATATATTTGGCGTTTTAAACCTTTAAAACTGTTATTAAATGTACAACTGGCGTAAACTACAGACACTATTCTGTCTCTGTCTACCTACTACTCACGTAAACTACAATAAGTGTGCTCACAGTCTTACCAAAACTTTGTCTTCTAGAGCACAGTGGCAAAGCGCGGCGAGGGACGGCGTCCTCTTGACCTCCACAGCAGCATCAAGAGGTAACTTGCACTGACAGTCTATGACCCTGTTCTTCAGCTCGTTCAACTCATCCTTCTTGTCCTTCAACTCGTCCACTCTCTTCTGGATTCTGCCGTCGCACAACTCCTTACAGCCGTCTAAGTCTTCTATTATATTCATCTTCTCTTGTCTCAACTCTTCGACCTAATGGTAGTATGAATAGTTAAAAATGAGAACAATGGCTATGGTTATTAGTAAGTAGTTGATCAGACTACACAAGTCTCACGTTGCCTTGACCGAGCGAAACAATTTGTTTCACTGGGATTCGAACCCATGACCTCTCCGCGCTTAAGGCAAGGCTAGACAACACATTCAACCATTCAGCTTGTAGGTTACCCAGAGTACTCCCGAGAAATTTTCATTTAGTTTAGCTTAGGCACAAGATCTGTGAAAACAACAAAGAAATCCTGTTTGAATGTTGTCTTTAGTTTACGCGAGTTAACGATTTAAAACGCAAAATATATTAGTTGAACTTGTGCAAATACAAATTATTTTAGCTACGGCCCGACGTTTCGGATGCTTTGTCAAAGCAGCGGTCGTTGTAAAGTTTTGTAAATAAGATTAACTAGCATATTTCACGTTTGACACCGTTCGCGTTTTATTTAAGCTCAGTCTACTCCACACAAATGTGAAACGGATTCGCAAAATAATAAATTTAAAAAAAAAATGGTTTACTTCAGTTTTAACGGCTTTATTAGTCGCTTCTTCGCCCAACAATTGCTTAGACACTTCTGTGATTTGTTCCTTCAATGCCGATAGTTCAGAACGCATAGCTCTCTCCGCTTCGAGAGTCAGGCCACGGATTGAATCCACTTCGTTGTCCAGGGCTATCACTTTGCGCCGAGCTTGCTCTTCTCTGTACTGAATTTCAATCAGCTTAGTAACAAAGACCACACCACAATTCAGACTTGCCCTAATGTGGGGAGTAGACAGCGGTGCATGTACAGAACCAGAGTTACTTATAGTTTTTTATGATGGGAGGAAAAGCGTGGGAGTTCACTCGATGGCAGGTGAAACATCCCAGCCCATATAACAACTAAACAAGATGCCCTGTCGACTTTGGATATTTGGAAATCCACATACTAAAACCTAAACGCGATTAAACTTCACGGCTTTTGCATCTGTGGACGGTGGTCTGCATTTCGTTATCTAATACCATCCATTTTTATTTTCAGACGAACTCTTACATGTTTCAGAAAGATTATAAAAAAAATAAAAAATAATGTTGGGCCCGATGGGGATCAAACCTAATGCCCGTTGATTATATATGTATAATATATTTATAAGCGATACAATGCTATCATTAGACCAACGAGACCTTCACAATACAGTAGCTTAATTGGTGGAGGGACAGCATGTAACGCGCTGTGGACGCAGTTTAATTATCTTATTACTAGCGGCGTAAAAAGGAAAGAAAGAAGGCGTAAAAATTAAAGAAAGAAGGCGTAAAAAGGAAAGAAAGAAGGCGTAAGAAAGATTGGAATCATCTGATATTTTAGAAGAGTTTCTTTCTTTGAAGGCGCTAATCTCAGGGACGATTGGTTCGAATTGAATGAAACTTATATAAAGAGGAAGGCTCACTTTCCTCAGCGCAATGTTTTATAACCATTTATTTTTTATTACTTTGTCCGCTAGGAATATATATTTTGGGCATCCACATTTTTACAACACTTTCATCTTTATAAAGCTGTTAGCCACGACGTCGGTCGCGTCCCTTCCCGTCGTTCTTGCAAGTTATTGTAGCATCTCTTTTAGAGCGTTTTTGGAGCGTACGCCTCGGAAACCCATAATGATGAATAATTTTCAAAATACAAAATAATTTTTCTATTCCAACCCGTAGTTCTCGAGATTAGCGCGTTCAAACAGACACTTCAGCTTTATATATTAGTATAGATTAACTTGCAAAATAACGGCACGCGATCGACGTGTTGTGTAAACAATAACATCTATAATTGGTAAAGGTGAGGAGGTTGTTTTAAAAAATAAATATGATGCCCATTCAACGCGGACGGAGTAGTTGACACAGCTAGTCAAAAATATAACTTGCTGTATATGAGGCCACTAGAGGCATAGTAGCCTAACTGAAATTTTATGATTTGAGTTATATATATTTTTATAGTCTAAAAATGTCAACCTACAAGAGCACAGTGACCGAAATTGGTTAATCCTTACACAAATAATATTAAAATACAAATTCATTTACGTCTAAATTAACTGTGCATTTTTATTTTCCGCCTTTTTTATTTCGCTGTTATTAGGCCGCTATGCCTCTAGCAGCCTATATTATGGCTATTTACCAGTAGATCTCTATCCAGTTGCGTAGACCGACACTGTAGCTCGGCAACAGCGGCATCTCCTTGCGCTGCTTGTTCACTCAGGCGCAATCTTTCGCAAGCCTTATTGCATACTTCCTTCTCCAGCTGAGTTAGATGCTCTCTCTCCCTCTCTACTGTTGCCCCTCTCTCCTTCAACTTCTGCACTAGTACATTCGTAGCGTTCTTGTATGCATTACGATCTTCAATTAGTTTTTTAATCTGAAATATCATTCTACCTTAAGCTTAAGATAGTGGTTGATCAATATTGCCTGATTAAAACGCGAAAAATATCAATGTTTAATATTAATATACATTTTAATTTGCTTCAATTGAATAGGTACGCAACTATGAATATAATAACTAAGGCGCGATTTATAAGCGCTATTGCGCGTGAGTCGGCAGACAGCTCAATTGGTTATAGCAACAGCACACCCTATGGTTGGGCGGTTCGAGTCTTGCCCGTATTGTAAAAGTGTTTTAATCTAAAATTGTTTTTTTAAATATTTTACACAGCTGTAGACACGATCGAAAGTTTCGGTTGCAGTTAATTATTTTACGCGTTTTAAACAGTTTAATGTTTCAATACTGTTTATAGTTTACGCGAGTAGTACACAATTTAAATAACCACACTTTATGGTTTGAAACGCGATATATATGAGTTAAACTTATTTTAAAATATTTTAACCACGACCAGACGTTCCGGACAGCATCAATTTTCAAATAAGTTCAACTAATATATATCGCGTTTTAAACTGTTAAAGTGTTTTATCTATGTTAAATGTTTGTTGAAACATCGTAACGCCTAAATACATAAAGAGATAGCGGAATGATCTTTATAATGTGTACTTGGAGATAATTACAACTACCTGCATAGTAAAATTAATGAACAAACAAACACGACATCTTCATGTTAAACAGAATAAAAAATTTGTCACCTCACCATGAGATGTTTGAGGCAAAGTCATTGTGAGTTTGCTATTAATAATGAGATTATATTAGCTTATTAAAATATTGGGATTATATTAACAGCTTATTTAAAAAATGACATCTCACCGTGATGTGACAAGTTTTTGACTCAGTTTAAATGTTTGCAAAATTTTAATATTTTTTAAATTTTTATATACATGAAGCATGTGGCTAGATTGAAAAAAAATAAGACAAGAACTGGCATCCACAGCGTGCCCTACCAATGGAGCTACGGAGTCCTATACGTCGTCGAATTTCTTTAGCCATTGATACACGCACTTATCGCGCAATGTAACGCCAACCTTAACACTTACGTTAAGTGGTTCCATGTCTTTGCAGCTTAAGAGATAATAGAAGATGCAGGTACAGAATTTAACTTTTAAATTATTTATTGTTTTTCACATGCTACCATTATATAAATTAAAAATCCCCCGTGTCCGTCTGTATCGTCAAATGTTTTGATTGTTAATAGATTGCCCATTTTATTTTTTTTTATCTTTAATTTACACAATGCGTGAAGAATAATATTAAAGGTTTCCTAACGGGTTATATTTAATAAAAAAAAAACTCAAGTAGTGAAATATATACAAAAAAACGTCTATAAAGTTGCGTGCGCTTCCAAAACTATGGATCATTATGAAACAAAATAAAATCAACGATTTTGCAGAACGTATGTACAAAAAATGTCGCGACAGCTTGTCTAGCTGTTATAGTTATGGCACAATAAGTGTTCCTTAAAATTAATTACCATCACATAATTTTTTCTCTCTATTTTATCTAATTTAACATTCCATTCGAAGAAGAGACCAGTAAACAAATTCAAACAAAATGTAATGTTATCTTGAAAATGCCTCGTGGTCCCCACCAACCTCCAAACATGCTTTTAATGATTTTATATACTTCATATTCGAATTTTCTTCGTAAATTTACTCTTTTATTTAACCTATAATATAAAAAAAGGTTTAGGACTGTTGTGTGTAAAATTTATAACTTTTAAAATGTTTATTTGACACCCGAGCAAAGCCGGGCGGGATGCTAGTAACCTATAGGTACACATTATTTAGATAAATACATAAAATAAGATAAAGAACCAAATATTCTATATAATGAGTACTATATATGTTCACCAACAAAATTGTGTAATACAGAAACAAACAAGACTTCTTTACGTGTCTCCTTACGCTAAAAATGTTTCAGACAAAGTGTTTATGAAGGTTATTTTCATTTAAATTATGTAATTGATTAAGTAAAGATAATTTGTAACCCCTCTGTTGTCTTTCTTTTGTTCCCCTAAAATTAATTTACAAGTGATATTTCATAATTGTTTAAATAAAACGCTTCGCAGCAGCCGAAACGTCGGGCCGAAGTTAGAAATCATTTCCAAATAAGTTTAACTAATACATCGCGTTTTAAACCGTTAAAGTGTTTTATTTAAATGTGTACTACTCGCGTAAACTATAGACAGTAGTGTTTATTCTGTAAGGATCTCCACCTTGGGTTCGAACCCGGGACAAAAATGCATTTAAAACTGGCAAGCAAAGAAAACGGATTTTCTTCCCTCATCTCTTTTCCCTTATTATTATTTAAATTATTCAGCGAGTAAGAATATTAACTTGTGGTGGCTACTTTATTTACGTAAGACCTGTTTGGTTAAATCTTCCTCCTTTTCCTCAGCCAGTGTTAATCTTCTTTGATACCCGACTTCTAGATCCTTCCAAGCGGTCTCGGCTCGCTCCAATAGTTCTACTCTCTCTGCTTCTCTCTTGGCAAGTCTCGCTGCCCTCTTTCTTAGTTCTCCTGTCGCCGTGTCTAGCTCTGTAAGTCTTTTAATACACGCGGAGTCCATACAGCACGCCTAAAAGGTAACAGATTTGTATTATTGAAATGAAACTTTTTTAACGGTTTTAAACGCGAAATATATTTACGTCGCCTATATATTCGAATAAAACACTTTTAACCGGTTTAAAGCGCGAAAGGCATCACGTTCCTCAGTGGCCACGACTGCTTCAACGCGAAAAAAAGTAAATAAGTTAATAAATCTTTCGCATTTTAAACCGGTAAAAATGTTTAAATTTTACTCTACACTACTCGCGTGAACTGCGTAATATATAATAATATTTAATAAGTAAGTAGTAAGATTGTTCAATAAAATCTCTTCAAGATGTAATATAGCTTATTGACGCTGAAACAAATTTAGGACGTGACAAATAGGTGCTAAAAATGGAGTGATATCCAAAAATACTTTATTATTTTAACATTTGATAACGAGAATATCAAATAAACATGCCTACTGGGAATCGATGACATTGTATTTTAAAGGCAAATATGTTTATTATTTTAACGTGTATAGCTAGCCATTTCATCAATTTTGCTTCTAATGAAATCCATCTGGGAAACGGACACACAAATGCGTTTGCCCTATGCCCCACTGTAATACGAAATTTGAAAACTGAAAGTTATTAAGGCTTAGCGTTGAAATTTTGATATATGACATTGTTTATTTCCCCTTAAGTTCATAAGACACCTCAGTTCATGTAAAGTGCCCGATAAGTACACATTTAAATAAACATTTTTAACGGTTTAAAACGCGAAATGTATTAGTCAAACTTATTTCCAATTAATGTTAACTTTGGCCCGACTTTTCGCCCCCTGACCACGACTGCTGCATTCGAAACGTCGGGCTGTAGTTAACAGAAATTATAAATAAGTTCAACTAGTAATACATTTCGCGTTTTAAACCTTTAAAATTGTTTCAATTTAATACTCGGGACTATAATAAATTGCTATGTACATACTGTTGAATCATTAAATTTAATATTCTAAATTGGTACAAAATGAAAGCGTTATTTTTCAGAACCAGTGTTAACACGACAAATAAACAAGAACATACTTCGATTTTGGTCTTTACGTCATTCTTCTTTTGTGTTTTTTTCGGTTGGTGACGTGAGCAAGGGTTTTCCATGTGCATCACGATTTTCGTTTCCACTGGCAGTCTCACCACTGGACCGATTAGTGAGGAAGTGCCAAAAACATTTTTGCTGCAGGACGCCGATCCAATCCCTTCCTTTGTGCTAAGAAAATGCGTGCTTTCCTTTTTACTTGAAGACGCCCCAAACTGATTTCTCTCAACGAATCTGAAAAATCGCGCTTCTTAAATAAAACTGTTTCGACAGCTTAAAATGCGCATTAAATACGTGATTTCCTTTTTAACCACGACCTGACGTTTTGACTGATTGTGTTTACACATAACCGAAAAGTTAAACATAAAGAAAGATAATTCGCTCTAAAAACCTTCAAGAAGGTTTTAAGGCGTCACAGTTGCGTAAACCACAGACGAGAAACAAAACTTAGACCTGCAAATATTATAGTTTTAAAAGTTTGGAATGAATTTTGACGACGGGACGCGGAGGACGTCGTGGATAACAGCTAAAGTCTATAAAGAGGTAGTTTGCAAAAAAAAAATTACTATGCCCAAACTATTCCAAGCAGACGAAGTCGCGGGCACTACTAGTCAATTATAAACATGATGGACATGGTGGGGATTGAACCCAGTTATTTATAACGTAAATGTTTAATAAAAAATGTATCTTCCTCGTTTTATCTTTAATAAATAAAATAAGAATAAGTTTTTTACTAATATTGACAAATCTAGAACAACACACTATAACCGATGCATAATTTAAAATTGCAGATGACTCAGTACGCACTAGAATTTGAATCGATTAAACATCATTCATGAATTCCTTTTAATTCAGTCTAGTCTAGACCCGCATGAGTTTTGAAATTTTATTCCAATGTGTAATAGAAAATTATGAGTTAACTTGGTAACATTTATCACGTAAAGTAGAATAAGACGATTAGACAATAACGTTTTCTTCAAAATGCATTTTCGTTTCAAATTTATAAATTAAAAAATTATCAATTTAAAATTGCCTGTTGAAAAAAAAACCAAGAATATTTACGTGGTCCTATACCGGACGAATCGCTATTTAGTTTTACAAATCCTAGCATAAATAACTTATTTTTATTTGTCCCTGTATGTGCAATAAGGTGATAAAAAATATATTTTCCCTGGGTTTATATTAATAAGTAACATCATTAATCAAGTTTAATAGATATTTATAGTTTACGCGAGTTGTAGACGGCTAAATATTATAAAACATTTCTAACGGTTTAAAACTGGTAATTTTAATTTATTTTACTACGACCCGACGTTTTTTTTTTTGCTTTGCAGTCACGGCACTTTACCGACCGTTAAATGTGTTTTATTTAAATATACCCGAGAGGTATGTTCAAATTTAATATTTATTTCTTACCGTAGATATTGTGATGTAGTAGGTAATAATAGTGACAAAAAGTTGTATCTCCACCCCAACGAAGGCTTAAAAGGAATAACTCTAACTCGAACGTAAAACTCGACTTGACCACTTCATTTTCCTTATAGCCAAGTTGTTAATTGCCCATGCAATCTCACCAGGCGCAGAGTCAGGCACAAAAGCGCACTTGTTTCTTTAATGCACTCCATTATGTTATAAGAGTTTAATGACCTTTTTATTAATTGTATAATTGTTGTTATAGAATTCATTCAGCACATTGTACCTGACTATTATGTTGCAATTCGAAGTGGTAAAACCGAATATAAAATAAAAGTATAGATTTTTGTGCATAGGTACTGTATAATTGTGGAAACAAATAAATAATGAGTTTAAAAAGTTATTTTAAAAATGTGTTATAATTTACGAATTCTAGTATAAACATTCTATAATAGATGGCGCTAGCGTAGCAAACATTGAGCTAGCATTCTTTACACCCTGCTTACATACATTTCGTGTTTCAAGCCGTTATGTGTGTTTTATTTGTCGATTATGTTGCGTATTCCATTACCCCTATTAACGTTTAATATACCGATATAAATATTAATATTTTCAGCATGTTTCACAAAAAAATATTATGTATAGTTTTACGGAACATTTGGTCCTGGTGGGAATCGAACCCACTGCCAGATTAATTAGTCACATTACTATCATTGGACGAACGAGGTCGTCAAACATAGAAAAAATAAACATAAATTCCAATAAACTTTGGTATAGTCACTTGCACAAGCTATCGACTGTCTTGTGTCCCAGACGCTGCCAAGCCAGTACAGCACACGCGAGATGCTGTTCTGCAGGTCCTTGCGACATCAACGCCTGAACATCATACGATTCTTTCTCCAAGTGTTTGCAGGCTGATCTCAACGCTTCCTAGTTTTAAAGAGTACTTTCAAATCAAATCAAATAATTTCATCCACACACACTAGATACAAAAAATAACACACGTTTCGCGTTTTAAACTGTTAAATATGTTTTATTAAAATGTTTGCATCTTATTTTCAAATAAAAACAGCTTCTTAATATAATTCAACGCAGGTATGTATTGATTCCATATACAGACAAGCAATTTAGACTTCTGTGGTCAAACTATTTATTAATGTTTACCGAGATTCGAAGCTTGGACCTCTAGCTAAAACGAAACTAAGACGGAATTAAGTAACGAAATATAAATAAAAAATACCTTTAAATCGATTGCCGAATTCATTTCAACCACTTTATTAATATTCCATAATATCAGTGATCTCATAGATAGTTCTTTCTTTGGTGTCAGATGTGTGCTATTTTCATCAGGGCATGCCATGGTACTGGACTAAGAAGATAATAAGAAATGTATTTAACTGTTTTTAACGGGTTTTGTATTTGTATGGCTGACAATCAGAAGGTCGTGGATCCCCACAGGGTCATGTGGACTTCGTCTGGAAATCCGGATGTTAAATAGTTGATATACACGTCGAAAATTTCGCCCGGGCGTCGAACCACCGTCCACAGCTGATAAAGCCGTCACGTTTAATCGCGTTTCGGTTCGGTATGGATTTGCGAATGAAAAATAGGCCAAAATAGGCCGACAGCGCGTGGTTGAATTGTTTTACCTATGAAACCCATGAATGTATTTCCCCCACTATCAATAAACTTACGAATTATATATGAGATATGGCATTCTAATATCTAAGAAGCTTTGCAAAATGGCCGCGTAATCAATGCAATTTGGTAGATACACAAAATATCTCAATAACTTCAAAATTAATTCTTATCTATATTAATAAATAAAGTTGAAGAGTTTGTTTGTTTTAACACGCTAATGTCAGAAACTACTGGTACATATTGAAAAACTCTCGTGTTGGCGAGAACATTTATTTAGGAAGGTTATATGCTATTAAACATCGCGCTATAAAATGTGTCAAAAATTGGGAAAATCATTCATCGTTATGCGTTTCCGACGCGTACGCTGCATAAACGGTTCAAGATACACAAAAAATATGTTTGAGAGAATGATGTAAAAAAAAGTCCGCGACGCTATACTATGTCAATCTTTTAAGATTATCTTGCAAGAACGTCGGGAAGGGCCGCGACCGCCGTCGTGGGTAACAGTTTTTAAAGATGAAGGGAATTTGGATGCCCAAAATGACGATTCTCGCGGACGAAGTCGCTGACACAGCTGGTAATTCAAACAGATGATGACTACGATACGGAATGAAAAACAACGCTGTGTGATCCCCTTCGTGCAGCATTCAGCGGAGTCTACATCCCGACGTGTCACAAAATTTTACAAAACTTTAGGTTATCAGTCTAGTATCAAGTATTTTGTGGCATTAAATATTTTTTCTTTCTTTCTTTTACGCGCACGAAGTCGTTGGCACAGCTAGTTTAAAATATAGAACGAGTAGCTTACTCCCAATTCACTGAAAATATTAAAAAGTTAACTTACTTGATCGTCCGTCATAGTTTATTATTTCACCGGTAATTTTGTATATACGAATTCACGACTTTATTTTCCTTTACCTACATATTAAAAGCACATATAATTTTTCCATTCGCCGTTTGAGCGCTTGACAAGAAGACAAGCTGTCTGAATGCTCAAACTGACATTAAGGCTGTGTCAAAAACTCTATGACATTTTGGAAAACTCTTTTTCCAGTTAATCCTTCTTAACGGAATATTTTTTATTTTACCTTAAATCGTTTTATATAGCTCGACCCGTACGGAATTTATTTATTTGGAAATGATTTTTAACTTCGTCTCCCCGTGACCACGGCTGCTGCAAAGCATCCGAAACGTCGGTTAAAAATCATTTCCAAATAAGTTTAACTAATACATCGCGTTTTAAACCGTTTTGTGTTTTATTTAAATGTGTACTACTCGCGTAAACTATAGACAGTATTTAAATATAGATATAGATATTGCTGCTTGCGTTCACTACAGGCTACCGTAATGTATACTCTATGAATACATTACTTTATCTCTATTAGATCTACTGGATACTTTCGACTTCACCCAAAAAGTATGTTTATAAACAAGTCTAACAAAAAATTGGACTAGAACAGTGGAGTAATATAACGGTTTGATATCAGATCACATAGGCCGTAACAGGTGGTGTGTAGGCTGAACCCCAAGCACTACATGGGCTGACCCAGAAATGTCTTGCAATTTCAAGGGTAAGTGACCTGCACGCAATCTAGTATCCGAATTATTATGAGGCAACAGAGAAGCATGGGGTAGGTAAAATGGACATAAAACATCCTAACGAGATGCGCTGTCAATCCCATTTTGGTTCGAGAAGACACACGCGTAAGATTCACTTGACGGTGGGTTAAATATCGCAATCCTATAAACATCTAAACGTCGACATTTTGGTCTTGAACACAAAGACTGCATTAACACAAACGCGATTAAGCTTGACTGTTTTTACACCTGTGGACAGTGATTCTTACCAGTCATTTAATATTAAGATTTCTAGACGAAGTCCACCATATTTCAGAAAAATGCGGGAACCGATGGGGAACGAACCCACAGATCGCTATGAGCCATACATCGATGCCATTATAAGGAGCCAATCTAGGCGGTATCCAAGATACCACAAATGAAGTATATGATTCACCAGAACTCGAGTCAGGTAAAAAGTAAAAGAAGGGTCGACATACCCCGGAGCGGCGACGGCGGTGGCGCCACCGTCCGGTTCCCAATGCTAACGGTTCGAATCTTCCAAGTAAAGCAAACGTTAGCTTCACGCTATTTTTAGAACAGCTGCCATAACAACAAACTGGCTCTTACTAGAAATAGATCGTAATGACCACTATTAATAACCATTAATCAATCTTGCTAAACATCATTACAGTTAATTGCGGCGCAATTTATTTTTATGCTGAGGTGTTGAAATTTGTGTTTCAAGTATTTGCGAATTTAAATAAAACACTTTAACGGATTAAAACGCGACATATTAGTTAAACTTATTTGAAAATGACCGTTTTGAGCCTCCCCGTGACCACGGCTGCTGCAAAGCATCCGAAACGTCGGGCCGAAGTTAAAATCATTTTCAAATAAGTTTTACTAATATATGGCGTTTTAAACCGTTCAAGTGTTTTATTTAAATGTGTACTACTCGCGTAAACTATAGACAGTATTTAGTATATATTCTTCTTCTTTGATTCGTAATCAAGAAAAAAAAAATTAACAGTAAAGAAAGAAACCAGCACATTGTATGACTGTTACACTAAGTATTATCTGTAGTTTGCGCGAGTACCTATTATACGTTTAAAAAGATATTTTTTTTTGTGGTTTAAAATGCAAAATAAATTAGTTCACCCATTTTTAATATTATTTAACTAGTTCGGACTCGAACTCAGATTGCTCGCCTTGAACCACTAAGTCATCGAGGCGGCGACTACATATGACTGTTTTAACCGTTAAAGATAAAAGTTTAATTCAAGATAAAATTAATTTTAGTTAATATTATATATTTATTTTGGGACACAAAACATACACATTGAATCTTATACCTTATCGCTATAAGCGGTCTCTTCCAGGCACGTCAACTATAAGAAACTTATAGACCACGTGCAAGAATTTTTATAATTTCATAAACTATATCAACTAATCTTTAAATAACAATATTATCAATTTACATTACTTATGTCGTAATATATAATTATTTATATAAAAAGGTATTTCTTCGATGAATTGTTGAATTATTTATTTTATATAAGTCTAGAAATAACGCAAACAATTTAACTCATAAAATGCGTAGTAATTACAGATCATTCTTTTTTTCTTGTTGCATAACTATATTTATAAAGCTTCAAAAATATTTCGCGATAAGATGCATAAGCATGCATATCTAATATCTACAGAAAACAGTAAATCTACACATAGAAACTGTTCTTCTATATTTTTGATACAGATAAGAATGTAGTTAACTTATAGTAGGGGTGAAATACTCTACCCATATAACATCTAAACAAGATACGTCTATTGACTAATTTTGGCTTTATATATTCGGGAAACCTGAGCTTGATAACAAAACACTATTGAACTTCACGGCTTTTTCATCTGTGGTCTTTGGTTTTTTATCTGTGGACGGTGGTCCGTGACGTCCAGACGGAATTTCGATATTCCCCACCACCCATCCAGACTTTCCACCGAAATCGAACATGTTTTGGACATTATTTTATTAGAAATATGGACCGGTTGATTATTAGCGAAACATTGTTACAATTAGACAAACGTCTGTCTAATTACTGCTTACTAAAAGTGAATACAGACTATAAATAATAATAAATCTATTGAGAGAAATAATTTTCCTTATTTAAACAATTAATTATTTGCCTCGTTGCATTTTATTTGTATTACACAGATTGCAATTATGTTAACGTTTTGTTATTCTTCTGAATTATCCTTACTCAAAGAATCTAGATTGCCTAAGCAGTTATTAAAGTCAAATTAAATTGTAATTTTTCAATAAAACTTATCAAATTCGTTGATATCGAATGTACAACTTCATTCAAGGATATCGAAATGCTTTAGGCTGTAAAAGCTGCGACCAATAGGAGAGAAGATTTTTCCTCTTTAAGGGCTTCCGTTGCTGCGACAACGGTTCAAGAAACCAAAAAATATGTATGCAAGATGAATTCCTCTATTGTTAATTATTAAAGTTCAAATACAAATTCAATACATCTTATTGCCCCTTTAACATATGTACAGTAAACTTAAAACTACTAAATTAAACATAAAAATCAATAATAGATAGATAATAAAATAAACGGGATACTGTCTATAGTTTACGCGAGTAGTACACATTTAAATAAAACACTTTAACGGTTTAAAACGCGATATATTAGTTAAACTTATTTGAAAATGATTTTTAACTTCGGCCCGACGTTTTGGACGCTTTGCAGCAGCCGTGGTCACGGGGAGGAATTTTATTCGGTACTATTGTTTGTTACGTGCTATACTTGTTACATTTTACGTTACACAAGGTATTTGATCTCTACAGTAGTTTAAAGCACTTCTAGTTTTTGAATGTTGCTAACGATCAACGCACTTACGGGTATCTCTGCTGATCGGATTAACTTGACAATTGAGGACAAAATTAATCAAGCGAGGATCCGTTATGAAGCGTACACAGCGTACACGACGCACGTCTCTGTTTTTTTCCACCATTGCCAGAATGCTTTGACAATTTCCTGGGTATTATTCGCAATGGCAACACTGTTCAATTCTATCAAAATAGGAATTAGTTTCCACACATTCACATGTAATAAATTTATTGTTAATATATGAAAACAATTTACTTAATTTAAAGAAAACTATGCTTATATCGTTTGTAGTAAGTGGGTACGAAAAACGGGCGTATCAAAACTTGTATACTAAACTTATTTTAGAAAATTAATTGAGTGGAAACACCGATACCAAAGTATTTTGTAAATAAAAGACAGCGACCTGGCATTTATTTATTTAAATACTATCTATAGTTTACGCGAGTAGTACACATTTAAATAAAACACTAACGCGATATATTAGTTATAGTATAGATAGTTAAGTAACTAATATCGCGTTTTAAACCGTTAAAGTGTTTTATTTAAATGTGTACTACTCGCGTAAACTATGGACAGTATTTAATTAACCAGTACGGGCTGGACAATGCAAACAAAGTTCGATAACTAATATATCGCGTTTTAAACCGTTAAAGTGTTTTATTTATTTTTTATGATAAAGAAGGGTAGACAAGCATGAGGTTCATTTGATAGTTGGTGAAATATCCCAGATCTATTTGGCTTTGGATATTCGGAAATTCAAAGAGTCGAACTGAAACACGATTAAACGGTTTTCCTTAGAGGGTGGTTCGTGACCCGATTTGCAGACGAAGTCCGACATGTTTTAAAAACTTCAAAAGGTTGATAACTAGCCGTACATTGCTATCATTACACCAACAAGCCTATCAATAGGCCGACAGCTCATCAGCAGACAAGGCGGCTACCTCACACGCTTGTTATTACACAATGTAGTGATTGCCACCATTCAGTGTGATGACCCCAGTAGTTGACAATAACAATTCAATTCGCCGATCACAAGCCACCGGAACAAAGTATTATACTCGTAGTAACAGCTTGACAATTTCTCAGTTTATTTTCCAGTCCGGCCGCACCGAACGAGCGTCGGATAGACACACCCACTAGTCTTTGTTAAGGTATACGTCTATATTCATATGTTAGTATGTGTATTTATTTAAATAAAACAATTTGACGGTTTAAAACGCGATCACAGATGGCGCTAGCGTAGCGTTTTTTTACTATGACATTAAAGTCACCCTCCATCTTTATTCAGTCACCCCGTGACCGCTGCTGCTGCAAAGTTTTGTTTAAATGTCTACTACGCGCATTAACTACAAACAGTATTTTTTTATTATAACAGATGTGGACAGGCAAGCATGTGGATAATAAAACCACTTGATGAAAGATGAAATTTTCAGCCGTACAACATGTACATATTTATTTATTTTATTTATGGGGCTTACCAACTAAATATATAATAAAGCTTGAACTAATTAGATATTTCGATTGTGAATTAAACGTCTGCACCAAATGTCTATAAACTATCTGTCTATCGCTTATTAGGACATCGTTGTCACTATAAAGATCTGATGGCACGTTTTAACTTCCTTTCCCTGAGTCAACGCCGTGAGTTTCATCTTTTAACAACATTAAGAAAGATATGTTGTGCCGAAATAGATTGTCCCGATTTACTTCAACAGATTTACTTCCACATCCCCGCTCGATCTACGCGTACCAAAAACTTATTCTATGTACCAACGACTAGATGTAACACTGGTAAACGTGCCCCGCTCCACAATATGGCTTCATTGCATAATAACGCGTTGAATGATGTTGACTTGTTTTCGTGCTCGCAATTAACGTATAAATATAAGTTAAAAAAGTACCTAACCTGTAAAGATATCACACATATCTAAGTATTAAAGAATACCGTTTTTGTCATTTGTCACACTGTTTCTTGCCTTAAAAGCTTTTTCATATTTCTAAATCAAATGTTCTCAGAGAAACTTGTTAAGGTACTGTCTCTGAGTACATGCCTGCATGCATTTGGATTTTTATACAATTTTATTTTTCCCTAGACAATAAGAAAATTAGTTTTAAGTTATCATAAGAGACTGTACTGTTTAGTTTCCTTAATAAATAAATAAATAAAATAAATAAACTAAAATAAAAATGAAATTGAAGTAAATAATCATTCAAATTCAATAATGGTTATTAAATTCATGAAACTGGGAAAACATCGATCGTCTTTCTTTAAATATGAATAGTGATGAACTTTGGACATTCGGAAATCCGTACACAAAAATTTCACGCCTTCACTTGTGGACTCTTAACACTTAATTGCGTTAAGCAAAAGGACCTGATTTCGAATCCCGGAAAAAAACTGTTTTATTCAGGCAGGACATAGATGTTAAACTATATGTAAATAAAAACAGATACACATTATCAAACGTCTCTAACCAGTCTACTCGCATACGTCATCATTAAACTTCCCAAACATAATTACAGTACAATAATAAATAAATGTCTTCTAATGTAAGCACTTCACGTTATTAAATTGATTACATAATTAATTAATGGTAGGTGTAGTGTCTGTTATTTTCTCAAGTAATACACGTTTAAATAAATCATTTGTAACGGCTTGAAACGCAAAATATATTAGTATAAGATAACTACAATTCATTTCAACACGGCCGTTTATTAACTAATACATTTCGTGTTTTAAACCGTAAACGTCAGGCGCATTTCGGATGTTACATTACAAACACATTATGTAAATGTGTAGGTACTACTCGCGTAAACTACAGACAGTAGTTATATATCGTATAGTAGCGACTTTGGCCGCGTAGAATAAGTTATTTTCAGTATAAAATTTGGTCTTGTAAACCTCCTCCTTAGCTTTACAATTTATAGCTAGTTAAGTGTTACCCACGACTTTGGTCGCGTAAAGATTGATATTTCATCGATATTTTAAACTGATTTCCCAGGATAAACAACGCAATCCCTAAATATTTAAATATTTCCCCCCGTTTTATCCACATTCGCAGCGTGCTGTTTTATGGCCTAACACATTCCTCGGTAGATGCGCTACACAAAAAATCACAATTTTTAATTCGGTTCTGAGATTAGCGCGTTCAAACAAACTAACTCTGCAACTTTGTAATATTAGTATAGAATACTGCCTGTAGTTTACGCGAGCAGTACACATTTAAATAATACACTTTAACGGTTTAAAACGCGCTTTATATTAGTTAAAACTATGAACTGCTGCAAATCACCCGAAACGTCGGGCCGTAGTTAATATAATCTTCAAATAAGTTGAACTAATATTATATAATTTAAACCGTTGAAGTGTTTTATTTAAATATAAGTACAGATATTTAAATTGTTCCTTAGGTAATATTTATATTTTGAATAGCTCTTAAAAATAATCCGAATGGCCGTGAATCATGGTCAGCATTTAACAGCACGCAAATATAAATATGCAATGCAGCGATATTGCAGCATATTATAGCGTAATACGACACATGAGGTGAAGTATACAAAAAAATATATATTTACATATGTCATTTAATTAAAATGCGACAACCGAGCTTTGTTATATGTATTTATTTAAATATAGAGAAGCACTGTTTTTTAAACGGTTTTATTTAGCTTGATCCGTTTATTTGGGTCAAAATTAGAAATTGAAATTGAAGCACCTTCCCGTTGTCAGATTGATCTGAAATATGATACACATACAATATAATAAAATCAATAACATTATAAATCTAAGATGGCCGCCGATACAAAATGGCGGATTACATATTTTTTCCGAACCCCCTCAATATAGGTATCAAATGAAAAGGCTACACTAGTAAAACACGATGATTATGTCAATTTAAAAAAAAATTGTTTTCAGTGCACAAAAATAAAACGTTTTAACTTGAAAGGTTTTTTAAGTTGATACTAGTGAATTGTTGAGTTGTGTGGTGAATACACCAGCCGCACAACATCTACACAAGATGCTATGCGGAGCTATTTTAGTTAAGTTGTTTTAAATACGTACTTATTGAAACTACAGACAATACTGTAAGTAAATAAAACGCTTCTAATACTCCCTGACGATTATTTCGTGAAAATGCTCGCATCTTTTTCGCGTTGGATGAATTAATTCCGCACAGCGCTGGTATTCCTCAATACAAAGACCACGCTTAATCAGTCAGCGAGAAGACAACAAAGACAGTGTTCGGGAACGCGAGTTATCATTTCTACACTCGCTCCATTTTACAAATCGACTTTAATATCACTCCATACTGAATTATAAAGAAGTATTAAAAAAGTACTTTTAACTGTATAAAACGCAAAATATATTACTTACCTACGGCCCGACGAATTTCGGATGCGATGCAATAGTTTTTAAATAAGTTTCGAATATCCAAAGCTATTATTTAAAAAAAAGTTACAATATTTCGCGTTTTAAACGTTTAAAGTTATTTATTTTACAAAGAAGACTAATCCCGTTTCCCCTATATGAATTAATATTGGATGGAGGTAACTTGTATTTACCATACCCATATCATAAGTACTTCTATAAGTACTACCCGACATATTTACTTACAAAACCAAACGGTTCGTAAAATAATAAATATTCAAGTTATTGCTTTTCACTGTTAATAACAGACTGTATTATTTATTTATTTTATTCCTTATTACAAAACACAAACATACATACATAAATATAAGGTACTTTACGAGGAAAAAGTGTTTTTTTTTTAGTTTCTATAACTTAAAAAGAGGAAGAATATTTATATTGCTGTCTCTGCTTTATTCATTTATTTCTTCATTCAATAAATTTAATTTATTTTCCAGTACTTAAATTACTGAAAAGTTACTGAAAACTTTACGTTGAAACTATCCTCTCCCTGTAATAAAATATATATATTTTTATCTTAAAACGTTACAAGTAACGTTATTTCTTATGACGAAAACATGAGTTTGGATTAAAGAGGTGAATTGACCTGGCGATTAAAGCTCTCTAGCAACTGTTAAAGTAATGAGGTTGTTGGCGAAGAACCAAAGTCGCGGTGGCAGTACTTGGCGCCTCTCGAGCGCCGACACTTCATATAAACGAGAGTGAAGCGCGCGCGCACTCAGTGGAAGTCGGTTGCGGTACGGTCCCGTTGTCAACTGGCGCTCTGCGTACGCGCATCACGGGCGAAGCGCCGTCATCGCGGTTCTGGACTGTCCAGATAAAATGGTGATCTTTTAAAAACTAATTTTTTTTCGACGTTCAAGAATACACGCGGTTAAAAAAACTGTATTTATTGCTTCTATCTGAAATATTGAAAACGCAAAAATGGTGAGTGGAAATAAAAGTCCCAACGATCCAACGAAGATCGCGCCGAAGGATCGCGAGAAGAAAACCAATAATTACATGAGAGCGAACATTTTCTCGAAGACATGGTTCATGTGGATGATGCCGACCTTCTGGCGAGGGTACAAACGCGATCTTTACGACGCCGACCTGACGAAACCGAAAGAAAACCACAATTCTGACAAACTCGGCGATCGCTTAGAAAAGTGAGTATCTTTTATTAGCTATACAAAATTAATAACAATGAAAAGTATGAAAGTAAATATAAATTTAAAATAACAAATAATTAAGAAATAATATTTATCGACGATATGCTATCTTTTACAATGGACTTCAGACCACATTTTTGTCTTTCATACCCTCAAAATTTGTTTAATTTTAAATAAGAAATTTCGTGCGTCACCTTTGTATTGAAATAATACTTTTTTTTTGCTTTTACCAATTAAAATTAACTTTTACGACGTCACTTTTTCTGCTTATTATTATTTATGCAGTTGGAAATTAAGGAATTTTCCCATTTCTTTTTACATTTTGTTTTTTGCGTAATAAATAAGTAAGTGTAACTTCAAATATACAAAACAAAATATTTTCCGGGTTTTGGAAAGGTTTAGAACTAAAAAATTATTGTAATTTCTTACATCGCTGTAACAAAGCGAGATAAAAATTACTTAATTAGGCGAACAATGTTAATATTTGTCTTAAGACATCTTTTGTTATCTTATATCTAGTATTTGAATATGGTTTAGTTATAGTAATTGAATTTTGCATAACAGTTTCATTATTTTCGTTAGGAAATATTGAACAGTTATAACCATTATTGACAAGTATTATTTTTACCAATTTTAAATTGAATAAATTACGTTAATTTCACACTAGAACCCAAAGCAGTCGAAAGACTTCAATAATATATCTTTGAATTATAAAAAAAAAAAACTAAATATGGACGACGAACAAAGAGTAAAAGGATACAAATAATATTTTAAATTAAAAATTAATAATAATTCATGGATAAAATTATTAAGTACGTGTAGCTTGAATAGCTTGAACATAAAGTATATAAGTTATTTACTATTTATTTTAACTCCCTCTCTCCCAGCCACGACTGACGCGACAAGTTATATATATATATTTCACGTTTTAAACTGTTAAAAAGTGTTTATAGGTTATAAGGGAAGTGAAATCTAACATTAGCGATATTACACATTTTTATTAATAATTCATACACTTTTATTAATAATAATTATAATTCTTAAACAATTGTATAAAGAGAATGCCACGTGTAAACTAGTGTATTTAATTTAATCTTAAACATTAAAATTGTTTTATTTAAATGTTTCACATGTTTTTAAACGAACTAGCTTTAATTAACAGGTTGCATTAATAACCGGTAAACGCAAATGATTTTACGATTGTGTAATGATACAGACAATGTCAAAAGCATTACAAGAGGCTTATCTTTATATTTCCCCCAACATGGCAGCGTGGCGACTAACCTTTCTTTTTTAATTATTTCCCTGTGACAATAGTTAGTTTTCTATTGCAACATTTAGTATTTGCTATTTTCATTGTGCATAAAAACTGACTTATTTTTTGAAATTAGCAATTTAATACCTTTAAGAACATTTTTTCTAATTCTAATGTATGTAGATTGTTAGTTATCTGTGGCCTAATAAATGCATACCACAGATCTCCGGAAAAACCTAATAAATATTTGTTTGTGGTAGATGAGGATAGACACGATGTTCGCTTAGGTGAAATACAGCCTTATAACATCTAACGTGTGCTGTCGATCTATATTTTTTGATTTTGATATTCTTATTTTAATTACATTTGTAAGAGTAACTGAGACTTATACTGCCTAGAAGTAAATGAAAGAAGATTACAAAGTACTAATAAGTAATCCCCTTTTTTAGTACTATATTTAAGTGGTAACTTAGTATAGCTATTATGAGCATTTGTGTTTTAGTCTAGTATAGTATATTGTATAGTATTTCGATTGCATAAATTAAAAATGGCGCTTGATTTTTATTTTTAACTATTCGTTTTTTTAATGTTACATCATTAAATAGGTATCTTTAACGTTGTAATTCTGAAAATAGACATATTACCAACAACACTAAACGCCCTTGACTAGCTTCAACAATTTTTTCTAGGAAATATAGTTAATAAGAAAAAACGTATTAAGATATGTAGCTACTAATCGCTTGTAAAATTATTTAATATGTTATATATAGACCTCCAAACGACTGAACCGATTTTGATGAAATTTTGTTAAGCATGCGAATAGGTTTGACCAATTTTTATCTCCCTCTTTACTCATATAATACTTTCTTACACGTTAGGTGTTAGTTCTTTTCAATAAAAAATCTCTGAAAATAATCTATACTGCAAAACAACGTTTGTCGGATCAGATACTTGATTAAAAATAGCAGAAACAATCTGTCTTCAAGCAAAAACCTGGAGCGGGTTCCTGCAATCTATTTATAGCATAAATCATCGTACGTTTACCTCTATAAACCTGGTTTTTCACTATGAACCTCTATAGAAGATGCTTTATATAGTTCGCTTATTAGTCGGGAACAAGTCTGGAACGAGTATTCCATTCCAGACTACGACCAAAGTGAAATTATCTCGGTCTAGACATGCGTAATGTTCAAACTCGGAGGCGGGACGTTGAGTAAGGAAAATATTTACAAATATTATCTATGACATTACCTATTTTTTATCTATAGCTGACCATAGAGTATAAACATCTCTGTAGTTTATGACTTTTTTTTAAGATTAAATCTTCTTTATTACTTAATATAACAAAACTTATGGGTCATTGTGATCGATAGCCATCGTTCTTCGTCCCATGCCCCACAGGGGAATCTAGTTTTTCTTAAGGATTTTTGTACAAACATCTGTAATTCATTTCTCTTATATAATTATGCATAAGTTCTGTCTGTTGTTTACACGAGTGGAACACATTTAAAAAACTTTTTACAGTTTAAAACGCGAAATATATTTGTTAAATCATTATCAATTTTTAACTATGCTTTAAACCGTTAAACGTGTTTTATATCAAGTTACCAAGATAACTAATAGAGTAGATACCGTTACTTAAAAGTTCTCGCTGTCTGTTTTATGGATACTGAAATAATTTGATAGTGTACTTCAATCACTCATTTACGTCTCATTAGTGTCGACATTAATAGCTAATGATTATTATCTAATAGGTACTTATCTAAATAGTGGCCTTCTTTGCTGATTGCGTAAAAATATTGTTTCTTAAGTAGTAATTAACGGGTACTCATTTTGGTACTTGCGACAAATATTACACTTTCGACATACAAATCTATACATATGCTTTACTTAAACAATAGTTATTGTCCGTTCCGCGGATGTCTGTCTACTGAACGCAGTCTTTATTTTTATTTAATTAGGTTTAGCCTGATTTAAATAAAACACTTTTAACAGTTTAAATGGTCACGTGGAGACCAAAGCTGCTGTATGTCGGGCCGTAGTTGTAATAAATTTTAATTAAGTTAACTTCGCGTTTCAAACCGTTAAAAGTGTCATATTTAAACTATCTGTTGCCATTGAATTCGAAATATGTCTGTTAAAGAACATTAACAACCAAATAGACATTTTCTAAGATCAATATTTTACGCCGACAAAGCCACGTGCACAACTATTTAACTTGTAATTAAACAGAAATATGTGTTATCGTTCTTTGTGCCTCTATACTATGTAAATAAGTATTTTTTCTGACATGCAAAGCTCACGATTAACCTTCCCAAGACGACCTGTCTAAAAGACTTCCGCGCATTGCTAAGTTAATGAAGACCTTCGACAAACATCACAAACAAACTGCAAATATTCATTGAGTAATTCTTGTACAAAAAAGTGGATTCAATCCGTTACATTAGGTCAGACACTAATTATCTTCTTGCAAAAGATAAGAGTTTTAGTGACACCAAAAATACCGACGTTAGTATTTTTAACAGGCTAACTTCGACTATGTTCCCAATATTTATATCACCATGTCTAGTTTAAAGCAACTGGTTTTTAACTTCTATATGTACACATTAATATAAAAGTAAAGTTGGCTTGCGGGGCATGGTTCGTCCACGTTTTGCTGAACGATATTAGATGAGGCTGCTGCAGGCAGAGTAATGAGAGAATAAGGAGGAAATAAAAATGCAAAAATAAATATTATTATTTTTAAAACACTTTAACGGTTTAAAACGCGCTATATTAACTACTATATCGCGTTATATAACTAATATATCGCGTTTTAAACCGTTAAGTGTTTTATTTTAATGTGTACTACTCGCGTAAACTATAGACAGTATTTACTATTATTTTACTAATAATTTGTACAATTATTTATGTAAACAATTTTCGGTCACTGTGCTCTTCTAGATTAACATTTTATCCTAAAAATATAAATAACTCGTGGCATAAAAATTGCAGTTTGCTCTAGCGTTCTCCTATATAGCAAAACGATCAGAATATTGTGATCACTGAAACGATAAAAACATTATTTCGCAAATCGTACCTAGGTTCTTCGTGCATGCCAAACTATACTAGTCATTATTACTATTTATAGTATAGAGATACTATTGCGATATGATATTATATGGTATGATACTATTTACTGTTAAAATATAAAGTAGGTACCATTCATCATTATTTTTTGTTATCTTCCATAATTTAGCTACTAAAAGCCTTTGTTGCGATTGGGCATAGGTAGCCATATTTATGTGTCCGTTTAAGCAAGTCGTTAATAACCGCAATCTGTCTAACAAGTGAGATAATAAAACCGTAATAATTCATTGACAATATCTAAAAAATACGATGCCAGACTTACAGCGTTCATGTTTAATCTGTGAGACTTATCGACGACTTGCTAAAATAAAACAGACATATAAATATGTCTACCTAAGCCCGCCAAACAAGAAACTGTTTATCGTTCATCCACTGTCGCAATCAAGGATCTTAGTCGCGGAATTATGGAAGATAAAATAAATTATTCTTAAACGTAACGGTAGTTCCAAAGGTTTATATTTTTTTTATATAATGTCATATAATCTTAATACTTTAAAGTCGTTGTTTACTTAAAGAGTTATGTACGCGAATGAAACTCATTGCGTTCAAGGTTACGCTGTATGTGTTTTGTGTAAACTGTACTTAACACATTCTACAAATATTTGATAAGTATGCACGAAGCTTCCGTCATTAATTGGTATCTACTGTATTGACATTGTCTCAAATTGTATAATTATTATGGCACTAGCTGTGTTAGCGACTGCATCCGCGTAGACGTAATTTTCGCGAAATTTATTTTTGTAAAGATCCTTTTCACCTTTATAAAAGACGTCAAAGGACTGCCGTCGTTCTTGCCAGTTTATCTTAAAAAATAGCCAACCGCCTCTGTAGCTAAATTGTTAAACGTTAAGTTTGAGAGGTCCCGCGTTCGAATCCCGGGGAAACAGTCGTTTCGACCGGGCAGGGCACATAACTCTAATCAACTACTTGCTTGTAAAAGAGCTGATCAGTGAAACGGACTCAGAAATGTGTTCGCTCCATGTCACCCGGGGTAAAACGGTTCACTTTATTTGGGCTAGGTATTCATTATCATGTCTCACAATTCCAGAATTACCTTAAGTGTTATAGACTCAAAGGTCACAAAATTTAGTGTTTATATTAGAGGCATTGAAAATTATCAAATTCAAATATGAATTAAATAACTTATAAAGTTAAGAAGTGTGTTGCTTTTCTATATCAAAACGTTTTTGATTGTGACTATTTTCTATTTTTTAATTGAAACACTTTTAACGGTTTAAAACGCGTAATGTATTAGTTAATTTATTCACAATTAATTATAACTACAGCTAGTCGTCTCTATCTAGGCCGAAAATTAGTTTTTAAGTTGATTTTTCGTTTGATATGAATACTACATAAAAGGTTCCATATGTTGTTGTTTTTCACTAAAGTAATAAAAGTCGACCTTGAAGCCATGCGTATCCAAATTTTGCAATTATTTACTCTTTGTCCCGAGTATTAAGCATAAACACGTGTTACAATAATGTTTAGAACGAATTCTCAAAAGTGGTAAAAATAAAATCAAAAATAATAATTAATATATAATAATAATAGGAATAATTCCTTCATGCGGTTATGTTGAACCGCTTTCACGGCGCACTTTACGGAAAACCTCAAATTTTGATAATTTTCTCAGTTTTAGTCACATTTTGCGCCATTTCCTATGATTTACTGTTTTACATTTCTCAACCAGTGTAACAACCAAGAGAAATATATATTTTTCGACTTTATTCTTTCGAATTTAACAAAATGGCTATGGTAGTACGTATATACGATAGACGTAGTTACCACGTAGTAAAGTTCACTAATACATTTTGCCTTTAAAACCGTTAATATTTTCAAAACGATTAGGTCTACTGGTATTAATTATATCGTCGTGACACGAGCCACACAATTAATAAAACGTTTTGCAATTGCATTTTAATTCGTATTTAAAATTCAATTAATTATTAATTATCTATAGGACTCATTCATTGATTCTGAAAATAATAAGAATTACTATATGCTGTTAAAATGCGATTAGACTATCGACAAAATAACACAAGGTAATTCCCAGATTTTAATGGTCTTGCGCAAATGACGATAATTATATGCGTAAAATGATATGTCATAAAGTAACATAAGGTACAATAGAGTATTAGGTATTGATGTGCTTATGGGTGAAGTGGTAGCAATGTATGACTAATAACGGGTCGTGGATTCGATCCCCAACAGGTCCACCATATTTCTAATCAATTTAAAAACTTTTCTGGAGCATGTTGGACTTTGACTGGAAACCTGAATATTAAATGGGTGATATAAATATTGGATCCGCCCGGGTCATGAACTATGAACTATGATGAAAAAGCCGTCTTTCGATTTCCGAATATCCAACGCTAAAATAGGTCGACAGGGCATCTTCTCAAGAGGTATTATGGCTAGAGTATTTAATCAAGCGAGCCCCATGCTTGTCAGTCCACTAGTATCTTTAAAAAAAATACAAAATAGGCCGACAGCAGCTGAGACATTTTTGTTATTAATTCTTTATTACACGCTCAGAAAAGGTTTAAAAGTGCACTCGACTGAACGATTTAAACCAGTTGATATATAAGAAATAATAAGACCAAAACATTACAGATTTATACACATATGTATGCTTATTAAATTATATATTGAAGTTGACTTTCCATATAGGTATTTCTTATTATCTTCACACACTTGGTGAAACATTTTATTGTTACGATATTACACTTGCTTACCACCTATATAAATAACTAGCTGGAATATATAGCATGGAATAGTGACTCAGAGTAGAATTTTAAATTATTGAGGCTGTTTATTAATTTACGTAAGGGCGCATTTACGGCAGCCGATCTATGGTAAGTGCTACTTTGCCGCAACACTCTCACCTCACATCACTCCTACACTCAGTCCCAATTCCCAAAAAGCCAAAGAAGAAAGTTTTATCAAGCTTCAAAAACCACGAATTTCCATATAAACTTTCATCCCCTTTTTCAACCCCTATCAATTCTTTTTGGCATTAAAAAGTATGTATGTCCTTTCTCAGGCTCTAAAATATCTGTGTACCAAATTTCATTTAAATCAGTTCATTAGTTTCGGAATTAAAGCCCGACAGACAAACAGACAGACAGAGTTACTTTCGCATTTATAATATTAGTATAGAAGTATAGATGTATTAGTTTGCAGTTATATAATTGGCTATAAAATATAATAATATCTTTAGAATTATTGTAGTTTATAAAGGATATACAATTTTAATGATTGACAATAAACTTTTGAATTATAAACAATGCAATGCAAGGTAGCGATTTTATTCCATTATAATTTTTTCTAAAACATGTTGGACTTAGTATAGGAAATCTGGAATCGATAGAAATGACTTAATTCCGTCCTGACCACAAACGTCCAAAAGTTTAATTGCGTGTTGGTTGCCGGTTTCCAAATGTCCTATTCCATAAGCGCTGTTCACCGCGCTTCTTATATTTTATGGCTAGAATCTTTTATTTTTTACTAATTGCTTATCTATCTTCCTTTGTCATAAATATATTAGGTTTTACTTCATAATTAATTATAACGTCTTGAATCTACACATATTTTACTATATATATTAAATCAGAATAACGAATTAAAACGCGATATATTCCTGGACATGTTAATAGATTCTACTAAATACATATGTTATAATTTTCTTGTTAATAATTATTATTTATATAAACTAAGATGGCGTTCTTTTGTTTTTATAAAAATGAGCAGACTACGTAACGTCAAACAACGAAGACAAAATCAAATATACAATTTCGACCAAATTTTCAGGTGATTTTCAGCCATGGTCACTGTGTCCTCTAAACGTCATATTCTCGCTAATACCATAATAATGTGTCGAGTTTTAATCCGTTGAAATTGTTTAATTTAGTCCCACTGGACTCAGCCCAGTCTAAACTAAGCCATTAGTCATTCCTGGTAATCGTGGTGAGTGGTGACATACCTTTTCATTGGTTAATATGACGTGATGACAGTACATCGATGACTGTCTCGCACGACACAGGAACCGGCCCGCCATTAACCAATTCAAAACTGGAACTTTGGACTTCTTTATTGGACATTTAATAAGGTTTTAAAACTTTTAAGTGACATAGACTATAACTCGACTCCAGACTATTTAAAAAGCATACATATTTATGAGCCTGCTAGAGGCAAAGGGGCCTAACAAAAAATATTATTTTCAAGAAGGAAGAAAATAAAAATGCGCAATTATATTTTCTCGTATAATAATATATAAATTGATTACAACTACATCTAAACATTACATTCGCACTTCGTCACGCACTCTTCCCCGCCTACAATAAATTAAGCATATTTTCACGTTTTTCTTTCGATTGGAATCTTAATAAGACAGTTTGATAAATGATTTGCTTATGAAAATAGAAAGCATACTTACGTAAGTCTATTTAAGATATGAGAACTACCTTTAAGTTAAACGCGAAGTTCTTGGATCTTCTCGGCTATGTTGCGCTTTTGTACACCGTAGAATCACGACGTCAAATCCTAGTTTATCCCTAATTTAAACTTAATTTAAAATTAAAACTATCCAGGTTTACATACGAGTTAATGTTGCAATATTTATTGCGTAACATTTCAGCTGCTTCTTTAGTAAACAAAGAAGTCCAGGGTTGATTCTGCGCCAGGCCAAACGTTAGTTAGATATATAGATACCTTTTTAAATAATTTCTAGTACCAATTGGTAGTTTGGAGGGAGCGTTCTTGCATTAGTAATTTTGTGGCAATATTTTTTTTATAACTTCTAAAAAACATGCTTATATTATATCGGTACATGAATATTTATAAATCAACAGACTGCAAGCGAGCGCGTTTAAACAAAAAAGTTTTAACATTCCCCCCTTAGAATTGTACCGTCTACTGAAATGTCATTGTGACTCTTAAGACGATTTCGTGAGAATGAACAGACGTTTAACTGTTTAGACATGACAAATACATTCAAAATAGAAGATTGTTGGTAAGACGTCATCAAAAATGCGGTCTCTCATCTACCGACTAAGCGATGGGCTGTACAAAGGCCTAGAATCTGAGCGAAAGGGAAGTACTAATCAAGGCGACGAGCGGCTTGTTAACGCTTTGCATTATGTTCACAAAGTACGTACAACACGAGCGTACGAATGACGAAGCTTTGTAATGTATGGAGTACTTAAGGAGCGAGAAATAAGGATATGCCTTGGCTCGAGCTGGTGCATAACTGCATAGGTCAGGGTAAGGCAATGTGGTGCATTTATTGTATTATGACCGGTTCGTAACAATAAATGTGTGTGATCAACGGGTTGTGAATTCGACTGTCATTCGTTCCATTGACCGATTCAAACGTGCTTGTATTTTTTTTGTAACACAAACTGTGATGTTTCTTCGGTCATGCTCACTTTTTGTATCCTCATAATATAATATTAATGATATATAAATAACCGTCGGGTCGTGGATTCGATCAACACATAAAACATCTCCATCTGGAAATCTGGATATTAAACGGTTCATAGGAGAATTGAAAATTTGCCTGGGTCATGTACCACAGTCCACAGATAAAGAAGCCATGAAGTTTAATCACTTTTCGGTTTTAATCTGTAGATTTATGTATATCATAAGCCTGAATAGGTCGACATCGCTTCGTGTTAAATGTTATATGGTTGGAGTATTTTACCTTCCATCAAGTGAACCAAAGTTAATATGCTTGTCTTTCCTTCTCTATTGTAAAAAAACTTTATTTATTGTATTTTCCATGTATTTGCCGTAGAAAAAATGGTGCAACTATTTTAACTAAGTAGACTAAACTTATGCAGTTTAAAATGTATTAAATAAAACTTAAAAAACCATTAAGTTGCAAACAGTCGATCACACAGTCGCGATGTGACACTCCGAGGCTATAAATATTAGGCTGTGGTCTACTATAAACGCAATATTATGTATAGCGTAACCCAAGATTCTGTGTCAAGATGCGTCTTATCAGAAACAGTCAATGTTATGAAACAAGATTCGATATTTCCATAAGTCAACCTTAGCCGATGAATAAAATCACGTACATTCATGTTAATTTTAAAATCGAAAATATATTGAAAAAATTTACGACTCGGGCTGGACTTGATCTGGCATTGTCAGCGTAACGTGCTGTTGCTATAACCTAGCTCTATCTCTAAAAGTTATCCACCACACTAGCGTTTTTCGAGCGACGATATCTCCAGCGTACGCGCAGTGTTGTTACCGCGGTTCTGCGGAACCGTTTTACATAACGGATCTAAAACTATATATAGGAAAAATTAAATGTAACTATAAATATTGGGATGATGATCTATAGAGTTGAATTCTGGAGAGCGATTACTTACTGAACATAAAATAATAAAAAAATAAGTTATATATTGTTGTAAATAAGTTAAATATATTTCGCGTTTACACCGTTAAAAGTGTTTTTTTAAAATGTGTACTTCTTGAGTAAAATACAGACACTATTTTCCGACTGATTCTAAATTTTATATAGAATCAACCAATCGAAAGATATTTTTTCGATTGTATTTTGTTTGCACGTTTGACGCAACACAGACGCTTATGAAAATGGCGCTGGGTTTTTTTAATCGCACGAAGCTACTCGTGAATACTGCGTTTATAGGAGACCATATCTTTAAATCGCGATGTCATGACGCTTTGCGAGTCTAACCGCAGTGATGTTTAAACACGCCTTCCCAAGACACTGCGCCATGGCTTTACAATTAGAACCATTATATAATATCAACGTAACTTAGTAGGTATATTTTCGACATTTTAGAAGGTACTTTGTCTAACTCTAGCCCTCTGTTGGAATGATTGCCATCGCATGAAAGAGCAGAAATCCTGGGTTTCAAGACCGAAAACAAAACACGATTACTTACTAAGAGAATCAGACAAGTGTCATTAGTGAAACAGACAAGACATCTTGCCAAGATCCGCAAATACAAAAAAACATTTAATTTCATTTTGGATACCTACCAGCAGCCGTCACGTCGGATTGTATTTAAAATAAATTAAAAATATGTTAACTCATATACACGCCGTTTTAAACCGTCAAAAGTGTTTTAATTAAATATGTACTATATTGAAATCTACAGACAATATAAAAAATAACTAAAAAATCACTACGACTACTTTGTGTTGAAGTAATTAATAACCTTAGAATTTTCGGTATGAGAATAGAATTAAAGTTGATACACGTTTCTTTTATACATTACTGTAATGCAAACGAACCACGTTTCCAATGACTCACCGATAGTCAAGATGTTTGTACTTAATTGGTCATTTTATAAATATTTAGCCTTTATTCACAACACGACCTTGCGAATCTTTACATTTCAATCTGCAGTCGTTGGTTCAAACTAGATTTATTTACCGTACTCCGGGTTCGTTGATGGTAAATCGAATTAATTTCCGTCGTTTATTGTATTATTTAGGGGGGGTATATATTTATTTATGTCACGATGCGGTACACACAACATACGCAAGTACAAGTGACCCGTCCAGGTCATACATTTTCTACTTTATCATACTAAAATAAAACTTATTAAATATTCACAATAAATCAAAATTGACGGTTTACAATTCAGTATTACGTGTAATTTACCAGTTAAACGTGTTTTGTTTTATTGTGTACTACACACAATAAAACAAATCACTTTTAACGGTTTAAAACGTGAAATGCATAAGTTAACTTATTTACCATTTATTTTACGGCCCGACGTTTCAGTCCGCCTTTAATCACCGAACCGTCCGAACCGTCGGGCTGTAGTTAAAATAAATTAAAAATAAGTTAAATAAATTTCGCTTTTTAAACCGTTAAAAGTGTTTTATTTCAATGTGCACTACTAAGATTTTTTTAATGTTGCTCGCCTGCCATGCTTAAGAAGGGCCATTTAAAGTTTCATATACTTTTAAAGGCTTAAAGAATTTTAATGGAACCTAAATAGTGAATAGTTTACACAGACCCTTAATTGAACTTCCTAGCTTCGAATCCAAGCTATTATTCAATACACGGCTTCATTTTGGCTGATAAGCAAGTAAACAAGCCTTGAACAGCGAAGTTTATTGAATGCATTAGCTGTTAGCAGGTTGCCGCAATTTAGAGGCCAATTTTTTTTGAAGAACTTAAGACAGACAATCGTACTGAAGTTCTCTAGATGGAAGGAGAAATGGCTGTCATATACATAAATAAGCCTGAAGCGCTATTAAAATTCGCTTTATCATCTGTGGACGGTGGTTCGTGATGACGGAATTTATTCTTACCATCCATTTAATATCTAGATAGAACTTAAAGGAAAATCTGAAAGATGTAGTTTCAGAAACATTATAAATCAATTAGAAAAATGTTAGGGTTCGTAGGAACCCACGAACCTACTAACGAAGCTGTCAAAGTTTTTCTAACAATTAATATAATTTTATATGATACATTTTCAAGTCGCCATATTTACTTTAACAATTTCGACACCTATAAGCTTTGTTCAATATTTCAAAAGTTAGAGTGGAACACCGACATTTATGTATGCGTAGGAAAATCACTCTTTATCTTCGCCGTCGGGTCAAACTACCTCCGATTGTTTATTTTACTTGGCCTCAGCGATATGCTTCGAACTGGCATGTTTCGGCCCCTGCTTTGAATTAGCTAATCAACATTTCCTCCATAAACCGAACTTAAAGAGTAGGGCCAGTTGACCGTGAGTTAGGTTCCGAAGGGCGTTTCGTAAGATTATCTCGTTTATGAATATTAATAAACATAAAAATTCTGGAAATTTAAATTTACTAGGAAAAGTCCAATTCTTTGATTTATTATGCGATAAGTGGAAGACAGACAAGCAGTTGGTTCATGTAAACGAAATGGATTCAGACTGAAAACAAATTGCGATTACACTATGTCGTCTGTCGACGGTGGTGCATGATCCGAACGGAATTTCCATATTCCACCACCAGAAAAATGATAACTTCATTTATAACATGTTGAGCCCGGTGGCGATCGTAATCACGACCTGATGATGAAGCCACACATTGCACCAACTTGGCAGTTGATATGACATTACAGCTAATCATTATTATTTTTCACACTAATTGTGTTTGTGATGTGTTAGTTATTTGTTAGTCAAAGCCAAACTCTAAAATCATTTATTCATGAAGATAACGTACGCTTATGAACGTCACAAAATTAAAGAATCTAACTTTACATTACTAACAGTTCTTAAATCAAGAGCGTAGAACGAACTTAACGTTATTTTCAGAGTTATAAGAATTGTGTACCAAATCTATTGAAATAACTCAAAAACACTAATTGCACGACAATTTTCCTGCTCTACAATATTTTAGTTAGATTGGTTAGATTAGTTGAGATAATATAAAACACAGTATTACAGTACAGTACACGTATCAATTGATAATATAAATATTGAGCTTCCGCGGTACAACACGTTCGTGATCGCTTAGAACAATAACCAAAAGACATTCTTCGAATTGCAGAAACGAGTATTGATCTGATCATATGACACGAAATACCGACCTTCAGTGGAAGCAAGTTCTTTTAAATGTTTGTCTGTGCGCGTTTAAATCGAAAGAGAAGTGTTTCATTCAATATCTCTGGCGAAATTCACTTTTCACGGTTTGATGCCATTTTTTAATCGTTATAAGTGTTTATTTGCTTTTCACTATTGCAATACGTACATTCAAAAGATTTTCACAGCGAGAATAACATTCGTAGAGACACTTTAGGTATTCAGGTCAAATCGTAAGAAATCACGTGCATGACGTCTTGTGCGGGCCGTACATGTTAATAACTATACATTAACAATAATCACATAATTAAATGTAATCATTGATACATGCCTCTAGGTTACATCTAGGCAGTTCTACGGTGGCTTACCTAGGTCATCGTTTCAATTAGTTTATATTAGTGATGTGCCCAAGTCAACCGAAACCGAATTTCGAATAATGTTTCCTTAACTAAAAGAACCGGCTCCTATTACGACATCATATTTATTAATACTAATAGTAAATTTTAAAAACATCGTTCCGATGAGTGAAGAGAAGTCTCTGAAGAGAAGTGGAAACACCGTCGTCCTTAGCTGGTAAACCACTGGGGATAAAAACTAATATAACAACGCTCTCTGTAAATTTAAACACTTTAACGGTGGAGACCCCCCGTGACCACGGCTGCTGCAAAGCATCCGGAACGTCGGGCCGAAGTTAAAATCATTTCCAAATAAGTTTAACTAATATATCGCATTTTAAACCGTTAAAGTGTTTTATTTAAATATGTACTACTCGCGTAGACTATAGACAGTATTTAATGCTCTCTGTAGTTTCGCGTTTTAAACCAATGAAAGTGTTTTATTTAAAAAATGATCTCGCAAAACGATCTACTCATTGGGCTAAGTAATTTTAAAAGTATTTTATGCGACTAAGAACTGTCTTATTTTATCGTGATTTCATTGGAGTTCGGCTCAAGCTACCGAATTTTCACTAACCGAACATGAATCGTCTTTATCACATACATATATACATCCCTTATTTAGATTGTTCACTCATACACACAAATATATTGTATGCTACGTTATGCAATAAAAAAGTAACTCGCGTAAACTATAGACAGTATTAAAATACACATTTTTGTAATTAGTCTAAATTACTTATTATAATGGAATTTTCACACTGGACTTCTGTACCCTGTACCCTTCTCTCGCGCTTAACGCAATTGTTACACGTTTAACTATTTAGCTACAGAGACGGATACACTTATAACAAATACTTTTATAATATCTTGTAAAATAATTCTTCTCCCTACATTACTTTTATATGAAAAAGACTTCAACCTCGGATAACTGCTTACAAAAAGTAGGTTCTATAAATAGTTACGTAATTCGGATGTTCGAAAGATACTAAGAAGTTAGAATACGATTAGCACCTAGTTAACAGTAGTACATGACTATATATACTTGTAAGTGTTACATCTACAACGATACTAATGATTACGACGTAAAATGAACCACTTTGATCGGTTTAAATCGCGATTTATTGTTATGTATAGGAGTTAATTCCCGGTAACCATATCTGGTGTAAAGAGAGTTAAAGTTAATTTTAAACCGGGCAAATTGTTTTATTTAACGTAACATTTTGAACCATTCACTTCGTATGTATTAATTAATGAACGGAACAACATACGAGTACTGAGAATATTGTTTAACACATACCAATTCAAACATAATATTGTTTCCAGTGACTTCTGGCGATGACGTATCGATTTGTGAAAAATAAATAGCTTTTAAGGTAAAATCAATCTAGTACCTGTAACATACAACACAGTAAAAATGTATAAGAAGTATGTACATATACCTATATTCTAAATGAGTAGTAGGAAAACTGAAAATAAATAATAATATATCGCGTTTTAAACCGTTAAAGCGTTTTATTTAAAAGGACATATAAATTTCTGGGGTTCTATGTTTACCGCAATAATGCCCGCGGCAGCACCAGTCAATTTCAAGCCAACTAAATTGATTTGTTGCGAAAAAAAATTGGTAATAAACTATTGTTTTGGAGCCATGAACTTTGGAAGCTTCGTGTTGTGTATTACCTTAATTAAAGATTACAATATTACTATTACTACTATTTAGCTGCCGTTATATTTGTAAAGCTACTAATCTTTTCTAATAATAAAGGACGAGGTGAAATACCCCAGTATAACATGTAAACAAGATGTGTTGTCAACTTATTTTGGCTCTGAATATTCGAATATTTGAAGTCGCATTTGTGGTTTTGCATTTCAAAGAAAGTATATAGATTTGATAGTTTGAAAAACATTTTTAGTTGCGTTGGAGTTTTTTGACTAGTTCCTTCTGAATAAATCGAATAGAAGAAACTAATAAATGCGATGGAAAGGGGAAACGGGAAGAGAAAACGTTTCACATGTACTTTTTATGTTAGAAGAGGACAGACAAACATCAAGGTTCAGTCGAACCCACGAGATGGACTCGGTAATGGTAGCAATGTATGGATAATCACCAGGTCGTGGATTCGATGCTCACCGCGTCTAACGTGTTTCTAATCAATTTTTCTAAAACATGTTAAATATTGGCGGGAAATTTTATTAAATGGGTGGTAGGAATATCGAAATAATGCCCAGTTAATGAACCAGAGTTCACAAATCAAAAAACCGTGAACTTTAATCGCGTTTCGGTTTCAGTCTGTGGATTTTCGAATATTCAAAGCCGAATAGATCGACAGCGTGTAGATGTTACATGGCTGGGGTATTACATCCCAATACAACAAAAACAAAAACTGCTTGGAAAGGGTTATTATAACGTAAATGAATATTTAAATGATAAAAATGCTTGGGCTATGGAGGAACCCGCTCTATCAAGGAAGAAATGTACACAATGAGTGCGTAAGGAATATAAGGAAATGTAATAAAAACTTGGCAATTAAAAGGAGTGGCGGCGAGTTTCTTGCCAATTCTTCTCGTTCGTTCTACGCCCTAACTTGGGAACTGGTAGTAACTGTAAATTTAGAGTTTTAAATTTTTACCTGTTTTCACGTTCATAAGTGTACTAAGCTACCTACATGAATAAATGATTTTTGATTTGATAATAAGTGTAATTTGGTAATATTCTCCTGTATGATTAAAAAAAAATCTGTCACAAATTCCCCACGCGCTTAAAGTACATCTGTTTATTAAATTATGCTAATCCTCTGAAATGCTAATCAAAGAGTACACTTACTTTGAACGCGTTAGAATTTATTTACTTTCATAGTTCATACCACCAACGGCTGAACCCGTTAAATACCGGTTATAAATTTTATTCACCATCAAAAATGCACTTTCTCCAATACTTACTGTCACTTATCAGCTACTCTCTGACTGAGTATCCATGACTAAATTTTCACATGTTGGTTCTTAAATACTGTCTGTAGTTTACGCGAGTAGTACACATTTAAATAAAACACTTTAACGGTTTAAAACGCAATGCTTTGCGGCAGCCGTGGTCACGAAGTGGCGCTGCAAAGCATCCGAAACGTCGAGCCGAAGTTAAAAATCATTTTCAAATAAGTTTAACTAATATATCGCGTTTTAAACCGTTAAAGTGTTTTATTTAAATATTGATTCTTGATATCATAGGAACAAATAGCACCGACGAATCTACGACACACAGTTTTTAGGAGAAAAGACAGAGGAAGGAATGTAAGGTGAAATACCATAGCTATATAACATTGAAACAAGATGTGCTGTCGATCTATTTTGCTTTGGCCATTCGAAAATCCACAGACTGTTGACGGCCTTTCCATCATTGGACGGCGGTTCGTTATCCGGGCAGAATTTTAATATTCCTATATAGGTTGACCCACAAAATTTGGCACGTTTAAGAAATAAACATTTAGAAGATTAGAAGCATGTTAGACGTGGTGGGCATCGAGCCCACGGCCAGTTAATATGTCATTAGAATATTTTCATTAGACGGATGAGCCCTTAGCATCGACAATCCGATCTAAAGTGTCATGGACTTTTTAATCACAGTAACGTTTTAGCGTTGTTTGTCGTAAGTTCAAGTTCGTTTGTGACTTGTTTTTTTTTTTACTAAAATGCTTTTAAAATTGAATATAAGCTAGAATGTGAACACGTGAAATGGATAAGATGCAAGTAGTTTCAAGTAGATCGATGATTGAACGTCTAAAATATGTAATCTACTTAAGTTATGCATAATTCATAAAAGAGAATCATGTGCGGATAATTGAAATACTCATTAAATTAACAATATAGGAAAAAGCTTGTAATACCAAAGAGGCTGCGTGTTTTAAAATATGAGCCAACAATTAATTTATCTATTAAAACATAGCTCACGAATAGTTTCTAAAGATAAAATGCAATTTATCTCAAATCAAGGAAAAACATTATCGATTTGAAACAACGACAATTATTTTTCCATCATTAATAAATATTGTTAATTGTAGATTTTTTTCTATAATGGAACCATTATTGCGATTCAATTAGATATTGACTCTGGCTGACTTATTTTTTTTACTTTAAAATCTGTTGTAAAAGGTAGAAGAAGTAACAGGGAAATCTATACTAATGTTATAGATGTGAAGAGTTTGTTTGTTTGAACGCGCTAATCTCAGGAACTACTACTTGCGTTTCTAAAATTTTAAAAATATAAAAAAATAAAAAACAAGGATGGCTATAAACCATCAGGCCGCGACCAATAAGAACTAAGAAGCAATATATTCATCTTTGAAGATTTCCCTTGCGTCCGCTGCCAAAGAATATGTACGATACATGTTTTGTTTTAACATAATCTAAAAAATATGTCCCCGTATACATTATTCTTCAAGATTAACCCACAAGAAACATTTTTATGGTAATCAAATACTCCGCTATACGTTTATATAGATACACAGGCGGGAATAGAATCCGCATCACTTAGCACATTACTAAGTTGCCTTATATAATTCGAAGACGTTATAAGCCTAAATACTGCCTGTAGTTTACTTTAACGGCTTAAAACGTGATACATAGATTATATAGAAACAGATGGCGCTAGCGTAGCAGTTTTTATTTTGATATCAGAGACACCCTCCATCTTTAGTCTCCTCGTGACGACGGCTGCTAATAATGGGCCTAAAATATTTTCAAATAAGTTTAACTAATATTTATAGCGTTGTAAACCTTTAGTATTTTATTTAAATGTCTAATAGAACTGCTCGGGACTTTACGATAACCAATATTTTGCGGCATTATTTTCCCACATTGGATAATCGTCTTAGATTTTATAATTGTCTGCTGTACGATCATATAAAAATATAACTCTATTTGCGTTTGAATTCAAGTTCTGAAGTCCCCTGACAAAATAACACCAATTACAGTCTTCGATAACACCTTACAATACCCGAATTACGTACTGACAAAATTCATTTAATGAACTAAGGTTTCCAATATTTCATGTATAATTGGACGAAGCAACATTGTTAACATTTATTTTAATGAAGACAGCGCTTAATTGCATTGTTATGCGCATATTTTTATTATATTTTATTTATTTATTCACCAACAAGACTGCAAAAAATTTTACGTAATACAAAAGAAAGCACCCAAGAATATTCTAGATAAAGCAAATAAGACAAGATAATAGAAAAACTCATGTTAATAAGTTGTGTATTGTTAGAGAGAAGGAAATCCAATTTTTATATAAACATACAAGTTTTAAAAAATATATTTTTTACCGTTTAAAACGCGAAATATATATAGCCGTGGTCACGACTGCTGAAAAGCATCTAAAACGTCTATTTGTAGATAAAAACCAATTGCTAAAAAGTTAACTAATATACTTTCTGTTTTAAACCAATAAAAATGTTTTATTTAAATGCGTACTACTCGTGTAAACTGTACAGTAAAATAAATGTAAATCATCAAATAAATGTAATACGGTTTAAAACGCATGCACGTATGCCATTAGCACGCCTGCTGAAAAGCATCCGAAACGTCGGGTGTTATACCAATATATTTCACGTTTTAAACCGTTAAAAGTGTTTTATATAATTTTTTAGTACTTGCGTAAACAGACAATACTAAATGTAATACGTCAATTTGAACTTATTCATATGTAAAAACCGATATTTTAATATTATGTAAATTAGAAAATGTATGATGCGGACAGTTTTCATAGTACAGTACCTGATTGGGTCTTTGTCGGTTCGAATTGTCAGTTGTTTATAGAGTTATAGAGAGGTTATATAAGCAGAAATGTCTTAAGCAGTAGAAGAAGTCAAGTTAATAGATATAAATGTAATTTACTAATTACATTTATTCTAGTACTATATGGTAAGGTAAAGGCATTGTTTTTCCTTCTCGAGAAATGGTTGAGGTAAACGACTCGTAAAAGTTTAAATTAAAGATGGCTTGGACAAATGTATAGATTGGAATGCATATCTACACTAAGGTTCAGTTTGTTCGTTTGAACGCTCTAATCTTAGGAAGTACCAGTTCGAATTGAAAATATATTTTTGTGTTAATTGGATTATTATTGTGTCGACTATCCACGACATTTGTCAGGTCCCATCGTTCTTGCAAGTTATACTTTTTTTAGGTCATTTAAAGAACCATTCTTTCATACATATTTTTTTGGTATCTTGAACCGTTTTTGCAGATGAATAATTTTCCCATTTCTCCCTCTCTCAGGTCAACTCTTCAGCTTTAAATATTTGTGTATACTTAGTATCACAATCTGGCTAAACGTGGAGCAAAACATCGTACATTCTAGATAAATTCATGGAATACACAATGCGCAATATGACTTCTCGTAATACGTCAATTATTGGATACTTATTAATAAAAACATTATGCACGTTTTAAGTCGTGAGACAAGTTACGAACGGGTTAAGTACATATGCATAGCTTAGCATAGAATTATTTGTTTTCCTTCTAGCAATTTGAAGTCACCGTTTACTTAGCTACTTTATATTGTCACGGTTCTAAAAAATACAAAAACAAACCGAATTTTACAAAAAACACTGTGTATAGTTTACGCATAGTACAAATTTAAGTACACTTTAACGGCTTAGAACGCGAAAAGTTAGTCAAACTTATTTGAAATTGATTTTAAGTAAGGCCCGACATTTCGGATACTCTGACCACGGCTGTCGCAAAGCATCCGAAACTAACACAGCTAATCGGTTGCTAAAATCTCAATATTAGGATCCATTGTATCAATAATTCTTTTTAATCACAATAATTGCTTGATTACAGGAAATGGCTCGAAGAGATCGCTCTAGCCAACAAACAGGGACGCAAGCCATCCTTGCTCCGCGCCATGACGAAGACGTTTTGGATGAGCTACGCACCTTCCGGCTTCATGTTCCTCGTACAGGCTCTCATCCTCAAGTAATAAACATACTTTGTCATTATCTCATGCAAGTGTAATTGCTTCGACCGTTTACTGCAATATTTTTAATTATTTCACTCCTAGCTTTGTTCCGGGTACACATGTGTATTTCAATAGTTTAAATAGAACTATTAACGGTTTAAAACGCGAAATATAAATTAACTTATTGACATATAATTTTAAAATCGAAAATAAATTGAAAAAATTTTCGACTCGGGCAGGACTTTTGCTCTACCAATTGAGCTAACGAGTCCTACACCTCATCGTCGAATTTTTTCAACTTATTGATACACGGAACGCTGACGATGCCGATTCAAGTCCTGCCCGAGTCGAAAATTTTACCAATTTATTTTCGATTTTAAAATTATATAGTGCCTTCAGGTGCAATAACATGTAAAAAATAATAAAGTTTTCAAACGTTATTAACATATGTTAACTAGACTCGGGCCAAGACAGAACGAGTTAACCAATATATTTCGACTTTTAAACCGTTTAAAGTGTTTAATTTCAATGCGTAATACTTGCTTAAACTACAGTAATTACTTATTTCAACCCAATTAATTACTCATTGTCTGCTTCTAAAAGAAACGCTTTGTCTCTATAGATCTACTAATTGTTAACGTTACTGTTTAAATAAAACACTTTAACGGTTTAAAACGCGATATATTAGTTAAACTTATTTGAAAATTATTTTTAACTTCGGCCCGACGTTAAAAATAATTTTCAAATATCCCCGTGACCACGGCTGCTGCAAAGCATCCGAAACGTCGGGCCGAAGTTAAAAATCATTTTCAAATAAGTTTAACTAATATATCGCGTTTTAAACCGTTAAAGTGTTTTATTTAAATGTGTACTACTCGCGTAAACTATAGACAGTATTTAACGTTACTGTTATTCTTGAAAACAACAACTTTTTTTGTATGTTTGCAATGGCGTTTATTCGGTGGATCAGTTTTCATGGTGTGGGTGGGTAAGATCTACTTAACGCCCCCATACCCCAGCCCTATTCATTCTAAATAAAACATTCCATATATCGAAAGACAAACATAGATCGACAGCACATCCGTTTAGATGTTATATAGCTGTGGTATACCATCAAGTAATCCCTCAGACGGGCTTGCTAGGCTGGATTACGTGATGATTTTTTTTTCAGACCATTCCAACCCGTGGCGTTGAGCATGATGTTGGCCTACTGGGAGCCAGGTTCCACCATGACCTACGAGCAGGCGATCTACTGCGCATCAGCGGTGATCATCATGTCACTACTTATCGCATTCCTGAACCATCACGGCACCTACTCCACTCAACAGTTCGGAATGAAAGTTCGCATTGCTGCTTGCTCCCTTATCTATAGAAAGGTATCCACTATTTTCCATTATTGATTAATATTTCGGTCAGTTGTGCATAGAAGTCTGATAAACTGCTAGCCAATTTAAATAAAACATTTTATTTAAATAAAACACTTTAACGGTTTAAAACGCGATATATTAGTTAAACATATTTGAAAATGATTTTCAACTTCGGCCCGACGTTTCAAACGTGCTTGCGCGACCACGGCTGCTGCAAAGCATCCGAAACGTCGGGCCAAAGTTAAAAATCATTTTCAAATAAGTTTAACTAATATATCGCGTTTTAAACCGTTAAAGTGTTTCATTTAAATGTGTACTACTCGCGTAAACTACAGACAGTATTTAAAACATTTTATACGTAAAATGCGAACTTATTTCCCCCATTTTCCATTCAAACCAGTGAGCCGTAGTTAAAGTGTGTTATTTAATGTAAAAAAAATCCGTGAAACTGACACTAACTACTAAACTATTTAAATTTTCCAAAGTGTTGTAAAGAAATAGAAATAAAAAAAAATACTAATAGAATATACAAGTGTGTATATTTTGTGCGTGTCTTTTGTTTTTACTTGTATCGACGTTTATAAGTGTACCTAGCTACCCTAGACTTTTGACTTAGACTTTTATCATTGCGGTTTTACCTTCGAAAGTATTTTATAGTTATGACTACTTCATGAACCTTCGTTATTCACTCGATTAAAACTTACGTCCGCAAAACTCGACACTGCATCTACGGAAGTGTGTGCCTTATCCACGGAAGCATCGAGATTAATATTTATTATTTTCTTGCCAGGCACAATGACCATTGCCGTGAATCGATTGTGTATTGTTCATTCGTTCCCAGGTAATGCGAATGAGCTCTGGTGCGCTGGCGCAGACCACCGCCGGTCAAGTGGTGAATCTCCTCTCGAACGACGTTAACCGGTTCGACTATGCCTTCATCTACACACACTTCATCTGGCTCCTGCCCCTCCAAGTTATTCTCGTCTGCTACCTCATCTACCTCAAAATCGGTTACGCGGCCATCGTTGGAGTCATTGGCATTGTGCTACAAACAATACCCGTACAATGTGCGCACTTATTTTAATTAGGCTCAAGTTTAAATTTTATAATGAAGTTTCAGCAATAATCATAATTAACGATTTGCAATTAAGATAATTTTTATAACGTCGTTGTCCTTTTAATGATTTTTAAATAACGTCAAAAAGTTTGATAGCGATTGCTTACGTTAAAAATAATTATTGGGTTGATTCTTCTTTGAGAACTACTTTAATTAAAACACTGTGATTGTGGGTTCAAGTCCCGTGCTGATCGTGGATTTAAATAAATCACTTTAACGGTCTAAAACGCGAAATATACTGGTTAAACTTGTTTACAAGAACGGATAGTTTTCTGCAGCCCACAGGGAAACTTTAGACGTAGTTACAAATATTTAGTAAACAAGTCCAACTGTTTTCGTGTTTTAAACCGTTCGTGTTTTTTTTTAATGTTTAATTTGTGATTTAAATTCGTACTACTCGCGTAAACTACAGACAGAGTAATGGATTATCGAGAGAGGCCTAGAAAAGGGTTAAATGCGAGAGGCTCTGATTTTGAATCCCGGGGAAACAGTTTCAATCGATAAGAGAGTTTGTTAATTTTATCAGTGTAAACGATAATCTGCCCTAAGCCTCGCACGAGGGAATCGAGATTTTAGTGTTACCATGTGCAAAAACAGTTGAAACATGCTAATATTTCAATCTAATTAAATATTATTATTACTACAGCATACATGAGCAAATTGGCTGCCCGTCTAAGAATGAAGACTGCCTGCAAAACAGACGAACGAGTCAGGATTATGGACGAAATTATAAACGGAATGCAGGTATTGCTGGAGAAAATACAGATGAGCTTAACTGAATTTATTTATATATACTTCATTGCGTTGATAAAAAAGTAACAAATGAAATTTATATATTAAAATGGAGTACAATTACGTCTTAGCGCCTTTATAAAGTTAATCTTTCTGTAACATGTTGAACATCGTCTGGAAATCTGGATATTAAAATACGAAACTTAATCACGTTTCGATTTCAGTGGATTTCCGAATATCCAAAGTTGACAGAATCTAGTTTAGATGTTATATGGCTGAGGTATTTCAACTTCCCCTGAGCCCCCCTCCCCCCCCCCATGCTTATAAAATAAATCGTGTTTAAAAACGTTCATTTTCGTTTTATATGTATTGATAAAAGTCTGTCTTTTAGGTCATCAAAATGTACGCATGGGAGAAACCGTTTGAACAGGTGGTGGCCTTGGCTCGAAAGAACGAAATCAACTGTATCACATCTGCGTCATATTTGCGAGGAGTGTATCTTAGCTTCATGGTCTTCACCGAGAGACTCACCCTCTACATAACTCTACTTTCGTACTCCCTTTTCGGCTTCCAAGTTACAGCTGACATTGTAAGTATCGTTGTGCAAGGTCTCCTATATACGCCGCGTGCAGCGTAACGCATTACGTCCCGTCAAGATTATTACATCCTATAAGTTAGTGTTCGTGTCAAAGATCAAGTTCTTTATGACAATTGACGTCATCATATGAAGGAGACGGTATTAGTACATTACTACTTGAGATTCCGACCTGTTCGACCGTCGTAATTGAGAAATACCAGTAGTTAACGACATTTCACTGTCACGAATGTATGACGTAATTAGACTAAACGAAGTTCTAACCTGAAGATAGGGCCATCTGAATCTTAAGTAGCCTTATAAAATAGTATGTACAGATACACGACTAGCGGTTGTTATAGGAGACCTCAGCCTAAGATATTACACAGTCCTATTCGAAATTAAGTTAATAGCAATAATATTAAGCCCTTGGTGAGAAATTGCAGTGATATGTATTCCAGGTGTTCCCTCTGGCCCAATTCTACAATACACTACAAGGCACTCTGTCGATTATAATGTCGAATGCCGTATCGTTCTTAGCTGAGGCGCTGATATCCGTACAACGTCTTGAGGCGTTCATGCTCTTGGGTATGTGAGATCGCACAGGTCTCAAACTATATTGGGGCATAACGCATGAGACGCTAAGCATCAAGCTTGTACATAGTTCTTACGAAGAGTCCGATTTATAACTGAGACTCTATTAGCCGTTATTAACATATTCTCTATGCCTTCTACTATACTTACTACCCCTATTACGATAGTAAGCTCGCCTTACTTGTCTAATATAGGATGATGTGTTTGAATTGGATTATTGATGATTCCACAGATTAAATTAACGTACAATATTATAAAAGTACATACGTAACACAAACTTCAATTTCATACTCGTGAACTGTCAAACGTACCGCCCTATATTAGACAAGGTATAGTTATTATTTTGCATGTGACGCGGCGGCCGCAGCGATTAGAGGAAATAATTATGCTTAACAAACTCAAGTCCTGATGTAGGTGAACCAATAATGACAATGTGTGGCTTCCACAGGCTTTCCCGATGGCTCAAATGTTCAACATACTCCAATTGTCAGTAGCTATCATGTTGCCACAAAGCCTTTCCATGTTACTGGAGTCCTATACTTCCATTCGTCGAATACAAGACCTATTGTTATTGGGTACGATTTTTTTAAACAGAAACTTGTTACGTTTTGTTGTTTGTCCAGTTTGAGAAGGTAAAGTGTATGTGTGAGTGCATGTATCTGTTCTAACACCGCTTTTTATATCACTAACATAATCTATGGCTGAACTATATTTAACACTAACTCTTTCCGTTTTTAATTTAAAAACATAATATATTTTACATTTAAAAAAATGTATGATTTGGTCGTTCGGGGTAGCTCAAATGGTATTGGTTGGTTGGTTGGTCCAATTTTTTTTCTAGAATTTTTTTTTTAACTCATGTAAAGCTATCACAAGCAATAAACATTATGAAACAGTAAAAAAACTTTACAACTTTACAATTTACTTTGCTTTCATTAAGTAAGTCGTAAGTGATTTAATGTCTATCAAATTATCTTTGTTGGGTCATGTTGTGTTATTTATATCGTACTGAAAATGGAATAAATTGTTGTGCCATTACTTACCTACTTCTGCAATAAACAGATGAGAGAGAAGATTTACGCAGTGTAGCGGATGTCGACATCGCAAAATTGGTGCAGAAGGTGGAAAATAAGAAACTGAAAAGCTTGAGCGAACAAGATCTCTGCCCAAACACATTCAAAAAAATTGACGAAGAAGGCATTTACAACCCAAGTACGTATTGTAAAAAGATTAATGGGAAAGAAATAGTAAAAATCCACCTATCTATGTCGATTTTTCTAATTTGTAATTTCGATGATTCGAAAAACTAACAGACTGAACAGCGAAAGCCTTTCAAATTGTTTTAAATCTTTTAATTAAAATGATAAAATATACAAAACAAATTTTTAACATGTAAATGAAACATTTTAACGGTTTAAAACGCGATATATATTTGTTAAACTCATTTGCAAAAATATTTTAACTACGTCCCCGTCTTTTATGCGGCGGCCGAGGTCACGGGGAGACGTCGGGACGTAGTTAAAATATTTTTCAAATAAGTTTAACAAATATATATCGCGTTTTCAACCGTTGTTTTACAGTACATTTATATGGAAAAGTAAAAATTCAATTTATTTCTTAAGTTAATTGATTTCCATTCTAGGTTTCGACTGCAACGAAAAGGGACTGATGCCCCAGTCCCAGGGCACAATGACTGTCAGCTCCGACGTAGGTGTTCTCATCCAGGACGTATCAGCTAATTGGATTGAAGGCGGTTCTGTGACACTTCGTAACATTAACATCAGTATTCCTAAAGGAAAACTGTGTGCAATCATTGGCGCCGTCGGATCTGGAAAAGTAAGTTTTTTAAATGTCTCATCACAAACAAATAAACAAAAACTATAATTGAGGCTGCTAAAGGCAGAGTGGCCTAATAACAAAAAAATAAGGAGGTAAATAAAAATGCCAATTAACTTAGGCGAAATTGAATTTGTACTATTATTTGTGTAAGAATTATGTTAATAATTTTCGGTCATTGTGCTCTTGTAGATTAACATTTTTAGACTATGAAAATATTAATAACTCAAGTTATAAAAGTGCACTTAGGCTACTCTGCCTCTAGCGGCCTTAATATAGCCTAAGTAATTAGTAAGAATGTCAATTTAATTTGTAACTAATGTCAAATATAAAATATACTTTTTATGATAAATATTTAGAAGGAGCCTATACTCGTAAAATTTATGAAAGACACTTTGCGTCCTTCGTTGCGATACTAGAAAAAATAACAAAAATACTAACGAAATTCTTTATCGACATTCTAAGCTTCTTTAAGTAGAAGTTCCTGGAAAAATATAAAATAACCAACATACATTTGATAAATTTACCTAAATTGAAATAAACGCAATCACTAAAAGAAATGCAGAGATGTGCCTCTCATAGTTACATTACCCTTTTTAAAAAAGAAACGTAAAATATTCGATGTCGTCTTCTAGAGTTCCATTTTACAACTTCTTCTGAATGAGCTTCGTGCTACAAAAGGTCGTCTGTATCTGTCTGGACCCCTTTCCTACGCTTGTCAAGAACCTTGGTTATTCGTCGCGACTGTGCGACAGAACATCTTATTTGGACTTCCGTACAACGCTAAAAAATACAAAGAGGTAAGTTTATTGCACAGACCAGTAAATCGAAGCTTTATCTCTCGTCGCTGTTTTAATGCCTAGTAGTATTAAACCGTTAAATTGTTTACCTTAAACTTATTTACAAAATATTTTAACTACGACCTGACATTTCGGATGTTCTTTAAATAAGTTTAACTTCTTTATTTATTTTGTAATTTAATACCTATGTATGTAACATAGTCATAGTAAACAAAATTTAAGTTTGCGATAGATATTCATAGAAAGATTACGACTCGACGGAATGCCCCAATTTATCGCGTTTAAAACCGTTAAAATGTATTTTATGTGTATAACTCAACCTAAACACATTCCTTACATGTGCTCTTTTTCTAACGTCAGGTTGTAAGGGTGTGCGCCCTGCAGAAAGATTTTCAACAATTCCCTCATGGTGACCAGACCCTGGTTGGCGAAAGGGGTGCTTCTCTATCTGGGGGTCAAAGGGCTCGAATTAATTTAGCGAGAGCTGTGTACAGACAAGTAAGTTAATGTTCTTTATTATCTATACCTAGTTATGCATACATATTCTTTTAAAACCAACTGAAATACCGTTGGAAGACAGGCTCAGTGGTTTAATGTTAGCAATGCATGCAATAAACGGGTTGGTGTTCGATACCTACCGAAGCCAACATTTTTCCAATCAATTTTCAACAAAATTTTATTTAAAACATGTAGCACTTCGTCTGTAAATTTGGATATTAAATTGATGGTAAGAATATCAAAATTTTGTCAAGGTCACAAACTCGACCACAGAATGAAGCACTTTAACGCTTTTAACGAAGTTAAAAATCATTTTCAAATAAGTTTAACTAATATGTCGCGTTTTAAACCGTTAAAGTGTTTTATTTGAATGTGCACTGCTCGCGTAAACTATAGACAGTATTCAACCACAGATGAAAAAGCCGTGATGTTAATCGCGTTTCTGTTTTAATCTGGGGATTTCCGAATATCCAAAGTCAAAAGAGATCGACAGCGCGTCTCGTTTAGAAGCGTATTCACCTGCCATGTAAAAAAAATAGGAAGAGCTAAATATTCGTTAAAAAGCATGTTGGAACCAAATTGACACACATTGTATGTACACATCAACAGGCAGACATCTATCTATTAGACGACCCGCTTTCGGCCGTGGACGCACACGTCGGGCGTCAGTTGTTCGACGAATGCATTAGTGGGTACCTACGTCACACAACCAGAATTCTCGTCACCCACCAGCTGCATTATCTTAAAGCGGCCGACTACATCATTATCATGAATAACGTAAGTATTTTATCATTTTGATATTTCAAAGCGCGACACGAAAGTCCACTTCAAAATTATTTCCGCGAAAGTTAAATAGAATAATTACTTCTGTATTTCACTTCTTGGAAATTATCAGTTCTTGGAATTTATTGTGAAAATATTAGATGTATTTCCTTAAACGTGACTTACCGAGAAACCCTTCTCGTTAAAAGAGGAAAATGTTAACTATATTTTTCTAATAATCCATTTAAATGTTATGCATACATGAACCGCCTCATTAGCAAAGGGTTAAACGTTTTACATAAGGTTGCATTAACAATCTGGGTTCTCATCCTGAGGGCACAATATTGTTTCGGTCGGGCAGAGCACAGATCTGATAAACTACTTGCCTGTAAAAGAACAGATGAGTGATAACACAGAATTGGGTTCGCTTTACGCCCCATGAGGGAAAACAGAATTTCACTTTTAAAATAAACACTTTAACTGTTTAAAACGCGATATATATTACTTAAATGTATGAGAAACTTATTTGAATTACGACCTACGACTACGGTCTCTCTGTGACATTACTGTGATGTTACATTAAATTATCTTACAAGTACATAATGATACATTACGATATTGAAATTGGTGTAATTACATCCACTTTACTTGCAAATATGTTATAAAAAATATTACAGTTTAAAAAAAGACAATTCATTCAACCTTTAAGTCTTATCATCGTTGAAAAACATAAGTGTTTTTCTATTTTCTTATACGACTAGCAAAATATGTTATTTACGATGTGTGTACGTTAATATTTGTTTGTTATACAGGGTGCTGTAGATGCGAAGGGAACGTATAATGAACTCACGCACTCGGGCAAGGATTTTGCGAAACTACTATCGGCGGTTCAAGAAGAAGACAAACCAGAGGTGGAAAAACCAGCTCCGATGTCTAGAAGAACATCTGCTAGGGTAAGACACGCCTTATTTTTGGCTAAAACCATAGGTCCATTTCATTTCAATAAATGCTTTATTTTAGTTTTAAGACTATTTATAAATTGCATTCAAAACTTTTCGGTCTAAACAGTAATTAACAAATTAGTAATCTACTGAGATTCACAAAATGAAAATAACGACAGGGGGGGGGGGCTTAAAGCTGCATCCACAGCGTTCGGTGTTGCTTGGTACTTGTCCTTCAACTTTATCGTTGGACATTCTGTATAAGCCATACTAAATGAGCAAATAATTCTGACAATAACATAGTGATTATTTACCAATTTCCTTTAGCCTGGTATCTCAGAACTGTCAATAGTACCTATTATGACACCATTAAATAATAGTAAACTCTATGCACTACGATCATTTGCAAGAACCTATTACTGTAAACATACATAATTGCGAAAAATCATTATATATTTAAAAAAAGTACCAAATTTTCTAACTTTTGAATAATACAATAAAAAATATGAACAAAACATAGCATGTTCATACGATCATCATTTTCTATTGTAGTTGTCCACAACACGCCGACCGTCTTTGGCTGAATCTACCACTGAAGGGCCAGCGCAAGAAATGGAAGAAGAAGAAAGAGAATCTGGTTCTATGGGTTGGCACGTGTACGGAGCGTATTTGCGAGCCGGGGGGAAAACTGGGCGGCTTCTTTTCATGGTCTTCCTTCTTGTCATCGGCCAGCTATCAGCTACGCTATGTGACTACTGGGTGACAATTTGGTGAGGCATCACGTCATTACAATTAAAATATATTATGCAGAAGCAGTTAAAATCCTGTCTTCCGTAATACCATCTTGAATAAATTAAAAATAAAAAGTCACTTTGAAAACGAAAAGTTTCTCTTCTATATTATTAATTCGCAGTAGGTAGCGTAGGGCTGCCAGGTGGTAATGCGCCACAAATTCCAAGAAACACCAAACACAGATTTTTTTCACATTTTTAAACTGTCCATGTTTGGAACCTCACATAAGTTATAACCTTCTTGATAAGGGCCCTATTTTTCTTTATGTATGAGGCGGCCCCTCTTCATCTAGCTACACTACTGTTATGAACAATCTACCTGGATCTATAAACATACACAAATAACACATATTTTTTGACTAGCGTGCAGACAACCAGAAAACGTTGAAGTAAAGCTATCCTACATCTATACAAATAAGAATTACAACTGTTTCATTTACTTCAGGACAAACGAAGTAACGCGCCTGAAAGAAAGAGAGTCAAACGGCACGAACAAGGAGTACGCAAGCACGGTTACGACCCCAGAAAACAGCACATTCAGCTTTACAAGTTACTTTAATGGAATTGAAGCTGAACCAAGTACGTATATATATGAAAGAATAATTCTTCTTCAAATTATCAAAAATACCGCGCGTTATATGTCTATTTTTTTAAACTAACTTGCAAGAACGACGGTGTCGAACTCGCGGGTAACAGCAAGTTTATAATAAAAACTCAATTGGCTGAAATCTGTGCTCGGATTCGATTGCCGTACATTTATTACTTCTTTTTTTTTAATTTATTTTGTACACAAAAACCAATATACAATTAAAAAAAGAAAGAGTTTTTTATCTGTTACTTGAGTCACATAGACTCAATATTAACTAAAATTAACAATATAATAAAGGTACATTCCAAAAGTTAACTAATATATAACTACCTAGCATAAAAAAGCGAAAGCCCGTTTCCCCCTCGTGGGGCATGGGGCGAACAGGTTTTTTGTGTCCGTTTCACTGATCCGTTCTTTTAACGGGCAAGTAGTTGATCAGACTTCTGTGCCCTGCCCGACCGAAACAATGTTTCCCTGGGATTCGAACCCAGAACCTCCCGCGCTTAACTCTAACGCAAGGCGGTCCCTAGTATAAAACGGCTTAAATATTGCCTTGCTTCTTCCCGGATCTTTTACTACTTACTTTTACTTTTACTACGTATTCATCTAACTCGTTCAGAAGTAAGGGCAATAGATAAGTTATATAATATTCGTGTTTATTTTGAACTAACTAGTTTAATCTCTTTCAGATCTAAACATCCACGCGTACATCGGGCCTTTAGACACCGCTCAGTACCTGTATGTGTACACGGCACTTATTATCTGCTGCATATTCTTCATAACCGCGCGGGCTTTTATGTTTTTCAAAGTCTGCATGACGGCGTCTCGCAACCTTCACAACAACATGTTCCATTCAATGCTCCGCGGCGTTATGCGTTTCTTCGATACGAACTCTTCAGGTAATATTTTAGTGGAAAATGGCTACAATGGTTTTCGAGTTCTCGAAAAAATATGTATATCTGCTGATAATGATGATAAGAAGTAAGAAGTTTTTGTTTAAGGGGCTTTAATCATCAATGTCATGGGGTCATGGCACCCCATAAAACTTAATAATGACAATATTACTACAATAATATGAATAAGTTAAAACTAAACACTGTTTATAGTTCACGCGAGTAGTACACATATAAATAACACACTTTAACGGTTTAAAACGCGATATATTAGTTAAACTGAAACGTCGGGCCGAAGTTAAAAATCATTTTCAAATAAGTTTAACTAATATATCGCCTTTTAGTGTTAAAGTGTTTTATTTAAACGTTAAAACTATCTAAAAATTGGAATTATAAGTTTAATTTTATCCTAGATAGGATAGCTAAGATACTACTATACCAAACCTTAACATTCTGAAAAAGTAGCGTAAGTCCACATTAGGAACGCTAATTTCATATCTTAACCTATTTTAGGGTTCCGTTACTAAGAGGTTTAAAGACGGCTAATAGCAAAGAAACTTTCGTGCGCAAGTACGACTCGCACTTAACCCGATATTAAGTAGTTCATATAAAAACACTTTAAACGGTTTAAAACGCAAAATATACGGCGATCGTGGTCACGGAAGGAATGGTACGAAGCATCCGAAACGGCTGCGTAGGGACGCACCTAGTTAAATAAATTAAATAAAATGTACGAATATATTTCGCCGCACCCTTTGTGTGCGGAACTCTAATATACGTTGTTTTAATTTGACTAATTTCTTCATGTAGTACTTAGCAATATTACAAGTTACTGTAAAAGATTTTCTAATTTAACGATTATCTTTATTCCAGGTCGAATCCTCAACCGTTTCTCAAAAGACATCGGTGCCCTGGACGAACTGTTACCACGTTTCTTGTTGGAATGCATACAAATTTACCTGGTCATGTTTAGTATCCTGGCCCTCAACGCTGCTGCTCTAGTGTGGACATTGCTCCCGACTACCATCATCCTTCTTCTATTCTACACTATTCTTCAAATTTACTTGAAATCAGCTCAATCTATTAAGCGGTTAGAGGGAACAAGTGAGTATCTAAAATTAAATGATATTTCGTTTTCTTAAAAATAATTGACTATCTACATTAAAGAGTTAGTGCAAAGGCTTATTGCCTATGGCGATTGCTTCCAGACAATCTTTGTATACAGAAAAGGAAAACAAATTAACAATAAAAGAATGAAAATCATCAAGAATGGGAGAGAACGTGCAATAAATTCTAACTTACAAAGATATCAAATACTAACACGACAAAGATTGTGAACACACTTAAACAATAAAAACTGATTGTGTTTTTCAAAGATAAAATTTTATAACTCAATAAAAGTACAAGAATATAAAATAAATACTGAACAATAATATATTATTAAAGCTAATTGTTTAGTCGGGTTCGTTTGCTAAGATTCTAAGGCGTTTGTCAATCATTTGAAATTTTCTAAACATGTGAAAACCGGGACACTAAATGGAACGATCGTAATTCCGCCCGGGTCTCGAACCACCGCCCACAGGTATAAAAGGCGTAAAATATAAATCCGTGATCCGCTTTTATTCTTTAGAGTTATGCCCAAAGCCAAATAAGTCGATAGTGCATCTTGTTTAGCACCTTCACTTATCCCCAAGATATTATCTGTGGGCTGAAACCTTGTAAAATGATTTTAATAAAATACTTCAACTTTCCGCTTTGCAGCAGTGGTGGTCAGGGGGATTTTTTAATAGAAGTAATTTATATATAAGTTAATATATTTCGCGTTTTAAAGTGTTTTATTTAAATGTGAATTACTCGTGTAAACTACAGACAATACTTAATCTCTTAAATCTCGTCAACAGCTCGAAGTCCTGTATTCTCCCACATGGCAGCAACGCTGAATGGTATAAGCACTATCAGATCTTCGGGTGCTCAGCAAAGACTGATTCAGGAATTCGACCGGTTCCAAGTAAGCATTATTTTTCTCATAATTTGATATATGGGCGTACTCCTTAACCTGCCTTCAATTTTCTTTTGAATAGCCGTGTAGGTGTTTATGCGACATTCGTTTGAATATATGTCATTTAACAGGATATCCACACTTCGACCTGGAGCAGTTACTTAGCAAGTGGAGTAACTCTTGGTTTCTGGTTGGATATCATTTGCGTTCTCTACTTGGCTATTGTGATTATCGCCTTCCTCGTTATCGACAGCAGTAAGTAATCTAAACTTTAGTACCATATACATAACCATACTTATTTATTTTTTATTTAATAACCATACTTCGCAAAGTATTAGTAGTAAATTATATACTCTATGCACGTACAGAAGTTCTTATTGCGTCAGGTTTACTTTGGTTTTCTCTAGGAAGCCTTATAAAGACTCATGCATATAAATATAACTAAGCAAGTCTTAGACTATCCTACTACTGATCCTAAGATAGTCTAATTATAACTAAAGAATGCCGCATTAATGATTTTATGAAACAGCTTTAACGGTTTGAAGCGCGAAGTACATTAGTATCTGCTCGTGTGAATTGTTCGCGGGCTTAATTCATATAATTATTTGCAATTAGCTGTGTCAGCGTCAACGTCTGGGTAAAGTAGTCATTTTGGACATCACAATTTGTTTTTGCAAATCTCCTATTCCTTTACAATTTTAAGCTATTACCCACCACGTCGGTCACGGTCGTACTTGCAAGTACATATAGTGTCGCGGTTCAGCTTTATATATTAGTACAGATTGCAAAGCACAAAGTTCAATTGATAAATATTTCCAGAAACCATATTCTCCGGAAACGTAGGTTTGGCAATATCGCAAACCCTCATTTTGACTGGGATGCTCCAATTCGGGGTCCGACAGACCGCAGAAGTTATATCGCAAATGACAAGTGTTGAGCGCATATTGCAATACACGCACATTGAACGGGAAGCACAATGGGACAAAGGAGGTAATATTATTTGTTTAAATAAAACACTTTAACAGTTTAAAACGCGATATATTAGTTAAACTGATTTGAAACTGTCACGGGGAGACTGACCACGGCTGCTGCAAAGCATCCGAAACGTCGGACTGAAGTTAAAAATCATTTTCAATAAGTTTAACTAATATATCGCGTTTTAAACCGTTTTATTTAAATGTGTACTACTCGCGTAAACTATAGACAGTATTTAATATTATTTGTTTATTCATTTAGGAAAAGACACAGTTCCTTAATAAGTTTTACTGTGAGAAATATGTTAAAAAACATTTCAAGGTGAAACAATGTCTCCTACAATACAACAAAACATTTGTCATAAATGTTATAGTTCGATGATATAATTGAAGCAATTTATGGCTAGTAATGTAAGTGCAACGGGTTGCGTGGCTTCGGTCCTCACGGGGGCCAACATTTTTCAAATCAATGTATTATTTTTCTGAAGCATGTTGGTGTTCGTCTGGAAATCTGGACATTAAATCGGTTGTAGGGATATCTAAATTCCGTCCGGGTCACGAACCACCATCCACAGATGAATGTTAATATTTAATTGCGTGTGGGTTGCAGTCTGTGGATTTCAGAATGTCCAAAGCTAAACCAGGTCGATAATGCATCTTGTTAGATATTATATATATGGGATGTAACCATCGAGTGATTCTCTCTTATAAAACCTACCACACCTCTAACTTACGCGATGATTTTTACAAAACGTTTGACTTGACGTATGTAAGTCTGTTTAATTGGACAAGATTTTAAACAACTATTTCTTTTCAGTCCAAGAAACGCCAAAAGACTGGCCCTCCAAAGGCCGCATAACATTCAGGAACTGTTTTATGAAATACAGCCCAGAGGACTTGCCCATATTGAAAAATTTGAATTTGGTTCTAGAAAGCGGTTGGAAGGTACGTGTCAAAAATTAACTGTAATTTTTTTTTTATCTTAGAAACAATAGAGCTGTGCATTAACATATTACAAGAATTATTATTGTAATACGTTGGAGCACAGACGAAAAAGCCGTAAAATTTAATGCTTTGCGAGATTATATGAATTAAAAAAGAAATCGAATTACAAATAATTTAAGTCTACTTTTAAATTATTAGCTTAAATGGTGTAACAGAAAGGTTCGCTATCTTAGGTTCGACTCTCGTCCAATTTTGTTATCAAAAATAATAATAACTTAATTATTTAAAAGGTTTAAGTTCAAAATTATCTTCCCCAACTAGTGTGTAGAAAGTACAAAGCTGGATTAAGAAAAGTCGTTGATGTCGGCTGGACATGGTAGCTCAATTGTTAGAGCATGGTCGTGGGTTCGAGTCCAGTGTCTTTTTTATCGTTATATATTTATAAGATGCACATTTTCAGGTCGGTATTGTGGGAAGAACCGGTGCCGGGAAATCGTCACTCATTTCTTCTTTATTCCGGCTAGCAATTGTGGAGGGTGAAATTCTTATCGACGATGTGGATACAGGAAATCTAGCACTTCAGGTGGGCTTCTAGTCTAGTATTACTGACACCAACTAATAACTTAATAGTAATTTTGATAGGCTAGGTTATTCACCCTCTGATCGAAGGTATACCTAATAGGCAACAACAAGATTTATACTTCCACCAGGTCTATCATTTTTGTCAATCGTCTTTGATTTTAGGTTTGGAAAATATGCTAGATGTCCGACACCAAAATAAGTCGTCAACACATGTTCATTAAATGTACTAAGGCATTTTAACTTCCAGCACTTGAATCCTAAACTTATCTATTATATTTTCTTTTTCAGGAATTGCGATCTAAAATATCCATTATACCTCAAGAACCAGTTCTGTTTTCGGCAACGATCCGGTACAACCTGGATCCATTTGATAGTTACGAAGACGATCATTTGTGGCGAGCCTTAGAAGCTGTAAGTCATTTTAAATTTTGCTCTATAATTATATGCTATGTATGCTTAATATTAATATAAATAAAATACAGGTGGATTTAAAAGCAGCCATACCTTCGCTGGACTTCAAAGTATCTGAAGGAGGATCCAACTTCTCTCTAGGACAAAGGCAGCTAGTGTGTCTCGCTCGAGCTATCTTGCGAGGGAACAGGATTCTTGTATTGGATGAAGCTACAGCTAATGTAGACCCGAAGTAAGTTAATTTTGTAGTACATTTAAAAGTATAAAAATATATATACAATATGTTACAAGTTTACACATCATGTGTTAAAAAAAATATTTTTTAAAAATCTAAAATAGATTTTAACTTTACTTAAAAGGTGAGTATATAAATTCTTCGTCTATGATTATTTAAGCTGCAAAGTACAGAACTTTAAATTTCAATAAGTAAGTGTTAAGGTTGAAAATTTATTTGAGGGGTGCACTTATTAAAGAAATTCGACGACAACGATGACGAACGAGATACGGTAGCTCAACTGAGCCAGCGCGGATCACTGTGGCATGCACAAATCAAATTTTAATTTGAATTCCAAAAAACAGCATGATATGAACAGTGCAAAGTTTATTCAACCTCCGAATAATCGATGTTGCTAAAATAACATTTTTATTCTAGAACGGATGAGTTCATCCAGAAGACTATAAGGAAACGGTTCGCCGACTGTACAGTGTTGACAGTAGCCCATCGACTGAACACCATTATGGACTCCGATCGTGTCATGGTGATGGACGCGGGGCGACTCGTGGAATTCGACCACCCTTACAAACTATTGAGCAACCCAGAATCACACTTTACAAAAATGGTGAATGAAACAAGTGACAAAATGTCGTCACAGCTGTATGAAATCGCTAAAAAAACCTTCCTGGACAGCGGTGGGATAATAGAATAGCGAGTTTATATGTAGTCCTAGTTTAATCAATATGATAGAAGATAGGTACTTAGCTTGCTTCTGTATCCAAAAAAATAAAGAACAACCCAGGTGTAATTTGTCACCACCACTTTTCAACCAAAATTTCAACACTAGATTGCAATAATGTAACCGATTTGCCATCTTGTTCATCAAAGTTTCTCCAAAATGGAATTCTGACGTCAAGGTTTCTGGTTTGTTGAATATTGTAATCCTAAATCCTATCTTTATCAAGCTCCTAAAAGTAATTATTAATTTATAACACAAAGAATAAAATTATTGTTGCCATGTGTTTAAGAATAAGTATATTTTTATAATGTTGTTGTACAGTTAATTCTTGATTAGTTTAAATAAGTAATTCTTAATTTAATAAATATTTAGATGATAGATTCACACGCTCGAGGTCGTAATTATTTTTAATTGCATTTTAAACTAGACAAAATAGGTTGCGACCTTGGGTATTGGCATTGTAAATAGTCACATAGTAATTTAAAAACTGACTACACAATAAGAGAAGGTGCTAAATGCGGTATTTGTCTTGTTCACAAATATTTCCCATCTGAGATTTCCGTAGACTAAATAGTATAATTTTAACATAATCAAGACGCAGGACCACAATAAAATTATCTGTAAGTGAAATCATGAAACCGTCATTCGATAGCATCCTTAGTATTGTTATTTTATTTTAAAACAAGTATTTTGAATGAGGTTAACGTTAATTGCGATTGCCATAGAGGAAAGCCTCATAAATAAAGTTTAGCTTTGAATTAACCTTTTATTTCTAACCCTTGATATAAATGTTATATTACCTATAATTTTTATGTGTGCCCAGACAAGTATTTATTTCTACACGAATTAAGAGGACAAATTTAACACGCTTAGTAAATCAAACCTAAATTTATTGATAAATTCATGTAAAGCAAAAAATTAAAGCACTCAATGAAAACAACTTTTCACATTAGTAGTTTAAATGCATTGGAGTATAATTTTATTTTCAACCAAATTTAAAACAGTATTTAGCTTGCCAGTATTTGCTCGCTTATGATTATCATGCTATACAAAAACTAAGCCAAATTTGTAAAAAAAAAACTATATTCATAACATGTAAATATTAATTACTTCCTAGATCTTTGGAATGTGTGATGTGTAGTATTATTAAATATAACTGAAATTTAATCAGCAAAACAGAAAAAACTCTGAACTATAAGATCTACAATTCTTAAAAAATATATTCAAATATACATATAAATGCCATCTACAGAATATATTTCATAATTATATTATAAACACACAGTTTTTAATAAGTTAGGCATCCTACTAAATTACCAACATTGAACATAATACCTAGCATATTGAGAAATTAACTGCCCTGGTTAACACTATTAAATATTAAGGAGGCTACCTATTCTATATCAGGCAAGTCATCATCTTCAACGGAAGTAGTATCATCTGTCACAACATCATCGACAAAGTCACCCATTTTGTTAGAAAACATATCATCCATTGTTTCATCACCACTTTCTTCTTCATCTTGCCATCTATGAAAGTCAACTCTAAGCCAATGATGCTTTTTCTTGTCACTTGTTAGGGCTGGCCAGAAAGACTCATTAGTGTTTTCCTTAGCTAGAACGAGTTCAATTAATCTTCCTTTGTTTACTTGAGTACTTTTTTCGGGGTTTATTTCGGCGTAAAGGGGTATTTCGACTTCGTACATCTTTTGTTCTGGAGCACCTGTGCCTTTAAATGACACCAGTTTATTTTCAATTTTAATATCTGGTTTCTCACACTCAATGTTGAAAGTTAAAAAGATGCACGATGTCTGTTGGGCCCAGCTGACGGGAGGGGGAGTTACAGTGGCTGTACCAGAACCCATTTTATGAGCTATATATAGCTTATAGATTACCACTCTATAAATGACTTCGTTGATAAGTTTTCGTGTTTAACTTAAAATTAGTCCCAAATAATATTGTTTGGTTTTGTATGTGGAAAAATAGTACAACAAGAATAAATTCTTTCAAAGCGAAAGACGATTCAAAATTGATTATTAAATTGTCAACGTCAAGTTGATTTATGTTGGTCGTAGACTATACAAAATAAATCCACATTTATTGGTTACAGACCACAGATAAACTCAAAGCAACGGTTACTTTGTAGTTTAAATGTAAACATCCTATTATGGAATCCTGGGAAAAACAAATTAGTGTAACACTTACTTGTGAGTGTAGTTATCTTTATTAGACACAAGGTGTGCCTGTAATCTTGTCATTATGGGTTATGTTATCATTAATTCTTTGCATAAGGCGGATGCTCCTCAGGTTTATCAAATATAGCTGCAACCAAACGGGCAACGGGCGTCAGTACAGCTTGTTTTGATTATATATGGGGACAGACAAGCATGGCGTTCACTTTATTTTCAGTCGTATTACATTTGATTACTCCCAATATCCAAAGCCAAAATAGATCGGCGGCGCATCTTGTGTAGGTTTTATATGGCTGGGGTATATCACGTTCCATAAAGGGAACCTCATGCTTATCTGTCCCCCGTCTATCGTTAAAAAAAAATCCGGTAATCCACAGACTGATCGGATATTCCTAATACATTACATATCCAGATTTCCAAACGAAGTACAAGTTGCAGAAAAATTATAAATTGATTAGAAACATATAGACCCGGTGAGGTTAAACCCACGACCCGTTGATTGTAAGAGTAACATTACTACACTTAGACCACCGAGCCTCTGATAATAAAATCTATAACGGATTTGCTTTTGATAATCCTAACTCGTGAATATTGATCATTCCGTCAACTGAAACAAAACTTATCTAACCTAATATGTAAGTAGAAACAGTTCCTTCTATTCTTTCTCTCTATATTTCATTAAACGGTGGCACATGTTATTTCTGCCTCTAAACCCAAAATGGAAACCCTCTCACTCACTAAGTAAAACTACGTTTCTAAGTATTTATTTGGGTTAATGACCTAGATGGAAAATAAGGCAAAGTAGCAATTGAAACTTAATTCACACTAGAAATCTATTCGAAAACTTAAAAGTATTTAAAAATAAAATACGAAGTCTAGAAACTATGCTCTGTCATCTGACCATGTTACCATTATACTTACCTTATCCATATAAAAAATATCAATTTGACACTAGTGACGTCACAAGATGTCTCCACTGAGCACCTAATATAAGACAGACATTATAAAACTGAAAATATGTCCACATAATACAATAAACCAATCAAAGCAATGAACACCTTTCCAAAAGTACAAGTATAAATGAAATTCAAATTCAACATGGGCGTAGCTGAAAAGACATCTTCATCAGCGCTTGCTAAAAGCGCATCCGGTGCTAAGAAGGGAAGCCGTTCCAGCGCAAAAAAGCCGGAACCAATAAACTTCTATGACCCGAAGGTCCAAGGGATCATGTTGGTGGGGCTCCTAGCGGTGTTGGCTCTGGCGCTATGGCTCGGTTTCAAAAACGGTTGCTTTGGGGGTCGTCGCCGCCGTAGAAGACGCTACTCAAATTGCTCTTGGTAACTAACTCATTAATTTATTTAATTAAAACACTTTTAACGGCTCAGAACGCATATATTTCAGTTTCCTGATTTTGACTACGGCCCGACGTTTCAGTTACTTTTTTGTTTGAAACCGTTAAGTGTTTTATTTAAACGTGTGCAGACAATACCTACTGTGAGCGGAGAGAGCGTGTGGGTTTAGTAGTTCGTGCTACTTAACTCGACTTAACCGATCGTCGATTCCCGATCGTGAACGAAACATTTTAAAAATTGTCCGTTGAAGTCAAACATCATGAACATACCCACATAGCACTTAGTCCCACTTGTATCTACCCACGATTTGACCCTATAGCATATTTAAGAACTCTCTTATTTTTTTTCAGTGATTAAATCATTAAAACACAGTTAAACGCCACTTATATATTTTTGTTCCAAGCATGATAAGCTTCCTAAAGTCATAATACATCGTTTTTCTCAGTCTAGTCATTATGTGTAAATTTATTCTGCATTTATAATATTAATATCCCTTAAACTGCGCGTGTGGTCCCGGTTAATATTAATATAGTGGCACTCGTTTAGATCCGCCGGCCCGCACTGGAACAGCGTGGTGTGTTGGGGTTTAGGCCGCCCAATGCCACTTATGAGAGTCAAAGGTTCTAGAGCAGGGATGCACAGACTTATTAAGATCACTCGGTCAAATCGTGAACTAATGGCGGGCCGCTAGGAGTATAGGTAATTAAAGACAATAAAGAATTGATAATAATGTATTAAAATGGAAAAAGAATTTATTAATTTGAGTATTATTTTTGCTGTCGGCGGGCCGACATGCATCTATGCATCTCTGTCTAGAGTGAGACAAAGAATGAAACGATGAAACGTGCTTAGTAACAATTTTACTTTTAACGCTGGATCCACTTTTACAGAAGTACATGGCGCAAAAAAATAGAAAGTGCTGATTGTCCACACCTGAAAACGAAAATATTTTTTTAATTCCTGACATTTTTTAATAAATCTTTATTTCAAATACATATTGTTTATGTTTGTTCCTAAAATACAATAAATTATCTAGATTTTTTCTAAATATATACTATATATAGCGCATTACAATTGCACTAACGGAACGAAGTTACAGCTAAAAGAAGGTAGTTTTATAAGCCCGAAATATCTAACCTTGCATCTAAAGAACCACATAGTTATATAAAAGGGGGAATTATAAAAATTACCGTTTAGTTAAGTGTCTCGGGCTCATCCCAGGTTCCGTAATCATTGTCCCAGTCAGAGCTTACATTCTCTGCTTGCTCCGTCGAAGTCTTATTGACACTATCATCTGTGGAAATTAATGAGTCTTGATCGTAAAGAAAACGAAAAATTCGGAAATAAACCCCCCCCCCCAAAAAACTGATGAATGCATGCTTAGATCCAATTTCACCAAGTAATAGCATATATTTAAAGCTTACTGTTTAACTTCAATAACTTTAATTGATGACATTATATTTTGGTGAAACTCAATGTTTTTGTTTTAACAATGTACATAAAGTAGCAATTTATTGAATGCGCTTTGTGCAGTACCTCTCCTGTCTTCTTGGTCTTCAATAGGCGGCAGTTTCTCCAATTCCACGTCGAGTGCAAGCAGTAGGTCACCTAAGACCGAACACATTGCTTGACCACTCAAATAATTCATCGAAAAATAACACTGAATAAGAGGAATACTTAAAAAATAATAACAAGATAAAGTTAAAATAAATCAGGCGAAGCATGAAAAAAGCATACTTTGATGTGTAAATGAAGGTAGACAGACAGCAAGCAAATATGTAGGTGGGAACAAAACATAGACTTTTCGATTTAAAAAAAAAAACGATATTCAATATGAGCCCACTACTAACGAATAATATTTAAAACGATTCAAAAATTTTCTCAAAACCCACATAGGCCGAAGTTCAATGACAAAACTTATGTGCTAAAGCCGCATAACTTTGGTAATAATATAGTAGGGGTACCTTCAGCGACGGCGGAGGCCTTTGGCATTGCATCTGTAACATAAAAATCATTAAAATAAACAAAGAGGGACCACAATATTCTTAATTTTATTTCTTACTAGCTGTTTCAGCGACTTCGTCCGCGATAATCGATGTTTTGCATCCAAAATAGTTTTTGCAAACCCCTTCATCTTTATAAACTTACGCTATTACCCACAACGTAATCTTAAAAGATAGACATAGGAGTGGAATCATTCTTTCGTACATATTTTTGTGTATCTTGAACCTTTTTTGCAGCATACGCCTCGGAAACCCATAATAATGAACAATTCTCCCGGTTTTTTTTCACATATCTCGTATCTTCGTTTGTATTAGTCATAGAACAGCCTTCCTCGATAAATGTTCTAACCAACACAAAAACATTTTTTTAATCGAACCATTAGTTCCTGCGATTTGCGCCTTCAAACAAACAAACTCTTCATCTTTATATATTAGTATAGATATAACATTTGAGTTGCTTAAAATATAACAAATCAAATATTAAAAGATACTTGATTTGTAATTAAGAGAGCCATATTTTCTTCTAACTTCGTCGGGAGAAGAAATATCGAAATTCCAAAATCGTGTACAACCTCTCCGTCTGTGGATTTCTCAATATGAAGCCAAAATAAGCCGACAGCACATCAGGTTTGATGGCGTAGTGCAAATTGATACAAACCATTTCCCGTTTGTTCGCCCTTCATCATCCTTAAGATGTGCTGCTTCTCCTTGTTCAAATGTTTCTTCCCGTTCAAATGTAAAGTCATTTGTTCTGAACAAGTGACAAATGTCTGAAATGGGTGCACAATATATATAGCTTAATAGTAGTAGTAAGTAGGTGTAGTTCAAATAATTTTCAAATAAGTATATCGCGTTTTAAACCGTCAAAGTGTTTGATTTATATGTTCTAGTTAAATATTCACATGAACTTAATGTAAAGTAGTGCGAATTTAAATGCATAAAACAAAATCTCGAGTACAAAGCCCGAGGTCCAGGCTTTGCATCTCGGGGCGAATCGAAGTGTTTTGACCCCTCGGTATTTTACTAAAAACATACTTGTACCATGGTTTTTAACGCTAATTTAATCGAAAAGCCTTCCCCCAACCCAGAATGGAGCATAGGAGGTGGTGGTTCAAAACCCTCTCTTCCATGCGACATTAAATGGTTGAACGATTAGTTTTTTTTTATGCTACAAACCTTACAAATCGCGCAATGAAGTTCTGGTGGAACCTTGGCCAGTTCATCCGCGTTAGACGGCGCTGCTGGCTCACTCGGCTCCGACATATGAACGAACTTTTTCTCCCGGCGAATGAGGTTCTTTCTTCAATGAAAATAAAATATTGTTCTTTTGTTAGTAGTTTACGGAAGTAGTAGACATTTAAATTAAAAATAGCATTTAACGATGTAAAACGTGATTATTTTAACTACGGCCCCACGTTTCGGAAAAAATGCATCCGAATATTGTGGCGTCTTCCACTCATTTATATATTTATTATATTGAATCGTAGTATATTATTATCGATACTTTTATATTATCGATATATCGATAACACATTGGCACGCACTGGCTTTCGATGGATCACTCATCGAGTGCATGCGCCCGCGCGCCATTCGGTGCCACTCAGTACCACACACACCTCGATGCGGATCGATTGAGTCTACAATTTGCTGGTTATATATAAGCCATATTGGTGACCCCGACGTGATCTGAACATGCAACGTTCTGATGTGTAAAATATATTTATCAATACTTTAATATTATCGATGCAACATATTAAATATATATTTTAATAAATAAATGTGTAAAAGACGCCACAATATATGTCGCGTTTTGTTTAATTTTTTTTGACTGACAGTTCTTTTGATACCGACCAATTAAATTGAACTGATAGTTCCATAGTGGCTCATTTTAATTATACTACATTTCTAGCGCTAGGCCTTAAGCTACAGCCTTACTCTCCTTTTAACCTCCACAGTCGGGAAAAAAGAAACAAATAGTTGAACTGAACTTACACGCGATCCTCCATGCCTGGCTGCAGCAGGATGGGGTTCTTCGGTTTCTTGCGTCCCTCGACTATACTGTAAAGAAATATCACAAAAATTCTAATAATAGATCACTAGTTTGTTCAATAGTATTATGTTTGCCTGCATAGGGCATCGGGCGGACACTCAATTATGTCTGCTAACCGATAGTTCTCCTACCTTTTATGTGCCTTCCCAGAGTAATGAGACTCGGAGTGGGTCTTTGATGTGATCTCGACGTCACACAGCTCGCAGTACAGGTCGCGGGACTTGAGAGGCGCCTAAAAATAAAACATATTATACATAATACATTTGATAGAAATACTATGTCCATTTCATTCTCTCCTATAACAAAACAAAAAGTGACAATGGCTTCAGGCCATTACTTATTTATTGATATGTATTTTATTTGGTATTTTGGGTACGGTTACTGGTTTTTTTTACGATACAGGACATGACAAATGACAAGCGTAGGATTTACTGATGTAAGGTGAAATATCGCAGCCATATCACATTAAAACAAGGTAAGTTGTCAACCAATTTTGGTTTTACACAAAACAAAAATCATTTAAAGATATTTTTTTTCAATATTGCACTGTGTCTATGCTTTTTTTTGGTCACAGCGTGTAGCCTAAAGCCTTATTCAATCAAAGGTAAGTAAGTGAGGTCAAGCAGTATTTTTTAGCTCAAACCATGTTTCTGAGATTAGCGCTTTCAAACAAAGTCTTAAGTTTTATAATATTAGTATAGATGAATGAATGGTAACCACTCCAACTTACCCTGCTCGCATTATTAAGTTGCCCCTGATTGACTTGCCATTTCTTTTGATTTTTAAGATGGTTTTTGGAAATGTAATGCACGCGAGCTGAAAGGAAACATAGTGTATGTGTACAACAGTATATATCATACAGCCAATAGAATAGAAATGAAATAGAAGACAACAACTCCCAACATGCATTTGTTAAAGTAGTGTAGTCATCGTAGGGTCAAGACCCCGATGCCTAGATGCCTAGAGAACCTAAACTCCCTTTGAAAAAAATTAAGCGTAAAAAAGAAGAGAAAAGATTTTTAAGTTTTTAAATGAAGTGGTCCTTGGACCTAATATTTCCAGGTCCAAATGGCTTGTATACCTTAAATACTCACCCAAAACAAAAGTTTCAAACTCCACAGCACAGAGGCCGCAATATTTAGGTGTAATAAGTTCCAAAAGATCCCTGGGCAAGTTCCTCAAATGCTCACGAGGGACCCCACACTCTGAAAGAATTCATAAAACTAAACTTAAGGTATCCACTCTAAATATGAACAATTGTGCGCAAGAGGTGTATCAATAGACTAGGTGTGCCCGCGACTTCGTCCGCATGGAATGGTGACGGGGTAGAATTTTTGATTATTTAGGCTGTTTATTAATTTATGTAAGGGCGCATTTAAGGCAGCCAATCTATGTTGTAAGTGCTACTTTACCGCAACACTCTCACCTCATATCACTCCTACTGTAACTCCCACTCTCATTTCTATATTCACTCTCACTCTCACACCCACCCTTATCCCCACTCCCACTCCTATTCCCAAAAAGCCAAAGAAGAAATTTTCATTGTTCTAGCTTCAAAAACCACGAATTTCCATACAAACTTTCATCCCCTTTTTCAACCCCTATTAACCCTTATTTAGCATTAAAAAGTATATAGCCTTAGTCCTTTCTCAGGCTCTAAAATGTCTGTGTACCAAATATCATTTATATCAGTTCAGTACTTTCGCATTTATAATATTATAGCACATGAAGGCACTATATAATTAAGGAATCGAAAATAAATTGAATAAATGTTCAACTTGAACTTGTTGTTGCTCTACCATTTGAGCTACCGAGTCCCACACCTCATCGTCTAAAAACGTTTTGATGTGACTAATAAACTTAAACCTTCCTCGATAAATGCTCTAATCAACACAAAAATAAATTTTCAATTCGAAACTGTGCTTCTTGAGTTTTGCGCGTTCAAACAAACAAACTCTTCAGCTTTATATATTAGTATAGATTGAGATAATTCGACGTGTGAGAAAGCTCAATTGGTAGGAACAGCATGGATCGCTGTGACGCTGATGACAGTCAAATGCCGCCCCTGTCCACAATTTTTCTATAATATATATGAGGTAAATAATAGATTTTTAATTTATATAATATAAAAATATTTAGCTCTTAGTGCCAAGTATAGAATATTTTTTAAGATGTGCAAAATACTGAACACATCTCCATGTTTTTATCACTGATCAACTTTACACACAACAAATTGGAAACTTTTTTGGGGAATGAATGTATAACGAGTATTTGTAAATATAAATGAGTGATATAAGTATAATTCGAAATGAAACTAATCTAATTGAGAACCTCCTTTTTTGAAATTGGTGAGGAAGAAAAATGAAACATGAAACTAAATTATATTTGGTTAAGTGGCCCTAATCATTACGGTTGCTTCTTCTACTAAGTGTAATAATGATAAACAACACTATAAAAATGATTATAAATATGCTTTGAAAATGCAAAAACTGAAGTATTCAATTAAATATACTTTTACATATGGAGAACCTTTTGAATCACTTTCAGGGTAAATTTGAGTACTTTACTTTGATAGTATAGATATATTTGAATAATCAAAATGAGTCATAACCTTTAAAACGCAGTCTAATAAATTACAAATTTACCATCATTTAATTAGTAAGCTAATATTACGTACTAATTAAATATTTGATAGCTTCATTCTTTTGTGGTCTAGAAGGAAACGGTGGTCCTTTAGCCCACAATCCAGGCCCTCGAGGGCCAGGGTAAGGCATTGGTGGGCCGAAACCGAGGGGTGGTCCAGGGAAGCCTGGAGGGCCAAACCGACCCATCTCACGCCCCATAGGCCCATATCCCCCAGAATATAAGCCGTATGCATTTTGGTAACGATTCCTGGAACATAATATTAATATTTTTTTTTTATTGCAAAATTGACATACCTATTGCGTCAAATTTAAAATTGAATAAATATAAGTAAAATTAGAGACTCTAGTGCTAAAGTCGTAGTTGTTGTTCTACAGCCACTTTATACTAGACCGCAAGAGATGAATAAAATGACATCTCTGTTTTTTTTAATTTTACTTAAGCATTTTTGTTTTGTGAACCCAATTTTCTTACCCAAACATATTTTCAGACATTAGTGGTGGTGGTGGACCCAAACTGTGTTCCAGATCGTCTGGATATTCATAAAAATCATCATCATCATAATCCATTTTCACACTGCAAGTAATGAAAAACAAAGCACATTGATTATATTCATCACAGCAAGTCATCTGAATATTTTCTTTGAAAAAAAAAGTGAAAAGAGAAGATTGTATGTACACTTAATAAGAAGTTATAGAAACATTTTACTGCATAATGCACCAAAATTAGGTAAGTAATATCTATTGGTAACGCAGAGAAATAGTGATAATACACATGTGTGTAAGAATGCACCTTTTTTAAATTTGGATTATGAAACAATGGATTTATTACCGTAAGTTATTATTTATACTGTTACTAAGCATCAATCTTTATTAATTTGTCATCACAACTATTGGTCCAAGTTGATACTAGGTTTCTTTATACAAGGAATAATAAGAACATACGTACCACCACGAATCAAACGAAGTTTTTCGAGTTATAATAGTTAATAAATAATTTAAATCAGTATACAAATGCAAATAACAAATATCTATAGTTATTCTTTACTCAAATTGTAATCAAGAAAATAAGAAATCAACCAATTTATGTCATAGATACACTACAACTACAGATATAGTTCCTCCAGCACAGATAATATTCAGTTATTTCGAAAACCAATAGGATAAAAATGGCATTATTTGAAATAAAAGCCCATAGAGTAAGATAGCACAGACACTATACAAATAAGACTTGACCAAGGCTGTAAAAATCTTAAAGGTATAAAAATTGTAAACATTAAAAAGAAGAGTAATCTATAAAAACGTTTTATATATTTTACATAATTCCCTTAGTTGTTAAAAGTACGACTGAGCGGAATTGTAAAAGCGAAGTATCTCAATTCTTTACTTTTTAAACAATCATTATAATAAATGGTGCTAAATTAAGGTTAGATGACCATATCCTGTGATTCTAATACAAATTTATACAAAACATAAGATTTATCGTGATTTACGCCAATCCAGAAAATGAGTGCGTCAAAAGGGAATGTTCGAAGAAATAGACCCCAAAAACATCAAAATAGAACTGCCTTCAGAAATGATTTACACGACACAAGCAAGAAGACAAAATCGCTTAACGCATTGCAAGTTTCTGGAGTATGTACGCGCTGCAAGGAAATAATTGAATGGAAAATCAAGTACAAGAAGTATAAACCTCTTGCAGCTCCTAGAAAATGTGTTGGATGTGATCAAAAGACTGTTAGACAGGCTTACCATATTTTTTGTAACAAGTGTAGTACAGAGAAACGTGTTTGTGCTAAATGCTGTAAATCATCAGAGGTAATATTTCTCAAATAACTTAGTTTATTCTAATATTATCTAGATCTAGATTCTTTTATGACTGCCTCTGTGTAAGATGCTGTCATGTATCTAGGATAAGCACAATAATTACAATCATGCAAGGCACAGTATTTGTTGGTAAATAAAATCTATCAGTGGAACAAAAAATTGCAATATTGGAAGATTTCTCGGGTTAGTTCAATAATAACAAGACAATACTTATACATATTATCATTTTGTAGGAAACATCAATAGTTCCCGAAATTCAACAAGAACAGCCAGCTCAAGATAAGGATCTACAGGCCATGATGAAAAATTTGCCTGAAAGAAAAAGAAGAACTATTCTTCGGTATGATTATTATAATAATCAATTTAAAATCCCAACTTGTAAAAGCATAATGTGACTTAGCAAAATGTAATTTGTAGTTCATGGTTTTTGTATAGTTGCAACGCTAGAAGAGCACGAAATGTTACTGCTATAATTTATTCAACTTAAAACTTACTTTATTTGTTGCAGGTATTTGAAAAAACAAGAAGGAGAACAAACACCTTTACAGATCGAGAAATTGATGTCAGACATGTTGAAACTGGATGATGATGACTTCTTTGATGATCTATTGAGTGATGAATGTTCAGATGTAACAGATTGATTGAAATAATAACATATTCTTTATTACTACATATTTTTCTTTGTCATAAACATAACTACTGCAATATATGAATGATAGTCCATTTATAGTATTTGGTTCAGTATATAAGAAGTCTTAGTACAAAAAATCATAGATTCAAGACCTAAATAGCACCAAATTTGGTGGGACGATAATTGAAAAATTCTTAATATATTAAAACCACAAACTACTAAGTGACTAGAAAATTAATTTGTTTCATTTAATGCCTCTGTGACTTAAAACCTAGGGAAAGAATGAATGGTTATAGGTGGTTAGGGTACACATGTCGAAAAGACAACTACCTACTTGCAAATAAAACCTATCAGTCATTTAAATAAAACTAACGGTATTTGAATTTGTCTCCCCATGACCACGGCTGCTGCAAAGCATCCGAAACGTCGGACCGAATTTAAAAATAATTTTCAAATAAGTTTTACTAATATACCGCGTTTTAAACCGTTACAGTGTTTTATTTAAATGTGAACTACTCGCGTAAACTATAGACAGTATCTATCAGTCAAACGTGGAATGTATTTAGACCAAACTACAGACAGAAACCAAAAAATAATACAGAGTATAAACTTATTAAAACTTTATTATAATAATTAATTGTGTTACAATAGGTGTTATATTACAATTTTATACAATTAATTAATATATTGGTGACACATTTTTTAATTTAATTTAACCAGGGACAAAGGGGTAATATTATTTAATGTTGTATTTGTGTATTCCTCATGATCTAACTTATACACAGACATATTAAGCTGTTCTGCCGTCGTAATTGTAAGCTTGTTCCAGAAGTTCGTCATCACAACTAGATGACATAAGTTGCGCGTACGTCGATTAAGCGAAGGCTAACCGAAATCCATATAACATCTAAACAAGATGCGCTGTCAAAGTATTTTAGCTTGGGACTGAAACCGAAGCGCGATTAAACTCGAAGGCTTCTTTCACGGCAGTTCATGACTCGGGGCGGAATTTCGATATTCTTACTTTACGAATTTCCATACGAAGTCCAACATGTTTTAGAAAAATGTTTAAAAAACCCGGTGGGGGCTGAACCCGTTGATTATTAGACATACTACGAACCCATCATAAACTTTGCAAGATGACCGCGATAGCCTTATGCATTTAAAAAAAAGCGAGATAGAGACGAATTTTCAATGACGAAGTACCATGCATATTTCATGTAATAAAAAACGGGATAACAGTGAATTCAATATAACATGAAAATTTTAAACAATTAACTAATATTGTAATAATTATAAAATCAATACCATTCAATCATAATATTAGTTATATGCCCCCTTAAAAGATATATTATATTTATTGATACGAGCTATCTGCTATACTATTCACGAAAAAATCTTCATCTACCCCACATCCTTAGCATTTTATATGGCGATTAGTTTTCGTTAGAATTACATTTAAAATATACTTACTAACAAATTTCTAATAGAAGTCTTGCATTAACTAGCACGTACAAAAGTGGACGGTTGAACAAACTTGACTTTGAAATAAAATACGTTAGATTAAAAATCGAAGATAAATTGAAAAAAAAATTCGACTTGGGCAGGACTTGAACCGGCATCGTCAGCGTTCCGTGTTGCTCTAACCATAAATACGTTTTTTTTTAAAGAGAAGAGTCCATTGTACACACTATTAAATGCAATTACAAAATATTCAATAAATAGATGTTAAATGAAATGAATCACAACGAGTTACTTAAGTCAAAAGTAAAGGTTTTATATCTTCATATTTGAGGGTATAAATTAAAATCACATATAATTTTCAACAATAAGTAAACTAAATATTACGTATGGGTTTAAACATTTTTAAGTGTATCATACAAAATTAGAACTAATTAACCTTTGTCTTATATTTTACCTATTACTGTTCTACTAAGAGTTCCTTAAAATACGCCATTTTCTTCATATCAAAGAATTCCAAATTGGTGAAGCTGTAATGAAAATGAAAATATCATTATCACATTTTGTATTCTGTAAAGTAAGTACTTACACTAAGTAAACACCTTTACAAATTGAGAAATTGAAGTCAACACTGCATGTGTTGTCTTCAATTTCTCAATTTGTAAAGGTTGTAAAGTGTATGTGCAAGTGTAAGAATTGATAAAAATATATTTTTTATTTCTGTTTAACTTAATAGTTTATAAATATATACTAACTAACTACGTTTATAATAATCTCCATCTTCACTATGTAACCAAGTTTAATTCACTAAGGTGATTTAATTTGGGAGATTATAAAATTTGTTACGCTCTACTTGTATAGCTAAATAAATTTAGCTTATATGCACAAGCTTCTTACTGTAAAAGAGTTCATTACACATGAAATTAAATTCTTTTACAAACACTGGCGGATCCAGCGTGGGGGCGTCATGGGGGTCATGACCCCCACCCTGAGCTGGTTTCAGAACAAAGGTGGGCCATAATTTAACATATTGATTGTATTTACAAATTATTATTACAGTAGATTTATTTTTATTTTTTTTACTTGTATCTATTGTTATCAAAATTAAAATAAAGGTTCTTGACTTGACCACGACTATGTGATCCCCTCCTGGCGCCAATACTAGATCCACCCTTGTTTATAAAACATCTTTGTAATTAAAAGTATGTATACTTACAAAACTTTGGCGTTCCTTTTCCTTAAGTATTACTTGTTCGGTTTGTCGTTTGTCAAACTTCACAACTGCCGCTAACACTTTGGCTAAGGTCAGCGAGTGCGATCCAGAACCGGTCAGATATTCATAAAGAATGTTTCGAAGATATTCCAATTCAGTGTTCTCTTCGAGTGCATGCAAATGTCGCAAGCTGACGAGGGCTTCGTCGAGCTTTCTCTGCAACTTCTCGTTAGAAAGTTTCAGTCTTTCGTAGCTATTTTGATTTTGATCTATATTTTTATTTAGAGAAATGTTCATCTGCTCCAATTCTTCCACTTTTGATTCGAGATTATTTTTAGCATTTAATAATTGTTGATGATTTTCATGAAGAGATTTCAGTTCAACGTCATTGTTCCTGGCACTCTCCTTATTTGCTGTAACCATAACTTTAGCGCTATCGATTTGGGAATGTATTTGATCCTTCAATTCTAGATTTTCCTCAACAAGTAAAGAGTTTTCTCTTAATAATTCGTTAATTTTATCTTTACCAAGTTTTATTTCTGTTAAAAGTTGTTCAGAATTTGTCGCATCGACGCTGGACGCGAACGATTCTCTCAGCCTATTATTTAATTCGCTATTTTCTTTTGAAATCTTACTTAAATATATCTGCAATCCGTCTATATCGGAACGAAGCCGTCTATTGTCTTCTTTAAGACTATCACACTCACATTTGTTGTTGGACAAAATTATGTTTTCTTTGTCATCAATTATAATATTCTGAGATGATATAATTTTGTCTAACTCACAATTCTTTTCTTTCATCTCAGCATTTTCTTTTTCAGTTTTCTCCCAAAGTTTACTCAAATCGAGAAGTTTTTCCTCAGCCAATTTAAGCTTATTCTCTAACTCAGACTGTAATGATTTTAAACCATGATTTTCTATGTCCATTTCTTTTATTTTTTTGTCAAAGTTATTCCGTACCTCCGTCAATTCGAGCTCTATTTTTTTTAACGTTTCTTCTGTCATTGTTTTTGATAACAGTAATTCAAGTTTTTCTTTTCTTACATTTTCTAAATCACTCATAATATGTTCTTTTTCGAGTTTTAAAGAAGCGTATTCACTTTCAGATTTGGAGTGATTATCACTTAATTTCTTAAATTCTTCCTCTAAAGCTTTGTGTCTGTTTTCCATATCTGAATTATCCTGCTCTGCTAATCTCAGGTTATCTTCCATTTCTTTTAATATTCTGTCAGTCTCGTCTTTATTGGTATTAGTGGCTTTAGTTTCTTCCTCTAACTTTTCCATACAGCAACTATACATTTCCTTGCTATTTTTTAATTCTTTCTGTAATTCAGTTATGCTTTCATTAAGGACTTTTATATTGTTTTGTAAATCCTGATTTTCTTTTTCTACTTTGTCACACTTACTCTGATATTTGGAAATATAGGTATCTTTTTCTACAGCGATACTATTAATGTTTTCAGACAAAGAAACATATTCAGATTGTTTTTCTTTCAAAGATGCAGATAACGAATTATTTTCTCTTTTTAATTCTTCATGGTCGTTACTTAGAGAATCATATTTCCCTGTTAGTTTTAGTATATGTTCTTTCAGGCTAATTTGAATTTGGTTCAAACTACTTATCTCTGTCTGAGATATTGTGGTATGCTTAAAAATATTTTCTTTAAGCTCCGGTAGCCACTGCTGCATTACAAGATCTCTTAGAGATTTTGTCTGAGAAGAAGTAACCGCAACAATGTCATGAATACTAATTACTTCATTTTTTAATTTTTCTAGTTTAGCCACAATTGGATTATATTTCTTAACTGTGTTGCATAGATTTACATTTTCACATTTTAACATTTCAACCGTTGCATTCAGTTCAAGATTTTGTTTCTGTAATGATTCATGGTTCTGTAATAATTTATCTACTTCTGCTTGTAATTTCACTAATTCCACTCTTTCCTCTTGAATTTCTGATTCTAAAGCACTACACTTTAACTTCCAAACAGCCGTCTCCTCCTGTAACTTAGATATTGACTCTGTTACATTTATTTCAGGCTTGTTTTCTATTATTTCCATTTTCTCCGTTTTATTCTTTAGCAGAAGTAGTTCCTCTTCAAGTTCATTAATGTAGGAACGCTTTTTGTCGTTTTCTTCGGTAATTTGAGTATTGCGACTTTCTAAATAAACATTTCTATCTATAACTGATAATTTTTCGGCTGTTTCTTGTTTCAGTTGTAAATGCAAGCAATTGATATCCTCTTCTAACTTGGTTTTAATATTTTCTAATTGTTTCCGAGTTTCATTGATGCTGTCCCGTTCTTTTGTTAACTGTTCTATTTTTGTTTTAGATCTATTAAACTCTAGTAAATCGTCATTTAACTTTGCGCATTCGCCTTCCAGTTTTTGAATTTTGTTTTTATTTTCCTGAATAATTTCATTTAAGGTCTCAATTTCATGTTGCCTCTTACTTAAGTTATCTTTAAGAGACTTTATCTCAGCCTCTTTACTTTCTAATTCTTTGTGTATCCGTAACTTATTTTCAGCTAGTGAAATAGCATATTCTTCTTCCCTTTTACTTAAACCCTTCACTTTTGTTTGTATATTTAACATTTCAGACCGTGTATGTTGTAAATTATCTTGAAGGATAGATATCTCTTTATTTTTAGTAAACTCTAGTGTGCTATTCATACTTTCTAAACTCTCAACTTTACCCAATAAATCATCAACCTTCTTTTCTGCTTCAATTAAATCTTTTTCTTTTTGAGACTTTGTTTCTAAGTCCATATTTAATTTTTGTATTTCAGTTGTTAAATTGGAATTCTTTTCTTTCAGAGATTTTAGCGATTCTTTGTACTTGCACAATAATTGCTCCAGTTTTTCAATCTTGTTGTTAAGAACTGAAACTTCAGAAGTGTGTTCTGGTTGTGTGTTGTTCTCTTCATTTAAATTTATCAACTCCATTTGTGATTGCTCAATATTTTTCGTTTCTGATACATTATTAACTTGCAATAAATTAAGTTGAGTCGTCAAAGCATTAATTTTCATATTTTTTTCTTCTATTTCAACACGCAGTGCTTTCTCAAGGTGTGCCTATAAAAAATACTTCTTGTAAAGACATTGTAAAATTCAATATTTATACAATAATTCAATTTAAAACTTACTTTTGCACTTTGCTCCAGAGAGCATTGTTCTTTTAATTCTGATATCCTTCTTAAAGCTTTATCCTGAGTTTCAACCAGCACGTTCTAAAAATATTGGTATAAAAATAATATATTTTTATTAAATAAGTAAAATTAAGAGACATTTTAGACTATATATATTAATAATTAGCAAACTTTTAAGGGCAAATCTTACCCTTGCTTTAGCATTTTCTCTCTCCAAAAGTTTATAATGGCGTGCTAAATCTGAATATTGTGATTTATACTTCTTGAACCGATCTTGAGTTCTCCTATAAGCAGCATACAGTTGATCTTTAGTTACACGATCAAGGTTAACGCTTCCTCCAAAAAAACCTTTCTCTTCAGCTTCACTCGCTGATACCTCCATATCCGACTAAAATAATGAATTAACACTGATAAAATTTAATTCGTTAAAATGCAATAATAAAATGAAATTTAAAAGACTACCTGCAGGTGGTACATAGATGGGCTTTCATAATTTGGAAGGCGAAATGAAATGTCACTTGCAAATGAACTATTTGATAAACGTCTGTGCCTTTGTCTATCCTGAAATAGAGTAAAATATAATATAATGTAGTCACCATATAATAATAACATCCTTAGTGGGGTCTTGTAATAATACCTGGTAAAATACTGTTAATATTATTATCGTGAGTTGCCCAATGACTATTTGAGTTACTGTAAAGCATCTCAAACTGTTTTATTTAATGTGTACCATTGACAAGAGCTATAGATAAACACAACATGAAAATCATTATATTGAAAAAATATTTTGTCACCTATAAAATATATCCCTTTCAGTTAGGAGTTATATTTCAAGTCTATACACTAAAAATATAAAAGTTACCTCATAATCAATTGAAAAATCTGGCAAATCTGTTGTGCTTTGACTACCTTGACTGTAGTTTTGTGTCAGGTTAGCCTGAGGACCTGGCATATTTGTTTTTGTGGAATTTTCTGTAATATATTAAGCATTAAATTATTATATTTGTTTTTAAACACAAAAACTAATCATTAACAAATGGGTCAAGTACAAAATCACACTTAAATTGAAATAATAATTATATTTCTTTTGCTTATTTATATTATTGAAATATTTATAAGTTGGGATTTAATATATACTTAATTATTAAGATAAAGAACATTTACCATTATCTCCAATAGAGAACAAGTCATTGTTAGTTATATCTGATACACTGCTGGATGCTGAGGTTACAGCAGCCTGCAAATAAAAATCAGTCTTACACATGCGATCCAAGAGTGAAATCAAAAGCAGGAAAACAACAATATGTACCTGAGCTGCTTGAGCAAATTGCTGAATTCTTTGAGGGGAAGATTTAACTTCTTCTGCCAATTTATCTTTAAATTTTTTGAACATCTTTAATTTGAATAGAGGCAACGTAGCATAAATTTTCTGTTTTCTCAGATAAGAAACTCCATTGGTACGTGGTTACAAATTTTAATCTTAATCATAATTTTACCCCAGCGAATTAATAATTATTAATTAGTATGTTTTGTTATCAAGTATGTCATGGCACAGATATATCAATAGGTACGAACACTTGGAATTTGATACGTATCGAATTATCAATGTCACTTTTACAGACTATACTAATTACCGGAACGCAAGAATACTTTTTAATTGAGATGGTAGGTGGAAAACATAAAGGTGATCCAAAAATTGTCCACGCGTTAACTACGGTTTTCAGAAATTGTGATATTTGGGTTTAATTTATTTTTATTATTATATAAAACCATAGCGCACTCGGATAATGGTCGCAGACGAAAAAATGTCACAGCAGCTGTCATTTACTATAAATTACTGCATTTGTGGTTCTTCACCAATATTATATATTTTAGGTAATATGTAGTATTTTGTTAACTTTTTTATTGTTATTTAATTGGGAGGTTTTTTTTTTCATACGTAAAATATTATTCATTGTGGTTATTATTTTCAGGTAACCTAAGTCACTACCAGAACCCAACGATTTAGAAATTATTTTTTATTTCATCATTGAATACTACTTTACTAATACTAAGTTGGTTAGAAGTTTGTGCTCTGCACTAAAATTGAAAAGCATTGCTAAACTAACAAGTCCAGTTCTAAAATATAAACTTAGGCTTTAAAACCGTAAGTAAATAATATGAATAAAATTTCAAATACAAAATTACTTCAGATAGCTGCAGTTGGTGGATTTATAGTTGCAAGTACCGGTTTCTACTTGCAAAGTAAACTGATAGATAACGTGAGAAATTTGGACTATTACAAAGTTGCTTTGAAAAAACTAAGATCTCATCCTGGAGCTGTATATCATTTAGGAGAGCCAATAAAAGATGCAAAATTTAAGTTAACTGATAGTGAAAATAATTATTGTGATCAAAAAACAGCTAGATTTCGTGTACCTGTATATGGACCTAAAGAGAGGGGGAGTTATTATTTTTGGGCGGAAAACCAAGGGGAGAAATGGTCACTGACAAAAGCAGAATTAGAATTAAAATCAAGACCTGACGAAAGATTAGTGATAATTAAATCAATTTAAAAATCGATGTATTTATTTTTATTATTTATGTAGTTATTAAAATAGTAAATTTTAATGTGTATATTATTGTTTTAGTGCATTATATAGTGGGAACTCATTTATTAATTTGTTGAAGAGACTTTCTTACTCAAAAATGTTTATTGGTGTAGCTAAAGAGAAATTTCACTACCATAATACTTTGTTATGTTTAGTTAGGTCCTTACAGAAAGTAAACATTACCATTGATCTCAGAAATGATTCATATGTATGTGGTGAGCTTGAATTAGTGGATGGGTAAGATAACACTTAAATCTATATAGAAACTTATGTTTGCAATTGAGAAACTTTTCCAGTTTCAAAAAATCATTAGTGAATGGCATCATATGTTGAGGGTTTTGGATTAAGCAAACATTTAAAAAATTCTTAATTACAACAGCCCAGCAAAATTACACAATTTAGTAGATATACTTACATAAATCCAATTGTAAAAAAAATGTTTTTGCAGCTTCATGAACCTCTCTCTATTAAAGGCTGTATATTGTGATCCACAAGGCAATGAATATTATTTTGAAAACATATTTTTACAAGGTAGAAATATAAGGTATATTCATATTCCAGAATCGGTAAGTTGTTTTGGCATGTAATCTATTGCATTCAAGTATTTAACTGAGGCCAGGCAAATTATGTTTTAGACAAGTATGAGTAATATTTTTATGAGCACTTTGCGTTTATTTTAGATGAATATAATATCAACAATAAAACAAGAGCTGAGGTGTAATAAGCCGAAACCGAAAGAAAAAGCTACCATGAAATCAAGAAAAGTGCAAAAGGCACGGAGACAACACATGCAAACTGTAGCGGAGTTACAAATGAAACCTTCAGGCTCCAAGTGATAAATACATTGAATTATAAAATCTGTACTTTATTAACAGGAATACATTTTTTACATAAAATGTCTGTATTTAGAGATACAACAAAATGTCCTATAACCATCGGGGCCATGTATAACGTCACACGATTTTGTGGCCCCTTATAGATCTTTTAGTACTGGACTAGAAACAAGAAAACAACAATGGTAAATAAAAATCACGAATGTAGCTCCTTTTCAACCGAATTGAATTTAAACATATCACATGAAGTAACGCAGCACAGTCCACTAAAAGAACTACAAAAATAATTAAACCCGTATACTTTTGGTCAATTGCGTGAAAGACATTGCCAAAAAGGTTTACCTAAGTTAAGGGTCATATAGCAAATTTTGGGACTGTGTATGACTTCATTTTATAAATATTTCATTTTATATTACTAACGCTTTGTAAATCTGAACTTAAATCGAGGCCCTGCTGTTGTTTCATAAACACAAATTATTACAAATAACTAAAATCTATCCATCAATTTTCTCGTTGTGTTGAACCCTCATCTGGCATACCTAGGAATTGTCTGTCATTGTTTATCACCATCTGGATAGTGGAATTTTTTTCGTCTCTCTCTCCCTCCTCATAATTGTTTGTGTAACATTGTTCAATTTTGTCGTGAGATATGACACCGTTGCTACCGACACTGTACATTTTGGTTTTATCTACGGGAGCGTTTGGGTTTTTCGTAAAGCCATCCTGTGCAGGAACTATAGTATGGTTTTCAAAATTGCAATTGTCCGTCTTTTTAGGTCTTGTGATGGAACTACTTATGGTTTTATAAGCGATGCTGAGCTCGCCATTCATTAAGTAATGTTCCTTCGGGGCTGGACAAGTTTGCTGCAACAATTTTGTGGCTTTCTGTTGTTGGACCAGTATGACTTGCTTAAACAGCGGTTTCGTCACATCCACGCTGGGCCTAACGTAATTACTGTTTGGTCTAATGAATATGTCGTCTTTGCGAGGTTCAGTATTCGGTGGACTCGTCGACGTTTGACCTTCAGTGGTTTGGCTACATAAAAAGTTTGACTGATTGATACTTGTAATAATCGAAGTAGGGCTCGGAGAAGACTGCAGAACATTGGGCCGTTGAACTATTTGAGGATTGAGAAGACCTACAACAAATATAAAAACATTTGTAAATTGGTACTGCCATATAATGTAATATACATACATCAGTTTTATATGTAAAGAGAGTATGCATATATTATTTACATAAGGCTTGCGAAAATATGAGATGGGGATGTAATTGTGACGTGATAAAATAATCAACATCACAAAACAATCTATATTAATATATAAAGATGAAAGTTTGTATGTTTGAAAGCGCTAATCTCATAAAGTACGGGTTTGAATTCAAAAAATATTTTTATGTTGGTTAGAAGAGCATTTATCGGAAGGCTATATAGGCTATAAAACATTGCTCTGTGACTAACACAAGCGAAAATACAGCGAGAAATATGAGAACAATGGGAAAATTATTCATAATTATGGGTTTCCGAGGCGTACGCTGCAAACGGTTTAAGATACCCAAAAAATAAGTATGTAAGAATGATTTCGCTTTAAATGTAAAAAAATTGTCCGCCAAGCTATATGTTTATTTTTTGAGATTAACTTGCAAAAACGACGGTAAGGGACGCGACCGATGCCCTGAGTAACAGCTGAGGTTAATGAAGGGGTTTGCAAAAACTAATATGGCGATTCTCGCGGACGAAGTCGCTGACAGAGCTGCCATGATTCCTTACTTAACTTATGGACGGTCCCGCCCAAATTTAGTTAAATTTCATATACCTTGAGGTTTAAATTTCGCGAGGTGTGCGTACACTTGTTTGATACGTTCGATGTTTATCTGCGATGTCTTCGCATGGTCCACCATCGGCATAGGGTAGTCACGTCCGATAAGACAACGGGCCGATTGCTGTACTGCTTCGGGTGCCACCCATGGTTCGTGAATGTATCGTGTGGGCATATTCTTTAATGCTGGGATATATTTTCTGAAATGATATAAACATATGTATACTAATATATATTGCCGAAGAGTTTGTTCCTTCGAACGCGCTAATCTCAGGAACTACTGGTTCGAATTGAAAAATTATTTCTGTTAGCGCATTTATCGAGGAAGGCTGCGAGCAATATGAGCGAACAAACAGTGGCAAATGTGAAACAAACGGGGAAAATTATTCATTTTTGAGAGTATCGGTTGCGTGCGCCTTGATAACGGTTCAGAGATACCCAAATATTGGCATGAAAAAATGTCCGCGACTATTCAAAAAGAACTATTCTACGCGGACGAGGTTGCTGTTACAACTACTTTTTAGATAATGGCGCCGACTAACTTTATTATGTACCTTATGAAGTCACCGTTAGGGTCCGTTTTACGTCCGAAGCGTACGGGGCAATAGCAGTGAAAGAACTGCTGAAAAAATGATGAACAGGATAACCACATCCACATGCCCGCGTTCACTGACCAGTCCGCATCTAGGAGTAATTCATCGAAGACCTAAAAAAAACATTGTTTAAGTAATTGTTTAAATAAGTACGCTTTATGGGAGGCATATTTCGATATAGACTCCGCTAAAACAACAAGACCATTGATTATTAACTAATTGAACATTGGTCGAAGCTAATCATAGTTCGTAGTTTTAGATATAAAGATTATATTAGGATTTAAGTAAGGGGAATGTAATTTTTTTTAAGGCAAGAAATATTTAATATTTTTCACATGTTATTGCACATGGTGGCACTATATTTAAAATCGATTATAAATTGATAAATATATTACGACTTCGGTTTGACTCAGTATCTCAATTAGAGCAACAGCACAGAGCACTGTGGATGCCCGAGGCGTAATTTTTTTCAAATATTTTGTTTTAAATAATGTTTCGTAAATATATTGTTTTTCTATAACTGTTGATAAACACGTTTAAACAACAAATCTTTATAAATATAATTTTAACCTTTAAAACTTGCCTTCATCCCTTCTTCCCAGGATATCCAAAGATCGCCGCGAGTCAGAAAACAGGCAACGGCATGCCTCGCTAAATGATGGATCCAGCCTTCTTCTCTTAATTGTATCATTATGGCGTCTATCCATGGAAAACCGGTTTGTCCCTGTTGGTAAGAATAATAATTAATTTAATTTACTTTTAGTCTATTTTTCAAGATAACATGCTATTTAGAAAACCTTTTTATTTCAACCTCTTTTAATTTCAAGTCGATTTCCTTCGAAATTTTTTCACTTACATATAAATAAATAAAAATAACGCAAGTGATTTTAGATTAGCTTTATGAAATAAGTTCAATAATCACGAATAAAGTTTTCGTATCAAATTAAAAAGCTATTTACTAAAAGCATGCTTACATTGGCCCACTTAGCCAGCGCTTCCTGGTTTTTTTCCCATGGAATTTGAACGCATATGGGATTGCCGACCATTCTATCGAAGTTAGGATTCCGCGTCGCTGCGCAATAGAAAAACTCCCTCCATAATATTTGCCCATGCAAGGACAGAGGAGGTCGTACCCTCTTTATCCTCTTATACAATTCGGTAAGTTGATAATAAAACAATCGCGTCGACAAACAACCGAATCTAAAATAAATAAGGGTCATGTTAAAAATTTAATCAGAGAATATTAGAATTGGATGGTCTTGTCGAACTTTATTAATTTAGAAAAATCACTAAAATTAAAATTCACAACTGCTCCTGTAAGCTCAAATTTGAAGACAAAAACTTGAATTCTACAGATTATGTCTAGCCAAAGCTTCTTTTAAATTACACGTATATTTTGAACATATTTGCAATAATACTACTAATATTCCATTCCATTGCAATAATAATTAATATAATGTAGAACAATTTTTATGGTGACTAACAATTTCTTAACCATTTTGGATAGAAACTCGGGAGTTTTAGCTATTCGGCCATAATAATTGCGAAATGGTACGGCCAAACCGATATATGCATATTTGAAATACTTTCATACAAGGTACCTCAAGTAGGGGGAAAGGCCAGTTTGAGATGCTAACAAAGACTGTGGTGTCATCTTAGGTCTACCAAAAGAAGCTACCCATGCTTTTCGTTCTAAGTGCCTTTCAAGCCTCGCCAGCGCTTCATTCTCACCACCAATCCATATTGGCGGTTTGAGTCCTTCTGTCTCAAATCCTAGGAAAGAGAAGGAAAGAAAATGAAAACCTTAATGTATATAATAAAGGCTTTAAATTTTTATTAAGGTAAGGTGTAGAATAGCATTTAGACGACCTGGGTTCGAAAGAGGGGAGGCACTGAAGTCTTAATTTGTTCAAAACTGCGATTAGCGAAGCAGAAACAGCGCCTGCCCCATGTCTCGTTCTTTACGCAATCCAACGAAAGATTCAATAATACTTTACTTCAGTATAATAATATACCTTTTATGTAGCTATATTATTATACTGAACAATACTGATTAAGAAATTAATACTTCAGAGGTATACGAGAAAAATAAACGAAGGAAATGAAGCCATAAAAACAATAAAGGGAAAAGTTTCTTACACAACTTTCAAAAGTAGATGTGGTAACGGACGTTTGTGAGGTGTTTAACTACGCTCGTTTAATTGCTTTTAATTAAGTCGTTATTTATACCGACCGAGTTCTTCGAGAGTCGGCACTCCAAATCTATCGTCGTGGTCAGGGAAGATAGGTGTGGTGGCCCCGTTGAGGGTCTTCATTGATACAGCAGTTTCCGCAGGTGGCGGTGCCGGCATGCTCGCTATCAGGGCTTGAAATTGGTGATATGTCAAGGGCGCTTTTCCACCGTTCCTTTCTATAATACTTGAGAAAGAGTCGAAAATCTTAGTCAGAATAGATTCAAGGCTTTCGAGGACAACTTGAGCAATAAACTATTTAGGACTTCTCAATCTACTCAAACCTTACCTGTCTAGTTTGTAAAGGGTGTGTGAGACTCTCGATATCACAGTGATGCCAACTTCGCGACATTTTGTCGTAATATTATGATCTCGTACTCGGCCGTAGGGTTCTGGATCTTCTTCGAACGTCAGCGCCGTCGTTCCCCACTCGTTGAACAGTTTTGGCAACGCATCCGCCGGCTGTCCGCGCACCACAAACAAACGGGAGTTCAGTTTCCTTAAGCTACTATCTAAATCCTCAAGACATTGCAGTAGGAACCTAAAACATCAGATTTGAATTGATGTATATAAATATATCTGTTGTAAATGTTGTAAGCAGAAGTATATTTACCTCCATTTATTAATACCAACATTTGAAGAGCTGGCGAACCAAGGATCAATTATGAAGACACAGCGAAAAGTGACTGCGTCTACTAATCCTTCTCTGAGAGCAGGATTATCATGGAGTCGCAAGCCTTTGCGAAACCAATGTACTGTGTGTTTGCCGGTTGATTGACGAGGTGGTGTGGAAGGTGATGGCGTGGGACAGGCATCTCGTGAGCCCGTAGCGGGCAGCGTCTCTGCAGCAGCTGACATTACTATGTCACCGACATTACTGCCTAGGAATAAATTATATCCAATAACTATAGGTTATGTTTATGCTAGGCTATATTTTTACTTTTATAAAAAACAATTATTTAATATAATATGAAAGGTACACTTATACGTAAGTCTTAATTCTAGCACAAAAAGCCCTGGAAATATGACAAGCAGGTAACCCTGCTTACTAGATTGACAAATTATTACTTTCTTATCTTTTAAATTAACAATAATAGCTAATACATTCTGTAAAAGTATGTAAATTGCATTTGAATATAATGAAATATTTTGTTTTTTTTTTGTTATTATCGCTTTCACTGCTTTTTTTGTTTAAATATGATATGGCTTAGGTATTAATTTAAATAAAACACTTTAACGGTTTAAAACGCGATATATTAGTTAAACTATAGACAGTATTTATGGCTTAGGTATTTTACCTTGCATTCAGTGAACCCCGTGCTTCTCCATCCTCCTTCCTCATAAAATTATTTTAAAACTATAAATTAGTTACTATCTAAAAATAATTCTCCATCCTTTTCAAAGAATATATCCTATTAATTAATTTTAATCAATCATTACAATATTTAGTATATACATAAGAGTAAGTATTCAATGAGTCATTATTCAATTAGAAATGATTCTAGAACATTCATAACATTCATTCGCTCAATCATTTATCTTACTAATTTTAAACATAAATAAACATTAAATAAAAACTGTTCCTAATTTAATCCTGCATTAATGTAATGTCTTAAGTGTGTGCATCCCTGCTATCCTAAGACAAGCATATCTAATGCACACAATTCTGTTTGTTTTGCTGTTCAATTTTATTTATATGCAAATAATACTTCTATTAAACTAACTATTATAACTATTGAATTGTTTTGCGACAACCACAGATGCCCATAGTAAAAGGAAAATAAAAAATCGTAAGTTTCTTAGCTTTTTACCTTTAAATAAATGGGTCCTTCAAAGTTTTAACAGCCAACAGCACGTATATTTAACTTGTTGTTTCGAAGGTATATAACTCAGCTATAGTATCTTTATTTAGAAAGATAAATAGATGACACTTAGATCACTCGTTAAAAACACAAACCATATTTTATCCAAGGGTACCCAAGTAGAAATCACAGGCACCAAGAACGAATTTATAATGGTCTTCACATTTAAATAATAAATAGTATTTTAGCACACATACAGAAAACGTCAGAAATAAACTATTTTCTTGGAATTAATTTATTCTAAAAGAGGAACAACAATAATTTACGACTAAGTGAAAACAATACTACACTGTCAAAACTCGAATACCAATAAACGCTAAGGATGGGTACTTAATCTGTGAGTCCACGCCGCTTGCAACGTGACCACAAGCTAAAAACGTCTTCGTCACAATCATCGCAACTTCATAAAGAAATAAATAAATAAGTAGAACGAGATGGATAGATGATGTGCCATAATTAATTTTAACGGTAGTATGTATCAATTAGTAATACATATTTCAAAATTCAATACTATATTTTTTATTGGTAATTATGTATAAGTACAAAACTAACATATCTTAGATCAAGTTAATGCATGCATTGAGTGCATAAATTGGAAAATTAATTATTTTAATTATGCAATTAATAATAATTTTTATCCAAAATTTTAAAATAATAATGTTAACGAATAAGTCTGTGGTTGTACAATAAGTCACTGTCAAATGTCATTTGTCAATATAACAATTTTAGACATTGAAGTTTAATAACAATTTACAACTCTTTCAAAAGTTTCCCTCAGGGTGAATGTACGTAATATTTTCTGTGTTCGATAAATCGTTTAATATCACATTGTTGATATAATAATTAATGTAATTAACGTTTGAAATATGTTTTAGTTAGTATTGTTCTTTAATAAGTACTCATTATTTTTTTTAGTGAGGGTTTCAAACCTTAACAATGGGTCGTGTGATTCGTGCTCAGCGTAAAGGTGCCGGTTCGGTTTTCGTATCGCATACCAAAAAAAGGAAAGGTGCTCCTAAACTGAGATCATTGGATTACGCTGAACGTCATGGTTACATTAAGGGAGTCGTTAAGGTTGGTAGATGGTGTTTCATTTAATAACAATGTACAGCGTGAGATAGCCGTTTACTATTATTGTAATTGCAGGATATCATCCACGATCCTGGCCGTGGTGCACCATTAGCCGTTGTACACTTCCGTGACCCATACAAATTCAAGACACGTAAAGAATTGTTCATTGCACCTGAGGGTCTTTACACAGGGCAGTTTGTGTACTGTGGAAAGAAGGCCACATTAGAAGTTGGTATGATCTGTTAATATTGATAGCCTTTGCTAATGTGTTATTTTGCTTTTTCTGTAAATAATTAGATACTGTTACCTGAATAGTAATACTTTTTCCAAATGATGTCTTTAGTTACCATTTCTGATAATAATGATTACAAAGAGGCTCTTTCTGATGTTCTTCTCAAACTTGTTTAAGTATTGATTTTGCTTTGAATTTGCTAATTAATATGTTTATTGTAGGAAATGTTATGCCCGTTGGAGCCATGCCTGAAGGTACAATTGTATGCAACCTTGAGGAGAAAATGGGTGACCGAGGTCGGCTAGCCCGTGCTTCTGGAAACTTTGCCACAGTTATTGGCCACAACCCTGATGCAAAGCGTACGAGAGTAAAGTTGCCATCTGGGGCCAAGAAAGTGCTACCATCCAGCAATCGAGGAATGGTTGGTAAGTAACTTTGACCTTACTTTATTTAGTTTGTTATTTTACAAACTAGTTTTAAAGGACCTTTGCTACAAAATGTAGTCCATTCAGTCTTAATGATACTTTTTGACTGATGTTTATTCTATAAGACTAATTAAAGGTCAAAATTTGAAATTAAACTACTAATGTGATGACCACCTTACCTACCCTGAAAATACTTGTAAATCAAGTACAAATGATTACACAGAGGCTCTTTCTGAAGATTCTAAGTCAAAATTGCCATTGGCTTTCTGGTTTCAGTTTTTTGTATTGTGTTACCATGTTTCAGGTATTGTTGCTGGTGGTGGTCGTATTGACAAGCCTATTTTGAAGGCCGGTCGTGCTTACCACAAATACAAGGTTAAGCGTAACTGCTGGCCATATGTCAGAGGTGTGTCCATGAACCCTGTGGAGCATCCTCACGGAGGTGGTAACCATCAACACATTGGTGAGTGTTATCTCTTTTTCTGCCATCTTACAACAATCTTGAATATGGTTAAATTATTATCATTCACAGTTATCCTAGCCTTTTTCTTATACTTGAATACATAGTGTCCTTTTTACTGATTGAGTAAAATCTACTGGCAAGTACCCAACCGGACAAAAACACTGTCTCCCCAGAAAAGATTTTGTAACCGAGGAACAGAAAAAGTCAAACAAGCTTTTTTAATTTATTATATTACATTACACAATTATGTTTATGACGATTTTTTTTACTTTCTTCTCAGGTAAGGCGTCCACTGTCAAGCGAGGAACATCAGCTGGTCGCAAGGTCGGTCTTATTGCTGCCCGCAGAACCGGAAGAATTCGTGGAGGAAAGACAGAGACCAAGAAGGAGGCGTAAATGTTACTTTTGCAAAAATAAAAAATATCCAAAATCAAACTTGTTTTATTGAATCAACATTTAACTTCAAAACGAAATTTACAAGGTTACTTTTTCTACACTGAGGGCCTAGGATCAGATGAAAAAATAATTAAGAATAACGTTTATAAATTATATTACTACTTTATTAGATACACTATACTGCTTCAAAGACAAAATTCTTCACTGCAATTAAGTAGTACCTACATTCCGTCCGGGTAACGAACCACCGTTCACAAATGTAAAGGCCGTGAAGTTTAATCCAGTTTGGTTTCAGTCTGGATTATCGAATGACCTACCTTCAAGAGAACCCCGTGCTTGTCTGTCATTCATCATAAAAAGTTATAATTAATTATTTAATCAGTCATGTACCCAGACTATTATTTTTATTAAAAAATAATGTATAAAAAAGTATCGCGTATTGTATTATTTTATTCATTTAAATAATTTTAAGCTAGTAAAGGTAACGCAATCTAGCGTATTTTGACAGCACTCGGAAACTTACGGGGCAGGGATAAATATAGCTATATATAGACCCGTCAAAATCTGTTCAATAATTTTAATATATCCGAAACATTCCTCCTTACCAACTCAATGTACTCAGATAAAAGTACTATTTAAATTGGGCGCCTCTGGGCTCATGCTGCAAGTAGACTTAGGACAGGAAGTTTGGAACATACCTATCTCATCTTTATCTGTATTACATCTGTAATTTTTATAATTACATCCTGCTGCACAACGATGATTTACCTTCCATCCATTCTGCAGATCCATCTTCGAAGTCAGTCTTAAATTTTAAGGATAAACAATGAATTAGTAAGTAGGTACTTATGTAAGTATGCTTTCGAAAAAAAATTCATGAAAAATAGAAATTATCTCTTTTCTTACATGACAAAAATCTGTATGTAAATACTGTCTATAGTTTACGCGAGTAGTACACGCGATAATATATTAGTTTCGGATGCTTTGCAGCCGTGGTCACGGGGAGACGGGGAAACGTCGGGCCGAAGTTCAAAATAATTTTCAAATAAGTTTAACTAATATATCGCGTTTTAAACCGTTAAAGTGTTTTATTAAAATGTGTATGTATTTAAGGACCTAAACTACCTATCTAAAACCAAGAATTACTGCCACATACAAATAAAGCATGAATTTATTTCTATTTCGCTGGTTTACATTCCGTTATGCTCTAGAACTTCGTGATACTGGAAGGCTAGATTATGATACTGGACTAAAACACTCAAACAATACCAATTCTGATTTCAAATTGAATTTTTACTTGTCAGTCTACCTTTCGTAAATAATATAACTACTATGTACTAACACCTCTCTATCTTCATGTAAAAATCTGTATACTTACCACAGAAACTGCTAGTGGACTGAAATACTTTTCCTTGTTACTGTAATCCAGTTAACAAGAGTATTTTCTTTTCATACATAACTAGTAATATTATGTGTTAAGTAGAGACTTTGAAATACAGGGCCAGACTTCATGTTAAACATTTAAAATAGATTTGATAGGATGCTCTACAGTTTTTAAGACAATAAGGGAAAAACTGACTGTTTACTTACAGGCAAGTAGTATTAGTATAATAACACATTGATACGGCCAAAAACTAACATGGAAAACAGATATTGTTAAAATTAAAAGTATAAATTTCCAAAGGTAATAATTTTCTTGGTGTCGACATTTTGAACAGGTTGCTTAATCTTTTTTGTATATAAAAAAAGTCAACAACCCTAAAAAACGCAAGTCCGGCCCTGTAGAATATTGTAAGAATATGGAGATAATATATTCACCGTCTTGGACTTAACTTATATCTAATTATGAATATCGATCCACAGCGTGACGGCGCGCCTAATCCTCCTGGTTTTCTTATAAAAGCGGTCCGCGCTTCGACAAACATCGAGTAGCCTCCGCAACACAACCTCAGCACCCGCCGGAGATTGGTTAAACTAAAGACTGGAGTAGTTCGTGAAGCGATTTTCTTCAGTATTTTTGGTAATAACCATCTCGAGGCGATCCACATTCCCGCCCTTCCTCGTAGGAACTATTAGTGAGTCAATATTTGGTAGCTACTAGAGTTCCTATTTCGTTATCCTTTTTATACCCGGCCTATTGTTCTTTCGTATCTACCGACTTTTAATAATATTCCTCGTTTGATTTCAGTTTTTAGATTAGGAACTAGATCATAAAAATGGCAATCACCAGCTTGGACCCAGGACCAGGCGTCGCCGCCATGCAATCCTTCGAGGGCCACGCTGAAGCATACGGCTCAAACCAGACCGTCATCGACAAGGTTTTGCCAGAAATGCTCCACCTTATTGACCCACACTGGTAAGAGAGTGAGATTTAGCGAGCAAAACGTTTTATTTCTTGCTTTCCTACATGAAATACTTTTTATTCAGGTACCAGTTTCCACCTTTGAACCCACTATGGCACGGTCTTCTAGGATTTACCATTGGCTGTCTGGCTTTCATTTCCATTACTGGCAACGGCATGGTGGTTTACATTTTCTCGACGACCAAGGTACACAAAACAAAACACGATATACCAATAACTTCAGCCACAGCAACGTGTGGCCGAGTCTGTTATCACTTTATAAACTTAAAACCATTTAAATATGTCCTTTGCAGAGTCTCAAGACGCCTTCAAACCTGCTAGTCGTTAACTTGGCTTTCTCCGACTTTTTGATGATGGCTATGATGGCTCCGCCGATGATAGTGAATTGTTACAACGAAACATGGGTCTTTGGTACGTCGAACTTCCAACCATTGAGTCAAATATGTATGATCTCAATCATACTGACTTTCGTTTGATACAGGTCCAACCGCTTGCCAATTCTACGCCTGCTTCGGGTCTCTATATGGATGCGTTTCGATCTGGACCATGACAGCGATTGCCTTCGACCGATACAATGTGATCGTAAAAGGTATTGCTGCGAAACCCTTGACCATCAACGGTGCTTTACTGAGGATCCTTGGAGTATGGCTGTTCTCTTTGGGATGGACTGTTGCGCCAATCTTTGGCTGGGGCCGGTGAGAAGACTACATATTTTATTTGTCTTCACGTCAGAGTTACTGGATTATACTCAACACATATTTCATGCACAGATACGTTCCTGAGGGTAACATGACCGCTTGCGGAACTGACTACCTGAGCAAGGACTGGATCAGCCGAAGCTACATCATCCTTTATGCTGTGGCCTGCTACTTCTTGCCTCTTTTCCTCATTGTCTACTCGTACTGGTTCATTGTACAGGTACTTAACGAGAATAATGCCTTTTTGAATACTTAAATTTGTAAATCAACTTCTATTACCAATAATTAATTATATTTTAGGCTGTTGCAGCCCACGAAAGGGCCATGAGGGAACAGGCTAAGAAAATGAACGTGGCTTCACTTAGGTCTTCAGAACAGGCGAACACCAGCGCTGAGTGCAAATTGGCTAAGGTAGAAATCGCATTCATACAAGTCATAGACAAGAAAGTTCAGTACAATAGATCTAATTGCATCCATTTAATAGGTTGCACTGATGACCATTTCTCTGTGGTTCATGGCGTGGACCCCATACCTGGTTATTAACTTCGCGGGTGTATTCGAGACCTCACCAATCAGCCCTCTGTCAACCATCTGGGGCTCTGTCTTCGCCAAAGCTAATGCCGTGTACAATCCTATTGTATATGGCATCAGGTAAGCTTAAAACATCAAAAATTATTATTTATTAAAGTAATAATTCATCAGCAATGCACTTAAATATAGCAACTTCTACTTTCGTAACAAAGGATTTGTTTTGTCTTCCAGCCACCCGAAATACCGCGCTGCTTTATACCAGAGGTTCCCGGCTTTGGCCTGCCAGCCATCACCTGCAGAGGATACTGGCTCAGTGGCCTCCGCTGCGACCGCATGCACCGAAGAGAAACCATCTGCCTAAACACCGATATCAACAAACTAAGCACCCCAACACGGCTCGGAAACGATTCTGCCAAAACGATCTTATTATTATTTTTATACGATTGTACAAAGTTATCAACTTGAACACAGAACACGGGCTGGACAAAATATTCAGGGATTCGCCATATTTCATCTATGCCTCACAATTTTCGTAGACTTTTTTGTTTCTCCCTTCAATCTTGCGTATTTTGGGTCCACGTTTTGTGTTTCGAGTTAGACGTTGCACACATTTCTTTTAACCTTCGCTTCTAACATCGGTCGGCGGCATTTAAAAAAAATACAAAAAAATGTCAAATGAAACGTATGTCGCTAGACCACCCTTGTACCGCGAGACTGCTCCCATTAGATTATCAAAAATGTGACGATCTTTTCGATGAAAAACGCTTTGTAACTTGGACCAATAAATTATATACATGCAACGTGGTTAATGGCCACATTACTTACTTTGTTTGATTTTGTCTCTATTATCCTAGGATTGATCCCATGTGATCCTAATACTTATTTTATGAACAATTATTAACTCTTCAAATAATTATAAATGCGAGTGAAATTTCTAAATAATTATTAAAACATTCAGGCATTTATCTATGTGTAGGTATATCTATCCTTAGTCTAGAAAACAGTGATAGTGTTAGAAAAGTTATATATATATATATTAAATTTTATTAAAAAATTAATATCGTTATTACAAAATAACAAGTAACGACTAAAAACAAATCACAATGAATATAAAGAATTTTTTAAATTATAAGTTTGAGCAAAAGATCCATATTAAAATGACATTTAAAGACCTGAAAAAAGGACTTTTAAGCAGTTTCATATCACTAAAAACTTTCACGATCGATTATCAATAATACATATTATATGATTATCCCACAGAGTAGACAATGATCAGGTCCTTCTATTTTGAGTCCTAACATGTAGCGTTGCCTAGCAACTCCATACAACACAAAAATTGTTTGTTTATAGTATTCGGATTTACGTATACAGAAAAACAAGCATTTCAATAATCTAAATAAGTTTCAAGTGTATTTTAACATTATGGCATGCAAAGCTTCATTTAATTTATATCACAACTTTCCTAAGTTAGCTGAAGAAGCTGGTTTTACTTTCAACATACACCGACCACGAGTACAAATCGAGTGGAATAAGATACGTAAGAAACCGATATATTTTGATTGCGTAAAGAAACTAGTAATATAAAGACAATTCATATAAACATTTATAACCCTATTTCAGGTCTCATCGATGTTGAAAGTCTAGTGAGGGAAAGAAAATTTGTTATTATAGAGCAACACATTAACGACGTACGTATTTTATTATTGTAAATAAATAAAACGTATTTGTTAAAGGTTATAATATACTTACACTGTTAACGACAAAATGGCGGTAAATTAATAATGATTAATCTTTCAGATACTAGACTGTGTATTAGAATCGGAGTTCGATGTAAGAATATTAGATGCAGGATTTGTGAAGTTATATAGACTAGCTCAGTTGGCAGTTGAATATCAACAATTTTGCCGCCATTACTTGGACAGAAGCGTGTTTGTATTACGAGAAGAGATCTCCAGTTTGGCCAAGGTAACGCGTGAAGTTCTTTCATTATTGCATCAATAAGAAGTAAAATGGGGGCTGGGGGGCGTGGGGTTGACACCTTTCCTTTCGTTCAGGTTTCAATTATCGATTCTATTTATTTATACCAGGCAAGTATTCGATGAGACTTCTGTAGCACGTCAGAAGTATTATGTTCCCCCGAAAATCGTACCTAGCACCTGTCACGATTTACGCAATGCGTTTCACCCAATCGTCAGCCTCCAACACCCTAAACGATTACCCGTTACAGGCTCAATAGCCCAAAGGCGTTATTTTTCAATCATCATTATACATATTATGGTTCCAGGAATTGGAGACCACTAAAAGAGAACTTCGAGAAAAGGAAGACGAACTGCGGCGTTTACGAAAGAAGTCCCGACAAGTTATACGTACACCCCTACCATACGGCAATGAAAATATAGCTACAATGATTCTTAATACGCTGAAGAATCAAACGAATTTATTTCCCACTGCTCCACACTTGGATACCTTAGAGCATAATAAGTGTCTTTACTGTGACAAAGCTTTTTTTAAATCAAATTTACCTTAAAAGCCACATATCAAGGCGTCACCCGAATGTTACTGAAATTCCACAGAAGGACAGCAATACAGAGGAGAATTCTAAATTATATCATGAAATAGAGAATTTAAAAGGTAAATTGAAGGAAATGGAAAATGTTATATCCCAACCGAACGAATCAAAGTCAAATTTTATCGAAGCAAACACAAGCAAGAATGACAATAGGTCTTCCGAGGTTATTAACATCCAAAGTAAAACAGAAACAAAAGACGCAGAAGTTCTCACTCAAGAAAATGGATTGCACCAAATAGAAGAATGGAGGAAACACGAATTTGACAACTATAATAAGGAATTAAATGTATTGAAATCACAAATAAACCATTTACTTGACGCTGAAAAGGACAAGAAAACGGAAAATACCAAATCTAAAGATGATTTCGAATTTATTAATAAATTACAGATGACAATTAAACAACAAGGAGACGAACTATCATCTCTAAAACAAGAATTGCTAAATTCAGTAAATGTTTTAATTCTTAAATTCGTTAAATATTTCAATTGCCTCAGATTAAGATTTATATCAATTTGTCAGATGGGGCTGACTCATAATAACTAATAGTGAAACTCCTCTTATGGTCATTTTGGATTTATAAAAAAGAGAAACGAGTGTAATTTTTCAACAACTCTTAGAGAACTTTCGCGATAATTTTTATATTTCTCCTGTTAAAAATATACTTTTAAAAATGGTGGCTTATTCACATTCATATTGTCATTTCACGTAACTTAAAATATCGTACAACTTATTTACAGAAGTGTATAGCGGAAAGTAAAGAAACTGAAACAAAAAAGGAATTTGAAGTGCAAATGGCTCGCTGGACCAGGAAAGTGGAAGATCAGTCAAATGAATGTAAAATATTATTACAAAAATTAAATGAAACAGCAAAAGAAGTCCATCAATACAAAGAGCTTGCAGAAGCAGAAAGAGGAAAGGTTTTAGAATTACAAAAGGTAATTCAAAGTCAAAAAGAATTGGAAAATGTTACAAAGCCTGAACAGATAAATCATGTAAGTATATCTTAATATGTTGATTAATATGAAAAATGATTATTAATTTTTGTACAAGTAAACAATAAAATGTTGTTAAATAACTTTTTAGGTCCATCATAAAGGACCTCACCAAATGCCTGACAGATTGACTTTAGAGAAATTGCAAAAACAAGCAGAGGACCTTCTGAAATTAGAACAAAGCACCTCTGATATATCGTCGTCTAGTGAGCCTAGTCGTAATATGTACAAAGAAAAAAATAAAGTGGTGACAATTCAAAAGAATGTAGAGAAATCTAAGATAGATACGACTCATCCGTTGTATAAAAAGAAACCTTTCTTAAAAGCTAACCCAGGCAAACAGCATAAAGTGAATTACACGAAAAAACTTAAAAAAAAGGAAAAGGAACAGAAAAATAATTGTGTATCAAAGAATAAACATGGTTCAAACATATTTCCAGTGAGGTAACGTTACGTTATTATTACATAAATCTTATTTAAAATAAACATTTAATCAATTTTGTGTTTTTTTTGTAGTCCTGTTAAAGTTGTGAGAGCTAAAGTTACGGAAGCAGTCAATCAATGTCTTACTGAACTTGGAGTAGATCCCCTGAAAAACAGATTACCAAAAACTGTATTTCAAAACCAAAGGGCAGTATTACAGGAAAAACGAGAAGTAAAGGTTAAGGTTAGTAAAATACCCAACAGCACATTGTAACAGGTTTTAATAATACTCACTAATTGACGTTTCATTTCTAGAAATATCCCTCAAGAGAAATAATTTATCATTCTATTTTAACACATTTAGATAAGAATGCCACTGTACCGCAGAAGAGTGTGAGTCAAGACACTTTTTTAAGTCAACCCTCTCCTGGAAAAAGTAATAAAGCATACAGGTTTTCGTCGGTTATTTCGAATGTAAAGACAAAAGCATTATCTCTGGTTAAGTCAAATGAGAAACTGAAAAACAAGAATGAAAAGATAACAAACTTCGTGGCTGATAAAACGCTAACTGTGCACAATGGTTCTCCCGCCTCATTAGAATATAGTCCTAAAATTGATAAAAAATCTAAGGTTCGGTCGAAAGATGAGACGGTAACAGCGGATGATGAAACTTATTTAAAAAGACATACAAACTTAGCTCACTCCACTCATAATAATTCAGAGACCAGCGATGACTCTGTATCTCAAGATAATGCCCCAATTAAGTATGCCAGAGAATCGAAACCTAACGGTAATCAACCTATAACACTTACAAGATCTCAAACTAAACCCAAAAGCGAGTTGGACAATCACAACGAAAAGGAAAATGATATAGCTAGCTTTAAACGTGACATCAATGCCAAGCTGAAACGTGATCCAACAGTAAAAGACCAAAATTCTTTGAGTAAGTATAATTTAAGCAGTGATGATATGGAGTTGTTGGATGATTCCAAAGGAAGTATTAGTCTAAGGCAAACCAGAGGTGTCTTAAGGAATGCCTCGTCTACGCCTTCATTGAATAAGAAAAAAGTGTTATTTGATATGGACGCTATTCAAATGAAATCTATAAGTGCATCACCGTCTCAAAGTTTAGGTGAAAAAAATAGTGAAAAGTACACTTTGGGGATTATCAATTTGGATGCAGAAGATACGGACTTGTCTAGGTAAATATACTTTATGTCACGACTAATTATTAGTTCTCTATGTAGTCTAGATATTGTATAGTCTGTAGGACCCACTAATCATCTTGAGTATTTATTATTTATTCATTATATAATATTATATAAGGTACATATAAAAAAAAAGAAAATCAATGGTTGCTTTAAATATGTATTGTTATTTGTTGCAGCGTTGAACGCGAGGAAGTAATAAACACAAAAATTCGGGTATCGTCTCGTGTCACGCCAAAAATAGAAGAATTAAAACAGGCTATTGAATCGCAAATGGCGCACAGAATTAAATCACCAAGCACCGCATTAGCTGGTAGTATCAATGTTTTGCCAATACCCACACCTATGGTAAGGACTAGCTTAGGAGGCAGCAATACAAGTTTAGGTAGTTCTATACTCGACGATAGTGAAAATTTACCGGTCACTAATAGGAAGGGATTAAGAAAAGAGGAGAAGACTGACGAGAATGAGATTGATATTTCAGATTTTTTGGCGGATGACAAAAGCGACAGCAAATTTTAACGTACATTATGTACGTACCAGTCTTTCTGTGTTGTGTTTTTAACTGGGCTAACGTATACCTAATATAGAAAAGGAGAATGTGTGATTGCTTTTATTTTTAAGCATAATAGTGTCAAGCATTTAAAATGAATTAACAAACTTGGTATAATTTCAACTAAACTTACTATATTATATATTACTACTCTTAATGTGAATAAAAAGTTGTTTTCTTTTGTATTATTAATTTATGCTAATATTTTTACATACAACTTGAGATTGTTACGATTTACGCTGTAGAATATCTATGATATTATTATCTACACACTAAATCTTTATCTGTGTAATTGTTTTTAAAAGTAATAGGATCGTGACAGGATCATGATCTGTGGTTAAGTAAATACGTCAAAAAAATACGTCAATTAGTCTGTAACAAAGTGTGAAGTTTGAAATCAACATCAACATTGAATTACCTTATTTAATATTTTTAAACATACTAGTAAAAATATAAAATACGATACAACTATTCATCCTGACTGATACTATTTACTGTTATTTGTCTACCTGTCTATATACATGTTAAGCGGTGTGTATAATGGATGAAGAACAATTGGATCTCAGCGGAGAAGAAGAAGAAATAACGGCAGATGTTGTGTTAAAAACAATTCAAACTTCGTGGCAGAATGAAAGATTGTCTCCTGAAATTTTACCCCACCGCAATGATATGGTAGAATGCATGTTGGGTCAAATTCAACACATGGAGCGAAATATAAACAAATTGCCGAAAACAGATCTACGAACTTCTATACACAAAATGGAATTGAGTAGAATAAAATATATCATTTGCAATTACCTCAAAACTAGACTCGAAAAAATCGAACAAAATTGTATTATAATAATAAATGATGAGAAACAAAGAATAGAATCGGGTACAAATTATTTGACGCCCTTAGAATATAGATATGCACAAGAACATTTGCTTAACATTGAACACCATTTGAAGCAGACGATTCTCAATCAGGTGCCGGGAAATATGCAGGTGTTTGAAATAAATAAAATGTCAACAGTACCAAACTTACAGTCACATGTATTTCTGAAGGCAAATGAAACTGTTCATGGTATAGTTTTAGAAGACCATTTTGGCGATCAAGATGAAGAAATTGATTTGGAAGGTATGTTATTTATTTTGCTTTTTAGTCTTTTTTGCTTTTTATCTTTTTGTTGAAGTATTATTTTTGTTTCAGAGGGTTCACAGCACATTTTACAATACAAGTTCATAGCAGATTTAGTTAAAAATGGAAAAGTTCAGTTAATATAAATATTGCTTACCTAGATACATTATTATTATTTTCTATCGGGGATACCCATAGAAGGCCGGGTGATCAGTCCACATCCATCAGTTATACATTTCACCCATTTCCTCTTTGCATAGGTTTTCTGGGTTATCCAACTCTCACAGTATCCCCTTCAAACCTTCCAGTTTGCTTGCAGAATCTTACTATTTGTTCCATCTTTAATTCTTTAATGTCATCTTCCTTTACTTTATCCGAACTCATATGTAGATACATAGTATAACAATGAATTTGTTGAACTGAGTGAAAACACCAACAATAAGTATTTATGCAAGTATAGGTTTTCATGCCTTAAGAATTTTAGGGATTGATAAAATGAAATAAACTTTTTACATTATAAAATATTTTATTTAAATATCACATTTCTTACAGTATTTAGTTCAGTTTATATATTTTTTCTTATGATGTCCTGTCACAGAAATAGTAAGTACAATTTTAATTTAAAAACAATGAACTAACAGTCATATAAATAGTTAATTAAGCACTTTTAGACGGATTCTTAAATGTGATCTAAGTACAATAATTACAAAGATGTTTAAAATTAATTACTATTCGAGTCATACAGTATTCATCATAAATTAAAGCACTATATTTCTGTTTCTTTAAGTCATTGTAAATTCTTAACCAATACCGACTTTCAATTGTGTCAGAATAGGAAAAATCTATTCCGGTCTAGCTTATGAAAACAATAACATTAACCTTAAAATAAACATGCAATTATCCTTTCTAGTGAATGTTTGTGCCGTTGAATAAAATAATTTATATTTAAATAAATACTTATAACCTCAAATCTCATTACAAATGCCACTTACCACAATTAGTAACTATTCTTAGACTATTAAAATTTGCACTGGCATTTTATTTTTTTTATTCGATGAGTAAATTCAATAAGTACATGATTTATTTTTATGTGTTCACCTATAAAATTTGTTTCATGGTCCTGCATATTTAATTAGAAGTATTTTGTCTAAGTCTGTTCATCCGCATCAACATATTTGATGTGCTCCAAATAGGCAGTATTGGCAAGTTCTCGTAAGCTCTGTTCGGAGGCAGGACCTAGTTGTTGCACCATCTTTGTAAAGTAGCCATCTGTCTTCTGCAGCAATTCATGTGGGTGACCACATTCCATTATGCGACCAGCTTCCATGACCTGGAAGAAAGTAAATAACACCTCTTTCAAAGCTCATAGCTGGAAGTAGTGTGAAGTTCTTCCTATAATAGTTATTTGGATCTCAGAAGTAACTTCTTAACATAATGTCCTAACAATACACCTGAAACAGTAAACTACTTTGCAGAGTAATCCACAAAATATATATTTGTGTGTGAACTCCCGTTTCCCCCTCGTGGGGCACGGGGCGAACACATTTCTGTGTCCGTTTCACTGATCCGTTCTTTAACAGGCAAGTAGTTGATCAGACTTCTGTGCCCTGCCTGACCGAAACAATTTTTTTGTTTCCCTGGGATTCGAACCCAGGACCTCTCGCTCTTAACGCAATGCTAGGCAATACGTTTAACCATTTGGCTACAGAGGCGGTCTGAATATTTGCTTCCCTTAAACATTATGGCATTATTTACATGGGCATTGTACTATAGAAGTTTGGACCTCACTTGATGGAAGGTAAAATGCCTAGCCATGTAACATTTTGACAAAAAGGAGTAGAGACAAATTTTGGCTGATATATTTCACCTTTAAAACGGTTAGAAAGGTTTTAAACGCCTATGTGTTTGTTTTATACTCACGACAACACGATCCGAATCGGCGACGGTGTGCAAACGATGGGCCACAGTAATAACGGTGCAGTTTGTGAAGTGTTTTCGAATCGACTTCTGAATCAGCGCATCGGTACTGAAACGAAAAAAAGAATAACAGATTAAATGAAGCTACTAAAATCTAGATAATAAGAGGGTAGACAATTTTTGTAAGTTTCGAAATTTATTCCCGCTTAGCATGGGGCAGAGACATATCTTTAATAAGATAAGACTTTTTGCAAAGGCACAGTGGCCTAATAATAAAAAACACGATTTTCATTATGGTGGAAAACAAAGATGCGCAATTAACCAAGGCGAAAATGAATTAGGATAGTACTATATGTATTATTCATTTGCGTAAAATTTATGTCAACAATAAGTTAAGTGATAAAATTGCAGTTAGGCTACTCTGCCTTTAGCGGCAGGAGTAGGTTACATGGTTTCCAAGTTTAGGCGGGTATTGTAAGCTTTACAAAAAAACTCAACACGCTTTTAGTAACAAACCATAGAAGCTATTAACTAAACCGATCTAAGGATCTTTTGACACTAAGTTCAAATATTTACTTGGGATCAACGTTGGCCGTGGCTTCATCAAGCACCATTAGTTTGTTCTTGGCGAGTGCTGCTCGCGCCAAACACAGGAGCTGGCGCTGACCCGCGCTGAAGTTGGTACCTCCAGATTCCACTGCGCTGGAGAGAGAGGTCACGCTGCTCTTCAACTCGACCTGTAGAACGTTTACCATTGTCAAGGGATAGAATCTTAAAACTCAACTCTAATCTATACTAATATATAAAGCTGAATAGTTTGTGTGTTTGAAAGCGCTAATCTCAGGAACTACTGGTGCGAATTAAAAAATTACACAGTTAGTTAAATATATTGTCGTATACAACAGAGAGTGCTGCATATTATAATGAAATATTTTTAACAGTTTAAAACGCAAAATGTTCGTTTTAGACGATTTTCAGGCGTGGTTGCCACATCCAAATGACGGGTCGTAGTTTAAGCGATTCAATAGATATATTTTCAATTAAGGCTGTTAAAGTGTATAGTTAGTGATTTTTTAAGATAAAGGAGAATAAACAGGCATAGTGTACACTTGATTCCAGGGAAATAACTCAACCATATAACAACTAAACAAGATGCGATGTCGGTATATTTGAAATTCTAGAAGTATTTTTTGTTATGAACTTTAAAAAAGTATGTGTCCAGCGGCACAGTTAAGTAGTTCTCTTCTATTCACTAGTTCTAAATTACCTGTTCTAACGCTTTCCAAATATCGGCATCCGAATATTTATCGAAAGGATCCAAATTGTAGCGCAAGCTCGCCGAAAATAATACGGGCTCTTGCGGGATGATTGAAATTTTAGATCGTAATTCCTGAAAAAATGTTGACGTTAATAAAAAAGTATTTACTTAACTAAAACCTTGAATTAATAGAGAATTTAAAAATGAAGGCAATAACGAACAATTTTAGGCAATATAGATGCCATTTTTAATTGAAAAGATGTAATGAAAATTTTCTTTTAATTCTTGTATTGACTACACCATAAGTGTTCGGGGCAGGCTGAATCTAGCGAGTTTAAGATTTAGAGACAGGCCACTTAGAATTATGGCTCCTGGCCACTTACAATGAATAGAATTTAAAAGTTAAAATTTAAAAAAAAACTAGCGGCGCGGCGGTCAGTTTTGTATACCTTTAAAGCGATTTCAGCTGTGTCAAGATCATCTATAAAAATATGTCCGTCAATTGGAGCAAGTCGAAATAGAGCCGCTATGAGCGAAGACTTGCCGGCGCCAGTACGACCTACCACTCCAACCTGGGAAATAATAATGACGGATTAAATAGCGATATATTCGTTACTAACTACGACCCGATGTTTTGAGTCCGTACAGATTGTATTATCTGTTATTTACGCGAGTAGAAACACATTACCTATTAAAACACTTTAGTTTAAAACCCGAAACATATTAGTTAACTTATTTTTAATTTAACTATGCCCGACGTTATGGATGGTTTATGTATTTATTCAGACATGGAAAACTTACAGCTAATAACAATAGGATACCGCTGCTGCAAACCATAGCGTTTTAAACCGTTAAAAGTGTTTCATTTAAATCTTATACGTCGTGAAAAAATCGAGAATTTTTAGGCTATATATCATCACGTTGTGATTGTGTGTGTGTGTAAATTATTTTCATCTTTGTTCAAGAAACCAAGAAATAAGATTAACTCGCAAGAATCACGGGACTTGGACGACGTCGTGGCTAAGAACTATAATTTAAAAAGCTGAGGAGTTTGTTTGTAAGAATCAATTGTTAATGTAAACTATTCCACGAGGTCGAAGTCTAGTTTTATATGAACATAAGTCACAACTAGTTTTATAAGAATTTAAAAGTAAAAAATCGAGAATTGCACTGAATGAAGCATACCTTCCAACCGCTTTCGATAACAATATTCAAGCTCTTCAAAACCGGTTCTGCCTCCGAGTCGTACTTCAAATAGAGGTCTTTGAAGACCACCCTGGCCCTCTGGGGCCAATCTCTTGGCGGGGATTTCCCCTCCAGTTTTTCCTGTGGCAACTTTGTGTATTGGATCACTCGTTCTACGCTTATCATCTGTGATATTGCTTCAGTCGTTTGCTTGATGCCGTGCTGCATCATGCTTACTAGGATCAGACCTTGACTAAGAGCTAGACCAACGTTTCCGGATTCGGTCGTACCTATAAATATGAGAAAACTTCTTTACAAATAATTCTTTGACACGTTGGTGTAATGTAGAATAATTTATTGATTTTTCTTAAACTTCGTCTGGAAATCTGGATATTAAATGCTGACCCGACGTTTTAGATGTTTTGCAGCACTCGTGCTCCCGAGGGATAGGTAAAATAAATTATAAATAAGTTAACAAATGTATTTTGCGTTTTAAACCGTTACAATTTATTTATTTAATTTACTCCCATAATATACAGACAATAGTTAATTATTCTGTTCCTTGAACGAAACGGAGTAGAGTCATACGCGAAGCAATTTGTATAGAAAATGATCATGTAAGGCAGTGTAGCGGAACAAAAAACAGCAACTAATTTAGTTACACCTCATAATGTATTCACAATATAGTAATGGACTTATTGTCCGAATGTCAAAAATGAAGATTATGCTTTTATCTTTTTCATTCTAACAGAAAACACGTACAGATGCAGAAATAAATAGTAAAACTAAACAAGACATGGATTCTAAAGTACCTACACGTTTAAATATAGCACTATTAACGGTTTAAAACGCGAATTATATCAGTAAACATTTTTTTAATTCATTTTAAATACGGCCCAACGTCTCGCATGCTATGCAGTAGCCGTAGCCACGCGGGGGGGGGGAGTGAATGTACAGAAGGATGCCTTTGTTAAAATCAAATCTACTATGATAGCGCTTGTACATGCGGTATCTGTTTCGTCATAGGAGACTTTGACGGGCCGTAGTAAAAAGAAATAAGTCAACTATGCGTTTTGCGATTTAAACTGTTAAAATTGTTCTATTTAACTAATAAACTAAAAAAAATAACTGTCATATTAATATAAAATGTAATCACACAAATGTACATAAAAACTACTTAACTAATCTTCTTTACTTATATTAGGATGGAACTTAAACGGAAAGCGACTGAAAAGTATTCTATATTTCTCCAGGGTTCGAATCCAAGATTTCTCAAGATATATATTGCATTTAACCACTGAACTTTGATGGCAGTCACTGATCTTGAGTCGCAACAAAGAGGATAGACAAGTAATAGAAATTATGAAAGGTCAAATTACCACGGTGATGTGTTGTCGACTTATTTTTAATAAAAACATAATAAAAGAAACTCTTTGTACTCACCGTCATCTAGAAGAAGGAATGTGTATGCGACGACGATAACATAAATTGCGGATATCATACTCAAATAGATCGAAAACGTCGTATTTGTTACGAGTGTTAAGTACCTGAAAAAAAGATGCATTTTAATAAAACATTTTCAACTGTTACAAACGCGGAAAATTGTTAAGTATTTAAATGTGTTTCTTGCGTAATCTACATCCCCGTCTCTATGTGAAAGTCAATTTCAAGAAATTTTAATCTGTCCATTTATGTTACATTATTTTTTATAAAATAATTAAATTGTTGAATTTGCTTTACTGAGTGACTTTTAGGTAGTTTCACTGTTTTAATATCAATATAATCCAGTATCTAAAGTGATTTTAGTGAAGGTTAATCTAAATACATACTGTCTATAGTTTACGCGAGTAGTACACATTTCAATAAAACACTTCAACGGTTTAAAACGCGAAACGGCGACTCCCCGTGACCACGGCTGCTGCAAAGCAACCGAAACGTCGGGCCGAAGTTAAATCATTTTCAAATAAATTTAACTAATATATCGTGCTTTAAACCGTTAGTGTTTTATTAAAAAGAACGTCAAACTGTAAACTTTGTGTCGAAATCAAGGTTACATAAAATGTCAAAAATGTCTGTTTGTTTGCTAAAAATCTTAAATGAGAAAAAATAATACACTGTATACGTTGTTTGTCGTTGATTTAATATAATTGTATTCAATCTGAAATAATATATAAGCTGTCATGTGCTTCACGGTATAAAAATTATAAAGCTTGAAGTAACTTTATAGAATATGCGAACTTTCTAGAATATTCCTTGATATAAATATGAATAGAAAAATTTACCAAGAGGCTGTGTGAACATCTTGCTTCTTATCGAACTGGATTCGCAGCATGTCTTGCGCACCGCATGCACGGACTGTACTAAGCCCCGCCATGCTAGCTGACACGTGTGAAAATACTGGGCTGCGAGTCACACCTTCTACCCTATGGAAAAATAACCACATATTAAAAGCGCACAACTTCGTCCTTACATTACTCCCTTAATACTAAATCAATCCACTTAAGTTTTGAAAGAACATGTAAAGAAAATCACTACAGTCTAGTATTTTTTTTTATTATCGGTTTTCAAATTGCCGCCTTAATATAAAGCTGTCAGTTGTCACTGTCACTGTCAGTTGTGAGTTAGTCTGTGCAATTTTTTTTTAATGCAGGGCAATTTAATGGTTAAGTTAATGTGTTTAATTAAAGAGTAAAGAGCTTATTTTTCTGTAAAACAAATATAAACATCTGAAATAAAGGCTTGTTGTTTTTTGTCTTTACAGGTGAGTAAATAAATTCACTAGTGATAACTAAAAATATGTAATACACAAATGTTTCTTAATGATAGCAAAAAACGCACTTTTGTCTTCGTTTCACTCTAAAAAGTGCAATTGACTATAAACGTACCCTCTTCCCAGCAGTGGGACATTTTCCCACAAAAACCTGTAAGAAGTATTTTGTTTACCTTTTAATGGCCTGCGCGGTCGCGAGATAGATCATAGTCCACAAATACATAAGGACACCGCAGAAAACTGTTGTCAGCAGCATGTAAGGGCTCACGATAGCCACCATAACTATAATACCACTCATCACCATGAAAACCTGTCGAATAAATGGGTTTAAATGTACATTTTTTATTAACTCTAATCTTATTTTTCTTATTTACGTAAAAAAAATGTTTGCACCTGCATTGTTTGCTAAAAGGGTTAACGCAATGATGACATTGCGTTAAGCGGCGAAGGTCCCGGGTTCGAATATTGGAGAAACAATGAAATAGGTTGTGTCGGACCTTGCCTTTCACCTTGTTTTGATGAACTGACGAGGACAGATAGTAAAATTATCCATTTGTGTCCTGAACTGGGCACACCCAAGGTGTCTAGTGCACACGCAAGCGTGAACTATTATGGGTACTTGGACTTTAAAATTTAACTGTCAAATCAAACGTAAGTGGGCCAGTGCTAGAGCTACAAATTTTTAATTGCAAAGTTTAAACCGTTAAAAAGTGTTTTATTTAATTTACACTCCACGTAAACAAATACATACCATTCTTTTAGACTTAGGTATTTATTCGATTGTTGAAAGAATATTATAAATGTATATTGTTCCCCAATATTAAATAATACTGCATTCACTCACTTGGATACTGTCCAGGAACATACGAGGCATCACCTCGTCAACTACGCCCATGTCTTTGGAGAATCTGTTCAGTATGCGTCCAGATGGATTCGTGTCGAAGAAGCGCGTCGTTGCCGACAGAATGTTGCTGAACATCTTGTTGTGAAGGTTTATTGAACTCCGCATGCAGACGAAAAGAAACACCAGCGATCTATAATTAAATTTTGTAATTAACCAGCTGTTGACAATTTTTGTCCAAACAAACAACGTTACGTTATCAATTTACTAAAATATTTCATAATTACAATTTATTAAGTTCGTTCCAACTGTTTTTCGTGTTCAAATTTTTTCTCGTTACTATACCGCCCGAGATACCAGTGGCGTAACTATACCGTTCGAGGCCCGTGGCAAATCCAATAAAAAAACTGAACCAACAATTGACATTTCCTCTGACCGGGGGCCCCTTCGGGCAGGGGGCCCGTGGCTTTTGCCGACTTGCCACCCTATAGTTTCGCCACTGCTCGTTATCTGATTGGGACAGACTGAAAATCAACGCTAAGCAAGCCTTACTGAGCACAAGCTGAGTCAAACTACAAGTGAGTTAATGCCTTTGCGCACAAAGTTGAAATTTTACTTTTTTGTATTATTTTAATTGTAAGGTTTTCTATTACTCATTTTCGCTGAAGTTTTTTACTTTATGCGTATTCTTAGTTTCATGGTAACCAAGAATACGCTTCTATTATAAATTACTGAGTGAGAAATTCAGAGCGGACATGCTTTTGTGTCCGTTTCAATGATTTCGATTTTTTTTTACTGGCAAATATAAATAAGATTAATGTTGTTAAAATCTAATCCCGTCAATAAATTATGAAAGAAACATATTTCTGTGTTCGTTTCTCTGATTTATTATATCTCTGTAGTCGCCGGGTTTCCAAGGTCCGAAACAGTTTAAGCTAGCTTACGCCGGTGAATTTGAATTTGGACGCCTCTAAATATATCACTGTAATGGTTCGTCTCCGTGTATACTAAACGCGAGAATTATGTTCAAAAATTATTCTGTCAAAATGTCTTTCGTGGATAAAATTAATTAGTTAAACGGATATAGAAATGTGTCTTATCCGGTGAAGGCAATTTGATATCAACTAACCTTCCCGTTGTGAACAAAATACAACCCAAAATAGCTAGGGCCCATATGTAAATGTAGAACGAATGGTCAAATGTTTCTTCGTGCGTTGTTATATTCTGTATGGCAACCCCAGTTTTGAGAATTGTACCAATTATTGTAAGGTTTGGGTTCATCGTCGTATCGGGTACACTGGTGGACGCTATTGTGGTGGACAATCCAGTGTCGTTGGCTTTGGTGCTGTTCAAAAAGTCCAGATCGTTTGTCATCAACGATGCTTCTCTTGCGTGTCTTGCTTCCACTTGGTTCATCCTGGAATAATTATTTTAATGCGTCAAGTTTAATTTTATTATGATCATGCTCATTTCAGGCCACAAATGGCTAATACACAGAGATACTATAACGAAAAAATAAAACGTAAAGATGCCGAGTATATCAATAGATCAAAAACATTTGACGATGACGTGTAGGACACGGTAGCTCAATTGGTTAGAGCAACGGCACGGAACGCTGTGGTTCGTAGTTCTTAATTTCGTACATTTTGCAAATCTAAAACTGATTTTTAATGTAACGAAGTAGTTTATTCGCCCCCCCCTCCCCCCCCCACACAAGTTTTAACATAAAACTGTAATGGTAATGCATTTTTATAACATCCATAATGACTCTCATGTAGCGAGTAGTACACATTTAAATAAAACACTTTAACGGTTTAAAACGCGATATGTAAATTAAACTTATTTGAAAATGATTTTTAACTTCGGCCCGACGTTTCGGATGCTTTGCATCGTCGTTTAACAAATATATCGCGTTTTAAACCGTTAAAGTGTTTTATTTAAACGTAGTACTAGATACGAGAGCCATATCACCATTACGTCAAAACCCAAATAGCGTTGCAAAATGGCGAATAGCTTATCATTGAGTACATACCAATACGTCAACCAAAGATCACCAGCGGACGTGACAACTTGAGTGATCAGAATGAATATAACCGTGAAAATCAGAAGTGCCCAGCTACCACCGGCGTGGAAGTACTTTCTGTAGATGGATGTTGGTACACGACCTGTTGACAATGTGTGGTTACTCTATTAGGTTTAAACAAAAAATACTTTACTTCTCACTAGCTCTGTCAGCGACTTCGTCCGCGTCCTTTATTTTGGACACAAACATTTATTTTTCCAAACTCCTCTTCAACTTCGTCAGTCAGGTCCCGTCGTTCTTCAAGTAATTCCAAAAAAATGGACATATATTGTGTTGCCGGACGTTATAGACCATGATATTTTTGGTTTTTTGAACATTCTCGCTTTATGTTCGCTACTATTGGACGCAGCGTAATGTTATATCGCCTATAATAACCTTCCTCGGTAAATGTTCTAACGAACACAAAAATATTTTTTCAATGTCCACCGATAGTTCCTGAGATTAGAGCGTTCAAACAAACAAATAAACTTGAGCTATATATATAAGTATAGATTAATTAACAAAAAAACAAAATAACGTGGTCTAACTTAATTCTATATTACTTAACTAAATTATTTAAATTGACCGAAGCCCTTTTTTTTAACAAATGCATTGAATATTTATACCGCAATAAAGCGATGGAAATCGTCTGTACGTATAATTATTATCGAAAACTTTGTGAGACAAATATAGTGTCAGTATACATTTTAAATTCATCATATCTATCTGTATATACTAATCTCTATAAGGAAATAGATTAGACTGAGTCCAAAATCAGATACAAATAAAAATAGTGACAGACATTTCAAGATTTTGTATCCTTTGTATATTGAGTTAAAACAACTATTATATTTTCTAGAACGTAGATTCAAATAAAACTTTTAACGGTTTTAAACGGGAATTATATTAGTTAACTTATATATCTAAGGCCCGACGTTTCGCATGCATTGCAGGTGTGGTTGCTAGGGGACTGCAGCAAAGTATGGGAAACGTCGGACCGTAGTTAAATACCTTAATAATAAGTTAACTAATGTATTACGCGTTTAAAACCGTGAAAAATGTATAATTTACATGTGTACTACTCGCGTAGACTGCAGATAATACTAATAATAATTAAGATTTTTATTTTTAATTTAATAAAAAAAACATAAGCTCCAAATGAAAAAAAACCAGACGCGTATTTTATTATCTGTTAACAGGTGTTGACGGACTGTGGATTAACTCATGCGTTTAAAATACGAACACATAAGAGATGCAATATATTTAAACGGCTTAAAACGCCAAAATATAATTGTTAATTTACGAATCGGGTCGTAGTCACATTTTTTTATATATAACGCATTTTAAATAGTTGAAATGTTTAAATAAAACACTTTAACGGTTTAAAAGCCGTGGTCACGGGGAGACTGCTGCACGGCTGCTCCAAAGCATCCGAAACGTCGGGCCGAAGTTAAAAATCATTTCCAAATAAGTTTAACTAATATATCGCGTTTTAAACCGTTAAAGTGTTTTATTTAAATGTGTACTACTCGCGTAAACTATAGACAGTATTTAGTTAAGATGTATTTTACGATTCCCACTCGAACGAACGTCTTTCATTTGAGAACAATCAGATTCCGCGTTTTGAGGTCACAAAGATAACATGCGTATGAGCATACATAACAATTAATTATTATTACAAGGCATTTACACGTTGCGTTATTAGTGTCTCATTAAATAATTATCCTTTGTTTCCTCTTTCATCTGTTTTAAACAACTAGAATTCAAAATTATCTTTTTACTTAGAAACAATTATACAATAGAACCGACCAAGTGTGTGTCGGTCTCGCGCACATAGTTCCGTACCACTCACGAAACCGAATAAAACACGATGTATTAAATGGACAAAGCGAACTTTATAGTAGTAGCACAAGTTAAAACACTTTTAACGGTTTAAAACGCGAAATGTATTAGTGTGACCGTGACCACGGCTGATGGTTGAAAGGTTGGACCGCAGTTATTTTTTTTTTAATAAGTTAATTAATCAATTAATAATATCGCGTTTTAAACCGTTAAAGAAGTATTCATAGAAGCTTCGTAAAGAAAAAGAGTGAGCAGGAAATGGATAAGTGGTCAGCTGATTTTATGGACTGATAACCAGTATACTGCCTTTAATCCATGTAATCTATACTAATAATAAACTGAGGAGTTTGTTTGAACGCGCTAATCTCACGAACAACTGGTTTGAATAAATCATATTTTTGTGTTGGTTAGAGCATTTATTGCCGAAGGCTCAGGCTATAAAACATTCATGTGACTAATAGCAGCTAAGAAACAGCGGGAAATGTGAAAAAAAAACGGGGAAAAATCTTTTTGGGTTTCCCACGTACGCAGCGAAAACTGTTCAAGATACCCAAAAACTATGTATGAAGGAATGATTTCTTTTATAGCATCTAAAAATGTCCGCGACTATATGTATATCTTTAAAGATTAACTTGCAAGAACGACAGGACGCATCTTAATTGTATAAAGGAGAGGTTTGCAAGAACCAATTTGGGTGCCTAAAATAACAGTTCTACGCGGACGAAGTCGCTGACACAGCTAGTAGAAAATATATATATACCTTTTGCCATAAGCTCAGCTGTTTCCTCCGGTTCATCTTCTGCTTCCTGTGGTGCCTCTGTATTGACACTAGTTTGTGACTACAAAAGAAAATTTTTATTCATTTGTGAGTTTGAAAACTTTAATACTTATTTTTTCACATGTGAAAAATGCACATGGTGTCATTATATAAATTAATAATCAATTTTAAATTGAATAACTTTTACAGTAGATACTGTCTATAGTTTACGCGAGTAGTACACATTTAAATAAAACACTTTAACGGTTTAAAACGCGATATATTAGTTAAACATATTTGAAAATGATTTTTAACTTCACCCCACGTTTCGGATGCTTTGCAGCGGTCTCCCCGTGACCAAGGCTGCTGCAAAGCATCCGAAACGTCGGGCCGAAGTTAAAAATCATTTTCAAATAAGTTTAACTAATATATCGCGTTTTAAACCGTTAAAGTGTTTTATTTAAACTTTTACAGTACTTTTGTGTATTATTATAGCAAATGATATTTATATACTAAGCATATTAATAGATTGAAGAAAAGGCGATGAGGTGTAGGACAAAGTAGCAATTGGTTAGAGTAACAGCACGGAACGCTGGGGCAACCACAGCGGTGTTGCTCTAACCCCACAGGTCCCGCCTCTGTCGTAAAATATTTCAATCTTAAAACGATTTTTAATTTATATACATGTTAGTTATTTGGATGAAATCGTTATGATTATATTAATGTATAACAATATATACAGTTAGTATAGGCCCTCGACGAAAACTTTCAACGGAATATGAAATAATTAGAAAAGTACGCACCTGTATAGATAAAGTACGTTGTCTCTGCATTTCCGTTTTCTTTAAATCTTCCTGAGCGGGTTCTTCTTCTTCTAGCAACTCTTCGAATAGTGGAGTCTTCGACACCACATCAAACGAGCCCTGTATCTCGACCTCGCCCTGTAAATAAATCTCTTTAAAAAAACTCATCTAATTAAAAGTTGGACGTTTGTTTGCACACGGTCAAGAGAATTTGTTGTAAGAGTAAATAAGCTAAGTATTGTCTATAGTTAGTTATATTATATTGTAGATAGTTTACGCGAGTACTCGTTTAAATAAAACACTTTAAAACGTTTAAAACGCGAAAAATTACCTTTTTTTGAATATATTCTAAGTACGGCCGACATTTCCGATGCTTTGCGGCAAGCTTTTTGAGACCACGCCTGCTGCAAAGACCCGAAACGTTGAGCTAATAAATATATTTCGCGTTTTAGACCTTAATGGTTTTTACTTAACCAAGAAAACGCGATTTATTGCATAAAAGTCTATAAATAACTATCGTCTATACTTAACGCACGTAGTACTCATCTAAATTAAAAAAATCAATGATTTAAAAAACAAAAAATTTTTTGTATATGTAAGACAATTTTATTTTAACTACTTAACCATTATTAAGTGTTTTATTTAAAAGTATAATAGGTTAAATTCAAGTATCGTACTTTTGAATAATACACTTAAGTAACCGTTACTTAGTTAATTTTTTAAACAGTGATAAGAAGTGAGTAAGAAAAAACAGTTATAGACAGACACACCATGGACGGACAGTTACACAAAGACAAAAACTAAATTGTATAAAAAAAAAACATTTTGAAAAAACATTATCAATTATAATTAACTTTAGTTTAAAATACAAAACATATCCTCCTCGGCTCCTTTATAAACATTTCATGTCTATCATCTGAGTAAAGTCTGTCTGTCATCTATTTATTTTAAATATATTTAGTCCCTTCGTTTAAGTTATAAACATGTAACCTTTTTTAGATCTGTATGTTTTTATTTGAAGTTCTGTTTTTTTGTTTATGATTTTTATTGTTTGTATTAATTTGTTTCGCCTACCTTGCACATCTCGTTTTCTTAACATTTCATAACTTTAGGCCTAGAAGAGATCGCTTGTTAGCGATAAGGCCGCCCATTGCTCTCCATTATAGTATATAAGTTTAATTTGTAATATTATTATGTTTTGTGCGATAAATAATATATAAATAAATTAATTAATTAAACTTTAGTTCTTAGTAGTTAGTAGGTTTGTTAGGTGAGTCCTTTTTCTATAAACCTTTGTTATTTTCATACAAATCAAACGTTGCTAACAAAACGGTTACATATGTATAAAAACTGTTGGAGTTTATATATATTGGCTGGCAACACTTGAATTAGGTTTTTAAAATGTTCTATTCTAAGTTTATTTGAATTCGCAGGATGTTGTTTTATGACTAAAAACCATGACTTCTCTTCTCGACACGCCGGACAAAACACGTCGGGGTTTTTGTACGTTTATTATACAAAACTATATTAACAGTGCAAATATAATATATGTAAAAGTTTGAAGTGGGTGTGTTTTAATAAATATATATCCCTCCACCGCCTGCCTCCCCGGAGCCGAGGCTTCCACACCGGGAACTATAGAAATACTACTCCAACAAAAACAATACGACATTTGTTGAGCCACACTTTACCAACAAAAAGAAAATAGGAAATTAAACGTAGCAGAGTTAGAAAACATTTTATTCTGTACAATTTTCAGAATTTATTCATTATAAATATAATATATTTTCTTTTTTTGTTTGGCGTATATTCTTATTGGTTTCTGCATACGATTGGATTTGTAGACTTAGTCATCAGTCTCCGTTACCACGGCTGCTGCGAAGCATCCGAAACGTCGGGCCGAAGTTAAAAATCATTTTTAAAATAAGTTTAACTAATAAATCGCGTTTTAAACCGTTAAAGAGTTTTATTTAAATTGTATACTTACTACTAACTAACTATAATTTCAGAGTATATATGATTTTTTATGATAGAGGAGGTACAGACAAGCATAAGTTACACTTGATGGTAGGTGAAACACTCCAGTCATTTATCATCAAAAAAATGTGTTGTCGACTTATTTTGGCTTTGGATATTTAGATTTCTGTAAATGTGTAGATTTATTGGTTATTATTTGGTATTTATATGCTTACGTATTTAAGAAATACTAATTAATGATTAACTATCGCCGTCTTTTAAAATAAGTAAGATTTTTTATTACCTATTACTTACATATAATTGTTAAATCATTATAAATAAATAAATTTTAGTACTGTGTGCTATATTGCCTGTAGTTTACAAGGATCGTAAACATTGAAATAAATCAATTTTAACAGACCAAAACGAGACACAAATTAGTTAAAACTTATTCTTTATTTATTTGTTTTTTTTTTTTTTTTTTTTTTTTTTTTTTTTTTTTTTTTTTTTTTTTTTTTTTTTTTTTTTTTTTTTTTTTTTTTTTTTCCCTTTTTTTTCCCTTTTTTTTTGCCTTGTTTTTTTTTTTTTTTTTTTTTTTTTTTTTTTTTTTTTTTTTTTTTTTTTTTTTTTTTTTTTTTTTTTTTTTTTTTTTTTTTTTTTTTTTTTTTAACCAACATTTAATTTAAAGTTAAAATATATTTCGCGTTTAAAACCGTTAAGAGTGTGTTTTTTGCATTTGCTGTGTTTTTTATATGACACAAACAAGAACAGACAAGCATGATATTTACTTGATGGAGTGATATAGTCCAGCCATATACCTAACGTTAACGATGCGCTGTCGGCCTATTTAAGCGTTAAACAGTAAAGCCAACAGTATCCTTTTTGATCTGTAGACGATTGAAATTATGGAAACGTGTCGATTTTATCTAACTCAGACATCAAAGTAGTGTAAGTAGACAGCACTACGTGTTACCGGGTATATATGGTTGTGTTTAATCATGAGGTGTTTTATCCAAGAAGTAGGTAAAGTCTTATCAGATAAGCCGTACAAATAAGCAATCAATGATAAAGCTTATGATTTTTATCTTGTATAATCTCAAGTTTGTCTACACTATACACTCGGATTTCTTATTGGTACTTTCAAGAAGCTGCAAGGTCATGTATGTGAAGCGTACTACGCTAACATTCTAATATACCTTACTAGTTTGAATTCTACTAAAATCTTACAAAAGAACCATTTTGGCATTTGGCTTTGGACCGAAAATGGACCGGCATCGTCAGCTTTCCGTGCTGTTGCTCTACCAACGGACTACCGGTAGCTACAATTGGTTCAAGTCCTGCCCGAGTAGAAAAAAATTTTTTTTTCAATTTATTTTCGACTTTTAAATTATATAGTGCCTTCATGTGCAATAACATGTGAAAAATATTAATGTTTTCAAACCCCATACATACTTAACTGTCTTTCTATGTTGTCAGACGTTTTAGGTTTTAAAAATGACACTATTACATTTGATTATTTTAATGCATTGATGATTCTAGATTTTTTTTAAGATGACGTTTGACGTTTTAAATTTAAATCCATAATGTAATCTGTAAATTACGCGATAAAAAAACACTTGTTAATTAACAGTTTGAAACACAAAGTATATTCTCCTATATGTCTCCCCGTGACCACGGCTGCTGCAAAGCATCCGAAACATCGGGCCGAAGTTAAAATCATTTTCAAATAAGTTTAACTAATATATCGCGTTTTAAACCGTTAAGGTGATTTATTATATTTATAAAAGCAAAGTATATTCGTTAAACAATTCAATTCAACCTTTTCATTGAAATAAAGGAGGTTTTTAGCTCATTCATTAATACCGAATTTTATACCAACGAAAGTCACATTTCCACGATAAAAATGGCGCGGTCGCAAGCTGTGTTAATTTTTTTTTGGTGGGTATTATTTATAGTATTATAACCCAACTGTTTTAGGTCCTAAATTTGCCACTGCTCTGCCTCAATTTATGTCACTTTGGTACATTATTGTTTAAATTAAGTAATACTAGCAGTTAGTATTACTTAATTTACTTTCATGCAAATTTCTTCAGTTATATAACAAAACGTAAACAGTTTTAAAATAAGATTTAAAGTAGAACTGTAAATACTACGGTATTACCAGTATGACGATAATGTGGAGTTAATCTTATGTATGCAAGAGATAATATAATCCGAGGATTATGGCATAAGTATGAGGCTATTCTAAAAACATCGATATACGTGTTACGCCGACATACGTCGCAAGTCATTCGTATAAAACTAGTGATAAAAGTGAACGAAAACTTTATATCATTTCTTGCTGAGTTGCCCCCAGACACGAGCAAGATTTTTTGTAGAAATCTCTTCGACGTTAGGTATTTTGTTCTAGTATAAGTACGCTAACACTTTATTATTTATTGTTTTAATTTTATTTACTACGTACGCCTCCTTAGCTCAATGGATAAGGGATCAGGGTTTGAATCCCGTTGAAACATAAGTCGTCGGTATCCAATACCGTCTGTATAAAGTAGTACACATTTAAATAAAGCACTTTAACGGTTTAAAACACGGATGCTCCAAAGCATCCGAAACGTCGGGCCGTAGTTAAAAAATGTCAAACAAGTTTAACTAAAATATATCGCGTTTTAAACAATTAAAGTATTTTGAATCATCCAGTTAAACAGATAAAGGACTGTGCCATTTAGACACGGGGTACGGGACTTCCCCTATAAATTAAATATTACGCAATATTTTTATAAGCCGTCACAGATAATGTCAAGATTATTCTTAACGTCAAAATAAAGATTATAGGTTATCATCTAATAGATAGCTAAATATTAAATGTCATGATTTATTTGTCATGATTAACCGCGAAATCTTTACTAATATAACATGACTCTTAGCTTTTTCCTACTGTTGAAATGTCCTCGATACATATTGGCTCTCGATTCAAAATGAGTCGACAGTGCATCTGAGTTAGAGGTTAAGGTGAGGAACTAGCTCACCTCATCAAATCTGTCTGTTTGTTGATCATTCTTTGTCGTAACGCATTTTCATTTAATAATTTCTCATTTGATTGTTCCTGAATCGAGTTTTTGTTTTATCAAAGACATATGCATAATTTTCCCCGTTTTTTTTCGTATACCGTTGTTTCTTCGCTCTTATTAGTCGCAGCTTGATGCTTTATAGCGCATTGCCTTCCTCGATAAATGCTCTAACCGACACAAAAATATTATTTCAATTCGATTCAGTGGTTCAGTACTCTTCAGCTTTATATATTATAGATAGACAGATGACGTTACTCGTTTTAACTTTTAAAACATAAATGAAATATTACGCTATTTTTATAAGCCGTCACAGATAATGTCAAGATTTTTCTTAACGTAAAAATAAGCCTTCTCGAGGTTATCATCTAATCGCTAAATATTAAATGTCATGCATTATTGATTTGTCATGATTATGCGCAAAAAAATTACTAGTATAACATGACTCTTAGTTTTTTTTTTACTGTTGTATCTTCGGTTGTAGAACAGCTGAGATTTATCGATGTACTTGAATTTTGAGATTAATTATTGTATTTAATAATTCGAAAACTACAGAAGCCAAATATTAAATAAAACAATGAAGTCTGTTCGGAAATCTACTGTGTAATAAAAATTAACGGTTTAAATCGCAAAGTATATTAACTTCTTTTTAGGTACGAATCACCGTTTTATAAATACTAAGACTTGAAATGATGCTGCGAAGCCTCCGAAACGTCGGGCCGTAGTTAAAATAATTTTAAGTAATATATTTCGCGTTTTAAACCGTTGAAGTGTATTATTTAAATGTCTCGAAAAAACCCCAGACAGTATATAATTCTTCTTTTTGAATCTCAATTCTGTAACATTTTTGTGGTGTCAATAAAGTACTTATTGTTTGTTGGATAACCGGATCAAATGTACTTACATTATGTAAGATGACAACTTTATCAGCGTTCTTGAGGTGGTGCAATTGGTGGGTGACCAAAATACGTGTGGCATGGCTTAGGAGACCGTTAACGCACTCGGTGACCAAGTGTTTTCCAACGTGGGTGTCCACGGCAGACAGCGGGTCGTCCAAGAGGTATATGTCCGCCTGTGAAATCAAAATGGCTCGTTAAATATGTTTAATCTATACTAATATATCAAGCTGAAGAGTATGTTTCTTTGTTTGAGATGAAGAGGGGGGAGTTTGCAATAACAAATTTAGATGACCAAAATAACTATTATACGAGGGCGAAGTCGCTGACACAGCTAGTATGAATATATTGATGTGATTTGCAAGACTTAGATCCGCGGTTATAACGGACGTTTAAAAGAAATTATACCTATACATTAATTCTAGTTAGGTCTGAAAAACAAAGAATAAAATATATGTTATATTAAAAAACATAAAAAAAATTAAAATAAAATTTGCACATACATACAAACTACAACAAATAAAAAAAATACGGGTGTACTTCCGAAAAGCGCATACCGCCGATCGATCTGAAATTTGGTATACTTATGTATTTTGACCTCCTAATCACGAATACCATAACGAAAATTGGCGCAAACGCCGTTTTGAATATGAAAATCGAAAAAAAAACTCTTTACGTTCAGTGTGTCTAATCACGCATTTCTAACCAATGTAGACTATTTGAGCTTTTCCCGAAAAGGGTGTGTGTATATGTTTGTGTGTGTGTAACCATTTTTTACCCATAGCGATCCAAGTTCGTCAAAGCGTTGGAGGTTGCATGGCCGAAAAGCGCAGACTATTCGCGTTATCTACAATGCACCACGTGGAGGTTGTCTGTCTAGCATTCCTGGCCCTGATAAGGGCCGTTTAGTGTGTGTGTGTGTGTGTGAGTGTGATTTTCATTGATTCACCAATAACCTAAACTTTGCACATGTCCGCTATACAATTTCAACTTTGTGGTGATTTTCCACTGTGGTACATGAACTCTGTGAATACTTTTCATTATTGCAATCAAACTCAGTGAATAATTTCTGCTATAGTAGTTGCATTTTCCATTTACTTTCGGCTGTCAGATACAAACTGCGTATATTTTTCTTTATATTAGTCGAAGTCCGAGAATGTTTTTTACTATAATAGTCGGCCTATGGAAATATTTTCCGCTTTTGTCGATAAACTTGAGATCTATTCCCGCTATAATAGCCTAATTCTCGAGTGGTTTTTTGTTCTCCTAATCGACCTGGGAATATTTCCCGCTGTAGTAATTCCATTTCGTGAAAATTTTTTGATTAGGCACACTGAACGAAAAGAGGTTTTTTTCATATTCAAAATGGCGTTTGCGCCAATTTTCATTATGATATTCGTGATTAGGAGGTCAAAATACATGAGTATACCAAATTTCAGATCGATCGGCGGTATGCGCTTTTCGGAAGTTTATCCAAAAATACAACGAGAGCAAAAACAGAAAATACTATAAATAAATCAAATTCACGAAACTATAAAACTAGCATACAACACGTATATATATTAACACAAAAATAAAATAATACAGGAAAATAATAAACCCAATGTGATGTGCGAATGCACCATCTAGTATCGCTTATCTTTGTGTGTTTACTCGATCAGCTGCGTTCGCGCCGACAACGTCAAAGCTAGATAATAATACCAAGATATACTATTCATAACTACCTCCTTTTTATAGTTGTAGTTGTAATAAGAATACTGTCCAAATTTCAATGTAATATTTAGTTAACTTAGTAGTAAGTGACATTCTTTCATAAATGTCTAAAACCAAAAGAAAGGATGTTGACAGCTATAAAATAATAGAAATAATTAATTACACATAATATACAGCACGATAAACTAAATCATGTTGTTCCGGTACTGTATCGCGTTTCAAACTGTTTATAAGTGTTTTGTTTAAATCGATATTAGGACAAGGTATATTGTGAAGTACCCAGCCTGGCCATAATGGACCCAGCATAGGGTAGATTTTTAGCTTCACCTGGAGTCAATGACCCTGGTATCTGGATAAATTATCTAAACTTATTTTATACCCAATATTCGTAAAATTATGTAATTAAAGGTACTAAGGAAAACTGTTTATTTAAACTGGGCATTATAAAGGTGAAAAGGCATTATTTAAATTACACAAGTTCTTTATCTTAAATAATTGTGCACTTAGAAGAACCACAAGATGCTCCACATCTATGTATGCCAACTACTGTCAATAAAGCAAAACGCATTTAAATTTTATCATGCACTTTACTTTATCTTTAATTTACAAGTAACGCGATGGGATACAATAACCCTTTGAAATGCTTATGTTACAATGTTTTACGATAACATAAGCCAAGTACGAGCTAGAATAGCATTCGAAAGGTTCCGGTACAGACTGAAAAATTCATATATATTTGAAAAGTTTAATATTTTTCACGTGTATGAATAGGTTGAAAAAAGTCGACGATGTATAGGGAACGGTAGCTCAATCGGTTACGGCAAAAGCACGGAACGCTGTGGAAGCCGGTTCAAGTCCTGCCCGTGGCATATATTTTTCAATCTATAAGAGATTTTAAACTTAATTTTTTTATTGTTTTAATATTAATTGGTATTATTAGTATATATTACGGGTGAGATACATCGGGTATTCGCAGCGCAATAAAAGATGATTCATCCCCCCCCCCTTTTTTTCACATTTCTCTCTGTATCTTCACCTCTATTGGTCGCAGTCATGTTTTTAGCCGTACTCGATAATGATCTAACTATAACAATTGTTTAAATAAAACACTTTAACGGTTTAAAACGCCACGGCTGCTGCAAAGCATCCGAAACGTCGGGCCGAAGTTAAAAATCATTTCCAAATAAGTTTAACTAATATATCGCGTTTTAAACCGTTAAAGTGTTTTATTTAAATGTGTACTACTCGCGTAAATTATAGACAGTATATAACAATTGTTTTCATTTCGAATCACAGTCTTTGACATTAGCGCTTTTCAACAAACAAAGAAACTTTCTTTTCACCTTTATATAAGTATAGATTAAAAATAAAGAAAATTATTAATAGAACGGAACACTACTCTATAATATAAGTATTGATAAGATAAAGTCCGGTAGATATCTTGTTTCCAGATCGAAATCGTATGTGTATCTTTTGCCTGGTCGTGACTTTTTTGACATTTCTATTACCTTTACTGTCAAGCTGTATTAACTCCACATCGATGTCATGTGCTTTGTTAATGGAAGTTTAACGTTAAATAAAAATATTTTGTTTATGTTCAAAAAATATATGTATCATATCTTTCAATTATAAAAAGCTATCAAGCTGTTTAGCCGTTTGGGATTTTAATTAAATTTGTGAACACTGACACTAGGATTTAAATAAAATAAAATACTTAAACGGTTTCAAACGTGTTAGATAAACTTATTTGAACATTGGTACGACGATGGGAAGACGTTTCGGCCTCCACCTTAGTCTCCCCGTGACCATGCCCACTGCATGCTGCAATTAACGTGTCTTATTTAAATTGTGTAGGTACTATTTGCGTAAACTACAGACAGTATTTTACCCTCGGATATAAAATGAAACTCTTATCCCGAAAAACCATTACATGTCTTTCGGACACATTCAGAACGGGGCATTCTGATTAGATTTTCATTAATAATAATGAGCCGAAATTCGATTCATATTTGCTTTATAAACTAAAGTAGTTTTAAAAATTTTCAACTGATATATTTTAATTTTTTCCTTAGCTTAACAACTCCTAGCTAGCTAAGCTAACTATAATTGTAACTTGCTATAATTATTTTATGAAGTTTATTCCATTGTCAAATTTGATGTCTGTTATCGGGCAAAGCGAAAATGGTTTAAGCCGAATTATGGCCGATCCCCTATAACCACGATCATTAATACTGTAGTAAGAGCAAAAATGGTACCTCTCTGTAGCAGGCTCTTGCGAGGCCAATGCGCGCGCGCTGTCCCCCACTTAAACTGATACCGCGTTCCCCCACCAGTGTAGAATCTCCCCCCGGGAGCTGCTCGAAGTCACGTAACAGTGCGCATGCGGTCACCACCTAAATCATTTTACTATCAATAAGAACACATGGAAGTTGGAAATAGTCTGAAAGCCCGATTCCCAAAGTGAGGTAAAAAGTGGGGGTGAGGTGCATTCTCTCGTGTATAACGTAATGTCAACGGAAGCGGGAACTTGTAACAAAGTTAAAGATTCAAAATTAGCCCAAATCGACCGGTTCCTTGGTCTTATGGTAGTCTCTATGGCTATAGGTTCTACCCCATAAATGTTTAATCATATTTCAAATCAAATATTTCTTCTAAAATAAATAAAACATGTTTGATTTCATCTAGAAAATCTGGGTATGTAATGGCTTATAAATAACACCCTTTAACGGTTTAAAACGCGATATATATTATTTAACTTAAATGAGTTTAAGTTGTTAAAGGGTTTTATTTAAATGTGTATAACTCGCGTAAACTACAGACAGTATTTGCTTAATGGCTGTTAGAACTATTGAAATTCCACCATCAGGGTGGAACATGAGAAACCATCATGAAAGCTAATAAGCTGGCTTGGGTATTTTACCTTCCATCAAGTAAACCTGTCGTATCTGTCTGTCGTATCGTAAAGCAATTCTTGCTACGGTCGTTACACTGTATAAGTGCTGTGCGACTAAAATTACACAGTAGGTATCGTAAACATACTCCGTTCTATAATAGCTCAAACGAGATAAATAAAAACTGTTATTATAACTTTATACCTTTTTGTATCGCACTCTGTCGTAGGGAAGTCCAAAAAGTATGTTCTGTCTGACAGTGGCGACGAAGAGCCACGGTTCTTGACTTGCGTACGCGATTCGCCCACCGCCCAAAGATACAGTACCGTGCGAAGGTTTCAATTCACCCAATATCACTTGCAACAATGAGGACTGTAAAAAGAACCTTATTATTATATAACTTAAGAACTATATTGATTAACAGCAGAATAATAATTTACTTAAGACATTATTTAACGCTTTAAACGCGATATAGCCGTGGTCACGGGGACACTAATATAAATCGCGTTTTAAACCGTTAAAGTGTTTTATTTGAATATGTACTATTCGCGTTAACTACAGACAGTATTTTATAAGATCTGTCAAAGTATTCTCTTTATACGTCGCATCTTATAGTTGTTACAGTCATCAAGCAGCCAGCGTGGTAGATTAGGACTTTTAATGGTCCCAGTAGTGGGAACTAATATAAGTCATCAGATGACTTAACAAATGTATTGTATGCAACTGAATTATTAACATAATTGTTACGATCAATGTTATGTGCAAATTGTCTCGACCGTAATAACTATTTATGTATGTACATAGATTATGTTTAATAAGAATTAATACTATTGTTTTTTATCATGTGATAAAAATTATTACAAAAGAAGAAAGGTTAAGGACCAAATGAGAGAGAAACAAAAGAAAATGGACGATAAATAAAATGCAATCCAAAGAACGAAAAAATAATAAAGTAGTGGTTAACAAAAGGCTCTAATACCTTTCCTGACCCGACGAGACCAGCGACACCGACGAATTCTCCAGGTGCAGCTGTGATGGAGATATTTCGTAATGTTTTTACGATAGGGTTAGGTTGCCAACTCGCTGTGACGTCGGAGAGGACCAGACCGGTATAGTGGCTTTTCTCTTTCAAGCTTTCCTTCTCTTTATCACTCCCGTTTAAAATGGCGTTGCCGTTAAGGAATTTTGCATCCGGTTGCTTCTCCGGAGTCTCTAATTCGTCTAAGCTTAAAAACTCCTGAAAATAACAAAATATTGGACGGGCTCGTCGGTGTTATGGCAATTTATAACTAATAATCAACGAATCGTAGTTTTAAACTTTAATCTTCACTGGATTCAACGTGTCTAATGAAATACTGTCTATAGTTTACGCGAGTAGTACACATTTAAATAAAACACTTTAACGGTTTAAAACGCGATATATTAGTTAAACTTATTTGAAAATTATTTTTAAATAAGTTTAACTGCAAGGACCCGGCCAGTTTCGCCAAATACCAACTTCGACGGAACAGATGCCGCTAGATTAGCAATTTTTTACTTTGACGTCAGAGACATCCTCCATCTTTAGTCTCCCCGTGACCACGGCTGTTGCAAAGCATCCGAAACGTCGGGCCGAAGTTAAAAACCATTTTCAAATAAGTTTAACTAATATATCGCGTTTTAAACCGTTAAAGTGTTTTATTTAAATGTGTTTCTAATGAATTTACTATTTTTCTGAAACATGTTGCACTCCGTCTGGAAACCTGGATATAAACTAGGTAGTAGGAATATCGGAATTCCGACCGGATCACGAACCACAGATGAAAAAGTTTAAATACGTTTGGTTTCAGTCTGTGGATTTTCGAATAACCAAAGCAAAAACACGCAGCATCTGCATCTTTTTAGATGTTGTATATTTATCTATTAAGGGAACCCCAGCTATCTGTCCTTCTTTAGATTATAAAAAATATATATAGCCCAAACACTATTCTACACGCAATTCGAGGACACAGCTAGTCTTTGAATAAGTATACAAGAAGCAAAAACGTTATGATATCATTGCAAATTCCACAGATGTTTCAGTGTCTCACTAACCTCTAATCTCCTCACGGAAACTTTGGCTTCGGCGAGACAGGAAAGCGCAAGCGGGAAGAATATATTGCAGGCCAATTGTAATAAGTTATAGTACTGTACGAGCGAGAATGTGATGGTCGCTCGTATGTCACCTCCCATAGCGACAAAGGCAACGACAGCGGCGAACAGAATAAATCGTTCCGTGAAAACGGTTAGCGCCGTCGAGAAGCCCTTTATGAACGATGTTTGCAAAATAAACTTCACTTCGTACCTGAGATAACATTATTAGGTTAAATTAAATAGGGTAAATTTATTTATCACTAGCGACCCGCCCCGACATCGCTCGGGTGCAATGCTGACACTAAATACACTACAGAAAAACTGTAACCGTTGTATATAAAAACCTTCCTCGTGAATCACTCTATTAAAAAACCTCATCAAAACAGAAAAGGCGACTTGGTTTTATACTATGTAATGATTATAAAGTGCGTTTCGTTGCCGCAATTGTGAAATTGTTTGACTAAAGTAAAAAGTTTAACGGGTTGATGTGATGGTAGCAACGGGTCGCAGGTCCCCCACAGGGTCTAACATTTTACTGATCAATTTATAACTTTTCTGTAACATTTGAAAACTTTGTTAATTTTTACATGTTATTGCACATGAAGGCACTGTATAATTTAAAAAACGAAAATAAATTGAAAAAAATTTTCGACTCGGGCAGGACTTGTGCCCGGCATCGTCAGAGCAACAGCACGGAACGCTGACGATGCCGGTTCAAGTCCTGCCCGAGTCGAAAATTTCTTTTTAATTTATTTTCGATATTTAAATTTTCTGTAACATGTTAGACTTCGCTTGGAATCTGGAGATTAAGTATAGGCAGGAATCACAGTAGGAGTTTTTCATGAATCTGACTGGGTGGTCTGATGAAACTAAGAGAGTTTTTCATGAATGTAATTAGCTGAAATATTCGTGTGACTCACAATGGCCCATGAGTCTAGGTACTTGGAAACTCTAATTTTTTTACATGTTCAATTTTTTACGCCAACAGACGGAATTTTTGTAAAGTATTAAGCGACAAGGCTCATTACAAACCTAGTAGCTTCTTGTTGCTAATTTATACAACGGTTTCGTAACAAGTTATTGCATACAAGTTTAATATGATTAAGTATCAATCAATAATAATTATTATAATTAATGATAAACAATCAACAAGGAAATATAGTATAATTTCATAAATATTTCTCCTTGCGCTCGTTAATTTCTAGAATCTTTTAAGATCATAATTTTATTTAACACAAAACATGCTCATATTTCTTCTCCCCCTGAGGGTGGAATTGAACAGATTCGAGCAATTTCGTGCATAAAAACTGCGTTTCATATATGGATCATCCCACTTAAATACAGTGAAACCTGGTAAGCATCAGTAAGTCTTAGCATATACCTCAAAAAGCCAAAAATATACATAAAACAGACAATAACGTATCCTTACTTTCTGAGGGTAGCAACCAATTTCTCGAAAGGTTTCTCCCATGCGTACATTTTTATAACTTGAACACCGTTAACGAGTTCACTCATAACTTTCACTCTTTCATCGGTTCTTTTGGCTATTTTGCCTCGAAGAACCCCTTGTCTGTTGCTTAAGTACGCTGAAAATATAACTTATTGAGTAAAACATCACTAAGCAAAAGGGTGGGTTCGATTCCCGTCTTATTAAAATGTTTGCTAATCAATTTCCTAATAAAACAATATGCTAATCTGAGAGTCAAAACGAAAATAGGCCAACAACACATGCTTGTTGGAGGTGTTACTTTAGTAAACCATCACTCAACAAAAGTGTGGGTTCTATTCCTGTCTTTTTTTATTTGTTTGCTAATCTATTTCTGTCTTAATTTAACGTTAGGCTAGCCAGAAAGTCCGGTCAAAACAAAAAAAGGCGAACAACACATTAATTGGTCATTCTACCTTACATACAGTGAACAAAATGTTTGTCGCTCTTGTTAAAAAACGTTAAACATGATGAATGAAAATTAAGTTTATTTCGTTGATGACATTAAAATGAATTAAAGAATTAATTATCGTTAAGTAATATCGTGTTTAAACAATAAACATTGTTTAAATACGCTTCTTGCATTTTGAAACAATTCTTTGCGATAATGTTATGTTATAAGTAGGAATTAATTTCTAAAATTTGAATACCGTATAAGAACTAGTATATCCGTTCGAATATATTATAATGAACATTTTGAAGGTTACTCCTTACCTTGGATAAATATAGTTTGCACGAATATGACGCCGAGGGCAGCAAACATTGCCCAAGCGATGTGTTGCCACACCAAATATGACACAACGATCACCACAATTGGCATCACCCAGATATAGTGCAGGAACATAGCGACGAGATCGAAACGGTTTACATCGTTGGACATTAAGTTTATCACTTGACCTGGTTCAGTGTTGCTTAGACCGCTTCGGTTCAATTTCAGAATCTACAAATAAATTAGTATGGCATCAGACCTTACGGTGGTTATTACTCCCTCCATCAATTTATTTATCATGTTGGCTAAATGGATTTAGCAGATGACACAAGTTTAATTTTTGTTTCCAAGAAATGGCAACATACGACCATATATTCTTTAGGTGCAATTTCTTTAGGACCAAGGATCTAACTTGAGAAAAGGTGTGGGTTGATATAAATTCTAGAGCGTTAAGCTTTGGTTTCTATACTTTCGCATAAGTATAACTGAATTGAAGCTTGAAAGTATATCATAGTTGGATAATAAAGGGAATATGTAATTCAATGCGTTAGTTACAACAACAAGTTAGTTCTTATAACAAACTTTTTTGTTATTTTTTTGGAGGGTAGAAATGAAAAAGCTTTAAATTTGTTTTGGAGGGTAGACGTGGAATGAGCTTGTGTTGACTTACTTTTCTGTATATTAAAGAACAGCACGCTATCCTAACGCGCATACCCGTGCAACTTTGTCCCAATTGTGAATGGCATAGAAATAACGCCGTGTTAACTGTTACGAAATTTAGTAGGAAATTGTATATGTGAGCATCTCTGTACGTCTCCGGTGTTTTCTCACCAGAAAAATATCCTATAAATAAAGCTAAGATAAATGGAATCATGGGCCTGAAAAGGGAATGAAACATAAAATGTTATTATAAATAATTTAATAATCTGTACCTAGCTCGTACATGGGTTAGATTAGTCAAATTTCTGTCCTAGGCAGGACTACTGACTAAATCACCAGAAGTCAATTGTCATCCGACTTACCATAATATAATAAAGAGGACACCAACTAGTACTCCTATTAACATGTATTCCAACCAGAAACAAGAAACTAAAGCCCTTTGTAGGGACGGCTTCGTGTTATTTGTACGGGACTTTCGGAGTTCCTTATTCCAAGCGTCTTCGAGGCGATCACCAAGTTTACCTGAATGATCGATTTCGCGCGCTTGCCACAAGTCTTCCACGTTAATACCATGTTTGTAGCCTCTATAGAATAATGGAAGACTCCAACTGAAAACAAATTTGTTTGATAAGTAATTATTATAAATAATAATTGCATATATATAAACATTTTTCAACGCTACTTGGACTTTTGAGCTTCGACCGTCGTAATTTAGAAATAATTCTCGAAATTTACCAATTAAAAATGGACGAGAATTGCCTAAAGACAATTTTTGCATCGCAATGGTTACTCAATTGCAACTACATATAGAATGTAATTACGATATGAATTTAAAGATTCGATGAAAAACTCTTAGCGGTTTTAAAGTCGATATAAAATTTTGACGAAATATGCTATGGATGGTTCTTTTTTTTTATGTATGTCGTCCTTAAATATTGCCTGTAGTTTACGCGAGTACTTACAAATTTAAGTAAAACGCACCAAGAAAAGTATTCGGATCATCGGGCCGAAGTTTCAATAAATTGTAAATAACTTTACCAATTTTTCACGATTTTATTTCCTTAACGGTAAAGTGATATTCTCACAAATAAGTAATACATTTATAAGCGAAAAATATTGACGCGTTGCCTATAAAAACTTTAAAAAAAGTTTTGATAATAAACAAAATCTAAACGCAAATCTTTGAAATGTGTACCTTTATGAGACTGTTTTCATAAATAACTCTATTGTGCTCCACTGTGTTGTATACTAATCAATTTCAATCTAGACAATTGAAGGAACCACAACACAGCGCTCGTTCGTAAAATATTCGTATCTATGCCACAATAAACGCGATACGTTTGAGGGCTAAGCGGCGGTTTAAAATAAAATCGATCAAGGTTAAACATACAAGCCTAATTTCTAAGAAGTCGTTAATCAAGTAGTTAGCGTCGAATGTCTTACTAGTAAAATATATATTGGTTTATAACGCGAAATATATGTAAAATTTAACTACGACCCGATGGTTGCATTGCAGCAGCTCTCCGGGACCGCATAATGCATATTTCGTGGTGTAAACCGTTAAAAGTGTTTTATTAGGACACTAATCGCGTGAATATAATTACTTAGTAAAAAATTTTATTCGCATGTTTATAGTATTTGATCAAAGTTCAGGTTTATTATTGTTTATGAAAGAAGTATCATTTCAAAGTTTTGGCGGGAAATTTCAACAATTTCGAAGAGCTTGCTGTCAATGGTGCAATGTATTATATAATAATCACTATTGTGGGTTTTCTATTAGAATTTATTATTTTTCTGAAATTTGTCTCACTTCGTATTGGTGGTGGGAATATTGAATTGTCTGGATCTAGAACCACCGCCCACAGATGAAAGTCGCACTCGCGTCTCTGTTTCAGTCTGTGGATATAAGCTAAAATAGGTCGACAAGTGAATCGTGAGTCAAGTTATATGGCTGCAATATTTTGTCTAGTAAACTCCATTTTCTTACTTCTAAGCATATACATATTATCCGCAGTAATTACATTTTAAATACAATATTAGGGCAGATAAGCGAGGTAAATGAACGCCAACTATATCTGCCTAATATATAATGATATGTTTCATGATATCGATTCAATTATTGATTAGAAATTCATAGAAGTGGAAGTACATCGCTTAATATCATTTCATAACACTATACACATATTCTTGCACTTCGTTAAATGGGTCTTCGTCAATCAAGTGCGATATTACATATGTATCGTAACGATAACCAGGAGTGAACTATTAAACGTATCATCCTATATTAGACAAAGTATACATTGTAGAATAGATTTCTAATAATCATCTTATCTCTGTACCAATACCATACCATGCTGCCGACGACCTCATTAAATGATACCACAAAGATGTACTTATTATCTATATTTATTTGATAGTTCTATTATTTTATTATGTTTAATAAAGTTACTGGCACTATAAACTTTTCTTGTTTATGTAGTAATAACTTTTATTAACTCTGTGGCACGTGGCAATACAATTTTATCTATGAATAGTGTATACAAAAATATCATTATTTAAATAGTGCAGTCTGTGGTTACATTGTTTTGGCGGGAATTACGTTGTGTTTATTGTTAACGTAGAAAATAAGAAAAAAAATTGCTATCTAGATTAACACACGTTAATGTTAAAGAAAAATAATTTAATTTGATATATCTTTCTACATATCGATCTTTTCTAGGTCGGGGTTCGAACCAACGATCACAGCTTACCGTGTTGATCTATCAACCGACTGACTTATATTTTGAAGTCCCAATTTTAATTTTTAATTAATTTTTAAGCTATCATGTCAGTCATAGTAACGTTAAAATCTCTCAAACTTGAATATAAATAGCCTTGCTTTACTACGGTCATTCAACCGCGAGAGATGGTTTCATTGTAATAGGAGTCGTAATACCGTAATTATATTGTATACACATGAATTTTTTTAGGCAGTTTAGTTTTATTTTACCAACGCAACTGTCTCACGGTTATTAGATTTATGTAGATAAAAGTTATTATGTTATTGTTTATGATAAAGTAGGATAGACAAGCATGGGGTGCCAAATTGAAATACCCCAGCTATGTAACTTCTATCCAAGATAGACTATCGACCTATTTTGGCTTAGGATATTCGATAATGCACAGGCTGAAACCGAAACGCGATTAAACTTTTTCATATCTGACGGTTCCGTGACGTGATCCGGGCCGATTTTTTTTTTTTAATAAAACACTATAGCTTATTCTGGTAACGGATGAATTGTCGTCAACGTGAGAAGCATGTACCTATTCAAATATGAAATATGAGCAGTGGCGTAGCTATCGTAGGGCCAGGTGGTGCAGTGCACCAGGGCCCCGGAATTTAGGGGCCCTCTAACCTTATCTTTGTGAAGTTATAAGCGTAGAAGAAAAGGATTTTTTAATGTTCTTGTTGCTATTTATAATTTTGAAGGTTCATTTAATTCAAGCTATGCTAAAAGAGAGGATGAGGACCCGATTTTTTCTTGAGCCTTAGGATTGGGTAGATCGGGGCCCTTGTCCACCTAGCTACGCTACTGAATATAAGTAAGAGGCGTTGGAGACTGAGTAGCCTAACTTCAATTTTATGACTTTTGACATGAAATCTAAGCACTAAAATCTTTAAAATATTTCTCTAATAGTAGCGAGCCTAAATCACGACAAATGCTGGATTCTCTTTAGATTTTTTCATCTGTTCATTACATTGAAAATTATTTGTTAGGATTAAAAAAATCAATGACTCTGTCTGGTTTCGAATACACGACTAGTCCGCATGACCCGTGACCAATATTGCTCGTCATTCATCGCCTTTTTGGCTATCAACCACTCAATCACCGTATGTCTATGATATTGTTATCAATTCATCACTGTTGTGTATAGTCGTAATATCTAAAATACCACACTACGAATATTACGTCGATCTTTGCTCATTACGTAATATTAAAATTTTAGTCTCTGCTCTCCTATAAACGCTATAGGTAGCTTTCAGTTAAACATCATCGCAGAGTAAACGTCGGACTTTACAATGATACCTCGTGTTGTAATATATACACTAATCTAACCAACAGAATCTGGAAGTATGCGAGAGCCACGCACGACCAAATTACATTCTACGTTCGATTTCTGAATAAATTTTGTTTATGCTAGTACCATGCTAGTACATACATAGTTTTCTTACACAGGGCAAATAAATTCGATAGATCGTTACTACTCGCTTGTAGTAACGATAAGATTAATTAAAGGCAGAAAAACGTGAAAAACTTTACGTAAACAACGATGACCACAGAATAGACAACATGTTACAAAATATAAAATCATATGCATATTAATTTAGAAAGGAAAAATTTTAATAATATAACTAAATCTTAACAAAATCATTGCAGACTTTTTAGGTGACCTTCCGCGCGTCTATAGGACCGTAGCCTTACACTTACAACTTTTTACACATCACTCGTCATTCGTCATTGAATTTTTGGAAGCCGACCTTTCTTATTAAAATAGTACGCTAGTTTTTCAATTATCGGCATATGTACTTGACTTCTTCTTGAAAATGTGTCAAACCAATAGTTATAAATAATGATGATTACAATAGATTTCAAAAACCAATTAACCTCCGAAATACTAAAATAGTAGCAATGCATCAAGTAGTGAAATTATTGTTTGAACGTCATTGAATACTTTCAAAATTTGCTAATATTTTAAAACTGGATTCGAACGTATAACATTTCGGTTTACAAGAAAACTTCTTTTCACACTTGCTTTGAAATAGTTGCATTTCTAAGCGAAAGTAAATAATAGCCCTAAATGATGACACGGTAGCTCAATTTGTAAGAGATAGCAACAAGGATGCTGTAGATTTTTTCACCTTAATAGGTAGCTAAAATTTGAATTTATAGATTCCTCAATTTTAGTAATAAAACAAAAAATATTTTTAAAATAAAAGAAAAGCTAAACTACGTTGTAACTTGTTTTCAAAAGAGGTAGGTATTAAAATATAATCTATGAAAGAAATTTAAAATTACCTACCTATTTTGTATTACGCGATTTTCCTATTAATAGACAAAAGTTCGTAAAAAATAATACCAATATTGAAACTAGCTGTAGGGCCGAAGTTAAAAAACATTTTTCAAATAAGTTTAACATATATCGCGTTTTAAACCGTTAAAGTGTTTTATTTAAATGTTATGTAATTGTCTCGTTTATCTAAAAAACACTTCGTTGTTACGGGTTACTTTAAGTAAACACTATTTAGAGATGGAAGACTCGGCATATGATAAATTATTTAAGCTTTTTCTATTTCTACTCCGTATTTGGATAATAATTAATTGTTAAAAACCGGAATATAGAATTAAGAGTCGGTTATTACGTCCAACGTAGTATTTTGACCTCTCCTTCACATTCATTTCGGTGCGTGTGTGTCAGAAAAAGTCGGTAGCACCACAAAGTTTGAACGCTATTTTGGAACTAAATTAAACTTTTTTTAAAATCATAAACAACGTTAAAAGCTTCTTCATATTTAGAATAAGAGGTACTAAATTAAAAACTTAAAAAGAAAATATTTCATAATATAAGTACTTACAATGATAAACTTAGTCTTCAGTGTTATTATGTCAAAGCTCGAACTCACCATAGAAAAATCTTCGATACAATATTCGCTTTGTCGTGTGGATTCTTCTCCTTGAGTACAACTTTTGAGTCCATTTTCTTGCTTTTCGTCAGTTATTTAAGGCACTAATTACAAGATCCCTGGTACGGTAAAGTCGATTTAAATTATTCACAGTCCATGCCACATTATGCAAAATGGCAACTAAATTCGAGGAAACACAGTCGCCGCGGAACGCACAAGAAGCTTTCGCAAAACTCCCAATTATTCAACTGTATAAATTGTTAAAAAAATAATATTTATCTTCTATTGTCGCTGGCATCACAGAGTAATCTTATAAATAGTATGAATGAATAACAGACACGCCGGCGGCAAATCGATTACGCCAAAGTTGTGGCGATGTACGGGCTGCCCGGCCGACTGCCGACTTTCCGAGAGCGGAGACCCGATCGCGATATTATCATACCTACATACAGATGTACCGTACACAGATACGCGCTCGATTCGTGGACATATTGAATCACGACGATCAAGTACCAACAGTATTATCGCACTTCGGCCGATGGCAAACTTTATTGCGTTTCGTATTTTATAACTACGCACTGTTCAGCTGTTTTGGTTCTGGGTAATTTGAATTTTTAATTACGTTTAGTCGTGCGTAGACTGGACACGGATCGTGCGTTTTATTATTATGTAATAAATTAACTGCGAGTTCCAAAACTCTGGAGAAACATTGCGCAAATTGTTTATCTGCAATAAATGGCCCATTGAAAGAGACAAGAGTTATTAAGAAAAATAACAGGCCTTGATAATATGGCTGAGTAGCCTAACTGCAATTTTATGGCCTGAGTTATTTATATTTTCATTATCTAAAAATATTAATCTTCAATAGCACAGTGAACGAAAATTGTTAACCTAGTTTTTACACAAATAATAGTTCAAATTTTATTTCCCTCCTAATTAAAATTCATGTTTTTTGTTATTAGGCCACTCTGCCCCTAACAGCCTCATATTATCTCAATTGTTGATTATACTACCTTCACATAGTAATGTAGTATTTATAAGATCACTTTGGTATTTAAATAAAACAAATGAATTCTTATACATCACATTGTATTGCATAATATTATTGTGGAACATTATGTGGTATCTATTTTTATATAAATACTGCATGAATGATGAATATAGGAAATTATTTAGGTTTACTTCAATGTTATAATGCCCTTTGTATCTTTCTAATGTGTTGACTTTTCGTTTCATTCACCGCTTCGCTTAACATATTTGTAAGATGTACCAAGTTCGGTAGGTCACACTGAAGAAGGATGTGGTTAACAACATTTTGACATTGACTAGCAGCCTTCGCTTCTTGTATTGATGAAGATATACAGTTATCTTCAAAATTTAGAGATCTTATATTTCCTGTATTATGTATGTTTTGATAACTCTTTGGTGTTGAGAGAACAAAATCCATAGTCACCACAGGCTTCACTGACTCGGTGCAACCTTTTGAAGCCATCTGAAAACCAATCTCATAATTTCAATAAAATTGTATAACAGAAGTTTATCCTAATTAAGGCAAGATATAATATATTATGAATAAGTAAGTTGTATCTGGAATTTTTTCTAGATAATTAATAATTTTTTATTGTGTACATAAACATCTAGATAATTATAACACTCACTACTCTTTAGAAATAGACATTCACTTACACTCAATTAAGACTATAGACCTCCAATAAACTTCATCATCATTTTCATTTTTTTTTTAATAAATTACATATCATTATGTGAAAAACTACCAAATTTTCTTGGTAAAAGAATTTATTACACTACTGACAATATATTTTAAACTTTTTATAATCAAAAAGTCATTCTATTGAATATTACCATTATTTCAATAATTTTAAGTGAGGGTGTTTTGATTGAAAAGGATTTTCATATTCTCTCTAGGCAATATTAATTAAGCTAAACAGCTTAATTTTGCTATATTAATGTTTATTTGATTAAAATGTATACAATCTATACCTGAACTTCGAACCTCCATGCTAAATCCTGATATGTGGGATCATTCTGTTTAAGCAAGTTTAACACACTAGATATTTCTGCTTTTTTTGTCAAATAGAACTTCACAAGTACTTGTTGGTTATCATCTGAAAATCCAGCCAATGCTAGTGAAGATTTAAAATTCTGCTCCGATAACTGTAAAACAAATCAGTAAGACAATTTATGCTTTCACTTCAAGAATTTATTGTCAAAATATATAATAATAAAAAAATAATCCTAATTATTTTTTTAATTATTGAATTGAATACTTTAAGCCACAGACTAATTGAGAAACTTAAATTGGACATCAATTAAGATAACTTACATTATACTTGCAGCTTTCTACAATAAGATAGGCCAAAGCTTGAATTAAATTTTGGATTTGACCTTGTGATATCTGTAATTTATCTGCAATACAGAATGAATAAATAGACTTAAATTATTTTTAAAGCTATCTTCCAAGTTGAATGTTTTACAAAATAAACTAGAATGGTAAAATAGAATAATCCTTACCTGCTGCTAATGACCACTTCTTCTCATTTACACCATTGTTCAAATAATCAATAGTCAATTTACAAAAGTCAATAAGAACTGAAATAAAAAAAGGGCGATATTTTAATTTAACTAATTAACTAAACCTTGGTGTATAGAACGAATATTTTCAAAATCTGTACAGCTTAAATCTTATAGCATAACATCTCAGCCTTTATTCATTTTAGAAACTTATAATGAATAAGAAAAGAACAAGCTTTTTTACTCACTTTGAGGAGAGTGATCATGGAGAAGGCTCAAGTGATCTTTTTGAAGTTCGCTCAAAAAAATTATCATTGTTATAAGTCGTAACCAAATATAGTAATAAAATGTTTGTTCACGTTATGTATGAAACAAGTTCACATGAACATAATTATTTTATATTGTTTATCATCTTTACATTCCGCAACATTACAATAATGTTTGGACTGGTCCTATCAAAATATTGCGATTTAGCACAGTCTATAAACTTCTCCGGCTGCACCTACAGACAGATGTGTGTTTTCTTTAGACGTCTGTGGAGTGACATTGATTTATCCCACAGCTGCAACATGAAATGTGGTGCCAATCTGTCATTCTTATCTGTGCTTGTCAAGCTCATTTCTTTTTGACATCATCAGATTTTTAATGTATCATCAATAGGTACATGTTACAGCCACCTACCTACCTAGTACCTACTTTAGATACTGAATTTCTAAATAGGCTTAAAATAATTTTATATGTATCTATCGCTTTACAATCAATTTATTTACACTATAAAAAGTGATGACTGTTAAAGGAAAAGGTTCAAAATGGCTTTAAAAAAGGTTAAAGGAAACTTTGAGAGGATGTTTGACAAAAATCTAACTGATTTAGTGCGTGGAATAAGAAATAACAAAGATAACGAGGTATTTATTTGTTACTGATAAATAGCAGACTATCCTCTCTGCTCTCATTTTATTTATTCTTATTCGACAATTATAGAATTTTATTAAGACGCGAATTTCTTATTCATTTAAGGCGAAATATATAGCACAATGTATGGAAGAAATCAAAGTGGAACTGCGTCAAGATAATATAGGGGTGAAAGCTAATGCCGTCGCTAAACTAACATATGTAAGTTTTATTGACTTATAACCAACCAAATTTTATATGAACTTATTATGAGTTAAGTTGTATTCTAACATCCAAGAGTGAAAAATCTTATACAGTTCTCAGTTTGTGACTTTGGTTGAGTTTGATGATAATAATTTACAAATAAAAACACTATTTTGTTTACAGTATTTACCAAACTGAATTTAATATAAAATTGGAGAAAATAAACTTTAAGAGCAATAAATATAGATGTTGTTTGGTTAGATAAGAAAACAACACATTGTGTTTAATTTTATTGTTAAGAATTAGATCACTATGCATTTTAATAAATTTTCAGCTACAAATGCTAGGATATGATATATCTTGGGCCATCTTCAATATAATAGAAGTGATGAGCTCAAATAAGTTTACATTTAAGAGGATCGGATATTTAGCTGCCAGTCAGTCATTTCACGCAGACTCAGAGCTGCTCATGCTAACAACTAATATGATTAGAAAAGATCTGAACGCGCAGAATCAATATGAAGCTGGACTAGCTCTTAGTGGACTTAGTTGTTTTATATCCCATGACCTGGCAAGAGACTTAGCAAATGACATTATGACCTTGGTGAGTTAAAAACTTGAGATATGGAAAACCATTATGGAAAAACATAGCATTGCAATAGGTACGAGAGGTCCTGGACTTGAAGAGAAAAGTACTAAATTGTTTTGGTTGGGCACAACACAAAAGTCTAGTCAGCTACTTGTTTGTAATTAAAAACAGGGATAAGCATCTCTTTGTTGTTCGACATACATTTGTAAATAGGCTTGTATGTTAATACAAATATTAATTGCTACCAAAGTAGCATGCCAAACTTAAGAGCACTGAAAATCTGAATGGTAGCGTTACACCCCTAGTTGATAATATAAACTGAGTATTTTTGGTACTATATTGATTTATATAGAATTTCAATAAATATGAAAAAATTTAACACATGAAGAATAACTTTTACAGATGAGTTCTACAAAACCATACCTAAGAATGAAAGCAGTTCTGATGATGTACAAGGTTTTTTTAAGATATCCCGAGGCCCTAAGGCCGGCCTTCCCTAAACTTAAGGAGAAGTTAGAAGACCCCGATCCCGGTATGCTATTACCACTATCTTAACATTACAGATTCTATATTTATTGAAATGTGCTAATAGAGTTGTCTTTTTCCCACTTTTCCTTATAAGGGATTTTGTAACAATTTATTTAACTATTAATTTATAGTAATTAATACTACCTTTATTATATATAAAATTTACTGTTCCAGGTGTACAGTCTGCAGCAGTTAATGTAGTGTGTGAATTAGCAAGGAAAAATCCCAAGAATTATTTATCATTAGCGCCTGTATTCTTCAAGTTGATGACTACATCAACAAATAATTGGATGTTGATAAAAATTATCAAATTGGTATGTCGGTTTCAAGTGCCCCTTAGCCCCAATATAGTAAGTGCTGATAACATAAATATTGTTATGGACCATACATAAATTATGTCAGATGTGTTGGGGGTTGGAGAGGGTTAATAGAGATAATAGGTTTTATTGGGGCCAGAATTTTGTATGTCAAAAAATCAATGGATTCTCATCATATGTTATATATATGTCCAAATATGATATTACCCAAGCATGTCCAAGTGAAGTTCACAATTGGAAAATTTGTGAAGTTTTTATCGTGTTTCGGCAACTGTCTGTTGATTTCTGATTATACAAAGTCAAAATGGTTCTCTATTAAGGGAATCTTTAGCGGGTGTTTCCACCATTCCGTCCCCTTAATTAAACATTTCACAATATGTGATAAAAAGCAGAAACTAAACCATAATTTGTGAGTCCTAATTTATGGTTGGTCCCCTATTGAAGGTGAATACAATAAAAAATAACAACTTGCAAATTTCCACAGTTTGGTTTAATGACACATTATGAACCTGATATCGGAAGAAAAATAACTCAAAGCCTCATTGACCTTATTTGCAGGTACAATTAGAAGCCCTCAAATCGAGTTTACGCTAGCATCATTCACTCTCACACATTTCCAGGCCGGCTTATTCTCAATCGCATCTTCGAATCATTCATTTACACTATTACACCGATACAATATGATATATACGAAAATATTAACACTGAGGCAAATTTTATCACACAATATTGGCATGTGACACTTTTTATTCTGTTCGCTGGCAAAAGACGGTTTGAGGATAATCAAGTTACAGTCGAAACATGTCTCCATCGTGAAGTGCTCTCCCATAAGCTAGTCTTAGTGACATTGTATTTGTTCCAGTTTGGTGCCTTAACCCCATTAGAGCCCCGACTTGGCAAGAAACTGATAGAACCGTTAACTAATTTAATTCATAGGTGAGTCGTAAACTCGATGATCCTTCTGTTAAATTCTTTTGGTCTCGATGGGGTGAAGGGAAGCTTTTACTGCCTTAGGTAGAAGTAGGCGCTTTCACAGCTTATTATTTGTGTGGTTTAGCTTCAATCATGTTTTATAGACGAAGCACTGTTCAGCTCTTTACAGCAGCGCAGTTTTAGCTTGATCGCTGTTTAAAATATTGATTTATGTTTGGAGGTTACCTATATACCAACAAAAACATTTCTGTTATGGCATCGGTTATTACAACCAGTCTATTAACACACTGTTAATATGTGTGTGTGTATATAAAAAAAAGGTAACAAGTAAATAGCATCAAATATAACGCTTCGTTAAATATCACCGTAGTGTAATTATTACAATTAATTTGTGTATATACAAGATCCTTTTCAATTCTTTTAAGAACGTAAATTATCTTCGATTGAATTAACAAAAATAAGATTAAAGATTGCAGATTATTTTCAAATTTTGTGATATAATTACAATATTTTTTTTCACCAAAAGTGATTTATAAAAGACAAACGGAAAGAATTTAGTCGCCAAATAGTTGTCATCTTTGATAAGTCTTGATAAATAATTCTATGTAATAATAGAAATTGCACCCATGTAAATAACAGATATTCAATACTCTATAGGTAAGCCTGTCTCTACCAACCTATTCCAACGATTAACGAACAATTGAAATTCGTTTATTTGAAATAACTCACTCCGTTTATAGGAGACCACAACCTTAGGGTGCTTTTCCAGCACAGACGCTCTATCTATGACGCTATAGATACGTTTGATTTTCACTGGTGCACATAGCTTAGCATTGGTGAAAAAATTCAACTAAGATACGTTTTTTTTAATATGAAAGGATGCGTGCTATATAGATGTCTGCTATCGCCTCGCTGTTTCACTCCGAAAGTCGATGAAAAGCATTGAAATAAAACACTTTAACGGTTTAAAACGCGATATATATTAGTTAAACTTATTTGGAAATGTAACTACACTACGATTACGGCCTCCCCGTGACTACGGATGCTGCAGAGCATCCGAAACGTCGGGTCGTAGTTAAAATAATTTTAAAAAAGAAGTATTGATGAAAGCAGTCAAATATTTTGGTTCTAATTCTTCGCAGCATTGCTCCAGAGCACATTTGCTGGAAAAAGCACCCTTACTCTATATAGACCGCTGTTTATACTGTATTTGTAGCAAATTATAGTATAGACCTATAATTTGGTACAAATAATCCTTATATGTGTAGTACGTCGGCGATGTCATTGCTGTACGAGTGTATAAACACAGTGATAGCAGTCTTGATCAGCATCAGCAGCGGAATGCCCGGACACGCTGCGTCAGTGCAACTCTGTGTTCAGAAATTAAGAATACTCATAGAAGATAGTGATCAGAATCGTAAGTTCGCTTAGTTCCTATATCTTCGAGAAATTGAAAATACTATTAGATTGTTTTACAATAAGCTAAGCAAAGCTAACTCGCGCGCCTCTTGCGGCAAAATTGAGAAGCTGTCAAAAAACGACACTCCTTTAGATTTGACTGGATGTTAAGTTTAAATATGATAAGTGGTTAAATAAAAGCACACAACACAATGGTGCCGTGCCTCGATGTTGTATTTACTGATATTCAAGATTTAGTATTCATTTGTTTCCTAAAGTCAAAATTATAGCAGGAAAATGGGAGACTGCTTTAAGAACAGGCTAAGGTGAGTTCCTTGTCAGATAAAGAGAAAATCTGAATGTCTAAATGGGCGTAATTAACATCGAAATTCCGTCTATGTGACGAACTACCGGCAATTAATTGCATTCCTTTTCAGCCTGTTCTGATTTCTGAATATCCAGGCCGAAATAAGTCGACAGTGCATCTTGATTAGATGTTATATGGCTGAGGTATTTCATCCACCAATAAGAGAACCCCACCCTTATCTATCTTCCTCTATCGTGAAGCAAAATACGAAAATTTACTTTTTTTTTTCAGTAAAATACTTGGGTCTGCTAGCGATGTCGCGGATATTAAAGTCACACCCGAAATCGGTACAAGCTCACAAGGATCTTGTACTGGCCTGCCTTGACGACAAGGACGAATCAATTAGACTGAGAGCACTAGGCCTTTTATATGGCATGGTAATATATTTTCATTAATTTTCTGTTGTCTGTAATTGCGAAAGATTTGTCTGCTAAATGTATGTATGATATATGCACATTGGTTCTCGGTAATTATAGTCTTTCAGTCACTTTTAACGTTCAATTTGGAACATATAACTTAACATATTGTTAACTAATACCCCCACCAAGAGACATGGAGAATTGGTTGACAATATAGTGTGTGGGCAGTATATAGTCTTCCAGCAAGCTTTCTATCAGTGTTTCCACAAGAAAAAAAAATATACATATCATTGTCTTTCGGGCTGTTCGGCCGATGTGAGCGAGAAGAGGTTCTCGCTCACATCGGCCGAACAGCCCGAAAGACAATGATATGCTGATCGATGGCCGTGAAAGCCTTACTCAATTTATTAAAAAAAATATATATTTTTAATTTGAAACATAAGTCATTTAAATCTTTTCTAATCATGTAAGCTACAGACAATTTATATTCATTGTTTTACTTTGTTCTGTATATGATAAAAATTAGACCCCCAATTTATACCCCTAACAGGTATCCAAGAAGAACCTCATGGAGATAGTTAAGAAGCTCATGGTTCATATGGAGCGCGCGGAGGGCACACTTTACCGAGACGAGTTGCTCACGCGCATGATTGAGATTTGCGCGCAAAACAACTACCAGCACGTGGTCGACTTCGAGTGGTACGTCACAGTACTGGCTGAACTCACCGAGATGGAGACCAGCGCTAAACATGGTGAGCCTTCATTTTGTTGCATTTGAAATTAATATACACACTAGTCCATTAGACGTTTAGTGTAATCAATAGACATTGTATTACATTTATAACACGGCAAAACTTGAACTATCACTTAAAATTTTCCGTGTTGCTGCTCTAATTGGGCTATCATGACTTTACACACGTCATTGTCGATTTTTTTTTTTTCGAATTCATGATACACGCACCTCTCGCACAATGTAATTTCAATGTTAACAATAGAAAATGTAAATAACAAATACAATAAGTATAAATAATAATTAGACACGCTAAAAATCAAATAATGGGCAAAACAAACAAGTAGGGAAAAAACTGTAATATTTTATTAATATCCATTTGTTTCAGGTTGTATGATTGCCGCACAACTTACCGAGGTTGGAGCGCGCGTAGCGGATGTGCGAGAATTCGCTGCGCGCGAGTGCAGTGCGATGTGCGCCCGCGCAGCCGCTGCACCGCCGGGGCCCGCTTCGCGAGAAGTTCTTTATGCTGCGGCCTATGTACTCGCTGAGTATTGCAAGTAAGTATTTCTAAAGTTATATGATTTTTGTATACATACAAGAAGACGCAACATACATACGTAAAGATATTTTAATTTTTCACTAGAAAATATTCTTTAATATTAAAACTGTCAATTGCAAATTACCGAATAGGCCGGAGTCTGATACCTGGCTCATCAAGAAGTGCAAGATACATATGTCCATTGTCTATAATCGAAAAATATTTATTATTATATTAATATTATTATTATTATAAGTGAAACTCTAAGAATAAAAGAAACTGCATTGTCCTTAAAATGTGCTTTATTCATTTAAAACAAATTAATTTATAAAACAGACTTGATTATTTTGTAAATTATTTACATATATCGTAAAGCTTATTGAAATATTTCCAGTGAGGAAAGTGTGATGCGCGAGTCGATAACGCCCGTACTAGTGTGTGCGCGGGCGCACGCAGGAGGCGGAGGCGCTATGAGGGCGCGGGCTGTCTGCGTCCATGCTGCGTTGAAGTTGCTCGCTAAATTACTTCTTCTTTACGAACAGCGCGGCGAACGTAATAATGCTATAACTGTAAGTTATTTACTTATTTTATTACAGCTATTGCATTTTGCCTCAAGCTTCACTTATTTCGGTTTTAACATGATTTTTATTTTAAATTATATTGTGGAAGGAATGTTTTGGTAAGTACTTCTCAACTAAGTGACATCTTATTCTTGTAGATATTTTTGACTGCCTCATTGGTCAAAAATAAATAAATCAATAATTTAGCAATGTATGGACCAATAAACAATGGAACATACGTTTGATCAAACGGATCCATCATGTTGGTAATCAATTTCTTTTAATGTTGTACTTCGCCTGGAATTCGTATATTAAGTGGGTTGGTTAATTTTTAAAAGTCACGTCCATAGATGAAAAGTCGTCACATTAACCAATATAGGTTAACGCAGCATCTTGTTTAGATGTTATATACGGGGGTTTTTCGTAACCAATTACTTAGCTACCGGGACTTAGACATCATCGTCGATTTTTTTCAATCCATTGATACATGCACTCTCGCGCAATGTAATTCCAACCTTAACTTTTGTGTATTAAGGTTCAATGTAAGGCTTTGCAGCTTTACAAAATCATTAAAGATGAAATTACGAAGTTCGAAAACTTGAATAATTTTTATTAAAATCATTTTGTATTCAAGTTTTCAAAAGTAAATGAGTCTTAAATTGAATGCAATTCGATCACTTGCGGCCAAAGATACAATTGGTGATAACGATACAGGTGGTGCACGAAGCGATGGCAGGCTTCAAACCGCTGCTCTGCAGTGAAGATATGGAAGTGCAGGAGCGCGCTCACAACGCGACCGCCATCCTGACTTTGCTTCTGCGGCGCATAGACCCGAGCAACACCATGCCCGACTTGGCTAAGGAACAACTCATCACCGATACACTCGTAGAACATGACAGGTGATTTTTGGCATTTTTTTAGTAAATAAAAAATAAAAATACAAATTATTGTTGTTGTAAAGTTTTACAATAAGTTTACCAAACGCCTCTTCCCTTTCAAATCCATCGCTATAAGCTTAAATTATATAATATATTATACAATTTATTTTTTCATAATAAATAATTGAATTTTATCCATTCAATAAAAATACATTTAGGAAGGCTTTCGCTGCCATTTTTTTTTTATTTGAGTTAAAGAAAATCTTAACTATTTGATGATGCCATTATCTCGTGACGGCGAAACGTAGCGAATCATTTTTCAAATGCGACGGTCGACCGATTTCTAATCATGAATGGGTCATCGATTTCCCTGTCCAACCTATTTCTAAAATTACAGTGTTTATGAAAGATATTTGTCTGTTAAATAAAACTCTTTTAACGGTTCAGAATGCGTAATGAACTTCGTCTGTAAACTCTGGACACTGTATTAATCGCGTTTCGTTTGCTGGGGTATTTCATGAAGCTTCGGGGTTAACGTGAATTAACCCGCATATGTCTTGAAGTTAAGATTATTTTTCTTTCTTTGTTCCCCACTAAAGTATAAATATATACATACATACTAATCATGAATTATCCATAAACATTAAAATCCGATTTGTTTTTCCAGTAACGGTCTGGATAACGATACAGAGGATGGCATTATAAACGGAGAGATCGCGTCAAGTCCATTCAGTGGTGGTCTTATAGAAGAGCTGGCGAGTTTGTTCGAAGGAGAACTGAAGCCAGTCGCACCAAAAGCACAGAAGAAAGTGCCCGTTCCTGACGAGTGAGTTTAATAAAAAATAAAAAGAAACACATTTCGTCGTTGGTATAAATAATAAAAAATAGATTTTATATTATTATTTATTTTATATATACAACTTTGTACTTACTGCCATTAAATAAGTGATGTTAACCTGGATAACTCTGGATACCAGGAATATCTTTGAAGAACTTGGAAGTATCATCTTGTCCCTACCCGGATTCAAACCAGAGACTATGATGTCAAGTCCGTGAAGAGCCATTAAGACCAACGGGGGGAATTATCTGTGGTTTCGTTTTAATTAATTTGCTTTTCAAACCATTAAAAATGTTCTATGTAAATGTGTTGCAGCTTGGATCTAGATCAGTGGCTGTCACACGATCGCTGGTCCTCTGAAAGTTCGAGTTCTGAAGATGAGAGCAATGCACTGTTTACCGCTCCGCAGCCTGATGCGAGGCCCGTCACCCATCTTACTGCTGATGAGTTGCAAATGGTTTGTGATTCTGGAAAATCCTAGAATTATTTAAATGTATTTAGGCCTACTGCCCTAGCTGTGCAAACTTTAGACATCTAGCTCTTAGTCCATCATATAATTATGAAAATAAAACACTTCAACATTTTAAACCGCGACATATATTAGTTAAATGTATTTACAAATTATTTTAAAGACCGCCCGACGTTACGGATACTTTGCAGTTCTGTGGTCACGGGGAAACTAAATATGGAAGGTGTCCCTAATATTAAAGTAAAAACTGCTACGCTAGCGCCATCTGTTCCGTCGTAGTTGGTATTTGGCGAAACTGGCGGGGGCCTTGCACGATTGTTAGATGTTATAATTAAAATAAGTTTAAATAGTGTATTTCGCCTTTTAAACCGTTTAAGTTTTTTATTTAAATCTTTACTACTCGAGTAAACTACAGACTAGATTTTTTCCAGTTATTCACAATTCACTGAGGCCCTATCGCAGATAAATACTGCATGGCCTTCCTACAGATGTTGCACATAACATAGTGTTTTCAGACCGTTCTTAACCTGCATTTTGATCTTTTCAGCTCCGAGAAGCTCGTAGACAAGAGCAAGCCAACAATCCTCACTACTTGAAGGATGACTCGCCTCGGTCCTACCAGCAGGACGACGTGCCCATAGCGGAGATAGCGTTAGAAGTACCGCTGCAAGTGCAATGTAAGTGCAACATATGTTTTTTTTTTTTCAATAAAACAGTAGAAATCAATAATCTATAATAAACAAATGTATAGGCCATATAAAAATATTCCAACATAAAAATATAAAAAATTCCCGCCTGGGTGTTAGTTACTTATACTCCTCCGAAGCGGTTCGGCTGATTTTTATGAAACTTAATTAATTTATTATTATTTTTTGGATTTTTTTATAATGTACAATTTTTCAATAGTTTAATCGTAATTTAATCATTTTCCATCTCGCTCCGTAACTGATCAATTATCACTTAGTTAGTTATGTCACTTTTTGCCCAGAAACAGCAAGGAGAAATTCTCTTAGAATATTTTTCTATCGGTTGCCAGTTAAAAAATATTTAATTATTTTGATATTTATTTTTCATAAGTCACACTCAGAACTTTTCACTATTAAGGAAACGGCAATTAACCATGCTAATATAGGTGTATAATATGTTTTCTAAAAAGGTTAGTTGACATAGTGGCATAATAGTACATTATGATATAAGTGCGGTAAGTTGAAAATTAAATAAGTGATAAAAACCATACAGCGAAAAGAAAAAGCGCGCGGAATTATTTATACTTGTCCACAAATAAGCGATGCGCGCGCATCAACTTTTTTTTTAGGCAAAGGTACAAAAACAGCCAGTATTACTAATAAAGTAAATTAATATTTTTGTGTTTTTGTTATAGAGAAATGGTTGTAATTTATTGTCAAAATTAATTGAATTAAAGAATTAAATGTTTATTTGTTATATTTTATTTCCCAACGTTAATTTTATATTATATATAATTTTATATATTGTCCACTTTCTTGACATAAAACCTCTTTGCTAAGATTTTTAAAAGTATCGTTCATTTTTAGACGGAGTATCTTAACATAGCCTTTTACATTACATTATCGCACAAGTACGTAATGAGATACATTACAAAATTGCTGTAATTACAACCACTTTACGAGCAAATATGTCATAAAAGTATTTTTTGTTCCAGCAAAAAGATCTGATAAGTACTTAGTAACGAAAGAGAGCAATAAGAAGACAAAGAAAGAGAAGCGACACTCGAAAAAGCGCAAGAACAAGACTCAGAGACATTCCACAGAATCTGACAGTGAAGGTATATTTTGAAAATTACTACTTTATTATGTCCCATTTTAATTTAATTAGGGACTACGCAAAATCATTTGATAATACCAAAACATATTTCAATTAAGACGATTAAACAAGTTGCAAACTCAAGTATATTTGTAAAAGTGGTCGCGAAAGTCTTATACAATTTAAACTTTATTCCTGAGAGTTTAAAATTCCTGATTTTTTATTTTAAGTTCAAAAAGGTACTTCAGACAAACATTTACTGCGTGTAAAACCTGTGTAACAATGTAAATAACCCACAACTGTGTTGTTTGTGAAATCGAGTCCATAAAACACCTTTCTGAATCTGTCATTCAGGGTTACCTGAGCGAGATAGCTTGTTAGCAATAAGGCCGCCCATTGTACTTCAGTTTAGTATATAAATCTCATTTGTGTTGTTGTTTTTATCTATTGTATACTAAAGTGTTGATAAATACATAAATTACCAAATACTGTGTGTAGTTTGCGCTAATAAGTTAACGGTTTAAAACGCGAATTATATTAGTTAAACTTAATAATTAGCCGTGGGTCTAAGAGACGTAGGAATTAGGGTAGACAGTCTCCGTGTAACCACGCACTCGAAACGTCGGGCCTTAGTCAAAATATGTTTATCTAATATATGTCGTGTTTTTAATCGTTAGTGTTTTATTAAAATACATAAATAATGTAAGCCATTTATGATATATTGGTCAACGCAGATGCAGACGAGGCCATTGTTTCCCGCCGACCAGCAGTAGAGACTGGTGGAGAGCTACCCGAAGGAGCTGCGCCCTCCGATGAAGAACCTCAACCAGCGTCTACTGATCCCCACCGTGCTCTAGACCTAGACCTCGATATGTATGTGTATCTTTCAATACACCAATTTATTCTAAAAAATTCTTTATCGTCAAAAAAATTTACTACACTTTACAATTTACACTAGGATTACCTATTAACAAAATTATTTACAAAACGCTTACACATGGTCACATTTTCAGACCACTTCGTGAAGAGGAATTACTGGTGACGAGAGTGAAGCAATATCCCGCCCCGGGGGGTGAACTGATACTCGAAAAGAAAAAAGATAAGAAGAAGAAGTCCTCCGATAAAAACTCGACTGAGAAGCCCGTAAAGAAGAAGAAGAAAACCTCTAAGCACACCAAAACCGCGGAACTAATACCGGAATTGAAGAGCGAGACCTCTGATAACTTAGTAGTTAATAATATAAGTAATGACGTGGAGGGCGCGGGCGACGTCCCGCCCAACGCGACGCAGGTGAAAAACAAGACTGAAAAACATAAGTCTAAAAAAGATAAAGACTCGAAGAAGAAGTCTAAGAAAGGTGAGTAAAATGCTCAAGTAATATTAACATTTATTTTTATAAATTTATAAATCTTTTGCGAACGGTGTCAGGGAGGATACAAAACATTAAAAACATCTATTCAGATTAAAGAAAATTGACGTTACGGGAATATGGACCGGCATCAACAGCGATCATGCTGCTTAAACCAATTGAGCTACCGTGTCTTACATGTCATTGTATAATGTCTTCAACCCTTCAAAAACTCAATTACAATATACATTCGGCAATGTAATTTCAACCCTTAACCTACATATTCACGTCACATTTTTTAAGCTAAATTGATTTTATTCATATATGGTGACATGATTCAATAATGTGTAAAAATATGTGTGAAAGTTTTGGAAACAAAGTTAATGATTGGGAATTTCTTTATAGTTCGTGTTTTATGTGTATTTCAGATAAGCACGAAACGAAAACGGGGTACGAGGAGGCGTTAGGTATTTCTACGCCCAGCAAAGAAGTCATTTAGTGCCTGGCATAGACACTCCCCCCTGTCAGATGCTGTCTCTCAGTGCAATTGTTTATTTGAACAATTAGTTATTATTGAATATATTTTATAAGAATGATTTTAATTCAACTTAACGATGTCCACTAAACGTATATTTCTATTCATGTTTAGACCATAATATTAAGTATGTATAATCATGTACAGTTATGAAAGATTATTAAAGTTAAAAGCGATTCGTTTACTTTGAAATAAAGCTAATTTCTTCATGTTTCACTGCGTTTTCATTCACTTTTCAAAATATTTTTCACTTGAAATTTAATAAAATTAAAATTTATTAGTCATATGTTCGATTTTCAAAAGTAATTAATGCTTAATTATTGAATTATAAAAATTTCATTTATAATCATATGACACCTAGTTAACTCAAAAAAAACTTCAGCTGGAGAGAACTTAAGTTTTGGTTTCGTTGCTTTGGGTAAAACCAATCAACCGGCCGTAAGTTCGATACATTTTGTTTAAATTATTTTATACATTTTCCGAAATCATCGTCTGAAAAATTTGGACATAAAATCGAAATTCCATATGTAAAGTGTAAAACCGCGTTTCTGTCTCTGCCAATAGATTTTAGAATGTGCAAAGCCAAAATAGGTAGAGAACGCATCAGTTGTGTAACTTCATTACTTACAATTTGAAGGTAGTCTGTCATAAATAAACCACCACAACACTTGTAGAATGTAGTATACTCGATCCAAATGATTTATTATTATTAAACAGGAAAATTAAACTGAAAAATGTTACAAAAGCAATAATGGTAAAAAAAAAGTTCTCATGACGTCACTTTCGTCTTTTGCGTCTTCCGTGGCTGGGAGCACAGGGGTCGCTGCACCCCCCTCCATCGCTCGCGCCACTACCGCCACCTGGTTTCGATTTGCCCATACTTATTGCTACCTGTTATTGGAAATTATTATTAAAAATGCTACTGTGTGTTTGTTTGTCATCCTACGACGTTCATTTGAAGCGTTTGTTTGCTTGCTCATATGTATATTATCATGGAGGGAACTATTGAGGATTACTTACACCTAATAGAGCGAGTAAAGTCAGAAATAAATATATTATGATTGAATAATAATGGACAAAACCCTAAAACTATTACTACATCAGTTTTAAGTTTTCGTTTTATACTTGTTACAATAGTCTCATAATAAGCTAGCAACTACATATAACGAGTACTCGACTAAAATTTGCAATCCACTATAACATTCCAATTACAACGCTACGAATGGTGTAAATTTCGAGTCAGTTTGATTTCGACTCGTCCACAGCTCACCCAAGAAGCATATCACTAATGGTACAATAAAAGTCGTGAAACGTTTATTTTAACTTTAATTAGAGTGTGATTACATCATATTACATATTCAAGAAATAAATATCACTCAGGTATATAAACCTTGTTGTACTTTAAACGCGTTAATGAAAAATAAATGAATCTATCTACAAAGGAACATACAAGTCGTTTAATAATACTTAATACTTTTTATTGCGCAGCTACACGTATTAGCAATGTAACAAATCTACATCTAAAACAAATACTATATGATCATATCACTAAGTTGCTGATTTTACCATTTATAATACATATATGTAAACATTCAATGTTTAGTTTTGTAAATGAAAAGTGTACACATCATATTGTACACGTGAGTACAAAAAGGGGGCAACCCATAGTGTCTTTTTGCAATTCTATTACTTTGAAATCTGACGTCATATTAAGTAAGGGGGGGTGTCACGTGACCAGGACGGAAGGGGAATCTGAAATTCCATCATGATTTACGGATAGCCCCTTATTGTTAACAGACATGGAGACTGGGCTTTTAAATATTAAGTATACATTCCAATTTCTTAAATACACTGTCAAAACAACTTAAACTAGTGAAGAATAAATTAAAACGCGACGACCAAGTAAGAACTTGGGGCTCCGAGTATTTTAATGAAACGAGGAACATAAACAGAGCGGTTGAAAAGCACTAGTGTAGGTTGACTAACAATGCACGACACAACAATTGAGTTATAACACTTTTACTTAAAATCTATTTGATTCGAATAAATAATAACTTCTAGAATTTAATCACCTCAAATCATTAGGTGCGATGAGATTATATAGTGATGTTTTAAGAGGTGAAAGCTTTTGGCGGGCTGGGTAGTGTCCAGGTCTTGGACTGGCAGGTACCATCCTGTCACTAGATCGTCCAAATACAATAAATATGAAATCCAATGGACATAAGGATACCATTATCCGGTACAAAAAACTTCACGTCAAAATGACTAGATCTCAATGTCTTATACGGTTTATAAATAGATTTTTCTTAACTTTTCCAAATACTTATTTACTGTCTTTTATCAAAGTATTAATGAATAATAATCCAATGCAGCGTAGCAGGCCCAATCTGCTATTTACAATGGCTAGCTTTAAGGTTAATAAGGTTCCGTTTTAATTCTTGTTCGATATATTATAAGTGTTCCTTAGCATGTTGGTACTGGTACTAAGTATGTACTGGTTTGAAAATTAGCAGATATGGGACCCTTTTAACCCATTGGAAGTGACTTGATGGTACAACAGCCAGCTCGACTACCTACAGCTAACTAGTCTACTTCTCTTGCATCATCTTGGGAATATTGAGCTTGACCTCAACACCGGCTTTCTTAGCGAGCGCCACAATCTCCGACAGCTGCACCACCAGCTGCGCCGCCTCGTCGAGGTCGTCTCGTGGCACGATCCGCAGACCCGAATCGGCGATCAGTTTGCGAGCCTCATTCACTTTGGTACCCTAGAAACAGATCTGTTATGAGCATTCGAGAGTTCAAGTAAGAGCCTAAGAGAGATGTATCTTCCTTAAATCAACTCACACAAGTCGAATTTTCAACACAAGATTGTACTCTTCAAGTAAAAAGTGTATCGTGGGGTACACCCCTGCACAACATTGTTTCAAGTTGTAAAAGCCGCAGTGAACTAAACAAAAACAACTATATTTGTCTTCTGCGGGGCCAGGGCAAGATTAAAGCTACAAGTATATAATCTAAGGTTTAATTCAATTTAGTAACTTCTTTTTTTACTATATTGACAATCATCACCTCACCTCACATTAATAAATGACATTTGATTTGAGGTTGATTTGATACCGGAGAGCAAGTAGCTAATTATACACGGACATAAATATTTAGTGCCATAGAATCGAACTTGCGGTCTCGCTAATTGTCAGGTATAGACATATAAATAGAGTTGGAATATTTAAATTCACGATTCAAAATATGTAATGTAAGCTATAACGACCGAAGCCATTATATAAACATAAGATAAGATGCATTACTGTAATCTTATTTATAAAATCACACGAGAATTTTATTAGATTTTCACACCACGTAACCGTTATTACTCAAAAAAAGATTAGCAAAATAAATTTCTTATATGAACAATTTGGAATTCAAACTAAAATTTTAGCGAGAATGTGAATAGTGTGACAGTCACTATCAATTTATTATATACTAGCACTAGGCATCAATTTTAGAATATAAAAAAAACATTAACCGCCTCCTTGGCTGAATGGTAAACGAAAGAGTCTCGAGAAAAATAAGTTCCAATCAGGAATTAGTGAAACGGACACAAAAATGTGTCTGCTCCATGTCGATATAGGATTACACACATAAAAAATGTCAGCTGTATAATTTAGTCTAGTGCGGTTCACTGAAAAAAACTCAAATACTCATAAAACAGTAACTCGTCGTCCTACATTGAGCAAAGTATAAAAATTCTCACCTGTAAGCGTACAATGACTGGGATCTGAATGTCGAGGTTCTTAGCGGCATTGATGATACCCTCCGCGATGACGTCACACCGCATGATACCTCCGAAGATGTTGACCAGGATAGCAGACACCTTCGGGTCCGACAGGATGATCCTGAACGCTTCCTGGAGGTGGAAAAATACAATGGTTTCAACAAAGCGTAATTGCTTAGAAGATATTTTATAGTAGAATAAGAGCGTTTAGATTAAGGACGTGTTCTATAATTTTGTTTTAAAACATTTGCGTGTAAGGTTTGAAACGTTCTTAGCATTAAATAAAACACCCTTCAACGGTTTCCCCCACCTGCCGCCCGGAATCCCACACCGGATCCGATACGTCGGCCCCTTATTAAAATAAGTTAATATTTCGCGTTTAACCCAGTTAAAAGTGTTTAACTAAAACATACATTCTTTCATAATTACGTCCTTCGCCAACTTGTGTTAAAAATGTGTATGTTTTTAGTTATTAACAATTGCATATTTAATTAAAATTATAATTGCATTTACTTCGTCTTGGTTACAGATATCTCACGTATTATACAAAATTATATAATTGTTATGTATAGCTAAAATTAAAGTAAATGATCAATTTGTTAGCAATGATAAAAAAGACAAATTAATAAAAGTCACGTTCAATATATATACTCGTGGGTGTTAATTAGTTGAAAATATATTATACATAATATATGGTGGGGGCTAGACTAATATGTTTAGGTGGTACATAGTTATCGACCTTTCTATATTGCTCAGTGGCACCACTTTATAGACTTCCTTAGCATGAAAGGTGAAAGGTCGCGCGTTCAAATAAAAAATATACAGGTGCTCACTAAACAAACTTGAATACTAATTAGCCGTATAAAAGAACTATCAATTATGTGTAAATAAAACACGTGTAACAGTTTAAATTTTAAACTTTAACTTTGGCCCATTTTAGTCCCTCGTGACCACGGCTGCTGTCTGCATACGGAAAATAAGTTGACAAACATATTTCGCGTTTTGAACCGTTAAAGTGTTTAATTCAAATGTGTACTACTGGGAAAGATTACAGACAATACTTATAATTTTTGTGGTAAAATAAAACATTGAAAATTTGTAATGCCCGTAGGGATTATACTCTGACGCAAGCGAAGCATTTTTTATCCATTACTAAAAAGTGTACAACGCAGCTAAAGAAGTTTTTATTTCAAAATCGCTACACTACAGTCGACCTAATTCATTTGATTAGTGAAGCAAAGTAATGTGACGGCCCCAGGCCCACATAACAGAGATGACCGCACTTTTTAAATATAATATTCAGTAAGATATAGACTCAATACATTTTATTCGACGTAAGCAGGAAATATTACCGAATTAATCAATCAAAGCGCAAGATATTAATGCAGAAGGCTACTCGTTTATTTTGTACTTTGGCCCGACGGGTAAAGTGCGAGAGCAGTTCAAAGACTCCGAAGCGAGATAGCGTCACGGCGACTGCTCGATGATAAAATAAATGAGCATCGTATGATTTCGAATTTTATTTAAAAATATAATTTATTATTTTTTATAATAAGGGACCGACATTGACGGATCACTCGATGGAAGTTGTGCTCTAGACCTATTTTAGCTTTTAGCATTCAGAAATCCAAATAATGAAATTGAAACGCGATTAAGCTTTACCGATGTTTCATCTGCGAACGGTGGTTCGTGACCCGGGGCGAAATTTCGATATTACCATTTAACATCCAGATTTCCAGACGACGTCCAACATGTTTCCGAAAACTTGTACATTTAAAAGCATGTTGGACCCGGCGAGGTCCGAACCCACCGACCCGTTGACGATTCATAGCTACTATCAGACGAACGCGACGGTCAATTTTTTCACATACCACCAACAAAATATTTTACGGCGTACAAAAACCAACCGGAACGCCCATAAACAGGTAAAACCACAGCATGACAATAACTTTATTTCGATACAACATATATAGTTGTCACTACGTACTTGTAAGTAAAATCAATCCGTCAATCGGACATTCTTTGTCCTATGCGGTGCATGTGGGGGAAACCGGATTTCACGAACACAACGACGATTAGAACAAATGTTTAAGGTTTAATTTAAAAAATATATACATGTATAACAATAATATGTATAAGAGCCCTATCACCCATGCTTACAGTTCATTAAAATCCGTACAGTATCTTACGTGTCAGAGATCAAACATACATATACAAAATGTGTACTTTAGTCTGGTTAAAACATACACAATAAATTTTTATTACAAATAGTACATACAGAGACAGCCTGGGCAGTAGCTCCACCACCAACGTCGAGGAAGTTAGCTGGGTCACCACCATACAGCTTGATAATGTCCATAGTAGCCATGGCCAACCCGGCTCCGTTTACCATGCATCCGATGTTACCTACATACAACATAATATACCAATAAATGGTTGGGCTTCTATTTACCGTGACCATCTCTGTAGCTCAACAAGAAGTTTGAGTCACAAAATCAACCATTTGTTTAAAAATAAAATGGAGTTGTGTTCTATTTTGTGACACGGAAATGTCCCACAGGAGAAATGGGGGCACACCTACATTTCTATTTACCTTTTAAGCAATTCAAAATTAACATATATGATAAGTAACATTATGTAATCGGATATATCAATATATGACGCAGCTAGAGACAGAGTGGCCTAAAAACAAAAACATGATTTTCAATGAGGAAAAATAAAATTAGCAATTAACTTAGGGTTAATTTTTGGTCACTGTGCTCTTATAGATTAACATTTTTAGACTATAAAAATATAAATAACTCAAGGCCTAAAATTGCAGTTAGGCTACTCTGTCTCAAGCCACCTCATATAATGAGTATAAGCAATATGTATAGTAATCTAATATATCGATATATATAAAACTCACCATCAAGAGCAATGTAGTTCAAATCAAATTTAGCAGCTTCGATCTCCTTGGAATCTTCTTGCGTGGTATCTCTTAATTGAAATAGTTCCTTCTGTCTAAACTCGGCATTGTCGTCAAAACGGAATTTGGCATCCAGGCAGAAGACTAAAAACATTTTTTATTATACCACAAACAGGGACATATTATATACAACTGTAATCTTGACATAAACATTACTTACATTTTCCTGTTATAGCATCTTCAGCGTAAGGATTGACTTCGATCAATAGCGCATCTTTCTTGAGGAAAAGGTCATACATCTTCTTTATCATGTCTGATGCGTCGGCCGAGTGTTCTTTTAGTCCAATCTAAAATATGACATTTATCTCTGTGTAACAAAATATTTTATACATAACATTTGTTTTGGTTAATTAAATTGTTAATCAACATATATAACATGATTCATTCACAGATAAAGGGTGTGTTGCGGCAGTAAGCGTTAGAGGTCCTGGGTTCAAAAATGGCAGTTGTTGGTAGGGAAGGGCACAGAATTCTTGATATACCACATACTATATAAAATGTAAACCTATATCTTCCTCACGCGAAACAAAGTATAGTTAATCGATTCTTGATTGTTGCTTCTATTCAAAGGCTATTATCACATGCATATATAAAAATTGTTTAAAGCATGTTCACCTTTTCTACAACACGTGTAACTTGGTCATCAGTTATACCAGTTTTAATGTCGATCGGTTCATATGTGATAGCATCTGGATTCTCTGCTGCAACATCCTCAATATTCACCCCACCTTGAGATGATGCAATGATTACTGGACCCTACAAGAAAAAAACGAAAAAAATATACAAAAACAATTCATTTCCTTGCTTAAAATATGTTAACATATATATTGTTTGTTTTTTTTCTTGATGTTTTGCCTACATATTAATACGATAATAAAACTATATTTTTAAGCATGTTGATAAAGTTAAAAATAACACTGCCTATAAATAATAGTAGCTTGTGTTTGTGTTAACATATGTGTGTTTAAATTTGTCGCAACCATAATTAGCACTCTAGTTTGTGTCTCACAAGTTTTTTGTTACCCAACATATATTTTGCATATTGATAAACTTACATTAAAACTTCTTTCCATCATAATGGCAACATAATATTCTTTACGGGGGAATTTCCTCTCTGTAACCATCACCATGTTGCAAATACGTCCTGCAGCCCCAGTCTGCTTTGTTACCAAGTATTGCTTTAACATTTTACCCACAATGTCTCCAGCTGCTTCAGGTCTAAAATTATAAAAATTAAATAAGCTAGGAAGAACTATATATCATATTAAATTAGAGATATTGCTGTGACTTACGTATTAACCATTCTTACACCTCCTTTCAAGCCATTTTTAAAGGCACCCCTGCCTCTACCACCAGCAAGAACCTTTAATTATTGATATAAATAAATATAAAATCAAATAAGACTTTAAATGTTATTATAAATTTCTTGTTTAAAATACCTGGGCCTTTAATACAATGTCTTTGGTATTAAGTTCCTGGGCATACTTGACTGCCTCGTCCTTTGTCTTGGCAATGTTGAATTTTGGGACTGGAATACCATTATCGCGAAGTAATGTATAACTGACATATTCATGTACATTCAGATTTCGTACTTGCTGTTTGCTTGGAATTTTATTTCCTGCAGACACTGCCAATAACTATAAGAAATTAAAATATAATTTCCTTAAAGAAACACTTTTTGTAGTGACTAACAATATGACACTAGGACACTGAAGTTACAATTTTAATGATGATGTACTTCATACATGTAAATGAAGATCAAACATTTCTAATTTTTATTAAAGCATACTCTAGGTGACGTAAGGTCTACAAGGCTGACAAGGTCGAGTTTATAAATAAAATTATATAAATGTACATAAAAGCAAAGTGATAAGCAGATAAATATTTAAAATGATAGCGAATTTTTTTAAATTGCTTTTTTTAAATATTATTCATATTATTCAAAGCTTTTCAATTATGAACAATTGACGATTTTTACGTTCAGATAATCAATTAAATTTCTAGGTTGGTAAATATAGGCATTAGACGTATAAAAAATAAAAAATAACTTATAGGGATGATATGTACCTTGGATCCATTTTTTAGAAAAATTGTTTCTGCTAAATATAAAGAACGAGGAAGTAAAGTCGCCATTTTTACTGTACAACTAATGACAAATAGTGACATAAGACGTACTTATTAATGCGCTACATATATTTTTTAAGTTATTTTACTGAATCTGGATACTAGTGTTTTGGCCATAATATTCGATTATAGCAGATAAACGATTAATCGATTTTAAATATCTACGAAGGCAAGGATACGAAAAAAAACTAATAAATTGGTCGTGAGCACAGATCATAAAAACAGATGATTGTCTGTCTTATCCCGCTTCAAATGTATATTCCCCGCCAACTTTAAATACTATTATTTTGAAGTAGACCAGTAAAAATAAATAGAAAAATTAAACACCATATTAAATTCAGAGGTGTCGCACTATTAAATAACAGCTAAGTTCATGTTAAATTTAATAACTAAATTAAAAATTTATACGACACTGGTGGGACTTGGAACTCGCGTCCACAGCCTTCCGTGTTGCTGCACTACCCCAATGATCTAATGCATCTATTCTTAATTATTCATTTTTCTATGTTCACTTCATGTAGGAACTAAACTCAAAACATAATATAATATTCATAGGCTTCTTTATTTACAAACTTTAATAAATAATTCAATGTCAAGCACTTAAATGAACAATATTTTTTTGTTGTTCTTCTGTCCAAACACCATTCCCTGAAAAATAATGTTGTTTCTCTAACATATACAATACTATACTCAACTTTTGGGACTTAGTTATTTTTGTCAAATTTATTTCACTAATTAAATGACTGATTTTATTTCTATTTTTGAGACTGTCAATAGTGTCTAGTTCCCGTTTAATTTTATTCCATGGGTACAGAAGTATTGGACAATTTTCATAAATATCTTGCACTGAGAAAAGAGTTAGTAATTTATCACAGACATACTTTACTTCCACTAGTGGAATATTAATCCAAAACGGATGTTTCTTCAGCTTCTGACGAATATCTTGGGATGAGAATTTATTTCCCAACGCTTGATTAACAGAAAATACCAAATCTTTCCCCTTACCTAGTCCATCTCCAGGAGCTTTTTGAAAAGATTCATAACGACGTCTACAGCCAGATACAATATTAAGACTCAAGCATCGTTTATTGCTATCTTTTAAATTTGTTATCCGTTTTAGTACTGTAGTGTTATAATGAATAATCTTCAAAAATCTAGGGTGATTGCAATATATATTGAATTCTGGCATTGCTCTTGTGTTCTCTAATCTTTCTGCAATAGTCTTTGGACTTAGAGTATAGATTTCTAGGCATCTAGACTGCGCTTCATCACCAATTCCATATTTTTCTAGTATTTTTTTTGTTTCCAGTAAGGAAGTATAACTCCTGGTGGCTAATTTGGGATACATTCTAATTACTTCCTTTATATCGACTCCACCTATGGTTCTAAGATAGTACAAAATATTTTTTAAGTTGTCAGGGTCAATATGTATCAAATACATATTTGACTTTATTTTTTCATTAGACATCTGCACTTGAGATTGTAATATAAATAATGTTTCATTTATAGCTTTGAGAGGTCTGTGCTGTATAGTAGGGTATGTCTTCATGCCTCTGTAAAATTCTTCTTCACTGAGATCAAGCATTAATTCCAGATACCTTTTTATTAATTTAAGTCTTATTGTATACAAAGTAGACAAGTTAACATCACCTTGTATTTGAGTTGTAAGTGATGTAGGCCATTGAGATAAACAACTTGCCAGTTTGTTTTCTATATTAACTAATGTTGATAATAAGCCCAGGCTCTTTAATTCTCCAATAGTTCTTTGTTTTATAGTCTTTAAATATGAGAGTAAGAGATCGGGTGTGATATCTTGAAATCCACATTCGTCTAAGATCCTGTACCTATTTTTTAAAGTAAGTGGTAGCATGTAAAACAAAGTAGGATGGCTGACTAAAATATCTCTCGAGTAGCCTATAGAATACAAAGTTTTAACCATTCCCTCTACACGATCCTCAGTCATTTTAGATATGTATGGTTCTTTTAATTGCATATATTTTGCTCTTTCCTTGTCGATTTTCAAATGTTTGCACAGAATTGATAAGTTATCTTCTGCATTTGTAGAAATTAATCGCATCTGTCCCCACTTTGTAAAGCGTAAGCCAAGCAACTTTTGCAGCAGCATTCTTGAAAAAAAAATCATTAATTTCTGATCATAAAATTTGTATAATATTATAATCATTAGTGTTCATTATTATAAATAATTAAAGATTATTTATTTCATTTTTAAATGTATTTATGAAATTATACATTGGTTTGACGCAAGTCTGACGTTTTAACTTTTAAGACAATTTCCAAGAGTTACAGCTGTTACAGCCTACAGATAGACGAATATAGTACAGACTATACAAGAAAATGTATCTGTAAGGCGCTACTGTACTGTATTTTTTAAATATACAAATTATATTTAGTTTTTTTATTACTATTTACAACGGATGTAAAAATTTGGATTAATTAAATAAATCTGTATCAAATTAACACAACACTAATTACTAGTTTACTAATTCGAACACCAATCTGGCAACAAAATTTATTTTAAAACATTTTTGGGCGTTGTGCTTGGTTGTTCAAAACAGCAAATTATTGTTTTATTTCCGACTCTATGTTATTATTGTGCTCTCAATGATTGTGCTGGTCACAGTTAATTTCAGATACCTATAACTTCCTAGATATTCGGCACAAATTAGATCTACATTTTCAGAAATCATGGATCATTAAACAGAGCACCAAAATTTGGATTTTACAAAGCTTTCATAACTATACAGTGTTATTATAAAATTTTATAAGCGAGACTAAATACAATGGTTTCAAAATCGAAGACCGGGTTATTTGCCCTTGGATTTTTTACTTTTGCTTCTTTATTTATTATTATTTCTTTTGTCAGTCCTTATTGGCTAGTAACTGATGGGAAACTAAAGAATCCGAAATTTATAAGAATAGGTTAGTGCAATATTTTTGTGTTTAGTAATGTTAACAAAAGATGAATTACCATGACATCTCTTATTGTTTTAGGTCTATGGGAAGTTTGCTTCAATGGCTTCGAAGAAGTACATCATTGGTATGACACAGTGTTCAAAAATTGTTGGTGGATATTTGAAGAAGAATACTACATCATTCATGACATACTCTTACCTGGATTTTTTATTGCTACCCAATTCTTCTTTACAATAACTGTTTGTTGCATCATTCTTTCATTTTTCTTGCTGTACATTTACTTGAGAAAAGAGGAAGATGATGATAATTATGTTGCACTTCTGTTGACATTTGGGACCACTCTTGTTATTGGTGGTAAGTAAAGTGAAATCATATTTTCCGTGGTGGGGCCTGAAGTGAACACATTATCAGTTTACAGGCAAGTTAATCAGACTTTAGTGCCCTGCCTAGTTGAAATATTCGACTCCCCATACTATCCCTTGACTTTTCACACTAAACAAAAAACCTAACTATCAAACTATAGAGGCAGTTACTCTTGTGGTATATGATGTTATGATATGTGATGTAATTTATAACTGCTTTATGTTTTATTTTAAACTAAGGGAAACTAAATTATCTGCATCTTTTTGCTTCACTGACTAGCTTTATTTATAGGTATCCAAGTTGTTATGGCTGGACAGGTATTATTCTGTTTCTTCAGGTGGTTAGTAAGGATAGTATAATATATTGTATCATTTATTACAGGTTTTTCAGGGTTGGTATCTGTTATTACATTTGGAGCCCGTGGTGATGGAAGAGACTGGATGCCCCACTGGGAACATAATGATCTAGGATGGGCATATGCTTTAGGCGTTGTAGGAGTGATATTCCTATTCCCTGGTGGCATTCTGTTCCTCATTGAGGCGAGAGTCAGGAAATACAAACGATTACATGAAATGCAAAGTAGAGAACCTTCGTCTTATACTATGCAGGAAAGGAAGGTTGCTTTCCCTGGTCACACAGATATTTAAATCTTATGTTTAATTTTTATAGAATCCGTCCAGTATGAAGACTTTTTTTACTAACAAGATTATTCTTATTAGCTTAAGTTTAATATTTTTTTTAACAAAGCTGTTAAATAATAAATGACGTTTCTTGATGAATTTGTATTTTATTTAAAAATAAATTGTGCATTCAATTACATAAATTTTTGAAATTTAAATTAACAAAAAAAAATATAACTACTACAAATTAAAAGTATCAGGAACAGTAGTTTTACATGTCAGGGATGCTCTCGCGCACTCAAAACCTGTTGAAATACAGATTTCTTCATTCTTGTGTTGCAAAAAAGCATGAATAAACCCACTAGTAAAGCAATCCCCTGCTCCAGAAACATTTTCTACCCTATTAATATTGTGGGTAGGGTAGAACTTTACATCTAATTCATCCATTGTTGTATCTTTATGTTTGACAACCATAACACCTTTAGATCCCATTGTAATAATTAGGGATTTTACATATTTTAAAACTATTTTTGATAGTTCAACTATTTGAAATGTATCATTATCTTTTATGGTAACGTTCTGTGATTGGGGTTTTAAAATTAATGCTATTTCTTTTAGTTCTGATATGTTTGGGGAAGCGAAGGCCACGTTGTATTTGTGTTTTAAAAACGGTTTAACCGCTTTTCTTCGGTCAGTAGGTTCGAAGAAAACTGAGAACAAAAATCTTAATTAGATAAAACGGCCTGCAGAGCTGCCAAATTAACAATAAGTAGAATTAAGACTAAGATTTTATATTAGTATGAAGTTTAACAATTCCATTTCTCAGCGCTAGCATACATATTCTATTGGTATTCCCGCTATATTAAAAATAAACATTTTATAATAATCGATTAATATCTACTTTCGATTCGATACCAAGTTCTCGATGACAGACTTTTTCATAATCTATGGCATGACTAGGTCTGCCGTGTATCTATGGCTTTAAATATTCTCTTTAGACTCCACCCAAAAATTGAAGCCAGTTGAAGCTGTTACAATATTGTTAATGTTTGGTTTCGTATTAGACTCGACAGTTTTATTTTGGTGAATCAAACGTTAAAATATGAACTTAAATTTATTGAACATTATCAATAATTAAGTTTAAAATCGTTAATGATTAAAACAATAAAGAATTTTAGTGTTCTCGTAAAGTGTAAACAGTAAAAACTTCTCAAGTATATCGAATTTAATTAAATATACTGTACGTTTTCGATAAATTACTGTGTACCGAGTCTACAAAACTAAGGTAAATTGTTTAAATTACAATAGTTCTTACTTATTGTTTTACATTTCTACAACCATTTAGAAAACAACAAATTAATAATTTCCCTTGCAATCATTATACATCAAAGTTGGAAAATCATCCTAATAATAGTAAAAATACATTACTTTTTTACTAATCTGATAAGCCAATAAGACCCTTATTTTGTAGTAATGCTTATTAACTATACTAAAATCCTGTTATGTGCTTTCAATTCCGAGGAAATATATGTTATTTTAGCAAGAGTTTAAAGCAAATATACTGGTTAAGGTTTTTTTTTATTTTAGTCCAACACACATAGTCTCATCAATTTCACGATGTTGGTTTCTTTTTTTTATCTTATCATTAAAGTTTATGTTAACTTATTTAATTGGAATAATAATATTTTAATAAAATATAAGAGAATACTAAAACTTTTTCTTGAAGTGGAATTAGTTAACAATTGAAAACATAACACCCTGTTTCTCTTACGAAGCAGACACATTTATCTATCTATATTTTATAACAGGCAGACAGCCGATCTTACTGGATACTACTGTATCCCATAAGACTAAAACTATTATCAGTTGTGAAGGCACCAACTCTTAAATACAATATTAATTTTGAAACTTGAATACTAACCTCTTTTCCTCTCCTTCTCTCTACTTTCCTTTTCTACTTGGGTTGCCTGGAAGAGATCTCTTGTTAGAGAGAAGGCCGCCCATTGTACCCCATATTTTTAGTACATATATAAGTCTTTTTTATATTTTTGTTCATTCTTTTTTTGTACAATAAGGTGTAAATAAATAATTAAACCCTCTTTACAATATACAGATATTAGAGCCCTGCCAAAGAGATTAAAGGTCTAATACAATATATGTAATAAATAATATGTAATAGACATTTTTGTTTTTGACATTTCATTACTTGTTCTAACCAATAATTTTCATTGGCTGCACTAGGCACACTTACGGTCACTTAAACCTTTATAGATACACAAATCCTAATTACAATACACAGATATTAGTGTCTTACCAAAGTAATACATACATTACAAGAGATGATACGTTTAATATTATTGATTTCAATGTTTTATTACCGGTTGTAAACAATAATTTTAATTGCTTTCATTAGGCTTGCGGTCACTTAAAGATAGATACTTAGATTTGCCGTTGTATCATTGATACCTAAGGTTGTTTAACCCTGAACAGCAGACATTCTCACAGTGACTAACGCGTGTGAACCTTTTAGCATTGTTATTGGTCGAGTTTTATGTTGAATTGCCAAAAGTACCTTCGCCACACGTTTAGCGTAGGTTACGAAACTTCTGTTTGCTATTCATCTTTCATGTAACCTCGTTTCAGGTTTAGTGTCTTGTGTTACAAATACAGTAATGGGTATACTTTGTCTTGACCGATCAAGGTTAAAATGATTTACGTACCTAGTTGTCATTATGCTTTGAGCTGTGTAAAGTTCTAGTCTTTAAACTACTTTAGTTTAATGCTCCCAGTATATCTATACTAAAATATAAAGCTGAAGAGTTTGTTTGTTTGAACGCGCTAATCTCAGGAACTACGGGTTTGTTGGTTATACATCGCGATTAGATTTATAGGCAAAGAAACAGCCGGGAAAGGAAAAAAAACAGGGAAAAATATTATACTTCCTTGTGGGTTGTTCGTTGCGTACGCTACGAAACGGTCAAGATACCCACAAAATATGTATCAAAGAATGACACTTCTTCAAATGATATCAAAAAATGTCCGCGTCGGTATTTGTCTATTTATTAAGATTAACACGTAAGAACGACTGGACACGAGCGACATCGTGGAGAACAGCTAAAATTTATAAATACCAAGAGGAGGATTGCAAAAAAACAAAGTTTGTTACTCAAAATAACTACTCTACGCGGACGAAGTCGCGGCGATAGCTAGTTATGTTATAGTTATGTTATCAATCGAATAAGTACCTTAAAACTTTTCGTAGCGCTTGATGGAACTCTCGAAGATTAATTAATAATTTCCCCGTTTGTTTCATCGCTCCTATTGGTCACAGCGTGATTTATAATCTATATCCTAAAGCTTTTCTATCTGAATGGTCCAACCAACAATTTTTTTGAAAAAATATTTTTTTTCAATTCACAAAAACAAACAAACAAACAAGCTTTATAATATTCGTTTAAATATATTACATATTTATTCTATTTATACTAATATTATAAATGCGAAAGTAACTCTGTCTGTCTGTCTGTCCGGCTTTAACACCGGAACTACTGAACTGATTTCAATGAAATTTGGTATACAGATATTTTAGAGCCTGAGAAAGGACATAGGCCAAATAAGGGTTGAAAAAGGGGATAAAAGTTTGTATGGAAATTCATGGTTTTTGAAGCTAGAACAATGAAACTTTCTTCTTTGGCTTTTTGGGAATGGGAGTGAGTGTAGAATTGAGAGTGGGAGTTAGAGTAGGAGTGATGTGAGGTGAGAGTGTTGCGGCGAAGTAGCTCTTACAACATAGATTGGCTGCCTTAAATGCGCCCTTACATAAATTAATAAACAGCCTAAATAATTAAAAATTCTACCACAAGTCACTATTCCACGCGGATGAAGTCGCGGGCACACCTGTAGTATATACGTAGATATAACTTTGACAATACCCCTCGATAGATAAATTTCCAGAGAACAAGTGTGACACATGGTCACATAAGTATAAATTAAATAATTAATGCGATTCGTCGTTACAGCTGGACTAACTACGATTTCTGTATTATCTTTTCACAGGAACCATGAGAAACCGGAGCCTCGCTGGTAATTGCGGCATTGCCGTGTTTGTGATCGCCCTTGTCACGGTGGCATTGGCATTCGGTACGCCCAATTGGCTAGTCAGCGACTCTAGGATTCGCGGGGCCAAAATGGAACGGTGAGAAAACAATTGGATAGTAATCATTTACAGAAAACACTTTTAACTGTACAAATGAAAAATCGATTTTAGATTAAAACATTGTTACGACATGGGCACCTGGGCACTTGAACAAACTTGAACACGGTAGCCTAATTGGTTAGAGTTACAGTACGGAACGCTGTGGTCGCCGGTTCAAGTCATGCCCGTGTCGTAAAAATGTTTTAATCTAAAATCAATTTTTCAATATAAAATCGATTTTTTATTTATATAATGCCATCATGTGCAATGGCACGTGGAAAATATTAAAAATACAAAGATGACGTATATAGAGGGTAAAACTAATTAAAAATAAGTTAACTGATATAGTTCTCATTCTAAACCGTTAAAAGTGTTTTATTTAAACTACTCGCGTAATTCTAAGCAAACCACAGCCTAAGATGGACACACTAGCTATTATCTAGGCTTTACCTTGTACTTAGTTATTAAATAAATCGACATTCTTGTTCGCTCAGAAAAATAAAACGAAAATGCATAGAGATTGGTATGTTAGGTCATAGAAGCATAATTGACGGTAATTATTGACTTATTAAATGAATTAACAGTAGAACAAAATATATAAACATGTACCTTTACATTTGGTTGCCTGGAAGAAGCGCTGTTTAGCGATAAGGTCGCCAATTATATAATTATAAGATAGTCCATAAGTTTTTTTTAAATATGTAAAACATTCCTATGGTGTTTATAATAATAGTTTAATAAAATTAATTAATTAAATTGGTGAGCCCGTACGAGACTTTCTAAGTTTTGGTGAAGGTGCAAAAAACCTTTGCCAATTCCATTTTCTGATAGAGGGTAAATTTATAAAATCTTATTTCTTTGCTTAGCCTTGGATTATGGAGTCACTGCTTTAGATCGTTACCTGATCCGCTGGACCAATATCAGAGAAGGTTCTTTGTGGGATGCCGCTGGGTGTACGATCCGTTTACCACGGGTTACGATAAGATACGTGGTTATTTACTTCCAGGTACGATATATATTTGATTAACCGCATTAACACACGTTTAATTAATGTTTGTCGCGTTTTAAACCGTTAAAGATAGTATTTAATTAACCACATAAATAAAAATTCTTAACGGTGTCAAACGCGAAACATTCCAATCTTATAATTGTTCATTTATTTTAAGCCGATCGATATCAGCCCATGAATCCAAAAAGTGAATTTATATCGTTGGTTAAAAGTGGTTATTATTAAAAAACAACATCAACTTCGTTTCAATACAAACGAATAGAGCAATCTAACAAATAACTTATAATCTCATGGATTAGGAACATCGAAAAAAAAACACATTGTTTACGCTGTGAAGTCTTAAGCCATCGCAAATTTATTGCAAGAGGTCAAGTGTCGGTAGAACTGGACGAGCGAAATCTTTTTTGTCGTAAAACATTGTTACACGATTGTTCTACAGATTTCTCATGAACCGAAATAGCTGAAATGTTCAATGTAATGAAAAAAACACTTGCTTAATTGAAAGATTTTAATTACACTTAAAAAAATTTAACACTAGCTACTAACACTAACACTAACACTAGTAGCTAGACTTGGGGTTTCGAGCTGTTCGATCATCGTTAATAACTATGACGTCGGGTCAACGGGTCGCGGGTTCTGTTGGTGTGCGACACTTTAAAAAATATATTTTTATATGAAACATGTCGGACTTTTTCTGGACATATGACATTTCATGGGTGGTAAGAATATTTAAATAAGTAACGAGAAAATACCGTCTTTCACAAATGAAGGCCGTGAGGTATAAGTATATCCCCGTATGGATTTCAGTCCATGGATTTTTAATAACCAAAGGCAAAATCAACGACGCATCACCTTTTACGAAGTCAATTTCATGCTTGTCCTATATAACGTATGTCATATATAAAAACATTACTTAAGTTTTAAGAGAACAGGGTAACCGAAGTAACCAGATAACGCGGATGTAGACCAATTGACATAGTTAAGAAAGCTATCGATAATCGTACAAGAGTATTACATCCTCATTACTATTGTCAGTCTGAATGTTACGTACAATAAAAAAAATCAAGTATGATTAACATTTATATAATAAAGTTTGGAAAAGATATGATACTTTAATTATACACGTTGGTAATCATAAAACAACATATTTCTGAATGTAAAAATGTGAAGTAACAAACAATATCTTTTTAAACCTTACGACGCAACAAATATTCACTTTGAAATAGATTTTTTTTTTCATATAATAACGTTGTCTAATCTTGAACTTCAGTTCTTTCCAGTGTAAATAAACTTAGTTACAGCGCGATATTATAGTTGTGTGCTATTTTTTTTCAATCAAACATATTCTTCTTTTCCAGCCTTCATGATAGCGACCCAGTTCTTCTTCACCGTATGTCTCATCGGCGTGCTAATATCAACGATATTAGTATTAATATTCTTCCTATGTTGTGGACCGGATCAAAGTAAATTTGAAATACTTATCAAAAGCATAGGATACACTATGTTAGTTGCAGGTAAGGAACATGTAATTTTTTACGCAGTCGGTCAAACGGTCTCGCAGTTCACTTGGCAAAGGGTAAAATGCTTCAGAGATATCAACAGACTCGATCGATATAATTAAGATGGTTTATCATTATCCAACCTATATTGTCTTTGGATATTCGTAAATTCATTGACTGAAATCGAAACATAAGTTCATGAATTGTGCCGAATTTCAATATTTTCAACTGTAGACTAATTTTTTTTTTTAATTTTTTACTAATTTAATTGACGATCAGGCTGGCTGGTTATGAATTAAAGCTATTATTATTTTATTATATAAGCGTATCAATGCATTATTAATATTTATATAATGCATAATACATATATTTATAAAAAAATAATTTATATCCAATGCTTTATATTTCAGGGATAAGTGGAAGTATAGCGGTGATTGTTTTTGCTTGCACTGGCAACACTGACGGCTGGATGCCGGACCACGCAAACAACTATTTAGGTAAAATTAACATAATAGGGCAACATATTGTAGCCTTAGTTTTTAAGTTTACTAGACACAAAGTTACCAGGTAGTCAATTTGTGAAATGCTAGAATTACCGTCATTTTGAACGAATATGACTCGAGTTCCTGAAATTAGTTAAACATATAAAAAAGGACGCAATTAAACAAAACATCTGAACGGTTTAAAACGCGATATATTTTAGTTACACTTATTTGAAAATTATTCTAATATATAACGCGTTTTAAAAAGTTCAAGTGGTTTTATTTTATGCTTCTTATATAACGGCTGTTAGATGAGTACAAACTGTTCACAATATTGGTTAAAATAATCTAAATAAAACAAGCTTACAAACCATTTACATATAATAATGAAAAGATATGTGAATTAATAAGAAGACAACGATATGATTTAAATGGACCTTAAGGACATTAATAGTCGCTTCTTTTACATATGAAAAATTTATCATTATCTTTTATAGGTTGGTCCTTCGGATTGGGCGTAGTGGGGTCTGTCGCTTGTCTAGTGACAGCGGCTCTATTTCTGACAGAGTCAAACATACAAACAAAGAAACGCCGGCGGTTCAAGGAGTCTCAGGCGCGCTTCGAGCTAGAAGAAGAGTCGAAGGCGTAAGCAGAATATCCAACGCCAAAACGTAAAACTCTTTGGTGCCTTATTACGATATATGTCTCACATATATTAACCTCCTGATACCCAAGATCTTCTCGTTTCTCCTTCTATCAGTTTGCCTGCTTGGCAATAGTGGTAGCAATTTGGGATCCCCACCAGGTCTAACTTGTTGAAACTTTGGATATTAAATAGGTAGTAGGAACATCGTAATGCCGTCCGGGTAACGAACCACAGATGAAAAAACCGAGAAGTGTAATCGCGTTTCTATTTCAGCCTCTGGATTTCCCAATATCCAAAATGTGACAGAACATCGTGTCAAGATTTTATAGCTACAGATCTCCCATTAAATGAACCCAATGCTTGTGTGTTCTCCTCTATTATAAATAAGGGAACCGATAAGTCTAAGTTCTCCTGTACTTTTAGTGGTTTTAGACTTTAAATGTTTTTGCTTAGCGTTATTGATAGATAATTTGATCAATACTTGATTAAGAAAGAAATGGTTTTCAGGGGGTTAGTAAAGCATCACTATTAATATTACAAATATGTATTCTTTAGGTTTACAATGTTTCTGATATAAAGATCTATCTAAGGATTGTTTAAATACAGAGCGCCATTTAGGTATATAAGAATTTTTAACACTTAGTGTAAGATCCACCGATAAGCATATACTTGTATTATTTGTACATAAAGCAGAAGTTTTGCATATCTTGATAAATAATTCCGTCCAATTTTATCTCTAAGAATCAGTGCCGTCCTCTTAATGTTCGTCCAATATGCTTAAGATATTTGTTTTTTTACGATGTTGCTTTTTTAGATCAAATTTTCATAAAAAATATATGTACTAATTCTGGCAACACATAATATAAATGTGACTACCACACTGCCACATTTTTTGCACATAAAATATTAAGATATTAATGTACCTAGTTCTTAGTACATAACATTACATTATTGTGTTTATACATCATGATATATGAATCACTTCTCTATGTTGTTTAATGACATACCTTATTAGAGCCAAACATGATATATTTTTTTTACTAATTAGCTTAATTGTATTTCTATATTATATTGTTTTTTAAAGATGAATCGACATGTTATTCATGCCGTTGTTAGTTCTGTATTGTATTTTAATATAATAAAAACTTGTACTGCGTACATGGATAACTATGAAGTTTTTTTTTCGATGATACCTTTTTTTCCTTTACTCTGTAACTATACAAAGTCAGCAAAAATTAACCTATATATATCTACTAACTTATATATCTTTTTAAGTGTGCCTAAACGCAGGATACAAAAAAAACAGCAAACGGTGAAGAAAAATAGTCTGTTTAATTCATATAACCTCCAGTACTAAACTATTAAATTTCGGATATACATTTTTGATTTCAAAAATATTTAATTTCATTGGTAATTCTATACTTGTATGTTAACGTAAAAACCACATTAAGCCATAAACATACATCTAATGCAATGAAATCGAATGTTAATTATCGATTATTGTAAGAATCGAGTTTGACAAAAAGCACGTCTCCACGATTGGCTTAAAGGTCTCTTTACCACGCCATTAAATTTCATTAAAAAACATGAATATTTTTGTTTCTTGATTCTTCAAAGTTGAATTTGATATTTGGAATCGTTGTAAAGTTATGAATTGGAATGTGAAATTATTTAACAAATACAATACCACCGATTAGTGTTTTGAATAAAAGGCTTGTTTAACTTTTACATATTCAAAATGACGGCCGCTAATAACGAATACCCTAAAGCGTCCAGTAAGTAAACCGGGCACGCCCAATAATTTTTATTTAGTTTAAACTTTTATTTAATGAACGGAAACATTACAGTCCAAAACTTGATCTAATAAACTTTAATAAGAAGTAAAATAATAATAAAAAAAACCTGGCTTAAATTTATAGAGTAATCATTTGGCTCAATGTAAACAAACAACCCTTTATTACACCTTTAAGACACAATGACTTGAATCAAATCTTAAGTAAATATAACATTTCAGATGCTACTCTGATTGGAGCATCAATCACATATGTGGCTGGATTATTTCTCCTCCTATCCTTTGCTGGGCCCTACTGGATAGAGTCATATCCAGAAATGTTTTCATCCTTCAAACGCATGGGCCTATGGGAATATTGCTTCGATCGGTTCCGCTTTCCTCATTACCAGTTTGACAAGTTGTTTCACGGATGCCATTACATCTTTAGCCAGGTACATTAATTTAACTAGAATGCTCTAAATATAGAATAAACATGATTAAAACATCTGCTCCATATTGATAAGAGATTTCAAGTTTTATTAAGTAGGAGAAATTTTGCTTAACTACCATTTACTATTTTCCAGGAATATTATGTGATCCGCGAATGGCTACTTCCAGGCTGGTTAATGGCGGTACAAGCATTTGTCACTTTGGCTTTTATGCTCACATTCTCAGCTCAGGTTTTGTTAGCCTGTGTAATCGTTAGAATGCCGTTGCGCAATGTGTTGAGATATGAATGGATATATGTATCTTCAGCATTTCTTATGATTGCTGTCTCAAGTAAGTATTGAAGATATTGGGTATATCTTTAGACCTGGTTTATGGGGAATAATTATTTTATAATACTGTCATTTAATTTTGAAATATTTGCAGGTGGTTTCCTACTCTTAGCAGCAATTATATTTGGGGCAAACTGTTATCGTCGTGATTGGCTTCTTTATCCGTCCTTCAATGTTCTTTCTTGGTCGTATGCTTTTGCAGTTATCGCTTGTATATTATTTGGTAAGTGATGAATATATTTTTTACTATTCAGCTGATGTAAGGAATGGTGTTATAGATCATATTGAGTTTTGATAATTTAAAAAAAAAAAAATATATTCTATGTAATTTACTTACTGTATCTGAGATTTCTTTTTGAACGCAACTGAAGATGGTTTCAAATTCTGAAGTATGTTAAAAAGTTCTTATTGGATATGACCGATGTTTGTATACCATCTTGTCTTACAGACCCTTTTATATGTCTGACTTATGTTCTATATGGAGATGTACTTTACATGTTTCATAGAGATAAGACAACTAAAACATAAGACACTGTCTAGGAATAATATATTTTCAGGTTTGGCAGCGATTCTATTGTTCTTTGAAGCACGCAAATTATATGAATTGCGTTTGGAAGCGAAGAACTTGGTAGCCCAAATGCAACATAGCCAACCGGAGCATGCTTTACACCAGCTCAGGGGACAGTTGCAACAACAGCAGCAACAGTTTGGCTTCTATAGGAATTAAGTTTGACATATCTTTGCTTAGCACAATATGTGTTTTTTACAATTAGGGTCACGAATTTGCTCGGCAATTGTGTAAGCTGGTATTCTGATAGTTGTAATGATTATCCGCTTTTACAGAATCTAGTTTATTACAAATGTTTCAATGACCTGACATTGACATGTTGATGGTAATGAATTAGCAGACTCGGGACCCTAGCAATATTTTTTTTTTTTTAGCTCTATTGTTTTAGGCAAAGCCAACTTTGCACAATGAACTGTATTTGCAGTAAGATTTTAGACTTAAGCTTATTTTACACGCATATTTTTGAGAAATATGCAGATGTTTTATTAATACAACTAAACATGACACATTCTTTTCACATGTCATTGTACATGATGGCTTTATATAACTTAGAAATCAATGTAAATTGAAAAAAAAATGTGCTGTGGTTGTTGATCCAGCTAACGAGTCCAGCCCACATAATTTTTTTTGAGTTTCAACTTATGTAAGGTTTTCTGATCTTGTTGATATTTTATAAAAATGAATCTCACATCTCAACCATTCCGTCCAGATGCCTTATTAGATTTAAAATTTTTGTAGTTTTATGCTTTAAGATTAATTGATGTATTTTATTAATGCACATGAATTATGGTTGTTTTACACCTGGAGAGGAGATATATACAAAATAATAATCTATAAGTTAAAGGTACAATTGTATTTTGAACCGACAGACGTGTGCCTAAGCCATGGAATACCAATATCTATATTATTTTTGCAATTTATTGTAATCTATATTATTATATGAAATTACGACTACAATATAATTTAAAAGCAAGTAATGGTTTTTTATTTAAATAGTATTTCATACTCAGAAAGATGATTTAACAGAAAACTCCTATAGCACCGTTTTGCTTCTTTCAAAATGAGTAAAGAATATTAAATCGCAAACGAACTAGGGGAGAGTAGATAGTACATTTCTCATGTTTATGTGCGATTAATAAATCTAGTATTTTACCATATAAACACGATGGGGCCCTAGAATATCAGTCTTGGGACTAATGTCCCAACGTAGCTCAGTGTACTCCTTTTCAAAAGAAACTATTTTATTTTATTTTATCTGTATTAAGTTAATAGGTTGTTCGGAAAGTCATTTCGTTTTTTCCCGTCAGAGGACTTCATTACGATTTTTCGAAACCAACTTCACACCTAAGCCGCATAACCATTATATGTCTTGAGAGCTTATATTGCAAGGCTTGTGTGTGAAAAAGTTCTATTAATTCTAGACAGTAGTTTTTGGTTGGTGCCCTTTTAAATATGGAGAGCAATAAGCAGCATTTTCGTCATATTTTACTTCAAAAAAGGTGAAAATGCTGTACAAGCGAGAAAAAAATTGACGGATGTGTATGGAGAAGGCGTGTTAACAGTACGCCAGTGCCAGAACTGGTTTGCAAAATTTCGATTCGGCAATTTTGATGTCGAAGATGCACCACGGTCTGGAAGGCCGGTCGAAGATGACAAAGATGCGATAAAGGCATTAGTTGATGCAAATCGGCGAATAACCACACGAGATGGCAAAAGGTGTTGGACTATAATGGCCAATATATAATTTAATAAAATATTTATCATTATACGAAAACTGTCTTTCATGTTCCCCAAAAAAAAACCAAATGACTTTCGGAACCACCCAATATAAATTATATTTGTAATTCTTCTTAAATTTGTAAAATTAGTTTTTAATGGTACCTCTAAGTTATCTGACCTTGTTTTTCGTATCGCTGACAAAGATCCAAAATGTGGTTATTGCCATCGATCACTACCAATGGTGCTCTTTTAAGTAAGTCGATATGTCTGTTCACCTACAATGCAACGTATGTACATATATTTTTATATTCTATATTATACTTTGTGTAATATGGTCTACTAATACTGTATGGTACTTGATAAAAGGCCTTAAAATAAAATAAATCCAATATATAAAAATTACATAAAACGTATATCTCGTTTGTAGTGGGCATAGGATGAATAAATATTCGTTTCACCTTTCTTGATAAAACTTAGCCCTGCCCGACCAAAAAGTATTCATTCATTAATTTTAATAAGAAAACAATAATATAATTCATTATTTTCTCGCGATTCGAACCCAGGTCCATCTAAAGATAACAATCAACCCCATTCCGAAATTATTTTCAGGTCCAAAGCTAGGTCAAGCGCATGTAGTTTAGTCGTTATGGATTTTTTCACCTTCTCTTCTTTTTTTCTTCTTCAAAAAAGTTCTCTTTAATAAAAAAAATGTTATGCATATTTTAGATAAATATTAAATAAATAAGAAATAACATGTATAACTCTAGACTCTTACTAAATCTGGCGTGATGTGATTGTGGATGTCCATGTCTCCAAGACCAAGTAGACACTCCCCTCTCTTGTCAAACACTGCTGCGTACGTCGCGGTGCGTGATTCCTTCGTGTAGCATCCTGGATGGAGATTTGTTAGCATTTAGGAGACATGCAACGCAATTTAAATGAATAGTGATGTGAATCATGTTTTTTTGTCTATACGAGCTGTGGTGTAAATTAGATTTATTTTAGGTCGTAAAAAGATTCATTATTTCGTTGAATACGTCTCAACTATGTTGATGGCGAACGACATTACAGTTACTTAGCGGATCTAAAATACTTAACATTACAACTTATTAAAATATCATTAAATCCGATTTTATTCAACATTCTTTATACTGCAACGAAAAAACTCAATTTTGTTACTGTACTTTTATATGATAGATGAGGCAAGTATGGGCTTCGATTAGAAGATGAAATGGCCCAGCCATGTGAAATTAAAAAAGTTGCCCTGTCATATTTTGGCTTTTGGTATTCGGCTATACATAGGCCGAAATCCAAACGCGTTCAAACATTACGATTTCTTTATCTGAGAACGGTTCGTGACCCGGACGGAATTTCGATATTCCTAACACCCAATTAATATCTGGGTTTCCAAACGAAGGCCAAGATGCTTAAAAATATTATAAATAAAACACTTTAACGGTTTAAAATGCGATATGTTAGTTAAACATATTGGAAAATGATTTTTCACTTCGGCCCGACGTTTCGGATGCTTTGTAGCGTTTTAAACCGTTAAAGTGTTTTATTTAAATGTATACTACTCGCGTAAACTATAGACAGTATTTAAGATTATACATATATTATAGACATGTTGGATCCAGTTTGGTCGAACCTCCGTTGAATTTGGTCATGCACAAACCGTCAACGCTCCGCGGTTTTAACGCCAATAATTACCAACTTACTAGCATTACCGTTATTATATGTTGATGTAATTACCGTCAAGAATCAATCCTGGAGCGATGTTGTGTAAGAAGCGGCCGTCTGCGTCGTCCCCTATAGCAGTTAGTAGCTTGGTGCGCCCGTCTCGTAGACGCCACAGCGCTTCCGCAATATTGCGACCCACGCCACCGCCGCACTGCTCCGTTTTACAGACGTGAGTGCTGCCATCTAGCTGTCGACAATATAAACAAATATTAATATATAACTATACTATACAAATGTTACTTCGTAATACTATAGTATAGATATTTTCTCGACGGAAAGTAAATTTGGATACAAATACTGTCTATAGTTTACGCGAGTAGTACACATTTAAATAAAACACTTTAACGGTTTAAAACGCGATATATTAGTTAAAAATTATTTTCAAAATCGGACCGAAGTTAAAAATCTAAAGACCGAAGTTAAAATTAACTAAAACGATAAGACTTAAAATCTCAAATATTATAAAATATGAAATAAAACGTCAGGCTGCAACTAATAGGAGCGAAGAAACGGTGGAAATTTGTAGAAAAAAACGAAAAAACGAAAAAAAAAAGGCGTGAATGGTTCAAGAAACTAAAACTAATCATGATAGAATGATTCTTCTTTGAACGAAGTAAAAATGTGTGCGTCAGAATATGTCTATCTTTTAAATTTAACACGCACGGCCGTTAAGACGCGGACGACGTCGTAGGTAACAACAATGATGTATAAAGCTGAGGAGATTGTTTCAAAAAATAAATAATTAAAAAAAGTAAAAGTGAAATCCCCTTTTCCTCTCGTAGGGCATGGGGCGAACACATTTTTGTGTCCGTTTCACTGATCCCTGTTCTTTAACAGGCAAGTAGTTGATCAGACTTCTGTACTCTGCCCGACCGAACATTTTTTGTTTCCTTGGGATTCGAACCCAGGACCCAACGCAATGATAGGCCATACGATACCATTTGGCTACACAGGCGGTCAAATACGATGTCCAAAATAACTTACGCGTGAAAAAAGTCGCGGGCACAGCTATATATGATATAAATTACAGAAATATGTATAAACTGCATGTCGACAGTTCCAAGGTTTGAAATACGAACTTTGGAAAAAGGAGGTCAAAGAGGTTTGGAAAAAGGAGGTCAAAGAGGTTCGGAAGAAGGAGGTCAAGGAGTTTCGGAAGAAGTGAATTGCCTGATCTCTTATGAGAAAACACCTGTACCCACAGAAATTATTAGAACGAAATAGTAAAACATTTCCATAGTATTATGTATCTAGGTTATTTGCGCGGTCATGAATAATGCCCGTATATAGAATAAAGTTGAATATTGCAGTGGCTACATTTACATAGAGCGTGTTAAGGAGTTTGTTGTGTGGCGCGCTGCATGCGATTTATAATGCACGCGGTACCGTCACGGGACTTCAGCCTTCCAGTAATTTAAACTTTCCTGCAAAATGCCGACAACGTTTATCTATGTACAGTTAAGCGCGGATACGTATTTTAAAGTTTAAATCGTATTTTCAAAAGGGGAACGTTTGTAATGGACGAGAATTGTAAGTTCTACTACAGAGCTGGTTTTAACTGTTGGTCTAGTTGTTAGTGAATTGTCGTTCGAACTCTGTGTTGAATTTGTTATTTGGATTGTTTATTATTTAATTCCTAGAAAGGAGATGTAACTTTGAGTACTTTATTAGGAGTCGTTAAAGTTGGATGACGCGCACTAAAGCAGTCTGCTGGATTTAAGATCTTAGTCTTTATTAGTAGTTCTACTACCTGTGACCATCACATCGATTGCTTAAGTACGTGTGTATTTTTTTTTAGTACAATACAGTACACTTTTATATATTAGTAGCTGCTAGATTCGAATCAGCAATTACCATGGCCGCGTTGACGTGACAGAAGAACTAACATCAAATTTCTCTAAAAGCTCCACGAAGTACTTCTAATAATAAATGCCCTAAAAACCGAATGAAACTATTTCCAACAATAGTGACTCTACACTGGATTCGTGTTTTTCTCGTCTCTTCTATCATGCGTTTGAAGTCCAAAGCTGGACGTAAATCCCCAAATCATTTCATTAGGACATATCCAGCATTTTTAAGCAGTGATATTCGGTTTGTCTGTCCCCCTACAAATTTTTGGAGGATGACTTTTTTTCGAAAGGTCGATCAAGTTTTTAAACTGTTATAGATAAAGGTTTTCTATAGCACAAATAAATCCTGACAATTTGAAATTAAATCTAGAAGCCTTTTAAACGAAAACATTAAGTAAGCGTTTTATAATGACAAAATATATCTAATTATAGGCCGGTGGGTACAGCCGGGTTCCTTGAACTGATTGTATCAATGGACTGCACGCGACGCTACGGCGTAGCTGCACGTAGCTTGGCTACGAATATACTACGAGAAAATTATGCAACCGACTACAATAGTACTTAACTCGTAACAAGTTTAAAGTTACGGACTGAAGTTATAATATTTTGTACTTAATGGTACGCTGTTCTTGGAAAATATATTGTTATTTGTAATATTATAGCTTTATTAGTTTAGCAAAAGCAAAATACGTCGGCAACACATCGAACTTAGATGTCATATGGCTGGCGTATTCACCTTGAATTAAGTGACTGTTTGTTCTATAAAAAAAAAACAAAAACGGAAGGGAAAGGAGTTTTCCCAATCTTTCTCCTTTTCTTCCAAAAGTGCGTCTAAATATCTGTGTCTGTTTTATGGTACGATTTTTCACAAACGAGAAGTCGGTATTTGTCTATTTCGGCTTCAAACATTCTAATGTCCACAGTGTTTCAGAGAATTCGTAGCTTTTCATTTGGTGATTTGTGGTCCGGACGGAACGTCGATCAATCACCACCCATTTTATGTCCAGATTATCCAGACAAACAAGATGAATAAAACTGGAGCCGGTGGGAATCCAACCCACGACTAATGTGTATATCCATAGGCTACTACCATTGAACCAACGAGCCAGCTACTTGTTAATTACCATGAAAGCCACAATTCGAATATTCGTGAAAAGGCATGATCCATTTGTAAATATTAGTCAACAAAACTTCCGGTTTGTTGGATTAACACTCAGTTATCGTGTTACTAATTGATTGCTGGCCTAATGATTTTTAAATGACCTTTGTGTGATTGATTTGTCTAGCACACACATTGTCACTCAAGGGTTTCGTGTAATTGCTCTAGAATGACATCAATTATTATTTTTCACTAGCACAAGATATGCATATGTTTTTTTTTATCAATAAATGTTGATAATTCGTGCGGGATTTGAACCTACTACCACAGCGTTCCGAGCTCAATCGATGATATAACTTTAATCTTCTTCTCATCTCTCTCAATTAAAAATATTTTATTTAATCATATATATTTTTGTTTTTATACATATTTATGCTTTTTGTTCAAAGCAACACACTTTTAATAGATTATAACTGAAAATATATGAAGGTAATTTACACGTTTAAATACGTTTAACGGTTTGTAACGCGAAATATATTAGTTAACTTACCCGGATGGTGCAAAGTGGTCACGGATGCTGCAAAGAAACCGATACGAGTCAAGCCGTATTTAAAATAAATTGCACATAACTTAATTAATATATTTCGAATTTAACCGTTAAAAGTGTTTTATTTAACTGAAGCTATATAAGAAAATTGGTTACTAATATACTCGACATTCTTGATTGTGTAAATGTTGCATAATCGTAAGATTTCGGCTGCTGTAAACTTGCCGGAAGTATTAACATAAAACATTTCTAATGGTATATATGCGACTAATACACGTTTAATAAAACAAGACCAAGACCTTGACCAAGATCATAAAATCATCTTTATGTGTATTTAAACCTTATAGATGCTATAATATGGGCTGATATATTAACACCTATACTAATATTATAAGGCTGATTTGTTTGTTTGTTTGTTTGAACGGACTTATCTCAGAAACTACTGGTTCGAAGTGAAATTGTTTTTTGTTTCGGTTAGAACATTTATTGTGGAAGGCTTTAGGCAAAACACGGTGCGACTAACGTAGGAGCGAAGACACAGTGGGTAATGTGGAGCAAAAATTGAAAATTTTTAATCTTCATTTTCGGTTAAGATACCTAAAAGATTTCTATGTAAAAATCTAAAAAAGTCCGCGACAGTATACGTCTATCTTTTAAGATTACCTTGTAAAAACGACGGGACGCGAACGACGTCGTGGGTACCAGCTAGTTTTCGTATAAAAATAGTAAGAAGTCTAAAAAGCAATTTGTACGCTATTAAAACGGAATAAGGCCTCTACAAAACAATAAAGCGAAGAAAGGGAGATTGCGATCTCGTACCTACAGAATTAATATTGTTGCATTTCGCAGAAAGCCTTATTGTATTTTATTCGTTGAGATAATAACGTTCCCTCTTGCATTATTTATGTGCCATGTAGTTTTTCGCCTATTGTATTTCTTACTTGTTTTAATCATTATAATTTTACGTCTTAATGAAAGAATCACTATAGTTATCGCATGAGAACGAGTACATTCATTTTATACTAGCTGTGTCAGCGACTTCATCTGCGTACAATAATTACTGTTATCCACGATGTCGTCAAAGTCCCGTCGTTCTTGCAAATTTATTTCAAAATATAGAGACGTCTTGAACCATTTTTGCGGTGTAAGCAGCGAAAACTCACAAATATGAATGATTTTTCCCGTTCTTACTTGTTCGTTCATTAAAACAACGCTTAATGTAAGCTTTATATGTTAGTGTTAGTGTACACGTAAAACTTAGGATAAGTGATAGTTGAAACAGGAATGTAAATTATTATGACAGCTTATATACATTTAAACAAAAATATGGTAGAGCAAAGGATCATCAACTACTGGCTTATAAATAAAGTAGATCAGCGAGATGTACAAGCAAATTTGTCCACCCCATGTTCCACAGGGGGACATGAGATTTCATAACACACTAAATAGTAAATATTGAATCGTACTTTTGACATCCTAAAGTTCTATACATTGCAGGCAATGAAAACACAAATACGTTTATGCGAGTATATTACTTTTGCGTATGGAGTGTTTAATTTCTATATTATCACTTATAAACATATTTTTTAATATGTATATATATATATATATATACGTATCTTATAATATATCCCAATATCCTCGTTGCTTCAATGCAGAACATTCACTCAACGTATTAATGTGTATTTCGTCAATATCAGTGTATAGAATCCTTAATATTATTTTGGCATAAAACAGCTGGTTTTACAATGATTTTGCAATGTGGGAGGGCGCCAGGGGGCGGCGGTATCGAACGTGGGCGCGCCGCCCCGCGCTACTGAAGCCCTACGAGCGCCGAACGGCGGGCGGCGGACGAGCTATCAGCCAGTCCACAGACAGACACCGAGCGCGCCGATTGTGTCTCTTGCGCCGAACGTACACGGGATACCCATTTAATAACACAATACAATGGACAGACTGTGTTAAAACACCGGTATACTAAACTACAGATTGCGCGAATTACGTTTTAAATTCCCATCAACACTCGTGTGATAGATATTAAAATGATTTGTGACAAAAAAGTGTTTATCGCGTAAATTGGCAAAAGTGTTGTACGTCATGAAAAACGGTATGATATTAGACAACTATAAATTCTATTCTCTTTGAAATACCATAGAGGGTAGACAAAGGTCGGACAGATAATATTAGATGGAAAATAATTGATTTATCTAGCCATTAGTTTGCTGACGTTAAATCACGTCGATCGTCGATGTATGATTAGAACATTTAAGGAGTATTTTCTTCGAACATTAGTAATTTGAGTTATTGATACAGAAATGAATTTCTTACGTAAGGTCAAATATAAAATTAGTTATCTGTCTGTTGTGATTCTAAAGATCTACATTATAGTTACATATACACAGTCTTACAGTTCTTGGGTTCATTATTGAGTATAAAAGGGGCCAGAGAATAATATATCTTACTGTACTCATCAAAAAGGGTATTAATATTATTAATACTTTTTCTATACTTTATGTGTGGGAATCATTTAACAATATTTAATATTTTATAAAATAATATTTATCACTGGTCGTAGATTTGATTTACACAACATCTAATATTTCATAAATAAAACTTCTTTTCCCATAATACATTAGAATATAAAACAATAATGTTGTAAAGCAGATCGTGGGTTTGTATCCCGGGCGAAATTTTCATAATTGACACGAAATTCTCTGATAGAAATGCCGTAACGCTTTCAACAATAAAAACAATCTTTAGGGTGTGTTTCAAAGCAGAATATAAACAGGGATGGTTTATATATTTAGCTAATATTTATTATTCGTTTTTATGATAGAGGTGAACCATGGAGTTCAGGAAGGTAAAATACCACTGTAACATCTCAGTAAGCTGTCGCTGTCGACCTATGTTAGCTTTGGACATTCAGATATATAAAATGTAAATGTTTATTAAATACGTATTCAAACGTTTCCAAAAATATAATGAATGGCCTGTACACGGTTGTTGAGGTAAATTTATAATACAATTACAAAGGGGGTTTGAGGAGTACAAGAACCCAAGAATAAAGCTATGCTTGTAAGCGTTTGCCCCAGGGGGCTTCAGCTTAACAGGAAATTATTATCTTACATTTACTGGAGGAGCGTTCGCTTTAATCTATAATTTATGGTGAAACATTCGTACCTTAATGGGGGAAAGGTGGGTGTTCGCAATCCGGGAAAACAATATATTGTTTCTGGGTTGTGAGGTTTTTCTAAAAAAAAAAACGAAAATCCACTACCGGAATTAATTCCTGATTATTAAATAATTTTATGCAATATTGTAGCCTATGTCGTTTCTCAGGCTCTATAATATCTGTGTACCAAATTTCATTTAAATCAGTTCAGTAGTTTCGGAGTTAAAGCGGGCCAGACACACAGACAGAGTTACTTTCGCATTTATAATATTAGTATAGAAGTATAAATTATGGCTTCATGTATTTTTTACAGTAAAGGCTTTTAAATTCATGTTGTAGAATTTGTCTACAGGATATTGATATTTTTAATAATTTCTATGTACTTTAATAATTCAATAGAAATTGTATGTACAATTAAACTGAGAGCGTGTGTTAAAAGGAGAAACATTAATGTTATCTGCAAACTTTCAAATATAATTGCAAGAATCCTTTTCCGATTTACAATTTGATTAAATGCTTCTTAATTCATTGATATTTATTTTATTAATCTAGTCCCTAATATTGCGTTCATCAGGGGCCTCAACTTCGAAGTCTGGGAAAATCTTATGTTATATCTAGTTTATGTTCGGACATAGATAAATGAATACATGCCCCACGTGCCTCATACCCCAGACAACGGGATTTCACTATTCAAAGTATCATTACGTCTCACTTTTTGTACATAAAGGTATCCCGGTTAATGAATTGTTTGCTGTATGTTAGTAACTTTTCTTTTTAACTACCGAAAGGCGTAAGTAGCGCAACGCTTTACTTATTCATGCCCCACGATGCCATTGAGGCGAGTTCTAGGACCATCGGATGCCCACACCAGGGTTATTGTTACAGAAACGTCCAATGCGAAATCAATATGTCTATCTTTACGTTCAAAGTGCTAGTTTAAAAACTTGGTGGTGCTTCTTATTCTTCCCTTTCTTGTCACTCAATTTTACGTAGTTTTTTTAACATGCAAGGCTGAGTGGAGTAGTTTTAGAGTAAACTGGATTCCACCTCTGGGACATGGTTCTAACAGTTTTTTTGGATGACATTACTGAATTGTATTTACAGGCAAGTAATTGTTTCACCGTGATTCAAACCCAGGACCTCTAAAGCTTTCACAGGTCGAGAAAAGTAAAGTACAGTATAATGTCAAAGTTTAAACCAAACCAAATTCCTTTTTTGAATTTCGCACGATATATACGTATAGTGCAATAAAAATATCGCGTTATGTAAAGAATGTTTCAGGCATTTCGTTCCGTGAAACGTTAAAGCCAGTTTTTCTGGGGTTCATTTGGCTCGATGAAAAGTTTACACCACATTAAATCGTGATGTGGCTCTTGGCCCGTAGCCACTGTGCTGTGTTCGATGGAAATTTAAATGAAAATTTATTTTTCGAATATAATTCTACTGCGTCCTATTTGAGTCACGCAAGGCGTTTCAGATATTTCGGAATGTTCGATTCGACTAAATATTGTGTGAGATAGTATTGAGTTTTTCGTTGTTTTGAAACGGGTATTTCGGAATATTCGATTAGTCCCAAAAGTTTAAGTGCTATATTGAATTTGATTTCCATTTAAAAAAAGCGATTATTCTAAAATATACTCTCCGCTACTGTTGAACTACGAGTTCTTTATTGTTTAGAAAATTGGTATTCCGGAGTATTCGATTAGTCTCAGAAGTTGAAGTCCTATTGTCGAGATTTCAATTGTTAACTAGATGTGATGGTGACTTCGTCCACAGACAAGTTATTTTGGCCATCAAAATTTGTATTTGCGAATTTCCTGCACATCTTTATATAGCTGTTACCTGCGACATCAGTTCCCGTCGTTCTCGCAAGTTGATCTTAAAAGATAGACATATATACTGTCGTGGACATTTTTTATATGTTTTAAAGAGAAATCATTCTTTCATACATAACTTTTAGGTGTCTTGAACCGTTATAGCAGCGGGCGCAACGAAAACTCAATTATGAATTGTGTAAAGCACTCAATTTTGAATTGTTTTCTCCGTTTGTATTACATTTCCTTCTGTTTCATACTATAATGTTTTATAGCCTAAAGCCTTCTTCGATAATTGCTCTAATAACAAAATAATTTTTCAGTTCGAACCATTACTACTAGAGATTACAGCGTTTAAACAGACAAACGAAATCTTCAGCTATAGATTTATAAAAATCGAGTATTCCAAATATGCTATGTTAATAAGAGTTAAAACATTTTTTTTTCATAACAAACAATATTCTAAATGTCTGCTACCGTAGATCTGACGAGTTTTCCGCTGTCAAGAAAACCGCTGAGCTCAAACATAAAACGATACGCAGAGTGAAGAGAACAAAGGTATACATATTTAACGAATCAATTTGCACTCCTCCAGATTCTTGAGTGAGGAGGTTTTTACGTAATTGTCTTTCATAAATCGTTTAGGCCTTAGGGCTCCTTTGTTTATTTACTTCCATTTTCAAAAAGAATTTCATCACGAACTACAGTAGTTTTGATAATTTTAATTATTACCCCACGAGATGTCTTCTCTCAAGCTTGGATCTACCTTGCAGCTCCAGTGCGGGTTAGTGGGCTTCTATTGCCACTTAATTGAGAATGGTTGACCAATTTCAATGTAAAAAATCATTTATTCATCAGGTACACAGAACTAAAGAATCTAAGTTTACATTTACTACCAGTTCTCAAATCAAAGGCGTAGAAGAAACGAGAAGAACTGGCAACAAACTCGCAATTATATCCAAATATTAACGTTCTCTAGGTGATAACACCACATTTTAACATTTTTAACTGGTAACTGGTATTTTGACTTTGGATATTCAGAATACAGAGACTGAAGCCGAAACGCGATTAAACTTCAAGGCTTTTCCATCTGTGGACGGTGGTTCTTGGCCTGGACGGAATTTCGAAGACGAAGGCGAAGATATTTTAGAAAAAATAATTAGTCGTTAGAATAATGTTGGACTCAGTAAAGATTAAGCCCACCTTTAATTATTAGATATACCTACATGGTAGCTCCATTAGACCAACTGACCGTTTGAGTATAAAAGAATATAGTATGTAAGAGAGCAGACAAATTACAATGTTTAGGTATAGATGTATAGCTTGATAAGCTTAATCTCTATAGAAGTGGAACAGCTTTTTGTCAAGCCATTTTTAATTAGGATAATGTTTGTAGTGTGGTTGTAAACGATTTTATCGCTCTAGTGTCGCACGCAATGCACGTTGGAGGGTAGAACGAAAGGGATGGGGTTTGGCACGTCGCCAGATCTCCTTGATTCGACGCGATTCTTACTGGATACGTCATTTACATTTTACTTAATTACAATTTTATTGCTTGAATATGTATTTTCGACTTGGAACCGGATTAAAGATCGCGAGATTCTTTTCAATATACTTTAAACGGTTTTAAACAAGAATTTGGTTCATTTATATTATCTACGTTTTCGATGCTTTACACTAGATGAAGTTGGGGAATGAATGCATTTCGCAATTTAAACCGTTAAAAATGTTTTGTTTAATGGGTGTTCGTTTAAACTACTTACAGACGCTACTAATTTTTTTTATGGTGCTTTAGTGGTTACGAGATCAAAAGTACACTCAGTTTTGAACAGGCTATATCGCAGAACGATACTTTAAGAAAGTTGAACTTCTAACAGAACTGTTTCTGCTACCTTTTAGCAACAAATGTGAAGCGGAAAAATCAATATTAGAGGTGTTATTTCGTTTTTGTTGATCTTTATAACGGCTAATTCTTAAACGCGAGTAGTACACGCTTAAATAAACCACTTTTAACAATTGCCCCCTATGACCATAGCAGCTGCAATATATCTGAAACATCGGGCTGTAGCTCAAATAAATTGTAGATAAGTTAACGGATACATTTCGCGTTTTTAATCGTTAAAAATGTTTTATTAAAACGGCAATACCAATTAAATATTTAAAGAGTATTGATATATTGTTTTCACTTTCATAACAAACTATTTATTATAAAATTTATATAATGAAGTGGACTGTTTACAATAAACACTATATAAGCGACAGGCACTTTGAAATGTAGTATGTTATTGTAATGTGAAGTTCAGTTGCTACTTAGCTTTGGAAGTGAAAGGCATTGACCCAATAACACTAGTAAAGTAGGTTAGGGGAGTGTTGATGACGTCTTACAGTCCGTCGCCTACAAAATCTACACCTCTGGTAGCACTACTCACGAGGGTTGAACATGATAAGCATACATTAAGTTACATTTTCTTTCCGTAACTCATACGTTACGTAAGTTTTATATTTTTAGTCAAGTCAAAATTTTTGTTTCATAAACGAAATTCGTTTTCCCAGATTTCGAATCTAGGACCCCAAGTTTAACTATTGTACTATGGAGAAAAATTCTAAAAATTCAATTAAAATTAACGAGTCGAGGACCAAAAAAACAACATTAAAATATTTAAATAAAAAAGTTTAACGGTCCGTCGAAGTTGGTATTTAGTATCCATCTTTAGTCTCCCCGTGACCACGGCTGCTGCAAAGCATCCGAAACGTCGGGCCGTAGTTAAAATTAATTTTCAAACAGGTTTAACTAAAATATATCGCGTTTAAACCGGTTTTATTTAAACTTGCTATAGTTTACTCGCGTAAACTACAGTCAGTATTTAATGTTAAAATAGTAATGTAAAAATAATAATTGTATCATCCAAAGTGATTCCCCTCATCTGTCCATTTTACTCATTCATATTATATACTCATCATTAACCTTCACAAACCAAGCTATTATAGACCATTTGTGTGTACGTCTGTATGTATGTACTGTTCTACTAAAAGCGTCAAGTTTGGTGCACCACTGAAAATCGACGTACTTCCAGGTACAACAAAAGCAAAGTGGTGTCTTTCTAATATCATCTAATTTATTTATAAGTATTGTATTTATGTAAATAAAACACTTTAACGGTTTAAAACGCGATATATTAGTTAAACTTATTTGAAAATGATTTTTAACTTCGGCCCGACGTTTCGGATGCTTTGCAGCAGCCGTGGTCACGGGGAGACTGCTGCGGGACACGGCTGCTGCAAAGCATCCGAAACGTCGGGCCGAAGTTAAAAATCATTTTCAAATAAGTTTAACTAATATATCGCGTTTTAAACCGTTAAAGTGTTTTATTTAAATGTGTACTACTCGCGTAAACTATAGACAGTATTTTATTGTATTTATGTTTTATTGTTCGTGGTATAAATTATTTGATTTGATATTTACGCCAGACTTAAACCCAGGACCTCTTCCGTTAAATGCTATGCGGTTTTTTAGTCACTAGTTATGTCAGCGACTTCGTCCGCGTAGGGGCATCTAAATTTGCTTCTGCAAACCTCTTAATTTTTATATATTTAAGCTGTTGCCCGCGACGTCAGTTGCGTCCCGTCGTTCTTGCAAGTTAATTTTTAAAAGACAATTGGAAGAAAATTAATTCTTTCTTACATATTTTTTGGGTATCATGCACCGGTTTCGTAGCGTACGCAACGAAAACTCACAAAGGTGAATAATTTTTTCCCGTTATCTCCACATTTCCCGGTATTTCTTCTCTTCTATTAATCGGAGGGCGTTGTTTTACAGCCTTTTAAACTTGCCATGTCACATCCTTCCTCGATAAATGCTCTAACCGATGCAAAAATTATTTTTTATTACTCACCAGTAGTTACAGAGATTAGCGCGTTCAAACAAACAAGCTAACAAATTCTTCAGCTTTATATATCTTAGGTTAAAAATACTTCAAGTAAAGCGGCCAAGAAGTATCTCCTTGAAGGATAACATTGTAGCCGATAATTCATCCACAATTAATGACGGACCGGACAAAGCGATTTGACCGGAGCAAAAAGGTCCTCTCGAATTCTGGAGAAGTGGAATATGAGCGAGGGACGATCGCGTAAGCGTTATCGTCCTATTTATATAGGAAAAATTCTACTTACAGAACTATATAACTCTACATGTATACTAATATTAAAGCTGAAGAGTTTGTTTGTTTGAACGCCCTTATATCAGGAATTGTTGGTTCAAATTGATTTTTCTTTGTTGGTTAAGAGATATATAATGGGACACAAAATTGTGTCCGTTTTTCTTTTAAATACAACCCTAAATTTTCAATATTTTCGTGATCAACCCTATAATTTAATATTTCTTGTTATTTTATCTCCACGTCATTCAAAACTCCTCAAGTCCCCTTCTCGTTTGTCACGTCCTGACACAATTACAAACGTTAGTTTTCATATACTAGAAATAATGTGACAAAACGTTTACGAGACAGCATTTTAAATAAATGTTTTTGTATCTTTAGCGAGTAAATAAAACACTTTCAACTGTTTAAAATGCATCTACAAAACATCGGGCCGTAGTTAAAATAAATAAATTCACATATTTTGCGTTTTAAACTGTGAAACTAGTTATTTCAAATGCGTACGTATAATCGTACAGACGATACTGATTTCATCGGATCCAAAACGTCGGGTCGTAGTTAAATTATGTATAAGTAAACTAATTTATATCGCGATTTAAATCGTTAAACGTGTTATTTATATGTTTTTAATGTTTACGGACGATACTATGTATTTCAACGGATCCAAAACGTCGGGTCGTAGTTAAATCAATTTAACTAATATATAACGCGTTTTAAACCTTTAAAATGGGTTAATTAAGTCTTTACTCTCTCCTACTGACATGAACTACAGGCAATACTATATCTTTCGTATATTGGTATATATTATGTTACATATTATGCGATGACAATTGTGTAAAGCAGAGTTCGAAATAATTATTACAGTTGAAAGATGAATATATTAGTATGTAAATACTTTGTAACCCTCAAAGTGCGAGTTGAAAATAGAATTGAATGTAAAATGAGTTCCGATCCGATGTTGTTAAAACAGTTCATTGGAAATTGTGTTTGTATACATTTCAGTTGCGCCAATACATCGCGGACAGGGAATTTTTCAACGTATAAATAAAACATTAATCGGATATTCGTACTTGTTAAAGATTTAAATACTTGCTCCATTAAAAATTCGGATTTCAAACATTTCAAACGAATGATTTTTATGTTTATTCAATTTATTCGTTTATCTAGCCTTTTTACAAAACGTACAATGCGTGTTTTCTGACAGGATCGTTAGTCCAAAGGTAGCCATCGATCGAAAAGGTCGTAGATTCAATTCCCATTTTCGAAATGTTTGTAAAATCAATTTAACTACCTATATTTCTCTGAAACACGTTCGTCTGCGTCTACAAGGCTAAAATTTCGTCCAGGTTCCACCAACGTTCACAGCCGGAAAAGCCCTAAATCGCGTTTCGCTTACAGCCTGTGGATTTGAAATATCTAAATATTATAGGTCGATAGCGCAACTTTTTTAGATATTATATGGATGAAGTGTTTTTCTCACACAAACTTCATGCTTCTCTTGTTTTCTCTATAAAAATGAATATCATAACTTCATGGCAAATAAATCACGTAATAAAACGTATGTAACGCGTGACCGCGGCAGCTACAAAGCACAGGAAACGCCGTCGTCCTAAAAACAAATTAACCAATATATTTCGCGTTTTAAACCGTTAAAAGAGATTTATTTAAATCCTTTGATTTCTTAACATTACGCACAAGTTGACCACTTTCTCGTGTATTTCTATAAAGTACGTAAAAAAGATTTAAAAAGTCGAGAACGGAGTGTTCAAAGCAGCTCTCAGTCGAACTGCAGTCCACAAGACTTTTATGAAAAAAGCTGCGTCAAAGGTTTCTTAACAAGGTTCGTCGGAAGTGGACATTTTATTTTTATATACAGTCAGGAACTTATTTTCATTTCCTCTCGTTTTTAATAAGCCTCAACCTAATTGTGTTTTTAATGTAAACTTCAGATAATTCTACATTTAAATAAAACACTTTTACGGTTTAAAACGCGATATATTAGTTAAACTTATTTGATTAAAATGATTTTTAAGTTTATCAGAATACAGGATTTTTAACTTCGGCCCGACAAATCATATACATATAATGCATCATTGTATTCAATTCTTTGACTTGTATATTGTATGTGTTTACGAGTGTAGTACAAATTCAAATAAAATACTTTTAACGGTTTAAAACGTGAAATATATCTGTTACCTTACTTCATCTTCAGACATTGGTATTCACCTGTTAAGGATCCAAACCAAAGTGTTTTATTCAGTCTATTCTTCAAGATAGTTCACATGATGTGTGGACAATGGTTAAAATAATGACGTGAGATATATTAAGGGTTAGATCCGAAGTGTACTCAGTTAGCGTTAGTCGGGTCCTGACAGGATTCTTAATCGCCCGCTTGCAACTCTCTCTGGAGATAGTTCAAATGCGTTTTTGTCAATTAAGCTTTTTTCTAATTAATAAGTGAAAAGATTCCGAGATAAATTGTACTAGATAAATGTTTTATGCAATTCCTCGTCGGTGTAAATAAGGTCTTTTAGAGCTACATACATTTCTTTCAGTTTAAGTCAGTGTCTGTAGTATACGTGAGTAGTGAACATTTAATAAAACACTTTTAACGGTTTAAAATTTGAAAAATATTGGTTAAATAAGTTTGATTAGACTTATAAAGCCGGCAACTTGGTCACACAAACAAATTAATTTACTAATATGTTTCGCGTTTTAAACCGTTTGTTTTATTTAATATCTACTACTGGCGTAAATGACACACAATACTTATTATAGGTGTTTTGTATTTTTAAAGTAACTTGGGTTTAAATTAAATACTTTCCTTGTGCTCTTAGTCTTAGCACTCAGATACGAAACAAAAATCGCTTATCCATTAGAGTAAATAAGGGTGTTAATAAAAAAGCCATAAAGATCGTTTATGTATAATTAATACTAATAAACGTAGTCTGGGGCCTCAGTCAATTTAGCAATTACGAAACGAAAGCGACGTTCAATATATTTTTGAAATCGAAATAGTTTGTCTAATGTCAATATTAGACATTTTCACGATTTCGAAGTCGTTTAAAACTATGAATAACCCACCTAGACTGAGAATCTTCGAGAAGTGTCTAAGAGCTTAGACCCACCACGCTGCTTTATGCATAGGAGGGGGTTATTAAGAATAGTCCTTAGGTTTTCAACGAAGTTCTTATATCACACAAAGGTTCGATTCGCATCGAATTTTCTATTTTAAGATGTGAAAAATGCAAATATTACTTCCGTGTGAATATTATGTGCGTGTTTATTAAGGCGTGTAGTGTAAATCCGCCGATGTATAAAGCGAAAAAAGGTCATTAGTACATAAAAATCGGGTATTACAGGGGTGTTTCACTTTCCTTCACGCAAACTACATCAGTCAGTCCACAATTGTCATAAAATAAAAACTATTGCGCAGGAGCCATATTTTTTTTTATGATAGAGGAGGTCAGACAAGCCCGGGGTACACCCAAGCTATATAACATCTCAACAAGATACGCTATCGATCTATCCGGCTTTGGATATTTGGAAATCTACAGACTAAAACCGACAGACTACAGAATTTGAATATTCGTACCACCCAGGTTTCTAGACGAATTTTGGCGAAGACTTGCGTCGTAATATTCACAATTTGGACTATTAAATCGAAATAAAATGTTATATCATCGGCGATAGATGTTCCGGATATCAAATGGGGCGGTCAGGCGGACGTCCGCCAGGATTAACCCCACTTCATTGCCAAGTTATATTTAGAGTATTGAGCGTTCGTGCTGTCTCGACTTTCATTAATGAAGACTTTCCACAGAATAGTTTTCCGTTTCGATTATACACAGATTACGTTTGAGAATTGAATAAGTAAAGTTTGACTATTTAAAGAAATGTTAGGAGAAATCTGACAAATACTATTTACTTGAACATATAGATATTTTAATAACTAAAGAAATATTTACAAATAAAATTCAAGTATTTTTTGTAGGTACACGTTCTGATTCTACAAAAATCTAGATTGAATTTTTGAAATAATACTTTCTAGTCTCGTAAAGGAAAGTTTGAGTACAGAGCTATAGACAAAACAGAGCAGTTATGATAATAAGTTCAGAGATGCAAAATTTATCGACTGTAGTTACATTTTTGACAGTTTGTTTTTCTTACATAACCAAAGGAATCTTTATATTATATACGTATTCCTTTATCGTTTTAACTTTAAATATACGTATTTCTGTATCCCAAAATTCACTAACAACTAAGCGATTAGTAAGCAAATTCGGTGTAAGTAAACTTAATAAGTTAAATAAACTTGTATGTCACAACTTATATTACAGTGGTATAAGTACATCGCGCAAGTTTGCTTAATAATTATAATGGTTAATAGAAAGATTTATAATTCATCCTAATATAAACCCCTTAACTTGTGGCTTATTTTTATTGATACTACAATTATTTTAACCTACTAATTGCCCACAACTGGTACAGGTATATTTTCCCGTCAAGGAGAGGGTATAATAGCTTGCGGTTTTCACGACTACCGCCATAAGATCAACGAAAATAATCAGGATTGACTGTACTTCCATGTACAAATCTCGAACTCCCGAATCTAGAGTGTCAATAGACATGCAGATATCGTGCAACAAATAATAGTTATTATTTTAAACCTCAGTGGGTCACAAAAATAAAGTCATAGTTCATTTTATAAAAGTGTAAGCTCATAGGCAAACTGTGCCATCGGATTATCGCTGTCATCTACTAACGTTGATGTTGGAAAAGAAATAAACGATTTCCATCAGTTACACAAGTTAAAAGTTTATTTCCAATAACAGGTGTCGACGAGCGCTCTGACGTCCGGATTAAAATTGTATGACATGACTTCAGAGTTAAGTTGCTGCATTGTGTTGGCGTGTTAATGTTTCAGTAAAGCAGCCTTTCTGTTCATTAAATAATCCATATATATTGATGCAACGAGTTATTTATATGCTATAATTAACATGCGAAAAGAATGTATGTGTGTGTGTGTGTATGTATGCATGTGTGTATGTATGTATGTTTTATGTAATTCTATCTATCTAGTCTATCTTTTAAGATTAACTCGCTGAAACCGTTTTTATAGTAGTTTGGTCGAAATTAATGCATTATTACTAATTATTTCAGTTGTATCAACACAATATTAATTTTGCAAACAATAATACCTTTGCCGGATCAGTTATATATACGTACATAAGAGTATATGAATTACCGTATGCACATTTAAAACAATATTTTCTATAAGTTAAATACAGGGTGTTAATAAAATTTGCAAGTTCAACTGGAACATTTATGCTGATGGAGTTTAATCCGTTTATTTTTGGATTGAATAAATTGATTGTTGCAAAAGTAAATGAAACTATCCAAATAAATACTGTTGTTTGCAAATTAAAATTGATAGTTTTTAATTAAAGCATCTGTATGATATGGTATATATTGTTGTAATGGTAGAAATGTATTTGTCCAAAAGATATTTCTAGTCAATATATTATTTTTCTAAAACATGGGTGGTGGAAATATAGAAGTTCTGCCGGGTGACCAATCACAGTCCACCTGTGAAAAAGAGGTGGCAATCCACAGATTGACGTAGCGTTTCGATTTAAGGCTGTACATTTTTGAATATTCATAGGTCAATAGCACATATTGTGTAGACGTTATATGGGCTTATTCACTTACCATTAAATGAACGCTATGCTTGTCTGTTCTCCTCTATCATAAAAAAAGTCTACGAATAAGCAATATTAGTAGATAGTATAAGTAGATACGATAATTATATTTTTTTATTTCTTTGTGAAATCCCGTTTCCCCCTCGTGGGGCATGGGGCGAAAATCTTTCTGTGTCCGTTTCACTGATCCGTTCTTTAACAGTAGTTGATCGGACTTCTGTGCCCTGCCCGACAGAAACATTTTTGTTTCCCTGGGATTCGAATCCAGAACCTCTCGCGCGTAACGCAATGCTAGGCAACACGTTTACGTTTAGCAATTTGGCTACAGAGGCGGTCTTTTATTTTCTATTTATTCTAATTTGAAAACTATTTCTATTTAAATGACGAATTTAAAATGTTATAAAACTTCGTTCGACACCAAAGAAGTATTTTTTTGAGATCAATACTTTTTTGAATAAGATTAAAATACAATTCCATTTTACTACTTTTTAACAATTCAAACATTTGTTTACGAAACAGGAAGAAAATCGTTCTTTACGGATTTACGTTTTGACTCGTGCCGGATACAAAATGTTTGACTGAAATTTTTTCACTGGCATCCGGTTGCAATAAAAGAAAATCCCGAGCCATGTTGTCAGATTTTTTTACTATTTCTTAACTCTTTATATATCTAGAAAGAAATAAAAGAACGAAAAAATAAAAAACGGTGTAAGGGGGACACTAAATTTTAAATTATATAAATAATTGTACTGCTTTTTTGTTTTAAGGGTTAGTGCACTTGACTACGAACCACAATGTCTCAGGTTCGAATTTTGGATAAGCAACGTTACTTTGATTTTTACTTTTTACTTTTACAATACCGGATTTTATATGAAGAAACGTGAAGACATGACAAGTCGTAATTAATGTGATGGCGGTAGTTGTTAAAGCCCGTTAACCCGCATTGAAGCAGCGTGGTGGATCTAAGTTCTTAAAGCTTGTGCAAAAGGAGTTATGAGATCAGGTGTGAGATTATAGAGACAAAACGATGAAATGTACAGACAAGTTTTTCTCCTGCTTTGTAATAGATGTGATATATTTGTTTCAAAGCGAGGAAAACACATTTTAATAAGGAAAAACTTTTAGCAAGCGTTTCGTTTCCAAATTTCAGCACCGGATGTTATACAAGTTGCGTGTGTCGGCTACGGAAAAGGGCGTAAAATATTTCCTCTTATTTAACCGACCGCTTTGGTGTTGCTATTTATAGAAATACACAGCGAGCGTAAATAATTTGAACGGTTTTAGGGTTCCGTAGTAGAAGGATAAAGACGGTACGTCATTCTTAAGACTTCGTTGTCTATATGACATATAGACAACGAAGTCTAAGGCTGTATATCAAGAACCTATAGCTGGAGAGTTGAAATATTCATTTTCCATTTTGTTCGATAAACATAAAATTAGAAATCTACACTTATATTCTAGTGCTAATCTTAGATACTAGTAGTAGAAATTGAAAAATTAATTAATTTGTATTGAATAGATAATTTATCGACGAAGTCGCAGCAAGAAACAGTGGAAAATGTGTTTATTAAACAAAAAATGATGTATGAAGGAATGATTTCTCTTTAAATGATCTAAAAATGTCCTCGACGTATATCTTTTAAGCTTATCTTGCGAGATCCGTATTTTTATAAAGCAAATTTGGTCATAAGTAATGTATTAACCAATTATTTGTCAGAGTTGGAACATTATATTAAATTAATTATTAAAAACATTTCCTAGAGATGTGTTAAGCGCGAGACGTCCTGGGTTTAAAACCAAACAATTACGTACAGAGCACCAAAGTCTGACCCTCACAGCTCAGAAATATGCCCCATGCCATTGGGCTAGCTATGCGTCCCATAGGAGAGGGCGCGGGTCAAATGTAGATTTTAGTTTAAACATTTATAGAAAATATTTATATTATATTATATATAAACGCGACAAATATTCGTTAACTTATATTTAACTTCTATCCTACGTTTGGGATGATTTTACTCGTAGCAGTCGCCACTACTGTGTCGATATAACTTCTGTCGTTAAAGCTTTGTGTAAAATAGATAAGAAGGAAAGGAAAACTTCTAACAGAGTACATGATAGCATTATTTTGCATATTGTTATTTAGACTACGAACTGTTTATTTATTAATATTAATTTTCTATTTTCAGTTTGCATCGTTAATGCGACCTCTGGCGAGGAATAATGAAGTTAATTTGCCTAGCACATATTAACGAGTCGAAGATTTACCAAGGTAAGGTATAAATTATAATATTTTCATTTAACTATGAATGTTTTAATTGTTCGGTTAATTGTAATACAATAAACGTTATATACGCTACAACATGTATACTTATATTATAAAGCTGAAGAGTTTGTTTGTTTGAACACGATAATCTCAGGAACTACTGGTTCGAATTGTTTTTTTTTTTGCCTTGGATTAACCAATTATCTAAGTTATATCAAATCACGCTGCGACTAATAGTATCAAAACAGTGGAAATAGTAGAAAAAACGGGGATCTTTAGTCATCTTTGATGACTTCCGTTGCTGCGAAAATTGTTCAATAAACTAAAAAAATTGTATACAATAATTTAAATAAAACACTTTAACGGTTTAAAACGCGATATATTAGTTCAACTTATTTGTCTCCCCGTGAACACAGCTGCTGCAAAGCATCCGAAACGTCGGGCCGAAGTTAAAAATCATTTCCAAATAAGTTTAACTAATATATCGCGTTTTAAACCGTTAAAGTGTTTTATTTAAATGTGTACTACTCGCGTAAACTATAGACAGTATTTGTATACAATAATGATTCTACTTTAAATAATCTAAAAATGTCCGCGACAGTAAATTTCTACCTATTGAGATTAACTCGCAAGAACGCTGACACGCAGACGACGTCGAGGGTTTTTAATGTTGTTCGGATAAAGATATTAAAGAATGGTTAAGCTGAATATTTTTCACAATTAAAAGTGGCGTGAACATTGATTTGTCGAATAAAAATGGTAAAACGATACAATGTACAATAACTTGTTGATTATTAGTTTGCACTTTCGATTTTCACTGCTGAGGGATTTTTGTTTTTTTAGCCACTTAAGTTATAAATTGTTGCCAACATTGTGAATTTAATTTGAATTAAACATTTACAAAAAATACAAATAAACTTAACCACTAAGTATGATCTGAAGTTAACACGATTGCACATTTAAATAAAACACTTATGACGGTTTAAAACGGTAAAAATATTTGTTTATTTATTTTTAACAACGATCATACGTTTTGGATGCTTTTAGTAGTAGTCGTCACTACTGTGTTTCTGTGTCGTTTCTAGCTTAACGTCTGTAGTTAAACGACAGCTTTGGGTGAAATAGAGGAGATAGCAAGAAATGTATTATTTATCAGCTGACCTCGCAAACGTTACTTTGCCATGTAAAGTATTTGTTTATTATGGCTGTTTCCGCAGACACACACAAACACAGACAGGACACCTCAAAGATGAAATTTGCCCGTTTAAAACACATTTGCTATTGTTTCTTTATTCCCAGTTGTAGCATGATGTTTTACTTCCTTGATGGTCAAATCAACGCAATAATTTTTCAATTCGAATTCGTTCCTAAGATTAGCGCGTTCAAACAAACTCCTCAGGTTTATAATATTAGTATAGATAATCTCAGAATATCAGTTGAAATGATCTAAATAAAAGTGAATCCTAATTAAAAACCATCCTAAAAGCAACACAACAATGTCAACAAGAGAAGCTTATTAAAATAACAAAGCTAACTTTCCAAATCGAGGGGGCAAATTTGAGGGCGAGGTCTGGTTATGATGCCGATAAAGCACGAGGCCCCACTATTGAGGAGATTGCTTTTTATCATCGAGCCTCTGTGAGTGCACTTACCTTTGGGTGCTTGCGATAAGGGGTGGAGCCCTCGACTCATATTACTATTATGAGCGATTTTTTTTAATGATAGACGATGACAGACAATATGGAGTTGATGGGAGGTCAAATAACCAAGCCATATAACATCTACACAAGATTCGCTGTCGATCTATTTGGCCCTTGGTTATTCGGAAATCCACAGACTCAAACCGAAAGTAACTTCACGGCTTTTTCATCTGTGGACGGTGGTTCGTGACCCAGACCCATTTCGATATTCTCAGCCAATATCCAAATTTCCGGACGAAGTTTCAAAAAAATTCTAAATTTCTAACTTTAAAACATGTTGGACCCGATAGGGATCGAGCTCGCGACCCGTTGATTATTAAACTTGAACCGTTTTAAATTTAAACAGATATTTAATGTAGAACTAAAAATGTCTTTCTTTCTATATATTTATATTTACGTATCTGTGTTCTATTTTGCGTTGTAATTAAATAATCGTGTAGAATATAAATTCGACTGCAAAATACTACATATAGTTAAGAATGTATCGAGAGATTTGTAGACGAAAGATGAGAGAAGATAATGGTACAATTGTGGCGAATAATAATTCTTACCTACTCAGTTCTTTTATTACATTTTTCCGTTTTTAAAAATTCACTGCAGTCTTAGTACAAGAACCGATATACGAGCACTGTATAAAACTAGTGTTGTTGTAATTTAAAAATCGAAAATAAATTGAAAATATTTTCCACTCGGGCAGGACTTGAACCGGCATCGTCAGTGTTCCGTGCTGTTGCTCTACCAATTGAGCTACCGAGTCCTAGTGTTATTGTAGCTAAATATTTTATACAGATGGACATTTGTACATGAATAAGCTTTTTTACTTAGTTTTGCTTTAATACACTAAATATTTAAATAACTATTTTTACTGTCATCCGAACAACAACAAAGCCTTATTTTGCAAGCTAAGTTAAAAGATAGATAAGTTTGATTTATTTCCAAACTTTAATATTTATATACGAATTAGAAACTTAAATCATAAGTGTTAAAGTCGAAATTACATTGCTCGCGGACTACATGTATCAACAGATTGAAAAAAATCGACGATGACGTGTAGGACACGATAGCTCAAAAGCACGGACCGCTGGACACCAGTTCAAGTCCTGCTCGTGTTGTAAAATTATTTTAATCTAAATAGATTTTTAATTATAGTTATTTCTATTGATTTGTATATATAACCAACGACCCCGTCAATATTGTACTGTAGATTACACAAAAGTTAAAAATTGCAATCTCATTCTGTGGATACAGACTATGTAAAGTTCATGCCAAAAATAGAAAAGTCTATATCAGGCATCGCTTGAAATAAAGCTGAAACGGAGGTGTACTTTAGTCGATAAAGTTTACCAGTATCTAAAATACATATAATGCTATGTGTTTAGCTTATTTCTAGGATACGTAGTGAAATCCTGTTTTCCCTAGGGATGGTTGGACTCATTTCTGTGTCCGTTACAATGATCGCTTTTATTTACAGACAAGTAGTTGATCACACTTTTGTGCCCTGCTCGACAGAAACCGTTAGAATTGTTTTCCCGGGGTTTGAATCTAGGATCTTTCGTAATTCATGCAACTGCTTAGCGACACGTTTAACCATTAAGCTATAGAGGTGGTAAGAATTGAACAGTTGTAAGTAATGCAGTCTTACAGCTAAGATCGAAAACAATAATTAACATTTTTTAAATAAAACACTTTAACGTTTCGGATGTTTTGCAGCAGCCGTGGTCACGGGGAGACGTCGGGCCGAAGTTAAAAATCATTTCCAAATAAGATTAACTAATATATCGTTTAAAACCGTTAAAGTGTTTTATTTAAATGTGTACTACTCGCGTAAACTATAGACAGTATTTAATAATTAACATTGTTAAAAATGGTTTGTCGATTTGAAGATCCTCAAAAACTTTTTCATAAAAATGTTTAATTTTTATGAAATGATGATGATGATAAATGTTTATATATATATATATATATAATAACTAAGCTAATTTTAAATTTATATAATAACTACAATTCAAAAGTCATATTTCAGTGCAACGATCAAAGTAATAGGACGGAAACTTGATATAATAATAAATATCAGGTATCTTTGTAAACGGCTTCGATTCTACATCCATAATTAACAAATTGATATAACGTTATTACATATAGATAACGGATAGATTCGGGTATTAATCACGTTATGTGAAAAACACATCAAAGCATAGAGACGCCCCCTCTAATCTAACGTGAAGTACGTCAACATACGTAAATTTTCGTAATACTTTTCATAAAGGAATAGTATAGAATTTAAAAAAAAGATCAAGCAATTAACAGACATTAAAACAGCGCGTCTAGTCTATTTCAGCTATTTCCACAGTGTTATTACGTATGGCATACTACTGTAAAGCTGACGACATTTAATGCATCTTTGTGTTGCAAAAACTGGCATGGGATCTCGGGAGTCATTAGTTAAGAGATATCTTTTAAAATATTGGCACACTTACTGTGTGCTCGCAGTATATTTATGAAAATGTATTGCATGCCCATAATAATTTCATAAGCAAGTTCAGCAAAAATAGTAATAGACATAATTTGAACTTAAGAAATGAGGAAAAACTAACTATCCCCAAATATAGGCTTCATAAAATAACAAATTCATTTGGGGGAATTGTATTCGTAGGTTAGGTTAGGTTAGTTGAACCTCAACTGGAAACATATTGCCAGTTGAGGTTGCAAATTGATCAATAAATAAGTTTTAAAAAGTCATAAAATTTAGATTGTCTCAAAAGTTATTGTTTGAATGATTTCTTTAATGACAAGGATGCCTGGCAGTGATATGTCTTGCTTCTTAGGTTAATCAACTCACAAAAATGTATTAGTTTATAAGACATGTTTAAAAAAGCCGGACTGAGTTTCTTGGGTGTTCTTCTCGGTCATGTTGGTCTTTGCAACATTCTGTAGAACCACGACAGACAGACGGACAAACATCTTTGAAATGTTAAAAAGGATAAAGTATATTTTATTTAAGAATAGAATAGAAATACGTTTATTCAGAAACACATCATTGGAAAACTTGAATATTCCTCACATGTTATCGCACATGATGGCGTTATATAAATGAAAAATCGATTTTAAATTGAAAAACCCAGCGTTGTGCTGTTGCTCTAACCAACTTTATTGTACTGGCGCGACATGCTTCTGTATGCGTCTTAATAATTTTATGATTTTTCTTAAGATAAGACCCAATAAATAAAATCTGGATATTGGGCCATGAGAATAAACTGCGTTCGCTTACGAATTACCGTACACATAGAGCAAAGCCTCGTAAATTCGACTTTCGGTTGCAGTCTGTGTACTTCCAAAATAACAAAACCATATATTGACTTATATGACTGACTATAGTCACCTATTTGGACTATGTAATACATTTGAAGTACGTAAAGACAATAAAATAAAACTTGTCGATAAAAGGAGTGGTGGCGAGTTTCTTGCCAGCTCTTCTTGTTTCGCTCTTGATTTGAGAACTGTAAGATTAGAGTCTTCAGTTTTAACTGGTGTTAATTGTTACCAACATGAATAAATGATTTTTGACTTTGTCTTTAAATGAAGTCCACAGTGTTTGAGGTTTTATTGGGCTTAAAGGTTGTAGATCTGAGGAGTTTTACCTTCCATTAAACTAATACTAACCTAATCTCCAATATTTTAATACGGGAAAAAATAGTGTTTAATAACGTTACTAGCACCTGCTTTCCATCACAACACACCTTGTTACTTAGGGTAACGAGGGCCGTCATGTGAATGATTGATAGAGTGCACTTTTAATATATTACAGCTATATTTTGCTGGTGGACCCTTGGACGGAACGTGTCAGCTGCAAAGCCATAATGCATTATGATGTCAGAAATATTTTCTGCCTTTAACATAGGAACTAGAAAATTTATTTACGTAAGGATATTAGCAACTAGCTTATTCGGCACGTTGCTATGTTGTTTGTAAAAATAATACTATAATTTGAACTTTAACAAATAATTGGTAAGAATGCATAATTACGACAAACTTTGATGATTGTGCTAATAGATTTTTAAAAATGTCTACAACATATAAGAACATTTAGGGAAACATTTTTTCATACCAGACACTGTCATCTTTTTTTTGGTTTCTTTAACCGTTTTCGCAGTGCTCCCCACGAAGACACTAAAAGGTTTTTCTCTTTTTTTTCATATTTTCCACTGTTTTGCTCCTATCGGTGACAGGGTGGCAGCTTATATAGCCTAAAACCCTCCTCGAATAGTCTATCAAACACAAATCGCATTTCAAATAGATCCAGCAGTTTTTGAGAATAGCGAGTTTAAACAAACTTTTTAGATAATATTGTGGATATTAAAATAGTATTATTTGTAAATAGCTATAATTTACCGTGATATTTATTATAGTATTTTAATTCTAAAGTTGCAGACCTTTTAAAATTCAAAAACCCACAAAAACAGAATCAAAATAGTTATTTAAGTTATTATAGTAATTTAACGCAGCAGATTTCGCTTCTAAAAACGAAAACGTATAATTTTCATATAACAAATGTACTCTTTGCGCAGTTGTAAAGGTCTAAAGTGTTAAAGGCACAATAATACATTATTAACTGTGCTCGTTTGTGTAGAAATGCCATTTTTCCTTTGAAAAAGAACGAAACAGTTTTCTCCGCTAGTGATATTCTAAAGAGAAAAAAATATTGAAAATGTTTCACTCGTTCTGCCGTTGATTGCGCTTTCCGTTTAATGAACATTCAGGTGCACAACCCCTAGTATGAGTTTAGGTAACGAGAATAATTTTCTTTAAAAAAAATTAAAAAAATGTATCAGTTGTTAAAATAAAACACTTTTAATGGTTTAAAATGAGAATTCGGATGCTTTGCAGCAGCCGTGGTCACGGCTGTACTGAAGATGAAGGGTATCACCAATGTCAAATAAAAACTGCTACATTAGCGCTCGTTCCGTCGCATCTGTTTTGTCGTAGTTGGTATTTAGCGAAACTGAATGGGCTGGGCGAAAGTTAACTAACATATTTCGCGTTCTAAACCGTTAAAAGTATTTTATTTAGATGTGTACTACTCGTGACATTTTTTTAAAGCTTGTTATTAGTTCAACCAAACAACATTTATTTATACATATACATATATATTATTAGACAATATTTATATTTTAATATAACTTATGATAACCGTTTAGCACTTCCTTCAATAAAATTGGCTCATTATTTTTAGCTTTATGAGGCTGTTAGAGGCAGAGTAGCCTAATAACAAAAATCATGATTTACAATAAGAAGGAAAATAAAAATGCGCAATTAACTTAGGCGAAAATGAATTTGTCCTATTTATGTAAGAGTTGTGTTAACAATTTTCGGTCACTGCGCTCTTGTAGAATAACATTTTTAGACTATAAAAATATAAATAAGTGAAGTCATAAAAGCTAGGCTACTCTGCCTCTAGCGGCCTCATATATTTGGAAACATAATAATGTTAGGCCACATACAACACGGTAGAAGCTTAAGCAACTACAAATTTTACTGTATCTTTTTTTCTTTGATTCGTTAGTGAAATAATTCGAGATGCTTTCGACATGTGTACTCGTAATAGGGGCGTATTTGAGGGCTTTGTAATGAGAGGTGACGTTCGACCCGAGCTTATACTCGTTATGTGAGCCCTGTGACATTCTATAATGAAGCATCGTTAAGGTGTTAATATTGAACTGAACTGTGTCTAGTATAGGATGATGACTTTGGAAATTTCCAATAGGGATGGGATGTTATGAGACAATGTATCTGCTTGATAATGGACATTACAGAATTGAAATAAAACACCTTAACGGTTTAAATCGCGATATATATTAGTAAAACCTATTTGAAAATTACTTTACCTACGGCCCGACGTTTCGAGCTATAATCGGGATAATTTTTAAATAAGTAATAACCAATATATTTTGCGTTTTAAACCGTTAAGGTGTTTTATTTAAATTCTGTAATATCCATTATCAAGCAGATACACTGTCTCATACTCATCCAAGTGTTTTATTTAAATGTGTACTACTCGCGTAAACTACAGAAACTGTATGATTTTATAGAATTTAAATCGATCTTAAATTCGTAATATAAGAAATAAATAAATGGGCGTAAAAAAAAAGGGGGGGGGTCACTGTTGGGACAAAGCTGAGTGAACTCCTCTTCTTCTACCATATACTTACTTCTACCCATATAACGTTCGTTAAAATAAGTTTTAATTGTAAATGTTGTGTTGTTTCTATTCTATTCTTATGAATCGTGAGGTAAAATCGTTTTCATTGTATGTTGTTTATATTTATTTTACCCATATTATTCTTATAGTTAATTAGCCAGTGTTGTCGACGAAATACTAAAAACTTTTCTTCCTATATTTGACAAAGTATGCACAAGTTAATCCATTAACGTTGTGAGTTTTGATTTAAAACCGTTATTTGTGCTTAAATAGATTCGACTATGTGAAAAAAATATACAATACTTTGAACGCGAAATACGTGCGACTCTTTAAGCGACTTAAAAAAAATATAGCAGCAAAGCGGCGACCGGCGAAGCGACCAGCGAGTAAAGAAAAACATGAATCAGTACAGGCCGGGCCACGTAATCGCGCGAATGGTCGCTTCGCATTTCGCGTCAACGTTCTTCATGGTCAGAATGTAAAACTGTTTCTTACACAACACAAAGTTGATAAAAGCTGCAACAGGCAGGGTCTTACTAATTACACGGTTAATGAGAGTCTGTGCTTGGTGCCGGAGGCAGACCTTCTTCATAATTAGTTAAACTTTATTTTTAGTTATCCGAAGTATAAAGACGTTGTCCAGGAAAATGTTTGACCCAAATATACATCGGTGTGGCAAAAATTTGTATGATTAAATTGAATCTCGCAGGCGACGACAGATTTTTATCGCGAAATGAAAATAATTTTTATGTGAGTTTATATCGGGAGTTTTATTTTTGTATTTATTTTGGAAATGGTGTTTATGTAGACATTTTTGATTTCACCAACAGGTATTGTATGTAGCTTACGCGAGTAGTACATTTAAATAAAACATTTTTTTACGGTTTAAAACACAAACTAATTAGTTAACACGGCTGCGGCAAAGTATTCAAAGAGGTTTAAACCGTTAAAAGTGTTTTATATAAATAAAGGCATAAAATAGTTACTTATTTTAAAAAAATTTAGTATCATTTTAGTAACTGATTTTTAACTAAGGATAAGTTGTTATAAATGTATGAACAATAAAACAAAACACTTCTTAACGGTTCGAAATATACAATTGATAATGAATTTTAAATGCGGTTCTTATAGCATCTAAAAAGTCACTTCGCGGTGTAAATATTTTAAAGTAAAACGAAGTCCACTTTTAAACCGTTAAAGAGGTTTTTGTTAGTAAGGACTTCTTAGTTATCTAAAGTAGAGAACCGTTAGACAGTCGACTAAAGTCTCCTTAATAATGATTTAGAACGGAACGAGAAACACAGAGGAACCTAAATACCGACACGAACAAAATAAAATTACAACTCGTTACGAAGTTTCGATCACAAGCTAATATCGTTTCGAAGAAATAATGGTAGTTCCAGTGCTTTCATTGTTGTATTCTATTCTAGATTATCTGTTACTAATATCGGTACATGGCTTGTTAAATTGATTAAAACTCGTTTAACTGTTTAAAACGGCGAATGTATCAGTTACTTATTTACTTTACTCAATGTATCGGACGCATTGCAGACGAATTGTGAATAGATAACTTAATATTTCACGTTTTAAACCGTTAAAAGCGTTTTAAATATTTTTGTTCACTTATTGGGTATGGTGCGAACACAGTTTTTTGTCTGTTTCACTTTTTCTGTTTTATTTACACTTGACACTTCGTGTTTAAAACTACTGATCATTATGAATCATATTGTTAAGATGTAATCCTTATTAAGTCCTTCATTTAGTCAGGATAATCTGTGTGGATGGTATGCGTCTGCCCAAGAAAACTCAAAGATATTGAAGGTTATATGGCCCGTGAAACATTGCAACATGTAAATTTGACGCCCTAATATTGCTTCATTCACATAATCTTATTAAATCTCGTTTAGGGGATGGCATTTCTGCGGAGATATAGATCGTTGTTTGGGGGGGGGGGGGGGGGTGCACCCTCTATAAAGAGAACTCATGACCAGTTACAGATATAGGTATCTGCTAACACTTTTATTTATTTATTAAAACCCAGTCACACATCTCGTCATTAGTCAGCAGTTGACCACGACTGTTGCAAAGAATTGCTTGTTGAACAGAAGTAAAGCATTATCAATATTAGTTTACTAATATATTTCGCTTTTTAAACCGTCAATAGAATTTTGTTTAAATATGTATGCATGTACATTCAGACATCCACAGACTTAAACCGAAATGCCATTAAACGTCGCGGCTTTTGAATCCCTTGATGGACGGACGGAAGAACGATATTACTAATACCCGTTTATCAAAAGTTTTTTTTAAAATCAAACATGTTTCGGCTTACATCGAATCTACGACCCGTTGATATATTACTATCATTTTTTAAAAATCGAAAATAAATTGAAAAAATTTTCGACTCGGGCAGGACTTGAACCGGCATCGTCAGCTTTCCGTGCTGTTGCTCTACCAATTGATCCGAGTCCTACACCATCGTCGAATTTTTTTTTCAACTTATTGATACATGCACCTCTCGCCAATGTAATTTCTACCTTAACACTTGCGTATTAAGGCTCAATGTCTTATGCTTTGCACTTAAGAAATCATTGAAGATGAAATTACAAATTATAACGTTTGAAAACATTAATATTTTTCACATTTATTGCAATGAAGGCACTATATAATTTTTAAAAATCGAAAATAAATTGAAAAAATTTTCGACTCGGGCAGGACTTGAACCGGCACGTCAGCTTTCCGTGCTGTTGCTCTACCAATTGAGCTACCGAGTCCTACACCTCATCGTCGAATTTTTTCAACTTTTATACATCCCTCTCCGCAATGTAATTTCTACCTTAACACTTGCTCAATTGGTAGAGCAACAGCACGGAAACTGACGATGCCGGTTCAAGTCCTGCCCGAGTCGAAAATTTTTTCAATTTATTTTCGATTTTTAAAAATTATATAGTGCCTTCATGTGCAATAACATGTGAAAAATATTAATGTTTTCAAATATTACTATCATGTCAAAAAATGTTGAAACTTTTCTAGGTTATAAATAGTAAACTTAAAAAAATAACCCTTTTTTAGTATCAATACACCCTTGACATGCAATAAACAGCCCTTACTGAGTTCGAAGAAAATATAAAGCTTGTTTACGGAAGAGATAGTTCTACGAAGTTGAAAGTTTCCACGATCTGATATTTATTTAGCACGATACAGTGGTTACCTTTTATGGTTATCTGTGTGGAGCTGAACTACGTATCATTAATGACAAAGGTAGACCAGTATACGTTTCACTTAATGGAAGATAAAATAGTCCAAATATATAACATCCAACAAAATATCCAAAGCCAGAATAGATCGACAGCTTGTTGAGATGATATATGGCTAGGGTATGGCATTTTCCATCGAGCAAAACCCATTCTTATCTGTCCCCATTTCTCATAAAAAAAGATATGGTCTTAAAGTGATTGGTTTTGGGAAATTGGAAATTTACAAACCGAAACGCTATTATACTTCACGACTTTTTCATCTGTCGACAGTGGTTCATAGCTCGGACAAAATTTAGATTTTCTCAGCCTTTTAATATCCAAATTTCCAGTAGAAGTTCAACATGTTTCGTAAATATCACAAACTCAATAGACAAAATTTGGTCCCGGTGGGGATTGAACGAAGGACCTGGTGATTAGTATCCACACATTGCTACAATTAGACAAACATGCTCGTCAAATAATAACAAAATTTCTAATTCAAAAATTCATTAACCAAAAGCAAAGAATGTCGTCCTTTTTCTCGTAATCAAAAAAAACAAACCCTTTTTGACAATTTGACTTTTTTATACACAGATAAAAATAGCGCCTAAAATAGAAGATTTACAAGATAATAATCGAGATTTAAAAAACGTCCATCGTTTAAAAAGCACGTTATTCAATTTAAGCGCGTTTTAATTTATACCCTCACAAAAGCAGGGTACTCGTGCAAAAAGCGAAGTGCATTTTATGAGAGTACGGACTACGCGTTAATGAAAATCCCGGCACAACACTTCGAAAAAGAGAAGTCGCTTTTTAATAACGTCATTAAACTAAGGTACTTGTGTATTTCAGCTGTTTCGTCATCGTTATTTGAATTTGCAACATCTTCTGACGATGACAAAACGACATATTCAAATACTAAAAAGCTAAAGAGTTTCTTTGTACGCGGTTATCTCTGGAACTACTGGTTCGCATTGAAAATTGAAAATTTTTCGAGAAAGGTTATAGGCTATAAAACACCGCGCTGCGACTAATAGACGCGAAGAAACAGTGGGAAATGTGAAAAAAACGGGGATAAATATTCATCTCTGAAGGAATCCATTGTGTGCGCTACGAAAACGGTCCAATAAACTAAAAAACGAAAAATACTTTGTTTTCACCACAATGTTACGAAATAAAACTTAATTTAAAAATCCAAAATGTAGCGAGGAAAGGCGGCCTTATTGTTAAAAAGTCATTTCTTTTAGGCAACCTTGCAAAATATGAGTATCTTTTAAGATTAACTCGCAAGAATGACGGGTAGTGGACGACATCTTGGGTGAATGGACACACACTCTGTAATACAGTGAATCAGTAGTGTAGATGTGTGTGTCCTGGCAAATGTTTCATAAAAATAGTCAGTTTAGTTTAATCGGCCCTACTGTAAACTCCTATTACTAATAAAAGTAAAATAAGAATTAAAAGTTTTATTGAAAAGAACACCCCTCACCCCGCATCTCAACCCTACAAATATCAGCTATAATTTAAAAACGAGGGGGTCTTTGCAAAAAATAAATGATATGATCCTCAAAAAAAGTATTCTACGTGGTTGAACTCCTGGGTAGAGCTAGTCATACCTAAATGAGGGAAGCCGAACAGCATGAAAACTCAAGTAGCTTTGAAAAATGGCCTGGAAAACATTCTATCACATAAAGGAAAGGTATTTTGTAGATAAAAGTTTTTTATATTTTCAAATTACCCCTGTACCCTATATATGCATTTGTCGATAAAGATATTCTTTATATATTTAAATTAAACATTGCTCCTATATAGAGAATGGATAGAAATGTCTGTGTCCCTCACGTCCTCATAACACTTAACTGTACAAAACGCGAATTTTTTAGTTATGTTATTTTAACTACGCTCCTTGTGGCTTTGTGAAAGCAAAGTATAGGTATTGCTTTTTCGCATTCAATTGTTCAAAATACGATTTTTTGGTATGTTATTTTTTACCACGCCTCTGTATCCTTGTGACCAATGAAGTAAAACGTGTATCGGAAACGTTTTAAAGTAAATTTTGCGTTTTAAACAGTTAAAACTGATTTATTTTAAGATTATTATTTTATACGGTGCTACGAAAGAAAATAGTCAGATAGTTTAAAATAAATACAACCGTATATGGATATTTTAACAATGAGAAAGCCAATTATTCATTTCGTGAATATATTTCGATGTTATCACGCTCTATTCCTTTGTTCCACGGAGGTTTATTGCTATAAATCAAATTGACGAATGGTATTTTTGTGTTCTCTGGCTCTACTTCGGTTAAGTTTATACACACCACTTGATAAATTGAAACCGCGTCGTTTTTACTGCTTCGTCTGAAAAATCCTTTGAAAAGTTTGATTAATATTCCGAGTAATAAAACGAAATACTTCTGACGGTATAAAACGGGTAATTTATTAGTTTTCTAATGTATTATCGCGCAATGTTTTATTGCGAGTTTTTAACCGTTTTAATTATCTCATTATACACCTAAACAGAGAGATATTCGGAAATCAACAGACTGATATGGAAAAGAAAATTACCGGTTTTTCAGAATAAGTCATGTTACAGAAAAATTATAAATTAGATTAGTTATAAAAATGTTGTACCCGGTGGGGATCGAGCCTGCGAACCGTTTATTACTTACTAGCTATACGTTGAATTAGAACAATGAGTCCGTTAAACCTTATTTATATCTTAGCTTTATTTTAATAGATGTCCTCTGAATTATATTTTGCTAATGAAATTGCAAAAGTGCGCTACATCAACCACTGTCAGCCACAACAATTAAAGCGAAGCGGAAATTTATTTTTAAAAGTAATACTTCAACTTTTGAAGACATTTATTGTAATAAACCATTTTAATGGTTTAAAACGCGATATATATTAGTTAAACTTATTTGAAAATTATTTTAACTACGGCCCGACGTTTCGGATGCTTTCCAGCAACCGTGGTCACTGCGTATCTTCCCCGAAACATCGGGCTGTAGTTAAATTAAAAATAACAAATATATGTCGTGTTTAAAACCGTTAGTGTTTTATTTCAATGTGTACTACTCGCATAAACTACAGACAGTATTTAAGACGCCTTATTCCAAATTATTATTTTGTTAACTATCCTGGATTCTAAATATTTTATTTAATAAAATATCACACGATATATCTTAAGCTATTTACCTGTAAATAGTAATCAGTAAAGCGGATACAAAATTGTGTCTGCCCCAAAATCCACGGGTGGCTATTACACACTTAATTTAGGTAATGCTGCGCTGTATGTAGGTTTTAGGGACCTCGCTTGTCGTAAATAGGTTAGTTAACAGCACAAGGCTTTGTTTTACGAGGTATGTTCCCATAATAGGTAAGCTTAGGTTATATGCAAGGTGTGGAGGCATAGTTGATATAAAAGCATACGTTTCGATCGCTGGTTTACTGGTAATGCTTTATATACATATACATAATTACGATTTTGTATTTAAATAAAACACTTCAACGGTTTAAGACGCGATATATTAGTTGAACTTATTTTCAGTCTCCCCGTGAGACAAATCCACATCCAATCTCCCATTTTCATGGTTTGTGTTTGAGTTTGAAACGTCGGGCCGAAGTTAAAAACCATTTTCAAATAAGTTATTTAACTATGTTACCTAATATATCGCGTTTTAAACCGTTAAAGTGTTTTATTTTAATGTGTACTCGAATAAACTATAGACAGTATTTACGATTTTGTATATCATTGTTTTTCGGCCTGTTTGCAACGACGTAAGTGTAGGAAGTGTAAAGTGTCTCTAACTTAGTATTTCATTTCATATTAACTGACTTAAAATAACGAAAAGAGACTACATCTGATAAAAAAAATATATTTTTAACTTAAGGATCCGAAATTTCTAATACATCTCCGTTAGCGAATATATTTCGCGTTTCAAACCGTTAAACGCGGTTCTATTAATGTGAGCTCGCGTAAACTACAGACAATATTTACACCCTATAATTAATAAAATAATGGTGTTTTCCAGGAAAAATTCACAGTTTTCAAATACATTTTTTTGCGGGCCATAAATATTTATTACGCGATGTCCGGCGCAGTTATTGCTCACCAAAAATATTAATCACTGAGGCAGCTGTGAAACTTCCTGCTCGCTTCGACCTTGACATTATTTTGTTTACTTACTATTTTCGTCTCGTAAGTCTAGTGGCTACACTCGACTGCAGATCACTAGCATCTGGATTTGATTTCCAGATGAGAATTAAATTTTGAGTCTAGTCACTGCCGTAGTTTGGACACCACGTTAATCAATTGTTGTGTGTGAGTTTAAATAAAACCCATTAAACAGTTTAAAATGAACCGTATAAAATATATTGAACTAATTTTTAATTATTTATAACATAAACCCGACGTGTGGGTGCTTTGTAGCAGAAAATGTGGAAAAAATAAGGAAATTGTTGATTTTTGATTGCGTGCAGTGCGAAAATGGTTCGGGATACCCAAAAGATATGTATTAAAGAATGATTCTTCTTTTGTGATTAAAAAAAATGTCGGGATATGTTTGATACAAAAATAAATATTTACGCGGACGAAGTCGCGGTATTAGTATAAAGCAATAGAACGTTTGCTAGGTTATGCTAGTATGTATATAAAATAGATAAAAATGTATACATAACTTAGTCATCGTATTGAGGTATAATGTAAATAAACTTATAATTAAGACGACCGATATAAATGTAATGAAGGCCATATTAGTTTTCTTCGTTAAAACAATGTGTGCTCGTGAATAAATTTAGGCGTCTAATTGGTTTTAGTCTGACACGAGCCTTGACCGGTGAATTAATGGACTTTGAAGAAGCACAGCGATTAACAAAGGAAAAATATAACGCACATAAATCACTATCTTCTTTAAGTTTATGAACTTTTCATATACGATGCTACTGGAAGCAAAGTGGCCTAATATAACACGATTTTCAGTAAGGAGGAAAATAAATATTCGTCATTAATTTAGGCGAAAATGTATTTGTACTATTATTTGTGTAAGATTTATGTTAGCAATTTTAGGTCACTGTGCTCTTGTTGTAGACATTTAGAATATAAAAATAAAGTCATAAAATTGCAGTTAGGCTACTCTGGCTCTATCGGCATTATATATACTGTATTGTGTTAACGCTTAAGTGAAAATTTATTTCTTGCGTAAATAAATGTCTTAATTCAGAAGTTTTTTTTTAATTACAGGCACTTACAAGGGTGTAAGCGGCACTTCGATATGCCACCTAAGTAAGCTATGTTAAAAAAATAGATGCTTTGTAGTCGTTATATTTTAATAGCTATCATTAGTTTTCATTCCATTATAATTAAGGCGTTCCCTGACATGTATCATTAATATTTATTGGACGATCAACGATCCTAATTATATACTCGTAGTTATTAGTAGAAAATATAGTGTAAAGAGTAAAGCGTGAAGTTTGAAAGAGCGGCGATTAGAAATCAGTAGTTTGGGCGCTAGCAACATTTATACATACGGAAAATGTCGGGTCAAAATAAGTACGCATGAAATCTTGTCTTATTAATATTTGTTATCATGTTTCTAAGTATATAGATAACATCTAGTGAGGTGTTATTTATTCATTCATTTAGATTAGCGCTTATACTGTTGATGTGTTAGAATGATACTAAGTAAATTTTTCAATTCGGCGCGACCCAGTACTGCGTCTTTGTATCGAATTCAGCAATCGATCGGATTAGTATAAAGATTTGATCAACTCCTTGCCTGTTTTTAATCCATCAGTTAAACTAATCTGGCAATTTATTCCTTATTTGTCTGATGGGGGAAAATGGAGTCAATTGTATAAGAAAGATAAATGCGTTGTTTTATATGAATTAGTAATTTCCAAACAAATGCACTCTTATTACAAAACAAGGACTAACTCTCAAACATGGTGTGATCCCTGGTGTATTTCAAATTCTTATAAAGAAAAGGAAGTTCAACGTTGGTAGGGACTAACTATGGTTCGAACTTAGATTCATTTAGACCATGGTTTTAGAATTAAACCAAGACTCCGCAATTCTGGTTTGAGTAGTTTTTGTAATAAGGCCGATTAAGTCCCAGCAAAGCTTATTTGTGAAGGGAAATAGTGTTATTTATAGTACGAGGTGTACATGAGGCTAGAATTTTGGTAATCCGTAGCAATTCAGAGCTCGCTTGGTACGCGCCAGCACGAAGTGATAATGTTAAAATATGTAGATTACAACATCACTGCATTTGAACGACATCCGACATCCATTTATTCAACAACGAAACAGTATTCCACTACTAAGTAATTGAAAATTATAAACGACGTTTCAACTTAAAAAAATACATGCTTTTTTTTCTTGCTTGGGGTTTAATTGATGGAAGGTGATATTAACCATACAACGTGACGAGAAGAGACATTACTTATGTTGGTTTTGGAGATTTGAAAATCAACAGACTGATACGGAAACGCAGATTAAAGAATTATGGCTTCTTTTGGAATTTTGTTATGCCTACCACCAATTTTAAAGTCAGTATTTCCGGACAGGGTCTAATACCTATTATTGATTTTTAGTTGAATGTCACTGTTGTACATAAGATAAATCAATAAAACGAAAAATATATCTACCCGTGCCTCACGCAAGAAAATGTAACTATTTACTTACTTATTGAAATAGGCCATTTTTAACGGTTTAAAATGTCTGACTAATTCTGAATAAACTCGACGTGTCGTGTAGTTTGTGGAATGGAGGGTATTACTAATGTAAAACTAAAAACTGCTACGTTAGCTCCATCTGTTTCATCGTCGTTGGTATTTAGCGAAACTGGCTGGGCTGGGCGAAAGTTAACTAACATATTGCGTTTAAACCGTTAAAAGTGTTTTTAAGTACTGTCCAGGTAAACTACGGACAGTACTTATAAAAATTCACACTATAGTAACGTCTTTCATACAATTCAATCAAAGATTTAATGCTTTTAATATATGAAAGCTTCCCCTTGAAATTCTACGAAAACCCTGACCAATTCAAGTAACCACAATGCTCTATTAACATGACCGCGGCGCGTTTGTATTACTATTAGGGATGTGCTTCGGTTCGGTTTAACCGAATTTTTAATTTGTAACGAAGTAGCCGATTTCACTCACTCTTTATGATTATACCTATTATATGCACCTGAGAGCTAACACAAAGTAGTTTTGAGTTTAATTTGTTATATCAATCTTAAAACGTATTATTTTTGAATTGTTTTCCATCGACTACTATTACACGCGCAACACTTAAGCAACTTCTAATTAAAACACATTGAACTGCCCGAAATATAACAAAAAACAAACTTTATTACTATTTGTAAATAAAAAAATATAAACGAATATATATTTTATTAATAATTGTCCTGCAATACTTGTTTAAGAATTTTTATTGAAGCCGAATGTGTATAATTTCGGTTTCGGTTTAACACAGTCGACCCATCCCTAATAATCATATGATTCGGGTTGTCTATGGTCCTTTATTGAATGTATTTATAGCTATAAAAGGTATTTGCTGAAACAGCAGACAGCTTAAAGCCTTAGGGCGGCTCTATTTCCCGTGTTTACAATGCCGGTCACGATAGATTATTACTCGTATTTATAGAGAGCGGCGATCGCATATTCTGGTCCTTCGGTATTTCCAAGGTTATTCTTACTTTATTTATTGTTAAACTCTCGTATTACAGATAGAATTTAAAATAATCGTGTTTTTAATTGGAAATCTATACAAACGTTATAAAGTTTATTTGTTTGTTTGAACGCGCTAATCTCGGGAACTACTGGTATTGAAAATATTTTTGTGCTCGACAGACCATTTATGACGGCGTTAGGCTATATAACATCACGATCAGTGAAAGCGAAGAAGCAGAGGAACTGAGTGCGTGCGCTGCGAAAACGGTACAAGAAACCAAAAATCTGTATAAAAGATTGATACCTCTTTGAATTATTACAAAATATGTCGCTCTGTCTGTATTTTACGCGATTAGTGCAGTCTCCCCGTGACCACGGCTGCTGCAAAGCATCCGAAACGTCGGGCCGTAGTTAAAAATAATTTTCAAACAAGTTTAACTGAAATATATAGCGTTTTAAACCGTTAAAGGTTTTATTTATATGTCGCTCTTTCAAGATTAACTCGTAAGAACCGTTTCTATCGTCTAATCGTTATTTAAAAACATTTGACCATAACATTAGTCTACCACTGTCCGGCTCAACTGTACATTTTATTGTTTCACTAGAATTCGAATTTAGGATCTTTCTTAAGTATGATTCAGTTTTCTACAAGCAGCTTGATGATGAACAAGTTGATTCGTATTTAAGATGTTCAGAACGAAGCGTTTTATATTTATAGAATTTATATATACCAAAAAGACCAACATAGAATGGTGTACAGTTCAAAATCCAATCTATGCATGGCATGCATGCCTATAGTATCTCAAGTAATAGCAAGATTCCTTCGCCAATATTATTGCGTTGTTAATCCACAGTTGACTATAATACACAGTAGATCTATACACGAGTTTGCTCGCAAGTTCGAAACTAATTTCCTGTGGGACAAAGCAATCACCAGAACTGTGTGTGTGTTAACTCTGATAGACTGTTCGCACGTCCAACTGATTGATTCCCACTGTCATATATATTCAACATATGTCTGTAATATGGCTTCATATACGTGGAAAAGTAATTTAGAATTCAATAAACGAACGCCTATGTTGCAAACGACGGAAATTGCTCGACATAACAGTGTCACAGGTTCGACCCCTGAATCGAGCATACTTCGGTATAGATTTGTTCTAAGATATGTGCTCATTGGTAGAGCAACAGCACGGAAAGCTGACGATCTGGTAAGTCTTGCCCGAGTAAAAATTTCAATTTTATTCGATTTTAATTATAATTTCTTTTTTTAAGATAAAGGGGAGGCACTTGACAAGCGTAGACCCCCTAACATCTGAAACGGCTATCTCCATCATACCTCGATTATTCGGATTTCCCCAGACAAACCAAACCGCACATCTAAACGTTTGACAGATGGACGGTGCTATTGACCATTTTTATATTTTTGGCTTTAGATACACTAAAACGCTTTGAGACACTGGTATATTAATGAAACTTAGGTAAAGTTTCACTTAGTAAAAACCACAATTCATGGTCAATTAATAAAAATCCCAAAAACGACCTTTCCTAAATGGACAGATTACAATTACTTAAGTTTTTCATTTACATAGAGACGGGGATGTAATCAAAGTCACCGACAATAGAAGGAAAGAGTCACACTTACGCACGATCACTGCAAAGAATTCGAAACGTCGAGTAAAATATTAATGATGTAAAAATAAAAAAGGCCGTTATAAGATTGATTTTGAATATTGAGGTCATTCGGTCTATATATGATCGAACATTTTACCTCCCAGTGCCGTCTGTGGCATCGACTCTCTATAAAAGAGCTCTATGGTTTTGAAATCCGCCATATTTGTAGTGGTATTTTTTCAAGTTTAATATAGAGAACACTATAAGTATATATATACTTATAGTGTTTTTTTATCTAACTTGTGTCATAAGACAAGGGAATATCTTTTTTCCTTGATCAGGCAGCAATAAATAACGTATATTACTAATTATTTTGTTTCTACCGGATTCGAACTCAGAAACTCTTGTACTTAGCAAAGCGACGATTTGAACTTTTGAGTCACGATAGGCGATCGCTAATAGATCATAGCATTGTATAATGGTGTTTTCCACATCTTTGGAGCAATGCCAGAGCCTCCTTCTTCGTTGACTGATTTTTATAACCGATAGATTTGCACTGTGCTAACGAAAAACTGTCGACAATATTACGGACAGTAGACAAGTCACGCATATTTAAATATAATACTTTAACGGTTTAAAACGCGATATATATTAGTTAAACTTGTTTCATATAAATAATTTCAACGAATATATATCGTGTTTTAAACCGTCAAAGTGTTTTATTTAAATATGTACTACTCGTGTAAACTACAGACAGTACTTTAGTGTGAGCAACGGTACTCGACGCTGTGGCTGTAGGTTCACTCCCGTGTAGTCAATCATCAAATAATTTTGAATCTTGAAGTAATAAGTCTATAGTAATCCACAATATTTCTAATGTCACACTCGTTTTATACTTACATACGATTGTTACTACTTACATAATTCAAGACAGTCAAACCTTTTTTAACTCGAGAGTATCTAAGTGAAATATTCCACTACAACAGTTTAACAGATGCACTATCGACTTTTTGACTTAGGCTAATTCAGAAATCCACAGACTCAATGCGACAACAATTTCGGTCTGTAATCTGTCAAATATGTTTTGAATTCACTTTAGAAACACGTTGGAATTGTTGAGAATCGAACCCCAATCAACAGCCGTGATTTGTACCTTAAATTTTTACTAGAAAAACGCGTCTACTTACTAATTTTGAAATGACTAAAGTATAACAAATTTTGTGTAATTTTAAGGTCAAATGCCTCTGTATATCACATATACATATTATGCTTAAACGATTTTCGTGAATAACGTGCTGAAAACACATTTATCGTGATAACTCGTGGCCAACGCAAATAAAACTGGCAACTTTTAACTAATAGATCACTGAACTTTTTCAGTTGTCTTTTGCGAAGACGCCCTGATTTTGTGCCTCACTGAATTTTTATTGTTCAACTTTCACCCTAGACAATATCTATTATTTCTTTCTTGGCAGCATAGAAGTTGATGTTCATACTGTACGTGGGTATAAAATTGTGATGACAATCGTCTTCGGGGTTTCAGAAGCACTGTGTAAAGATCTCTCAATTCAGGATAGATTAAACCTGATTCAATTTTTTAGGCACTTCGCCGTTGATAAAACATGTGTAAAAAATATGTTAAGTGGGTATTTTATGTATTTATTATTATTACTTTTCAAAATTATTTGATGGCACAGCAATGACCCCATTAAACATTTTTTAGAAAAATGACGCATTGATGTATATAGGTTTAAAATAGTATAACTATAGCGTGAATGTTGGGTTTAATAGTAAAAAAACTGAAGTAGTGTTAGTTGAATAGAATAGACGTTATATAAAATATAAACAATAATATAAATTAGAAGATTTTTATAATGTAAAAAAGCAAGATTCGAACTCACGAGCTGAGCATCTTGTCATTGTTTTACTGTTTGAGCTACTGTGTTCATATAAATTTTTCATTCTTCTAGAAATTATTTATATTCTGTAGACATTATGAATAAAAGCTTGTATTTTTTTACCAAAATAAGTTTCGTGACTGTGCTTATCTGTGCTAACAATGTGCTTATTGTTATCTATATGTAATTAACAGATAAAACAAATGTTGTGCGTGAAAAGGCACGACATACAATCCTTTAATTAATTTTAACGTTATGGCTAAAATAATTTAGGCGCTATGACAAGACACACGAAATTATAGACACGATTCTTCATGCCATGAACGCATGCATGATGTTCACTTCTTGTAATGTGAAATACCACAGACATATAATATCTAAACAAGATGAGCTCCTCGACCTATGAAATGCATAGACGGAAAATAAAATGCGATAACACTTTACACCTCTTCCACGAGTCGACGGTTCGTGACCCGGGCGAAAAATCTATATTCTTACCATTCCATTTAATATCTCGATTCTCCAGGTAAAGTCTAAAAAGCTTGAAAAACAATATAAATCGTTGTTCAATGTTACACTCGGGGTCGAACCTATGGCCTGCTGTTTAATAGTCATAATACTACCTCCATTGGGCAGAAGGTAGCCTGTCATAAATAAACTCAATATAAGGGTTCACGTGATATACCCTTAACCACGTAGCATCTAAATAAAATATGCTGTTTGACTTATTTTGGCTTTGGTTATTCGGAAATCAACAGAGTGACACTGAAATGCGATGCTTCACGACTCTTCCATCTTATGACGGTGGTTTCTGATCCGGACGGATATATATATGTAATGTATCATGTGTAAACATGTTGGACGCACCAGGCAAAATTACTTGAAAATAGATGCTTAAACAAAGTAAAATTTCAATTGATTTTAGCGACGAAGTATAATGTGAAAGTGTATGTGTAGAGCTTTGTATGATAAAGTGGATTGCAGGGAAATTCACTTGAGGGACGAGCGATGAAGCGAATCGAAATGCTTTTAGCAAATTGACGAATTTCTACTCTTCCGCTACCTATACACAGATAGTAGATATACCTTTCACGTGTGACAGTATCTCTGAATTCTCTATTTGATATTTCACATTTATGTACGTTTTTCAGAAAAACATAACAAATAGAACGCTTTTGAACAATTGTCAATTAATTAGGACTCTGTCACAGCTGCTATGAAAAAAAAAAAAATTTTTCGTTTGTAACCATTCAAAGGCGTTTTATTTAATACTCTGGAAGACCTATTTTATTCTATTAATATGAAGTTATACTTTAAGATTAAATTATGATTTATTTTGTGTAATAATAAGTCTCATATATGTTTTTGTGTTCCTTATAGTAGGAGTCAATAAACGTATTTCTTTCTCTCTCTTTCACCTAAATAAGAATACACTTTGTATACGTTTCACAATATTATTGTACTGGAAATCGTTTTGGTAGCAGATGACAAAATTACATTTCTCATTCTCGTTTATTAAAGAAACCCACTCTACTAAAAGTTTCAATATTTTTCATGCGACTCCATATTCGCAAAGGAAATTGAATTGGAATACCAGTTACGATTTCGACTCAATTTCAGATCGAGTTTTTAATCTAGCTTCGGCGTAGATTGAAAGGTGGTTATCAAAGGGTTTGGATATTTGGACGCGAGCCAGTGGGGACTGTTATGGTAGATCGTTCCTACGGAACCAGTGTCTAGTTCGCGGATTCTTTTATCACTCGAATCTATTAAAATTTACGATCCTTTTAAAACTAGACATCGTATTGTCTAGTACGTGGCGACGCTGGTCTTATGAAATTTTCTCTTTGTCATTGGAGCACATATGAATGTCCCTTCGACTACTTTAGAATCGTCAACATATTACGGTAATGTTCGCAACGGTTTTATTTTTCTATTTCAGTAAAAGATTTATTTGCCTAAGGTGAAAAAAATAGATGATTCAAAGTGTGTTTAGAATGCAGAAGTATTTTGTACGTATGTATTATGTGCTACTGTAACAGTTTTAACTCAATTACCATTTAGTAATAAAATAGCTAATAACATAAAGTTTTTATATATAGTGAAATCCCGTTTCCTTTTGGGGCGGACACATTTCTGTGTCCGTTTCATTCTGATCGGTTTTATTTACTGGCAAGTAGTTGATCAGACTTCTGTGTCCTGCCCGACCGAAACTACTGTTTCCCCGAGATTCGAAGCCAAGACCTCTTGCGTTTAACACAATGCTAGGCAACACGTCTAACCATTTAGCTACAGAGACGGTCAAAAGTTTTTATATGGAACGTCTTTTTTTGTGAGTTTGAAAACTTTATTATTGCACATGAAGGTACTATATAATGTAAAAATCGAAAATAAATTGAGAAAAAAAATTTCGACTAGGGCAGGACTTGAACCGGCATCGTCAGCGTTCAATTTATTTTCGATTTTTAAATTAAATTGAAAATGCTTACGTACCGAGTATCTCCGTACAGACATCCTGCAACAAATTTAACACTAGATTTTTACGATGGATGAGTTCCTAGTAGGTGACGTTTGTCTAAAATATCCGGGAATGTACCGTGAATACGCACTAAAATTAATATCGTCAAAGACAATTTCCGTGAAACGTCGCAATAAATGTTAGAAATAAAAATTCGAGCGCTTTATTCAAAGCATCCATTCAATTTCTGCTTTTCAGATGACTCCGTTTGGAATTCAGAGTAAGTTTGTTTGGAAATTGTTTGTAGTTCAAGCAGTTGCGATACTTGGAGACCTAGATCTCAGCGGCGTACAAGCGCGCTGTATTATTTCTGTGATTCTATCGTCGAGTCAAAATATTTTCGTACATAACGGCTTAAACTACGCTATAGTTGAAATTATAAGTATTTGAAACCATATAGTTTTCACATGTTGCACTTCAGACCTTGTTTCAATTGTGTAAGTATTTAAATAAAACACTTTAACGGTTTAAAACGCGATATATTAGTTAAACTGATTTGAAAATGATTTTTAACTTCGGCTCGACGTTTCGGATGCTTTGCAGCAGCCGTGGTCACGGGAAGTCTCCCCGGCGTTTTAAACCGTTAAATTGTTTTTTTTTAAATGTGTACTACTCGCGTAAACTATAGACAGTATTCAATTGTGTAAGGTTTAAATTACATTGCCATTTGCATACATATAAATTATAATATCCGATTAATTCAGACGGTAATATTGCTACTGTCATGCCCCGTAAGTGAGGCAATGTAAGTCTGATAATAAAGGGTTTTGAGTTCTATTTCCATCGTGTCCAACATCATATAACTTTTGGAAATCTGGACGTTAAATTGGTAGTAGAAACAAATGAATATTTTTTCTCTTCACGAACGGGTCGGTTTCAGTCTGTGGAATTTCAATTCCAAATGTTCAAAGACAAAATAGGCCGATAGCGCATCTCGTTTAGATTAGTTGTTTTTTAATCAAAAAATATTTTCTACTGTAACAGCTAAAGCTCCAGCTCCTCTTCCGGTTACAATATGCCTATTGTGTCAGTGTTTTATTACTTCGTTGCAAATGTTCGTGATAGGTCGGCATTCTTAGAGATTTGTACGCCAATATTTCCAATAATGGCGCCGCATTGAATTGCCTACCCTCATCACATTTAATGTTGCCAATCAATAAAGAAAATGTCAAAACACGGGAACACTTCTCGCGACAGCGAGAGCTCAGAATTGTATTAAATGAAGGTAGGAAAATAAATACAGCTCTCAGCTAGCTAATGCTTAAACTTCAACAAAAGTTGGCTGAGATTTACCTAGTCATAACGAATACGGGTATATTCGGGCGTTTGCGAAATTCACAGATTGGGTAGAAATTCGCTTGGTGTTGTATTATAAAACTATTACTACATGGATATCTTTTGTATAGAAATTATATTAACGTAATTTATGTACAAGTAAAAATCTATTTATGTTGGCTGTTAAAAATATAAATGTTATCTACAACGAGTAAAACCAGTCTTTGAAATAGAGACAGAAATCTGTTCTCATTGTCGTTTATTATATCTGTATAATTTGACAGGCTCATTGGTCTAATGGTATTGTTATTAATGATTGGATCGTGGATTTGATATCCACCCGGTCCAACATGATTTAAATGAATGTATATTAAATACGGTCTACAGTTTACGCGAGTAGTACACATTTATGTAAAAAGACTTTAACGGTTTAAAACGCGATATATTAGTAAAACTTATTCGGAAACGTCGGGCCGAAGGTAAAAATCATTTTCAAATAAGTTTAACCAATATATCGCGTTTTAAACCGTTAAAGTGTTTTATTTAAATGAATTTATATTTTTTCCAAAACAAGTACTTCGTCAGAAGAATCTGTACTTTAAATGCGTGGTAAGAATATTGAAATTCCGGGTCACGAACCATCGTTCCTATATGAAAAGTTTTGAAGTTTAATCGTGTTTGAAAACTTTATTATTTTTCACATGTTATTGCACATAAAGGCACTTTATAATTTAAAAATCGAAAATAAATCATACCGAGTCCTGGTAGCTCAATTGGCAAGCAACAGCACGGAACGCTGACGATGCCGGTTGAAGTTCCAAGTCGAAATTTTTTTCAATTTATTTTCGATTTTTAAATTATTTACAAGTGTTCAAATTATTTTGGTCCACAGCCCATCTCATCGTGATGTTATATGGCTTGGGTATTTCAACATCCTTCAAATAGAACTCTAGTACTCAAGTAGCTTTTCTGCCCTCTAAAAAAGGAGGAGACGATATAGTCGGTTGAAGGAATTTTTATAAAAGCATATAAAATGTGTTTTAAACTGTAAAAAATATTTAATTACATGATACCATTTGCAATAATTACAGATACAATTCGTTATTTATATTTAGCTCTAAAACAGTAATAAGAAACAACAAAATAATATTCTCGGGAGGAAATTAAAATTGAAAGATATTCATTCATTATATAGACATGTAAAACAAAAGTAATTTGAATAGATTCGTATTATGAATCGGATTCCAAGAACGGAAGCAATAACAAAGACTTTTTCATTGCGTATTACATGGAACCTGTTTAGTAATTGATTGTTTAGATTGTCATAAATTGATTATAGTCTTTAATAATATAATATTATTCTTGTACGAGCTTTTTATGTTGATAATACAGGAAGTTGTGTCTATATCTAACAGACTAACCGTCTCTGTTACTCAATGACTCAACTAATCGTGTAATAAATCTTGGGTTCAAATCCCAGGAAACAAAAGTTTCTTGTCTTGTCTGACAAACTGACAAAGAAATAAATATATATAAAGTCCTAGAGACATACAACATACTTTGATTTTAATAAGGAAAATAGTTAAGACTCTAAGTATACTCGTAACATAGGTGGGAGTCGAACTAACGATCACCCCACGCTAGCTTTAAGTTAGAAAATGTTCAACCTGTCTGTTTTTAATAAGCTAAACATGTTATATATAAACATTGAAACAATTCCGACCTTCACGATGCTAAAGTTTTCCAATAAAAAGTGAATACCTTCTTTTCATTCAACAACGTACGAATTTAATACTATCTGTAGTCTACGCGATTCGTTATTATTTAAATAGTACACTTTAACGGTTTTAAACGTGATATTAGCTAAATTTATTATAATTCTAATTTGGCCAGTTCCAGATACATATTTCCTATTTACTACACACCACAGACTCCGTTCAAGGTTATCTCTTGAACGAAGTCTGTGGTGGATCTCTTAAAAACAATTTAATGTCTGTCCCTATATATAGGAAGGGGAAAGTTTTCAATAGTCTGTCGACTAATATAGAGCTGAAATAAATTTCCGCCCAGTAGCGAATTTAATGCCAGCCGCGAAGCTTGAATGTCAAGTATCTCCCGCCGCTGCTATACGTATATTGTCGAGTGGTATTTTTAGATGGCCCTAAGGGTAAGGGTAAGAAACAAGGTCGTTGTGCTCTCTATAGCTATATGGTAATCATTAGGTATTATGGCTCTAGTTTACGGCAAATATTTTAAAGAAAACTTTTTCAACGATTTAAAACGCGAAATATATAAGGTAAGTTAGTTAACTACCCGACAATTTCGAGGCTTTGCAGCCGCGTACAGTTTTGTGAAACGTCGGGTCTTTGTGACAATTGTGTAATATACATTAAAAATCGATTTTAGATTGAAAAATAAATACGACACGGCCAGGCCTTGAACCGGCAATCACAGGGTTCCGTGCTGTTGCTCTAATCAAGTGAGCTAAAGTGTCGTGTAAATATATTTTTCGTTTTAAGCCGTTCAAGGTGTCTTATTTAATAATTAAACGCTGCGTAGCTACCAATATATATGTATGTATATGCTATGTGACAAACAATAGATTCAATTTGACTTTACATTTAATATCAAGAGTTTGTGAATGATCTCGATAAGTTGAAAAAACAAATATTTTTCGTCTGTGTGGACACGCTAATCTATTGACCTCCTAAACGGATTTTAGGGATTTTTTGTGAAAAGCACTTATAATAATACATGTGTGATTCGACATTGTACAATGCCATCTATTTATTAAATAAGAAATTAATTTTGTACGACTATGTTCGTGGCTATGTCAACAAGAGAATAAATATAATATCTATAAAGCCTTAACGCCGTGTTTGTTGTTTCAGAAACCGTACAGAGCTTGTAGGTGCCCTACAAAGCATCGTGCGTCCCCTCCTCTGACTAGCGAGGCTTCGAGCGCAAGGCACGGGCGGCGGATTGTAAGATATACATACAAACATAACACATGCATACACAAAATCAGTACCTGCTGTTATGCATACGACACAATTTTCAGTAGTTTATTAACACACTAAATAAAATCCCTGAAAGGAATTGAGACGATCGATTTCATTTGAATTACTTTATTTCACGATTAATATTAATTTTGACGGGGTCAATGGTCCAATGGTAGTAATGTATAATAATCAACGGGCCGTGGATTCGATTCCCACTGAGTCAAACATTTTTCTAGTCAATTTATCGTTTTTCTAAGATTCCTCGATTGCTCGAAGAATGAATTCTTGGAGCAATCGAGGAGTCAACATCTCCTGATGATGCCGTCCACACGTGATGGTGAAACGTCGAGAACCTCTTCTCGCTCACATCGGCCAAACAGCCCGAAAGACAATGATATGCTAAACGATGGCCGCAAAAGCCTTACACAATTTATGTTGGACTTGGTCTGGAAATGTGCGTATTACGGGTGGGTAAGGAATATTGAAATTCCGTTTGGTTCACGAACCACCGATGAAAAGCCGTAAAGTGTAATTGTATTTAGTAACAGTCTGGGTATACCTACCTCAATATATAGTTAGGTATATACCTAAAGCTGTAAAAATAGTTTTCATGCATTTTTAAGCAAAAATAATAGAGGTACTAACAATTTAAAGCACTATTTTAAGAACTGCCTTATAAATATTAAATACGTAATACGGCACAGCACGGTAAGTAACTTATAAAACTAATAAAAATGCTATTTATTTTCAAGAAGTTGGAATCGTAACGACGCCCTCATCCTTCTTAACGTTGTTGTTCGGAAAAGTAATAAATATTCGATACGACGTTGTGTAAGTGGGTTATTATATTTTATAACGCGTATAAACGTGTTTTATAAGGAAGCGATATATGTCAACAAGAAATTAAAATAATTCTATTATTACGCTGATCGCTTCCGTAGCTCAGTGGTTAAACGCTGCCTAGTACTAGAGATGTCCAGTTTATCAAACGTGAAGGATGTCAGTATTACATCAAGATTTTGAGTAGTTACATCAGTATACTTCACTTAGGATGTGAATGTGTTTACCTCTAAACGAGTTTAATTCAACGACAACGAGCACGGCAGAGCAATGTCAAAAATAACAGATGTCAAAATAATTTTTTTAACACTTCTTTCTGCTCCATAAACGATTTTCGGCTTAAGCAACAACTGAGTTTATTCTTCCTTTTAACTATGCCGCCAACGTTGATCAAAATATCCAATATAGTCCAACTTCGGCTTCGGCAAAGAGTCGAACCGGATGTTAAGCCGAATAAGAATTTCCTCGTAACTGAAACACAGGAACACTGCTACGGGAGTCTACGAGCTACGGCTTAGCAGGTCGTGCTTGAAAGATTTTTGCTCTTTATAAGTAATTTTTTGTAATATCTTTAATTCCACTATTAGAACTAAATGATTGTTTTATATTCCCAATATAGTCTGTACTTTAATCGTATTGGTAGTTTCAAATAAATAAAACATGAAGTCGACTAGTGAGATTTTGCTTTATTGCGCGCTCCGATAAATCTCGCTAGTGCAGACAAATGTGACTCGTGTTGAATCGTCGGTCTAGAAGATTAAAGTAATTAATCTTATACCGATACTCATAAGGCAACAAATCACGTTTCTGAGTGATAGTATACGTAGACAGTATTGATTATATTGTATATGGCCTTATAATTTCACCACAATTTTTTTCGTGTTAAAGTTAAATATCTTATTTATTTTTTTTACCTTAATTATTATTTTTTTTAAGAATCGAATATTGTTTCAGAGGCGTGGGGCGCGTCGTGTGGCGGCGACGCGTGCGCGGGCGGCGGCATGACGCGGCGCCCCCCACCATGACGTTGCCGCCGCCCGCGCGCCCCGCGCACTACCCCGCCGCGCACCGCGCAATGCGCTACTACCGCATCTGGATATACGCGTGTAACGGGGCTCTGCTGCTCGGAGCGCTGGCATTCTGCGCTGCAGCAGGACGCGCTCTGGCTGACTACAGGCGTGGTCTGGTACCTGGCTTGGGAGCCGCTCAACCGGGCTTCCTCTACGGTTACGCAGCGTTACCGGTCCAAGCGGGCCTTCTACAACTACTCGGCTGCCTGGCGGCCCTACGTCTCTCTGAACGCATGTTGAACGCTTATTGGCTAGCATTACTAGCTCTGCTGGTAGGCGACGCCGCCATCGGCGTCTACTGGGTCTTCCGTTTTGAACGCGTTTGTCGAGAACTGCGACCGCAATTACGTATACGGCTAGCGAAGGATTACGATAACGACGTCGATTTCTCAGAAGCTTGGGATCGCCTTCAAAGAGAACAGAGCTGTTGTGGCGTTACGGGGCCGTCAGATTTTGCAAATTTGAATAGAACTGTTTTACCTCCGAGTTGCTGTCGAATACCTGCGCATTCACCGGCCGTAACGCCGATCTCGTTATCGACGACTGCCACGTCTCCCGTATCATTCACACCGGTCCATTGCATACCTCACACCGCAGCTTGCGCAGAACGTTTGCTGACTTGGCTCAGGAAAACGGCGGATGCTTTATTCGTTTTAGGTTATTGTGTGATAGCGTTCTTAAAATTTTGTTTCTTGGGAATTCTTAGATGTGAAATCAAAGAAATGATTCAAAAAATCAGAATACTACGAAGCGAGTTGGGTGCGGGCGAGCTTCTGGATGGCAGTCCATTACACGGAGGCCCTTTGTCACAGACGATAGTCGTGAACGCCGTGAACGCAAACGGAGGTGTCCGCGCCCACGGCGGGAGTCCGGAGAGAGCGAGCGAAAGAGAGGCGCTGTTGGGACGGGCTTCGGAACCGTGTTCGAGACGAAGTATCCACGAAGACACGTTAGGCCCGAAAACTGTGAATGGGAATAACAATTGCGAGATGCGAGAGCTTGCGCGCGGAGACTACAGGCCCCTAGCAGCAGATAGTGCAGCGACTAGAATCTGACTAAGATGTTACCTGGAGCGGTTGTTTGGGCGGCGGTGGCGTTCCTACCCGGCCGCGGGCTTCGAGGTGGAGCCCGGGCGAGCGCGCAGCGCGTCCGCGGGCATGCGCGGCTCGGCTGCGCGCGTCCGTCTGGACCACCGCCGCCACACGCGCTCCGAGTTCGAACTTTAAATCCCATAGCCACACAGCTGTTCAGATAGCGTCAACTCGTCGTGAATAATATGTGTATCCATTTCATGTTTTAGCGTGTTACGGACTATTGCAGGATGTTTTTCGATGTTGTAGAAATTCATTAGAAGCATCCTAGAGTTTAAAAACTGTTTTAGTGTCGACGAGTAAACCACGAACCACGAGCAAAGCTTGTGTTTAGTTCCTATGCTTGGCAGTACAGTTATTTCGGATAAAGTTTAAAAGCGTAGCCAATGTGGAGTACTTTTTAAATCATTGAGCGATGTTTTAAGAAAGAAAACATCAAGTGCAAATGTGAATTAGTGACATTTCGCATGTAAGAGACATTAAGTAGTATAAATATAGTGGACCCCGGTAACTCGATAATTAATTCGCAAAGCTCGGATCAAAGAGTCGAATTGAAGAGCATTGCATAAGAACCTCTATAGTCTGATTTTTTTTGTAAGACTATCTTCTAATCCGACAAATAAATCAATAGATTCCGTTTATAATTTCAACGTTATACGTACATGTTGTATTTTGTTGTATGTATTGTCAGTAACTTTAAAAGGTATGTTTAATACTAATAAGTAGATGTAATATCGGATTAAAAGAGGTTCGGATAAGTTAGAGGCCGGAGTACCACGGGTCCACTTTATTTCAGTGTAAATTAATTTGATTTTTAATTTAATATTAATTACATTCCAATATCCTTTGAGAGATTTAATTGTAACATAGTGTTAGACGTAAATACTATTTACTTCTTATTGTTATTCTTTCTTCGCTGTATTTCCCGTAGTAATTTCAGGTCTCGTTGTCATGAATGTAAAAAGGAAAATTTTTCGTCTCAATGATATTTAAAAAGTTTTCTAATACTAACTTTTATTCAATAATGTTGTTTCGTGTTTTTCGTCCGATAAAACCGGTTTGTGTTGCTTACAACAGTAGAAATCAACTGATACTTTTCGCTTTATAAATGACACATGGCGGCTGCAAACTCATGGAATTTTGAAGTGATGATCTACTGGGGCTTCTCCCGTATACACTTTCAAAGAGAATACATTTACAACATGTTTAATAGAAATTCCTCGGTGGCGTCTCGTAAGATATCGTTGAATGTAAATAATAGGATATATTGTATGTAACACTAGTAGAAGTAACATTGCATGGACAGATTAAACAAAAATAATACTGATATGAGCTTATATGACGTAGTGCCTACGATAACAAAATGCTTGAACAGAAGCGACTTTACAAAATTTTATTTACGGCCAGTATCTTTATAACCTTTTTTTTTTAATGTCAAAAACAATTCCTGTTCTACGGGTGGCGTTCGGATTGACGAATTATTTGTTGGAATTGCGGATCCGTTAGAGGCTATATAAAATTAAATAGAGAATAAATATTGATTAGAAAATTTAAACCTAGTACTGATTTTGTATCAATGTACATGCTATGGTCCGTTACTTCCAATATAATAAAAATTCTATTTAATTGCGTCGGAATTGTTGAGTGAAGCAAGAGCGAAGAATCCTGACATTTTAAATCCTGTATACCGTCAATATAGATACACAGAAACTTGCGAAGTTAAGATCTAATATAGTCTGTGCGGCGCCTGTAGGTTCTTGGCCTATAAATTTTCAAAGTTACAAATTCTGACGCAATTAAAATATGCGAGTTCAATCAACACACACAGAACCGTTGTTTATACAGTGTCGATAGCTATTAGGTACCCGAATAAAAAACTATATTTAGACCACAAAAATTTTGAAACGAAGATTTTATAGCGAACCAAATCAACATTTACATGTTCATATTCAACTATATACTCGTATACATCGTGTTGTCTTGTTCTCCCGCCTCCGTACAAGTTATACGTAATTAAATGTTTCTAACCGGGGTTGAAGTTGCGCCTATTTTGCGATATCACAGATAATAATCAACGGGTCGTAGGTCCTCCAAATTTACATGTTTCTAAAATTTACACAATTTGAAACGTGTTAGACTTTGTCTGTAAAATCTGAATTTCAGTGGGTGATACCACCGTTCAATAAATTCGTTCGGTTTCAGTGTGTGGATTTCTGAATGTTCAAAACCGAAATACGTAAATACATAAATACAGCATGTCTTGTTTAGATGTTGTTTGGCTGAAGTGTTTCACATTCCATCGAGGGAACTCCAAGATAATCTAAGCTAAAAATATTCTGTATGTTTATCGCAAAATTAGGCGCGACAGTGTATGTAAAGTTACATACAAATTGAATTACACGTTTGTACTAATATATCTTAATGTAACTTTCTAGATATTGTAACGAGTATGAAAATCATTTTGTTCGCTTAGTGTAGGGGATAATATTTTCTGATTTTATGCAGATAAATAGTTTTTTAATATTGTTGTCACTGAATGTACCAATCTTTTAAAAATTTGTACCTAAAATCGGAAAGTTGAATAATTTGTAGTTAGGATCAAATCTATATTTTCCAACTCTTCCAAAACGTTAAATGTGCCTTGGTTTGTGAAACCTTGTTACGAAATATGTAGTTTACGTTTAAAAAAAAAAATATTTTTATAAATAAAAATATATTATTACTAACGTTATTAACAATTGTAAAATGCATTCGCAGCGGTTAGTAAAGCTACTTGGGTTTTCGAGCTATTTTTTTGGGTTTCTCGATTAAGGTAACACTAGCACTTCTCAATTACGACGCCCGAACAGCTTGAAAACCCAAAGCGGCTTAACTCTACTACCGTTCGTACCGTACAAATCCTGGATCCACTATGTATTACCTAAATACGATTTTGAAATTACGTTTATGATTGTTATTCAACTGTATTTGTGTATTGATAATTTAACAGATATATAAAATTCTTAATGTAGAGTTGTTACAACTTTCCGAAGGTACGCACTAGGCGACTGAGAGCTAATATTACTATCATAATAAATGCATTAATTAAAGTTTGTTAAACTGTATTATTTTATTTCTTGACTTCATCCCTAAACCATATCTATAGAATATCGCAATTACCGCAAAACCGGCTAAGCCGGCAAACTGTAACTCATTTATAGAAATATAATAAAGAATCGATAAAATACGACTAAATTAAGGCTTAACGATGAAATATACAAAATTTGATTGAGATCGGCTTCGCCCTTTTGGAGGAGTTTGCGACAAAAAACAGACAGAATAATTTTATATATTAGATTAAAGTAGTATATTGCTTAGTGCCAGTTGCAGTTAAATGTATTTCTTAGTAAGTTCAAAGTTATTTCTCGTTCCTAAGTTCGAATCTCGCGGAATATAATCAATACTTTCGGTTATTAGTGTACAAGTACCGACTACTTGTAAAATCAATCTGTGAAAGAGAGACAGAAATGTGTCCGTCCTAAATTCCATAATGAAAAGAAATGTTTTAGATAAATTTTCAATCCATATAACGAAAAATAACGTTCAGCATCAATAAATAAATAATGAAAAAAATTAAAGTACTTAATGTTTAATTTTAATAAAAGCTACTTGATTTTTCCAGCTGTTCGTCCGTCGTAACTGAGAAATAGCTTCCACAGCCATTTCTCAGTTACGACGGACGTTTTGTTTCGTCATTACAAGCATATCAAATGTTGTAGCTTATTTAACCGCGTGAACTTTAAGCAATATAACTAAGTATAGTATAGTATAGTATTCTTTCATACATATTTTTTGGTTTCTTAAACCGTTTTTAAAGTGCACTAAATGGAAGCCCCAAGGATAAATAATTTCCCATGCCTTTTTCCACATTTCCCGCTATTTCTTCGAGCCTATACGTCACCGCCTGATGTCTTATTGCGGATAAATGCTCTATAAACACAAACATTTTTAATTCGAACCAGTAGCTCCTGCGATTAGCGCGTTCAAACAAACTATTCAGCTTTATAATATTAGTATAGATAACAAATTTTAATATTTTGCTTTCTTGTTAAAAATCTATTTCCAGCTAGATGTAGCTACTATACAATCTGTAGAAGCACTATCGGCAAGCTTTGTAAATAATCTTAAGATGTTAACACGAGACTGTGTTTGCCACAACAGGGCTCGAGAGGTCTCGTAGCAAAGAACTCTTAGAAGACATTCTTTCTTTGTGGCAGCTGAAACAACACGGCATCAAACAAGACACACACTTCACTATATTCGTGACTTACCTCTACAGTCTATAGTCTATAGTAATTATTTTTGGTGCGGCCTCTTGTTTTATCCCTCGGGCAGCGTATGTGTCCTTTTCACTAGTAATTTATTTGATATTATCTTTGAAAACTTGAACATTTTCACATTGAAATTTATTAAGATTGAAAAAAATTACACGTTTTAAGGCAACATTTAGAAAATTCCGTGCTGCTACCCTGACCAATTGAGCTACTTGTCGTCAATTGATTTCAATATAAACAGATTTTTCATATCATCTCGTAAGTACATAACAGTGGAATAAATTAAGTGAATTTAGATTTTAACAGTTTTATTTACAGGTCAGTAGTTAAGCAGAGTTATGTGCCCTAGTTGGCGTTGTTTGACGGCGGTAAAAATAAAAAAAAAAAGATATCTAGAAAAGGGGCTTCGATTAATCAAATAAAACCAACTAGGCGTGAGTCTTAGATTCGTCATGTAAGTCTTCCACTCTCTTAGTAAACCGTTATCTGAAAAACTATTATACACTATGTTTGTTATTTGTTTTTGTTCATTATTTTTCAACTTTAGTATTTCTTGTAACAGTGATAAGAGTTATGATATTGTCCTTGTGTTTCCTTATACCGTTTGGTTACGGAACCTTCAAAACAGATATACACTTACTATTTAAATAAAACACTTTTAACGATATAAAACGAGAAATTTCTTAGTCAACTTATTTATGCCCTTTAGCACAAAGTCAAAATTGTACTTTTCATTCTTTCTATTCACTTAAGTTGTGTATTTTGTGTTAATAAACAGATTATAGATTTCAAATGCCCATAAGTACAATAGCACACATACATACATACAGCTAGTGCTATAACATGAATGTATATGTAACACATAAAACGGTTTAAAACATGAATTCTATAAGCTTAGCTTTCTGAAAAATACGATAAACTACACTTACTTGCACATTTTCCTCGGTAATTCTATACGTTCTGTCGACGTTTGCGCCGCCGATAACCAAAACGTCGCCATCTTTAGACTCTTCTCTGGTGGAGCTCAAACGAGTTGACGTATGAAATCTCCTTGAAACGGTGAAGTTAGACGAATTTCCCAATTCGTAAATCCGTTTCTGATATTGAACTGCAATATCGGCGCCTACTTTCGCGTTGTTCTTTATTAGAGCAATATCTGGAAGTCGTTAAGGAACGGAATTGTAGCCATTTGTTTTACAAGTATCGTGACCTTTCTCATTTCACAGCTGTTACAGTGAACGCACAGTTTCTAATTGTACATAAAAGCTAATTATGGGAAATTAGATTTAATATCTTTAAATATTTAGTTCATTGATTTAGTGTTCTACTTAAGGTTCCACATCATTGCTAAAGATGCATTGTTTTAATAACTGTTGCCAGTATTTTGAATATCAATATTTATGGTTGGTTTAAATCCGTTTAAATTCGTTTGATGTCCCATTAGTTACGTTTTAGTAATTAGTTAATTATGCACTGGATATATGAGATATTAGGGTTTAAAGTAGCTTAAACATGTACTAATTTTATAAGTATTTTGACAAACAAGTAAGGTGTTTAATGGAAGCTTGCTATAATATTCTAATTCTATAACATCAATACATTTAAAACGGTTTAAAACGCGAGATATATTAGTTAAGTTGTTTTAAGTTATGTTAAGTAAAGCGAGACGTCTCGGATGCTTTGCAGCAACTGAGCTAAGCTAATATATTTCATGTTTTAAACCGTTACACATATTATACATATTGAAATCTGCAAACAGAGACGGAAATGCGTATTTTTTAATTTACATACGGTTCGTGATTCCCATGAAATTTCTTTTTTTTTTCAACTACCCACTTGCTGTTATAAATTTTTTAAGCGATGACTAATGAGCTAAAAATAAAAATGAAATGATTTACGGGCATCTTGGACTCGGGGGAAATCGAATCCGCAACACATTGTTTATATAACCATACATTAAAATATTAAAAATAGTTTGTTATAAAATATTAATATGAAAAACGTTAGGTAATAGGCAAAAGGAGCGAATAATATCATTAAAAGCTTGCATGCAATTTAATTACAGGCACAAGGTATTTAGTACAAAATTAATATGCGCGAGAATAGATTTACGCGACTATACAGCGGTGTGCGAGGAATTTTGTAGCGCAATTAGCAGTACGGCTGCCGGTTAATACTCGACTGTAGATTGGGAGGTCTCAGGTTCGAGCGTTTTGGGAAATGTTAATAAATATCGAATTTGATATTAAATACTATCTATAGATTACGCGAGTAATACACATTTAAATAAAGCATCCGAAACGTCGGGCCGTAGTTAAAATATTTTTTATTGACATCTAACTGTTTCAGCGACTACGTCCGCTTAGAATATTTATTTTGAGAATTCAAATTAATTTTTGCAAACCCCTTCATCTTCATAAACTTAAGCTGTTACCCACGACGTCGGTCGCGTCCCTTCCCATCGTTCTTGCAAGTTAATCTTAAAAGATAGACATATAGCGTTGCGGATTTTTTTTCAGATCATTTGAAGAGAAATCATTCTCTCATACATATTTTTATTGAGCCTCGGAAACCCATAATGATAAAAAAAAATCCCAATTGTTTTCACATTTCTCGCTGTATTAGTCACAGGGCAAGTTTTATAGCCCACAGCCTTCCTCGACAAATGCTCTAACAAACACAAAAAGATTTTTTTAATTCGAACCGGTAGTTCCTGAGAGTAGCGCATTCAAACAAACAGACTCTTCAGCTTTATATATTAGTATAAATTTAACCGAAGTTCTTTTTCTTTTTTTTTCCGGATTAATTATTTTATTTTAATGTAAATACCCTATAAACCCTATAAATCGTCTTCTCTGAGATACATACTTGTATAGCAATGGACATCTACTTAATCTATAAATTTAAAAACATTGTATTAACTTATAAATTATAGTTTTAGTGATATCATTATAAATTATTATTGTAAATCTCAAAACAAGGTTGCCTGGAAGACATCGCTTTATAGCGATAAGCACGTTTCTCGCTACATATTTGTAATTTCTTTTTTATATTATTTTTGTAACATGTAGTGGCACAAAGTTTGTTTGTATCTAGCTAAATCTTGAGTGATAACATCATTTTCCGTAGTATGGGGTACTACGGAGAATGATATAATCACTCAAGACCTGAGGGCTGAGTAAGAGAAGAGAAGAGAATCTTTTACATAAACAGTTAAGATGGTATGGAATTGCCATCGAATTAAGCCAAGTTTTAAATGAAATTTACTTTTTAAAAACATCATCTATCATTTTCGTCACTGTTTGACTATCGTCGCGGAATTTGAAAGTGGGGGGGGGGGGGGTTCAAGAACGCCGCAGAGAGTAGAGTTTGTTCCGGTACGAAAAGAACGATACCTAGATATTGACACACACCGCCGCTAAATAGCGACAATCTTGATTTAAAAAGGATACTAGTGTTAAGAGATGCACCGCCTGTTGCCTTAGAAACTGCTGCTAGAAGAAAGGGCGTTATCTCCTTTCCTTGCACTCCTTTCTCTTCAGCTTCCAGTAAAGCGTTTGATATTGCTGTGTCTATAACTTTCTCTGTAAAAATGTGTTTTTACAATTTGCAGCACTGGACAATCTTATAATAGAAATTAATTTCTTATTAGGTTAAATGCGTGTGATATTGTTGATGCACAACCGGACATCGAATCTACAATCTTTTTATATGTATTATGTCCTTATTACTATGATATACTAATTTGGGAAGTTTTAAGAACTGTTATACTTTACCTTTTTTAACCATATTATTGCTTAAACTTTTATCAATTTAATTAAAGTTTTAAACCGTTAAAAATGTTTTATTTTAATAAATGTGTTTATCAAATTTAATGCCCATCTTTACCGATTATAGATGTAAAAATATGTATGTTTCTTTGTCCTAAGTAATTACCCAATCCACCTCTTTTGCTAGAAAAAAAGAATCCATCCTTTCCGAAAACTTCGCTTGGTTTTTTCTTTATCTTAGTTCTAGTACTTGAAATTACAATGCCAACAAATCCGCGGATAAACATTTTACACTGACATTTTGTGTTTCCTTACCATCCATTGCGTATTTTTTTGGCACAGGGACAGCGATAACGATGCCAGACGAGAGTTGTAAAGCACGTGCCGAGCTAAGCACGAGCGCGGCGTGTTCTGCATCAACTACGTTGTATGGAGCCTCGTATCCAGACCGTCTGGTATAAAACGCTGGAAATTGTTTCGAGTCGCCAAACGCACACACAGTTACGCCTTGTGTCTCCTGTAAATGGATGTTAAGTAGTGTGTTCTGCCTAACGACGAATTAAACGATTCTTCTATCGCACATTAAAATAAAACACTTTAACGGTTTAAAACGCGATATATTGGTTAAACTTATTTGGAAATGATTTTTAACCAATATATCGCGTTTCAAACCGTTTGTGGTGTTTTATTTAAATGTGTACTACTCGCGTAAACTATAGACAGTATTTATCGCACATTAATTCGATAATTTGTAGACAATTGATGTGCCCCACGGTTTTATTTTAGTCTAGTCTATGCATATGTTTATAATTCCCACGACTGTATCCATTTTATTATTTTTTGGGTTTTTAGTACATTTATCTTAAACATTGCAATGTATGTTTAACATAAAACCGTTTAACTTAAAAAGTATTTTTACCTATTTTTATATCTTATGACACAAATTATTTATGTATATATCCAAATTTTTCCTTTTGGAAATTTTATGGGGGCCCTCTTGGGAAAATTTTAAATTTTTGCGGGGGGTGTGGTGGGGGGGGGGGGGGGGGGGGGGGGGGGGCCGGGGGAAGGGGGGGGGGGGGGCGTTTACATGGCAAGTAGTTTATCAGACTTATGTGCTCTGCGCGTCCGAAAAAATTTATTGATTCTCAGGGAATTTGAATACAGTACCTTCGCATTACTACGTTATAAATTTACCTCGTTAAAAGTTAAAATTGTTTTTTTAATTCTTGGATAACAAATTGTATTTTGATTTAAAGATCAACTAAATAATCTCCAAAACCACCCACACAAAACACCAATTTTTTAAATGTGTACAGTCTCTCAGTGCCTATACTCGTAATTACAAATCTATTGTAAAGTTAATAAATAACACAAAACAGTTATTACTAAGAGATGAACGTACCAAGAATTCCAAAGTTCGTCTAATATCTAGAATAGATTTGACCCCGCTGCAAACGACGAGGGTTCTACTGCGTCCAAGCTCTGTGAGATCTGCTGACACATCCATGGTTTTTTCGCCTTCCCTGTGGACACCTCCTGAATTGATAAAATAATATAAATGTAGTGATACTAAGCCGAATGCATTCTATGAATGGAAACTGTCTTTAAGCTGCAAACATAAATTAAACATTAAACTCATTTTTCGCCTCGCGATTATTTAAATTTTTTTAAGGGTTTTTTTTCCCTGTTTCCGTTTAGTTTATCGTATGTTAAACAAAAACTGTTGGAAAGACTTATTATAACGTAAATGAATATTTAAATGATAAGAATGCTTGGGGTATGGAGGAACCCGCTCTATCAAGGAAGAAATGAACGCAATGAGACCCTTATTAGGAATATAAGGATATGTAATAAAAACTTGGCAATTAAAAGGAGTGGCGGCGAGTTTCTTGCCAGTTCTTCTCGTTCGATCTACGCCCTAACTTGGGTAGGTAACTGTAAATTAAGAGTTTTAAATTTTTACCTGTTTTGACGTTCATAAGTGTACCAAGCTACATGAAAAAATGATTTTCGACTTTCCTTTTTACCTATTTAATATAATACAGTTGTCTCTGAAAAGGAGTCATCTCAGCTACGTTGGAACTAATGTCCCAACACTGATATTCTGTGGCTCCATCAGATGCCTTAGGTATGAATGGGACACGTCGCTGTTAGGTTGTACACGGCATTCATCTGTAGACGGTGGTTCGTGACGCGGACGGAATTACGTCCTGTTAGTATTAGACGCCCCGGGCATAATACGTTACACACCAAAAAAAAGCGGACGGAGTTTTGATATTTTTACCGCCCACTCAATAGCTAGATTTCCAGACAAAGTCAAACAGTCAGACAAATTACAAATTGTTTAGAGAAACCCAGCTGGGATTACTATATTGTTACCATTTAAATAAAACATTTTAACGGTTTAAAACGCGATATATTATAACTTTTTGAAAATGATTTTTAACTTCGGCCCGACGTTTCGGATGCTTAGCAGCAGCCGTGGTCACGGGGAGACACGTGACTGTTAAAGTGTCTTATTTAAATGTGTACTACTCGCGTAAACTATAGATAGTATCTACACCTACCGTACCTGCCCCATATATGGGAAAAACAAGAAATATTTATTGTAAAATTAAACAGTACTCGATTGTAATTTGAGAGCAAATTGTAAATGCTTTAGGCCGTCGGTTGAGCAATGTTTATTAAAATGGAATTGAATGCGCAATTCCCGTTTATCGCGTTCATAATTTTCGATATTGTCACTATAATTAACTTCGATGAGCTCGAATCTGATTTTAAACGAATTTTGCGAAATTCCCCTAATTGAAAATTTCATTTCGTTTAAGCAAAACTAATGGAGACAGCTTTCGCTTCGTGAGCTTATATTCTGTTTATTAAACGAATTTATAATTTTCAATGTGAACTATTACAGAAACGTAATATCTTAGATGGTTAAAAAGTTGTTTTTTTTATTGTTGTATATCCAAAATTGCTTAAGTATGTATCCCTGTGTGTTGCACGTGGGTTGGACTCTCGCTGCGTCAACTCATTTCTTCCAAAATAATTCATTTTTATTTAATTTAGATTTCCAAAAAAATACGTATTATCTGTATTGTTTAGTAAATATTTAAATAAAACACTTTTAAAAGTTTATAACCCGAAATATATAACTAAACTTTATTATAATTTATTTTAACTATCAGGTTATCATATCTGGTCAGGGAGGGACAGAACATGGAGGGTGCTTCTGATGTTTAAATGCTGGCTATTGCTAAATTAATATAAAAGAAAACTTAAATAACTAATTCATTTCGCGTTTTAAGCCGTTAAAGTGTTTTATAAAAAAAATATATGTCTGTTTCGTAAAGTTTATATTTAATTTTAAGGTTCTTTTTATCTATACTAATATTATAAAAGTGAAGAGTTTGTTTGAACGCGCTAATCTCAGGAACTACTGGTTCGAATTAAAATTTTCATGGCCAAAATATTCTACGCGGACGAAGTCGCGGGCAATGCTTAACTTTACAGGTCAGCTAGAGTTTGTATAAACCGCCATATTCATATAAATATAATAATGATTGACATAGTATAATAATAATTAAGCTGTGATCACGAAACATAAGCTGTTACGATTCAAATCGTACAAGTGTGATAGTAACATAATTAAACTCAGCTAGGCGTAAATTAATATTCAGTATTATAATTATGATGCATATAGTGTGTAGTAGAAATTCGACGATGGCGTGTGTTAATTTTTAAATTTAATTAGATGATTAAATAAGTATTGTTGTTGTCTGTAGTTTATGCAATTAGTACATTTAATAACTTTTAAACGATTTAAAACGCGAAATATATTAGTAAACTTATATATAATTTCATTTTTGACCGCCTCTGTAGCCAATTAAACGTATTGCTTAGCATTGCGTTAAGCGCGAGACATCCTGGGTTCGAATCCCATTGAAAAAAAAAATGTTTCAGTCAAGCAGGGCACAGAAATCTAATCAACTACTTGCCTGTTACAACGGATCAGTGAAACGGACAAAGAAATACGTTCGCCCCATACCCCACGCGGGGGTAGCTGGATTTCACACACATATACAATTTATTTTAACAACGGCCCTACGAATTTACAAAAAAATTTTCCGAAATGGTTAAAAGTGTTGTATTCAACTATGCACAATCAACGTACATACAGTGAGCGAAATGTGTGTGTGTATTTGGAATGCAAAGCAAATTAGATCATTCAGAAGCCCTGGCGGCTGGCTTTGTGCCCTATAATTGAATACATTCGTGAAACGGTGGCACGTGCACGAGCATTCCTCTGCATAATTGTCAGCTAAAAGAGCGATGCACTAGTTGCGACTAGTTCATTTGGATACCAGCTGCTATGCAGCATGTTATTAGCTGAGATTGTAGTAATTTATACGACTATTGTGGTAGGTTAATCGTTACAGGTGTAGTATAGCATAAACATGAGGTCCTGCGTTAGAATCCCGAAATAACATAGAAATGTCTAGGTAGGTGGAAAAAAGTCGACGGTGACGTGAAGGACTCGGTGCAGTTGGTTAGAGCAACAACACGAAACGCTGATGATACCGGTTCAAGCCCTGCCCGGGTCGTATTTTTTTAAATTTACATATTTATTACCAATGTTTCATTTATAATAGATTTTTAATTTTGAGTTAACTTAGTTATTCTAATTTCGCTTATTCTTTCTGACCGCATCTATGGTCCAATGGTAAAAAATCCTTAGTTTCTATAACTGGGCTTTGTTGTTATAAGCTAGGTATGAGAGGTCCTAGCTTGTAATCCTGGAAAGGGAAATATTGCCCAGAAAAATGTCTGATATTGAATGAGACTCGCATAAAAAATTATTAACCATTAAAACAGACGAAGATGCGTTTGGTCGTGGGACGGTCAGCACTTTTCAGTAAAAAGTATCATAATATTTATATATATAATATTAACATTAAGATTTGTGTATATGTTTGTAATTGATATACTCAAGAACTCTAATTTCAATTTAAAAAAAAAAGTAAAAATTGGGGATACTAACGAAAACTTAAATAAAAAAATCTATCGTCACCAGCGTTGCGAAACCCATCGCTTATCTAACGTATTGAAAGGAATTGTAATTGTAAAAATTAATTCAAATCGTCCGTTGGGGGCGAAGTCTCCGGGACGACTAGTTACAAATAAAACGTGACCGATCTGTCGTCATGGCAACGAGTAATCCGTATGAGAAGACCTCTCACGGGAAATACTCTATTAAGTTGATATAACGTTTTAGAAAATGCAAGAGAAGTCCCCTATCTGGGAAATAGGACATTCGAGTGTATGTCTTTGGTTTACTGATTCATTTTGTATGATTTTTTCTATTTCCCTTTTAAGCTAAATATTACGAATATCAGAGACAATAAAATATTTAAGAATTGTTTTGTCTTTACAGTTCCCTTATACTAATATTATAAAGCCGAAGAGTTTGTTTGTTTGATTGCGCGTTCAGCGCTTATATCTTCAACTACTGGTTCGAATTAAAAAAAATGTTTTTGGAAATCTATAATTTTAAATACTGTCTATAGTTTACGCGAGTAGTACACATTTAAATAAAACACTTTAACGGTTTATAACGCGATATAGTACTTAAACTTATTTGAAAATGATTTTTAACTTCGACTTGACGTTTCGGATGCTTTGCAGTAGCCGTGGTCACGGGGGTGACTACGAACTAATATATTCAACCGATAAAGTGTTTTATTTACAAAATCTATAATTTTGTTTTAGAGCTTTCGGTTGGACCACCAATCGAGAGTAATTCTTCACGCTGCGTTCATTAGGAGCAAAATTCAGCGTCAGTTATGTCTATCCATTAGGATGATCTTGCAAGAACGACGGGATGTGGACGACGTCGTGGGTAACAGCTTAGATTTATAGAAATGAACAGGAGGTTTGCACAAACAAATTTTGTCACCCAAAATAACTATTACGGACGAAGTCGCTGACATAGCTAGTGAGAATATACACAGCTTAATTCGTGTGAAGATACTTACAGTTCAGTTTTATTGCGAGTTAATATATAATAATTATTACCTATTCCGCCCGTGACAAAGACGGGAATGTCTGCCAGCTCAGCGGTAATTATAGTCCCCGCAACGGTGGTGGCGCCATCTCGTTTATCTGCGACAACTGTCGCCAGATCCCTCCGCGAGGCCTTGACGACGTCCTTCGCTCTCGCTAAGTATTCCAGTTGAGTTTTCGTCAGACCCACAGTTATCTGCCCTTTGAGAATTGCAACTGTCGCCGGCACGGCTCCCTGGAGGGAGAAAATAATTAATTTGGTTTATTCATGGGCTCACGTAATTAGCGAGTAAGGAGTGTCGTAAGTGAGATCTGTTAATAACGGATTTTATGTTTAAAATAAAACACTTTTAACGGTTTAAAACGAATTGTATTAGTTTGAAGGCCACGTTTGTGTTATGCTAGCAATGGCTAGTAATCAACGGGTTTCGAACCCCACCGGATCGAAAATTTTTCTAATTAATTTGTAATTTTTCTGAAACATGTTACTTCGTCTTTAAATATGGATATTAAATGAGTGGTAGGAATATCGATATTCCGTCCGGGTCACGAACCACCGTCCACAGATGACAATGCCGTGAAGTTTAATCGCGTTTCGGTTTCAGTCTGTGGATTTGCCAATATCCAAAGCAAAAATAGGTCGATAGCACATCTTGTTTAGATGTTATATGGCTGGGGTATTTCACCTCCCAATATAAATAATTATCAGATATAGGTAATCGCCTCATACCCCACATGAGGTCATAAGATTTAACTCAATAAACAAGTCTAATGCGTCTCCATTAAACGTCAAGTTTCTAAGCTAAATTTAAGCTGAATCCAGTTTTAAACTTCATCCCATCTCATAACATTGTGAGGGGAAATAGAAGCTGACAATTTTCTTGGCATCCTCGCCATCTATGTACGAGTACTTTATACCCGTGTACTCAATTTTCTTGTTAGAGCTTAAATTTTATGACACAAAAGAAATTAACTTTGAAAATATTGCTAGTACTTTCATTTTAAGTTATAATAAAAGCTTTGAAGCATTTAGTCTTACAGACTTTAAGGTTTAAACAGGCGCCTTTTAACTGTATATATTATTTACGACAGACGAGCAAGGGGCTTACTTAATGAAAGTTAAATATTTCCTATATAATTAAAATTTGATGCACAGTCAAGTTCGGAAATTATAGCTAGTAGTAGAGCTATAATTTCCGAACGTTCTAGAATAGCTACTGATACGCGATTTACACGGGTTTTTCTACTTTGCACAGTAGTTCGTGTTGCGGATAGAATTTCGATATTACTACCACCCATTTTCTTACCCAATTTTGAAGACAAAGTTTGCCTTGTTAAATCTAATAATACTGATATAAGTTAAACTCTCTGGAAGTCAAAATCACGACCCTTCGATTACTAGCCGTACATACCGACCTATAGAAGTAAGCCCCATACTTGTCCTTACGCTAATATAAAGCTGAAGAATTTGTTTGAACACGCTAATCTCTGGAACTATTGTTCAAACTGAAAACGTGTATTGGGACTCTCTATTTAGGAAGGCTTTAAACAGCCCTCTGTACAACTCGCAAGAACTGTTTTATGGTAATGAAATTTGGTTAAAAAAAAAAACAAAAACTATATATTCATCTAGGTAGGTACACTTACTAACATCGAAATAGTTTAAAAAAATCTAAATTTACATTTACTATCAAATAAAGGGCGTAGAACGAGCGAGAAGAACTGGCAAATAACTCGCCGCCGCTCCTTCTTCTCATCTTCTTCCTTGTTAGAGTGGGTTCCTCCTGGGTGGTTATAATAACCCTTTTCTAGCAGTTTTTGTTTAACATACGCCTAAGGCTTATTTATTGATAGTGTTTGTATTACAATAAAGTCCTTTTTAGAATACCGTATGTAACTTTTTTTAGAAGTTTTGTTAGAAGTGTATCAATTTTATAATTAATATTGCAAACGACAAAACGTTTGCCGGTTTAGCTAGTGTAAAATAAATACTTTTAAATAAAACACTTTAACGGTGTAAAACGCGATATATTAGTTAAACTTATTTGAAAAGGGAGTCTCCCCGTTTGGCTGCTGCATAGCATCCGAAACGCCGGGCCGAAGATAAAAAATCATTTTCAAATAAGTTTTAGGAATATATTGCGTTTTAAACCGATAAAGTGTTTTAAATGTGTACTACATACATGTGTATAGACAGTATTTAAATACTTACTTGCTCCCGAATAATATTTTCAACTTCCAAGGCCGTCTCCAAGTTCTTAGGGTAAGGCATTCCATGTGTAATAATAGTGGATTCTAAAGCGACAATCGGCTTGTTATCTTTTTTAGCACTTTGTATTTCGTCTGAATACGCGAGGGTAGAGCTACGGCGACTTATGGAGCGTGGAAAACGAGCCAGGTACCCACTTCGCTTTATTTTTAGTAGACACGCCATTTCGTTCTGCAAAGTAAAGTTATATTATACTCGACTCTAGCTGCCTGGTTGGTCCGTGGTTACGAAGTATTTTTTTTTATAGACAACCATGGGGGTTCACTTCAAGGTACGAGATGTCGACAAATTTTGGCTTTGGATATTTAGAAATAAGAGAGAAACCGAAACGCGATTAACGTCTTTTTCACCTGTGGACGGTAGTTCGTGAACCAGGCGGGATTTCGATGTTCCACCATCTATTTAATATCCAAATGTCCAGACGAAGCCCAACATGTTTCAAAAAATTAAAAATTGTTTAGAAAAATACTAGACCCGGTGGGAAAGCAACCCACGACTACTACCGTTGATTACTAGCTTGTGATCTAAGTTGGTTTTTAATTCATACTATAATGCCATTGTGTGCACTAACGTGTGAATAATATTAAGTTATTAAAAAATGAATAAGTATTAAATAAAACACTGCATGATTTTAAATCGATAATAAATTGAAAATATTTCTCGACTCGGGCAGGACTTGAACATGCATAGCCAGCGTTAAATCATATAGTTTTCAAACGTTAAAACACTTAGCTAAACCGCGTAGTTTATTACTTCGTTAATTGCTTAACTAGTTAAAAAGTTAACTAACATGGTTATTAGTGTTTTTTTTTATGTATAGTCCCGTAAACCGCAGATACCAATAACTTAAGTGCACTATACAATTCCACAATCATCAACTAAACTAATGTTAAAACCTATTTATTTTTTAATGTTGTTAGTCTAATTAAATATAGTAATGTGTGTTATAATTAGTTTTGTGAAATAACAATTTTATTTCACAGTTTTCATTATATTATTATTTGGAAGGAAGAAATAAAATGTTTGTTCGTAACGGTTCACACAGTTGATGTTAAGCGATATAAATTAGAGTTTTAAGAAATTCGTGAAATATTTTTTAGAATAATTAACATAATATACTTTTAAAAATTCTCTTTGCACTGGAGGCACATCCAAAATTAAATATTTTGGATGTGCCTCCTTACTAAAAAATGATATCAAACACGTGGTAGGATTTGCTTAAATGGCATTCGGTCACGAACCAACATTCACAGATGTAAAGCGGTTTCAGTCTGTGGATTTCCGACTATCGATAATCAACATAAGTCGACAACACATCTAGTTAAGATGTTATATCGCTGGGATGTATCACCTTCCATGAAATGAGCCCCATACTTGTCTTCCTCTATTACAAAAAATATATCGTTTTTATGGCCTAAAATTAGGTTAATACTTGTCTACATTCTGTAAGCCTTGAAAGTAATTTATGTCGAAAACTAGAGCCAAATCCAATAAATCAACTCCTAAAGTAAAAGTTTTAAAACATTTAACTGGTTATATCATTTGTTTTAGATTTATAAAGAAACAAAATATACACTGTCTATAGTTTACGCGAGTAGTACACATTTAAATAAAACACTTTAACGGTTTAAAACGCGATAAATTAGTTAAACTATTGGAAAATGATTTTTAACTTCGGCCCGACGTTTCGGATGCTTTGCAGCAGCCGTGGTCACGGGGAGAGAGAGATCATTTTCAAATAGTTTAACTAATATATCGCGTTTTAAACCGTTAAAGCGTTTAATTTAAACAAAATATATGGCGAGATACACGTTATTGAGAAACATATTAATAGTTTGTGCCCGGAGGCAATGCTCATAAAAATATCTAAACTGGGAAGCAAAGAGGAATGTACAATATAGATTCGTAGAAAAACACAGTCAAAAAAAGAAGACAATACAATTGATATTATCTCCAAATTGTATACCATATTGTAAACCATATAAAAAACTAATTTTAATGATTGTCTGCTCATAATATTGTTTTTTACATCTTTTATTCTTTATAATAAAATAGTGCATATCTTTAGTTTAAATAACTAATCTTCACATCTCATGAGTCTATATAATGTTATTTATTTAACTTACTTATAAATATGTATATATAAAATACTATGTTTAAATATTTAATGTGTTCTTTATATTGACAATATATCTTACATAATAAGCATTATAATATAATCCAACTATACAACGATGTGAACATGTGTTATTTTACTTAGAATTTTACCATGACTTTTTTATGAAACTTGATAAATCAATGACAATGGTTTTTTTGGATAATGACGAATCGCTATGATGACTTTTAAAATTTAATGATATGTGTAATCTGTAAACATTTACAAGGGCGAAAATAATTGATTTATCTATAAATGATGATTATTCAAAGTCTTTGAGTTACGAGTCATGTTAGTTAATTCTTTATTTTAGTCATATAATATTGTTTGTTTTAAGTTGTATTTTTTCTTTTAGCTCCATTCAAATACGTGTGTGGACAAATAAAAAAGTATGCATGTTGATTAAATACAAAAAAGTGATCAAAAAATAAAAACAACAATAAATTATAATATCGCGCTTTATCATTTCTTCCATAGAATCCATTTAGAAGACATTGCAAGAAAAAGAAAAAGTAGAATTCTTTATTCTGAATACTTTACAGCAGGTGGGATTTTTTTTTATCTTTGAGGTGATATTGTTGCGTGCATTGTGATAACGGTTTAGGAAAAAAAATATTTATAATTGCTTCTTAAAATCAAAGAAAATGTTCACGAGAGTAGAAGATTAGAATCAAATATGATTATTAAAAAGATATATAACTTTTGTATTTTGAGATCCCGCTACAAAAAATATCGACTGAATTCAAATTATTATAAAATGAAATATATCCTTTGGTTAGGTTTGCGAAAATAGAAATGATGCCCAAAATACGTATACGACACGGTAAGTGTCGCGGGAACAGCTTGTCTTACATATCCATTAATCAACAAGACTAAGTCACGCTACCCACTATCTCGTTCCTGGGCTGTCTGCAATCTTTTATCCTATCCTGTTAACAACTCCTTCACGTGGCAGCTTTCCGAGTCATGGCCTTAACTAGAGTAATTGGAGGAAAATAGTCTTAACTTCGGAGGATTTAATTACTCAGGGCGAACTAAGACGGAGGAGCTCACGCTTAATAATAAGAAAACCTTGCACAATAGAAGTTATTAAAAAAAATTAGTGTTATTAAAAATCATTTATTCCACATACTTATATATAAAACTAGCTGTGCCAGCGACTTCGTCAGCAAGAATCATTATTTTGGGCGACCATATTCGTTTTTACAAACCCCATCATGTTTAAAAACTTAAACTGTTACCTACGACGTTGGTCGTGTCCCTTCCCGTCGCTCTTACTAGTTAACCTTAAAAGATAGACGTATAGCGTTGCGGACTTTTTTTAGATCATTTAAAGAGGAATCATTCTTTTCTACATATTTTTTGGGTATCTTGAACCGTTTTCGCAGCGTACGCATCTGAAACCACACAGATGAAAAATATCCCCCATATTAATTGTTAATATTTCCCGCTGTATCCTATAGCCTTCCTCGATACATGTTCTAACCAACACAAAAATATTTTTTCAATTTGAACCTGCAGTTTCTGAGATTAGCGCGTTCAAACAAATAAACAAACAAACTCTTCAGCTTTATATATTAGTATACATGTATGTGGAGGGACACCACTCAGCTTTAGTACTCGTAGGCTGATATTCCCCAGCTAGAAATATTTATATCCTAATTTGAAAGTATTCAGCGTTTCGTTTTATATAAGAATTGATTTTATAATCTGTGGTTAGTCATGTTTTTCTTAATATTTGTAACCTATCTCTGTGCCAAGAAACACTATTTTTAATTTCAAATAATATTTTACTCTCCTATAAACGCAAGAGGTACAGTGTAATATTTATATCGACTTTGACAGTAAAAATAGAATTAAATCGATACGCGTTACTTTTCGTTACTCGAATCTTTCAAACAAACTGCAACCAAAACGGTTTTCACCAAAATGCGTCGTAGTCATGGAAACGCATTTGTTTATATTTAACAGATGTTTACTTGACAACAATAGCGCATTCTAATAGCGTGAAGCAAATTGTTTTTGGATTGTACTTTTTAATATATTCATTACTTTTATAGTTTTTTGTAGATCATGGCTTGGGGACTACCGAAGCTGCCTGGGTTGACATTCGCTGACCCTACAAAGACTCAATATCACATTCGGAGTTCGCTTCGTTACTATCAGGGGCACCGATTTCCGGACACCTTGATTCGAGGACCTGGGGGGACAGACACTGATGTGGACAGCAACGCGTTTGCTTTACCAGAGGACTCAGTAAAGTTAGTACATATTTTCAGTGTCTGGTGTGATCCCACTTGTGGGCCCAGGTCAGCAATTGTGAGGTTTTTAAGAGCTTAGCTAACCTTCATGTTTTCATGCTTGTTGACAAGCTTTATAGACTAGTATATTAGTGGTCATACTCAGGACCCACGGTTTAACGCCGTCTCAAAGTTAATATATAAAGTTGGAAATATATACTTATATTTTTTGGGTATCCTAAACCGGTTATGTAGCGCACGCAAAGATTAATAAATTTCCTCGTGTTTTCCTACATTTCTCGCTGTTTCTTTGACGTTATTTTATATTATATTGTCCAACCAACACAAAAATAATATTTCACTTCGAACCAATAATTCCTAATACATATTACCGCATTCAAACAAACACGAGAATACTGTTCAGTTTTCTAATATTATAAGAAATTGTGAGGACGGCTTAGTTAAATACTATCTGTAGTTTACGCGAGTAGTACACCTTTAAATAAAACACTTTAACGGTTTAAAACGCGATATATTTTAGTTAAACTTGTTTGAAAATTACTTTTACCCCGGAGACTCTCCCCGTGACCACGGCTGCTGCAAAGCATCCGAAACGTCGGGCCGAAATTAAAAATCATTTTCAAATAAGTTTAACTAATATATCGTGTTTTAAACCGTTAAAGTGTTTTATTTAAAAAAAAAATGTTTAGTATGTACAGGGGGAACTGTGGAAAAATTTTACTCAATCGCTATTTCCCTTCACAGATTTGAAAATATGTAGATCCAAGTTTTTTCCAAGTTCTTTTTACACAAAATTATACCAAGTCAATGAAATAACATGACAGGCGTGTAACAACTACAACGCGCCTTTTATTTCTATACAAAATCTTGTTCATATCAAAATACCTGGATCATTCTAATGAGGTTGATTATAATTACCGTTCCTATCACGCGAGGAACTAAAGTATGGCGGGTTTTAATTGACCCTTGTTTTGCTTGTTCCAATTTGTTTTCGCTAGTATAACAAATTTTATATTATTTACGTCATTTACTTACTCTTTCATTCTAACTGCCAATAAACATGTTGAGCAACAAAATAATTAGTTTCATGGAATAGGATAAATTTAGATCTATTTAAAATGAACCACTTTTAACGGTTTAAAACGAGAATTATATTAGTTTTCTAGTTTTCGAAACGTCAGGCCATAGTGCAAATACAATTAAACAAGTTAACTATTATATTTAGCGTATTAAACCGTTAAGAGTGTTTTATTTAAATTTGTATATATTACTTAATGAATTAGAAGAATACTGTCTATAGTTTACGCGAGTAGTACACATATGAATAAAACTCGATATATTAGTTAAACTTATTTGAAAATGATTTTTAACTTCGGCCCGACGTTTCGGTTGACGTTTCGTTGTTTAGATGTTATGTGGCTGAGGTATTTCACCTTATGCCAACAGCAGGCCGATTCTACTAATTCAATGACGTTTTGATCAAGTTGCAGTGACGCTGCGATCAAGTTTCGATTAAGCGTCGAACGGTATTCTCCTAATTTTAAAACTTCGCGTCAACTGCGCGTAAACTGTGCGTCTCTCGTACGTCAGGGAAACAATGAGGGGTGTGACCACATAGAAAAACCCTAATTACTCAAATAATGTTTTTATAGAAATTGTGGTATTTTAATAATATTTTTTTAAATATCAAGTCTTAAAAACATTTTAAACATCTCTTGGTTGTTTGTAAATTTTTTTTGCATTATAATTTAAGATTATTTTGAATATTATAATTCGGACTTGTGTCAATCTTAGACAATTGACAAGAATAAATTTCGTGAAGATGGCGCGATTTTTAAAGACCTTTATAACTGCCGTTTATCAAGGTCTTTAAAAATAGCCCAAAAGCAAGTGTATAATTTGTTTAGAGCCACAGAATTATTATTTTATGATTAATTTTAGTTATCTAATTCCTATAAGAAATATTTTCAGTAATGAGTCACAGAATCAAAGAAAAATGGTGTGATTATTTAAAGCCTTAGTAACTTGCCTTATTACCCTCGATATGGTGGATTTACTAACACAGTGGTATTTACTTTATCCCACTAGTGTTTGATAAGACCCAGTGGCATAAAAGGCTAGTGCTATAGGCTAACTGAGGAACAAATAAATAAGTTGGAGAGGCTTCAAAATTTCTCAATTAGATTTATTTATGGTCTACGGAAATACGACCACGTGTCAAAATTCCGCCCTAACTCGAAGGGTCTATTAGACTCCGACGAAACACTCACATCCTCTGTCTTCTTTTCTCTATTCTATTTTATCCGCGCACTCCTACCTATCTAAAAAAAGGTTTATATTTATGGGTTCTTCCCATGAACTTGACGTTCGTTCCTCCTCCAACCGTCTCTTTTCTATGCCTACTCATTCATCTAAATGCTATGACTCTTCTTTTTCTGTACAGGCTGTCCGCCTATGGAATAAGCACCCGTGATTAGACTCTCACAAAGTCTTAACTCCTTCAAAGCCAAAGTCAAACAATATTTTCTTCAAAGTATTGTTCAGTTCTAGCTTTTTTTTATTTTATATTTTATTGGCTTATACTTTTATTATTTATGCATCTTTGTTAGATCTAAGTTTAATCTTTTAAGTTTTTACTTTTTAGTGTGTTAACGTTTTCTGTCGTGTTAGTATTTGATATCATTGTAATTTATGTCTTTTTTTCTCTCTCATTCTCGTTGGCTTTTATTTATTTATTGGTATTACTCTTAAGGATGGTTGCAAACTCATTGTAACGAAAATTATTATACGAAATGTATAATTAATACGAAAATATTAGTCCTTTTATTTAAAGAAGTGAACAAATATTGAAGTATTGTGTCACTTCAGCTTCGCTTCAATGAAATCGGTTTGAAGTCGCAGTGTTCTGTCAGTTGCGATTGTAATGAGTTAACAGAATACCGATTTCGTTTCGATCCAAATCGCGTTGCAGTGACGCTCGGCAACAGAATACGGAATACGCGCTAGCGTCACGCGAACTTGACGCGAACGTGTTTGACGTTAGACGAGAATACCAAAACAACAAAACGTCACTGCAACTGCGCTGCTGCTTAACTTATATTAATACGAGAATCGGCCTGCTGAATCCACCGGTCGTTTCGTAGATTTTTACAGATTTAGTTTTCGACAGAGTATCTAACTTTACCGCTAAACAATCTTATTTACAAAAAAAGTACCTGCTAGAAAATAATCCATATTAAATTGCATACAAACGATCTCGACAAATTTTAGTAGTTAATTTACTTTTACGTTATAGAAGCTTGTATTATTACTGTTCAACCAATAAGTTAGCTCAATGGTTGAGCGCAGAGCCTAGTATTCTACTTAATGCAACAGGTTTGAATCTATGTATGTATTTAAATAAAACACTTTAACGGTTTGAAACGCGATATATTAGTTAAACCGTTAAAGTGTTTTATTTAAATGTGTACTACTCGCGTAAACTATAGATAGCATCTATGTATGTAACTTTATGGTCAGAACCTGATGTCAAAAATCGATTTGTGAAACGGACGCAGGAAAATATCCGTCTTATTACTTTAAGCACAAGAGGTATTAGGTTCGAAGACTGAAAATACAAAAGATTGCTTCTAAAGAACATCGATCAGTGAAACGTTAACACAATTCTTACATACAATACATTATTTGAAACGAAATTATTTCGTCAGAGATTTCACTCAACTCCTTTAATAAACCGTTTTCTTTTTCAGCTACGATCCATCATTGACATACGGCCGAGTGAAACAAGCCGCTTTACCAGCCGTGGTCCCACACTGGGTTCATTACGACAAACGTTGTCTCAACTTTACGGCGTTCTTCAAGCAACCTGTTTACGACAATCCAGACGAACACTACAGAGTTCGCGTCGTCAACATCGTCTATTTTCTCGAAGATGACACTCTCACTATTATGGAGCCGAGAGTTAAGGTATTAGCATGAAAATACTCTATTTTAAATATTACCAATTTCCTTTATGAGAAGAGAGGGGGAAAATAAGCAAAGGTTTTACTTGAAGGTAAAAGACTCATTCGTTTATTACATTCACGATTATTTTAGAGGTTTGAGAACAGACATAAGACGAAAGCACTAGCCACGCGTTTCGCGCTGTTGTTCACTTAGATGTTATTCTATCATTTATAATCTATACGAATATATTATGAAGCTGAAGACTTTTTTGGCTTGTTTAAACGCGCTAATTTTAGGAACTACTGGTTTGAATGGATTTTGTTTTTGTATTGGACCATTTATCGAGGAAGGTTTTACGGTAGAAAAAAGCAGGCTACAACTTAGAGGAGCGAAGAAGCAATGGGAAATATGAGGAAACCTATTCAGTTTTGAGGGTTAAGGGAATTAGTTGCGAGGGAATATATACTAAAAATAATTAATTACTTTCCTTTTAATTAATGTGAAACAAAAGGCCACGACATTATGTCTATCTTTTAAGGTTATTAACAAGAACCGTCTATATGGTAAAATACTGTCTTTATTTTACGCGAGTAGTACACATTTAAATAAAACACTTTAACGGTTTAAAACGCGATATATTGTAGTAAAACTTGTTATAAGTCGTTAAAAATATTTCTCAAACAAGTTTAACTAAAATATATCGCGTTTTAAACCGTAAAAGTGTTGTATTTAAACGTTTATTTGGTTATCAAATTTTGGTCAAAATACTCCTGCAAATGGCAAAAGAACGTTTTCCGAGACAAAAAAGCGATGGGGTCTGGGTTCGAATAGTTGATCGGGCTGTACAAAAGAGTCTCTTAAGTACATATTCGACACAGAAGTGTGTTAACCCCATGCCACACACAACAAAGTTTTATTACAATTCAAACATAACATACTCGTAATCGTAAATCGTGACTTTTAGACCGCAGGAGCCACGTGCGAGATATAAAATAAGAGCTTTTGAAACCGTCGTAAATTATATTATTACTTCGACTTAACAGAGTTTACAACAAACTAATTACTTTTCTTATACCAACAAATTTTTTACCCAACGTATGCGCTTGTGAGGCCGGAAATTCGACTCTCAGTCTTTACAAAACTATTTCCATTTGTATAATTTTAAAAATAGGAAAATTTTGTGGCAGAATATTCTATATTATTTTCATGGTAGGTAAAACACCCCAGACATATAACCCCTAAACAAGATATGCTGTTGCCCTATTTTGGCTTTGATTATACCGAAATTTGCAGAGTAAAACCGAAACGCGATTAAATTTGACAGCTTTTTCATATGTGGTTCGTGAACCGGAGAGAATTTCCATAGTCCTGCCACCCATATAATATCCAGATTTCTAAGACGAATTCCAACATTCAGGAAAATTATAAATTGACTAGCTGTGTTTGCGACTTCGTCCGCGAGAATCGTTATTTCGGGAATCCAAATTCGTTTTAGCAAACCTCTTACAAACCTTAACGAACAAACTCTTTCAAAGCTTTACATATTACTGATATGAATGATTAAATTAGAAAAATGTTGGACCAGATTGAGGATCGAACCCGCACACCGTTGATTGTAAGCCTTAAATTGCTACCATTACACGAACAGGCCTGTCAAAATATACCTGTGGATTCCTCTATCCCAGCTGTGCGAACAAGTAGGACTGATAATTGTCGCATTGAAATAGATTTAAGGTATCTTTTGTCTATTAGTGACGTAGATAAAACGTATGACGTATATGTTATCGTTCCCCCTATTTCACGTAAATGTTTGCATTGTCATTGATAATAATACTCGGTGAATATATTTTGCAACATTATACAAAAGCTATTCGGAACGCCCACGCGATAACTATAATACATTCGACGTTTCGCGTACATATAATGAGTAAGCAATTTAGATCAGAGCTTACGTCAGGGACGAGATGTGATAAGGCTGATACGATATACAATGAAACAGGCGAAATATTGACAGTTCAATCAGTAAAAATCGAGAAATCATTCAGCAGTGTCGCTTATAAACCTACGAATTGAATGAAACACTTAACGGCTTAAAGAGCGGACTATTTACGTCAGTAGTTGAACGTAACTCTTTGTATGTTATTATATTCGCTAAAAATTAAAGGAAATACGCATTTATTTGTTAAACAAATATATAATTTAAGAATATATTTAAATAAAAGATTTTAACGGTTTAAAACTCGATATATTTTAGTTAAACTTGTTTGAAAATTATTTTACCTACGGCCCTAAGTTTAGGATGTTTTGCAGCAGCCGCGGTCACGGGGAGACTCAAGATGGGGGGTCTCTAATCTCAAATGTAAAACCTGCTACGCTAGCGCCATCTGCTCCGCCGTAGTTGATATTTGGCGAAGCGTTGTTTTAAAACGTTAAAATGTTTTATTTAAATTTTAAATGCTTTTAATTTTCTTTAATCAAAAGTTTTGCTTTTGTTAAAGTGTTTTATTTAAATGTGTACTACTCGCGTAAACTATAGACAGTATTTAAAATTAAAAGCAGTTTGTTTATGATCATAAATATTATGGTTTAGTAATAGAGATATTTATCTCAATTATATATTAGAAAAACTTATCTACTGTTTACTACACGTAACTTGGTTTCCAAACAATGCAAGTTCTTTGGAAAATCTAAGTAAGAGAGTAAAGCCAGAAAATGTTACGCGGTCTGTTTGCGGAGTCTTTTGAAGTTGTTAATTACAAACTTTGCTTAACTTTAGTTTAACTTAAAATTAAAATAAGCGAAAACAAAGACGTCTTCTAATTATTTATTAAGTTTTAGTTATATATGTCTTCGGTCGATTGAATTAAGCTTAGTAGGTATTTGTAGTTCATGTAAGTCGTACACATTTAAAACAGTTTGAACGGTTTAAAACGCGAAATATTTTTAACGTTAACTTATTTTTAATTGACTACTGCCCGACGTTTCAGATGATGCAAAGAATATTTCGCGTAAAATATTTTACTTAAATGATTTGTACTACCCAAAATTATTTGTTATTTTTGCTAAAGAAATAAACGGATTGAAGTAGATATTTTACAGCAGTTATTGTCACGAACACGAACAGATGGTCACAATACATTTTTGATGGTATAGGTATCAATCGCGTAATCATGAGTCGTTTAACGGTTTAAATGCGAAAATTAAAAGCTAATCGTTGTTATCGTAACGAGTAACGACTTTAAAAAATAATTTATACAGTTAACAATCACTGCTTAGTGATTGTTAACTTATACATTTTTAAATCGCAAAATGAAAATAACGCTCTTGAGAAATAAATACGATTTAGCAACTGTTGCCAAGTCTTTGTTATAAATGTTGCTTTTAGAATAGGCATAAAAGAAGACGAGCTCATTCATGGCATAGACAACGAAACGCATAATACTTTCGACTGAGTTCTTTTAAAACTGCTCACTCAGAAAAGCTGTAGGCAGTTATGAAATATTAACTTTTATGCAGCTAACTCGTAATAAATAAATTTGCTACTTTTAAAAGACATTTTATTATATGTGTTTAAAAAGCCACTTCGATATCGGTTGGTAATCCGTCTTGCTTTTTGATGGCAGGTGAAATCTGTATAACATTTAAACAAGATGGCGTCGACCTATTTCGGCGTTGGATATTTGGAAATCTATAGATTAAAACAGAAACGAGGTTAAACTTGATGGCTTTTTCATTTGTGGGCGGTAGTTCGTTAACCGAAAAGAATTTCGAGTACGACCTGTTTAATATAATTTAAGTTATGTTTTGGATTATGGTAGTGAATATTTGTTTTTTTTTAAAGAATGATATTATTCTATTTCACGTTCCTAAATAAAATCATTCACACAACAGAATAGCGCGAAACAATTTTTTTTATTTTTATAGACAAAGAAAAAAGAAAATTATTTATTTTATATAACATAGTATTATGACTATAGTTATATTTATGTATTAAATATAGAGGTGTGATGGTAAATTAAGTAAATTTTTACTACCTCCGTGTACACTTTAATTTTGATGCACCCCGAAAGCAGGTTAAAATTAATTAACTTAAATATAATTTGCTTTTTAACTAATGTAAAGTAGTTTTATATGAAACACTAACGGTTTAAAATGCGATATATACTATATGCGATATTACTTAAACTTATTTGAAATTTTTTATAACTACGGCTCGACGTATCGTAGACAGTTTATAAAGTAGTTTTATTTAATTAAATATGAATTGAATTTTTAATGAGGAAACGAACATCCGAATACGGCTTTGGTAAGTTGAATTGAATCCAAAGCTGGTATGGAGTAAGCAAATGAGCATGCATTTGTCTACATTTGAATGGCATGTGAGGCGGCAGCGATTGGCTTTGTTCTGCAGCCGACTAACTGCTGAGCGCCTTCCTGTCTCGTCAACTCCATAATACCAGATTTTCCTATTGTATTATTATTTTTCCAACCAATGCATCGGATGATTGAATGAAAATTGAAAGAGAAATATTCACTAAGCAACAACGCAATATTGAAATAAAATGCTGTTTTTAACCGTTTAGGTTCGAAATGTGTAAGTTAATTTTTTTACAATTAATTTTTAACTACGTACCGACGTTTCAGATGTCAACATTTTTGTCATCTTCAGTAATTTGTGTGTAACTTTAAGTGTGTACCACTCGCGTAAACTACAAGCAATAATATTTTTCAGAATTCGGGCCTGTGGCAAGGTAGGATGGTGAAACGAGGAAAAATACCTAAGAATGACCTCGGTGAATATTGGCACTGGAAAGATCTCGATATAGGGAAGGACATTTGTATTTACGGAAAAGTCTTTCATACTGTTTCCTGTGATCTATTTACTAAGGTATTTATGATTTTTGTTTATAAATATTTTATTGTATAATTTAGTTGTAAAGTTATAAATAAAAAATCTATTTTTTCCTTCTAATGTCTAACATTCGCGTAACAACTGTAGCTCTTAATAAATTCGTTATCAATATCATTTATTAATGTATGTACATTAGATCCAAACAAAGTAGTTAACAAATGTTTATTGCCATAATAATACTTATTATATTATATACACAAATCGTAATATATAATTGTATGAAAGATAAGACAAATAAAAAATACCCTAAATTAGTACTTAAACTTATTTTTTTTGTAAACATAAATAATTAAAACACACTCTTTAGTTTTAGAAAATAATATTTTAGTGTCAGAAGTTTACTTGATGTTTGAAGACTATTAATTATTGTTAAATTGATTTTGGAAAGTTCCGATTTGTTTAACCTACATATGTCAAGCTGACTTAACAACGTAAAATAATTAATAAATCTAAAATTACTTACACGTTTATTTATCCCGTTTTATTTAAATTGTATCAATGTACAGTTATCAAAACAATTATTGATTTGTAGGTTAGAATCGTTTGTTTTGGCCGAATAGACCGTCAGCTGTCAACGTCAAAGTTAAGATCAGTTGTCAATTTTCAAAATTGACAGATACATGAGTCGATACGGATTTATGTTCCATTTACATTTAATAATAATCAGTAAATATGTGTCAACATTTAAGTATTTTAAATATAAAGCAACTGTAATATTACTTTTAAAATGAAGTTATTAATACGTACCTGTTACCGTCCCATTTAATAATTTTAAGCAAAAGGAAAAATAGGCATTGTTTGTTTTGAAGCTGAATACTGATTTATTATAATTTTTTTGTTATTAGTATTTGTCGCGGCAACAGAAATAATATTTTATTTAGTCAGTGACAGAATGCAAAGTCTTTAAAGATCCAGTAATCATGTTACTCAAAATAGTTATACCTAGGTAGAGGAATTATGTTTAGTAGTATATTATCGGTTTATATTACAAAAACGAAATATACCTTTGCATCGGGGCTTGTTTATTCATTGGTATAAATTTTTCGAGAGATGTTGTCACCTGATAAATCTAGAAATTAATAATTTCGACTAAGAAAAGCAGAAACGAAGATTCATAGGTATTCATCAGAAAAACAGTAATCATTATTTAATATTATATTGGGTAAGATATAAATATAACAAGGCTTTATTACAGTTATTTATAGAAAAAATTGTAATAAATTAATTTTATTTACGGCTAATGGAAAGTAGTAAATATGTACAAAATATATACTTACAGGCAAAAGTAAGTCGTAATTACTATTAATTCATTCCTTTTTGCGGTTTTTCAAATACTTCAATTTCGCTTAACTCTCATTACTTAGAGGGAAGGTTTTATCTTTAGTATTTTGATTGTAATATAACTCAAACTAGCTCCTAAACCACATATAGCTTGCCTGAGAGAAATGTCAGCAGTCTAGATTACTTTTTGTGGTTTTATTGTTGGCTTGGTTAGGCTAGTACTCTGTATATATGTAACAGGTCAGTTACTTTTGTATATCCACGTACTCAGCTTGACCGATGCCAAGGTTCAACGATTAAACGTGTTGTCTAGCGATGCGTTAAGTTCCAGCTTCGATTTCCAGGGACACATCATATAATGTTTGATTATGTAAATTATTTTAATTATTAAGTTAAACTTTAAGAACATTTTTAGCAGTGTATAAACTTAGTACATCTCTAGTGTTGCCCTTATTATTAATTATTATTGTAAATCTTCATCTTCTAAGATTGCCAGGAGGCTGGAAGTAATCGCAATTTAGCGAGAAGGGGTCCCCGTTTCTCGCTACATTTTTTGGAATTTCTTCTAATTATTATATATCTTATTTTATAATACTGTGGTGACAAAAAAGTATTTTTTGTTTGTAAAATCAATCTGATGCTTTTTATAATACAATGTTTTTGTAAAATAGGTCCGATGTGGTAAATTGTTAAAGTTAGGTGCCTATATGATGCACAGTAAAGGCCAATTTTAGAGTTACTCTACCATATAACTTAGGACCTTTATTGTCAAGTTTATGCCACTAGTGACACACAATTGTTGGTCCCGTGGGGCATGAGGCGAACACATTTCTGTGTTCGTTTCACTGATCCGTACTTTAACAGGCAAGTAGTGGATCCGATTTTTGTGCCCAGCCCGACCGAAACAATCTATTGTTTCCCCGAGATTCGAACTCAGGACCTCTGGCGCTCAACGCAATGCTAGGCAATACGTTTAACCGTTTGCTACAGAGATTAAACAAAGTACTGTCGATTAAATAGTAGCTGGTATTTTTTGTTACTCACAATAATCTTAATAATGCGTATTAAATTCCAAATGTGATTCTTTTTCGCATTATCGAAGCTGTAATGTGAAGCGAATGGGTGTCGTAAAAGCGTTGAATGGCTTTTAGAATAAAGCCAAAAGTCAGGTCGGTGGGCTTAGAGTAAATGTGTTTATGGCGTGACGGTAGCTTTGGCGGTTTTTCTACTGTAGTCCTATCAATGTTTTCGCAAAAATAACATAGAAAAAAGGTTCGATTTTTGAAAGAAGTCTTGAAGAATATTACTTTTTGATCGAACTTTTATCTGTTTCACTGTCTGTCACTAGGCTGCATCTCAAGAACGGTATAACTAATTTATAATAATTTGAAATTATTACAAATCGTGTACCTAATACTTTTGCTTATATAATAATTTACGTACCATACATACCAATTTATTTGACTAATTCTGCTCGTTATAAATTCTCAACAAGTGGTGAAATAAAATGAAAATTCACAGTTTAGGTGTGCCATTAAACGTTATGACTGAAATGTATTTTCAAGAGCTTTATGTATTTTATTTCCTTGGTGATATCTAAGATACGTATTTGATAAAAATAAGTATCTTAAAGTTATCGGTAACATATTGTATGTTACCGATAACTTTATTTACCGATAACTATATTTAAGTGTTAAATACTGTCTATAGTTTACGCGAGTAGTACACATTTAAATAAAACGCTTTAACGGTTTAAAACGCGATATATTAGTTAAACTGATTTGAAAATGGGAAACTTTGGCCCGACGTTTCGGATGCTTTGCAGCAGCCACTTTGACCACGTTGTTTAATATTCACATATTATTACATTTTAATCCGGCCATATTATAAAATCGTGGCATATTTATTCTATGAAGTGACTGCTAAAGTGCCAAGACACTTGAAATCTTTAAATATAACCTTGACTGACTATTCAAGGTCAATTTCATCAATTTTTAATACATTGCTTTTGATATCCAGATACCATATCATTTTTATCGTTACCGGGTACAGAATACAAATAAATAAAATAGTATTTGTAAAAACATTTTATTAACAGAACTTACAACAAATAATAAATGCTATGCTATTACTTAACAATGCGCTATGCTATTTCGTCTTTGTCTTATCACTGACACGATATAACTCTCACTCATATATTCAAATACTCTTAATAGGCTGCGATGTAGTGTGACACGACCTGGACTCCCATGTACAATGTAATAAAAAGGGGTACACCGAACGCGATAGCCCTAGATGGCTGTGGCAACGGCTTGACCGCGTACACAATTGTGTGTAAAATACGACCCGCGGCGTATACGCGGAACAAAGTTATAGCTGTCGCGGCTGATGGTCCAGTCGTCAGATACAAGCCTCCGAGCACCCAGAAGAGTGGAATGTTCTCGAGGTCGTTCAAATGAGCCCGCCTCACCCGCTCCACGTCCTCGTCGTCGAATTTAACGACAGCCACGCCCTTCTTCATGGCTGCGTCCTCGGAGTTCGCGAACACGTTCTTCTTGTGCCGCTGTCTCGCAGTCAGGAACGCCATGGAGAGGACTTTTAGGCCCAGCACGCCGGAGTAAAACAGGAAGGAGCGCACCGCGGGTTCTGTTATCGTGACCGGCACCATTCTGTATATTTAGACTATCGATTGCGTGAAGCGACTCGTCGACTCGCGTGCTGCGGTTTGAATGATGTCAGAATACACTCGCAGTGTATAAACATCCAAGGATATGTCCGCGTGTTTGTGCAAGTCATTCTGATATAGCAGTCCACGCGGTGGCTAGCACATGACTGGATTCTGTAGCGTTATTTATGTTCACACTGTCTGTTGTTGACTTTTCAAGTACTCGTCGTCTTGCGTTATACATGGTTGTGAATTTACGTATTTTCGGTGTTTATCACCGTTTTTTTCACTATATTTGGTAAAAATATTAATGCTCAGTGTTTCATGTTAGTTTGTTATTTGACAAATTATGCATTTAAGGAAAACGCTTATAACGGTTGCAAATGCGAAATAACATATTTACAATTTATTTAAACTACGACCTGGTTGCAATATACTGGCTGCTCGCATAAACTACTGACGATACTAAATCGTGCATTTCCAGTGCTCTGCAATTTTGTCACTCTCTATTGCACTAAAATACCGAGTAAATAGCATCGCGGACTTTTGTTTAGGTCATTTAAAGAGGAATCATCCTTTGATATATATTTTTTCGGTATCTTGAACCATTTTTACAGCGTACGCTTCGGTAGCGCTTAATGATATAATTTTCCCATTGTTTTCACATGTCCCGTTGTATCTTCGCTTGTATTAATCACAGGGTGATGTATAGCATTCCTCGATAAATGCTCTAAGTAACACAATCATATTTTATTTTAATTCGAACCCGTAGTTCCTGAGATTAGCGCGTTCAAACAAACAAACAAACTCTTCAGCTTTATATATTAATATAGAGTATTTTGGCTTAATGATATCAAAGCTACAATTCTTGATATTACCTATATTATGTCATAAAAAATTTTAATATCATTTTCCTTGTTGTGATAAATACTACCGTATGATACAAACCAACGAGCAAATCGTTCCAGTTTTTTTTAAGGTGCGATATTTTAATCTTTAACAATAATGCCATAATTTTGATTGAATATTCAGTTCAGTGCAATGTTCAAGTACGACCTTCGCTCGTAGTAATAGTAATCATTTTAGTAACGTGCATTTACCGATTATAGGCTAATTACATTTAAGTTAGTAAGTGCCACTCTCGTTTATCACAACAAACATAGTTGTGTCCCTCACGAGGCATAAACCATAAACCTTTTTATAATCTAACTTCATAATATGTCATTTGTATGTTTTGAATTTAGAACTATTACATATTTATATTCTATAAATATTGTATTTATCTGTGGCTGATATTTTTTTGTTTCTATAAATCACGAGCAACATAAAAAATAACAATACCTCAAACATTTCGCGGTTACGTAAGTTTTATTTAAGACTAGCTTTTGCCCGCGACTTCGTTCGCGTGGACTTCAGGTTCGTCCCGTCTAGTCTAGTAATCAGTTAGAAATACGGTAACTAAGCACTGCAGAGCCCTAATCATAGGTCTATAGGTCGCTACTGCAGTATGCTCCTATAAACTACATTTAACGATCTTTTTCCTTCAGCATAAACATGCAGATTCCTCGCTTTGGAAAGACGTGAGCAAGCCACATAGAGCTGACCGTGAGAAAATTTTTATGTTTTTTAAAAAACGGCGAGACTCATCTGTTTCATTTGAAAAAAAAGTTCTTTAAGAGGTTCAACAGGCTCGTCTATTGAAGGAAGAACTACTTTTCCTCCCGAACAACACATGCCTCCTGCTTCCTCTTTCCATTTAAGAGCACCGCAAAATCTGCATTCTTTATTCATCGCTTCTATTTTTATAAGCTTGTGGCTTTCGTAATCAAGAGTTTCATCGTACTCAAATGCAGTTTTATCGAATGCTGTCGATCCTGCGACTGTTCGGGTGTCTCAGAAGCCTGTTGAGATCCCAGATATTCAGCGTTCTGTTGACGTCGAGATTGAGACTGTTCGGGTGTCTCTGCAGCCCGTTGAGATGCTAGATACTCAGCATGCTGTCGACGTCTATCTTGGGACTGCTCTGGTGTCTCAGCAGCTCTTTGAGCTGCCTCACGCTCTGCTTGTTTAAGCCTTCGCAGTTCGGCTTGTGGAAACGTCTCGTTAAGTCTAGCTACTTTCATATTTCGAGTTTTATCAGAGCTTCAGAAAGATTAGACTTACGCTTTCGCGGCATAATTCTTAAGTACGTGTTGTTTCTATACTTCCAAAAAATACAGTACGGTAGTTATTGTTATGATTGTACTTTAATGCAATCCTTGCCTATTTAATTAACCTATCTATATAGTAATTGAATTAAATGAAGTATCTTTTTGTACGTGTAACTCCTAACCAAAAAGAAACCTGGCAATAACAACCTTAGGCTTATATAACTAAAAGTAGGCGACCATACGTTTTTATCAAATCGCTAGTGCCTTGAAAATTCGCAAAACGGACACAACCGTCAACGACGTCTGCCCTCACGCGTCTGCCCGATTTCGGGTCGCGCACTCAGCGATGAGCCACTTCTTCCCTACCGCACCTACCCCGCTCCCCCCACGCCCTGTTCGCCTGGCACCGCTGCCGGTATTTATCGCCGAAATTCCTATGACTCTGTATTTTAAATCTGTGATATCTTCGAAAATATTTATTTAATTTACATGCTGTAAAAAGCCATATTGATCTTTAATAAATGCACAATGTATTTAAGATACTTAATTGGATAAGGATTAATACTGTATTGCTTAAAATCGCTTCGTAAATAAGCCATTATTTCTCGTACAAAGTAAAGGATAAAAAATGGTTATTGTGGGTTATTCCTAAGAGATAAACATATACCATCACGGACTTTTTTGGAGACCTTTTTAAGTTGTACAATACTGTAGTACATTGTTTTGATCTATCTTGTAGGATTCAGTCAGCGTTTGCAATGTAAGCGCAAAAAATGTGTTTTTTTTACGACCCGACATTAAAAACCTCAAAAATTGTAGCCTATATGTTATTCTGATGTATAAGCTATATTGTGGTAAAGTTTCATTCAAATCCATTCAGTAGTTTTTACGTGAAAGAGTAACAAACATCCATACATCCATACATCCATACATCCATACTTACAAACTTTCGCCTTTATAATAGTAGTAGGATAATTTACGTACAAAATGGGCGAAAATCATTTATCTAAGTATGGTTTGTATTGTGTAAATAGTTACCCAGCGTCTAACCTACGTCAACCTTGAGCGAAAACCGGTTCCTTATTTTTTTTTCAATTCTGGGCGTAATGTATTTGAGTGAAAAACAAATTAAGCAAAAATATTTTATTATCATTTTATAAATTACAAGTCATCCTTAAAAATAGCAAACAAAAAGAACCATTAACCTTGAATTATATACAAGCACATTTTAAATAGCTGTAATGTAATATAAAACAACTTGTATTCCCATATAATATTTGATAACAACTGGGACCAAAAAGGCAATGGCCCTCGTCGGTTGAGGCAACGGTACGACAGCGTAAACTAATGTATGAACAATTCGACAGACTGTATACACTCTAAATAACAAAATAGCCCACGCTGCTGCGGGATTGGTGGTCAGATATAACGCCCCAAGGACCCAAAACACAGGAATGTTCTCTAAATCGTTGAGGTGCGCACGACGAACTCTCTCCACAGTTGGGTCGTCGAATTTCACCTTTCCCTTAAGGAATTTAGCGTCTTCTGGATTTGAGAACACCTTTTTTGTCATCCGCGCGATAGCTGTCAAGCCACTCATGGCCAACACTTTTATCCCCAAAATGGCGGAATGCACGATGAACGCCTGTACCACAGGATTTGATATAGATAGAGCAATCATTTTGATTTTTTTAAATAATTCTGGTCACACAACTTGCACTCGCGTTAGAGGGACGGAGGTCACAGAACTGCGCCGGCGACGCGTCGCGATGCTCGCAGAGTAACTTAAATAATAATACCGATAAGTGCTTAGTGCGTACGGCCACAGAGCACACTTTATCGTTATTTAATATTATTAATAATTACGATAACATTGCAATTGGCTTAATTATACTCATATCGCTATTAAACAGGTTTTCAAATCAAATCATTTCCACACACAAAAATATAATAAAATAATTAATTAAATAGATGTATGTATAGATACCACTCAGTTTTTCGTTGTACACTCGAAGTAGGCACAACGCCGATTTTTAGTAAAAAAATAGCAAATACCTAAAACAGAAAAAAATATTGAAAAAGGAAGCCATATTTTTTTTTTTACTTTTTAATAACATTTTTAATAGGTTAACATAAACGCGAGTATATAGCGGCCGCTTTAGTGGCCTATGAAATTTTCCTGCTTGAATGTTTTTGTACCATAATTTAAAATTATTTACATCCTCCAATTTTAATACTCGTGTATAATTTATTTAATAATAACTTTATATAACATCTACATACGATTACACTTATAAAAAATCGTACGGCAACGGTCGTAGGTCATGCTTGTTATGTAATCTATTAACTATGATGAATATAGTGAGATTGCTATATTATCTAACCTTGACCACAAACTGACAATCACGAATCACACTGCACCACGGAGTCAACACAATTGAAACAACCAATCAATATCTGGTGTTCGATAAGATACGTGGCTGATGCTAGTACTGAAATAGCACTTAAACAGAACAAAATTAAAATAAGATTACAACTGTCATAAAGTTTTGACGCTGATATTTTATATTAACGTAGAAATATCGGTTTTACGTAGGAGCTCGTTAGTCTACACTCCCTTGCAGCATTCCACACTCCTGTTATATAATTTGTAGCAAATACTTCTTCAAAAGATTTCGTTTATTAACAGTGGCGTGTGAAGTTTTATCTAGTTTCAATTAAAAATGAATAAAGCAAATTTTGAAGGCGTTACTTGTATAAAATATATTTTGCAACGGAATGTTATAGTGTTAATAGCTAACAGTCCTTAATTATATTATCTATTAAGTATATATTTTTTATATACCATATAAGGTAAAAATATCGCCCCCGGGTGGGCTCGAACCACCAACCTTTCGGTTAACAGCCGAACGCGCTAGCCAATTGCGCCACGGAGGCATATGAAAGAATGCCGAAATATACACATACATATGTCAAAACTGTGTTATTTGTACAGCTGTATGCCGGTCTATGTATAAAATACGTTATACATATTGTTATAAAACTATTTCTCAAAAACAAAAATTATTTTCCTCAAATTTCAAGTCCTTGTTCATACTAATTTAATTTCAATACACCTTGTGTAATGTTGTGACCATTTTTTGACGCGCTTTCCGCAATTTTGTGAAATTGTGTGTCAAAAATCGAGTGTTTTTTATTGCGCCCAACCTACGATGCCGATTTTAATAAAATTTTGCAAATATGGTCAGCACCTGCCAAGCCACATTGTATTAAATGTGATAACTCTAGCGGCATCCGTATAATATGACAATTTGTAATACATTTGATACGAAGAAATTCCATTAAAACCAATGTTTGCTACCACACATGTTTACTTATACAATAAAATAAATGTACAATTATTTCTGAGTTACTAAATAGAAAAATTGGATGTTCTTTACAGGAATGGTTAGAATCTCAAGGTATAGAATTGTCGAAAGAAGAAACGCTACCAGAAGACCCATATACGAAGAAAGAAAGGTGGAAGTCGGTTCCGCCTCCGCAACGAGCTGCTGCTCATCAGGATGTGTTGCGTAGATTTTTGGAGTACGAAGGAAAAGTTTTGGCGTGAGTACATGTGTAAATCAATACTGATACATAAAGCTAAAGAGTTTGTTTGTTTGAACGCGCTTATCTCGGGAACTATTGTTTCGATTAAAAAAAAAAAAAATTGTGTTGGTTAGAGCGGTTTTTGGGGAAGGCTATAGGTTATAACACCACAATACGATCAATAAGAGCGAAGGAACTGTGAGAAATGTGGTGCAGACGGGGAAAATAATAAAGATAATCGTTTTGTGTTGGTTATAACATTTATCGAGGAAGGCTATGAGTGACATATAAAAGCGAAGATACAGCGGGAGATGAGAACAAAACGGGGGAAATTTTTCATCTCTGTGGTTTTCCGATGCATACGCTGCGAATACAGCTCAAAAATATTCTAGACCTAAAAAATGTCTATCTCTATCTGAGATTAACATGCGAGAATGACGAAGATGAAAGATGAAGAGGAGGTTTACAAAAACAAATTTGGATGCTCCAAAATAACTATTCAACGCGGACGAAGTCGCTGGCGCAGTTTGTTTTACATAAATTTAATAACTCACAGTTACGCACGTAAAAAGGATAATAAGGATATAGAAAAGCTCTGACCTACCACGTTTGTCCGGTGCGGCTTCACGGGCTTTGACGATAGTGTAATGTTCTAGTCTTTGAAACCACCACCGAAAACGTTATACCCCGGGCTGGTACCAAGTAACATTTGTCTGACGTCGGATTCGAACCCTAGAACGTAGTTATCTGTATATCTCATATAATCTGTACGTACTTATCTATATAACTTAATATAGTCTATGCTCAAGATCATAGACAACATTTAATGTCTGTGATATGTTTATAATAAAAACTATATCTGTATATATCTATACTTTGATAACATCTTTTTATTTTTGTGTTATTTGTTCCAACGTTAAATTAAAAGTGTAACGAATATGTAACTAGCAATAACATTAGAGTTAATCTAGATATAAACTTAATGCAATTGTTGGGTAACCGAGTTAGACAGGTATCTACAGAATCTCAAACATGTAATACAATTAAAGCGTACGTTGCCTGACAAATCTAATCAGGGAGAAGTAACACGGACTCTCGGAACAGCTCTAGGGACCCCACGTAACCAAATAGTTGGAGCATTGTGCCCAAGTTTTGGTGAATTTGTTGGTTCTTGGAAAGTCGCTCCTTTGGGTAGAAGTTAGATTGGTTTATTATTGGGTATGTGAAAGGTTAAAAAGATTTCATTTTTTTCATATCAGAAATAAATTAAGGTTTTCAATTATACCCAAATTTTTACTGATATTATAAAGCTTATAAGTATTGTTTAAACGCGCTTATCTAAGGCTACCTAAAGTGCTTAAGAACTACTCATTCGAATTGAAAACTTAGTTTCGTTAGAAGTTTATTGTTAGATAAAGAGATTCGAGAAGAGAAGAAGTTGTAAATCTATAATATATTATAAATAAGCATACATAATAATATACATAATTATGAGATAATACCATATCAAATTCTAATTTACTTTAAACGTAGTCTAACTGCGACTTCAGTTTCTTCGAATAGTTTTTGACCTTTCAAACAGAAGGCAGACTGAATAAAACTACGAGTACTTAGACGCGGGGTTGCAGAAAATGAAAAAAGATAGTGATCTAAAAATAAGCTGTGTAGAGTTGCAGACAGGGGACGGATTTTATGTGAGAGAAGCGAATTGTATTTAATGTTATTTTCACTTTGGTTCTACTCGAAGGTTTATAAGGATTCATTTAAGAACGCGAGGTATTAGACGATCTACTAGTGGATTAGTTCGTTGAAAACGCTCTTTTATTTAAATAAATCATTTTCAAATAAGTTTAACTAATATATCGCGTTTTAAACCGTTAAAGTGTTTTATTTAAATGTGTACTACTCGCGTAAAGTATAGACAGTATTTAACGCTTTTATTGTTTTAATCCAGGACTATGGAAAATGTGAGCGTTAAAATGAAACAATTTAACGGATTAAAACAATAAATTTAAGTAAGGCCTGATGTTGCAGCAGCTGTGGTCACGGGGGACCATACTAAACGTCGGGGCGTAGTTATAATAAATTGTAAATGAGTTAAATAATACATTACGCATTTTATACCGTTAAGTGTTTTTGTTTAAATTTGTAATACTCATGTGCGTTTTCAGTTTTCGGTGTCACAGTAGTTAAAAAGACCATTGTTTTTCTCACGCTGATCTATGGTAGTTCTCTAAATATAATATCGTAATGTAAGCTCTTCATTCAATTATGTGTATAGATAGGAAAATATTTTTTTTAAAGAAAGATTTATCTATCTGACAAATAGAATTAGTGCTTGGATGCTCTAAAAGTCATAGATAGTGTCAAGCAACGTCTGTAGCTTAGTCGAGTAGTACACATTTAAATAACACTTAACGGTTTTAAACGCGAAACATATATTTATTATTGTTTAAAACGAGCCGTAATAAATAGATTCGCATAGGCAGGGCACAGAAGCTTGACTACAGACAGAGTTGTTTGTTGATGTTCGACGGCAAACGGGATTTATTTTTAATGTACATTATACATATGTATATATAATGTGATATGTTCAGTTTGAGGTAACTGTTATGTAGCCGAAACATTTTGCTTTTCACTCAATGGAAACGTTCGTATTTCCCCAGTCGCTCGTGATACGTGCTACAATTTCAACTTTAACAATTTACAAAAGTTTACGTAACATTTTGTAAAAATGTTTGATGAATTACATAGAATTGAAATATTCCCTTAAGTGGAGCATGGAGAAGACATACATACAAGTCTGTTTTACTAATCGATTTAAAATATAGCCAGTTATGCCATAATACTTTAATTCTTTATAAAAAATAAAATTACTAATTAGATACATAAATATAATATAAGCTAACATTTAAATATATAATATATCGCGTTTTAAACCGTTAAAGTGTTTTATTTAAATGTCTACTACTCGCGTAAACTATAGACAGTATTTAAGCTAACTTTATTAAAACCATTCTTATGTACACACCTAATAATTAGAAACAAAGTTATTTATGTGTACTAGCTGCGTCAGCGATTTCGTCTGCGAAGTATTTTGGTAATCAAAATTTGCTTTTACAAACCTCCTTTTCATCTTTATAAATTTACGACGTCGGTCGCCTCCCGTCGTTCTTGCTAGTTAGATAATTAAATAGTGTTGCAGACATTTTTATGAATTATTTAAAAAAATCTTTCATACTTATTGGGTATCTTGAACAGTTTTCACAGCGCACGCAAAGGAAACCTTTAACGATATTAATTTTCCACGTTTTGTTCACATTTCTGCTGTTTCTTCGCTCCTGTTAATCGCAGCGCAATGTTTCATAGCCTATAACCTCCTTCGAAATATTCTTTTTTATCAACCATAATAAACCAGTAATTAAATACTGTCTATAGTTTACGCGAGTAGTACACATTTAAATAAAACACTTTAACGGTTTAAAACGCGATATATTAGTTAAACTTATTTAAAAAATGAGTCTCCCCATGACCACGGCTGCTGCAAAGCATCCGAAACGTCGGGCCGAAGTTAAAAATCATTTTTTAAATAAGTTTAACTAATATATCGCGTTTTAAACCGTTAAAGTGTTTTATTTAAACCAGTAATTCTTCAAACTCTTCAGTTATATATTAGTACAGATAGAGAGATATAAACATAATGCACACTAATACAAAATTATTCTTAATTCCTCTTAAAGGCTTTAAAAAATCTAGTACCCCTAGTGTACAACATGACTGTACAAAGCTGATCGAATTGTGCAACTCTATCCCCCGTTTCAGTTTCAACGTCGCCTGGGACAACAGAGATGCTGAATTCGGTGAACTGACGGAATACAAAATGCTTTACTTCCTGCAGGACGACACTATTGCAATAAAGGTTTGTTAGGAACTAAAAGAGATTGTTAATTAATGTTTTTTATTACGATAGAGGACAACCCACAAGCATGAGGTTCAAATTTAAATAATACACTTTAACGGTTTCAAACGTGATATATTAGTTGACGTTGTTTGCATTTTCCAGCCCGTACTGGTTAATTAAATACTGTCTATAGTTACGCGAGTAGTACACATTTAAATAAAACACTTTAACGGTTTAAAACGCGATGTATTAGTTAACTTTTTTTGAACGATTAAAGTTTTATTTAAATGTGTACTACTTGCGTAAACTATAGACAGTATTTAGCAGGAGGTTCACTCATGGAAGGTGATATACCCGTCATATAACACCTCAACTCGTTGATCTAATGGTAGCATTGTACCTATGACTAATAATCAACAGGTCTTGTGTTAGCCCCTCACCGGTTCAAACAATTTTCTAATTTATTTTTTCGTTAAACACATTGGTCTTAGTTTGAAAATCTAAATATTAAATGAATGGTAGGAAAAAACGGTTTAAAACGCGATATATTAGTTAAACTTATTTGAAAAATGATTTTTAACCTCGGCCCGACGTTTCGGATACTTTGCAGCAGCCGCGGTCTCCCCGTGACCCCTGGTTATAAGTTTAACTAATATATCGCGTTTTAAACCGTTAGTGTTTTATTTAAATTGATGGTAGGAATATCGAAAGTCCATCCGGGTCATGAACCACCGCTGGCGTTGCAAAAGCCGTTATTTTAATCGCGTTGCAGACAGTGGATTTCTGAATATCCTAAGCCAAAATAGAGAGTTTACTTTGTTATATGACTAACCACCTATCATCAAGTGTCAGTCCCTTCTATATAAAAAAAACTAACTTGACTGTATTTCATGTATGTAGATTGTGCTTAATATTTATAAGTTTACATTATTAATCTAAGTTTCTATAATGTTTTAAAACTTTTTTATGCCTATTATAAGTTACTGTCTGTCTGTGGTGTTCGTAATTAAAAACGCTTTAGTTATAAACAAATTTATCTTTAAGCACAATACTGTTGACAATTCGTCTCTCTAATGACGAGTTAATCCTATTTAAACCTGTTTTCGAAGGCTTTATTTGGTGCAGCTAAAGCTTTTGATGGCAGAGCAAACTTTGTTTCCAATTTGGAAACAAACCAGGGTCGCGGAAAATCAAAGTGATGAATATTTATTGGAGCGGCTGATAACTTCGACTACACAGATTACTAATAGCATAAAGAGATTGCTTTAGACTTCTAAAATAAAAATTACTGAAATTACGTTGTAATTAAGAGATGTTTTTTGCTCGTATTTTTAGACAGATTATTTCGTCCAATGGTCACATAGTATGGCTAATAAACAGCTTGTAATTGCCACGATTACGTATTTAAATAAAAACACTTTTAACGGTTTAAAACGGTAAACGGTGTAAAGTATCTGAAATGATTAGTACTAAGTTTAACTTATACATTTCACGTTTTAAATTGTTAAAACTGATTTTTTTATGTGTACTACACTCATGAACTATATTTCTATGACATCGCTTATTACTTGCGATATGCATTTTACTTAGCCACAAATTATGGTAGATTTTTTAACCACTTGATGTAAACGTTTATGCAATAGTCCTATAATACCATTGTTGATTTTTTAGATTTTTTTTTTATTGCCAGATTTATTTTACTGCTTTTCCACTAGCCTTGTAGCTTGTTACCTGGACAGAATTTCCATATTCCCACGTACCCCTCTTGCCTTTTTAATCATGCTAGATAGTGTCTAAGCAATTAATATTATTAATTATACCAAATCACGTGAAAGCGTGACAACCATGTTCACAAAAGCGGACAGTAAGTTTTTTGTGGCGCCCTCTATACTAAATAAATTAATATCCAACTGCTATGCATAGAGCGTATGCATATGCGTGAGTTTGATTCTCACCAGATCCAAGCTATATCTTTTATAACATGCTAGGCTTCGGATCTTAAATTAGTGTTAGGAATATCGAAATGTCGTAAGGGTCACGAAGTGCCACAGATAAAAAATCCGTGAAGTTAAAATCTGCGATTCGGTTACAGTCTGTGGATTTTAAAAGTTCATAGATTGACACTTTTGCTTAAAAATTTTGTACATTCCATGAAGTGAATCCTGTCCTTATATATTGTTGTGTGTCTCTTAAGTATTTAAGAGGCTACATGTTACCCCAATACGGGTTGATGGATAAAGGATAATCTGGATAAAGTGTACGTATACTTGTGTACATTTCAGGAACTACACGACGAACGCGGTGGAAAGGATCCATTTCCGTTGTTATTGAAGAAGCGTAAAGTACCAAAGAAATGGAAGGAAAGGCCAGGTCAGCTAATTATAATAGAAATAGTTGAATTACGTCTCGCGAAAACAGGCTTTTATAGCCCAGAAAAACTACCAACCCTACCCTTTACCGTTGAGTTGTCTAGCAATGCACAGTTCCTAGTTCGATTTTTAGGAAACAATAAAATATTTTTAAATACAATCTTTGAGAAATGCGTTAAATTCAGGTGCAAGAACTTTGTAATTTAGGAGCATTAATTGAGTTACAAGTTAATAAAATAATAGAAGTCCCTTTCTTCCTTTGGGGCTTGGGGCGGTCATATTTGTATATCCCTTTCACTGATAGGTTTTTTTATGTGCCTGTATAAATTAATGTAATTGTAGTTAATTAGACTATACTTTGCCCGACCGAAACAAATTATCGTTTCCCCGGGATTCGAACCCAGGACCTCTCGCGCTTAACGCAATGCTTAGCAACGTTTAACCATTTAGCTAGAGGGGTGTTTCAGTTTGCTTTTATATTGTAGTGTATTTCAGATATGACTATCGTAGAGATATTTAGAAAATCTTTAGTTTTCTTAAAACAATGCACATATGGGAGGAGTGGAAGTGGAGTCTTATGAAAAATGATGTGGTCCAAGCTAGATCCTTGCTGAATTATTTTAATACGAATTAATTTGGAAGCCTTCGAGACGTTGTTATCTTCGTTTTCTTGCCACATTCTACAATCTCAAAATTTCTCTTAGTTTAATCTTCTTAAGAGCCAGCTATTAACGTGATTTCTCTGATGCTGACTGCGATATTTACTTATATTTTTGTTACCGACATTTTTATTTTAGTCCGTAGTTTTCTCTACAAATTTCATTGTACCCTTGTGTATACTTAAAGTTACATCTATACTAATATTGTAAAGCTGAAAAGTTTGTTGTTTGAACGAGACAATCTCAGGAATTAGAAGTTCGAATTAAAAATTACTTTTGTGTTTTGTAGAACATTTATTGAGAAAGACTTTAGACTACCAAATATCACGCTACGACCAATAGGAGCGAAGCAACTGTGGGAAAAGTGGAACAAATGGGGAAATTTATTCATCTTTAACAGTTTCCGTTCCGTGAGCTGCGGAAACGCTTCCAGAAATAAATAAAAAACATGAATGAAATGTATATGTCTATCTTTGAATATTAATTTACTTTTAATTACTGTCGCGGACATTTCTTTAAATCGTTCCTTCAACATAGTTTTTTGGTTTTTGAAATATTTTGATAGCGCACGCAACGGGAACACTCACCAATTTTCTTCACTCCTTCGGGCTACAGTCAATTTTATAGCCTAAAACCTTCCTCAATGATAAGTCTAACTAAGATAAAAAAGAAAAAAAAAACAGAATTGCTGAGATCCAGCAGTTCTAACAAACTCTTCAGCTTTTTTCTGTTAGCTACATTATTTTTGTTCTCTGTTTCACAGTAATAATTAATTCCAGTGACCTTCCCGTCGATTGCGATGGAGATAACTGATGAGGAGGTGACCGAGTATTACGCGCCAAAGGATCTGATTGTGGGCGAGACCGTCTTCGTTCTGGGTCGACGCTTCCTGATCTTCGACTGTGATAGGTTCACACGGCATTACTATAAGTAAGTCTTACCTCGACAAGTGTCGCACGGAACTCGAAAGGGTCGATTGTACAGTCACAGTTAGGATAACTACGAGTGTATATGAATAACCGTATTCATTGGTAAGACAAGTTTGTGACTTTGCTCTGTACCAACGATTTTTTTAACGTTTCTAGCGAATCGAATCCAAGACCTCGCGTTTTAAGGCTTTTATAACTAGATGTATAAAACACAATGTTTACAATTGAACCATTGTTTGCTGTTTCATTCAACTTACACCGTTTAAAATTACATTAATAATAATAATATTTATATTCGTAAAATACAATTTACTCAAACTTAGGTACATAAAACACGTAACCACGACTGCTGCAAAGCATCTAAAACCGTAGTAAAAAAGATTGTAAATAAGTTTAACATTTCGCGTTTAAAACCATTATAAGTATTTTATTTACGAGTAAATGTGTACTACTCGTGCAAACTACAGACAGTATTTAATTTAATGTTTATTGAAATTTACAAGGGCTATTAATGTCTTGTAATAACCTGTAAAGTACGTGTTACGTGAAAGCTGTTTGTAACCGTAATTTTCACATTTTCAAACAAATTCTGACCTCTTTGTAAACAGTAAAACATTATCAAATTATCTTGTTCAAAGCGTTGAACTAATACAAGTTTGGCCTTTGATCCCTTACAATGAACACACGTGACGGGTGCGTTGGTGTAATGGTAACAATTCATTACTAATATCATCAACGGGTCGTGAGTTCGATGCCCGGCGGATCCAGCATTTTTCTAATTTTTTTATAAATTTTCGGAATTGATGAATTCTCTGGAATCCTAGATGGTAAATGGGTGGTAGGAATATTGTATTTCCGTCCGCGGCACGAACCGCCGTCCACGTGAGAGTTCAATAATTGATCATGAGTATTCCAAATAAAATACTGTCTGTAGTTTACGCGAGTAGTACACATTTAGATAAAACACTTTAACGGTTTAAAACGCGATATATTTTAGTCACGTGGCCACGGCTGCTGCAAAGCATCCGAAACGTCGGGCCGTAGTTAAAAATAATTTCCAAAGAAGTTTAACTAAAATATATATTTAAATACAAATTAATTATTATTAATCTAAGTACCTACTGAGACTGATGATTACTGATACTAATACCTAGAATACCCTTCAAACATTAGCATTTGTCGGACTTTCTTCATTTATTTCAAAGAATGCAGTCCTTTTCACATTAGCAATTATGTGAACAACTTTACGCTATCCAACACGTACTGGTTATATATATTTATTACGTTATTTTTTTTTTATAGATCGATGTTGAATATAGAACAACCGCAGCGAATTCAGGTGTTCCACGAAACAAAGAAAGAGTTCCCAAAGGTAATAAGCGACATGTTATTTCTTTGTGACTTATAACTGTTGGGCTAGTTAGTAGTTAGTGCACTCGACTGCAAATAACAAGGTCGCGGCTTCGAATTCTGGACCGAGATTAGTACTTTGGATTTTTTTAAGCCAACGAGAGCATGTTAAGCCGCCGATCTCGGTTTCAGTAGTTGTTGAAGCCCGCTAATACCCTCGAGGTGGGTCAAAACTCTTAACATTATTTAATACGTGAAAGCCCTAAGTATAAATGTGAAATACTACTGATCTAATACCTAGCGCAGAGGTTTGTGAGTTAATCTAAACATATTCATACAAACTATGAGGGATACGAATATTTGATAACTACCCTCTTACCTCTCACTTTCAATCTAATTGACTTTTTCAATACGTTTATTCTACAATCTCGTTTCTCCTACACTACACATTGTATTAACAGCAAGTATTTTTTCTATATTCGAAATTTTAACTCTTTTACCAGGTATTCAATCCAAGGATTTAGTCATAGGGCTTCAGATGCTAATTGTAATTATTAATTGGCTAACATTTTTTTAGAGCATTCCACCTCACATCGGCATTGGGGCCCCAGAAGACACGCTACAGTCATGCTATGGTCTAATTCCTAAACCGCCTCACAAAGACGTCATCAAATACAACCTGAACGCCAACAAGGTTTGTGTACAAAGATTTCTTTCATCGATACAACTTGTTTTAAATAAAAAAAAGAGGTGATAATTGGTAGGAATATAGAGTTTCGTCCTGTTCATGAGCTCAGTTAGAAAAGCCGTGAATCATTAGTTTGTTAGTCTAAAGGTACTCTCGACTGCAGGCCGAATGTTCGGCTTCGAATTGTTCTTGGACGAAAAGATAGTTTAGGAATAGGTCACCCCGTGTCTTAAAAAGCGCATTATAACTCCGGGTTCTAGTCACTAAGCATGGTGTGGGTGTTAGCTGGTAAGATTCATTTTCGTAAACTTTTTGAGTACAAGTTGCAACTAGTCTCTATGTGTGGATTTTCTTATGTCTAAAGTCAGAATAATCGACAGCACATTATAATTACGTTGTACGACTGGAATATTATATTCGTGAGAGAATGCCACATGTACATGTTTTAAAACCCCTTTTCGAAAATTACACGCACCTAGCTCCAAAAACGCTATTGCTATTTTACTTCAAAAGAACAAGAAAAATTACATTTCGTAACATTAGTATTTAAATAAAACACTTTAACGGTTTAAAACGCGATATATTAGTTAAACTTATCTCCCCTTGTCTCCCCGTGACCACGGCTGCTGCAAAGCATCCGAAACGTCGGGCCGAAGTTAAAAATCATTTCCAAATAAGTTTAACTAATATATCGCGTTTTAAACCGTTAAAGTGTTTTATTTAAATGTGTACTACTCGCGTAAACTATAGACAGTATTTAACATTAGTATTTCTATATTGATGTACATAACAGATTTTTAATTCATATGGCATTATATAAATTAAGAATCTATTAAGGTTAAAAAAAATAGGGGCAAGACTTGAACCGACATCCACAGAATTTTATTTATCTAAGACGATTTAAATAGTTGCGTATAAAGCTAATTTTTGAAACCTATATTTTTCTGTTTGTTTGTATTATTTTTTATTTATAGGATTTAACTTTCTTTCTATATTACGAATATGGTCACTATTATACTCAAATAATAGATTACGCTTGCCTTACATTTTATCTCTTGTGCTGATTATTTTGATTCAAGCATAGGGTTATATTTGATGAAATTTGGTATACCCCAGCCATATAACATATACATTGGCTTAAGATATTTGTATGTTTAGCTATGTTATAAGTTATACATGTGACATTTTGTCTATTTTAGGATAAGTAATGTTGTCATCCTATATTAAGATTTGTAAGTTCCGAACTCAATTAAAGTTTCAGCTTATGCCCAGGCATCTAAGTAAAATCTCAAACTCGCAAGATGCAACATCTGTTCAATGCTTCAACAAATGTAATTTAAAGTATCCGACAATTTGTAAACTTAAATGTGGAGTCGAGGTTTCAAAAAGCCTGAATAAGTCTTCTGTCGCTTAGGCGATTGGAACACTTTCTATGTGTGCTTGTCGTGTGTCTCCTGGGATAGAGTACCACCGGGCTTTTAATTATTGATCGATGTATAATTTGTCTAAAATGTGTTTCCGGTTGGGAAATTTGGATATGGTAGGAATAGGTCGTTAACATTCGAGCCACAACCTTCGTCCAGTAATACGGTTACCGTATGTAGATTTTTGATGTAAACGACAACGTATCGTTATAACCTTACAAAGCTACTATCGTAATAAGAAACAGTTAAATACTTTGAAACCCGAAACGTATTATTTAATTTTCATTTAACAAGAACACAACGTTCTCGGGCCGGTTACGGTCAAAAAGCAACTAATACAATTCGCGTTTTAAACCGTAAAATGTTAATATATTCTATAAGTAGCAGAAAACTTAAAATGTGCAAATGAAAGTTTTTGTTCTGAGGAACATTTAAACACGCCCTGTTGAGTAGGTATGCTAATGCGACTCGTTAAAAGCTCAAATGCATGAAGAAATGTAGTCGTAATTATTATTTAAAATCTCGCGCATTCTTACAGCTCGCTTGAGCGCCATTTTACAAAAATACTCTCATAACGAACTAGCTATGTCAGCGAATTCGTCCGCGTTAGTTATTTTAGCCATGAAAATGTGTTTTTGCGTGCCCTACTCATATTTATATATAAAAGAGCTATTACCCACGACGTCGATTGCGTCCCGTGGTTCAAAAAAGTTACTCCTAAAAAATAGGAAAAGATCGATGATAGAAAAGTCTCAAAGCTGCCCGTTCTTTCCACATTTTCCAACATTTCTTGACTCCTATTCGTCGCATCGTAAAGTTTAATTAAGCCTAAAGTCGTCTTCAAAACATGCTCAAAAAATAAAAAAAAAAACAATTTGAACCAGTAGTTCCTGAGATTAGCGCGTAAACGAACAAACAAACAAACTCTTCAGCTTTATATATTAGTATAGATATATGATATAAGGAATGACGATAATTAAATTCTTGCTGTTTTTCTTGCAGTACCTTCGTTATCTGTGTGAACTGGACTGGATCCACCCGGAGGACAAAGGCCGACAGTTCGTACTATCGTACAGCCTCGCCGACGGCACTATTAAAATAGGCGAAATTCCCCGGCGAAATTCCGGGATACGAGAGGGGAAATTTTTAAAGGCCATGCTTCTACAAACGCCCGAATCGGATCCCAACTTTCCGACATATTATACGCCGGACAGGTTTTTCATTGGTTCGTATATAAATAACATTTAAACGAGATTTGTTATTTGGGTATTGACTGAAATCGAAAGGCGATTAAACTTCACAGCTTTTTCTGTAGACGATGACTCGTAATCTGGACGGTAATTTGATATTTCTACCACCCATTTGATATCCAGGTTTTCCACTCGAAGTCCAGCGCATTTGGCTTTAATGTAAAGCAAGGCAGACTTATATATTACGTATAAGTGTAAGTCTGTACTTCTTAAATTACTTTTAACGGTTGTAAACGAAAAGTATTAGTATACAACTAAGGAGCTAACTATAAGGACATACCCAGTTTCTCCAAATACCAACTACGAAGAGACACCTTCCATCTACGATCTTTCGTGACCATGGCTGCTGCAAAGCATCCGAAACGTTAGTAAAAGAATCCTTCGCGTTTTGAACCCTTAAATGTGTAATTTCGAAATTATAAATAAATAAATGTTTCGCGCTATAAACAAAATACTAGGTATAAACTTTATCTATACTAATATGAAGCTGAAGAATTTGTTAGTTTGTTTGTTTGAACGTGCTAATCTTAGGAACTACGGGTTCAAATTGAAAAAAAAATTGTGTTGGTTTGAGCATTTATCGAGGAAAGTCTATAATAGGCTATAAACCTGTGACGAAGATACACCGAGAAATGTGGAAAAAATGGGAAAATTATTTAAATAAAACACTTTAACGGAAAACCGTTTTAAAAAACGCGATATATTAGTTAAACTTATTTGAAAATGTTTTTTAACTTCGGCCCGACGTTTCGGATGCTTTGCAGCAGCCGTGGTCACGGGGAGACTAAAGATGGAGGATGTCTCTGACATCAAAGTAAAAATTGCTACGCTAGCGTCATCTGTTCCGTCGAAGTTGGTATTTGACGAAACTGGCCAGGTCCTTACAGAATTGACTAACGGTGTCTTCGCGTTTGCCGGTATGCCATGCATATGTATAATGTAATGAATTGGGCCCTTTCGATGAGTGTTGGAATACCGCAGATTTGGAGAGACGTTTATATCCGCGACGTGTTCTTTAATTCTGTTTGAGTCGCTACGCTTTGTTTGGCCGATGTAGGATAGGCCACAATCACAATCCAGTCTATAAATGGCTGTCTTGTAAAAGGGTCGTACACTTGTTTGGTTTCAGGAATTGCTGAATCTTCTTGTGCGGCTTGAAAATTGTGTTAATAGAAGCTCGATTTAGGATTCTGGTAATTCTATCTGTAACTCCCTTCACAAATTGTAGGTAGGCGGGCTGACGTTTGACTGTGAGTGGCTTGTTCCTGTTCCTGGGATGCTGCGAAGGGACTCTCAGCTTAATTGGGCTTAAAAAAAGTCCGCGACGCTATGTCTATCTTTTAAGATTAACTAGCAAGAACGACGGAAAGGGAAGTGAGCGACGTCGTGGGTAACAGCTGAAGTTTATAAAGATGAAGGGGTTTGCAAAAACGAATTTGGATGCCCAAAATTCTCGCGGACGAAGTCGCTGAGGCAGCTAGTTTTACTATAAAAACGGACATTGCCTGTATTATGTCAATAGAACACATTAAAGATTAATAAGGCAAACTCCATTCTTAAATTGATTTTACTAAAACAAGTGTTCTTTTTATTTAGCGTACTAGAATCTGTTCGATAGATCTGCCTGAAATCAATTAATTTAATGCAATACCTATTAGTTGAGGTTGCCCTATTAAAAACAATTTGATATAGCCCGGCCATGTTATATTCGGTCGGAGTGTGGTTATTGCGGCCAACACAGCGATAATGGATAATGCCATTAGCATAATGCATGGAGGCGTTTATAATTGATTTTAAAGGTATATCTACTATATAGTCTATACTCGATAGTATTTAATACATACATTTCTCGTGTATGTATAAAAATAAAATTAAAGCCTAATTTAAAAATACTGTTGACAAACTTTTAAAACTATTGAATGACAATTATTCTATAAATACGGTCTGTAGTTTACACGAGTAAACGGCTTAAAACGTGATATATATTAGTAAATCTTATTTGAAAATATCTTAACTACGGCCCGACGTTTCGGATGCTTTGCAGCAGTCCTGGTCACGGGGTGGCTAAAGATAGAACGTGTCTCTGACGTTAAAGTAAAAAACTGCTACCCTAGCGCCATCTGTTTCATCGTAATTGTTATTTGGCGAAACTGGCCGGGTCCTTGCAGAATTGACTAAAACGCGAAGACCAACTTTGTTTTGAACCGTTAAAGAGTTTTAATTAACTTATTCTATATACATATATATATATATATATATTATATATATAGGTGGCCAATAACCAACACGTCCAAGGTGTGGTCAAACTCTTTCTGGATATTCAAAACAATCGACGTCGTTTGTAGAGCCTATGTTCTCTCTCTACTCGGATCACGAATCGGCTAATTGTCTAAGCTAGCTAATTGAAAAAGTCTAAATTCGCGATTCCGTTTCAGTCTGTGGAATTTCGCGAACTAAGGCCAAATTAGGTCGGTAGTGCATATCAATTAGATGGAATAGTCTTCTTCTTCTTCGTGTATTATTGATAATTAAGAACGATTAAATAATGCCATTATATAAATTTTTCCACGAATTGGTGCTTTTTTGTTTTTTAAATTATAAATACCAGTTTTTTCAGAACCACAGATAACAATAATTCTTGTACCTTTGCAAATATGTACTACAGGATATCCGCATTGAGTTATTTACACAAGTATTATTCATTCTTTTTACAAGAATTTTCGAAAGCAATTTTATATTAAGGAAAAAAAAAAATTTAACTAATTGTTTTCCTGTCCTTAATATGGGCATGTCTTTACCGGGATATACAGCGTGTGCCGTTGCTCTAACCAATTGAGCTACCGTGTCTATATGTTTAAAAATATTAAAGTTTTCAAGTCAATAATATGCATTTGTGTTCTTAATATAACTTTGTTTTATGTACGCCAATTATGAATCTTTAGATTGGAAACAATTCAAGGACATGAGCGAGACTTGAACCACTACTGCAGTGATCCGTAAAATTGCTCTGAAATGCAAATATGTATGGAAACATGATTCCTCTTTAAATGATTTAAAAAAACTATCCGCGACAGTGCAAATCTATCTTTAAAGATTAACTCGCAAGAACCGTTTTTATGACAATAACATTTGCTGTATTACCAATTAGCTGTGTCAGCGACTTCGACCGCGTAAAATAGTTATTTTAGGCATAAAATGTGTGTTTTTGCAAAACGTCGTCGTTCTTGCAAGTAAATCTTAAGAGATAGACATATTTTTAGATCATTTAAAGAGAAATCATTCTTTCATACACATCGTTTATGTTGTTATGGTGTACTGTTGTCGCAGTGTACGCATGTGAAACACAGAGATCAATAATTTTCCCCGTTTTTTCCACATTTACCGCTGTTTCTTTGCCCTATTCGTCACTACGATGTTTTATAGTGTATAGCCTTCCTCAATTAATTGGTCTAACCAACTGAAAATTTTTATAATTTCAACCAGTACAAACAAACTCTTCAGCTTTATATAATAGTATAGATATAGATTATTTGTTGAGTCGTATCAGCATAATAATATTAATCTTGCAAACGACAAACGTTTGCCGGATCAGCTAGTATTAAATACACAGTAAACAAACAGAAGCTAAAAATACAATTAATAAGTGGTTCCGGACATGCCGTTTCTTTCCACTTGTTTGCGTGACTTGACTGCATCCAAACCGGTTATCAGATATCAAAATAACATGAATTCTTGTACTGTGAGGATATTCATAACACAGCTAAAAACAAGTCGTGTACAGATAAGGCAATTTGAATATGTATAATTCTCATATGCTAAAAATGAATGTAAAAATTCTCTCGGTCTCATCGGGCGAATGGTAGCTATGTATGGCTATTAATAAACGAACTGTGTTGTCTGTAGTTTACGGTATACTACACATTTAAATAAAACACTTTAACGGTTTAAAACGCAATATATACGTGACCACGGCTGCAAAGCATCCGAAACGTCGGCCCGTAGTTAAAATAATGTAAAAATAAGTTTAACAAATATATATCGCGTTTTAAACCGTTAAAGTGTTTTATTTAAACGGATTGTGGGTTTGATTCCCACCATGACATCGTCTAGAAAATCTGGTTATTAAATGGGAAACTTGAAATTCATGATCCACCGTTCACAGATGGAAAAGCCGTAGAGCTCAATCAAGTTAGGGTTTCAGACTGTTGACTTACTGTGGCAGCAGAAATGTTATGCTCCATCACATCCATACTTGCCTATGACAAAAGAAGTATTTTCAAGATTGAAATAAATGTAGAAATTATTTATATTATTCGTTATAACTAATCTATCAGTTTACTATTAATAGACGAAAACGCAATTATAACTAAACTAGCTGTGCCCGCGACTTCGTTCGCGTGGAATAGTGACTTGGGATTGAATTTTTAATTCTTTAGGCTGTTTTTAATTTATGTAATTGCTCATTTACCGCAGCCAGTCTAATCTATGTTGTAAGAGCTACTTTGCCGCAACGCTCTCACCTCACATCACTCCTACTGTAACTCCCACTCTCGCTCTTACTCCCACGTCCATTTCCACTCCTATTCCCAAAAACCAAAGAAAAAATTTTCATTGTTCTAGCTTCATAAACCACGAATTTCCATACAAACTTTCAAACCCTATCAGCCCCGGTTTGGGCAGTAATAATGTAGCCTTTGTCCTTGCTTAGGCTCTAAAATATCTGTGTACCAAATTTCATTTAAATCAGTTCAGTAGTTTTGGCGTGAAAGAGTAACAGACAGACAGACAGAGTTACTTTCGGATTTTTAATATTAGTAAGGATTTAACCCACCAATAACAATTTACTGGCCTGCTACTGAGGCCATTCGACCCTCAGGTCCTATGTATGTAATTAGCGATTATTGTTGGATTTTGATACCATTAAAAGTTTGAAAATTGGATATTTTAACATGTTGGCACTATATAAATTAAAAGTCGATGTTAGATTGAAAAAAATTACCACACGGGCAGGACTTGAGCTCAAGTAGTTAGAGCCATAGCGCGGAACCCTGAGAATGCCCGTTCAAGCCCTGCCCGTGTCGTAATTTTTTTTTCTATCTAAAATCGATTTTTATTTGACATTAAAAATGTTTTATTATATCACACCAATGGAACTAGACTCTGCTCGTGCTTCGTGACAGTAAATGTAAATTTTACATCTTTACATTGTTTTCCAGGAGCAATAGTTCCCGTCTTCAAGCACAGGTTCAAGATAATTGGATGCGATCTCTTCGTGTATCGATATATGAGCGCGAACCCAGAGAAATTCCCGCAGGAGGTGATTGATAATGTACGAAATTACCACATGGGACAGGGCAACCTCAAGGATGAACTGCAGGTCAATTATTCTCTCTAATCCTTTATTTATTGTCGGTCAATAGCTCTTTTAAGAGAGAGATAAGATCAAAACCTGTCCGGCCGAAAATATTGCTTGTGATTCCCCCGTATTCGAAATCAGCGTTCCTCGTGTAAGGCAATGTTAGCGATCTGATCAGTCCACGGAGACGGCAAATACAATATTCGTTATTTAAATACTGTTTGTAGTTTACGCGAGTACCTACTACACATTTGAATAAACGACTATAACGGTTAAAAACGCGAAATATTAATAGTAATTATAAATCATTAAAAATATATATAAACAAGTTTAACTGATATTTCGGTTTAAAAACATTTATTTCTTATTTAGATTTTAAGTCGCTTACATGAGAAATCTATAACTACTTAAATTTACAATAATTTAAATTCACCACGCGGGTAGTTTTAAATAAACTCATGCGAACTATTAAAAGCCGATACGGTAAGATCCGGCTGAAAAAAAGTATTTCGCGTTTTAACCGTTAAAGTGTATGTTTGTTTATTTATTTGAATTCCATTAAAAATGTTTAATAGATATTTGATGATAAAACAAAAAATAAAAGACATGTGGAGTCGATGGCATTCTTGTCTTATAATAAACAGCTTAAGTTTTTATTTACAGGAAGCAATAAGGGAAGAGCAAGCGGCCGAAGTACGCGCTCAACTAGCGAAGATTGGTCAGGCGGCTGTGGCAGAGCCAAGCGCCATGGAACGCTGTTTGACAGCCCTGGACGTGGTGGAGGGGAGCGCCACACCACCAAGGCCGCCAACGCCACCGCAGACCACCGACCGTATTTCTTACGACGATGCCTTGCGTATAGCGAGATTGAGGTAAATAGGGCGCACTTTACCACACATGGCCTAGCATGCGCGCCTCGATAAAATGTCTATCGTTTTATCGTTTCGCTGTTATATGGTCTTAGTCAAGCCAGAGTAAGAAATAATTTATTCACGTAGGTACCTATTTACACTTATGAACATCACAAATTTAGAGTTCACTACCCGTTCTCAAATCAAGGGCGTAGAAGGAACGAGAACTGGCAAGAAACGCGCCGCGACTCCTTTTATCGCCAAGTTTTAGGCTTCGTGTGTTCGATGTTCGTTCGACGTGTTAAGTCTGCCCGTTCGAGACATAGGATGGACTCATTTCAGTGATCCTTTCACTTATCGAATTGATTTATAGGCTAGTTTATCAAAATTTTAAATGTTTGTTTTTTAACTATTGTTTTTTTTTTGGGATTCAAACCTCCGGTCGCTCACGTTGAGAGCAATGATAAGCAACGCGCTTAAGCGTTATATCGTAAATTATTTGAGATTAACATACTAAAAATCTGTCTTATTAATTGTACAAAATTGTAGAAAGAAGAAAAATAGTTCCAATTTAAAGCGAAAATTAATGTTCGCTCTATAGCATATTGGACGATTTTATCAAGGTGAATTAATGGTTAGATACGTCTAACTTGACCTCATTCTAACATTACCATTCCGAGGTGAACCAGGTCCAATAATATTCATTAACTCGTAAGCTTTATTTCTTAATTGCTGGATGATTAAACCCATGTATAGACATATCTGCGTCATCCTACAGCGTTTAGTTTTGTTTTTGAGGCCTCTGTAGCTAGATTATTAAAAACTGTCGCCTTTTTTTAACTGATGATGTGAACGCCTAAAGCGTGGGCGTCCACGGCAATAGTATCGTGGGGAGTATGGTACATCGTACTACAACCTCTTCGGAGACAATAGCCGACCAGTATCACTAAAACAGCACCAGTCCGCTACGTGGCTTTGAAGGAGCCCTGGGAACACATTTGCACGACCAAAGCTCCTAAGAATTGTTGCCTAGCATTATCTTTAGCGCGAGAGGTCCTAGGTTTAATTCTAGGGAAAAATAGATTGTTCGGTCGGGCAGAGCATAGAAGTCTGTGAATAAAGCCGACCAGTGAAACGATAACAGAAATTTTGTCGTCCTATGCCTCATGGAGGAAACAGGATTTCACTTGCATTTGTTTTTCCAAACCTCGGTGTGAGGTGGACACAGTTCTTTCTCCGTTTCGATTGACAATTTTATTAACATGCTTGTTTACGTATTTGTGCCGTGTCCGACCTAAAATAATGTCTATAATATAATGCCTATATGTATTATAGGTACAATGTTATTATTTAGTCAAAATTTTAACAAAGACAATTAGTTGAAACTTGATGTTCCACAACTGGAACAGATCTCGTTTTATGAATAAAGTGTACAAGAGCGTTGTACCCACTACTCCGTATCGACTCCCTCCACAAAATTTTTGATGGCACCGGGCCCCACAATAAAAGGGCTGTTTCCTGGAATATTAAAATAATTAAACATTTTCAGCAATCCTACCTGTGACAACGTAGTGCCACTTAAAGGCATTCTAAAATCGGGCACCGCTCGCGACGACCAGCAGAAGGTGGTCTGCTTTAGTGGCCCAGCACCAGACGAGCACCGCGAGAAACCTTCCAGGACCACCTATCCACCTGGCCAACAGCCACACTTCACTGAAGCCGAAGATTTTTGCGAGAGATACAAGGATGCTGTACGTTAATTTGCTCTTTTCGTACTACACTAGCTGTGTCGGCGACTTCGTCCGCGTAGTATAGTCATTTTAGGCATCAATTGTTTTTGCAAACATCGTATTCGAGACTATAAATTGTACCTGTTACCCACGACGTCGTCCGCGTGACGTCCTTCTTGCAAGTTCTTAAAAGATAGAGATATATTGTCGCGGACTTTTTATTGATAATTTTAAAAGGAATCCTTCTTGAATACATGCTTTTTGGGTGTCTTGAACCATGTTTGCATCGTACGCAACGGAAGCCCATTATTTTCACATTTCGCTGTTTCTTCGCTTTTATTATTCAGAGCACGATGTTTTATAGCCTGTAACCTTTCTCGATAAATGGTCTAACCAAATTTTTTTTTTTCAATTCGAACCTGTAGTTCCTGAGGTTAGCGCGTCCAAACAAACAAACTCTTCAGCTTTATATATTAGTATAGATGTAAGCGTGTTATCTTGGTTATCATAGCTATCGATCTCGAGTCGTTATAAATGAAGAAATTTCAGGGTGCAGACGAACGAGCGGAGAGGCGTGAACAAAATATTTGTCCATACGAAGTTATTCCTAATGAACAGAGCCAGCAAGCGACTGGGGAGGAGGTGGTACCGAAGCCTCAATTGCCAGGATACCTCGGAACATATGGTGTTGATTGCAAAGAGGTAAGTTGATACTTTTACAAAAGCCATATATATCCAGTAGTTGGATTCAAAGTGTCTAACGAAAAACATATTATATATACATATATAATATGTTATTGATACAACTACTTACTGCAATAAAAATATATTTTAATGACTTTGTTTTATTATCTTCTTTTGTTAAAATCATGGATGCATGGATCGAACACGTTTCTATATCGATTTTTTACTGACATGTAGTTAGTGATACTTCTGTGGCCAGCCCGATAGAAACTATTTATGGTTTTCCCAGGTTTCCTAACCACGACCTTTGTGCTTAACGCCATGCTACGCTACCCATTAAAGCACAAAACTAGTAATTTTATTAGTATTTATGCTAAATTATGCTTAATGCCGGGTCATGTTCGTTAGATTTCGTATTATTGTTTATTTCTTATTATATAGGTGCCAGAATTCATGCGTCTTCCACCGGACGCTTATGATAAAGTGAAGAAGCTACGTCGTGACGTCCCCGAAATATCTCCAGCTGCCATGCGGGTTGCTGACTACCCTCGTGAATCGTCGCCTCCAGTGGAAGCCTGTGTCAACCCCCCACCAGAACCAATCGGTCCTTGCGCCAGAAAGAAGGAAGATGTCTCGTTTGCATGTCCCCACGTCAAACCCGTGTTGCCGTGTTGTGATCCTGACAAACGTGGACCAATGAAATGAATTTGATTTTCTTTATTTAACAAGTGTTTTTGTTGACGTTAACATATACATTTTCTAAGGACATTTTTTGTCTTAATAAGATACAGAAGATTCGTGGTTGTCTGAAATATAAAATCCCGTTTCGTGTCTGCATATCTGTGTCCACTTCATTAATCGGCAGGAGTGGAATCCAGGAACATTTTTAACGCAATGCTAGGTATTGCCTAGTTTAAAAACGGGGTTATTTTTCATTGTTAGTTTTAATAGGTGCGCATGGTTTAACATAAACAATAATTATTTATAAAAATACTAGCCGGACTTTTTTTTTAATCTGATGGTGTGATTGCCTAATGCACGCCCACGTCGGGTGTGGTAAATCGCAAAGCCGATCAGAACGACTAAACACACCACCAGCCCTCTACGGTGCTTTGAGAACAAAATACTAGCTGACCTGGCAAACGTTCTTTTGCCATATGAAGTATTTCGACCAAAAGTTAACGAGTTACTTTTAAAAGTATATAATTAAATAAGTAAAATAATTTTAAAATTATAGCGTTATATATTTTTTTAATAATTTGGAGAAGAAAAATTCTTTTAAACATATGTATATCTTTAACTATTTTCGCAGCAACGGAACGAAGACCCTCTAAGATATTTTTTTTTTATGTTTTTCCCACTGTTTTTTCGCTCCTATTGATCGCAGCCTGATGATACAGCCTTCAACCTTTCACCATAAATGGTTCAACCAACACTTAAATAAGAATGTTTCACTTCGAACCATTACTTCCAGAGATTAGCGTGTTCAAACAAACATTTGATCGTTATAGCATTAGTATAGATAAAAAACATCTATAATCAACACGGAAGTAGAGATAAGACACATTGTCTTTCGTGTGGACAATTTATTTTTTACAAAAAATTCGTATTGTATACGCATTTTTGTAGTTTACGTCAATACATATTTTTTATCACTGTAACCTTCGTTCACTTTGAAACTTAGCGCTAACGAGGAAATGTTAAGTCATTACAATTGTTGACTTATTAAGACTTATTTTCTCATTGTTTTGTAAAAACTTAACAGTTCAACGTTAATTGTTCAAACTAGTTATTTCAAAACAATGGACGATCCGATCGTTTGCATAACTAAGCATGCGTTTTGTGACATTTATTATTATCTGTAACTAATACACTTAACAGTTTAAAACGTGTTATATATTATTTTTTACGACCCGATACTTGGACATCACGTCAGGGGCCATGTTATCAGCTTTACAGTTTTTTAATGTCGCGTTTAAAACCATTACCTGGTTTGTTTGTGTGCCACTTGAAGCACATACGATATTAATAAAACAGGGCAATAAGAAATAAAACAATATATATTCGTTAAATATAGTAACAATTTTCTTAATTCCTATACAATAGATAAATAATTTATAAAAGCGAATAGTTTTATCATTAGGTACTCGTTGTTATACTAGATACATAACGACAAGTACGATCACAGTCAGCGTAACGAACATTCCACCAAAGAGAATATATTTGTCCTGGGAGACTCGCTTCTCAATTAATGATATTGTGGCGTTTGACAAGCCTAAGGTATTAGCCAGGTCTATCAGCCGCCTGTGCGCGCCTTTTAGCGTGTCACGGTTGTACCGCAGTGTCTCCAAGATACTAGAACCTGAAGAAGAAGTACAATTCATTTGAATTTCACAATTACTATTTTCACAAAATTAAAAAAAAAATTGAACGGTTTAAAACGCGAAATATATTAGTTAAACTTATTTACAATTTATTTTTTACTACGGCCCCACGTTACGGATGTTTTGTAGCAGCGGGCCGCAACAACAATTTGTAAATTACTTTGACTGATAAATTTCGCGTTTTAAACTGTAAAAGTTTTTTTGTTAAATGAGTACTACTCGCGTAAACTACAGACTACAATAACTTGAACCAGTTATTAAGTATTTATTTGTTTTAATGTTACGCAAGGTTTTATAATATGCAAGTTAAGATTTTTTTTATGGTTATTTATATTTGTTTAAATATATTTTATTTGTACGAAGAAAATATTTCCGACAGGATTTCCAAAATTGCCGAAATTTTTTTACTAATTAATAATATCTGTTCAAGATACTCAAAAAATATGTATCTTTTAAGATTAACTTGCAAGAACGACGAGAAGGGACGCGACCGACGTAGTGGTTAACAGCTTAAGATTATAATGATCTAGGGGTTTGCGAAAACGAATTTCGATGCCCAAAATAAATATTCTTAGCGGACGAAGTCGCTGCCACAGCTAGTTACTAATATTTATTGTATTATTGCTAATTTAATTATGTCGAGTAGATGCACTACTAAATATAATAATACTTTTTCTATTTTGTGCTTATGTAGGTAGGTACTTTTAATTTTAAGTGAAAGCCGCGCAAAAGTTGTTATATCAAATATGTGATTTCAATTGACACTATAAATATAGCACTTTTTAACGGTTTGAAACGGGAAATATATTAGTTACTTATTTATTTTAATTTTGGTCCGACGTATCAGATACTTTGCAGCAGCCGTCGAGCAGTATTTAGCGTTTTGAACCGTTAAAAAGCGTTTTATTTCAATTTGTATTTGTGGCTAAACTACGGACAGTACCTATTACTATAACATCTATCTTAATACTTATTTCCCTTATTGTAATTTTTATATATTTTACCAAAAGACACCCAAAGTTGTCAAAAGCAAATAAAGGTGTTTTATTGCCAAATAATCCTTGACAATGGGTTGCCATTTAATATTTTATTGCATAAATAGTACACAGTCAGTCGGGTTGCCAGCGTTATTTATCAACACGGTAGTTATTCAATTTATTTACTGTCGTTTATATCAGGTCACAGAGGTAGATGAATATATTCTCAACCATTAGCATAACGGGTTCTCGGAAAAAATAGGTAGGTATCCATTTCGTAACCAAGGTCAAACGGAGACTAATCCAAACTATTTTTTAACTGCATATATGTCAGCTGAAAATAATCCGTTCGATACATTCGTTTACAGAATACATATCAAAGACACAGGCACTTAACTGCCTCGAACGCGATAATTAACTACTTGTAGCGTAGATGTTGTTTAGAGTAGTGTTGAACTTGCGCGTAAATTCGTGTTCGTAAAAATCACTTTAAAAATATAATGCCGCGGTACGATGACAGACGGTGAAGTGAAGTGAAGTGAATAAACAAATAAGTGTCGGTGGCAGATGACAAATCAAAATGTGGTGAGTACCTACCTGTGTACGAAATACATGAACTTCAAGTCCTGTATGGTAAAGTTTTTGTAACCGCGAATGCCCGACGAGTCTTCACTAATCTATGGACACACACAGACTAAACAATGTCCGAAAGGTACGGAAAGTTAGACATAATTTCGTACATTGTTCTATCCCTACTAAGTATAATGAGGTATGAATTAAAGAAATAATTTGCATTACAATACACGCACAGGCACCGGATACGTTTAGTTTCTACGTAATATCGATTAAATTTAAAATAGTGGTCACGGTTCTACTAGTAACTGTGGGGTATGGGGCACGTTACTGCAATTATATTCACAGGCACTGTGCCCCGCATCTATTTGACCGGGCATCGAATCTAGTATGTAACTATGAACTTGTATTTAGAGGCGTTCAATATTATTTATTGATAAACATTTTAAAAGAGGTAAATAGTTAGGTATGTTGTAATGACTCAGGAAACGAAGGCGGCTTCTCAAAATCAAGGCCAATACTATGTCACATATAGCACTAAAAAACAATGTTATAATAAAATATTAATAACACTTATTTGTCAGCCAGCGTTAAAGTTTATTAATATGATAGTTATATACAATATGTGCTAGCTGGCCCGGCAACCGTTTTGCTAAAATTATTTCTAGGGAATTCCCAGATTACAAAAGACTTTGTGATTTGATATATAAGAATACAAGGATGTGGTATATGATTGAAAAGGCAGTAAACGATGGTAGAACAATAATTATATACCAAAAGGAGGAAAAATTAAGGTTACATGAAATTGCCACATTATAAAAATTATTTCTCAAAAACAATTCATAACATACGTTAGGTGGACCTTATAATTTAGGTGCATGAAGAATGGATGCCAATTCTCAGACGTACAGTACAAGCCTATAAGATTTCTAAAAATCAGTTTGACTGTTTTGGATGAGTACCATCAGAGTTTGAGCTAGGATTACCGACACCTGGAGAGGCTTAAATTGTAGCGCCACAATAACCCAAGTTTGTACTGATGCATAGAAAAGTTTTGAGTAAAAGAAGTAGGCCTTGAGCCGTCTCCCCACCCTAAAACCATCCTAAAACATTATAACTACTGCACAAAGATAATTTCATATTTTGCATCGAATGAACACTTGGATTAAAGTCATAAACATCATTTTTAACTATTTATCGATTATCGACGATTTTAAAAGAAGTCCTTTGGTTTTACCTTTATAAAATATTATTATTTTTTGCTAAATGAAAATAAAAATAACACTTTAGAACTCTCAAAATAGAAATAGCAATGAATTTAAGCCTATATAGGATAAATAACATGTTTGTGGTATCTGTACATTTGTACCCCAAGTCAGTATACATTATAATTCAACACAAATATTTAATTGGGTAACAGGTTTTACAAGTACAATATATAATTTAATTTCTCACCCAATAGCCTATATACCAACTATCTTCAAGTAATTTCATACAGCCTTTGGCCATTTTGCAATGTTACTCGGGTTTTCAGACATTGGACGTTTAGATGTTGGAATATTACTTTTTTAACACCACTATTAAGATTTAAATAAAACACTTTAACGGTTTAAAACGCGATATATTAGTAAACTTATTTTTTGAAAGTGATTTTTAACTACGGCCCCACGTTTCAGCTGCTGCAGTTAAAAATCATTTTCAAATAAGTTTAACTAATATATTGCGTTTTAAATGGTTTAGTGTTTTATTTAAATGTGTACTACTCGCGTAAACTATAAACTGTATTTCATTATTAAGATACCAATAGTAGCTGATTTTCTAAAGTACCTCACAATGATTTCTTTTTCCTTGAGGATTTGTAGGCAAGGAAACCAATATACTAATAACTTCTGTGTGCTACTTAAACAATTCAAACCTAGGACCTCTCTCATTAAACCAATTGGTAACTTATATTCTGTTTATCTTTGAGGAAAATGTCTTTACAAACCTGTATGTATCATTTCATCAACATTTCTATGTGAATTCTGTAAGGAGGCATTTTCTTGAGCTGTATAGTCTACAGTTATTGCCATGTGATCATTACCAAAACGCCGACTTAATAGTTGCTCTCTTTCAGACTTCTCTTGTTCTCTTCTACGTCTTTTATTTTGGGCATTTATTAGTGATGCCTGCAAAAATAAAAGAACTTTAAATCAGTGCAATCCAAATTTTTTTTAAGGGGTATGGGGGAGAATATATCTTATTGTACTGTTTGATTGTGTCAATGGGCATTTAGATTTTCTGACGTTTGTTTTTTTGTAGTAAAAACATTGGAAATTTTGTTTAGCATTTGTATGGAAGTTTATGAAATCTCTTGATTATGTATAATTTTTTATGATAGAGGGCAGACAGGCAGGAGGTTTATTTGATGGTACGTGAAATTTACAAGCCTTTTATGTTTTGTTTCTTTAGTTATTATTGTATTAAGTGCAAATGACATATTTTACCTGTATATGTCTATTGTCATATTTTAATTGGTCCACTCGCATTTTTGCCATAGGCCTCTGATTTATTGGGGTTTTGAATACCAAGATATCAAGCTTCTCACAATTGCTGTAATTTAATATTTATGTGTTATTCATAAAATATTCAACATTCTGAAGTAAAGAATGAAAAGTCTTAAAAATATATAAGTAACATACCCATTAATTGCATTAATCTTGGATTGTATATCATTTTCTAGTTGTTCTGGATTCGTATCATTATCAAGTTTATGGAATAAATCAGAGGTATCCTGGATTAGTTGACTGGTTTGATGGTAAAGTGCCTCCATGGCATTGCAAAATGTTAAAGTTCTTTAAATAAAATTAAGGAATTACGTACAAACTTTCCAAAATCCTGTAGTAACAATGTAAAGTATACCCCTATTTATGGCTTTACGTACTATTAAAAAACAAATTGTATTAAGTCTAAGTTTCTCGAAAATTTTAAATTATCTCTACAATGTATTGGATTTCTTTCTTATTTTTGCGCCACGTTTGACGCATCAACGTTGTTTGACATGAGCATGCATGTCAATTAACATGTGACAGATGACATTGTTATACGGGTAAATCTTGACTTTTGAAGTTGATGTCTGAATTCAACCACAGCGTACTAATAGAACATTTTATACGATAGTTTCATGAAATATAAATATGCCTGTGGTGTTCTAAATGATTTGTTTTTTTTATATTAGGTATTGTTATACATAAATCAAAAGTCTTTTTCATTTGAACATGGCAAATGTGTGACAAATGTAAAACCGGTTCATCCATTCTGTGGTCGCATGTCATACGTCAATATTTACCGATGAGTGATGACTCAAGCCGTCAATTACGTTACGTACCGTAAATAATTTTTTTGTTCCCGTATTTGTCGTAAACATTATACGTTCAATTTCAAAATAAAGAGTTTTAAGTTTAAATATCAGTGTTTGTGAAAGATGGGTGATAATTGCCAAGCATGTCTCACGAGGGTTCCGCATGCCACACTTATAGCGACAATAATGTGTTGCCTGGGCGTGGGAGTGTTTTGTGGCACAATGTATCGAGGATCAGCGCTTTCTATATTGATGTTCGATGAAGTATTCCACTTTCGCCTCATTTGGATCGAAGCTCTTCAAATGATATTTATTGTTGGAAGTGCCTGTATGGCTGCTTTAGGTTTCATGCTGTTATGCTTGGGATGCCTCACAACAGGTGCTACGCGACAAAAAGTGTACAGAGCGTGGCGAGCAAGGGTTGGAGGCAGAATATCCTGCGCAATATTTATGATAATAACCTACATTCTAACATTCACTTGGATAATTTTGCTTGGTTTCCTTGTGATCACAACATTCTTATTCACTATATTTTGGAAATTGTGCTCTAAACCGAGAAACATTGACCATTCGACATGCATCGATTTTACTCAGTTTGATTTTATGTTCCCATCCTCAGTAAGGCAGGATGATATGAAAATCTGTGAAGCACACAAAGTAAAACTCTTTTGTAAGGACTATGTAGAAAAGGCAGAGTTTATGTTCATATTGGCTATGGTGTCATGTATTCTTGTTATTTTAAGTTTGGTTCATTATTTAATGTGTTTGTCTGCTAATTACGCACATATCAGGGACCATGAAAAATTTCAAGAGTTACAGGAATTGCAGTATCTCACAAACCCTGACCTACACGCCTCTAAAGATAGATTCTAGTATATGGCCCGTGCGCCACTACTGCGCTCCCTCGAGGCAACTACAAAGATGTGACAAAATTCCAACAAGGATTTCTAATCTGTGTTCATGATAAAATAAGAAGAAAAGACTGACATTCAGTGAATACGTAGTTTAATATATGAAATTCTGATAATTGTCACATATCGGAATGTCTATCACTGAATTTGGAAATTGATTCAATTTAACATTCCCTTTTTAGGATAATTGTTATTATATTCACAATTAACAGAAAGTTGATGAATTAGATTAAAAAATAAGGCACAACTACTTTTAAACTTTTTTATCGTTTTTGTCTCTAGCATATATTCAAAAGTAGCATTTTTACTTCTATTTCATATTTGCTATATTTTTTGTATTGCAATGGTATTTTAATATCTTGTAGATATAAAGTGTTTACACTTAGTAATGATAAAATATTTATATTTCATAATTACACCTTAATGCCACCATTCACTTAACTCTGTTCATATAAAGTTATTTTATTTGTCTATAAAAGCTTGTAGTCCACAGCAGCAGATAACTTAGAAACTATAAGGCTATTTTAATAGACCATTCTTGGACACTATAGTCTTGTAGTGGAGGGATATAATAACCCAAAGTTAAACTGCATAATAACACAACTTATTATTGTTCAAAATGGATCATTATCACAATAACAACAAAATAGAATTTTATTCACTTCACTATAAAGTTGAAGTTGAAGATTTTATTAAATTAGCTTTACTTTAGAAATATCATTACTAGATGTTATAAATACGGCCAAATATGGAGAAATTACAGTTCAATTCATGATAGTACAATAGATTATGATAGTATAGTATATATTATGATAATACATAATGTTAAGATTCAATTTGTAATTTTCTAATACCAGTTTGTTTTCAAATTTATTATTTAATATTCTGTTGAGATTTTCAAACTGCATTTATTATTACTCTTAACTAGGTTTTCGTGGTAAAGTTATTTGGGTTTACAAGTTGTTTGGTCTTCAATTTGCCATTTACATAACCAAACAAGGGCAGAAGACCTGAAAAGCTTTATACAATTTATTTTTTATTTTATTAAAATTGGCATCTGTGCACCAATATCTAACCAGGATCAAAAAGTCAAAGCAGCTATTTATGTAACTACATGCAGTACCTAGGAACAATACTGTATTATTTTAGCTCAGCTAAAACTTTTATTTAGTTATACACCCTTATATTTAAATATTTAAGACAATAAACTTCTTGTAGTATTTTCAAAGTATTTTTCACTTATGTAAGCGTACAGGTAGCATAGTTGAGGCACATGCTTTGTAATAAGCATTTAATAAAGTTTTTGTATTATAAATAATGTTTTTTACTACCTCTAAAGCCTTTACACTTCCTTACCTCAATGTCTCGAGGTGCTGGGTTAGAATGACAAAAATATTTTTGGTCGAGGCACAGAAGTCTGATCACCTACAGCTGCAAGTAAATAAAATTGGTTATTAAATCACAAAATGTAGTATAATTTTTCACACTACCAACAATTACTTATAACTATTCAGTTATTGCTTTTTAATCTCCAGTCCCAAGTAAAAATACTTCTTATATATGTAAAATTATACTTTGACTTACGCTGATAGCTCTCCCGGGAAATTAGTGTACTAAGAAGTCAAGATAGATGTTTCGGGCAAGCCATTAGAATCATCTAAAAATCGATGAAAAAAACTTAGTAATGCACAAAATTCGGTTTTCGATACGAAACTGGGCCTATGGTTTTCTAGGTTTCTATACATCATCTGTTGGACCTTTAGTTTTTTATAAACCCGTTACAAACAATTTTTGCTAATTTACCGCTAACGGCGAACCGGTCGATGTTCTTGTTAGAATACTCGACCTTAATGGTTTATTTAGAAGTCAATTGTTGAATCTGGTAACTCTCCTACGACATACATTAAACATGTATGTGGGTCTGATAAATAGATAGTTCACCGGGCCTCGAACCTACGACCAATAGCGCCGCTTAGCTTTCCAAATAGACATTGCCTGTAAATTTTAAAATCCCGCGTATATGTATAGTTACTAGTTCTTTTCATTGTTTCTCTGCTCTTGTTGTTTGCATAATGGTTTATAGCATAAGCCTTTCTCGATTAACATTCTAACCAACGCAAAAATAATATTTTAATTAAAACCAGTAGTTCCTGAAATTAGCGCGTGGAAACAAACAAACAAACTTTTCAGCTTCATATATTAGTATAGAAGAACATTTCTCGAAAAAGCTTTGACATTAAGAAGCAATGCGTATTCAACAATATATGCTTTTTTCGGTATTTAAGATACCCTGAAAAGGACACATAATTAGCCGCTATGAGCAAAAAGATCTACGTCAATGGTCGTGTTAAAGATGTACACCAGGGGGTAATTCTCGAAAAGTGATATGACATGTACGTGGACTTTAGTCTAATAGCTTCATAACTTGCGACTTATATCGAATCATATTTTAAGTTATTGAAATGAGAATAATCTCCCTCGTATCACAACTTTTCTGGGGTCAAACCAAGTAAAAAAATTCCATATAATATGAGTCAGTTCTGACGCGAAACACAAGAACATTGACGTAGATTTAGTATATAATAAAACATAGTATATATGTGTAAAAGCCTTCAAACATTGTAACTATGATACGTCGTTATTTCATAATAATTACGTATTGTACGAAACAAATAGCAAAATGTATATTTTAACTATAGCCTGATGACGAATCCATCAGGCTTCTAACCGTTCCCACAGCTGGGACACTAAAACGTAGGGCTTAAAATTTGGTGCATTCGTATCAGCGTAATGTACATACATACATACACAAGAGGATTGAACTCCCAACCCCACTCGCAATTTTTCCTCATAATGGACCAAGACGGCTCTACGACGTAATAAAAAAGTAAAAATAAATGAATTGCGCTCATCACTATCTGGTGGTAGCAGACAGACAGACACAATGATAAACTTACGGACAGTCAGGACAAGGCTAAACAAAAGTGATTAGTGAAACAAACCGAGACATGCCCCATGCCCCACATAGGTGTAACGGGGTTTTAATTTAGTTCTTGCGTAAAGATTACTCCCGATGACTAATATTTTATGTTTCAGGCACATTACATAAATATACATTCAACAGCGTATAACATTTACTCACTGCTTATGTATCTTGTATATTTGTTTTATGTGTAATTACTTAGTTTAAATATTTTTCTAACAATAGATGTTATTGTTTGTGTTAGTGGGTTTTCCTTACAGGGGAAAAGAACGAGTACAAATCATTAATCAACTCTTGAGTTGAAAAAAAAACCCATTCGTTGAAAGAAATTTCTATATGAAACCGGCTCTGTGTTAGTCGGATTCTCATGAGGTGTCCGTACATCATACGTCGTTCTTGGAAGTTAATCTAAAAGCTAATAATTTATGGCCGCGGACATTTTTTACATCATTTAAAGAAGAAGTGTTCTTTTATACATATCTTGAACCGTTTTTGTTTGTTTGTTTGACATTTCCCATTGTGTCTTAGCTCCTATTGTTTTATAAAGCCTTCCTAAAGTCTACCTTGACATATGCTCTAAGCAACACGAGAGTAACTTTTCAATTCGGACTAGTAGTTTCTTATATTAGCGCGTTCAAACAAACACTTTAGCTTTATAATATTAGTATACACGAGCGAACACTGACAAAAATATCGCATTTGTTGTATTATAGACTCCCTTAGTTTATTTTTTTATACCTTTAGTGTACAGCAGCAACAGAAATACAAAGTCTGATTATACAACTTTTTTATCAACTGCAATGACAAACAAATTGAATTAGTTTTTAAATAAAACACTTTAACGATTTAAAACGCGATATATTAGTTAAACTTATTTAAATTATTATTACTTATTATAATAAGTTTAACTATATAATATATATACTACTCGCGTAAACTATAGACAGTATTGAATTAGTTTTGACAATCGTGTATCTAAAACCTAGTATTAATCTATCTATATACAAATATTATTCATAGTACTGGGCTCATAACTTGGAAGAAATAAGATAAATCAAACAGCTTTTAATATTGTATACGTAATGAACAATGAAAACAGTTTTATTGTCATAAGAACAAGTAACAGCAATTATAAATTAATTCAAGTTTTATTTGCATAAAAACTGGATGATATAAGAAAACAAAAGAATTACCTGCACGTAGTTGCAACAAGGATTACAAAATCTAACTACGTACATTCCCGCACTTGCTTTGTATGTCTAGTGGTTGGTACACTTGACTTTGTTTTACAAGGGCCAGGGTTTTAGCCTGGTGGAATGTCTATAACAAACCTATTCAGCGCTAGCTCTGAGGTCGATCAAACTTTTACATCGTTAAGCCTCAATTATGCTTTTCAAATGTTTGTTGACACATTTGTCCGCATTACTGGTTCTCAACTTCTTACACAGGCCAGTTTCCTTACAACACTGTCTTTGGTAACATGTTTTTTTTTTTGTGAAATGAATTTTCCGCTCTTGGGGCATGGGGCGAAAACGTTTTTATGCCCGTTTCGCTGATCGATCGTTTTTATTTACAAGTAGTTGATCAGACTTCTGTGCCCTGCCTGTCCGAAACAATTGATTGTTTCGCCGGAATTCGAACCTAGGACCTCTCGCGCTTAACGCAATGCTAGGCAACACGTTTAACCGTTTAGCTCCAGAGGGGGTTAGGTTGGTAACATTAAAATAAAAAGTCACATACATTACGTTCATTGAGATAAAACATAACACATCTTCTTCGGTCGGTTGTAATCGCGTCATAGCCCGAAGCGGTCTTTCAAATCTTAATTAGGTAGTGACGCTTTGATCCTGAACTCGTTTTGTCGTTGTAAAATAATATATTGTATTGCTGCGTTAATAGCATTTTTAGTTAGACCGTAACTTATAATTCGATAGCAAATTTGCCGTGACGCCGTTTGATAAAACATGTAAGTATTAGTCTGTATTTTATTGGAGAACTGTTTAAAACTCGCTTTTATAAATATATTATAATATATTTGCTCACTAATTTTAATTTACCTACGGTCCGACATTGCGTATATTCTCGAAATTAGATTAAAAATGAATATATAATTTTTGCGTTTTATACGGTTGTTTTATTAAAAATATGTAAGTTATCTTTTTTTGTAAGTAATTAAAAAGTGTGTTTGATTGTTAATTCGATCACGACGAAAACTAAAAGATTTGTCTCGCCGTCGCCTGCGCCGAACATTCTCATAACTAATACTGGGGTACCTTATGAGTTTCCCCCATAACCCTCGTACCCCTCACTGGGTTAGCATCCCAGAAGCGGTGGTCTAAGCCGAGGCCGATGCCCCTCTCGGGCACACTCGCTGAAACGTCCGGCCAGTATTAGTGGGCCCCGGTCTAACAGAGGTGTCAAGTCAAGTAAAAAAAAAACTTTCCAACTTGGAGAAACCAACAAACAAACAAAACGAATGCTTATTTAAGCTCTTAACAAAGAAGGATCATCGCTCGCTCCAAATTTGTTTTTACGTTTTTACGAAATGGACGTCAAGGCTGTTTCAGTTGGATCCTTGTCTTATCTTGACAAAGATACACCATTTTAAAATTTTAATGATTGTCCAAATATTGACGACCAGTTTTTGCACAAATAAGCAACAGCCTATCTATTTTTGAATATGCACAATAGAAAAAAAATAAAACATACAGGACTTATATATGAGGCTGCTAGAGCCAAAGTGAGCTAGTAACAAAAAACATGATTTTTAAAGGAGGAAAATGAAAATGCGCAATTAACTTACGCCAAAATGAATTTGTACAATTATTTGTGTAAGAATTATTAGTTAACAATTTTAGATCAGTGTGCTCTTGTAGATTAACATTTTTAGACTATGAAAATGTGAATAAGTTAAGTCATAAAATTGCAGTTCGGCTGTTCTGGCTCCAGCGGCCTCATATAAGAATGGACGGAAGATATTAACGGTTTTTTACCAAGAAGCAAAATTAAAGATATTTACGGGGAAAATTATATGTGCCAAAAAACACTATAAAAATTGATTACAGATACAACTTAATTACAAAACTTAACGAATAGATTTGTTAAATTTTAGCATGCAGATTACGAGTCTGTGTAGCTACTATTTTTTTTACAGTAGTCTATCGGACATCTGTGTCCTACCTAAAGCCAGGATTTCTCGTGCTTAACGTAGGTTTATTTTACATGTTGTTTATTAAAAACAGATGAGATTTTATCTCGTCTGAGAATACCTCCCTTCAAACAAAAGGTTAGTGAGAATCTCCAATTAGTGGTAAAATAAAAATAAAATATTTAATTCTTACGTATGCAAAACAGTTGCTTTTTTGTTCGACTGTCATATTAAAAGATGTCAGAAATGACCTATGCCCTGAGATGTCAATCTTTGCGAGTATTTTTGGTTTTGAAACTCAACAATGGTTTAAACTTCGGCTTAAAGCAAAAAAAAAATTTGCCGCGACTAAGAGACTAATATTTTAATGACAGATTAGATTTATTTTTGGGTGGTAGGTAGATAAAGGAGTATTTATTTCACTTCTATTGTAGGTAGAAAAGGTTTTATTTATATTATATCAAATTGAACAACCCATATTTAATACCAATGACGGGTGAATATTTAAGAAGCAAAAATCTTAGGAACCTAGTCCAAATCATTGTAGACATGAAGCGTGAGAATTCTTAGGTTCGAATCCCGAGGAATAGTTTTGTTGGGTAAAACGCAATATTTTAGTAACTTTGATCTATTAGTAGAACAGACACAAGCATATGTTTGGGGAAAACGGAAGAGGAAATAAAAACGCTTGATGAAATAAAAACTGTTTTTTGAGCTTTTGGGTAAACAATATTTGTGTTTATTATATATTATATATAGTTTATTGAACTTTTGATTGTGAAAGAAGTGACTAGACTAAAGTGTAATATAATCGATCAAGAAGAAGTAATATTATGGTAATGCGGCGGTTTGCTTCATCATTTAAATTCTGAAAGTAGAATCAAGGTCTTAGAATTAGTCAATTCATGGTAAACTTAGCTAATTAATATATATGCAATAAAATGTCTATGTAGGCGTGGCGCCTTATATGTTTGTTTGTTACAAAAAGGATACCTTACCTATATAGTCTAACAAGGCAAAATATAAATGCAGATAAACAATTTATTTTTGTATATTTGTGGACATGTTTGTATTAAGAATAGATACAAAATTGCAAAATTTTTCATAAAAATTAGTAAATAATAATTCAATAATAATATATATGTTTACAGTATTATTTTTCATTATTTTTTTTGTATCCAGGAACAAAATAAAAAATAGATCCATTTCCAAACTCCAACAATTTTATTTATCATACTTACAATGTATGTCGTAATCTATTTACAACTAGACTTTGGTCTCAAATAGTAGCGTCATTTCTTATTTTCTGCAATTACTATGGCTACAAGTATATTATACATATAAATATAATAGATTACCTTGTGAGTCAAACCATGTGTGATGTAATTAGGACTTAAACTTACCACAGCTATTTTTTTATGGCAGTACACATGAGCGCTAATCTGTGGTCGCACCGATTCCCGCCATTTTTTGGAATCACTTTAACCAACAACAGACGACAAATATTTTAATACCCACTTCAGCGAAATAGTGATTAAAATTAAACTATAAATAGAAACATACAAATAAACCAACAATAGATACCTACAATTAAGTACTTATTAAATTCAACCGTAATATTTATAATTACAAAAAAAGTTTCCGCTGTAGTGTCTATAAAAGTCTCAATAGAACATAAACTGTGACGTTTATAATGGTAATTAATGCGATTACATTACATTTTCGAGGTAATTTAAATATGTATGACAGTGTAGCCGCAGAGGTAGAACAACACGGATTTCATTACCAAAATAGTGCGACACAGGAGTTAATCGGTGCAATATTGTGTCAATTGGAGTCACGACATGTAAATAAAACAGTGACGAGGTGCTGGTTCGAAAAAAATGCAAAATACCGTAAGGTTTTCCCTCGGCCGACCGGCGGACTCATTGAGTTAGTCAATTGTGAACAAGCGCAACGGTCGTCCATCTCACAGAGGTATGTCCACGCTTTTAATCCAACTTTAACGATCTTTAATACCGTCAATTACGAGTGGCATTAATTCTATTCCAATATCATCTAAACAATAAACACGAAGCCGTGCAGATAAACCGGTCGATTCTCGATAAAAAAAATATCGTGCCATATATAGTTTTAGTTGCGTCAAAAAATTTTAGAATGATTAATATCGGTGAATAGATAACATGTGTTTTTGTGCAGTCAAATAAAAACATGTTTGTATGATCGTCGCGTGTCGGGTCGCGTATTCAATGATGGAGTGAGTGCTCGTAAATAGTGATGCCGATTTTGAGGAAGATGTCCTTTAGGACGAAAGTCCAAGTGGAAATTTCGCCGGTGTCAAATTTTCACAAACGCAACGGCGAAATCGAGATACATCCGCGCGGTACTTTGCAAAATAGTCAACGTGAAAATGTCGATTCGGAAAGGAAAACCGCTGTCGAAATTTTAAAACAAAACAATATTAACAGGAACAATTCTATGGGATTTTCTACTGACGTAAATGCAAGTAATGAATCAAATGAGCAACTTAAACAAAATATCGAGACAGATACGTCAAACAAGTTAGAATGTATTGAGTGAGTATTTTAATTATAAAACAATCTATATCAATCGATAGAACCCTTTTAATTAGTACGCGTAAGGTTACCGGAATACATAAGTATCAAGGTGATAGGGCCGAAAAATAACATGAAGTTTGGTTCCTACTTCCTCATTCAAACATATTTTTTGATGCGGAAACAATAACGTTGGTTTCAACTTTAAACTCACTTAATGTCATTCAGAATTCGACTGAATTAATATGTTTATCTTATACATATATTATGTCTGATAAATGATAAGACGAAAGGTCAAAGAAAGATGACCAGGTCTCGGATTTACCGTTGCATACGGAAACGATAAAGTTTATATTTATATGCAATGCATGATAAGTTGACAATTGACAATAGAGAGGGTGTACTATTATTTTCAGTTGTTTTGTATCTTGTGGAGTTAATATAAAAAATATATAATATAGAAACCGATTTCATCATGAAATATTGAGATATATAAATATTATCATATATTTACTAATTATATGTCTAACTTATTTTTTGCTATAATAAACGGTCAAAATTGTCATCCTCTATTAAACGATGTACTTAGTATGTTGTTGTTTAATAAATTATAAAAATATACATATGAATAAAACACTTTTAACGATTTTAAACGCAAAATATATTAGTTAAATTATAATATTACAATTTATTAACTACGGCCTGACGTTTCGGTGGTCGTGGGAGGACCACGAAAGCTGGGCAGCATCCGAACGGTCGAATTCGGGACGTTTAAAGTGTTTTATTTAAATGTGTACTCGCGTAAACTACAGATAATATTTAAGACAGGATATAAGAAAGATAAACCAATCTCCGACGGTTCAAATATCAAATATAAGATACAAATGATATTTTATTTTAATAGATGTTGCACAATCAAAAAGAGGTTTCAATGTCAGAGATAATAAAGTGTATATAGACGTAATCTCAAAGGTTAATAAACATGTTAACATTTGAACTCGTTTATCTCCATTTGCTATAGAAAAAGAACAACGCCAAAATAATTTTTTCGTCTTATGGAATGAAGCGATAGAAATTAAATGTGCGCATTTAATTGTACAAGAAATTGAATGTGTATATAATATTATGAGAATGCCGAAAAGTGAATTGAATCTTTTAAGTATTGATCCGTTAATCTTGAAAAACAATGCATTAAACTCTTCGATAAGAAAGCGACAAAAAACGAAAAATAAATCTTATACTGAGTTCGTTAGTTTTAATACACAGAAGAAGAGGGCCAAAATAAATTTAACAACCTTTAGGCTGTCTATAGTTTACGCGAGTAGTACGCATTTAAATAAAACACTTTAACGGTTTAAAACGCGATATATTAGTTAAACTTTAAATTTATTTTTGCAAACCTCCGCTTCATCTTTATAATTTTAAGCTGTTACCCGCGTCGTCGGTCGCAGATCCTTCTTGAAAGTTAACCTTAAAAGATAATATATATGTCTAATATAGTGCCTAAGTTTTTTAGATAATTTAAATAGGAATTTTCTTTTCATTCTTTCTTACAATTTTTTTGGGTATCTTGAACCGTTTTCGCAGCATACGCTACGGAAACTCACAAAGATGATGATATTTCCCGTTTTTTCCAAATTTTCAGCTGCTTCTTTAACGCGATTTCATAGCCTATAGACTTCCTCAATAAATGCTCTAACCAACACAACAATATTTATTTCAATTCGAACTAGTAGTTCCTGAGATTTCCGCCATCAAAACAAACTCTTCAGCTTTATATATTAGTATAGAAGCATAACAAAGTACAGACATATAGGGTACGCGATTAATGCAATTAAATAATTAGTTTAATTGATTAAGGAAGTCCGATTTTGTTTAAGTAAATATGTTTATTTTAACATTATACCACATCATCTTAACTTTATAACATTTATTGAAATCAAAGTTCACGGTGTTATTATGTAACACTAAGAAACACTGAATGTACGCAGATAATGGGTAGGTATTTTTTATAACATAATTGAGACGAACTAATTAATTCTTTGTTTACATTTAGCTGATACTGAAATCCGGTTCAAATCAACGATTCAGTCCAAACAGTTATTGTTAAGTTTAAGTAAGCGTAATTATAAATAAAAAGGAATAATGTAATATTTTTTTATGATAGAGGAGGACAGACTGTGGGGTTCCAGTGATCTCCATCTGGAAATCTGAATAGTAAATGGGTGGTAGGAATATCGGAAATTCTATTTCTCTAATCTAATTCGAAAAATCACCGTCCACAGACGAAAAAGCCGTCAAGTCTAATTGCGTTCCGGTGTTAGACTGTGAATTTTCGAATATCCAAACCTAATATGGGTCGACAGCGACTTGAAATGTTATATAAAAAAGAAACATAGTTCTACTTCTCAGCATAGCTCTGTCAAAGTGTTTTAAATCTTAGATCACGCTAGCTTATTGGAGGTAGTCAGTCTTTATCAACGACCACATAATTAGTCATGATCACATTCACCGCCGTGTTTTTTTTTTATAAAATTCCAAATCAAACTAACATTTCAAGCTACCTGTGATCGGAACCCGGTACCTCATAGTCAACATTCTGCACTATATTTTATTAATGTTTTATCTAGGCAAGGCGCCTCTGTAGGCAAATGGTTGAACATATTGCCTAGCATTGCGTTTAGCGCGAGAGGTCCTGGGTTCGAATCCCGGGGAAATAAAAAATCGTTTCGGTCAGGCAGGGCACAGAAGTCTGATCAACCACTTGCCTGTTAAAGAAAGGATCAGTAAAACGGACCCAGTAATGTGTTCGCTCCATGCCGCAGTTTCAAAAATAATCTAGAAAATACAACATCATTTAGATTTCATAACATTAATTATTAATCATTAACAATCTAATAAAAACAGAGTAACCTCGGATCGGTATTGACCTATGTTACTGTAAACAGACAAGGACAAAGGTTTCGACAAATTGAGATCGAATAATGCGGAAAATAACTTTAGGTAACATAAGATTAATTAAGTACTCGGAATTTTTTCAACCTCAAAATGCCATTATTGTTAATGACCTATACTATCTTGATTGTTAAGTGTTTGATGCGATGGTCGTTTCTAGAAGACACACACAGCTTCTTAGTAGAATTCATTACGAAGTGCATTACTGTTGGGCTCGTTCAGCTGTAGCAATGTGGGTACGAACAAGGTTCGATTCCTACCTAAATAGTAGTAGTCGAAGCTGAAACTTCAATTTACAGGAAACATTTAAATAAAACACTTTAACGGCTTAAAATGCGAATATATTAGTTAAACTTATTTGAAAATTATTTTAATCACGACCCGACGTTTCGGATGCTTTGCGGCAGCCGTGGTCACGGGGAGACTTCCATGTACTACTCGCGTATACACTACAGATAGTATTTTACATGTTTAGACCTCTGCCTTTCCCGTCTCAAAATATTAATTGCTTCCCCGGGTCTCGAATCCCAGACTTCTCGTGCTTAACGCAACGTTATAAAACACCTAAAACCGTTCTTCGAAATTGACATTAACCACAAATGACGTCGCATAACGTAAAAACCCGTTGCGGTTACAATCTATTGATTTTCAATGTCCAAGATAAAATAGGTCGATACACATCTTTCTTACATGTTGTGATCATTTAACGTTATATCAAATTGTTAAAGAAAGTGCTACCGTTGAACTAACGAGTCCGTTTCTAATTTCTATAAAATATATGTAGAACTTCGTCCGCATAGAATAGTTATTTTGGCATCAAATTTATATTTGCAAATCCTCTACTCTCTTCTCTCAACTATTGCCCACGACGTCGCGTCGGTCGCTTCCCGTCTTCACAGCTTACGCAACGGAAACCCACAAGGATTAAAGATTTTCTCCGTTTTTTCTATTACTTCGTTCCTATTAGTCACTGCGCAATGTTTTATAGCTTATAGCCTTCCCCGATAAATGTTCTAACCGACATAAACATTTTTCAATTCGAAGCAGTAGTTCCAGAGATTAGTGCGATCAAACGAACAAACTCAGCTTTATATATTAGTATAGATATCGATTTAAATGTTTTGTAACAAAAAATTGAATTAATGAAATGTCAGAATATAAAAAGAAGCGTCCCCGTACAAAGTAATTAACTTTTAATTAAAATAATAAATCATCCAACATACCTACCTTCAACTTGCCGTAAAGAGTTTCAGAAACATTCCATACATTGTCGACCTCTTACATTTTCCTCACGTTTAAGACAAAACGATACTGTATTTTACCTTGACACGTATCCTATTAATGTCCCACAACTGGACATGACTTCTAAATACCTCTTAGCTTAGACCCACCACCCAACTGTGGCTTGACGAGCTTTAATGAAACCCAAACCTTCCGAAAAAAAATTTCAAGTATCCAAGTATCATTACGAAACCAGGATTCGAACCCTCGTTATCTGCAGTAAAGCACTAACCACTAGACTAACGAGCCAGTTGAGGATATAAAAGGGATCACTAATGTCGTTGCACGAGGACTTGCATTGTATTTAATGCCTTGAATAGTAATAAAGGACTTTGAACTCGTAGGGTCAATTTGATTATGAACCTTCATATACAGAATTATTCCTAGATCGAAATTAAGACACACTTCCACAAACCAGTCTTTTTTTGTCGGCAAGCGCCAAGTTACTATGTTGTAATTTTTCATCGAAGGAAAAAATGCTTTTATACTTAGTTTTTGAGTTTTTTTTTACTATAATAAAAAAGTCACGTTAATTAATTTGACTTTATATTTCATCCGCAAGTTTAAGTAAAAAAAATCAATATTTTTTTTTTTAATCATCAATCGTTTTTTGGTAATGTAAATTATTTAAATAAAACACTTTAACGGTTTAAAACGCGACATATTTTAGTTAAACTTTTTTGAGTTTTAAATTATTTTTCACTACGGCTTGACGTTCCGGATGCCTTGCAGCAGCCGTGAACTAAAGATGGAGGATGTCTCTAACGCCAAAGTAAGAAAAAAATGTAAATTTTTTCTAGATAACATTTGATTGAAAAAAAAAATAATTATGTGTGTTTGAGAAATAAGCAAAAAACTTATTCTCAGATATTACGAATGTATAATATATATACGAAATTTCATTAAAATCTCTTCAGCCGTTTTAGTGTAATCCGCACATAAATACTGTCCTAGTAGAAATTTATATTTTAGATATTCACAGGTTTATACAAAAAAAACACCTGGTTGGTTTTATTAATTGGTAAAGCAACCTTTAATATTTTATAACATTTTTATTCGTGTTGCAATAATAACAACGTCTGAATTTTGAACCCCAGAATAGATTGAGCATGTCGCCTTCCATCAAGTGAATGTATTTGAGTACTCTTCTGTCATAAAAAAAGCTTATGAAGCACCATAGATCATTATAGAATCTCCATTCATCGGAAAATAGCAATGACCGGATGAGAAAGGCTAAAAGGCCCTGAAATTAAAGGTCAGGGCATCGCTCGTATGTTACACACATACGACACAAGTACGGTTGAGGAAATGACACTCAAGTACTCAACGTGATCTTGCAACCTTTTTCTTTCGTGTGCAAATCTTACAAATTGATTTTATGTTTTTCCTGTTTGATTCATGATATGACCGCCTCTGTAGCTAAAACGTGTCGCCTTGCATTGCGATGAGCGCAAGAGGGCCTAGGTTCGAATCCCGGGGAAACAGTAAATTGTTTCGGTCGGGCAGGGCACAGAAGTCTGATCAACTACTTGCCTGTAAATAGAACCGATCAGTGAAACAGACACAGAAATGTGTTCGCCCCATGCCCCACGAGGGTAAACAGGATTTCACACTGTTTGATCCGTGGGTAATTTTGTTTATCTACATATTCTTGAAACAGTAAATTAAAAAGAAAAAATGTACAAAGTTGTACATATTTTGTTTGGTTAAATAGAAATAATTAAATAAAATTTTCCATAATGCAATTATAAAGTCGTATACACTTACTATTTTAATAACATAATTGTAAAACAACTTGGATACAAACAAAAAAAGAATCATCAAAATCGGTTTATAAATTACGTAGTTATGCGTGAACAAACATAAAAAAACATTTTGACGGTTAGAGGATAACCGCATTCATTAAAAACCCATTTTCGATCAAAACGAAGAAATATCCCGTATTTCTTATATAAACGAATCGAATTGAGAACATAAATTTTTTTATTTCGGTAAAAAAAGTAACAATTTGCTTAAGTTTGATAGTTAAGCCGAGGATCGGAACGATTTATTTAAAGAAAAATAATATTATATCTATATAAAATATTTTATTCGATTATCATACAACGTATATCTAATGGTATCTTACAAATTATAATAAATTAACTTTATAAGTACGTAATAGAATATAACGCTAATAATACATGGAAAATATAAAAACCATTTTTAAACAATAATATTAGCTTAAAGTAAAGTTAAGGTTAACTTTAGTACAGGCGTTATATAGAGAAAGCTTTATATTATAACCATACATTTTTTCAAGGTTTAATTAATCTTCTTAAACACTAAACCAAACTCACGATCGCGGATGCAAAACTTTTTTCCATCCACTCTATTCAAGGTGGATTATAAAAACACGTAACCGGTTGTGTCTTGCTCGATGGGTTGAGAAAATTCTGCAAAAGTTCCAAAGCTTTGATTTACAATCAATAAAAACGTGTAGGTATCAAATGAATTATAATTATAAAACAATATGTATCAGTTAAATAAAACACTTTTAACGGGATTTTTTAACTCATTATGAATTTAACTAATATAGTATAAGTTAGCTAAAATATTATTTTAACCCGTTAAACGTGTTTTATTTATACATTTATCATACAGACACAATTTTAATTTATTCTCTAATGACAAAAGAGAATTACGTGCGTAATACCGGGATTAAGTTATCATCACATTTTTTTATGAGCATTGAAAAATTACGAAGTCTTTTATTTGACTTTAACAACTTCAGATCTAAAGAAAAAGGCAAAAGATTTTTTTATTAAACTAGGTATCTAAAATTAATAATTAAGGACATATTTTTATAGTGAAGTAAACTCCCGTTTATAGATCTGAACGACCTAAATATTTTTTGTTTCCCCGAAATTCGAACCACACTGACGTGTTACTTAGCACGATGCTGAATAACACGTCAAGTTAGCTAACGTTTTTTTTACACGTAGCGTTATTTTAAAGTTTAAATAATTCTAACGTTACTAATATATGATCGACAAAAATAAACAAAAAATGCTGTCATGTCAATATAAGAAAAAGTACTTCGCTTAACCGTAAAGGCTTTTAAACCTTGACACTTGATTGGCGTGCTTAAATTTGTTTTTCTCTGCGGTTTCCTCCTCAAAAAATCCTGCGCATTTAGTTAGGAATTGTATAGGACTTCAAAGTTTATGAAGTTTTTCTTTCATTGACGACATTGTTTGCTCTGAAAGGTTTTTAATTTAAAATTAACAATATAGCTTAGTAGATTAGTAGTAGTAAGTCTGGAAATCTGTATATTAAACCACCTATTTGGATCACCGCCAAAGAACCAGTCAAGTTTATCGCGTTTCGATTACAGTCCGTGGATTTCCGAATATACGAAGCAAAATCGATAGCGCGTTGAGATGTTATATGGCTGGGGTATTACACCTTAAATTAAGTAAATTCCATATAATAAAAAAAAAACTTTTTTGTGACTACCCGCAGAAGATACAAAATTCTTAACTATAACTTTTTTACTAAAATCCGGGGAGTTTAACATCATCTATAGATGGGAATCGATAAAGAATCTATGAGATAAGCGTATACACATAGACACACAGATAAGGTTAATTAAAAAAATGATAACTATTTTATAAATTTCTATAATAACATCCAGGTTACAAAAAAATAGTTTCCATAGCTTAATTACAAGGTATCTTTGAAAGAGACAATTCTTTAAATAGTACGTTTTATTGTTTATTTGGTATCTATATTTTAACTACGGCCCGACGAAATGCTTTGTACTGACTTGACTGTAATATATATTATAAGTTGACAAACATATTTCGCGTTTTAAACCGTTAAAATTGTTTTAATTAAACCTACTCTTTTAAATATAACACTTTAACGGTTTAAAACGCGATATGATATTTTAGTTAAACTTGTTTGAAAATTATTTCCCCCGTGACCGCGGCTGTTGCATGCGAAACGTCGGGCCGTACTAACTACGAAACTACAGACTTAAACCTACTCTGTGTTCTCAAAAAATATGTATTTTTCTTAAAAATAGTTTAAGCATCAAGACCGTTCTATAAATTAAAACACATTAGTATAGGTATTAATTGCGTAAATTACTTTCCTCTTACATAACTTATGCTAACTTATTAAAAAAAAGTAGGTAGGTATAAGCTTGCTAACACGACATTGTCAAACAAATCTACACTTTTATTTAAGCGAGGACGAATTTATTTTATGAATTAATTTAAACAAACACAAGGTTAGTCAGCGGTGTCAAAGTATTGCCTAGAATATTCTATTAAATTTTATTTTAAAATAGCTATAAAATTTTTATACTTATATCGACGTACCATCTCAGGGTTAGGCGTTGTAAAAAAGACTAGAAAAGGTTACTTTTTCTGCGCACTTACAATAACAATGAATATACTATTTTCGCATAGTCTGTAGTTTACGCGAGTACCCAAAAGTACACAATATTTAATAAAATACGCGAACACGCGAAATATAGTTACACTTATAATTAGGACCCGACGTAGCTTCAGCCGTTTTGCGTTTTAAACCGTTTAAAATCTTTGGTCGTGAGTAAAAAAAGGTTGTTTATCATTTATAATAAATTGTCGCAAATATTAAAATAAGTTAATTTGAGACAATTTCTATAACAGTATATATTAAAGGCATACGATTTTTTTTGTTAAAATGTTACCTAGTTTAGATTTAAGGCTTCCTTAAAAGCCATTCCTTGTTCCCCCTATTTTATAACTAGCTGTGTCCGTGACTTTGTCCACGTGGAATAGTTTTTTGTGCATCAAAATTAATTTTGTAAATCTTTTCCTCATTTTAATAAATTATGGTTGTAACCAATGACGTTGACCAAGTTCCGTCGTTCTCGTAAGTTAGTCGTAGAAGATAGACATAGACTGTCAAGGATATATTTTTTTTAACTTTTAAAGAGAGTTGTTTCTCCACATTTTACACTATTTCTTCGCTCCTATTAGTTTGCGAGAGAGAGAGGTTTGCGTTTAAACAAATTCTTCAGCTTCAAAGTTCATTTGTTTAAAATATCATTTTCAACATAGATAGTTTATCATACTGAAGACGTGTCTTCCAAAGTGATATTTACTATCAAATGAAGTTATCTTTCAATTGTAATAATTACAACAGCCCGTTATCACTTTTTAATATTTTGTAACCCTTTCTTTCTGGGACTACTAAATAAAGGCATTACAAATTTTATTTAACAGTACATATTCATTGAAGACAGTGTTATACAATGAAAGATATAATTAAAATCAGGTATTGTCTATTTCGATTTATTAAGTTAAGCGGTTTACATTACAAAGATGTGTATAGTAAATACCCAATTGGGTCTCGAAGCTACGACGGATGGCGTTCGAATATCTATCTTGCTTATGCATATTGGTCGCTTATGTTATCGCTATAGGGTTCCTTACACAATTTTCTCCGCTGTATGTTTGTCTGCTATTCTATCCCACGAACAATTATAAATAGAAAGTTAAAAAGTTTACTTAAAAAACTTTATATTTAAACATAGCATTATGTTGAAATCAATTTTACGCGGACGGGAATTGAACCGGCATCAATAACTCCCCGTACTACTCTGGAATGCTTTTTTCCATTTAGATAGATTTTTTTATTTATTTTTTACGTTTATCTTTTTGGTGTTTTTCTTAAGAATTTTCATGTTTAATATTAAATTGAAATGCTTTAGGTCAATTCCGATACCGGAGGGCTTGGTGATGGATCCCTTATCACCCACGGCGCTTGCAGTTCCGAATCATTTTATGGACCGCATTGGCAGTGGGCTCACTCTATTGAGGGAGCATGGCAAGAAAGTTCAAAAGGTAAGCAAGGCTTTCCATTATATTTTAGTAATGAAAGAGCAGGACAGACAGATTTGGCTTTGGATATTCGGAAATCCACAGACTGCGACCGAAACGCGACTAAACTTCACGGTTTTAGCATCTGTGGACGGTGGTTCGTGACCCAGACGGAATTTCGACATTCCCGCCATCCATTTAATATCTGAATTTCCAAAAGTCAAACATGTTTCAGAAAAGTTATATATTGATTAGAAAAATGTTCATTAATTATTTGAAATACGAAGTCTAATGTCTATTAAATTTTCAGTATCTATTAAAGAATAGAAAGTTTGAAGTTCTCAAGAAGTCATGGAAGTCAATTGTGAACATTGTATTGGTGGAAGCGAAGGACTTACCTGATGGACCGGGTAACACATCGAACGGGCTCTATTGCAAATTTAGGTGAGTGACGTTAGAACAATTCAAGGAATCGAAACGGGTTTATAGTTGATCAGCTGAACCGGCAAACGTTGTTTTGTTTTTTCGCAGAATTAATATTATTATGTTGGTATAACTCTAAGAAATAATTAGTTTCGACCAAATAAAAATACCACGCAAATAGCTCTTGCGTGTTAAGCTTAAAAGATATAGTGTCGCGGATATTTTAGATCATTTATGGAGAAAGAATTGTTTCATACTTATTTTTTGATTTCGTTTTGAATCGTTTCCACCGCGACGGAAGCCCACAATAATATAAATTTTCCCCGGTTTTCCTATTTTTTCACCGTTTCTCTGCTTCTATTAGTTGCAATGTTATATTATATAGCCTACAGCTTTCCTCAATAAATAATCTATCATCCAAAATTAAAAAAAAAAACAATTAAACCCAGTAGGTCCTAAGATTGGCGCGTTTTAACGAACAAACAAACAAACTATATAAGATTTTTTGTTGCGCAGACATATTATGTATGTATGTACATATATACTTTGCTAATTTTATCTTCAGCCTCGTCCATCATATTTGTGATAGTTCTTGCTTCGTGGTCTAGGTGTTCGAATCCTGGATTCCAAATGTTACTTACGTATACGAAAATGTCCTACGAAGTTTCCATGCCTCGACAAGCACGTTAGGCCGTCGGTCCTGATTTTCGCCGCAAATTTTTCTGCGTTACAGCCTGCTAACTGACACGGGATCAGCTTGGTGGCTCTTAAAGTCTTTGTTTACCCCACCTTTTCGCCATAAAGAAGTTCAAATGAGTTTATAGTTAAAATTGATTATCGTTAGACACGAGATATTCTAGGTTCGGTATTTTACGAAAACTTTAAATTGTTTCGGTTCCGCAGGGCATAAATAATCCATCCAACTAGTGAATAGAATTAGTCAGTGAAAAAGAAATAAACCCACACGGGAAACGTGATTATATTTTAATCTACAATGAGTTATACCAATCTTCTGACAAACATCTTACAGTTGAAACGCGGTTCTAAGTTTTTTTGCGAACTACGAAAAACTAGAGAATAATCAAATTGAAACAACAGAATACATCACTCAAAACTACGCAAGGTTATCTGTACCAACAAAAACGATAGTTGTCGCAAGTAGACAAGTCTTTTTTAATTCACTTCGCCTGAATGAATGCTAAAAGTTTCCATACTAGAATTATACCTGTAGTGGACTTATCTTAAATGGTATCAAATCTTCAAATATTTTTGGGAACACAAACACTAATCTATAATTTTTACTATGCTGGTATGTTTTAAATGCTTTTAAATAGTTAGTAACGTTAAGAGAATTATTGTTATTAACAATTCCCTCAGCTGGGACACAAACCTTACCTTAACCTACCACGCTCTCGACCTAATCTCGAATATTTATATCATGTTAAAAATTTTATTGAGTTATGGAGCATCGAACTCCCGACTCGACTGAATATTATACATATTAAATATTGTCTGTGTACTACATACATTATAACGGTTTAAAATGCGAATATATTCGTTAAACTTATTTAAGAAGAATTATTTTAACTACGGCCCGATGTTTCGGATGCTTTGGATCTTGTTTGACTAATATATTTTGCGTTTTAAACGGTTAATGTTTTATTGAAAAGATTAATAATAATTTTGTTTCAGGTTAGGAAACGAGACACACAAGTCAAAGCAAGTACAAAAATCAAAACCTGTCTGGCGCGAGAGATTTAACTTATTTCTTTACGAAGATAATTCATTAGAGATAACCGTATGGCACAAGGCGAAACAAAAAAGCTTCGTGGGACGGTGAGTTGTAATTAAAAATTAATTTACGTGGAGATGTGTTGACGCCATCGTGTAACGTTGATGTCTTTTGTAGGCAGCCATCTTGTTTTTTCACCGTTCAAGAATAACCATATTTTTTACAAGGAAACTTAAATTTTTTGGATTGTATTGTTTCCTGAATTAGAACATAATTATAGTGTATGTGAAGATTTGAATTAATTTACTAAAACATGAATAGTAATTATTACCCGATAACCGCAAAACGAAGAGTTATGTTTTTGTAAGCCAATATTGTGAAACAATGATAACATTTTTATTTTTAATTAACGGGTCGTGTTCGGTTCCATTATGTTCGGACGGTTACCAACATGTTCCTTAAATCAAATATTCGGAACCATGTCTATAGTTTACGCGAATAGTACACATTTAAATAAAACACTTTAACGGTTTAAAACAAGATATATAATGAAACACTTTAATGGTTTATAACGCGGGGAGACTCCCCGTGACCACGGCTGCTGCAAAGCATCCGAAACGTCGGGCCGAAGTTAAATTTCATTTTCAAACAAGGTTAACTAATATAATGCGTTTTAAACCGTTAAAGTGTTTTATTTAAATATTCTGAACCATGTTAGACTTCGTCTGCTAGTAATGTCGAAATTTTATTCGGGTCACGAACCCTCGGCCACACATGAAAAAGCGGTAAAGTGTATCACGTTACGTTACATCCTGCTGATTTATGAATGCCCACAGCCGAAAAAGGTTGACAACGTATCTTGTTAAGGTGTTATATGGCTGGGGAATTAAACCCTCTATCAAGTGAAACTGTGAATGTCTGTCTGTCCTTTTTCAGACTCCTTTGTGCAGTTGGTATTTAAATCGTAGTCGAGACTAACTTTACTACTTTCCACAGATGCATCATTGATCTATCGCAGATCGAAAAAGAGAAGACTCAAGAGCTGTGGCAGGAGTTGGAGTGTGGGTACGGCTCTCTTCACCTGTTGATCACACTGAGTGGTACAGACAGGAGCATCCCCGTTGACAGTATTCCCACATCTAACGGTGTTCGGCACGAAGCGCCAACAGATGATAAATTTGTAAGTTTGATTTTTTCAGTTGCTACTTACACTTAGTCCCCTATATTCGATATTCCCTTATATACTTATGCAGAAGGCGTGTGTCATCGTTGTGGGAACTATGGTCATTTCGTGACCAAAGTTTTGTTTAAATAAAACACTTTTAACGGTTTGACACGCGAGATATTATAGGTAACGGTTATAAATTTATTTAACTTTGGCTTGACGATTTGGGTTTTAATGTTTTATTGTAGCGTTTAATATATTGAGCAGATTTTAATGAATGACATTTCAAATGATTGGTAATAATGACACCAGTACACGACGAACTATACGACATACTTTAAAAATCCCATTGATTGTGCCAATGACATGTGTTTACGGAGAATCGGAAGAGGAACCATTGAGAATCGGAAAGCCATTAAATTAAGAATAAGACAAAGAAAACTTTATTATTTTTTTTCATGTTAATGCACATGAAAGCATCGATTTCTTTTTTCAATTTGTTATCGATTTTAAATTATAAGAAGAAGACTTTAAATATCAGAAATTACGTTAAATTCACTTTGTCATAAATGATAGAATTAAGAAAATCAACAATGAAGCTTGGTCTTTCAAATTTGTAAATTTAAAGTTTAACTAATAGGTATATCGCGTTTTAAACCGTTAAAGTGTTTTATTTAAATGTGTACTACTTACGTAAACTATAGACAGTATTTAAGGTATTTGTCTATAAATCCTATATTTTATGTAACACGGATTTCCTAATTATTATAGTTAAGTAGAGATCAATGGAAATTTTGTTTGCAAAACTCGACTACATACAAATTTGAAAGACCAAGCTTCATTGTTGATTTTCTCAATTCTATCATTTATTACAAACCTTAACTATACCTTTATATACAAATTATTGTGTTTAAAACACAAACAAAGGTTTTCAACGTTCTCGATTTCCTTAACGGTTTTAATCGTTTTTTTTTCCTTTTTATAGATGAATCGTGACCTTTGGTTTTGTGATCGAAGTTTTAACGTTAACCTGTCCTTGTCGTACTTACAAGGCTTGTGCAGTTTCCTTAATGTAATTTAAACGAATTCTGAGAATTCTGAAAATAATTTTGGCATATAGCTTTAGTTCATAGTCTGGTACCGAAGTGAACTTTTATCGGATATATTATAAAATGTGCAAAATTTTAAATTTATTATTGGTAAGCGCGTAATTTTTAATCTATAGACAAAACGCGAGAAATAATATTTGCGTTAATTTACACAAGTAGTACACGTTTATTAACTGTTTATAACGCTAAATATAGATTTCGTTTTAGGAAACTAACGAAGGTTAAAGTCAAATATGGTTCACTACCGTAATATTAACATTGTTTTGTAATATTATTAGCCAGATAAATTTACTAGTGATGGCCAAGTATGCTTTGAACCGAATCGGAGCATTTAGTTCAAATGATCTCTTGAATGGATCTCATTTTAGCTCATGAACCAAGATTTTATCATCAACCAATTAATTTTGAGCTAAAACAACAAATCCGTCTCTTTTAACTAAGATACTTATAAACTAATTATTACGTCGAACATTCTATTACTCAAGACTTGTGCTTTCCGCCTACTTTAAGGACAAAGCATTGCCTTGAATATATAACAATTACATAAGCAGTTCCTTATTGTATACTAATTTTATCATATAACAAAAAAACATTATAGAGTGATAAACATAACTTCCGTTTTTCGTTAAACTATTTTCGACCGGATGCAGAAGTTCGGTTTAAGTTGCCGAACCGAATATAAACCATTAATTCAAATTCAAAATAAATAAATTAAATATATAACCACACACAAACATAAAATTTTAAAACAAATTGCTTAACGGTACAAAAAAATAATAATTAAAGACTTTTTTTGTTGTCCATCCCTAACTGTTATCATAACCGGGTCAACCTAATAACGTTTTAGGTAAAATAGCACAATATAACATGTAATACTTAATACCCGGATTCTTTGTACAGCTATCAAGGAACACTATACGGATAATATAAGTATTCTTCAGACCGACAATATTTACAATGTACAACTTCACAAAATCTTGTTATTGAATAATTAACATGAACGTCCACTTATTCTCAACAATTGCTCGCAAAAAATTGTTGAAGACATTAAATATACTCGACTTGTTCTCATGTAATTTTAACAAAATAATGATTTCAAACCTTTTTTGCGAACGATTTTTCTGTGAAGCGAGAAGGTCGTGGTAATTGGTTAGCCGACTGCGCAAGACGGTATGTCATGTGTGTCAAAGATTGTACCCGTTAGATTGTCATGAATCTTGTCAGATTATAAATATTGACAGGTCATAAGCGGTTAGAAAGTTGAATAATATTAATCCGAATATGACGAATGGATTCTTGTAAGATACGGTTGAGTTGAAGTGGATTTTATAATTTCAAAAACAAAAATTTAAGCTACACATTGCATAATCTATACTAATACAGGTGCAAAGTGATTTTCTTTTAAACACAATATAGTGTATTTTTTCATACTTGGCATTGTTAGTAAACAAATACACAATCTACAGGAAATCGTGATTTTCTCTCACAAGTTTTACATTAGTTATTGATGCACACTGAAAACACTTTGAGACACTGGATTATATATAATAATCTATAAATAATAAGATACTTCTTTAACCCTATATCACCTGTGGCAATGACTACACTCAATAAAAGGGCATCACTAAATCTCTATGGTTTGTAATCGGCCATATTTTTTGTGCTCTTTTGCCAAGTTAGAAAAAATACACTATAGTCTTTTACAGCCATCTTCTTTTGTGGTTTTTCAAGCCGTTGGGTGTCAAGTTAGGTGAAGTAGATGAAATCTCCTCGTCTCCCGTGTCTTTGGTTAATTGTCTCAATTGTTTTCAGTTATGGTACCGTCTTGACAATAGTTGGAGCGAGGTGGGCCAGTTATCATTAACATTGCACGGCGCCAAGGGACTGAGCGCTTTGAACTTCAGCGGGAACGTAAATGCATATTGTATTATAGAATTGGACAACGCAAGAGTACAAACACACACGATACGAGGCACGTCAGATCCTAGCTGGGATAAGAGCTTTGTTTTGTAAGTACAGCTTTCACAGTTTTAATGCTCTTTTTAAATATGCTTATGCAATTAGTTAACAGAACTCGTAAAAGCTATTTATTATTTATTCATATTTTGCGAACAATGGTTAACGAAGTCAAAAAAATTTCGACCTCAACGACCGGCCTTGTAATTACTTGTAGATCTCTTCTGGACAAGATGTAAAGAATAAAAAAGTTGGGAGAAAGTACAAAATTACAGTATAAATGAGGCTGCTGGAGTTGCCCTAATAAAAAAAACTTAGGTGAAAATGAATTTGTTTATCTGTGTAAGAATTATGTTAACAATATTCGGTCACTGTGCACTTGTAAATTATAACCTTTTTAGACTATACAAATATACTACTATATAAAAACTCAAGTCATAAAACTGCAGTTAGGCTACTCTGCCTTTAGCTGCCTCATATTTGCTCTAAATACCGAAGGATTGGATTACGAATTAAATTTTTTGTATAGCTAAAACTTGACCAATACATGTATTTCTGAACGTTTTACTTTTTTACAATTCTTATTTGTCTACAATAAAGATAGTTACGAAAACAATGAAAGGTTTTGGAGCATTGTCCACGAAACTTCTTGCACACCTATTCATTTGAAACAATGAAAAAATAACCTCGTTGTCAGAGGATGAGCTAATTCATTTCAAAATCAACAAAAAGACAATAAGGTTTGACCCACAAAAAATGATAATGACGTGATGAAAATAGTCGAATGTCGGGTAGGGTTCAATAATAATTGAGTTGCTAAAGGCAGAGTGGCCTAATAACAAAAAAAAACATGATTATCAATAGGGAGTAAAATAAATATGCCCAATTAACCTAGGCGAAAATGAATTTTTACTCTTATTTGTGTAAAAATTATGTAAACAATTTTTAATACTGTGCTCTTATAGATTAACATTTAAGACTAAGAAATTATAAATAACTCAAGTCATAAAACTGCAGTTAGGCTACTCTGCCTCTAGCGGCCTCAATTTACCTAATATTTTGGTGCAATTTTTAGTTCTATAAACGATATCACGTCAACGATAGATATCGCTGTATATGAGGAATCGTTAATTCAGTCCATGAAAGGAGAGATGCTGGGGAAAATATCTATACCACTGCTGAGAATCAACAACAACGAGAAAAAGTGGTACGCGTTGAAGGATAGATCGAAAAAGAGTGGCGCCCGAGGAAACTGTCCGAGGGTACTTTTGGAAATGTCCATAGTATGGAACCCGGTTAGTGCACGAAAATCACACCTTCGTCCTGAGTCTGTTAAGAAACAAACTAGTCACATGTCATCTTTAAAAAATATATACAAAGCAAGTTAAGCAAATCTTTGCTAATATTATAAAGCTGAAGTAGTTTGTTTGTTTGAAAGCGCTAATCTCAGAAACTACTGCTCCGATTTGAAGAATTAGTTTTTACGTTGGTTAGATGATTTATCGAGGAACGCTTTTGATTATAGAACATTGGGCTGCGATCCATAGGAGCCAGGCAACAGCTATATTTTATTAACCGTAAAATGTGTTTTGATGCCTAAAATATTTCACGCGGCCGAAGTCGTGGGCAAAGCTAGCGAACAATAACAAGCAATCGTTCACATAGTAGCAAAATATTACAAGCCAAGCCACCATGCCATTTTGAAAAGCATAAAGCCCCTGGTTATAATTCAATCTAATTTTATCCCAAGAACTTATCGTCATATGACACATACACACATAACGCTGGTGTATTCTCTCAAGTTCTTATATTGTTTAGTATATAAGCTCTTACCAATAAAATGATAATTAGTACATACAAGTTTTAAAAAAGAGCTTGCGTCGAGGATGGGCTGGTGATTTATATTACAGGTTGTTAAACCTGTCGCAGGCACCACGCGTTTACAATGTTAAATGGACAAGAAATTGTTTGTAAATGTCATTAGCTTAAATAAAACTTAAGTACTGTCTATAGTTTAAGCGAGTAGTACACATTTAAATAAAACACTTTAACGGTTTACAATGCGATATATTAATCTTATTTAAAAATAAATTTTAACTTCGGCCCGAAGTTTCGGACGCTTTGAAGCACCTGTGGTCACGGGGAGACTAAAGATGGAGGATGTCTCTGACGTCAAAGTAAAAAATTGCTACGCTAGCGCCATCTGTTCCGTCGAACGTTTGGCGAAACTGGCCGGGTCCTTACAGAATTGACTAACGGTGTCTTCGCGTTTTCCGGTATGCTGTTTATTGGGATCCATCTTTAGTCTCCCCGTGACAACGGCTGCTGCAAAGCATCCGAAACGTCGGGCCGTAATTAAACATTTTCAAATAGATTTAACTAATTTATATCGCGTTTTTAACCGTTAAAAAGTTTTATTTATTTAAATAAAACAGTACGGCTAGTGTTTTATTTAAATGTGTACTACTCGCGTAAACTACAGACAGTGTGTAATGTCATTAGTTGTGTGTGCTAAATAAATTGTTATCATTACATGTATTTTCGTTTACAGATAAAAGCATCAATGCGTTTACTTCAGCCTAAAGAAACGAAATACATACAAAAACCGCCTAAATTCGATATTCCACTTATTTATAACAATTTAATATTTATAAAGCACATATTCAAAGTGTTTCAAACGGGAAACGATCATTTCAAGTAAGTTATTTTTTATGATAGAAAAGGACAGACATAGCATGAGGTTAATTTAGTAAACAAGACCTATTTTGCATTTGGTTATTCGGAAATCCAGAAATCAAACCGAAACGTGAGTAAACTTCACGGGTTTTTCATCTGTGGACGGTGGTACCTATTGAATATCCAGATTTCCAGACGAACTTCAAGATGTTTCGAAAATTGTAAGACCAGAAACATTTTGGACCCTTTGGGGATCGAATCCACGACACGTTTATTATTAACCGTACATAGCTGCCATTACAATGAGCCGGCCAAAAGTTATCTATTATTTATATTTTCTGTAATATCAGAAGTATTTAATTTATTCATGTTTTCAGACGAGTATTCGAATGGGAAAACCAAGAGCTGTCTGCGCTTGCGCTTGGTGGTTGGCTGATATTTTGGTATTTCTTCCGACTGTGGTTGACGCCAATGTTACTACTTCTTCCTTTTATCCACTACTGGCTGGTACAAAGAAGTAAGTTTCTTGTAGTACAGATATTACGAGTGTACATAACATTCGTGGCGTTGTCGTAAGACCGTTGCTTGTTGCTTTAAGAGTATCAGTCTCTGGGTTGAAAACTTTATACTTTTCATACTTTATACGGTTCATGTCCTGCCCGAGTCGAAATTTTTTTCAATTTATTTTCGATTTTTAAATTAAATAGTGCCTCCATGTGCAAAATATTAATGTTTTCAAACGTTATAACTTTGTAATTTCATCTTCAATGATTTCTTAAGCTGCAAAGCATAAGACATTGAACCTTAGTACGCAAGTGTTAAGGTTGAAATTACACTGCGCGAGAGGTGCATGTATCAATAAGTTGAAAAAATTCGACGATGAGGTGTAGGACTCGGTAGCTCAATTGGTAGAGCTACAGCACGGAAAGCTGACGAAGCCGGTTCAAGTCCTGCCCGAGTCGAAAAATTTTTTTCAATTTATTTTCGATTTTTAAATTATATAGTGCCTTCATGTGCAATAACATGTGAAAAATATTAATGTTTTTAATTTATTTTTTCAATCTAAAATTTTCATTAATTATACATACACACGTTATCTTTTTACTTGTATTACTAGAAAATTAAATAAAAATGTTTCGCAGTTCCCTTATCCGTAATTGTTATTGTCACAGATAATACACAAGTTCCGGTCTGTCAGTCCGACGACGATGATTCAGACGAGGAGACAGAAGCACAAAAGGTAATTAACATAGAATAATTAATCACCGCTCGTTTTAAGTAGATACATTGACTGACTGCAATTCTTAAATAAATTAATGTTAAGCGCATTGTCTCATGTAAGTAGGTAGACGGCAAAGTTCAGAAATAGAATAATTACTACGAAAATAGGACTATTGTGTGGTTACTGGTATAATGGTAGCATAATGATTATACATTCTTGCTAATAATCAACTGGTCGAGGGTTCGCCATCGAATCCAACATCTAATATTTTTTTCTGAAATATGGACGTCGTTTGGAAATCTGGATATTAAATGGATGGTAGGAATTTCGATTTTCCGTCCACGATGAAAAAGTCGTCGAGTTTATCCGCCTTTCAGTTTCAGTAAGCAGAGCAATGCTTGTCTGTCTATTCGCTAACTTAAAAAGGAGAAAAAAAATTGGATGTAATATAATATAATATTGCTCGCCTAAACTTGAACATACACACACCCCTACAGATAAATGTACAATACCATACCAATTAAATTCTTTTCTGAAATTGTCTTTGGGTAATCAATTGTCTCATTTGGGTAATTTTTATACATTATCAATCAAATAATTAAAATAAACAAAGTGAAGAGAATAGAAAGTCATGTCACCCAATGGAATATTCCTTAATTAAAATAAATTAACTTAAACTTGAATTAAGTTTAATTGTTTTATTAACCCGACGATGGCTAAGCCAAAAAGAATTATGATTATGTTATCTATGTATGTGTTTTCCGCTCTAGCGCTTAAAACGATTGAATTAAACGATGTTTTTGATTATTAGCAATACTATTTTAAATTTAATATTGAACAAAGGAAATTATAGAAATCGTCTTTCCGTGACTTTAAAACTTGTATAATAAAAGTTATACGGTACTGTACTGTACGGTACGGTTGTGTACGTAGTTAATAAGATTTTAGTTTTATAAACTGTTTTGTTTCAGGATGACAAAAGTATAAAGACGAGAATAAGCGAGTTACAAGATCTCACAATTACTATTAAGAATGGAATCGATTATATTGTGTCTCTCCTTGAAAGACTATACAAGTAAGTTTTTTGTGTAGTGTGTATAGTTGTGTTTTAACTCAATCTAAAGTCAAAAGCTAAATACTGACTTTGTCAAAGTATGTCCAAACTATCTTTTAAAGTAAAATCCATTTTCCCCATGGGGCATGGGGCGAACACATTTCTGTTTGTGTCCCTGATCGGTGCTTCAGCGAAACCATCTAGTGTTTCCCCAGGATTCGAACCCCGGACATCGCGCTTAACGCAATGTTAAGACATGTTAAACCATTTAGCTAGAGGCGGTGAAATCTTAAACTGTGGAGCCAAGTATGGATTTCTATTTGGATGGATTAGATTAACCGTTTTAGATATGAAAAGATTAATAAGAAAAAAGCTTAAGTGTTCATGAGCTTAAGCTTTTTTTTGAGCATTAAGCTAAAAGGAAAAAACTTCTAATAACACGCGCTGTCAAAAGTTTTATAAGAATAAAAGGAGAATATACGTTATGATAAGTTTCCGGGCTAGACTTCAGTGCTGCCGCCTCGCGGAATATCAGAAAACCCTATCATTACGTACTCGGGTTAAACTTCGCTATTTGTTTCAGCTTGGTGAATTTCAGCGTACCATATTTGAGCTACATATTTATGCTCGCACTAATAGGAGCGTCCATCGCGTTCTACTTGATACCAGCTAATTATTTATTCATGGCATTTGGTAATATATTTAAAGTTATTTAATTTAATGATTCAAAACAAACAGCTTAGCACGAAGGAGAGGGACAAAAGTTTTTTCTCTTAAAATATTTGTTTAGAAGTGTGCTTTAAAACGTTTACCCATGTAATATTCCAAGTTTCAAGTGATTCGATCTGTAGTGGGATCCTACATGTTTTTAAATAATTTATATTTTTTCTGAAACATGTTAGACTTCGTTTGGAAAATTTGGATATTAACTGGGTGTTATATCTAAAATTTCGTACCACGCATTTATGTTCTAACAAATGTTATATATTTGATACAGGCATTTACAAGTTCGGGCGAAAATTCCTTAACCCAGAAAGAGTTCCAAACAACGATATTTTGGACTTCATATCAAGGGTTCCGGACAACCAAATGTTGGTATGTAACTATTTCTATTCTATTTGTTTGAACTAACTATATTTTGGTGGAAAGAAGAGTACCGGCTAGTTATTTCCCAGTTCTTCTCACTTCTACGCCCTTAATTTGAAACGTAAATTGTGACTATTTTGCTTTATTGATGATTATATTTTATTCTATGATTTTAATTATCTGTACGCAAGTATCAACGCATACAATATTTCACTTGCTTTACAAATGATTTTGAGCACATACACTCAGGTCGTACTGAAAATTGACAAATATATATCGCGTTTTAAACAGTTAAAATAAATTGTTTATTTTTATTTTATTTCACCAATAAGCCTATTAAAAATATACTGTGCTTGTATGTATCATCTTTTCTTATATACAGAAACAGTGGCGAGAGCTGAAAGTGCCTGAAGTCAGCGAGGGTCAACCAGATTCTATGAAGAGAAGATAGTACAACTGTACAACTATACTCTGTGTGCATTTATATGCGTTTAATCTACATCTTGTAGTGCCATAGATGGTAGAGGAGCTGACACCTCGGTGTTTTCGGCAACGGTGAAGAAGCATGAGGAAGTAGTGTCAAGCTAAAACGGTGCTAAACATGCTAAAGTTCTCAATAGCTTACATTTACGAGTACAGCGTAGTGTCTTGTAGCGGTACAACTGTTGATATAAGTTGAGAAAACAAGCTCATACATTGCATTTGTATTAATTTTATAAATATAAATATTAATTTTTTTTAATCAGGACTCGTATCCGCAGCACTATAATTGCCTGTTGAGCTATATTTTGCCTACATTCGAAATTGACATATTAAATTTCGACATCGTAATTTATGATGATAACGATTTAAAAGTGCGTTTTGACGTGTGAAAATTATTTATAACGCATTTTTGTTGCTCAATTAACTATTAAAAAGATGCCGACTCTATTTATGTAGTAAACTTGTGATTGTAGATTATTAAGATCTAACTACTTAAGTTAGTTTTAAGTATAATGATGTTTGGCCTCCGTATATTAACTTATTTAAATTGTCACGCGCGGGACTTGAATTTCATATGAGACTGCTAGAGGCAGAACGGCCTAATAACAAAAAACATGACCTTCTCACTTCATGAACTTAGGCCAATTTGAATTTGTACTATTATCTGTGTAAGAGTTATGTTAACAATTTTCGGTCACGCTGCCATTGTAGATTAACATTTTTAGACTACGAAATTTAAAAAAACTCAAGTCATAAAATTGCGGTTAGGCTACTCTGCCTCTAACGGCCTCATATACACTGTGTCACTTGGCCTGTGTTATTTTAATCCTGAAAATGTATAAAAAATAATCGGAAGGTCATTTATTATGAACTGTAATAAAACTGGACCCGACATAAGTCACAAATTGTGTCAGACGTAATAATTGTATCATGGTTGATAAATAACAAAATAAGTTTCACACATGTGACTTTTATTATATCAATATAAAAATAATAAATTCAAAATCGATTTAAGGTAAATAAATTACGACATTGGCAGGACTTGAACCGGCTTCCAGAGCGTTTCGTGCTGTTGCTCTAACCAACGCTGCAAGCCCGTGTCGTATTTTTTTTCGATCTAAAATCGATTTTTAATTTATACAATGTGAAGAATGTTAAACTTTCCAAAGATATATATCATGTGATTATATTATGTTGTATGCGGAGGCCCTAAGAATATGCCTCAAATTGAGGTGCTGACAGATCTTGCCAGATATTTAGTATTCTCGTCTTCGTTCGGCTTCGGTACATGTAACTCCTTCCAATCTTTCTGTAAATTAAATTCATATTAATTCCGATAGTTATTAATCGTAGCTTTATTACTATTTCACGGATACAAACCAATATTGCGTCATCGGGTATTCTCGAGAAGAAGTCTAATAAATCATTATTTAAAACACGATTTGGGTTTATATATTTCCTTGTGAATTTCATTATACCTGTGAAATTTTAAAATCATTTTATCATGCTATCGTTCTCCTAGTATTTATATTTTAGACTTTAGGTAGAAATACATTTTTAACAAAATGACTAAGCCTTTATGTTTTTTACCAATGAACTTCAAAATATTTTAAAGTACGTTACGTAACGTACACGTACGTACGGGGTTTCCGTTAGGTAACGGAAACCCCGTTCTAATCTTTCCAACATAAACCTCTAAAGAGATTGATACTCACCAAATCCCATGAGAATATAATTAAACGGTATCACATATAGTCCCAAGGAGGCGACGGCCAAAATGCATATCGTTACGTAACTTATAAAAGGTACTTTAAAGGTTACTAAACTGAAAAGAAAAAAAGAATTAATTCAGGAGAAGTTCTTCAGAGCTTAGACATACCAAGCATATGTGCGGCTTTAACAGCCAGTTCCTAAATTGCTGATGGAAAACTAAGATCAACAGATGAGGCAAGTAGCATGTTGTTAGTATCCATGAAGTGTTTCCGAAGTTATAAATCCCGTGAAGGATTTCTCCAATTTATTTAGATGTTTATTTGTTAATCAAACGTCATCATAGCATGTGAAAAATATTAAAGTATTCAAAACTGTACTTTTTTTTTTGCAATTTACCGTGTCCTTATTTACAAGATATCTGTCCTATTAATTTAGTTATTATAAAATAAACTCTTACTTATAAACCCTTTCAGAATAGGAGGCGATCATTTCGATTCCTCTCGTCACTGTTATCGTAACTCGCTGCAGCTCGTTTATTTTCAGGCGACTGATTAGACCCTTATCGCTCTCGTCCTGAATCTAAAAATATAAATCCGTTAAAACAAATGAATAATTCAGGAAGCGGCCCTTATCTATATGAATCGTATTTAAATAACAATGATTACCATACACATTAATAATTACAATACGATGTTTATTCCTTATATAAAATTTATACTTCTATACGAGTATAGAATTCTAGCTGAAGAGTTTGTTGTGAGATTTTTTTTTTTGTGTTGATTAAAGCATTTATCTTGGAATGTTATAGGCTATAAAATATGTGTCACACACGGCTGTGACTAGTAGGAACAAAGAAACAGCGGAAAATGTGGAAAAAACGGGGAAAATTTATCATCTCTGTGGCTTTCTGATGTGTGAAGTGCGAAACGAATGTAAATATTGTCCGTGACAGTATATACCTATCTTTTAATATTAACTTGCAAGAACGACGGGAGTTGAACAAGAGGTTTGCAAAAACTAATTGGATGTCTAAAATAAATATTCTATGCGGACGAGGTCGCTGACACAGCTAGTATCAAATAGAAACGCTTTATAACCACATGAAATATCAAGATCTTTTAAAATAAAAAGTTAAAAGCCTACATGACTCTATTTACTACATTGAATTGTTTGCAAAAAGAGAATTACCTTGACGTTATTATTATTCATATCTACTTCTTCAGTTTGTGCAGCTTGCTCCTTTGCAGCAGCGACGTTATCTGAAACAAGAGTTCCATGATGAAGACAAGAAGAAGACGCGAAACAAACATGGGTCTCTTCATGGAAGGTGAAATATCTCTGCCATATATCTAACACATCATTGGTGTAACGGACGTATGGCTAATATGGTTGGGTTGGGTGGGTTATGGGTACGATCCTCACCAGATCCAACATTTATGTTAATTTATTTAGACGAAAATATTATTGTTATGGTGGTAGGAATATCGATATTATGTCCGTGTCACGAACGACCGTTCACAGATGAAAAAGGATTTCCGAATATCCAAAGCCAATAAAGGTTGTCTAAATGTTATATGACCATTACGTGAGCCCAATGCTGGCCTGTTCTCGTCTGTCATAGAAAAATCGAGCATTTAAATTCACTAACCGTAATGTCTATTCCAAATCCAGTACCAGAGGAAAGGTAGCAGCAAGAATAATGGTATCACCCATATCCGAATAAAATAACAGAATATAATCCAACCCATGAGGACAAAAAATGAAAACTCTTGGTCGTCCCATTCAAAGACACGCCTAAAAACATATAAAAACAGTAACTAAATAATATAGTAAGAAATTAAATTTGCGATTTAGTTGTAACACTAAGCCATTACCAGGTCAAGACCTAAAGAGCTGTAGTGCCATATATAGATAGAAGTAACTAATACAATTTATGGTAGACACTGGGATAGCTATAGTAGTGCCTGGTGGTGCAGTGTACCAGAGCCCTGGAGTTTAGAGGACTCTCAAATGTTTAATCTTGAAATAGATACGCGTAAAAGTAACTAAGACTGTTCTTGTGTCACACCTTTAATGATTTAACGCGAAATGTATCGGTTAACTAATTTACATTTTATTTTAACTACGGCCCGACGTTCGCTTCAACTACTTCGTTTTTCGTTTAAACCGTTAAGATTTTTTAAATGCTTATGAGCATAAAAAAGTCCCGCGCGTCTATTTTTATCAATTTTAATCGATTTCTAATTTAAATAAAGAATTCAATGCTTACTTATAAAACTCATTAAACTCCTGAAGTGCACGAAACACATTCGACACAAATACGACATTGCTGTAAAGTAGAGCTATGTCAAACTTTATTCCCTTCTTAACGATGTGCCTCTCTTCTTTAGCTTGGAATAGCTTAATCGATGCTTTTACCTGAAATCAAACAGCAATTAAACTGACCGATAATAATGTCACTAATGTTAACTAATACTTAAACTTGTGTTTAGATATAAATAAAACACTTTTAACGGTTTTAAACGCGAAATCTATTAGTTATGTTATTTACAATTTATTCTACGGCCCTACGTTTCGAATGCTCTGCACCAGCCGTGGTGACTGTAGCTAAATTAATATTTTTCGCGTTTTAAACCGTTAACATTGCTTTACTTAAATGTGCACTACTCGCATAAGCTACAGTGTGATCTTAGCATATGTTTACATTAACGGTCGATCAACTTTAATCGATATGTAATTGTAATTGATAAATACATTTTCACTTCAGTTATTCAAAGTAACGATTATTAATATCAATTTTACAATAATAGCATTTAATCTTGAATAATTAAAAAATAATAATTTACATTGCGCGAGAGTTGCAAAAAACAATTCGTTGATACGGCTTTTTTATGATAGAGTACAGACAAACATAGGGTTCCCTTGATGTTAGGTGAAATAACCCCGGCCATATAACATCTAAGCAAAACACGCTGTCGAAATATTTCGACTTTGCATAATCGCGGAAACGGAATCGCGATTCACCGTTTTTCATCTGTAGACGGTGGTTCGTGACGCGGACGAAATTTTCGATATTCCTACCACCCGTCTATTTATTAATTAAATTAACAACAAAATATACGAGTATATACATGTTTTCTTTTAAAAATATCTTAATAATACAAGTTATGGAGTGCATTGGGCGGCCTTATCGCTATAGAGCGATCTCTTCCAGGCAACTTTTATATGCAGAAAGAAACACTTTGAACGTGAGTTTTAATTCGAGCCGAATTTACAAAGCCAAAATAGGCAGACAGCACATCTTATTTAGATGTTATATGGCTGGAATTCATTTTCCATCGAGTGTAGCCTATGCTTATCCTCCTCTATATAAAAAAAAACGGGTTCTAGTCGAGTTTTTTATATAAAATAGGTATTTATTACCATTATCCAAACAATACCAACTTATAGCGTTACTCGCATAAGATGCTTGGGTCGAGTATAATAATAATTAAAAATCAAAGTTAATCCATTGAGTAGTTTTTGCAGTTTATATTAATATTTGCTAAACATTAAATTTTGAATGAAATAGCAGATAACGATGTGAGATTCGTTTAACATTTTGTACCAAGAACGTAATAAAAAGGTGACTTATCCACTTTTTATACGCTTTACATGCAACTAGCTGAGTCAGTGACTTCGTCCGCGTAGAGTAGTCATTTTGGGCATCATACCGATTTGTTTTTGCAAACTTCCTCATCTTTATAGATTTGTTACCCACTACGTCGGTCGCGTACCAAAGATAATAATAATGTCCCACTGCTTTTTCCACATTTCCCGCTGTTTCCTCACTCCTATTAGTCACAGCGCGATGGTTTATAACCTACATCCTTACTTGATAAACACTCTAACTAACACAAAATTTCAAATTCGAACCAGTAGTTCCTGAGATTTGCTCGTTCAAATAAATAATCTCTTCAGCTTTATATATTAGTATAGATTAATTTGCGTTTTTCGAGTTTGTTTTATTACAATGAGCGTAGTGCAGGTAACTAGAATGGAATAAGTCTGGCGTTACCTGTATACATGTTATACTTACAGGATGAAACACCACTTTCATCTGGAGTAGCACTCTTGGAAAGTTCCCTCTAGCGCTGTTCCTTTTATTTCGGTCCTTCAGGGCATACCAGCGCATTTCGTCGTTCTCAATTCGCAACAAAGGAATCGATACTTTGCCTATCGACTCGTTAAGGAGGGTGTTAGCTATAGAGCTTTCGTATAACTTCAGGTCCAGAGTGGATGCTATGTCGTGGATGTTACTGAAAAAAACGCGAGTGATATATAAATAAGACACTTTAACGGTATAAAGCGATCGGGCCGTAGTTGAAATAATTTTAACTAATATATATATCGCGTTTTAAACCGTTAAAGTGTTTTATTTAAATATGTATCACTCGCGTAAACTACAGACAGCTTTTAACCCGAACGATGTCATGGTTCTAATTACGTGTATGATTCTTTAGGTGTGGTGTCTTCTATTAATTTTGATAACCCATATTGTGTAATTATAGATATAAGATAAAACCCAAAAATCAAAATAACATTATCTGTAGTCATGTATCGTCTATCCTTCAGATAAGAATTATTATTTGTCGCGTTAAATTACGGAAATAACATAAATATTGATTGAATATCATTACTAAATTTCCTTTACTGTTTCACGTTCGTGAAAACCTTTTTACATATAAGACTCTACCAGTCTTTCAATAGGGAGGCTGTTTTTCATAACCCGCGATTATCAAATTTTAAAGTTGAAATTAAGTAATATTTTTTTTTTTTATTAAAATTGTTTAATTGTTTTTTTTTATTTAGTTTGTATCTTGTAAGTTCATAATCACCTCACAAGCACTCTTCTTTGTTTCTTATTCATCTTGTTACGGATTTTATACAATTACTAATTCACTTCAATTTTTTGGTTGTCAAAGGTTATACCTATATATACTTGCTTAGTGTTTTATTTGACAGAGAATGCTCTGAATTAAATTTTGTTTTTAGTTTGTTATAATTAATATGTACATGTACCTTATATTTGTAAAAAAATATTTGAATTTCGTATCGTTTCTCTGTAAGCCATTAAAAGTTTATTATTTGATATATAACGCTATCTATATAAACGATAATGTTTAATATACTTACAATAAGTAGCATCTATTCCACGTGATTTCTCCGCTGGTTCCAGCTCTGTGTGTCTGCACCCTTTGGTTATCAACTTGAAGGGTACAGTAGGCGCTCGGTTTTGACCCTAAGCCCCTGGCACCAATAACTTTGACGTGTAGAATGCCTACTTCGTTTAAGTCCGTATCCACATTTGATATTTTCTAGAAACACATGAATGGAAAAAAAACATATTAAGTAATATGTTACTATCTACTGATAGTATTCAAAACGCATAACGTTAAGCGCAAAAGGGCCTGTGTTCGGATTCTAAGGAATCTGCCGTTTCAACGGGTGAACTACAGTAGATTAACTTGCAGAAACAAGAAAATTAACTCTACGTTTAATGGTAAATTTATTTTCCTTCTTCTTTTTCTATATCCCTCGCTAGGACATATTTTTTGTTTAATTTATTTTAAATCCATATAAACAGTGACACTAACTACATTACTGAAAAATACAATAAGACAATACAGTTACAATATAGGATAACATTAATCTACATTTAATTATAATTACTATTGACAATTACGTACCTATCTTTTTCACTTCAGAATGCTTTACGTCAACAAAATACATGTAATCTGAAACTCACCCCAACCCGAAGACATATTTTACAGTCAATAAAAAGTAAAAACTTACATATTTATCCTTCTGCTTATTAAAATTACACGTGCATTGGTTTTGGCCAACTGTTTGTATAGCACACTGTGTAATGGACAGATGAATTTTTCCAGGGCCTTCTCCAAGCTCCAGCCATAAGTCATGAGTGCGCTCTTTTTGATATTTCGCCAAGTCTACGACACAGCTGTTGATATTAAATATTATTATTAGCTTCCGCATCTACTAGTGCATCTATAGTTGTTATTTTGAAATTTGGTTTATTTTCCATTCATTTTATTTTGTCTTTTAGTTAAATAATAAACCGTGTTATGAAAAAAAACCATTCATAACGAACTTATACATCTAGAATATATTGCACATGTTCCAATGATCTGTTCAGTACGCTACTTTCTTTAGAAAATTTTAGGAAGGAGCCTAAAAGACCTTGCAATTATGAGGTGAACAACTTCATCCAGGTTATAATCGCTACTTTAGTAAAGGTTTTACGACCAGGTTGTCGGTAAAGCTGTACTGGAGCTCGTCTCATGAGAGACGAGAATTTGGACCAGGATGATGTGAAATGGAAAAATGTGTCATGTGGTCGTTGTGAACAGGATGACAAATTCTAGACTCAATATTATTATGTTTTACATGAAAACTCCTTTGTTATCAATGACGTCTTATAATCTAATATCCTCATTTAACAAGACACGAAGAATAAATTCGGACAATGCAGTAACGATTAAATTGTTATGTCAACAATAAGAGTAATCTAAAAACATAAACCATAGCTAAATTAAATATACACATATCGAAAGTAAACAGAAAGAGATTATTCATAATATGGTGCTAGAGGCAGAGTAGCGTAAAAAAACATGATTTTCAATAAGGACAAAAATAAACATGCACAGTGAAATAAGCTAAGATTAATTTGTACTATTATTTGTGTAAGAATTATTTTAATTTTCGGTCACTGCGCTCTTGTAAACCTTTTTGGTCATTATTGCAGTTAGGCTACTCTGCCTCTAGCAGCCCCATATTCTAATTGTATTAAATACCTGCCAAGTGAGGTTTTCTGGTTTCCTTTATCCCATAGAGAAATGTGAAGGATATTATCATGAAACAGGTGCATTTTAAAACTCTCACGCCATTCCGGATGTACTGTATTGGAAGAACTTTTTGATTTAAAGCTCTCTACTCCTAACCTGTTGGTGTATAAAGATTTGTAAAAACACAAAAACAAAATGAAGAAAATTGCAGCTCCTTTTTAAAAGACAACCAATAGTTATGACCGCGACCGTTATTCAGTTAAGCACGAGAAGGCTTGCGTTAAAATCCAACACATTGTATTTAAATCGACAAATATAAGAATCGCTTTGGTTTCAGTCTGTTGATTTCTGAATATACAAAGTCATAAGGATCGACAACGCATCCTTTTTATATATTTTATGACTGGGATTTTACTCCCTTTCATCCAAGAATTCATCGGTGAAACAGACACAGAAATATGTCTCCTCCCATTTATTACATGACGGATTCAACTCCCATGACTATCTATTAAACTACAGACAATAAAAACTATCAAACTGCGATCTATTCTTAAAATTCGTCGTTAACACATTTTATATAAATGCTGTAAAATATAATATTATCAACCAAATTTATATCCGAATATCTTGTTATGCAAGTATTAATTACTATTATTATCTAGACACAGATATGCAGTTGGATTAATTTATTTTAACTCCATCGCAATGAAAAATATTTTATTCGTGATATTAGAGTTTCTGAAATCTGTTTTAAGCAAGTAGTTACATTAAATAGATCACTTTTAACGTGTTTTAAAGCGATATACACGTTCATTATTGTTTTGTAGCAGCAAAAAAAATCATGTTTTTAACTAATATTGTGCGAGTTAACGCAAGATAAGAGAAATCTAAACATAACAATTAACATAGAATTATTTTACTGTTTTGTGCTATATTAGTACCCGCCAATTAGTACCTTACTTAGTTTTAGATATAGTGATATAACTTACCTCAACTTACAAAAAAGCCCTTTCGACATTCCATCATCCAGTAAATAAGATATATTCTTAGCCTCAATTAGTACTACTGACACTGCAGTTTTCCATTTTGCGTTCAAGGATTTCGATCTCTGTAATTTCTTTACGGACAAGGAAAATTCATTTTTTATTTTAAAATTCTACATACATAACAAACAATTGAAAATCGATTTATCATATACTCAATGATAAATCACTTATGAAATTAGATTAGGCTTCATAACGACCTACATTTAGTAAATAAGACTAGAATAAAATCTAAATCGAATCCTGGACAAGTTCGATGAATTGTACCTGGACGAAATAGGTACTTCTTGAAACAAAAGGATTAAGTCCTATTGTTTCAAGAAGTACCTATTTCACACAGATTCTAAAATTATTTCTTTTCTAACTGTAACTGGTTAAGACTCGATAAGATGTTTTTTTGTTTTTCATATTTTATCACCAGCCAGTACTTAAGAGATAGCAAATTTTTAACCACAGAAAATTTTACCTTTTCCTTATCTGTATCTAGTGATTGTAAAACTGAATCATGTTTGTTATTCTTAGATACGATGTTTATAAGTGAACTCGGTCGCCACCTAAGAAACAAATAGTTTTAATAAACAATTAAATGTAATTGGAAGAAGAAGAATTTAACAGACCTTCTGATACTTTTGGAATTATTTCGCAGAGTGACCGCGGTATCTGATGATGTGTCCATATTATTCATTTTATTACACCAATATCAACTATTTTATGTCCATTCCGAACGTGGTGTGTACACAAGAGAATTTTAAATCAAATGCAATGCTAGATCATCGTCAAGGCGCGTTTTATCTTATCAATATTAATTACCACATTAATACGATAACGTTATTTAGAAATTTTATCGGATATTTCATTTAAGTAATGGCAACCGTATAAAGTTTTACATATATGAAGACCTTACATAAAATAGTTATATAGGACCTATATGCAAATAAAATATTCTGGAGAATAAAGGAAAATACCTCATCCATTTTCATTCATTTGCTGTAGCGATATTTTCCTAGATATCGAACCCCGAATCTAAAGAATATGTATTCAAACATTAACTTAGATCGATAATCAACAGTAACTGAACGAATGAATTGTTATATAAAATTCTAATTATTCATACCACAATAAATAATATTGAACGATATTCGTAATCTACCGACCTATTTATAACTAACATTGAACTAAATAATGTTATTGTGAAACATTGGATATACAATATATTAATTTCGTAACCATTTATCAATTAATTATTATAACATATAAGTATACCAAGCACTTCTATGTATGTTTGTCTATACTTATTGTCTGTAAATTATTTATTTCACAAAAATTGTAATTTACTTTTTAAAAAGATAGGGAATAATGTTGATACGTAAAATTAAGGTTAAATTAAAATAGTGCTCGCTCTTTTAATGTTATTGTCGTTCTGACGGAAAAATTACTTCTATGTTAGGCAGAAAATATGTTATTTTGCATATATTATTAAGCGATTTGTTTTTCTTAGAATTCAGTTTAACGATAAATATAATCGAAAATTCTATTAATGATATAAGTATCGAAATTTATATTAATGATATAAGTAGATGGTTTTTCTTGATATTATTCGGAGGTATGTCTCACCGGTAGCCTAAGTTAACAAGAGTTTGCAAGGCATTTCAAATACAACCGGGAACAGACCTATAGAAGAACGAATAAATTTTCTTAATTAACATGCATTAAGCAAACATTAGTTCTACACAGCTTATTAAAAGTATAATCATAATAGATGTAACCTAGTTGAGCTACTCACCACCTGAGGCGTTTTTTAGTAATACCATATTTTTTTTATTTCCTAGGTTGTTGATGTTTTTGTAAAGTAACTTATATTTTCTTATTGTTACTAATATTGTATTTATTTAAATTTATAACATTATTTTGGTTTGTAAGGGTTAGTACAGATACAGAATAATAATTTTTAATCTGTCGCTAACGGTAGCGTCACTTGTTCTGTCAATGTCAAAAATGTTAACAATTATCGGACTTCAAATGACTACATGGTAGTTGGTTTATGGCGCTAGTATTCCTTATTTTATCATTTGTCTTTTTAATCATAATAAGGGTTTTAAATTCTGTATAAATATAGAGGTTATGTCTAGTTATTAGGAAGTTTTTAAAGATTGTGTTCAAAATGGATAAAAGGAAAGAAAGTTTATTTGGGACGCAAATGTGTCGGTTTTGTTTAACGCAAACAACGCCTTTGAAAAGTTTATTTGAAAGAAATCGTTCAAATAACGAGAGTACATCTATGAAATTTAAGGTTTTAGCGTGTCTGTCTTATGAGGTATGTTGAAATTAATAAACGTAATCGTTACAATTAATAACCCAAACACGGAGTGGACGCCATCAACAATTATTGTGATAATGCACCCAATCTAAAACATCACTTGCTGACTTCAGGAGTTTGTTCTATCTTCGTCATGACAACACGTAATTGTTCCCTCATTGCTGCACTCAATTCCTTATAAAAGTTAATCATTGAAATAAAACGAAAGAAGTAAAGAACCATTTATTGTGGCGCCATCTAGCATGCATTTTATTTGGTATATTCATAATTTATAACATTTTTAGGTCTTTCCTGCTGATAAAATGCCTCCTTACATTTGTGAACGGTGCAAGTTTTTTATGAATACATTTTATGAGTTCAAAAAAATTTGTAGACAATCTGAAGAGTATGTTCTCAAATTTGTTCGAAATGGAACACCTTTTGAACCTATGTCTTGGCCAAAAGCTCTTGCAAAGGTATCTTTTTACTTTTTACATAGCCTTTTGACATGAATTTGCGTGATTAAACATATTAATCAAATCTGTAATGAATCTAGGTATATGATAGTGCTAAGGATGTTGTGAAAACCATTGTTGAAGGAGGCACAGCCATCGAAGTGACCTCTCTAGATACTTCAGAAAGTGAAGATGAGGAAGCTAATATTTATAATATCAAGGTAAGATAAATAGGACACGTGTTTACCACACTATTTTGACCGGAGTTAAAAACCAAGACATCAACAATGGGTTACCAGCTATACTAAGACAACAAAAAACTATAAAGAATAAATAAATCAAATATATATTTTTTCTTATTAAAGTGTGAACCAGTGTATCAATTTCTTGTACTGAGAAGTTGCAGCAATTTACAACAACCTTATTTTCTTTATTTTTAGTTAGGTGATGATGAAGAAGGCAAAACAACTCAGATCAAAGTGGTCACATCTAATGATCTAGATGAGAAAAAGAAATTTAAAAAAGGTAAATCGAAGAGAATATATTTCTTTCTTATTATACTTTCTCTTTAAGTTATATCTGTTTGTATCTTTAAATTTAATTTATTTTGGTATTGTATGTTCATAGCTTTTGTTATTATTAGATATAGTTCTTATTTTTAATTTTTATTTTGCATGTAGGTTATATTTTAAGCTATTTTTGCATGAAATAGAAACCGCTTGAATAGTTTCAGATATTACAGGTTTTGTTTTGGCAAAAACATAGCATGGAGAATGAGTGTAGGTATGTGTTTTATTTTGACTATTGGCCTTTTTTAATTCTACTTGTTATAAGCATAAGTAATTTTTTACTTTCAATCACTTAAACTTACAATCAGAGGGAATGGAAAACATCAATGTCAACCAGATTTTGCTATGTATTTTTTTTTAATTCTAATCTTATTTTTAATAGAACTTATAATTATCATTACTTGCCCTTTTTTAAATGTATTTAATGCATATTAACAACTAATGACACTTGAAGTATTATATGACTTAGATGAGTCAATAGAGGACACAGAGTTGAGCCCAGGGAATAAGAATTGTTGGCCTTGTGATGACTGTCATCGTACATACCCTCTGGAACAGCTGCTAACTTTACATAAAATACGACACCACGATAGACAGAAGAGCATAGAGTGCGACTTGTGTGACTCGTAAGTATAAATTTCTTGACCCATATAGAACCAACTCTTTTCAATGGCTTTATCAAAGGAAATGGTTCCTGACCTTTTCACCAAGAAGAAATTATTATCAAGAGCCAATGTCAACAAAAAATAGAAGCATGTGACTGACAAATTTTTTACAGTGACATACATTTCAAAAATTCCAGTGAAGTATAATTTTCAGGAAATTCTTTACAAAATCAGATTTAAATATACACCAATTGCGTCATTCGGATGAAACTCCCTTTGAATGTGTCGCTTGTGGCTTGAAATTTAAGAGGCTCATACTGCTGAAACGACATGAAAGGGTAAATATAATATATTTTTTAATATGAACTTTGTTTAATAAATAATGAACCTACATAGCTGACCAAACGAAAAATGAAATATATAAATATAGAGAAGGCCTTACACCCCTACACTGGGCATAATGCAGTACCTTAGAGAATAATTTCTAAGCCATTGTCAAAGTCAAAAGGCTTAGGCTTCGGTATTCTACCAGACAGGATTCGAATTTAAGACACCATCACGTTCTATCATTAATCTTTAAAGACGGGTATCTAGAGTACTTTCAAAATGTAATTTTAGATAGTCCATGCGGATCTGCCCCAACACAGTTGTCCAAACTGTCCAGCTACATTTCTTTCTGAGGACGAATTAATGTTGCACCAACAAAAACATGCAAAGAAGAAGGATAGTATTTATGTATGCAAAACATGTGATAAGTCGTAAGTGTTTTTTTTTTTACTTGATACATTCAATCACCTCTATCATTTCTCACTTCACCATAACATGTAGTGTCATCTTTTAAACATCATCCTCCATAAAGTATTCTTAATTGGGTTAGCTTGTCCATTATACATAAATACAATAATTTTCAAATAAGTTGAAACAGTAAATATTAGTTAGTACAGAAGTTTTTCGTCTCTTTAGGTTTTGTAGTAATAAAGCTATAAAAAATGAATAAAGCTGTGATAAATAAATAAATACATTAAGAAGTCATCTCATGTTTTCAACTTAAATGTTGAGATATCTTAAGATATAAAAAAAGTACAAATTTACCAGTTCAGAGATATAAGGCTATATATAATAGTTCCAAAAAGATTAGTTTTCTTATACTAAAAATAAAACGTGATTTTTATCTATATTGTATGACCGGTTAAAAAATTTAAGAAATATTTTTTTGCTTGCTATATGAATATTTGAAAAATAAGGATTATTTCTTTATATTAATTGAACATGTATTAAATATTTTAAAATTTGAGCTACCGGCTTCTAAGTTTAATTACCGTCTGTGTCTTCAATTTCTTTGAGTAACAATGAACTCTTGTAGATCTACACAAATTAATCAGAAACTTTACACACACACATAATCAATAGCCACACAGCTTCACACACATGAATGCCTTTGGTTGTATGTATACATTGTCTTAACATACTGTACAAAATTTACAGATTCACAGTGAAAGCGACCCTTCTCAGACATATAGCTGTTCTGCATGAAAGGGAACCGGAGTACAAATGCGAGTATTGTCCTGAGCGTGAGTCGAACCAAAACAACTATATCTAAGAGTAGAATAAGAAGCTATGAACATACACTTACGAAAACATTTAGTAGACACAATACTTTTAGAAACTGATCTTCTAATATGACTTCTTGATTCTAAAGTATCTTGTCTACTTCAGTATTTAATGGCATTATTAATTTACATATTTTTTTAGGTTTTGGTTCCATGCAGAAGCTCTCCCGCCATCTGAAAACCCACGTGGGTGAGCGACCCTATCCTTGCAAGTTCTGTGACAAAGCCTTCGTTAAATCTCAACACTACACTAGGTTTGTAATATTTAGTTATTTTAATGGAATATTTTTAGTTTGTGGTGAACACGTTTTTTTGCCATCTAAATTATTTCGACTGTAGAAAAAAGTATATTGTAAGTGTGCTAGCATGTGGTATATATGACTAAAAGTGACTTTTTTAGTGACCCACTCGTAAAACAAAAAGAGTGTTAATAGAAATTTATGTATGCCACATGACATAAAAAAATTGGCACGAGAATTTTTAAATTTTCGTATTAATGGCATGAAGAAATTCGACGATACCATGTAGGACACGACTGCTCAATTGGTTAAAGCGGCACTACGGAACGCCTGTTCAAGTCTTACGTCGTAAAAAATTTTCAATCTGAATAGATGTTTTGATTTTAGACCCATATACCGGTTTAAAACGCGATATTTAGATTTTTAACTTCGGCCCGACCTTTCGGATGCTTTGCAGCAGCCGGTAGTCACAGGGATACGTCGGGTCGAAGTTAAAAATCGTTTTCAAATAAGTTTAACTAATATATCGCGTTTTAAACCGTTAAAGTGTTTCATTTTAATGTGTACTACTCGCATAAACTATAGACAGTATTTAGCATTTTTTTAATAACTACGGACTAACACATCTGAAAGATGTAGCAGCCGTTCCTCCATTACCACGTTAAGTTAAATATAAGTCAAGCTTTCTGCCACGAGAGCATTTTAAACATTTATACTGGCTATCGAACTTAGAACGTGCCGCTCTAACTAATTAAGATACGGTGTCATCGTAGAATTTTCAACTTATTGTCAACTAGCTGTGCCCGCGACTTCGTCCCCGTGACATAGTGAATTGGGGTAGAATTTTTAATTATTGAGGCTGTTTGTAATGTATATGTAAGGGCGCATTTAAGGCAGCCAATCTATGGACTCTCATTCCTACACTCACTCTCACTCCCACGCCCACGGTCAACCCCTACCTCTACTCCCACTCTTATTCCCAAAAAGCCAAAGAAGAGAGTTTCATTGTTCTAGCTTCAAAAACCAAGAATTTTCTTACAAACTTTCACCCCCCTTTTCGCAATAAAAAGCCTATGTCCTTTCTCAGGGCCTAGACCATCTGTATACCAAAATTCATTCAAATCCGTTCAGTAGTTTTGGCGTGAAAGAGTAACAGATAGACAGACTGAGATACTTTCGCATTTATAATATTAGTAAGGATAAAATAATAATTAATAATCTAAATAATGTTATTTACTATAGACACTTGCGTGTAAAACATCGGGAGGAAGTGCGCGGCACGATGAACACCAGCCAGACGGACGGCGAAGCTGAGTCGTACAGATGCGAACAGTGCGAGGAGACGTTCTCTACTCAGGACGAGCTCATCTTCCACTCGGCGATACACGCCACTCAGAACCTCACCTGCCCGCTGTGCCAGGAGAAATTCGACAACGTCGATGAAGTCACTACGCACATCAAATCCCATGTAAATGGTATGTTGTCATTTTTTTATTCGTTTTTATTAGCAATATATGGCTAATAAGTATATGTATAGTGTACTTTTTCCAACTTACCTAAAGATCACTACAAATATGGCCGATTTAAAACCATAGAGAATTGGTTATGCCCTTTTATGGAGTTATTGTACTCAACGTTTGTAACGCTCTTCAGCGATCGTGCATGAGTTGGACTTCTACCTTCTATTGTCGTTGATTTTGCTTACATGTAAATGTGAAACTAAAGGAATTTTAGTCTGTGCATTTTTGTAAATAATTTTTTTAGGATTTTTATTAATTTACCCATAAAATTGTGATTTTTACTAAGAGAGTCTAAGGTAGCTAATGAACTACCTTCTTAAATTCTCTTCACTCAAACACGTTGAGATACTGGATTAAATATCAAACTCATTAGTATAATATATAATCCAGTGTCTCAACGTGTTTTTAGTGTGAATCAATGTAAACCTTGTTAGAATTGTGTTTACCAAAAATGCCAAGTAAGAAAAAATAGACTACTTCAAATGGTTCACTTCAAACATTTCTACTTCAAATGTCAGCGTCGGCAAATCTGTGTTCTGCCTATTTCCAGGTACAACAGAAGCTGAGAGGTGTCTTTCCACATACATTTAATTTATTATTTATATTCGCATTTTTGTGTGTGGAATAAATGATTTGATTTTGAATAATCAAAGGGTCGACCGAGAATCGAGTGTTTGATCCCCGGGTTCACCATGTTTCTAATCAATTTATTTATTTTTATTTTTTGAGACTTCGTCTGAAAATCTGGATATAAAGTAGATAGTAGGAATATCGAAATTCAGTCCGGGTCACGAACCACCGTCCTTAGATAAAAAAGCTTTAGATTAAAACGGCTTTTAGTTTAATCGTGTTTCGTTTTCTATCGGTGAATTCCATGCTTCATAGTCTATCATAAAAAATTTGCATCTCAATGCAAAAGCATTTTCAGTCCCTCAGGACTCAATCCACTCTGATCTTTTTGTTACCTACCCACTTAAAACAATATCATCCGGTCACCATTACCGCAAAATATAGGGCCCCGGGTTTTAAACGCAATATATATTACTTTACTTGTTTTAACTACAGCCTCTACAGACATACTTCTGGTGATAATAGGTAAACTAGTATATTTTGGGTTTAAAACTGTTAAAAGGGCTTTATTCAAATTTACACTAAGTCTTTTAAAATCATCCTCGTTCTCTTCGTCAATAAACTTTTTTATATGTATTAAATTACACTCTTATTTTTTTTAAATATGAGGGTAGGTGACACTAACAAAGTTATTTAATTTTACGTCGTGTATTAACGGCGAGTTTTATTCGGCTGTAACACAGTGTTAAGCGCGTGTTCTTTGTTGTGTTTTTTTTTTCAGTTTGTAGTTTCCTTAATTTGCTGTTAAATTCCAGGTGTGGAGTTTATGTGTGAATTTTGCGAACTCGTGTTCACTACTAAGGAGAAGTACGAAAACCACATAATGTACGCACACGAAGAAGAAATCAACAATGTTCGTATAATCTCATGTATTATTCATAATTTACATACATGTTAAAACATTTATAAAATAAAAATCTTATATACGATGAGAAAAAAAAGAAGCCCGTTTCCCCCTCGTGGGGCATGGGGCAAACACATTTCTGTGTCCGTTTCACTGATCCGTTCTTTTAACGGGCAATTAGTTGATCAGACTGTGCCCTGCCTGACCGAAACAATTTTATGTTTCCCTGGGATTCGAATCCAGGACCTCTCGCGCTTAACGCAATGCTAGGCAATACGTTTAACCATTTGGCTACAGAGGCGGCCAAGAGAAAAATAATAATGTTTAAAAATCACGCAGGCTGGACTCGAATCCACGACCACGTTTTGTCGTCTCCAACCAACCGAGCTATAATAACCCGGTGTCAACTATTTATTTGTCTAAAATTTTCTATTAAATGCAATTGTCAAGATTTAATCATTTTAACTTTGTTATATTTATTGACCATCAGAACCAAGTTTCGTTACGAAGAAAAATACATAATAAATATTGATAAATACACAGGACTTGGGAGAAGGCGAGTCATCAATGGAAGCTGAAGGCGAAGACGAGGATGATAATGGCATACAAGGTGCGTGTTATAGAATCTTTCTTCAAATAAAACCCTTTTGACGGATTAAAACGCGAGACATATTATATAACTTGTATATATTTTATTACACTAATGGCGGCGAGGTTCTTGCCAATTCTTCTTCGTCCGTCTTGTGTTTAAACTTAATTGACGTTCACAAGTGTACCGATAAAAATATATATATTTTTTAATTTGGTTTGTTTTCTTGCAGTTAAGGAAGTTGGAGGTGACATGGTAATTGAAATAAATAAATCCCAAGTTGATAATTTAATGGTAAGACTGAACTGTAATAAAATAATTCTTAATTATTAAATTAGTGCTTAGTTTAAAACAAAAGTTAGAGACTAGAGGTTCTGGGTTTTAATTCGGGGTAAATAAGAAGTATTTTATTATGTACTTACCTGTACATAACATTGTCTAACAAAACACATTAAAAGCTTTAATATTTTTCACATGTAAATGCACATGATGGAATTATATAAATTAAAAATCTATTTAGGTAAAAAAAAGTCTGTTTAAATGGCATCCACAGCGTTCCGTACTGCTCTTGCGCAAAACGTACATATTATATCAATAGTTGCAAAAATTCGACATTGATGTGTGAGACGGCAACTCAATGGATTAGAGCCGCAGCACGGAACGTTGTGGATGCCGGTTCAACTCTCGCTCGTGTTGATTTCTTTTTCAATCTAAATAGTATGACGATAGAATTTTTTAATAGCTAGACCTTGTAATAAATATATTATTTTGACTGACAGGCGCCGCAAGATGCTGATTACGAGTATGAAGATAAACTAGACGACAGTTGTGGTCAAGGTAAGAGAAACAAACAAAAAAAAAATTGCTTGTAATTCATATTCAATGCAGTCAGACAAGGATAGGACTTCACTTGATGTAAGGTGAAATACGCCAGCCATATAAAATCTTGACTACATGAGAAACGGAATTTCGATACTCCTACCAACCATTCAATATGCAGAATTCCAGACGAAGTCCAACATGTTTCATAAAAATTATATTAATTGATTAGAAACTTTGGACCCGGTGAAGATCGGACTCATGTTGGCAACCCGTTGAATATTAGTCATATCGGTACCATTAAACCAACGAACCCGTCAAGTATTATTATAAACATTCACTCACAATGTGCCAATTCAAATTCTGCCCGTGTCGTTTTTTTTATATGTTAAAGTTTAAAATATTCAATTAATTAAAAAATATGTTCTCATATTTAAGATGATGAAGTCTCTGCTGCTGCAGAACCAAGTGCGGTTACTTCGCTTACCGCTGTTGAAATGGCGACATTGAAGCCGGTGTTAACGTCCAGGCCACAGCCAGAGAAGAAGTCACATATTACTGTGCTGTCACAACATGTGCTGCCCCCAACCTCTGGCAATATATTGGTGAAACAAGTGAAGGTAGCCAAACAAGCGAATGTTATCAAAAATGATAATTCTGAGGTCAGTAGATGTCTCAAATATAGTCTGTAGTGTACATTGAAATTAAAATATACTTTAACAGTTTAAAACACGAAATATAAGTTGACTTATTTTTAACTACGATGCGACGTTTCTGGTGTCTTGGAGTAGCCGTAGTCACTAAGAACTCGTCAATAAATCAACCAATATATTACTTCTTTAAAACCGTTCGAAGAGTTTCATTTGACGACCTTTTTAAAATTCTAACACCAACAAAATTGTACTTTATATATCTTCGAACGGTAAAAGTGGAAATAACTTAAATATATATTATTTTTAACCGTTTGTCGTTATCAATCGTTAGTGTTTAAATTGTAATGCCGCACATAGGGTCTTTTTTTGTAGTCAGCCTACAATCTATTTAATACATTGTACATTATATTTTACAGTCGGACATCATAAGACGTAAGAGCGAAGAAGTCAAACGCAAAATAGAGCCAGTGGTTGAAGCTGGTTAGTAACTATTTATGGTCTTAAAACTTGTTTTTTTTTTTCATATTTACATCTTGATTTCTCTATACACAGGGAAAACATTACTTCACAACTAGCTATGTCACGTTTATACAAATCTACTAACGTATTGCATTTTAAAATGTATTTTAATGGGCTCGCCGCTGTCCGCTGGTTTGATCAACACCGGGTCCAACATTTTCAAATCAATTTATAATTTATCATATCCTAAGCCAAAATGGACAGCATAGCTTGTTTTGATGTTATATGTATGGGGTATAAGTAATCAATTCTTTTTTTTTAATGACAAAATATGTTTATCACTATTCCAGAACCAAACAAAAAAGAAAAAATTACCAAAGTAGAAACGAGTAATACTGTAGGTTACAGCGATAAGTCTCTGCGCCTTCTTGAAAAGGAGCTGCAAGATCTGAAACGGGTGAGTCTCATTCAAATAGTAATAATTTGTCAAGATTATTAAAATATAAAAGTAGGGGCTTTGTCAGGTGTATTACGGTATCAGTGGTAGCCTATGATTGTATACTTTTATTTATACTGAATAGTCGATATCTAAATTTATATAAACAAACATACAAATAATATGTTCTCTATACATCATGAGACAGTCGAAAATGTTCATACATAGCCTAGATAAAAAGAAGACCAAAAACCTGATGAGACTGACGAGAGCGAACATCCGACTCATCATAGAAATTATAACAGGACATTGCCGTCTAAACAGACATCTTACAATGATAGGTATAGGTAGCGAACCCCTATGTCCGGAGTGCAGAGAAAGTGAGGAAACAAGCATCCATCTACTCACTGAATGCTCTGCATACTCGAGGCTAAGACAAATGCATATGGGCTCGGATGAAGTCACAGTAGAAGACATTAAAGAACCACAGATGGAAAAAATAATAAGATTCTGCAAGCAAACCGGAAGGTTTGAAGGGAACACGGGAAGAGTTGGATGACCCAAATCTCTGCAAGGAGGAAATGGGGAAATGGGTGAAATGGTCAGCGGACAACGTGGACTGATCACCCGTCCTGCCGAAGGTGTCCCCGATAGAAAATAATAATAATATGTTCTCTATACTAAGCCTATTTCTATTCAAATATTAAATAAAAGCCAAAGACACATAATTTTTCACGTATGAATTAGGCGGAGGGATTAGGGAGAGTTATAAATAAACCCCCAACCCCCACACATCCAAGTGTTTCGCATAATAAACAATATTTTTATATTTTACAGACAAACAGTCGTTCCGATGTTCCAAAAACGATGTCTTCAAAAAGCGACAATATTCCCAAAAACAAGCGCCCTCAATATTTCGCCCCAACGTCAAAAATTAGGTAAGTTAAATTTATGTGACCTCTCTGTATTTTCATTTTTATTCGTATTTAAATGCAATAATTGGTTAGGTCAATCGACGAGAAAAGACCAATAACGTACAAGTCACTATCGGTGGATAAAAAACAAGAGCGACGTGTCACGAAGGAGAATAAGGAGCCACAGAAGGAGGGGAAGAACGATGAGAGCATTCGAGAAGAGGAGAAGAAAGACAAAGAAGCACTGAAGGTGATATAAATGCCTGTAGTAGTAATAATCATACTATTATTTCAAAGTTTTGACTAATACAATTCCGGGGCAACGATAGATTGTTTCGGTCGGGCAGGGCGTAGAAGTTTAAACTGCCTGTAACCGATCTGTGAAAGAGAAATGTGTTTGCCCCATGCCCCACGGAGGATTTCACTAATTCCACAATTCCTTTCGATCAGAACGTAGTGAAGAACGGTGCAAGTGAAAAAGGCAACGACGAAGGTATTCGTCGGTCGACGCGTCCGTCTCGCGTCAAGGACTACGCTAAAATGGTCCGCGATCACTCGAAGGACGACTCCGATGGCGACGAGTATTCGGATACGGAAGAAGAAGAGGAATATAAAGAGATTCCTTCGGAGGTAACTAACTTTAGGCTTAGTATTGTTTGTGGGTTACGCGAGTTGTACATATTTAAATAAAACATTTTAACGGTTCAAAACGCGAAATAAATGAGGTAGGTCAATGATAAAAGAAAAGCAAATAGATATCACTAAAATTGTGCGGAAGCTAGATACATTATTATATACTCACAATAAAAAAGACAATGTATAAATTTAAAATGGTTTTTTTTTTACTAATAGGTTTTATTCTATTTTTTTAAAACGTCGTTTGATATAGTTTCTTCTTGTTCACATATTTTATTTTCTTACCATTTTTAAAGTACTAATTAATGAATTACTTTTAATAATTGTGGAAATTTGTAATTGACTAACTTTATTTCATTAGCTGTAAGTTTTTCTAAGATATATAAATAAATACATAAATGGTATCCAATTTTTGTTGATAAGTCATATAAAAAGACTGATTTTGACTTCTTGTTTTCTTAGACGCGGAAGCGGCGACCCAGTTTTAAACCAAAAACTCCAACAGTCGTTGCGCCTACGTCGACAAGTCCAGCGATTACGCCTACACCCAGAAAGAGGGGGCGACCACGCAAGGACGCCCACAAAGAAGTGTGAGTTTTCTTATCTGACTTTTCTTCTTTTTAAACTCAAATAAATATATAAGGGGGGGATTGTATACCTAAAGGCCAAATGTGTAAATGTTTAAGTATTCTTGTCGAAATTTTATTTGGAAAATAAATTTGTATTACATCAATTATATGCCGTATTGTATTTTAATTTAGCTATAGTTTTGATTATGTAATTTCAGACCGGAGAAAGTGAAAAAAGAAGAGAATATAAGTAGCCAAACGGCAAGTCAAGATCCTGAAGAGAAATCTGATACTGGAAGGAAGAGTGAAAAAATTCCACCATCAACTGTTTCGGTAACGAATTGTTAAACATATTTGTTCTCACATTAAATAAGTCGAGAAACCACTTCCTTTAGGCTGTTACTGTACAAGAGTGGTACATATTATACAAAAAATATTTAAAACACTAACTATATCAGTTTATTTCTCAAAAATCTCCGTGACTTGACTTGTATAACGGTTCCGGATGGTCAAGTCTTAGTTACGTTTTATAGCTCGCGTTTTAAACAGTTAAAAAGCTTTTGTTTGCAAGAATTTCTTTCTATCAGAATAGTACCAAATTGAAACATGACCAATGCTTAAGTAGTTTCTGTATTTTACGCTAGTAGTACATTGTAACGGTTTAAAAAGCAACATATCGTTAGGCTGTTAGTAAAATAAACTAAAAATAGATTTCACTAATATATTTCACGTTTTAAGCCGTTAAAATGTTTAACTTTAATTAATAAGGAGTATAACCAATATTGAATATTTTTTTAGACACCAATTAAATCTGAATCTACTACAAGTGATACGAAATCACCGAGTGATTTATCCCAATCTCCTACGAGGCGGGTTCAAACGTTAAAGAAGGTATGCTACTTGCATAAAGATTTTTAATAAAACTATTATAAATACAGGATACATATGTAACAGTAACTCCTAACCACAATCATGAGAATCCGCATCCCTTGTGTGATGTTGAATAAATATTTTGCCAATTATATTGTATTAATCTAAAAACAACATTTTCAATAAATAATAACTTTTTAAAAAATACATGTTTAATTATTAGTTTATGCTATCTATTTCTATGAATATTTACTACACAGGTTCAAATCAAGGGGTTGCCACCTGGAGTCAAACCGTTGCCTTTACCAGTACAGGCGAGATGTAAGTATTTACACATCTATAATACAAGTGACACTAATCTGTTTGTACAACATAATAGGGACTCATTTACGATACCATGCAAACCAATATAGCTTTAATTTTTTTACAGTAATCTTAATCACCTATGCATTTGTTATTAGAAGGCCTATCCAATAAAGACGTATGCATGTAGGCATGGGTTATATATTATTTTTATTTTTCTCTTAAATCGCCGGGGGATCAGTCAGAAAGAGAATTTATATGGCCCCTCTCTCAAGTCCCCTTTAGCATTTTGTTAGTTTCTTCCTCAGTTTACTTGTGACACAAAATAATGAAGCGAATCTGCTAAACAGACATGAATGGTTTCGAACCGCGGCGTTATTATCAATATTTAAATTATAAAAATGCTTGGGGTGTGGAGGAACCCGCTCTGACATGGAAAAATATGTAGTGCACTAAAAGTGAAATCAAGAATGTAAAATGAAACTTGGCGATAAAAGGAGTGACGGCGAGTTTATTGCCAGTTCTTTTCGCCCGTTCTACGCCCTTGATTTGAGAACTAGTAGTAAATGTATAGTCTTTAGTTTTAATTACCTAGCTACCAAAGAGGATAATTGTTTTCCGTATGAAGAAGAAGAGCAATACACATTCATTTTTTTTCAGCTCCAGCTGAAAGGTGTGAAATGCAGATTGGCAAGAAACTTGTGAAAGTCCAAAAAATCGTTGTGACCAAAGCTGACATGGAAGCAATGGCCAAGCAAGGTCTACTTGAGTTGAAGGTCGGTATACAACTATAGCATTATTCTTATTGTGAATAGGACAATAGATTAGGTGCAAATTTGGAATCCTGGGTAAAACTTTAGTTGGTAACCACAAGGTTTAAATTTTTCCAAGAACATCTTTAGTACCAATTCCCAGTCTAAGTAGGAGATGCAATGCTGTGCCTCGGAGGGACATTAGATTAGTGGAGTCTAAGCTGGCTCTCAAATGACGAAGGTGTTTCTTTTTGGCTTGAATTTACGGGCTCATTGGTCTAATAGTAGCAATGTTTGGCTAACAATCAACGTGTCGAGGCCTCTCTGTCCTCTATGAGAAAAATAAATATACTCACTTCACTATATAATATTTTTATTGTTTTGTTAAACAGGATGGCACCATGGTCTTGAGGCCCGGTGTGAAATTGCCCACACAACCCAGCGCACTAATCAAAGGTATGTTTTTCACTAATTTTAGTTCTACCAGATCAGTAGAGAGTGCCTGTGGGAGTATGGGGGGAGACTTAAATTAACAACGCCCAAAAGTGGGGAAGAGTTTTTGCTTATTGTTTTCATGGTTCAATGGTTAGATCATACCTTATTAAGGCTCGCGGGAGATCCTGCGTTCAAAATACGTGGAAAAAAATATTTTCAGTAATTAACTACTTTATTTGATAATAACAACGAACATGTACTAAGAACCGACTGAAGTTCAACATAAAAGTTAGTCTCCGTACTCGGTTTTGCGACTATTTATATACTTATTAATATGAATTGACTCCTTCCAGATGACAGTGTGGAAGCGTCTAAAAAAGAAAAACCAACTCCAACAAGGTGTGACATTGGAGCCGATTAAGTTATGTTATTATGTCTAGCCTTTAATAATTTTACCGCACTAGTAATAACTAGACTCTAATGAAGTTGTGTATGAAATAATAGTTTTTCATTAAAATACTAGACAATGAAATAATGATTTGTAAAACTTATATAGAATTCATTTAAGTGTCGTTTATTTAGGATTTGTGGATTATGTTATTAGTGCTTAAGATTTATTAAATGATCAATTTTAAAACGTGATGTACACAAATCAACTTACTATTGTACCTTTGTTTAAATATTTTGCATTTTATTTTTCTTTTTTCTTTGTAAAAGTGTTTGGTTGTCTTAACTTTGTAGGAACTTCACTTAAATCTTATTTTCTTTATTTCAAAATGTATTAAGCTGGAAATCTCTGTACAAATGTACTTTACACATGAATCGTTTGTTATAGAAACAGTAAAATTTTTATGATGCAATTTTTTTTTTCCTTTTATTATATCAACAAATGGTCACTTTAAACCCACTAAAAGTTAATAATACTTGCCAGCGGTTGAGAGACGAAGATACAAAATACTAAAAACTTATATTTCTACTCAAAGGAAACCGGCAAAATGAACAAAGAATTTTATTATTACAAGTTTTGCTAGGTTTATGGCATGGCTTACCAGATGTCAAGTAATTTGTTTTCAAATATGACATTACTATTAGCTTACTTATTTGCTACAAGAGGGTCTATACGTCCCCAGAATATTTCATCGATTTCTTAAACTTCCTTGTTCGTTACATGTTCCTACATTACCTAAAGTATTACACTTAACTACTTTTATATTTTCGTTGTTTTTTATTTTATTAATTATTTTCCTTCCACTTATCACTAGATGGCAGCGCCTCCTCTGATACACTCAGAAACTTTCACATAGATGGCGCTAGTACAGAAAAGGTCTTGTTTCCCGCTCAAACGAAGCTAGCACTTGGCGGCTCGTTCAAAATAACAATCAAAGTTCAAAACGACGTCGAAACGCGCGGCGGACTGCTGCAAAGTTGTATAATATTTTTGTTGTATTATTTAAATATAAACCAAAAAAATATAAACATCGAAAATAAAAACGCATCTAGTGCTGTGCTATAGTTTGGTGATTTAAAAAGGAATCTAGATCGCGTAAGTACCTTTATTTTTTATGACGAATGATATTTCCAATCATAAACACTGTTCATTGAAATAATAATGATTCAAAATATTTTATTTATTCCTTAAAAGTCACAAACATTTTGTATAAAATAGAATATATACACAGCAAGTATTATACAAAATCAACATGTATTTCTAAAATGTTCATTGCTTTTTTATCGTATTTTTCTTTTAGCTAACATTATTAAACAGTTCCCTAACAATGTATTCAATTGACAATCTGAAGACTTTGTTAATATCTCGATTAGTGTTAGAGTTATTTCTTGAGTGTGCTTATTAGTTAAACCAGGTACATTGATAAGATAAATAATTAAAACAATTGATTAAAAAGAACTCGCAGTTTAAATAAAAAGAAAGTTTTATAAAATGGTTTTAAAAGATTTGCAATTAATATTACATAAGTTACGTATATGTAGGCAAACGTTTGTCTAGCTAAAGAACGTGTTTACATTAGATTGGAAGTGATAAATTAATGAATAAATATTGTATCTACTATGTTCAAAACGTTGAGAATTTTATTCATACACATTTGACATCCATTTTTTAAATTAGATTGTGTATCACACGATAAGTGTACTTCAAGAACTGCAAACAAAGTTAAATGAATTCATTAAGTAATGTAAGCGCGGCTAGAAATAAATTAATTGGAAATGCTATTAGTAATATTGATATTATCATTTGAATCCATTAGGATTCAAATAGTCCCTTAACAGCAACGATCTATAAATCTTAGTTACAAATAATATATGTTTTTAATGTGGGTAATATCTAAAACAGAAATTCCTGGGCTGGATAAAACGTTCTTGTTTTAATATGAAATTGGCTTTGTTCGCACACGAAATTACTTTCGGCAGAATTTTCGATAATTCAGTATAATATTGTCTATAGTTTAGTACACATTTAAATAAAATACTTTGACGGTTTAAAACGCGATATATTAGTTAAACTTATTTGAAAATTATTTTTAGTCTCCCCGTGACCACAGCTGCTACAAAGCACCCGAAACGCCAAATATTTACCCATAACTTTCGCTATATTGAAAGATAGACGACACAAGATACAGTCGCGCACATTTTTTGAGATAATTTAAAGAAGAATCATATTTCCATACATGTGTCGTTATTTCCATATATCCCTATTATTACTTCGCTCCTATTGGTCGCAGCATAGTATAGTCTAAAACCTTCCTCGATAAATGCACTAACCAACCCTTTTTGCGTGAGTCCGACTCGCACTTAGCCAGTTTTACTACATGCGCGACATCGACTATAGACACTTTGTTTTTCTACTATTTTCTTGAATATTACAAGCTTTAGTAAAGAAAAGCACTATGTAATGCAAATGGTACTGAAAAGATACTACTGATAAATCCTTAATATCAGATATTTGACACAATAAAGTTGAACCTTGGTAACGATACGTCCATAAGCAATAATTGGGTGGGTATTTATTGCCCCGGATTACAAACACATGTAGATAACACGTTCGTCGTTACTATGTACTTGCTAACATCTGTAATGATATGACGATTGTAAAATACTGTCCTTACTGTCCTAATTTTTACCGGCTGACTTCTATTAGACTCGTTTATATCGTTTTTTGGATTTCGGAAGGTAGTTAAATAGACCATTAAGAATTGACATAACTAGAGAGTTTCATTATACACAAATTATTAAGAAAACAAAAAATACTAAAGCGAAATAAAATTTCGCTTGAAGACTGGCTATACCAAAAAACACTACCTGCCTTTCAATCGACGTACTGACGTCGATTGAAAGGCAGGTAAAAGGTACTATTGACTAGGTAAATGTTCTAGTACAATTTCCTAGTCAATACTATTTATTCCGAACCTTTCTTATGCGTGTCAGTATCGCGTCTTGCGCATAAAGTTGTCAAAACAAACTTAAAAATACAATTTCAACGGTAAATGCGTATTTTCAATTTAATGTAACTATGTCCTGACGTTTAGATGCCGTGGTGACGGGGTGACTAAATATGGAAGGTCAGGCTGTACATTAAATTAAAAATAAGTTACATTAACATTTCGCGTTTTAAACCGTTAAAATTCTTTAATTTAAATGTGTGCTACTCGTGTAAACTACACGCAATGCTTTCAAATAAGTTGACTAATATAATTATCCTTGTGTACCGTAGATGGATTTATTTTTATATAATACTTAAACCACAGACAATACACAACATTTATATTATAACAAGAATACAGATTGAAAATTATATGCCATTGTTTTGTTATGTGTCTAGCTTGTCTTAGAAACTTGGAACCGAAAATAGAACTTGTGATATTTATCTCTATAGAAACAGATACAATCAACTTTGTTTCCCAAATTACAGCCTTCACTTAATGTCTTTTTAATTGTTACCTTTCGCATATAAACAGAAATCTACGATTAAGTTTCATGGAATATAATGTATCTTTTTATGACACGTCACTTACTGCTCTGCCCTAACATATTACTAGCTATTACCCATGTCCTCGTCCATCCCGTCGTTCTTACGAGTCTTAAAAGGGAGATAACAGGTACTGAGATTTAATAAAAATTCATTTTTAGTAGCGCACGCGCACTATAATCTTTTACAATTTTTCACTGTTTCTGTGAATATAATCAAAAAATCTTTATCGATAAACGGTCTATCAAACTCACAAATAATTTTTAAATTCAAGCTAGTATTTCCTGAGATTAGCGCGTTCAAACAAACAAACTTTTCAGCTGTATGATATATATATAATATGTATTTAAATAGCACGTTTTAGCGGTTTGAAACGCGATATATTTTAGTTAAACTTGTTTGTAAGTAATTTTTAACTTTAATTAATTTATAACATTGGCATTTTAATTTTAAAAAGAAAGTAACTACGGCACAAAATTGTATGCCATGACAAACAAACGCTGGCCAAACGCCATAGAAAGCCTGGGCGCCGCCCAAGCGTAGAACGCAATATGTAAATAAAGCGGATTTCCGGTGACGGATATTAAACGAATCTTTTACCGTTACATGGGACCTTGAACCGAGGAATTAGCAGAAAGAAATGTTACTGCGACACGAATGAATTACAGCCGTCTCGATAAGACGATTATCGTCTATAAATTATGGAAAGGTTAGCGAAACCGCCCTCCTATTACTCGAAGAATTCTCTGTTTACGCGAGTAATGTATAAATTTAATTAAAATTTTAACTGTTTAAAACGTGAAAGAATAGGTTGTTTCCATAATTAACTCGAGTTGTACACATTGACTAAAACAAATTTTAACAGTTTTAAACGCGGAATAATAGTTATTTTCCGTAATCTAAGCGAGTTGTACACATTTATTAATACAAATTTTTACAGTTTAAAACGTGAAAGATTATTTTATCCGTAATTTATGTGACTTGTACACGTTAAATAAAAATAAATTTAACAATTTAAAACACAAAACAATTGTTTATTTATTCTGACAGAACGCGACATCCAAAATACTTTACAGCAACTGTGGTTTTGTGAAAATAGACTCTGTAGCTCGAGTTTAAGATAATACTTGCATCCACAACTACAGGGTCATAACAGTATCCTCTAACTACTGAGTTAGAGTCGTGGTTCGAATCCCGCCCCATCATACATTTTCCAATATAAATTTGTAATATAAGCTTTTTTATTAATTATATGCATGTATTGTGTTTATTCATAAGAAAAATGATTCAAGCGTATTGTCTGTCATTAAAAAATAGATATAAATGTGATGTCATGACAAAGCTGCAGGTGTTGGAATATTCACAGAAGTAATTATTTACTTGTTCTACATAATGTTAATCACATCCTACTTATTCATTGGTAACTGATGACTAAGTTATTTTTTTATTAAAATGATTACTGTTTATTAATACGAAAATCATATAGTAGGAAACTCCATTTATTATTTTAAAAAAAAATTAAATGGTTTATTTAAATGTGTACTACTCACGTAAACTATAGACAGTATTTAAGGATTTGATTGTTAATTATATTAAGATGTCGAAAAATATAGTATTTTATGTACTATATATATTATTACTATTAATACAGTTGGGCGAGACATTATTTGATTTAAATATAGAAGAATTAAGCCAAGATACTTGTTGAGAGGAAAATTTCACAATCACTGCCTTGATTTACTCATGACTCACCTCACCCCATACCAGCAACAAGGAAGGTAATTAAAATACCACCACCTGTGTCATATTGGGTAACTTTCAGAGAACCGCGTGGAACCGCAGAGAAGCCTTGGAGCGCCGGAAAGCTCGTTGAAATCTTATATGGAAACTCGATAGCATTTATTTTTTGCATATCTTTAACTTTACTAATCGTTAACGGGGTCAAACCCCGATTTAAATAATAAAACCTGATTTTACGTTAATATAAAGTGCTTGTATAAGTATGTATTTAATATTTTGACGGAGTCGTTGGGGTAATGGTAGCAATGTATGGCTAATAACAACGAGTCGTGGCTTCTGATCCCCACGTGGGCCCAACATTTTTTCTAATAAATTTATATTTTTTATGAAACATGTTGATATTTTGAGTAAAATACTAACGATTTAAAACGTAAAATATATTATACCTCCGTGACCACGGCTGCTGCAAAACATCGGAAACGTAAAAAATAATTATCAATAAGCTAACTAATAGATTTCGTGTTTTAATCGTTGTTTTAATCAAACTCGACTGTAACTTTGTGTTACACAAGACGTACTGTCTGAGACTTTAATCAACAAAAAAGTCGTACAAAAAGAGGTACCTCTAACCGGTTCAATTGAGAAAAAAACTCTTAATCCGAATGACTTCTACCTTACAAATAGAGCGTGACGCACGACAAGCTTTTTAAATTGTCTCTTTAATTTTTTATTGTAAATGTGTCTACATATGACCGCCTCTGTAGCTAAAAGGTTAACATGTTGCCTGTCAAGCGTGAGAGGTCCTGAGTTTGAATCCCGGGGAAACAATAGATTGGTTCGGTCAGGCAGGGCACAAAAGTCTGATCAACTACTTGTAAACGAGCCGATCAGTGAAACGGACACAAAATGCGTTCGCCCCAGGTCCCGCGAGGGGAAGTTTTGTATATAGGTATACTATATTATGTTATATGCGAGTTCCCTTTTTCTGTACTTAGGTTTTAGCTAATAAAATTAAAGTGAAATTAACAACGTTGTTATACCTATACATACAGTATATATAATGTATGTACGTGTTTCACACTAGACAGCCACATATTTTTTGTTTGTTTTCCTTGTTCATTTCATGTCATTTTTATCTTTTAAATATAGATTAACGTCATAATAACACTTTCTTGTTATCCTGTCAATAAATTAAAAAAAAAACTTTTCGATCAAGACGAAACGAGTGTTACTTTCGAAATAATATTTTTAAGTAAATAGTAACGTCTTAAGAAATTTCAGATCTCTATAAAATTCCTTCGAGGACAGTGTTAAGGTCAGTTGATGCTTGTTCTGTACAAACACTCGTCGTCGCGATAACGAGTACTGAAAACATAACATACATATTTACCCTTAATCATCACATTACTGGATTACGAACATCGTAGAGCAGAAAATTATCTAAACTAGAAATTTATTTAGATTTAATTTTGACAAGGGCGGCACTCGAACCGGCATCCACAGAGTTTCGTGCTGTTGCCTTTAATCTTAATAGATTTTTTAAAGTTTCAAAAAAAATATTGCTTTGATTAATGACACGCGCGTTTGTGTAGTGGTAGTGTGTAATAGTCAAAAGAATATCGAAATTCCCTTGAAAACAAGCCTTTAAGTTTATTTGAGTCTATTTCAATCCGAGGATTTCCGAATATCCAAAGCCAAAATACAACAACAACAACGCATCTTGTTTAAATGTTATATGGCTGAATTTCACCAATGCTCTTATGTTCCACTTTATCATAAAAATACGGACTTTGTTCAGTTGTAAACAATGTCTTCAATAACTAGTAGCGTGGTCCGTATTGTCTGACATTGTTGGTATATGAAAAATTACGTCATGGTCACGTACTACGGTCCTAAGATGGATGATGCATATAAACAATTTTTATTCCATACTGTCTATAGTTTACGCGAGTAGTACACATTTAAATAAAACACTTTAACAGTTTAAAACGCGATATATTAGTTAAACTTATTTGAAAATGATTTTTAACGGCCCGACGTTTTGCAGCAGCCGTGGTCACGGGGAGACTGACTCCCCGTGACTACGGCTGCTGCAACGGTGAAACGTCGGGCCGTTAAAAATCATTTTCAAATAAGTTTATTATATAGTATGATTTACTTTCATGCGCGAGCGACTTCTTTTTTCGTTTCCCATAGGGATATTATATTCGCCCCAAGGCGAATATTTTTCTGCTTAAAGGGTAGTACTTGATCAGACTTCTGTGCCCTGCTCGACCCAAACTATTTACGAACTAATATATAGAATTTTTATAGAATTCGAATCTATGGACTCTCGTATTAAACAATGCTAGGCTACACGATTAACTAAGGAACTAGGGAGTACATCTAGAGGAGACTTTATGAAACTTTTATGTACTTTATATAATGTCGTAAACCGCATTTATTTCATATAGTGGTTACGTGAAAAAATAATTATCAAACTCACAGCACAAGGCACCCACAATATGAAACATATTGTAGATCCCTTGTACGGGAAACAAAAACGCGTGTATCATTTGTATTGTATATTGTCGAAACAAATGACTGTTAACCATAGGTATTTAGTTAACCAAAGCTATTTATTTGGTTTCTCTTGCTCCATTTCCATATAAAATAGGAGATAACGCCATAGTAATTGTTGCCTGCATCCGCCCACGGTCAGTACGAGTTTGAACCGACAAAAAACTAATGGACGAAGCCCTTTTTACGTTCGAGATGTAATCAAAATCACTACTTTTTTTTGTTTCGTCAAAATCACAGAGTCATTTGACTCGCGGAGCGGAACCTCCTCGTTTTTCTCGGTTCTCGGTACACAATTACGATCTACGGCACGTGATTGTGTGATGCGGGTGTATTTGGCCCTATTTTCATTTACGGGGGGTCAAAAAACCGAGATAATTACACGGTGTCCGTTGTGGGTAACATCAAGCGTGGTATCCGGTTCGTAGGCCGTACGTAGGTAATCTTTTTTGTGATCACATCATTAGAATTACATAAAGTCAATTTCGTTACACTACTAGTGTAGATAACAATATTATATTACGTGTTTAAATGTATTGTTTAGCGTACATGACGTAAATTAACAATTCGCGTTTCAAACTGTTAAAAGTAAAACAACTTTTATATTTTCACATGTTTTTTTATTAAATCTTTTAATAGCACCTCTAGCGCATTGTATTATCAATAGATTGAAAAAATCGACTATGACATATACGACACGTTAGCTGATTAGGTTATATATAACGCTGTCCGTGTCGTAAAAATATTTTACAATTTAAAAATCGAAAATAAATTGAAAATATTTTCGACTCGGGCAGGACTTGAACCGGCATCGTCTGCGTTCCGTGCTGTTGCTCTACCAATTGAGCTACGAGTCGGAACGCTTTTCAAATTTGAGATCGATTTTTAATTTGTTAAAAGTTATTTAAAAATTATATTGCTTCAGAAAATATTTATCCATGTATGTAGACCTATGAATTAATTAAAAATCTATTTAAATGACGGTTCAAGTACCAACCGTGTCGAGAGAATTGATAAATACTTATTGAACATCTCACTTAGTGGGCTGTAGATCCAATAAAAATAGTCGTTTTTCTGTCATGACAAGAACATTTTCAGAGGTGTATTGCGTACGAGGAAACGTCGTGGGTACTTTGATTTTGTCATTAACATAAGATAACGTATATTAGATGACAACCTGTTAACTGATAAAGTACGATCGATTGATTCATACTATGACCAAATTGATATGTAAAAGTCCCGTGCCTTCATCCTGTAATATGTATCTTCAGCAGTTTACGCGAGTAGTTTTAAGAAAACACAATAACGGTTTGAAACGCAAAATATATCAGTTCTCATGACTGCCGCAAAGCAGCTGAAACATCGTGTCAGAGTTCGAAATAAGTTGATTATATTATGTTTATATACGCTGTCGTTTTAAATTATTAAGAGTGATTCATTTAAATCTGTATGTACATGCTTTATTTATAACTTAGGCCGTCTAATCATAGCTTGTTTACCATTACTTATAACTTCTTCCTTATAAACTATATTAATTTGCTAGGATTCGAATGTAAGACTTTTCGCTTTTAACGCCATGCGCTTTACCATAGAACCACTACTGACCCATCAATCATGGCCATAGTATCTTTTAATAAGTAAAAGTCGTTTTCCCACGCCCTACCGAAACAAATATATTGTTTCCAATATTCAAACCCAGGACCTAAATGTAATGCTAGCTGCTAACACCTTTAACCATTTAGTTACATGGGCAATTATTTTCCACATTGTATATGGTGCGTCTATATTACATAGAAGTGACTAAACAAGGAGTTGATTTCCTTTATTTCATGGAATTAAGGGCGCAATTGTATTTCTATTTAAAGAAATCACTTAGTCAACATGCACCAGTGTAATCTTAGGTAGCTAATTGATAACCTAGTTATAAAACGAGGATTATTTGCAAAGCATTAGTGCTCATTCTACATTCATAACGACTAAAGTAAGTAATCTTATTGTCTTTTGATGTCTTAGTGAAGTCATGGCCTTGAAGGTTCGCAGTGACAATAATACCGCCCTGTAGTTGATTCGTACCAGTGCGTACCACCAAGTTGGGACATTCAAAAAATTGTTTAGCCACTTTTCCATATATTTGCTTTTGTCATCAACACTGATATAATAGAGATGTGGGGCGTTTGTAGTTCCTTGTGGTAGGAATATCGAAATACCGTCCAGGTCAATAACGCATGAAATGCCGTTAAGTTTAATCGCATTCGAATTCAGTCTGTGAATTTCCGAATATTCATCCATGTCGTTTAAAACAGTCAGAAGTAAATCAAACGTGAGTACCCGTCTGACTACAACTAAAAAACTAAATCTCCTCGATTAGAACCTAAGACTTTTAAATAAAACTTTTGAGGGTTTTAAACGCGAAATTTTCTTATCAAACTTTACAAATCATTTTAACTAAGACCCGACCCGAGAAAGATGGAGAGCGTCTCTAATGTCAAAGTAATAATTGGTAAGCTAGCACCATCTGTTTCGTCGTTATAGGTATTTGGCGAAACTAGCCGTGTCCTGGCAAAACTGACTGACTCTCTCTTTCTATCTTTCGCGCAAAGTAGGAGACACCGTTTTCCTGCGGAGAAGGCTCTAAGTTTATCTATGCAAAATCTAATCAAATTAATAATACATCACGCGACACCCATGATCAATATTTTTATAACAATATAGATAATTTCAGCAGATAAAGTTTACGTTTTTATTAGCAATGACATCATTTAAAATTACACAGAAATATTGTCAGTATCAAATACTAGCTGTGTCAGAGATTTCGTCGGCGAGAATCGTTATTCTGGGCACCCAAATTGGTTTTTGTAACGGCTTTATAAACTTAAGTTGTTAGCCATGACGTCGATTGCGTCCCTTCACGTCGTTCTTGCAAGTTAATCTTAAATTTTTTTTAGATAATCTAAAGAGGAATCATTATTTCATACACATTTTTTAGGTATCTTAAACCGATTTCGCAGTGGATACATCGGAAACTCACAAAGGGGTAATTTTCCCCGATTTCACATGTCACATCGCAATGTGTTATAGCCTATAGCCTTCCTCGATAAATGCTCTAACCAGCACAATTGTTCAATTCGAACTCGTAGTTCCTGAGATTAGTGCGTTCCAACAAACGAACACTTCAGCTCTATATATTAGTATAGATGTCAAAAGCCTCATATAAAACGCTCTTGTAAAACTGGGCGCGATTCCCGCAAGGGAAACAGACGATTACCTCATCGCTATCCATTACCTACCGTACCGAATTGAATAAACTTCAAAATTGGCTACAATTTTCTAAACTATTCACTGGAATGGTTTATCTGTCATCCTCCGTGTGGGGTATTATTAACGTCCTACTTCATAAGTGGCATTCTTGTTCTATTTATGTCAATTATATTTCTTGTTTCCTCTATGTTTTAAACTTTGTTATGTTGAAATAAAACGTTTTAACGTTACCTACTTGCAACAACGTCTATGAATTTTCTTTATTTAAAAAAATATTAAAGCAACAGTTTATAAAATATTCTACAACAACTTGCAATCGGAAATATAACATTTTTATCTTATTTGTGGTTTATATTTTGTTCTATAGTAAACGCGATTTGTACTTTAAATAAAATAAATTTTAATAGGTAGTAACGCGTAATATATTTTTTATTTAGATAAAAACCTGTTTAAAACATAATATATATTAGTTATATTATTTGAAAATTAATTAACTAGTAACTTCAAATAAGTTTAACTAATATATATCGCGTTTTAAACCGTTAAAGTGTTTTATTCAAAATGTATACTACTCGCGTAAACTACAGACAGTGTATTTTTTATCTTCGACCCGACGTTTCGGATGCTTTCAGCATATGCAACGGATTCATATTTGTATTTTACAATGATTGAACACACCACATTCCAAGTATATATTAAAGTTATTTAAACTGTTTAATTAACATAGAAATACATAAGTCAAAGCTCGTTTAAATGTAATCTATACAACTGTTCTCGCTTAGTAATTAATCTCGTATTTACATAGAGCGATGGCAAAACATCAGAGTCATTTTCCACTTGCAATTATTGCGTGCTGGAATCATCCGTCATTATATTTTTTACTCGCTCTTTGTCCGATCGGTTTTTATTTTATTGATTACAAAAGAGTTATTCAACACATAGGTACCTTTTTTCTAGCTATCGCTGCGCACGCGCAACTCAATACACAGTGGAAAACGTGTGGAAATCGTGAAGGATCCCCATGGGACATTTTCTATTGTAATTGCAGCTCCCTCGAGTTATATTGTTTTGTAAACACGATTAGAATTGCTAATTAGTACTAAATATTTATTAGTTATTGAAATTAGTCACAGTTTTAAAACACGTTTTTAAAGTTGGTCTATGAAAATCTTTCCATCTAGACTACATATTGTACGTATAATACTGAGACACATAACAAATAGGTAATGTTGTTTTCTCTACATAGGGACAAACATTTGTCTTAGTTCATAAGACTTCTGTGTCCGAAACTAATAATATGTTTCCCCTGAAAACGCCAATAAAAAAAAATTACCTACAAAGTTATCATTCAGTACGCCGTGAAACAGCTTGGTGGGTCTTTAAACCCACCTATCATTAGAGACTTGTGCCCAATATTGGGATATTAATAGCTCGGAACAACATTATTGTTTTTTTTAGTTTGGAGAGAAAACTACTTAGTGCTAAAATTTGGTATCATTTTAAAATTGGATACGTTTTTATATACTAGAAGCTAGTAGAAAATTCGTAGATAATATTATTTTATGTCACCCAATTGAGTTTACATAATACAAGAATAATCCGTGACGCCACAGCGCCGACACCAAAGAGATTAAAAAATGAACTCTCTCTTCAAACAAATTTACTTAATGATAAAAACAATGTTATTGCTGATAAGAGAGTATCGCATTTATCTTCGCGCTGGTTCTTGCACAGGAGGAAATTTGGCAAACATCTTATCTGACATTTTAATGGCTTTGCAGACATTTTACTTTTTGATGGAGATGGGAATTACAGTAAGCAAATGTTTATATTGTGTAAAAATTTTACGGCAGCTAGGCCACACCTCTGTAAACAATGACAGAAACATTATTATCACTTGTGAAAGCCTTAAATTTACTGAAGTTAATTTAACAATAGCAAGGATCATTTTCACGGATTCGAGTCGCCGATTTTTTTAAACAACTTAGTTTTTATTTACATAACACTAAAACAGTTTACACTCATATTGTAGTTTTTAAAATTGTGTTTTTATTATTTACTAGTTGATCCGGCAAACGTTGGCTTGTTCTTTCCAAATGTTGACCGAATTTAGATTACCATAAAAACGGTTCTTGAGTCTTAAAAGATAGATTTATGCAGTCACGGACATTTTTTAGATCATTTAAAGAAAAATGATTCCTTCATACATGTTTTTGGTTCCATAAACAGTTTTCTCAGCACACGCAAAAGAAACCCTACAAATTTAATAGTTTTTCCAGTTTTACTCACATTTCCACTGTTATTTCGTTTCTATTGGTCTCATCATCTAGTTATATAGCCTTAAGCCTTCCTCGATCTATCCAAGGCACGAGCGTTTCTTTTTTTAACTGCATTAACTAGTTAATGTAAATACTTCATTACTTTTTAAATATTTAAGAAGAAAATAAAATAAAACATCAATAAGTAGCATAATTACTAAGACCTATACTAATGTACTTAAAACTGTCCAATACGGATGCAGAGACTTTCCTTCCCCCTCTTAAAGTGGGGTGGTGTATCTCTTTTAGAGGGGGAAGGGGCAGGGGCAGTAAAACGTGTCTATATCGCATTGATAAAAATATATATATTTTTTTATCATTATCATAACATAATAATAATCAATTTATCAATTTAATCCGAATTATGCGTAAAATATTATGACTTAAGTTGTCATGACATGAATGTATCGGAGTGATTCATAAGCACTTTTATTGTTGTTTAATAATTGTTCTATGAAAAAAAACAACTATGTAATTTAACAGACATTCGAGGCAATATTTTAGTCTAAGCAATGTATATCATGATTTCCGATAAAGCATAAAAATACTTATAACAAGCTATATAAGTTTGTGTGTGATCTGTTTTATATTATTACACTCTGGGAATCGAATCCACGTTCCAAAAGCCAACCCTTTTTTCAACTATTAAAAATCTTAACAATGAAGTATTAAAGATACTTAGTTTTCCCCATTTTTCCTCATTTCCCGCTGTTTCTACGATAAATCACTTAACCGCCACAAAAAATCGAATTAAATTCGAACAATTAGTTCCTGAGATTTACGCGTTCAAACAAACTAACTTTTCCGCTGTATAATTAGTATAGATAGAGACAGAAAGATTATTTTATACATTATATTATAACGATTGATTAAATGAATTCCAACTCAAATATGTACGCGAAGAAAAAGGAAAACCCCGACTTAACTGTTTAATATTTTAATCAAGAGAGTATCCACCTTGCCTTGGCAATCGCAGACCCTCAAACAACTGTTACAATATATTTTCGTCATGCCTATGCGCCGTGCAGTCTGCGTGAGGTGCATAGAGTAAACAATTTAAAATTCGTATATATAAGTTATAAAACAAACAAACAAATTTGGATGCCCAAAATAACTATTCTTCGCGGACAAACTCGCTGACACTAGTTAAAAATATACGAAATGATCTATCGTTTGCGTGACACGTCGATTGGTTCTATCAAAAAATTGTCTACGGCGATATATGTCTATCTCTTAAGATTAACCCCCAAGAATAGTTTTATGTTAACGAAAGGCGGTCGAAATTAATGCCATTTAGTTTGGTAATAAGACCTAAGCCTCCATTAGGATCTCTTTCCTAGAAAAACATAATGGCTATAACCTACTAGTTCTCTTATATATATTTATATATAACAATTAGGTAATTATTATTATTTATAATTATTATGCTTGTATATAAATACATCGTAGAAACGAGTATGTAGTCGAGTCATAAATTTATGCGTTAGATTTTTATCTATATAATCTTTAATATCAACATAGCACCACAGGGGCTGTTATTTGAATACTAATTTGAAATATTTTTGTCAACGCGTTGATATGCATTATAGACTGCCTAAACAATAAATTCAAAACTTATTCGCCCTTGAGTGTATCTGAAATGAATATATGGAAAATCCTTGTCATTGATTTGTCAGGACGAAGTATACAGGATGTCATACGAGGACAAATATCATGCGTATTTTTATCGACATGGAAAATTTTAATGAATAAAAAACATTAATTTTTTAATTTCCACTAGCACGCAGTATCTGTGACTTTTGAGTGTTTGTTTAATTGGTCGAAATGCTATCGTTTGGTCTTTCTTATACTCATAATACCATATGTATTCAAGCAGTTAGGGCGCCACGACAAACTATATATGGCTCCTAAATACTGTCTATAGTTTACGCGAGCAGTACACATTTAAATAAAACACTTTAACGGTTTAAAACGCGATATATTAGTTTAGAGTAGATATAGTATTTAACTGATATATCGCGTTTTAAACCGTTAAAGTGTTTTATTTAAATATATGGCTTTTTATTTTCTTAAAGCACTGAAATATTATGTAGTTTTTTTAATTGTTTTATTAAATTACTTCTTTCAAGTACTTTCTGTGTGAAGCAAGTAGTCGAACACCCTGTATAAGTTACTATTCCGTACCTTGAACTTAGTAATGTCTCTCGTGATACCAAAAAGTACATAAAATATTCATTAATGATCATTATTGGAAAATGTGACTAATGATTGCTTAGCGTTTATAAAATTATTTTCACCCGAACCTTGATACTTAATGACTCTACATTTTTGGAGAGTTTCCGAAACCTTTGACTGTATTACAAGTATACCTATATATAGGTAATTATAGTTTCCTTTTTATACATTATATTCCATATTAACTACTATATTTTAATTATTTTTTTAATAAAAAAGCCTAAAGTCATTTTCACATAAACCATAGCTTGACTTAAATGTTATACAATAATAACTAATATTGATTGTTTTTGCCCTTTCATTACTATATTTTAGGGTGACATTTGGGTATCTGGTCCAAAATCTAAATAATGAGTTACATAGCTGAGGTATTTCAATTTTTATGGAGTGTTTTGTCCTTGTCTGTCTCGTCTGTCATTAAAAATATATATTGATTTAATAAAATATATTGACACTGAACAATTATTAAACGACCCTTTTTACAGTTTTACATTTTAAACCGACATAAGTGTTTTATTTAACGTATTCTACTCACCTAACCACAGACAATACTAATTGAACCACCTGCTGAGATTTTTCCGTCTTCCTCTATGTATATAAGTTATTAGTGCAGGCGGGACTTCCACCACAAGGACACCAACATTATGATAATTCATGCTAACAAAATTATCTTAATTTAGAAAAAATGTCGTCTATTGCTAACTGTTTAGATATACATATAATCAAACATACAAGAACATCCTTTTATGAAGCGAAAATTTTAGCGAAAGATTAAATCTTAAAGAGCATATATCTATAATAATGTATACTCGGGAACTACAGATTCAAATTGAAAAATTATTTTGTGTTGGCTAGAGCATTTTTTGAGGAATGCTATCTATACTAATATTATAAATGCGAAAGTAACTCTGTCTGTCTGTCTGGCTTTAACGCCGAAACTACTGAACCGATTTAAATGAAATTTGCTACACAGATATTCTAAAGCCTGCGCAAGGACATAGCACATACTTTTTAATGCCAAAAAAGGTGGGAGTGAGAGTTAGAGTAAGACTGATGTGAGGTGAGAGTAGGAGTGTTGCGGCAAAGTAGCACTTACCACACAGATTAGCTGCCTTGAATGCGCCCTTATATAAATAAATAAACAGTCTTAATAATTCAAAATTCTATCCAAAGTCTCTATTCCACCCGGACGAAGTCGCGGGCACAGCTAGTAGGCTATAAAACATCGCGCGTGTGACTAATAGGAGCTAAGGAACACCGGGAAATGTGGAAAAAATAGCGGAAATCACTCATCTTTATGGGTTTCCGATGCGTACGCTGCGAAAACATTTCAAGGTACCAAAAGAATATGTATAAAAGAATAATTCCTTTATACATTCTTTAAAGAATCTAAAATGTCCCCTGTGTAAACGAACTTGCAAGAACAACGGGACGCGATCGACATCGTGGGTAATAGATTAATTTTTATAAAGATGAAGCAGAGGTTTGCAAAAACAAATTTGATGTCCAAGATAACTAACTATTCTACGCGTACGGGGTGTCGCTGACACAGCTAGTATAAAAGTCGCGTTAGTTCCACTATTTATACCACAAGAACGGCTAGACCCATTTAGATAAAAGTTGGTAAGAAGCTATCTCAGAACTAAGAGTTAAAGAGCAAAACGTATACATCTACATAAATATGTTTTCTATTCTGGAATCTGAATTATTTTTCTCTTCTCTCACTCGCTCTATACCCACCCAGTTTCTTAGATCAAAAGTTTGTTTAGCATACATACATATTAAAAAAGCAAAATCTAGGACTAAATAAAATAACATATGTAATTAAATACTGTCTGTAGTTTCCGCGAGTAGTACCTATTAAAATAAAACACTTTAACGGTTTAAAACGCGATGTATATTAGCTTTGAAGCCGGTAGTAGTTAAAGTAAGTTTAACTAATAATATATATTAATCATATTTTAAACCGTTAAAGTGTTTTATTTAAACATTCGTATTCTTAAACAAACTCACGCATGCAAAAGATTATTTTTATCAAAGGAAATATAATTGTCCCCAGTTATTCTCAGCGTTCGTGACCTGGTTATGCGTTTCTGCGAATTTAAATGTTTTCGTATCCTCAGAGAGCAATTTCATTATAATTTACGCGAATTACAATTGCATTTTATAAAGTCGGTATGAAGGTAGATTTTTGTAGGTGGTAAAAGGATAATGTCTTTCGGTCACGGCGAACTCCGTTAATTCAAAGTGCATATACGATAAGCCTTCGGTGTCCATACACAAATATGGATACAAACAAGATCTAGGTCGTGTGATCGATTTATTTTACGTCTTACATAATTGATATTGCTAATAACATTTTAGTCAAACCAAAAATTATATAATTTAAATTGACTCAGACATATTACTATATTTCATTGATTTCTTTCTGTTTATTTAATTTAAGTAACATGATATAGACCTTAAAATAATATTAAAACACAGAAATACATAGCCCGTCCTGTCCGAGTCGTATAATTTTTTCAATTTATCAATTTCTAATTTATATAATGCCATCCTATGCAATAACATGTGAAAATATAAAAGTTGTCAAACAGAAATACATGTTCTGAATACACATTACAACTAAATACACATACACAAACATCACACTGTAATTTTTTTTTTTGTAAATTCAATTATTACCTGTTCATACATTGATGTCAAACAATGTTTTGAGTAATGTTATTAGAAAATACACATTGTTTTTTAATATTCACTCTCGAGTTTTGGCGTTTTTTACCCTTCGGTTACGGAACCCTAAAAATACATGCGTATTTGCTGTGAGGGTTATACCTACAATTGTAAATCAATGTTTTGCGGTGAACCACTTTTATTGTAACCGTTTTGTTTTTATTATGCAAACAATTGCCTGCTGAACGGAGGCCGTTTATCTTGTAAATATTTTCTTTTATTTAGGGCAGCATTTAGGAGCTCAATGGTACTGGCTCCTTCTTTTTTCAAAACCTTATAAATAATTTTAGCAAAAATCTGACTCAGCTTTTTTATGCTAGAAGATAATCATGGAGATCAATTAGTGGAAGGGCACAATACACCAGCAATATAACATCTCAATAAAATGCGCTCGCGACGTTCTTTCACTTTGAATCTCCGGAAATCCACAGACTGAGAGCGAAACGCGATTTAACTTCACGCTTTTTTCACTGTGGACGGTGCCACCACCAATTTAATATCCAGATTCCCAGAGGAAGTCCATCATCTTTTAGATATATTATAAATTGATTAGATACACGTTCAACCGGTTTAAAATCGAACCCGCGACCCGTTGATTGAAGCCGTTAAAGACTATTTTCTAGTAGTATTCTTATTGTCTGTAGTTTACGCGAATAGTCATCGAAATAAAACACAACGGTTTAAAATGCGTAATATATTGGTAAATTGAATTTAAAATTGAATGTTTTATACCCCAGGATATCACAGATTCTGTTATTATCTCTCTAGTTTTATTTTTCCTATGTCTGTATGTTTGTTCGCGCAACTAAAGTTTAATATTATTCCAGGACAATGGGTGAGCTCGGACACAAATTGGGATTGGATGAACTGGCCGGAGGTGCTGTGGGAATCAGCAAAGCGGTACTCGCCGAGTTTATTGGTAATTAAAAGTTTGATCAGTAATCATAAAAATTTATAAATGATAATTCTTTGCAGGAAAGTGAGTATTTAAAATAAACAATTGCGTTGCTATTTTTTTAATGCTAGAGGACGACAGGCAAGATTGGGGGTAGAAGAAATACCCCAACCCCCCACCCCACACCCCCCTTAATGGTAGGTCCAATACCCTATCCTATAGCATTCATCAAGATGCGCTGTCGATTTACTTTGGGTTTAGATATTCCGAAATCCACAGACTGAAATCGAAAGACTGATTAAACTTCGCGGCTCTTTCATCTGTGGACGGTGCTTCGTGACCCAGACGGAATTTCGATATTTCTACCATCCATTTAACATCCAGATTTCTAGACGAAGTCCAATATGTTTCAGAAAATCTGTATGCTATAATCAACATTTTATTTCATAGTTAAACATATTTAATTTTTAACTTTTAATTATACTAATTAATACTTACCTGTAAACAAACAAACTTAAAGTTGAAAAAGCATTACGATGTTTTTTACACATTCAGTTAAGAACATATTTGTTACAAAATGTCAACTTTAGTCTTTGAGAGAACTGTTATGATGTACTAAGTTTTTGTAGACACGACAATCAATTTGTAAAGTACACAATAACCCCGATATAAATTATATTCCTGAAATAATCGTCCGATATTAAAAAAAAATGATTTTGATATCCATATCTTTGTTTAACACCGTAATAAAAGTGTATCCTAAAAATAAACTTACTTAGAGTCATTCTGTCTATTAGATTAAATGCCTAAAATTATTGGACTGTGAAAATAATTATGTATCTCTGTACTTTCAGGAAATCTCCTTTTAAACCTCTTCGGGTGCGGTGCTTGTATTAACGTTACAGCGGGCGTTGACGCAGCACCAAATATCGTTCTCATCGCGTTTGGATTTGGCTTGGCAGTTTTTGCTGCTGTCTCTGTTAGTATACGCTGTTTTAAGTTAGATATCCGCTCGTGTCTTTTTTTCACTCAAAATCACTGTAACGTAACGTTATACTGAGTGGCTCTTGTTGTGGGAGTTGCCATTGTTAAATTTTAAAGACTTATATTAATTTAATTTGTTTAAGTATTAAGTATAGTTATTAAAAATTAAATAAAAAATACTTTATTGTCACCACAAGGATCACAAAGTAAGATTTAATTTGAAGAAATTTAAAAAAAATAGCGAGAATCGGTTGCCTTATCGCTAAAAGCGATTTCTTCCAGACAACCTCTAAGATGGAGATTTAAAATAATAATTGATAATACCCTTATTACACTACATAAGTTTATGCCATGCTAAGAAATTATTAAATTGCTCTAGTTCAATGAGTAATTTTTGTGTGCAATTTTTAAATAAAGTATTATTAAAACATTTTACAGGCCATAGGCCACATATCTGGTGGACACATTAACCCAGCAGTAACAGCGGGCATGTTGGCTACTGGCCGCATTAAGTTAGCCCGTGCGATCTTATACGTCATCGCTCAATGCGCCGGCGCAGCGGCCGGTTCTGGTTTATTGAAAGCCTTCACCCCGGAGAGAGCTGCTGGTAAACTCGGCGTCACCGGACTTGGCACTGAAGTGACGTCAGTCCAAGGATTTGGCATTGAGTTCTTCCTTGGTTTCGTCCTTATTTTCGTTGTTTGTGGGGTAAGTGTAAAGACTTTAAATAGTCTCATACTCATATCTAGATAGAGTAATACATATTTCTAATAGGTTCTTTGTATGTTGGTGGTGACGTCATTCCCTTGCTTAGAAGAGCACGTTACACAGCTCCGGAGGTTATTACTAATTTGAAGACGGTTGATATTCGCTAACCCACTAGAGCAACCTAGTGGGCCTAGTCTTATAAGAGAGGGGGAAAAGGTTGAAAGATTTAATATAATTGTTGTATGTGCGTCGGCGCCTCTGTACACTAAAAGTCCCAAGGAGGGGGAAGGGGGGGGGGGATCCCATATATATCTGGTCGATATAACAAGAGTCCGTAAGAGCCGCTTTGCTTATTCGTTTCTGAAACATGTTGGACTTTATCTGGAAATCTGGACATTTAATGTATGGAAGAAATATCAACATTCCACACGGATCACGCACCACCGGTCGACAGCGTATTTTCTGGAGATGTTATAGACCTGGGGCATACCTAACTTCAAGGGAACCCCACGTTTGTCTGTCCTCTATCAAAAAAATCTATCTATACATTTACATCAATGAATATTTCAATAAGTAGTAAAAATGTCGCCCTGTCACGGAAGCTAATTTTTATTGCGAACCACGTACTAAGACAAATCATTTTACATCCTGACTAAGACAATTACAGCTAATCGTGGCTACGGCCAATCGTGAGGATTATTATGATAACATCTACGTATATTAAATTTGTTTGTATGTTTGCGTTTATTTAATTCTATGTCATTACCATTGATGTTAAGACAAGGTAAATTTTAAATACTGTCTCTAAGTTTACGCGAGTAGGACACATTTGAATAAAACACTTTAACGGGTTAAAACGCCCGTCTCCCGTGACCACGGCTGCTGCAAAGCATCCGAAACGTCGGGCCGTAGTTAAAATAATTCAAATGGGTTTACCTAATATATATCGCGTTTTAAACCGTTAAAGTGTTTTATTTAAAACCGGTAAAGTTGTCTATGAGACATTGTAGTTATATTTTTTAGTTCAGTGTATTGGAAGGTTTGAAGGTTCTCTTACTTAACTTTCAATCGGTTAAAAATATATATCATATCTCTCTGTACATACGTAAGCTGCGACTTCTGATGTGAGATGTATTTTTAATCTCTAAACATTAATTTAGATCATTAACTTTCATATACACTTCTATTACAACTACGAGTTCTATTAGGCCTATAACACACTGCCTACAATCTTTTAAATAATTCGCGCTCATCCTATTAACAATGTATGAAACTAAATTAAAATATATTTAAAATCGATTATAAACTGAAAAAAAAAACACGACATTTATTTAAAATTTAACAAGAAACAAACCTTGGAGTCTTTAATTATTTTATGGCAATCTTAATTTCCATTGTGATCTTTATCAATTGATAATATCAGACGTTGTGCTTCTGTCCTATAAAATACATTACTTAAAGATCTTTGCAATGTGAACGATAACGTTCTAAGAAAACTACAATTATTTGTAGCAGTTAATGGACAGTAATCATTGATCTCCATTCATTAGGCTTCGACGAAAACCATCTAATGTCTGTAATCATTTTTTTGCGACAGACGACATACAAGGGTCAACTTGATGGTAAATAAACTACAACTATGTATTGTCTGTAGTTATAGTCCAGTTTACGCGATTAGTATACATTTGAATAAAACACTTTTAAACGGGTTATAACGCGACGTGTATGAGTTTATTTATTTACAGCATGATCGTACGTCCGACGTTTTGAAGTAAATTGTAAATAAGTCAACTTATATAATTCACGTTTTATACCGTTGAATGTGTTTTATTTGTATAGCAGTAACTACATAGTTACTTACGAATCCTACCAATATTTAATAAATTAATATACCTCACATATTTCTAAATATTTTTTGTCGAAACACCGACTTCGACATCAAATTTTGGATATTAACCTGGTGGTAGGAATACCCGAACTCGATACATGTTAAATCCGCTTTCTTTTGAGTCGCTGTATTTCTGAGCTACAAAACCAAAAAGGACGACAGCACATTACTTAAATCATCATTACTCAAATATCATTAAAAAATATTGTGCTCTTTGTCTGTTATAGGTATAGCTCTAAAGTACTCAAACCTAAGTGGCTATTATATAAAGTACTGTGCGGAGGTGCGCCGAGGCATTCGACTCGAACAAAATCTAGATTTAAAGTTGATCGCGTGCCCCTATAGCTCGCGGAAAGTGGAATTAGCATAATCGATAATAAAAAGCACAAAAATTCCGTGAACACGCCTCTTTGTCAAATTGAACAAGGTCAAATGAGTTTTCGTGTTTACAAAGATAGCGGCGTATTATTTTTGACATTAGTTGTGCCGCTCCTATTACGAGTGAATGGCAACCATAAGTAATTAATTAATTGTTATTTAGTTAATTTAATGTTACCTAAATAATAAATAATTACGTTTAATCTTGTGTTAATATCAATGTGATCGTAAATTGAAAACTTTAATATTTCATTAATTAAGTAACTGATCAGACTTCGGGACTGTGTCCTACCGAAACAAACTATATTTTGTTTCCCCAGGATTCGAACCGAGGACCTCTCGAGCTTAACGCAACGCTAAGCAACACGTTTAACCAATAATATAATTATTCCGTTTTTGTGATAGAGAAGGACAGACAAGCATAGGGTTCGCTTTATGGTGGATAAAATACTCCAGCCACATAACATCGAAACACGATGTGCCGTCGACCTATGTTGCCTTTGGTTATTCGGATATAATAGAATATTTCTATTGATTAAAATTATTTTTCGTAATCAATGTTAATAATACTACTTCCAGGTACATTCCAATGTCAGAGGTTGTAAAATAATTTTTAACGTTGTATAAAAGTTTATCTATCCCTGCCCAGGTGTGCGACCCGAACAAACCAGACAGCAAAGCTACCGCCCCGTTGGCGATCGGTCTAACTGTGACCCTGGGCCACCTTCTAGCCGTGGACTACACCGGCTCAGCTATGAACCCAGCCCGTTCCTTCGGCTCCGCACTCGTCGCCAACGAATGGGCTGATCACTGGGTAAGAGACTAAAGAAGTACTTGAAATTTTAATATCTTGCTTATTGCACTATATAATTAACAATTTAAAAATAAATAGGTAGGTGCATGTATCAATTGGTTGAAAAAATTCGACGATGACGTCTAGGACGCGGTAGCTCAATTGGTTCTAGTTCTGTCCGTGTCGTAATTTTTTCGTATTTTTTACAAATTGCACAAACATAATTAACAAAATTTTAACTGTTTAATACGGGAAATTTCTTAGCTATTTTATTTCAAGCTATGCTACCTGATGTAAACTAATAACTATGTTTTGTATAAGAAATGAAATAAGTGTCGCGTATGAATTAGTAATGCTCTTGCGAAGATCGAACTCCCAACCTTATAAATAAACGTCGGATTCCGAAGCTTGAACTGTATTTATAACTTGTCTATAAATTTATGTACATAAATGATACTTACGAATCAATTTACTATAATTTACATAAATATTGAGCTTAGTCCGTTACCTGTGCATTAACATACAATGCTTGTAGATTTGGCATTTACAAAAGGTCTAATATGCCTTTTATGTATTTAGGTGGAATTGACTTGCTCCAATGTCCAATGTAAAGTTCCATTCTAGTAGATATATTATAAGAGCAGTTCGGAAATCTTGGACATTAAATTGACGGTAGTTTTATAGGAACACTATCGTAGCTTACAGAGGCAAGGCCTTGAAGTAAAGAACGGACGGTTCGGAGGTCTAACGGTAGTAATGTATCAAGAGGTACCTAGTGGGATCGATTCCCACCAGGTCCGACATGTCTCTCGTCAATTTCTCGAAACATGTTGGACTCCGTCTGGACATGGACATATTGAATAGGAATATTGAAATTCCGGGTTTCGAACCACCGTCCACAGACGGAAAAGTCGGGAAGTTCAATTGCTTCTATTTCAATCGGTGAATTTCCGAATTTGAAAATTTTTTTTGAATGGGGTACTTCGCTTTACGTTATTTTAACATTCTATTTAGTGATGTGAATACAATGTTTAATAAAGAGACCTAAGTCATAACGATGTAATTGGTGTTTGTGAGATCATCTATATTCTAGAGTCTAGAGCTACAATTTATAATATCGAGGCATTTACACCATTTTAAGGCATTTAAGTTATTATCATAATGTCAATTATAATATATAAATGTATCAGTGTAATATTTGCGTTATATTTTATATTTCCTTGTTTATATCCTAACTAATATAAAAGAGAAATAAAACCAATTATTTAATACTACGTCATACATATTAGTTTGGTTGAGGTGCAGATTTTTTTTCTAGAATTTATTTAGTGCCATTTTTAGTTTGGAGCAAAAATAATTTATTTTTTGAACCCTACCTCCGACTACAACATCCCGTGGTGTTAAAAAAGAATTGAGAATGTCCTTTCAAATCATCGTGGATTCAAATCCCACCAAAGTCATTATTCAAAATCCAAATTGAGAATAGTACGGACTTCGTAAGTAACTTCGTGATGTGCTTTTTATTTACGTGCTACAGCCTATGGACATGCTTCTGTCTTCAGGTCTACTGGGCAGGTCCAGTTGCCGGTGGAGTCGCTGCTGCTCTGCTCTACGTACACGGCTTCTCCGCACCACCCGTAGACAACACTCCACCCAGATATAGGCCAGTGGCTGGTGACGAGAAGGAGGTATACCATCTAAACTAAGTCCTTTGAAGACGTAAATCTTGAACCTTGCTAAGTGTTTGTAATTTTATAAGTAGCCATCACAATGGATCTTAAATACAATACAATAAATTTGCCCGAACGATAATTTGAAATGTCATAATATTGGATATCGAAAGCCTATATAGGTCGACAGCGCAACTTGTCAAGATGTTATGTTGCTGGAATATTTCACATTCGAATAAGTAAACCCGATGCTTGTCCGTTCAAATAAAAAAATGAAACAGGCCCTTTCATAATATGCATTATTACAAGCGTACTGGACGTCTGGCTGCCACAGCATGGACTGTTGAGCAAACTGTAAGCTATGAACATTGAAACACTACATTTCTGGACACCGCTTTATTTTCCTTTTAACTCTTTAAAAAATCCAAACATAAATCGGTTTCTTACTATGTTTTTATGTAAAGAGTTAAAAACTCCGACTCCCTTTTAAGAGGCGTGGGACAAATTTAAGTCCATATCGTCAATCGACTGTATCTTCAAAGAAGTAGGTGATCAAACTTCTGTGCGCCCGAAATATAATAAACGCGTGACGTTTATGATGACACGGTCTAGCAGAGTCACCATATCGTATAGAACCAATAGAATACTAATATACAATCTTTTTCAGTTGAAAAGATTGGACGGCAAAGGCGAAGACCTGGCGTGAAGACGCGCACAACTCCAGCAGGACGCGACCGGCATCTCCGTACCAAGCGAAACAAGATACTTACGAACAAATATTAAATATAAACGCAGACTGTAAAACAAAAAAAAACATGTATATAGCTTAGGTTGTGGTCTCCTATAAACGCTCTAAGCTGTATACAGCTAAGAATTACTTACTTGCTCAGTACATCCGCAATTTTCATTTTGAAATAAATGAAAAGCCCGCAGCGATCCTCAAGATGTTGATGCGGTAGAAATCTCCTTTTTATCACCGCCTCTTGTCCAATTTCCCCCTAAACACTTATAACAGACCCCAGCCTCCCCTCTCGAAGTGCGTGTTCCATTCGATCTATTACTGCCACCGACGTATTTAGGCATAGTATATTTTTGTAACGAAAGTGTATCCCAAACAATTCAATCGAACAAAGTAATCTATTCAATATTTTCTTAATGATTTTCTCCACTATATAGTAGATAGAGGCATTTAGATGTCTCTCGTGCACTCTATAAGAAAACCATCTTCCATTTTATAAATGTTAAGGTTTTTTACTATCTTAAGAAGCAAGGTGTTTGTGCGGTGCGTGTTTGAGATTAGTTATTTGTAAGATCTTATTTAAATTAGCTTTGTACTTGTTTGCTATTTTGAAGTTATCATATTTGTACAATTTGTAATCTGTGTTCATTCTCTATTACACATTATTTTAAAATTACGTCGTTTTATTCACTACCATTATTCAACATCTCATTGAGTCTGACAATAAAAAATTATGACATGGACTGGACTTGACACAGCGTCCCGTACTGCTGCTCTGACCAAATGAGCTACCGTATCTCACAAGTCATCAACAATGGTGTGACTTGCATGTATATGCACCTCACGCACAATGTAATTTCAACCTTATCACTTAAAATTTAAGTTCACTATCTTATGATTGCAGCTTAAGAAATAATGGAAGATCAAATTTTTGATTTGAAAACACCATAATCTTTTACATGACATAATAATCCCGTGTCATCGATTTGTTTAATCTTAATAAAGTTTATTCTCTTTTAATACCTCTCATAACAATAAGCCATATTTATCTACAATTGTCATTGTAGATGATTATGGCTATGAAAAAATAATCTCTAACAATTAAATCAATTTTTGAGTCTTACAGCCTCCATAAGACAATATCATGTTTTCATTGCCAAACATAGGGACCCGGAATATAATATATCACCCCCTCCAAATATAAAAAAAATCATATAGTGTGATAATATGTTTTATTACTTATTTCATAAAATGTAAATAATAATTCATAAACATATTGTTTACCTACTTATTGAACAGTATTTAAACAGTAAACTAGTTGGGACAGTCAGTCTTGAGTCGAAAACTTCGTACTAATATAAAAAAAAATGATTTAATATCATACAAACAATATTAATAGGTATGTGAAATCCTACCATAATTTCATTTTACTTGTTCAACTACAATGTACATATTTACAACAGTTAATAAAGCAATATCAAAATTATAAAAAAATCTTACAAAAGTAAAGAGACTAGCGATTACAACTTTTCAAACTTAAGTATAAGAAACTAGTAAAAACATTTGAATTGGTCATTAATATAAATATAAAAATAATTATTTTCTATAACTTGGAATCACTAAGCCGTAATTAAAGATACAAATGATATCCCACTGCTGAGCATAGGAGGGGGGATTCGAAGACCCAACATGCCAGTAATAATAATTAGGACTGACGACTTGATGTCTTGAGGGCACGAGGATTGGTACCACTTACTTTGAACCTCCAAAAAGAAGGACCATTTATTTTGACCGACCCAGGCTTTGAAGAAGGTCAACGGTCGTAATTTGTCTACTTACCGCTTTAATACCAACATAACTAAGTAAATAAGTAATAGAAAATGCTCACGCTCACGCTGTCTTTTAAATTGAGTTTGTCTTTATATCAATTACAGTTAGCTACCTAAGGGACCAGTCGCGATTTCCCCCCCCCCCCCCCACATTATGCATAATTAACACACGAATGCCCCCTTAAAATTAAATTAATCAATGACTCTTTAAATATTACACAATTATGAGATAGTTACCTCTTGTAGTATCAAATACATGATTTTTTACGAAATTTTCTTTCAAATCCTCTCAAGTCTCAGCTACGGCAAAATAGCTGCAGATTGAAATTTCGTCTTTCTTCCCGTTTGTAATGAATTGTTCGATAGCGATATTAATTCCTAATGCACTCTATATGAACTTAAAGCACTTTTGTTTGTCGTGAGGTATACGCGTCTTGAACAGGACCGAATCCGCCCGATACTGGGTAGAGAGTAATGGTGTGTAGCCCATGACCTACGAAAAAAAGATAATTCGTTGAGTATTTTTAAATAAACTCTCACCTTAAAAAGCGGAATATATTAGTTTAACTCATTTGGAAACAATTTTAACTACGGCCTGACGTTTCGGATGCTTTGTAGCAGGCGTGGTCTCCCTGTGACCACTCCCCAATGTCCACTACTTGCGTAAACTATTGACATTAGATATGAATTACAATATGCAATCTATTACTGCCCCTTGTCGTAAGTACAGTCTTTTAGGTAATCGGAAATGTTTTTTTGCGATGTTTTATTCCAGAAAAAACAAAGTTTCAATCAGTGAAACAGACGCAGAAATGTGTCTACGCCATGCATGCTTAAGTAGACACATTTTCCTTTTTTTTCAATGTCAATTGATTATTTTTAACATTGAGTTAAGTAATTTAGTGTGTTTACTAATATATCATTATTTTTTAATTTTTTCTACGTTTCCGGATACAGTTTGACTACTTAAAATATTATGTTTTCCCTTAAGCTTTTTAAAATTAGTTTTACGTTTCTAAATACAATTTAAATCAGTACTTATGTTATCCCGGGCTTCGAACACAGGTTATTCGTTTAAGCGTTAAGCCACGGGGTGGTTGTGAGAACATTACCTGCGAGAAGAACTGAATGCACTTATGCCTCTCGTGGAAATGAGTTTCATCGGCTGACAGAGTCACCGGACACCCAGGACAACGAAAGGTCCATCGTGACGTCACCTGGAATTTAAAAACAGTAAAATACCTATACGTTCTGTATAAAGAGTAAATAACCTTTTTAAATAAAATCCTTAACGGTTTAGATCGCGAAATATATAATTTAACTTAAAATTATTTTAATCCGAAACGTTAGTCATGAGGGGCTGTCGTCAATGAGGAACATGGGGCGTGTCTCTAATGTTAAAGTCAAAAACCTGCTACGCTAGCGCCATCTGTTTTCTAGTTGGATAAACTAGCTGGGTCCATACAAAACTGGTTAAGTCAGAATAAGTTAACTAATCCATTACGTGTTTCTTACAGTTAAACGTGCATAATAATTAAAAACTATGTAGTGCCTTCAGACAGAATCAGAATATTCTGTGATCCTTCTTTTCTAGGTGACACTACCTTTACTGGAGGTTTCCTGGTGATGTGCGAGACCAGAAAGTTCATAGCGATGTCTTCGCAGTTCATATATTCGTCCACGTAATCTCGAACAGCAGCGGGCAACAGCCTCCAATACGCCCAAAGGTAATACCGATGGACGAATGCTGCCCCAGTCAACACCATACTTAACTCGCAGCTGAAAAAAATAGGAACATAAATACTGTCTGTAATTTACGCGAGTGATAGACATTTGAATACAACTTTAACGGCTAAAACGCGATATATATATACAGTTAAACTTTAAGCTTGTCTTCATGTGACCACAGCTGAAAAGCATCCGAAACGTCGCGCCGTAGTTATCATAATTTTCAGACGTTTAACCAATATGCATCGCGTTTTAAACCGTTAAAGTCTTTTATTTAATAGGAACTAACACCTATTCAATTAACAAAAATCCCAGACAAAGGAGAACAGCAGACAAAATTAACCTCACTTGATGAAAGTGCAAATGACTTTGGACATTCGAAATCGAGATAACTATAATATGCAAGAATACGCAACTGTTATGGTTGAAATTACATTACGCGAGAGGTGTAGAACTCGGTAGCTCAATTAATTAGATGCCGTTTTAAGGGTTCCCCGAGTCGTATTTTTTTTTTTCAATATAAGAATTCCTAATATATACAATATATTAGTATTGGTTAACGCTCACCTGTAGTTGGAATTGTAGAGAAAACCATTATTGAAGTTCAAGTCCCAGGCGTGATATCTTCCGGGAAAGCCGACGATCCTGTCGCGATGTTCGCGCCACACTCTGAGAATTTTCAATGTCATATATTTCAGCAGCGACAAATACGGCATTAGTCGCGGAAAATTTTAAATTGTTTGTTAGATACATAATTGCAACCCATTTTCTTTCTTGATAAGAGCAGCACTAGACATAATAAACTAACAATACGTAACTTATGGTACGTATGATTTGTTAAGTAGACCAGGTCCCGTAAGGTAAGATAAGGACCCGTCGTCCTTAACACTATAAACCAAATCATTAAAAAACAATCATATACATCAATAATATCTATACTTCTTTGGATGTGTCAAAAACTTTTGGATACTGCAGTGGATTTAAGTGTGTATGATAATTAATATGTAACACAAGACGGCTGGTGACGTCACTACGTTATATTGGCCATTGGCGTATGTCAACCATACGATCTACAATCTAGGTCAAAAATGAGTTAGAAATTTATTTATTTAGCAGAGAATAGACAAGTTTTAACACTAGAAAGCACGGTGGTTAATAGCACTGTTTATAAGCAAGTGGCGTCATTATAAACCCGACCAATCAAAACTTTTTTGTTACAAATGTTTGAAAAAGTTAATTTTTTATTGCGGTTTTTATTTAAATCGATTTATATTTTTAACATATGTGACTGTTTTACTATGTTAGCCTATTAAAACCAGCACTCGTTGATTATTAAGCTATACCTTGCAACTAGCTAAAAGTCGTGTCATATAGCCGCATATTACCTAAAGGCGAAAACGATCTCATCGTGTCTAAGATGGGCATCGTCGTCCACACAGAGCACAGCCTCAGTCTCAATGAGGTGATAAGGCAGGAAGCGGTTATTGAGGGAGTTGCGTTGGGTCCGAACTACTGCTACCGGCGCACCTGACTCCGGCCACGAGGTGCTGGAAGACGGACCTGTGACTCCGTTCCAAACGACCACCACCTTCGACGTGAGAAGTAAGATATAGTATTGTTCGATAAATAAAACTATTTAAACATTTTTAGATCTACAATATATCGTGACTGTGAGAGGATAAGCCACGGAACATAATACAAATTTATTAACAAGAATAATATGCTGTCAACTGATAGAGATTTAATGAAAATATATTACAAATATTATCAAATTGATATTAAATTCAATTGAAACTAACCCAATTAAACGGCTGAATCCTTACTACCTCAATTTTCAAAATGTCTATTTACTTATTTATTTATTTACTGTCGTTTTTTATAATAAAGATTCAAAGTTTTAGATATGCCATTAGTCAAAATCTTTTAGATTCACACTTGAACATGTAAATAACATTACATTTTTTATTTATTATATATTTAGAAAGAACGTAAATTACCTTGTTCAAGTAGGGCAACCCTCGCAATCGCGCAAGAGCCGCAGCTAGAACAGCTTCTCGCTCATATGTCAGTATAACAATGGTGAATTGTTCCCTCGGCCGATCCCCTCCCAACGCCTCGCTGAACTCCTTACCCGACCCGCCAGCACCGGCGCCGATCGGCCGGAACCCTGCCGCGGAACCCATAAACCTAGCCTCTGACGTCACCGGGGGATCCCAAGGCAATTGCGGGTATATGGTGAACGGCTCCCCCCACTCGTTCCACATCTCGTAACCTTGCAACAATATCATCGAGTAGTTCCGTCGATACGCTGGACTCGGGTAGGGCGCTTCGAGAGGCCCCAACGTCTCTTCTGGCTCCGAATCGACAGCCGGAGGTTCCACCTTAGTTGGATAATAGGATTCGTTGAACGCGGGTGTCCCCATTATCGGTGCCACTGGACGTCCGGGGATATTCAAACGCGTACGGATAACAGCTATCAACGTATCGACACTCGCTTGTAACGAACTCATATACCTCTCCCAAAGTAAACGACCCTGTCTCCTGAAGGTCAGGAGATCCGCATCAGATAGTGCCCGCAGCAAGAAATGTAGTTCGGTGACTCGGGCTTTGGGTAACGAGAGAGTGGCTCGCCGCCAGTCAAGCACCTCGTCATAGGGCAAGCGTGTCCTGTCACCGCCGAGTATGACTGGTATTGCACCAGATCGCAACGCTTCGTACAGCCTCGCTTGTAAAAGAGCCGTGGAAGCGTAAGTATGGTCGGCTGGAGCTAATATTAAAACGAACGTAGAGTCGCGGAGGACGGAACGTCTTGACCTGTCCGTTCCACACAACGCCCAGTCTCCGATGGGTAGTAGAGCTCTTCGCTCCACGGACGGGTCGCATTCGAATTGTAAGAAGAAGACGTCGGACGTGGGAGAGTCCTTCGCAGTCTTCTGAAGTGCCTCTATTAACTGTTTGTCGTTGTCTCTGTTCGGATCGGTGGCGGGCGATTTTGACCCCTGAAAACTAAGTAAAACTTTCGTTACGTTTTCACGGGTTGATAATCCCATAGCTAAACATATAACTATACAACCCTAACTATTGATATTTGGAGGCGATTGATATATAAACCCATCGTAAGTTCGAGTAACAAAAGGTGAGTTTACGATTAATACCCTCAAAAATAGTACCTCATTAAATATTTTCGTCTCGCTGGAGCCATAGGAGCGCATTCTGCCCAAACGTCACCACCCGGGGGGCCTAGAGCAGGTGGCGTAATAACGTCGAATCCCGGTCGAAACTGTTGCAATTTAAAAGTCGACTGAGCTATCATTGCCCTGCCAGTAGACGTCCCCAGGAAAGCATCTCCTGACCCGACAGAGAGCTCTCGTCTTGCTAGGTTCAACAACACATGATTTCTGCCGTCACCACCCCAAAATGGTAGCTGTTTGATTGCTGTTTCATTTAGGAGTAATCTGTAAGGTTCGGTTGTTGACCTAAAAAACAGTATAAATACGAAATAAATGATACGCGTATTGCAAAACTGCATTGTTCATTTATTTTTATATATACAGGATAATTACTCTAGGAATTAATATTCAAGTACGAACTTTATTGTACCTATTTATGTTATGTTAATCTTACTAAAGAGAATTAAATCATCTGAAAACCTATATTTTGCCTAGAGTGTAATCATATAGATGAGGCCTTACCCCACTTTTGATATTACTTTGATAGTAAAAATGCATACTCACGATGGATTTTTATTTGAAGGAAAAGCTTCTCCAATCAACACCAGATAAAGACAGGCTTCATTAGGGTTTCGTGTCAAATGTGCGTTATAACTCAAAGTTTGTCGCAAAGTCGTCTTCAAAAACCCATCTATTTCAGCACTGGCCAGAGGAGAGTAAATATCGGGGTCATAAAAGTATATAGGAAAACCTGAAGTTAGGGAACAGCGGGAATGGTCAAAGCATGAGTGCATACGACAATGGACTTCAGAGGAGGGGTGTAAAGATGGTATAATAGGAGGTGGACGCGAAGGTAGAATCTGATTCGGAGGCGCCAGTTCAGGTGAGTCTCGACGGATGGCTTCGAGTTGCGCGAGACGTGCTTGGTCAGCAGATACCCGGAGTCGCTGCAGCTCAGCCGTGGCACGAGTATATTCTGCCTTTACACTCTCTGCCTTAGCACTGGCTGCAGCTGCTTCCTTTTGTAAGCGACCTCGTCTCTCTTCCAACTCTCGCAATTCCGTGGAAACAGACGCCTGAGGAAAAATTCTTATAAGCAAAGCATTACTAAGTAGAAGTGTTAAATTGCATGAAACAAAATATTAAAATCTTGTGATATTGTATCACATTTACAAGTCAAATCACGAACAAGCAGGGAAAGTATAAAATATGTTACACTGAAGACATGTGTATTGCTATATAATTATTACAATAATCTAAGTGTTAACATGGGATAAGTACAAGTAAATAATTAAAATACAATGTAATTGAAAAAAAAATTTCAAACGTTATAACTTTGTAATTTGATCTTCAATGATTTCTTAATCTGCAAAGCATAAGACGTTTAACCTTAATAGGAAAGTGTTAAGGTTGAAATTACATTGCGCGAGAGGTGCATTTAACAATAAATTGAAAAAAATTGACGATGAGGTGTAGGACTCTGTAGCTCAATTGGTAGAGCAACAGCACGGAACGCTGACGATGCTGGTTCAAGTCCTGCACGAGTCTAAATTCAGTTTATTTTTGATTTTTAAATTATATAGTGCCTTAATGTATACAATTACATGTAAAAAAAAAGTTTTCAAAATTGCAATGTATTGATCAGGCACAGAAGCGTGTGATCCGTCAATTAATGTCAACTGCTTCACCATCATAAGCCAAACAGAGTTTAACTATTTGCATCACTAAAAATGAGGACTGACTCTCTGTTCTGACTCACTATCTATTATGTCTGTGTACCTAAATTTAAATAGAATTGGTTTACAACATCTAAATAATCATACCTTTATTCGAAGCATTTCCTTAATCCTTATTTTCAGATCCTCTGCATTGACTGTCGAAATATCAACTAATGCGTCTAAAGTATTTTGCATTGCATTTAAACCCAATGATGATGAAGATTCATACTAAAAAAATTCATGAATTAGATATCACTAGCAACTTTCTTTAAAGGAATGTATAAAACTGTTGAGCTCTTACCTTGGATAAATAATAGTGAGTTACAAGAGGAACCGAAAATAATATTACAGACACCATTATTATTACTCTGGATAGTTTAAGATGTCCTAACCATTGGAAAAATCTATCATGAAAATGCATTGTAAATATATAATACTTAAACCGACAGGATGAGTACAAAAGGATTAAAGATTTGTCTACATTTTACGTTACAATGTAAATAAAAAGCTAGAATCAGTATTGTTTTTATCTTCAACACGAATTAATATTCATTATTTCAGAATTCTTTGAAAATTAATAGTCAAAACCGGGTCCCGCTTTTCAAGAGTCTTCCTTCCGATATCTCTTTAGCCACTTGAACATTTCACACTTCAGTTGATTATAGCATTATTATAATTTTGCTGTAAAATTGGATTTAAATACATATTATACTATTGGTTGTGCCGAAAGACGTGTTATTAAAAAAAACATTTCATAGTCGTCTGTGTCTAACCAAACCCAAATTGTAAATATTTCAGTTGTCAATTGGGTTGACATAGAATCACCGAATCTGTCAAATTTTGACATTGATCTTTAATTTGACATTTAAGGATATTAGATAAAACAATAACTTACAAAATGGGAAAGCCGTCAAATTAAGAAGAAGAATACAATAACTTCGAGCTAGTACATGGTCACACTGACCTCATTTCCTCATGTTTCTCTATTTACAACGGCCCTATTAATTCAAAAATCAAAATCGAAACCATTGTGTAAAAAATAAAAATTAAATGTAGAAATTTATGATATTTTATTATTTAATAGCTGTTTTCTTCTTACATGATAGTAAACAAATCTTCATAGAACATTGTAAAAATTTCTTTTTGAGAATTAATTAATTCTGTTTACCAATTTTTCAATAGGAACCAAAATATAAAGACAAGGAAATGGTATTATTTTTTAATAGATACTTACATATAAAAACGGGTCTTAAAATATTAGTAACTTAACAACTTTCAGTCATAACTTAACACATTTATATAGATGTATATTTGATAGCAAAAAGAATTATTATCTATTTAAGAAAGAAGAAAGAGAAATTGCCTATAACCGCGATGTAACTCGCGTTATACGCAGGTTTTGCAATAATATAATATATCATTATGTTTATTATATTATTGCAAAACCATTGTTATGTTATTCAATTTTCATGAGAAAAGAAAAACCTTAGTGCTAACTTCTGAGGGCATGGGGGATATATCTAAGCTTAATAAAATCGAATGGAACCACCGTTAGTTATATAATACATATTTGTTCAATTACTAAACTAAGTTACTCGCCCTCGGCCTCAACTACTTCATAATCAGTATGTGAATTATTTTCTGAATTTCTTTCATGATTTAGCAAATAAGAAAAATGAAACATTAAACCGCAACATTTACATTTTTCACCTTGACTCGAATCGCCTGAGCATTTCGAATGATGTTCGTTCGCCTTTTTTAAATTGGTAAAATGTAAATTGCATTTAATACATTTATACACTTTTTGCTTTTTGAACGTGCCAAAAACATCTTCTACTTGGAAAGTATATTTTACGTCTCTCTGTCCATGATGCTCAAGTAAGTGATGAAACAACGTATTGGGCGAGAACGAAAATCCACATTTTGTACAAAATTGTTTAGTTATTCTAGCAGGCTTTTTTCTAATATGATCATCCACGCTATTCTTATTTAGAAAATGCAATTTACATTTTGCACATTTATATAGAGTAGCTGTTTTTTCTTCAACGGTTTGAATTGCCTTATCATCAACAATTTCAACGTCATCTCCATCCACTAGAGTACTTTGTTCATTCGACATTTTCGGAAGCGTTACTACATCATCCTCGTTTGTGTTTTCTTTTGGATTAAAGTCAATAAGTGTAATGTTATCTTTAACAAAATCTAAATCATCTGCGTGAAGTTTTATATGACCTTTCAATTTGCCTTCATCGAAGTAGAGGTCACATTTGTGGCACTGTGCTTTACATGTCTCAATTAGGCAAAAATGCTTGGCTATACACCTGAATTCTTTAATGCACACATTGCATTTGGAACATCTATAAAAAATATAATCACATACAATACCCATAAAACTAGATACTTTGGTTTTATTTGTACTGGGTGTTCTGAGCCCAAGCAAAACTACCTTCATATTGTTTACTGTAAAGCTTTGCAATTCCTTGTGTTTTCTCAAATGATCCGCAAAGTGACTTTTGTACAACAACAATCCACAGACATTGCAATTTTCTAGGTCAGTGTAAGTGCATATGTGGGAAGAAAAGTTACTTCTATTTATGAGACCTTCGCAATTTCTACACTGATACACAACATAAGGCCTAGAAGGATTTGCTTTTATTAAATCATTAATTTTTTTATCAATTTTTCTATTAAATGAAACAATTCTGCATGTCTCTGGGTCCAAAGAACTTTCATGTAATTTTAGGTGCTTAGTAGAAGCATCCTCCGAATCGAATCGTCGTGCGCAAAATTTACACGAGTACTTCTTAATCTTTCTTGTACAAGCGTTAATATGTTTAAAGAGTGACAAGCAATCTACGAAACAGTGACAAGTCTCGCATTGGTATTCGGTGTATTCTGGTATTCCATTCTTACTGACCTGCAATTTTATTCTACTTTCATATTTATATATGGCATTTGACAAAATTTTGTCAATATCAGCCATTGGCAAACCATTAAATATGTGTTGGAGCCAAAATTGGTTGTTAGATCCATAATGTTTGGGTTCAAAATAGAATATTTTTTGAGATGTGTCCGGCACTTGAATCGCTGAAGTTGCTTGAACTGTCGAATCCGAGGTTAGGTGGCTCTGACAGTGTTTGATTACATTATCATAAGTGTTTACATAAATTAAACACATTTTACAACAATACTTAATATCTTCTGAAAATATTTTAAATTGATTTCCTTTTTTTACACTATCCGTTCTAATATTAGTTATTAGTTTTATGTTCTGTTGTTTTATTCCACATTCTGTATTATATTCGGAAATGTGTGTATCTCCAGTTTTATTGTGTAATTTATATGTATGAAACGGTAAATGCAGCTTATATACAAATTCTGAGCACTTAATATCACAATACGGACAAACAAGAACAATTTCTTCTCCACAGATATGGGACTTTAGTGCTACTTGATTGAAATAGTGTACGTTGCAGCTGTCACATTTAATAAACTCAATAATTGGAGGGCAAATTTCTTTGTTAGAATCCAAATCATAAAAGGTAAAATCTTGAAGTTTCAATGTTCGATCATTGTAATGCATACTTCTGTGTGTCATTATGGCTTTATTTGTGAATGGCAATCCACAATATCGACATGGCATTCTTAACATGTGAGTGCACCGAGCCTTCTGATGAATGCTCACTTTGTGGACAGTACTGACAAAATTCTGACATGTTTTACAGAAATACAAATGCAAGTTTTGTACAAAAATATCGCCATTCAATTTCCCGCATGTGGAACTTTGTTTTTCTTTCAAAGTTTGAGTTAATTGTACAATGAGGAAGTCTGTACTATTCTTTCTACCCTTATCATGAAGATAAGCGTGGCTTTCTTTCAATTCTTGATCTATATAAATATCACATATTTTACAATGTACTGAGTTTTCAGTAGTTTTACAAGTTAGATAATGTTCTTTAATTTTTCGTTCTTGAAAGCAGATTTTACACTTCGGACAGCAATATAACAATTCAGGCGATGTCTTATGACTAACATTTACAACATTGAACTTTTCCGTCTGTGCATGTTGTTTTATATGAGAATATGCTTCATTCCTCTTGAATATGAACTGACATTTTCTACATTTCCAAAGAATAGTTATTTCGCAGTGTTGCGTATGGTTAGTAGCCAGAGTTGGAGATATAAAGTAAAAATTACATTCCCCACATTTGAAAACTATATCTTTGGGTATTATTATATTTGACCTTTTCTTATTTGTAAGCATATTGATTTTTAACTTTCTTTTGAGATTTCTTCTTTCCACTACCGAGGTATTCATGTGATTACCTATATGGATATTGTACAACTTAACATTCCTACAAAGGCGGGAACATAAATCACATTTGGGATTAAACTCCACCATTTTCAATGAAAATTTTGTTTTTATTTTGTGCTCCCATTTAATATGATACTTATAGCGAGCGCACTCTTTAAAGTAACGTAAACATACAAAACATTTAAAGAATAGTGAAGTTTCTTTCCGTTTACTCTTTTGAACCAATGTATTTTCTTTAATGTTTTTCATAACATGTTTGTCTGTAGTTTGCTTGGGTATAGAATTAACAACTAAGTTTTCTTGCTGCTTATTAGGTATTGCTGGTAATTCCGAGACTCGTGGAGGTTCAACATCCAAGTTCTTATTAGAATCTTTCTTAGTTCTATCCCTGTTCAAGTTTTCAATAAATTGTGGCTCTAGAGTGAAATACAAATGCTGAATTAGTAGTTGTTTTGATGAAAAAATTTTCTGGCAATGAAAGCATGATATCAACTCAGCTTTGTTTTTCTTTGAAGTCTTTATAACGCGATTATTCCTTTTAATAGTTTTCTTAGTAATTGTAGAGCCATTTCTATGTTCAATTATGCCTCTGTAAATATTTTTCCTATGGTCACTAAAATTACTGGTCTTATTTAAATTCTTCTTACATTGCTTGCAAGTGCATATCTCACTATGAGACCTGTGGGTATGTTTCTGGAGGGTATTTTTGTTAGGAAAAAGAATTGAGCATATGTTGCAGAATTTTTCACATCTTTTCAACATTGGTGTAACATCTGACAACACAACTTTTGCTCTTGTTAAATAATTATCATTCCTTAAACAATGATTATCAAATGTATGTTTTTTAGTAGAATCAATTATATTTTTAGTTGTAAAGTTATTGTTATTCTCTGTTTGAGAACTTATTGTATGTGGTATGTTTTTGTTGACAAACCCAAATGTCTTAGGTACAACGGAACATATTTTATCAGGTAGTTTTAAGGACTTTGAAGCCAAATTATTTGATTCATTTGAATAAAGAGCACATCCTTCAACACCAATATTAGGATTCTCTGAAACATGAACATTACAACTTAAAGTTCATAAATTGATGTAAATTCAGAAGATTGCCACAAATTAAAGTAATTTTAAAAATTTATAAAATACTAACCATCTTGAAAATTTTGATCATCTTCGTTGTTTATTTCAAATATTTCCTGCTTAAGAACAGTGATATCTGGAAAGATTGCTCGAAGCGCTGGATTGTCAAGTAAATTATGTTCTTCGATATCAATATCGGAATCCATCGCATGTCTGGTTAAAATAAAATATGATTATTATGAACCACAACTAAAAATGAGCGTTTTATTTGCTTTTATCTTATATGAAACTTTAACTCACTGTAAATAAGAATATTGTTAATAACTCATTTTGTAAGATTAACGTTTAAGTCTAAACGTACTAAACAAAATTAACACATTTTTGAATCATAATATATTTTCAGTTTTCACTAATAATAATACAAAAAAACATGATTGCAAATAAGTATTCAGGTAATTTATTATCTATATTATAGCCACCGCAGATACAGCAAGACGTCAATCACTGCGGTATGCGTCTTCCATCACAAACATAGATATGCAATAACACTACGCTATATGCAAAACTGTTTATAAATCAATTTTGCAATCATCTTGGAATAAATATATTTTCAATTTCCAATAATCCTAGACTACAGTTTTGTTTTGCGAACTTAGTCTTAGATACACGACGATAACAAATCCCACATGAGAGAAAAAACTACTAGGTTAAGTTGAATAACGAAGAAGAAGAATAGTACCAAGTATGAAGTATCTCTATGTCGAGTTCTTAAAGACAAAAATGGTTAATCTGTGGTCTATATATATCATCTATGCCTATCACTTTTACAGACTACTATCGCACAGCTGATTTAACATCATTCGTTCAACTGTCAGATTCAATTTTGATTTGTGAACAGTCAACAGAGAGCATCCACAATTTGTCAAAAATTCTATAAGAATATGGAGTATTGTTACGCTTCTAATTAATAATTAAAATATGAAGTTGTATATTTCAATTCGCGAGGCTCGCCGTGGTTAGAATGGAGAACACGGCTCCATTTCAGCCGTGGACAGTAGAAGAAAGTTCTAAAAATGTAAAATCAGAAAAGGAATTAGCCGATGACGCGAAACTTCATCGGGAAAATGTCAATCATCCAAAACACAGGCAAACTGCGTCTTACGATAAAGAGACTATCGTTGCTTCAAGTAATAATCCGGGACCATCGGGTTCGTCGGAGACGGGCTCGGACCCGGCCATCGGGAAGGAGTCAAAAATGGATTCTGGAAAAATTTCGTCCATGCAACAAATCGTTGAAAACACTATAAGGTAATGAATTTCTATATCAGGGATGTATTTGGTATAAATGATAATTAGAGATGGTTCCTATTTTTTATTTGTTCAAATCAACGGAAACATCTTGTAACAAATAACTTGTGTATTGAGTTACCGTTACTCACTGTAGCATTGTTTATACAAATATTATAACAAGCAGGAATGGAATTTTGTGTTTAAAATGGTTACATTACTTACAATAACACTACAATAAATAATTATTTAATAGTTTTAAGACTAGTGTTTGAATGCTTGGTTAGATTCTAAGAAGAATCCTAAGTAGTGGTTTTGTTATTACACTTTGTATTTATACATAATTATTATCACGTCTCCATGTATAGTAATATAACATACATTGTGCAACGTTTATGCTAAAATTATCATCATATTTTGCAAAAAGTTTATATTTAGGGCTTTAGTTTTTTTTTTACTAGCCCTTAAGCAGATATATTATTGTATCTGCTTGAGAGACCAATCTATGTACATTCAAGTAGTACCCGAGTTAAAACCAAATCCTTTTTCTGAATAATGCCAATATGTTTTGTCACTACATAAAGAGTCCATCCAGACCTAAAGTTAAGTTATTAATATTTATATATGTTAATATCGTTAAAATTTTACAGTCAAGAAGGAAAACAAAGGGTGTCTCAGTTATTAGAGGCAGTGGAAGCTCTTAGTGGTGCTGAGAGACTGCTGCTCTATCTCCGTCTTCCCACTGGTGTTCCACCTCATGACCCCTTAAAACAGCCTGTAAATCCATTAGGTTCAAGGTGATGATTATTGTTATTTCAAATGTTTATCAAGCAGCCCTATAAAGCTTTGTTTGGAACAGACTAGTAAAACTTAATTTTTTAAAATGTGTAAAGAAAACTTTCTCTTTTTTATTTCATTGTCCTATTTAAAAAAAAAATGCACCTTTATATTTAAATTTGCAATCATTTCCAATTGTATTTTCTAGATCTTGTTCTAAAAGTACGCTGCTATTATTAGATAATCCATACCTACTTTGTCTTACACTTATTCATTGTACTGAACTATATAAAATTCAAATGATAATCACACACAGCCATTGATATAGTCTATAAAACTACTAATCTTATAATTTGTTACCCCTGTCGCTATCCCTATTATATGTCTAATATATATTTGAATATAGAACTCAACTTTGCAGAGCTGAGCTCCAACAAACAGTCACATGGATACAAACACACCTGGAAGTTGATCCAGACGTTTCCCTTCCGAAACAGGATGTATATGATGAATATATGTAAGTTTTTTTTTTAGTTTTTCCTTACTCTGTATTATCCCAAAGATTTTACAAAAGGCTCTATCTCTCATCTATCATTTTTTTGAAGATAATCCGTTTATGCGCTGGTCAAACTTGCACTAGGTTTGAGTATCTATTTAGATTGTGTTATTATCATTCTATTGGATGACGCATGAACTATCGGAGATATATATGCCCACATATATATTTAATGCAAATACTTTTAAATTTAATAAGAGTTCCCCATTTCGAAACAATTTCTGAATTATTCCTAATAGGTTATAATCGATCGCGTGAGATAAATTGGTGTTTAATTATTATTGTGTTACAATTTACAATTACACTGTATATATACCTATATATAAAATTTTATGTCAATCACTTCTAACGATCAACACGTGTAGCTTTAATATTAATTGTCTCGGTGTTGTAAGTACGTCTGTACAACTATGTACTTACATATGGATAATTAGAATTATTAATTGTTTAGGGTCCTCGCACACAGACCATTTGATACGGCCATAAAACGCCGCTAACTGACGGATATTCGTAAATCCACAGACTGAATCCGAAACGCGACTAAACGTAAAGTTTAGATCTGGGGACGGTTGTTCGTGTCCCGTATTAAATTTCGACCCACCACCCATTTATTTTCCAGATGTCCAAACCCAGTACTACGTGTTTCAGAAGAATTGTAAATTAATAGAAAAATGTTCCTTGGGGATATTGAACTCACGACCCTTCGATTATTAGCTACACATTACACCAACGAGCGCGTTATGAATACTTAAAAATAGTGTAAAAATTACAAGACAAAAACGGACGGCGTTTTATATTTGTGGCTAGTGGCCTGTGTGCGGACCTTTACGGTCTCTCAGTGTCTTATAATATATAATATAATCGTAGTTTATGACGAGAAAACTTTTATAAGTTGATGTTAGCACATGTATACAGTAAAGACCAACAAAGACTAATTATCCAAAATTCCTAGTCTTAACTACTTCCTGATAGATATGTACTTATTACATTTGTCTTATTATATATACGTACTGTATTCTATTCATAACTGACGTATGCGTAGGCGGCAAATTCTCAGGTATCAGGTGCTATTATATATCTTCGATCCGGTCGAAGGGTAAGGTCTGGGAGCCCAGGGACCTTGCTCGTACGTTAGATGGCGTAATAATAGAAAGATTAATATCTATACTAACATATACAGCTGAAGAGTTTGCTTGTTTGAACGCGCTAATCTCAGGAACTACTGGTTCGTGTTGAAAATTTTGACTTTTTGAGAGTTTCCGTCTAAGATAGCGAGAAAATATGTATGAAAATTGGTTTCTTTGAAAACATTAATATTTTTCACATGTTATTGCACATGAAGGCACTATATAATTTAAAAATCGAAAATAAATTGAAAAAATTTTCTATTGAGCTATTATGAGTTATTTTCAATTGAGCTACCGAGTCCGAGGACTCGGTAGCTCAATTGGTAGAGCAACAGCACGGAAAGCTGACGATGCCGGTTCAAGTCCTGCCCGAGTCGAAAAAATTTTTTCAATTTATTTTCGATTTTTAAATTAAAATTGGTTTCTCTTTAAATAATCAAAAAAATGTCTATCTATTAAGATTAACTTGCAAGAACGACGGGACGTGAACGACGTCGTGGTTAACAGCTTTATAAATTTAATCTGCCCATGACATCGGTCGCGTCCCGTCGCTCGAAACCCGTCGTTCGGGTCCCGTCGCTCTTGCAAGTTAATCTTAAAAGATAGACATATACGGTCTTATTACAAAAATAAACTTAAACCAGGACTGTGAAGTCTTGGTCTAAGTCTTAAACCATGTCCTAAGGTAGTACCAACGGGAACTTCGTTTTGTAATAAGGATTTCAAGTAAACCATGGTTTAAACCACGTTTGAGAGTTAGTCTTCGTTTTGTAATAAAAGTGCAAGTGCCGCGAACATTTTTTAGATCATTTAAAGAGAAATCATTCTTTCATACATATTTTTAGGTGTCTGTAACCGTTTTCGCCGCGTACGCATCTGAAACCCAAAGAGATGAAAAATTTCCCCCGTTTTGTTGTAAACTAATCCTGGGTGGGAATTCAAAGTTAGGACGCGCTCGTCGCTTCATTCAAACTGTAAATGTAAGAAAGTAGGAAAGTTGACCAATAGTGCGAGGAAAACATGTAGCGGATGTAAAGTGCAGTAAAATCTAGATAACGTGTGCGTAAATGTATTATACCTAACTTATATGTTAACAAGAGTAGGGCAATAACACGTGGTCTTATCAATATTTTTTACGTAACGAAACAGATAACAATCCCTCATGTTACATCAATTTCCAGACGATATTAATTGTGCGTTATAATTTAATGATCTAAATTTTATAATGTTTCCCCTATCTTTGACTTACACGGGCTGTTTTGTAAAATGCGGTTAGACATAATTAAATAAAAGTCTTAACTGGTTAAAACGCGAAATATAATAGTCAAACTTATATTCGATTTATTTGTGACATGAGGTGACAAAATAAAAAATAAGTTGAACTAATATATTTCGCTTTTTAAACCGTTTAAAAGGTTTTATTTAAATGTGTACTCGACTTTTGCAGCAGCCGTCGATACGGGAGACAAAATAAAAAATAAGTTTAACTAATACATTTCGCGTTTAAACCGTTAAACTTCCTCGCGGACAAAACTAAATTCGATGGATACGTTATCAATGATGTGTTACAATAATTTATAGTCTTAAGCTGGGTATTGACCCATTTGAGCGTTTAAGTCAGTACCCTGTCTTTAAAGATTCGTATTATAATCCACTAAATAGGAATTTCAAATAATAATCCTGGAATTTTCGGTTAATAGTTCTAAACATCGCTGCTTCCTGATGAGATAATAGCTATTGTGCGATATTACAGCACTGATAAGATTCGGTCATCTTATCTGAGTTTTAATGTTATCGTTTTTACGAAAAATCTTTTGGCTACGACTTTTGAAGGGCATAAGAACGGTTTATCATTTTAACCACTGAAAATTATCAAACAATGACTTAGTGCTAATCATATTCGGAGGCTCGATTTTTTATTTCTTATCTATGGCAAAATGGGAAATGGGGAGTTGGATGAAGTGATCAGCAGGTATATGGATTGATTACCAATAGACCAGAAAAAAAAAATCACACCACCTTTTAAAGCGTCAAGCGATCGATCGACGGTCGAGTCACGGCGGCGGAGCCGTGGTCATGGGGAGACACCCACGGCTGCTGCAAAGCATCCGAAACGTCGGGCCGAAGTTAAAAATCAATTTCAAATAAGTTTAACTAATATATCGCGTTTTAAACCGTTAAAGTGTTTTATTTCAATTATTTATATATTATTATATGTTAAATTCTTTAACAATTAATAAAATACCTACTTTTTACTTGTAACTTTTGTTATCCAAATTTAATTAAAAGTTCTTGACTTGATCACGATTATGTGACTCCCTCCTGGTGCTAAAACTGGAACCGCCTTTGATTACGGTGGACGTGGGACAATACTGGGTCTTCGTTTTTTACGGACTTGTTGGTCTAATGGTAGCAAAGTATAATCATCAGTGGGTCGTGGATTCTTTCGCGAACGGGTCCAGCAAGAAATAATTTTTATGAGATACGTTTGAATTCGTCTTCAAAATCTGTGTGTATAATATAAAATAGTTGAAAGGAATATCGAATATATTTCCGGGTCGCGTCCGCAGATGAAGAAGCCGAAGCTGAAGTGTATTCGCGTGGATTACAGTCTGTGGATTTCCGAATGGTCATAGCCAAAATACGACAATTGCCTATATTGATATTTCAGCTCCCCTCAAGGGAACCCCACATTTGTCTGTTCCCCTGACATAAAGAGATCTATTTCACTGAATAATATTTAAATCCGATAGAATTGCGCATTATGTTACTCCGGGAATTCGATCCCAAGACCGTTCATATAAAATAAAATACATGCTATTGTTATTCTCTTTGTGAATTTAATTTTTTTCATTTAATTGTTCTGAAACGTGTTGGATTTCGTCTGGAAATCTGGATATTGAATGGGTCATAGTCATATAGACGCTGAAATCAACTAGCGAACGACCGGTCGTACTGGAAGTCCAAGGGGGAGGCCTATGTCCAGCAGTGGACACCGAACGGCTGAATCGACGATTATAGAAATTTGGGTCACGACCCACCATCCATAGATGAAAAAGCCGTGAAGCTTAATCGCGTTTCGGTTGCAGTCAGTGGATTTCCGCATATCCACAACCAAAATAGATCGGCAACACATTCCTATTATCAAACGAACCTCATCTTTCCTCCCTTAACATTAAGACAATTATCAAACAGCTCTTGTATAATGTACAACATCTGTCCACAGCGCTCATTGCATGAGTAGCAACATGAAGCCTCTTTCCACGGCCGATTTTGGCAAAGTTATGAAGCAGGTTTATCCAAGTGTACGACCGAGACGGCTCGGTACCAGAGGAAACTCGAGGTAAGCAATGATAATAATAATAATAAAAAATATATTCTAACCAAATCAACTGAACTATACTTAAATTATATAAATATACTATAGCTTCAAAAATTTACGATGTCAACATCTAAGACTGGAGCCACTCGGCATAACTTTTCAAACACGCTTGCGTTACAACACTGATTTACAGTGGCCCCTCAATGACATACTTAAAGATTATTTAATAAACTTTTTCACTTGATTGAAGGAAAGCCTTCAGAGATAAGTTAAGATAATTTACAGCTCCTAAGAAAAAACTTACAAAAGATAACTTTCCGGTCACTCGGTGCTAGCTTTAAAGGAATGAAATTTGTTTGCCCCCTGTAGTTAACATTATGTTGTTCTTAGAGTTCGCGAATGTTGAGTGCCATCTCTTCAATTTAATCAATTTTTCCTTTAAGGTATTGCTATGCTGGCCTACGAAAAAAGGTGAAACTGGAAGTTCCTCAACTACCAGATTTGGGGGAGGCATCCAAGGTAAACATTTTGGATTTTGATATAAGCTTTTGAAATTTTTGGTTAGCATTTAAGTTCAGGCTTTTCATATAACGATTTTATTAATCTTAAGCCTACAAACTCTTCTTTTCCAGGAAGGACATGTGGGGTCTAGGGAGAATGAAAGAATAATATGTGATTGGGCGGAAACTAAACTAGGTAAAGGTCTTTATTATAATCCTTTATAGAAACGCGATTAAACTTCACGGCCTTTTCATCTGTGGACGGTGGTTCGTGATACGGAATCTTCGGTATTCCTACCGCTTACCTAATATCCAGATCTCCAGATGATGCACAACAAAAATTATAAATAGAAAAATTACAAACATGACCCCGGACTGGACTTGACCGGGACTCGGTCGGGACCGAACCCAGGGCCCGTTGATTATTAGCCATACATTGCCATTAGACCAGAGTTCCCCAAACTTTTTTGTGTCGTAGACCCCTTGCGATGTATTTCCGTGTTGGGTAGACACCGTACTTACCTGATATTGATTTCCTGTAAATTTTAAACTGTACTGAAGTGTTAAAACCTTAAGTAAAAACAAATGTTAATTTATACATTTAATAATTGAATTTAAATTTACTCAAAATGAAAATTTTCATTACATGGAACCCCAATTTTTTTTGCTGACAAGCTCTAGGGATCGATGTAGACCACTTTGGGAATCATTATTCTGTTGTGTTACAGGTGTGAAGTTCAACAGCATAATTGAGCTTTCACGACACTTGGCATCGCTGAGCGCACAGCGAGCCCCACCCGGACCATCAAGTGCTTCGCCACCGCCGATGTCGGTCCTAGGTAATTATTCCTGTCTTTTACCATTATTATAATGGTTCTGTATGTAGGTACATTGTACCCGCGTCTTTATATGCTTACCCGATACCACTGGATCTATAGATGATTAATAATCTTATTTAATAATGTTCTGCTAATTATATCTTGATATTTAAAAAAAAACATGGGTTCATAACTTTATTTTGTCTAAATGTATATAGAATAAAAAATTAAGCATGCAAGCACGGTAAGGCAAAAGCGTTAAAATATTAGTGGCATATTCTTATTGCCAACATAGACGTAATTTCATGACGATATTTTCGAAATCATCATGAAAAATAAGTAAAAAAATTTTGTTAATCAAGAATTCCTATCTGTACAATTTTTAATTGAGCTTTTATATGCTGCTGCTGCAAAGCATCCGTAACGTCTGGCCATACTTAAAATACGTTTAACAAATTACTCCATGTTTTAAACTGTCAAAGTGACTTTAAGTATATACTACTCGTGTAAACTAGAGATAATATTTGAGCTTTTACATTTTTTCAGTACCAAATGAAGAGTCTTCTGGTCCACAATTACTTAAGCAACTGAAGCGGAAATTACAGGTAATTAAATTATTATTATTAGCTGTTCTTAATTAAATGTTAGTTTAAACCAAGTTGATGCACTGAGTTTGTCAGTATAAACCTTTTCGACGAATTAAAATGTGTTTGTTTGTATTTTGGTACTCAAATAATAATGCTTTTGGCAGGGTACTCCCGGACGACCAAAGAAAAACAAAGGTCAAGATATAATCGTAGAATCGCCGCCATCTACCTCATACATGGCCAGCCAGCACCCGCCAGTGAAACACGAGAGTGAGATGATCCCGGAGGCGAGCTACGCATACCAGCAGCCGTACGTACCCGTGTACGATGTGCGACCGCCGTTCCCATACGCGGCACCGCCCAGAGCCCACCCCCCACACGTCTCGCCCGTGCCCCACCCTCTCGCCATACACGAATACCGTCCCGACCCTTATGTCTTTGAGCCGCCGTACGTCCCGCGGGAGGACACTGCGCATAACCTTCCTATCAATCTTAGCACCGACGCGTCTCTCGATCTTTCCACCGAAAGAACGGAATGGCAGCGACGGCGACCTCCCGACCCGCAGACGCATCGCCTCCCCCTCCCCGGAAAGAAACTCATCCTTGAAACATACCAAAGCGAAACCCAAGCGAGCTCGCCGCGTTCACACACCGAGACCTATCTGCCAAAAAAGATGCGCGCTGCCGAAATCCTCGGCGGCAAGGTGAGCGCATCGAGGCAGACCGCACCGGGCCCGGATCAGGCCACCTCCAGCACTGCTAGTTTTGACCCGTCTCTCCGTTCTGAGGTTGCTTTTTTAGAGGATCCAAAAAACTTACCGAGCCGGTCCAAAAGCACCGCCGCGGCGCTGGCCCGGGAGGAACAGGAGGCGGCGAGTCCGACGCGCGCGGTGAAGGCTCAGGCGGCTAAATGCGAGCGCGCCGGGCGGAAGCATTGCGGCCGAGCCGCGAGCCCCGCGCCCCCGGACCCCCTCCAGGGGCCCGCCTCCGACTCGTGCTGCGGCATCGACGGCATCAATATCAAAACCGGCATGATATGCGGGGAGAAGCATTCCGAGATACTGAATCGGGAGCGAGTGATCAGCATTTGCAACATCGACAAACACGCCCTCGACGACTACCTCAACGAGAACAACAGCCAAGAGCACGAAGAGGAGCTCTTGAAGTATTTTCACCCGAAGGACACGGACAAGGACGCACCGCCAAACGCCAACGCGGCGGGAAATTCGTCCGCTTTTTTAGAAACTAGTCAAGACACCCACGACGAGCACAGTCAAGGAAAGAACGAGAAGATATCGCAGTTACGGGAATTGTTAGCGAAGAATTTAAAAAATCCCAGCGGAACTAACCCGCCCACGATGTCGGCTAATTTGGATCAGGAAGTTTCTGTCGAATCCTACAGTCAAGAGAACAAAATAGCGGACGCAGAGGGGGCCTTCAAGCCTGTCATTAGTTTAGAGAACTCGACCAACGATTCAAATTTTGCCATGCAGAATGAGATTTCCAATAAACAGTGTAACGCAATGACGAACGGTAACGATAGTTCGGCAACCTATAATTGTGACAATCCATCACAACTGATCAGCGGTGTCGGACCGCATCTGTATAACGGCAACTGCAACAATGAGCCGCAGAGCCCCACCACCAGGACACAACAGTACGACTTCGTGCCCATATCGGACGGGTGTCATTCGCCGAGGAATTTCAATTCGAAATCCCCATTAGGGTTCGGTCAGCGCATCAACAGCCCGACCAAAGCGTCCAAGCCGGGCATCATGACCGGGTCGCTGCAGACCTCTCCGGTGTCGCATAGCACCGCGGCCAGCCCGTTCGTCAGCCCGCGGAACACACCGGTGCCCAGATCGCGGCTGTGTTCGAGGCCTATACCGAAACTCACCGGGCGAAAGAGGCGGAATCCGTTGACGTTGGGCATGGCCGATCACTGCTCCAACAATAATAGACCGTTCGCTATTCCAAATGACCAAAAATTCGTCACAAAGACGTCGTGCAATACGAGTATAAAATACTGTCAGCCCATGTCGGCACCGCCGTCGCCCAATATCCTGTCGCACTACAAGTACCAAGCGCTTCAGAATTCCGGGATCCCCAACGGCATCAACAACATGTGTCTCTTCTCAGCTAATTCCTTTCGCGATAACGTCAACGGCGACAGCGCTCAGCCTCTCTCGGCGGATCCGCTGTCGAGCGAGGTGAGTCAGTTCTTCCAAGAGCCGATGCCCAATTACCGACCCAGCCACGACACGACGTTTCGATCTCAATCGGTCCCGCTGAAACAAGCTATCAATAATATGACGTTACTCAGCTACAACAACACTCCGGTCGGTTCGGTGCCGCCTACCCCTGTACCCAACGAGTTTTGCGACTTTGGTTCTTTAGCCGACTGCGACATATCCAAAGCGGGCCTCAATCCCGAAACGCTGGATAAGATTTACGACGCCATAGATAGCAGTAACGAAGTCCTCAATGCGGGCACGACGACGAGTCTTTTGAATTCGAATAATCCGCTGACTAACGGATGTGACACGTTGTCAAATCAACCGATGCTGACGGACGAACATTTGAGCACGTTTATACCGACGGGTAGCGAGCTACTAGATAGAAACGGCCAGTTCCCGGAAACGTTCGCGAACGACTCGTCGAGCGAGAACGTGGAGGAGTTCCTCAAACGAACGAACAGTATAGAGTTTCATATATCCGAATTGGAGACGGACAAAAGTAAATATTACACGTCCCGGTCCGTTCCGAGCACGCCGCTGCCCTTCAAACGTGTGCTTCCAAATCTACAAATCGACTCGCGCCGCTCGAGGGAGCTGTTCGCAGCGGACACCTACACCAATATGTCGAACGGCATATCGTCCAAATCCGTGCCGTCGACGCCTCAGTTGGCCGAAGATAGAAGTATCTTCAGTTACAGCAATCGAGATTTTCTCATCAACGGCAATTCTGTTGAAATCTGCGGCACGAGCCAAGTGAGACCGCTCGTGGACAACGAGCAGGGTCTCACCTCACCTCTCGACGTGTTGCGAGAGGATATTCTGGACCCGTTGACGCCGGCGGCCGACCTCCTAGCTGATTTAGACAAAATAGATGGAGCTCCATACGTCGACCTGTAGTTAGTTATATAAAATTAGATTTGTACACTTTTTACGCCCAAATGGCATATTTGGATGTACAATGTTTAAGAATGCCTTCAGTGAAGGCTAGTGTAAAGTCGATTACATCCCGCACTCCCACTGAACGAGTCAATGCGAAGTTAATACTTTAATTATTCTAAGGATCGAATTCAGTAATTTTACTATTACGAATTGAACTACCCGCATATTTCATTCGGTCGTTATTCGATCGAGTGTAATATTAAACTGCAGAACCAACGAGCGAGTTATATAGTTTCTTCATTGGGTCCAAACGGAAGTAAACAAAATCCAAACAGCATGTGCCTAAACGATATAAATAAGACCATTTTGCAAAATATTTCACGGAAGCATCGAACATTTTGTATGAATACATCCGCGACAAGTAGTTTTAAAGTCGAGCGGTGTAATATTTTAAGCGACGGGCGTGCCAAGCACCCTTCGAGTACTAAATCGAATTCTCGATACGTGTAGATAGTTTATTCAAATGAATTTATCGTAAGTTAGCACAAAGATTTAATATATTTTATTATGCGTAAGAGTTTTACTCTGAGAAAAATTTGACTTGGTCACATTTGATGTGGCAATAATGTTACATTCGGCTAAAAACCGCCTGAGCTTAAAAGTAGCCCATAATTTATTATTGGTTCTTGTTATGCTGTATATATCAGGAAAATAATTTTCACGACGTCGTGGAAATCTCTTTTTGTTTTGTATTGCAATTTATTTGTTTATTACTCAACTGTTATAAAATAATTACTAACACTTTAAAAGATATATGCGTTTAAAAAAAAGTTTATCAGCTGTTACATAAGTATTGTCCGTAATTTACGCGAGAGGTACACATTAAATGAAACACTTTTCTACGGTTTAAAACGCGAAATAAACAGTTTAATTTTAGCAAGAATATTAACGGATCCAGCCAGTGGCCACGGTTGCAGCTCGTTCTTAAAACCATGTAGCTAAAATATTTCGCGATTTAAACCGTCGAAAAGTGTTTAACGGTTACATAGTACTGGAAACATCTAACTGTAATCTCTGTAACGTCAAGCGGTGGCTTCGATGAGTCTTCTGTGTAAATTTATATATTGCCAACATTTTTCTATGAATAATTTGTACACAATTCGACACAGATAGATAATTCCTTACAAATCGTGCCTAATTCTTACTAACAAGCTTAGTAGTCGAACTTTATTGTTGCTAGTACAAATGATACACTGATAGAACAGGGATTTACAATTACTGTAAGTGTAAGTAAATCTGAAGACTGCGAACGAATGTATCTAAAACTTTGACCACGAGAATTAATCGCAATACTGTAATATATGAAATCTATAGAATAATCAGTACAGTACCTTCTATTCTAGTATTTTATATAACGAAGTGAACTCAGTGTAAGCGGATTCGTTACGTGGTAACGACGTATCGTTAAGTGTTTGTAAATAGTTTAGTGTTAAGTACAATATTATTTTTTATAGAGACCGTTAAGTTGTCACTTATTATATGACTTTAGAAGTTATGAAAAATCGAAGTACCTAATTAATAGAATATGCCTTCAATGGCCTTTGAGTTTGAGAAATGAATCGAAATTCATTGTAACGGTTAATACACACCGAGCGGTTTATCGGCATAACCGCAGCGATTGTGCGGCGGTCGCATGTTAGTAACTTTATCTGCCTTACATACTGTATGTTTACGTGAGTAGTACATATTTAAATAAGAAACGGCAACGGTTTAAAACGCAATATGTATTAGTTAAATTTATTTGACCGTCCAAATTCGCCAGATACCAACTTCCTACGGAACAGATGACGCTAGCGTAGCAGTTTTTCTTTTGACGTCAGAGACACCCTCCATATTTAGTCTCTCCGTGACCACGACGTTTCGGATCATCCGAAACGTCTTGTAACTTTTGAATATATCGCGGTTTAATTTATATACATTAATCATATACCTACAGATCTAGTCTTGCCCTGGCTATAAATGAGACAAATATAGTTTTATTTGCTCACTGTGGCTTTTACAGCCTAAAACAATACACCCCACCATAATCTTTACGTAATTATCTCTATCATAAAATGATTGATTTTTGCACGACTGAAATCTGGTAAGGGGGACAAGGACAAAGATTATACACTCTATCCTTGTTCTTCACGCAGAAATAACAATGTTTCTACTGTTGAAGTTTAGCATTACATCTATAGGTATATGATGTTCATACACGTTTCTGATGTTTTTGACAGCGATAAACCGCTTGGTGGTACGATTCTTAGGTCTGCTTTCAAAATATGACTAGAAAGCAACTAAAATTGTTTTTAGAACCGTTTTTGTTAAGCATCAGTATAAATGACATTAAACATAATATTAAGTTTAAACTTTGATGTTTTAAACGCAGTTAATTTTTTATATGATACTATTAAAAGTTCAGATAACATGAAATGTTAAACGCGTCACATGCCCACGTGGTCCGTCACGTGTGACACAGCAAAATATTTATCCTTTTGTATGTATGACATACAACCAAATTAAAACTATCTATTATGTTGATTTTGTTCACTTCTATATGAAATAAAAATTTAAACTGCATTAAGAAAACAAATGCGTACGCAATTGAAATGATTTACTTTAAAGATATATATCTGCAAATGAGTATTGAATGCTAAAAGGTTATCTTTTTTTTAAAATGCTGTGTGTACTTTCCAGACAAATCTACAATCACCTTTATACATATTTACTATAGTTTTTGTAGACGCTTTTCACTCGAATGTAAATCCGAGTGAAAAGCTTTTCAAATAGACTTCTGTTTAACAGATTTGCGAATAAAAATCATCGACACAATAATATCAAATCTGTACATTTATCAGGAATATTATTAATTATTGTTATATTTCTGTTAATAATGTAAATATTAAACTACATTTTATTGTAATTGACTTCATGACATTGTTCATTATTATGTTGTTTCGTTAATATTATTGTTTTTATTAGATACTTTTATCAGTAAATGTACTATAAGGAATTAAATGTGTACTTTTAAGTGAAGAATATCCATGTTGTTGATTAGTATTATGGATGTTGATTTACACCATTTGCTATGCAGTGATAATAAATGGTATATTGAAAAGATTTTCTATTTTCCATTTAGTATTTTTCATTAGTTTTATCTTAACTAAGGTACTGTATTCTAGACATATCACCTTTCACATTTTCCAAATGTTTTAAGAAAGTATTCTGGTAGAATTGGATCCTCGTCATGATTACAATCAGGCGAGACTTTTACAGGAGAACCTGGACTCCATTCGAAAACTAAACTCACAAGGGGTAAAGTTTGTAAATTATTTAATGAAGACTCTCCATGTTTAATCTTGATGTGTCTGACTAAACACCTTTTGACAAAAGTAAAAAAAGTGTCCAAGAAGTTGAAGCAGACTTTTGGGTCCCAGAAATTCTGAAAGTCGAAAAAAATTAAACATGTAACTAGGTACACTCATGAACGTCACCAGTTAAAAACTAAAGACTCTATATTTACATTTAATACCAGCATTCATATCAATAATAAGGTCCTTGACTTGACCAAATGTTTTCATTGGTTAATATTACGCACAGAAGTGTGACCAAACTACTTAAATAATATTTACCAGTGAAACGAACAGAGAAATGGAATTTCACTATGAACTGAAAAATCATTAAATCTTTCATGTCATTAAGACTCAATTAAATTGATTATAATTTTCATTCAGAAATCTTACCCTCGACATTTTTGGCAGATCTGAAACATTAAAGACCTTCAACTCTTCTACAATACCATCATCATTTCTGAAACCACATACAATAGTTTCGATTCCGACTAAAAATGATTGGCACCACCACTTTTTGGCTTTAAACCGTCTGAAAAGAATGTCAACTATTATTATACTTTTAATTGTTACAATTGTAACAAATTATTGTTATACATTTATTTAAAAAACAAATAATAAATCATGAATAAAAAAAATTAAATACTGTCCTATGAGAGAAGTCCTGGATTTGAATCCCTGGGGCACAAAACCTGATCAACTACTGTAAAAGAACTGATCAGTGAAATGGACACAGATATGTGTTCTCCCCATGCCCTAAGGGGGAAGCAGTATTTCACAACTCAAGGTATGTACCTGAAATTCCTGTCTTGATTTGCACGTTCTATGTGTCTGTTTGTTTTAAGTTCTACAAACTCCTTATCTGATAAATATTTAATAATATCATCAAATGAATCCGGAGCCTCATCAACCTTTTTCTTATCACATCGTATGCCATCCATTTCTGCTCCATAAATGATATTGTGTTTGTTAAGATTGGTTGTCAATACTAATGAGAATTCCTCCGTTTCATCTACAGGAACTTCTGGATTGGGGTCTAAATGTGGTTTAACTAAAGTACAATTAAAACTAATATTAGAAGATCTTAATAATTTTAACAGCATGTTTATAATGGTTTAAACCAATTACAACTGATAAAAAGCATCCAAAACATCTAGACAAAGTTTAATAATGACTTATATATCTCACATTCTAGTCTGCTATAAGCATTTTATTTAAAGGTGCGGTACTTGCATAAATTACAAACAATACTTAACTAAGCAGATCCTTCCTCATAATTATTTATGATAGAATACTTTAGATACATTTATGAAATATCACACTTTAATTATTATTTTCACTTTTCATTCAGAGACAGTACCTACCTGATAGCATATACTGTTCAAACTTGTAACCCCAGGATGTAAAAAGTTTGTCTTTTTCTGTCATGCACTTCTTCTGTGCTATTTTTTGCTCTGTATATCTTGCACATAAATATATGTCACCTCTAAAGAGTATTGCAACAATTTTCCATGGCTCTTGATTTTCGTATGGCGTGCAAGCTATACATGTCATTAAACCACGGTAACAAAATATTTTAGCAGAATCCAATTTATTTGGAACTACTAATTTTAACCGCTTCTCATTATTGAGTAGGAAATGTATCAAATCATCTAATTTTACGTCCAAATCAGATGGTTTTCTTTTTGCTTCACGTACTCGTAAATTAAGATCGAAATTTACCGTTTTGTTTCCAATATTTCTGGCATATTTTAGATTTTCCATTCCAATATAACCTATTATTTGAGGTCGGCTAAAATTAGGAAAGTTTTTGTCATAAATACCACTGTTGGTTTGAAGTTCTGGGTAAGAATCCATTTAAAAATATGTTTTAATTACTATTTACTATGTTTAAATTTAAAATGAATATTATGGTAAAAATGTCAATCTTCGTTTCACGATATATATAATATATTATTTTCCCACTCTATGGTTTAAGGATATTTTTGTTAATATGAACATAGATGAAAGAGCTTAATATACCTCTGTGCATACTATTTTTTTAATATTTAATGGCCTGTTAACGAGACCTTTAAACAAATGCATAAATTTGTTCATGTTTTATAAAAAATAATGGAGATGTCAATTGTCAGTTCTATATAGAATATATATAAAATTACTATAGACTTGTTTTCCCTCGTATACAGTGCACTTGCAAGAGAAAATGAACCTTACCTTTCTTACTACTAAGACGAATATTTAAAAATACATAACATTGGAATTCTGTAGGCAGTTATTTCACAACAAGAAGATAAGTTTAAAGTTGTTGCAGCGGTTGCATTTACCGTTAAAGTAGCGTGTACTTAAAATGTCTTACCGTTTATTAGTTTAAATTATTTACACAGTAATTATGGTGTAGAGTTCGTAAGTTTCAGTCAAGTTACATTCCAAATACATTCCCTAGATAGTAAAATGTTTCACAAGTGCAGGTTGTGTTTGAAAATAGGCGAATTCTGTTCTATATTTGAAAAAGATGGTACTATTAAACTATCAGAAATGGTTATGTCTTTTGCTGATGTTAAGGTATGTAAATGGTAAAAGTATTACCATAGTGTTTTTAAGATTGTTATTTAAAATCTGCAGGACTGCAATAATTACATTGCTATTCTATACTATTTCCCAGATACATGAGGGGGATGGATTTTCGGACCGTGTTTGCACTACATGCATAGAAAACTTAAGTACATCTTATTTATTTAAACAACAATGTGAACGGATCGATGGCTTATTACGAAAATATCCAGGTGAGTGGGTCAAGTTATTTTAGGTTTACCTTTGACCCATTCAAGAAGAGTTACATACTCTTAACATTATGTAACACGAATAGACAACTTGGGAGCTTTTCCAGGTCAGGTCTTAGGGACTCATTTATAACTCTTGACGTATTTTCAATTTCATAGCATTTGAAAATTTCTGCTGTACTGTGTATGCCCAGTCTGTATTGAGATACCCCTTATCAAATAATTTATAACAAACAATACAGTTGTAATAAACTTGTATAAGCTTTACATTATATTTATTAAATTGTGTAAGGCTTTCACGGCCATCGTTCAGCATATCGTCTTTCGGGCTGTTCGGCCGATGTGAGAGAGAAGAGGTTTATCATCAGGAAATGTTAGCTCTAGATTAATTCTTCGAGCAATCGTGGAGCTAACATCTCCTGTTGATGCCGTCCACACATGATGGGGAAATGTCGAGAACCTCTTCTCGCTCACATCGGCCAAACAGCCTGAAAGACAATGATATGCATTATATTTATTGATAAATTTCAGAAATAGAAATTGACAAATCAGCTACAACCGACTATAATGACTTTTGTGAAAAGGAGTTTCTTATGCACTCAGAATATGTGTCTGCTGAAGGAGATAATGATGATAATGCCTTCAAAGATTTATCACAAAATTCTTATCACTCCATCAGTGATGAGACTGATAGTGATATGGAATCAATAAAATGTGTGTACTGTAGTCAGTCATATGGACATTATGGAGCTCATACCTGTAATGTTACATGCACAATTGAAAATAACCAACTACAACGATCTAGTAGTAATGAGACATTAGTTGCCTCAGATATGAGACAGAATAATCGAAAGTTAGAACCTCTACAGCCTTCTAACTTTGATATACCTGAGTATGTGCGAGTATCTTGTGTCCTCTGCGATGAAATGTACGATCAATATGATGAATACGTGGTACATTTGAATAGATGCACTATCAATGTGAAACTGCATCACTTTGTATGTCCTGTCTGTCACGAGCTGTTTACTGCAAAATTGGCATATTTGGAGCATTTGAAAGTTATACATTTTAAACTTGATCACAACTTGAGCAATATTGACGGCGATAATCTTGATCACAACATAAGTCATTATAGCAGTTTTTCACATAACACAAGTGATGGTGGAGTGGATTGTGTTGATTTTGCTCCAATGATAGAAAAGACGAGTAAACCTAAAGCAGTTAGAAGGCAAATTGGATGGTCAATTGAAGATATCTATCAAGAGATTGAGTGCAAAAAGGTTGATGAGAAACCGGTAACCTCCAGTCCTATTAAAAATTTCTTTGCAAAACTAGGGAATGAGTGAGTCGCACCAAATATTGGCATGTGTGGGGACATCTTTTTACCAGAATAAGACTAACATAGACCTTAAGTAAAAACAATTACCTACATTACATTTCAATACTTCTGCCTATAATAATTTTGGGTTTATTTTGCTATTCTCTTTTCTTCATTGATATGATTAAGCGAATATGTGTTAGAGGTTTTTTGTGTTTAGACATATTTTAAATCTCAAATATGATGACATGCAGAGGTGGGCCTGGAACCCATCACTTATGACCATGAATGGGATCATAACATCTCGTTAGACTCGCAATAAAAAGTTAAGCTCCTGTAAACTCACTTGGTGTTCATCAAAATGTGATGGACTCATGAGTGCAATCTCCTGGTCCAACATGTTTCTAATTTGTCAATTTATGATTTTTCTGGAACATATTGTACTTCATCTGGAAATTTGGATATTCACAGGTGAAAAAGCCGTGAGGTATAATCGCGTTTGTCTGTCCTTCTCTATACTAAAAAAATTCTACTCTTTATGCATGCATGCCTGAGGCTATATAATTTTGAATTTTAAGTGTGTTACGGTTCAATGTCAAACATATTCCGTTTTAAGATAAAATTACAAAGCTCTGATCGCTTATATACTATTTCTAATTAGATATATAAAGGTTAGAGTTTTTCAGATCATTGAGCAGACAGAGTACCCCAAAAAAAGTGAGTTTTAAAAAGTTCATTGAAAATGGAAAAGCAAAGACTGCGGTCTATATACCGTTCCGGAAGATTATTCAAAACTATAAGGAGAAGAAAAAGGCTAGCTATGTTCCAATCGTGAACTCAAAGACACAGGTTGTGAGCACGATCCAGGCAACTTTTCCGGAAACAGTTTCAGGTGATCATTTTAGATTTTTATATTTTTTGTGTTTATAATGAGGAGTCTAAAACTAGTTTTTGGGGTATCTTTTAAAGTATGCAAGCTATCCCAGGTTCATACCATGTCGAAACATTGTTAAGTTTTTATTAGGCAGGGCACTAAAGTCTAGTCAAGCTGCTTATTACTTAACCACAAAACTACACTAGACTACTGGGGATCACCATGCATGGGGAAGCCCCAAAGTATAAAATATTGTTAATTTTTTACTCAAGACAAGTCATATTAATTATCAATATTTTCTATAATCAACAGATAGCGACTACGGGTCACCAAGCGGCACATCTGAGGAATCTTGGAAAATGAAGCAGAATTTAATATGCGCTTGCGATAAAAAAATATTCATGCTCTCGGAGTTTATCCACGTAAGTGTATTTTATATATATTCAACCGTTTTCACTGCAATAAGTTATATTGTAGTTGAAAAGTGTAGTAGTAAATTGAAAAAATGTACTACTCGGCAAGGACTTGAACCAGCATCTTTTGCATTCCGTGCTGAACCTTAAAAAGCAAGCGTTAAGGTTGAAATTACATTGCGCACGTATCTATAGGTTGAAAAAAGTTGGACGATGATGTGTAGGACTCGGTAGCTCAATAATTGGTTAGAGCACGGAACCGGTCCTGTCCGAGACGGCATTTTTTTAAATTCTTAATGGAATTTTAATGTGAAAAATATGAAAGTTTTAAATGGTTCAGAAATTTTAAAAATTGTTGAAGCCAACCAACAAGTTCAAATCTCAAATCATTTGTCTAAATCTTGCTCTTTCAGGATCGTGATAGAATCACAGCTATGATAAATGAGCTGGGTGGAGTCGTGGCTGAGAACACAAAAATGGAGATGCTGGCAACCCACTTTGTATCAGTGCTACCCAATGATACCTTCACTGGTATGATGGTTTGCTCCCTATCGACTGGCAAATGGTTGCTACATATCAGCTTTATATATGATAGCTTTAGATGCAAGAAATTTTTGCAGGTATTTTGCATTAATTTATACACTTTTAACGGTTTAAAACGCTTTATATATTAGGACCCTGATCGCACGGTCGGACGACTACTTCTAATTTATTGTCATATACTTAATTTAATAAAAAATGTATCGACCTTCGAATGGACGAAAAGACCTGAATAAGTTTGTGATCCATCTTTTACTATTTATTTGACTTTGATTTTTTTCGTGTAAATAAATAAAAAATATCACTTAACTCCGACCAAATGTTTTAATAGTAGCTGTGGTTCGTTTTGAACAGTTGGGTGTATATTCAATTTTAGTTAATAAGTGGTATATTAAGTTTTATTAAGTCGCACAAGTAATCCTTTTTAATTTTAGGAAAATATGTACGAATGGTTGAAACATCCCAAAATTGTAGAGATCGATAACACAAGTGTTGAAGTAGCGAAGGCAGCTGTTTATTGGCATTTGGAACTGCAGAGTAAGACGAAGAAGTTCCCTTTCGAGGGCAAACAAATTGTTCTTATTATGAAGAAGAAATATCGTCAATATTATCACATGATATTCAAAACGTTGAAGGCAAAGCCTCTTACTTATGATCCCAGGTAAGGAAAATATATATAATTTTCATTTATGTATATAGTCCAGGGATGTTATGAATATATAATTTCGGATCCGGATATGGTAAAATATAATATCGGTTTCGGTTACGGAAGTACGGTTGTGGATACTAAATTGTTTCGGATTATCCGATAGTTTCGTTTATGGTCAGGAAATCCATAACAACACTGATACAGTCCACCATCCAATGGTGGTAAATCTTACATAGAAATATATGAAGAAATTATCTTTTGTTTTTAGCCCCAATACTATTATAAATATCTCACACCAACCCTGGTCAGATAATATATGCCAATAGTAAAAGTTAAAAGAAACTTAACGGTTTAAAATGCAAATCAATTGGTTAAGTTCTATAACTATGATGCGACGATTTGAATCAGTTCCAGCAGCAGTGGCTTCTGTGACAACATAGTATTAATTTATGTTTTAAACAGTTTCTTGTGTTATGCTGGTAGAAATAACGGACACGATAATGCTAGTAACATTATAACTGAAAAAATAAATACTTGTAAACTAATAATATCACCTTTCCAGGACACCGGGTAGTTGCTGCTCTGCGGACTATTGTTTTGTGGATATGAAGATCATTGAAAGAGTCAAGTTGAGATTTTTCTTCCATCACAACGTTCCCGTGTTTCCCTATCAATATATACTTGTATATCTACTGAAAAGGGGTCGTGTCGACGATGAACATAAGTATTTACTGCAAGACTGCAGTAAGATCAAAGAGAAGGATTACTTTTTGAACAATACATGTTAATTTCTTCATAGATCTAAATCAAAATATTAGTAATAGAAAAAACATTATATATAGATTATATGTCTTCCTATAATTTTGGCCTAGACCATACATATTGAATATGCAATATATTAAAATAAAAACATATATTTACTTACATTTTTTTTTAATAAAGATATATTTAAAACTTTAATCTATACGTGTCTTCTTCGGTTAAGTAGAACGTGAGTTGTTTGGCCGACTGTATTTAGCGGTGTTCTTTTAAGGGGGAGCTGAAAATATTAATTAGACAAATATTACGTTCGTTGTATAACAAGCTGTGGCCGCGTGCACTTTGCGTTTTAAACCGTTAAAAGTGTTTTATTTAAATGTATAGGTGCTACTCCGTCTTCTTTTTCGAAGAACATAGAGCAGCCGACACTTTATTATAAATAGTGGCACTTTAGCGCTGAACGAATCCTATGCAGAAATTAAAAATAAGGTATCGAAGGAACGGAAACGGGGTGTGTGAACGTCGTGTGCGCGAGCGGCGGTTGGTTCCCCTGCCCCAGTCGTGTTGTGTTTCTCGAACCAATACGAAGCTCCGCTTACTTCTCGAGTGCAGTCACGTTCAGAAATGTTTGAATTAATTTAATATTAAGTTTTGTTAAGTTTCTAGTTTCTTTTTAGTAAAATTAAAAGATACGGCAACCCAAAACATTTAATAATTTCATAATATCCATTACTTATGTATTAACTAGATTAATTTTTATTTTTGCATATTAAAAGCCCCATCATTTAGCATTATATATGATCATAAAATTAATAAAATAGCTAAATAGATTAAAGTCACACTTGTAATACCAGATACATATCTAATTGTTTTTTCAAATCAATTACGTGCGCGATTGTACCGATGCGCAACGCGTTTCGTTCAACGCTAAACATCCGTGCACCTATACAATAGTCTTCTTCACTAATTTATTGACGGTAGTTTTTAAATCCCGAAAACGCAACGGAACAGCGTATTGTGAGCCTAAATTATCATATCCCTCATATTATTTTTCATACTTGCCTTTACATAGCACATCCAGCACAACACCGTGGCGATTATGGCGCCAAGCATTCCCCATAAATGTTCTGAACTAGGAAATGTTTCCGCACCCCCATTTAGGTCAGAATCTTTATCGTCACAACTGCAAAATGTAAACATCGTGTAATAATATAGGTATTAATTTTCTTGACAGGAATTTTGCGTTTTCAACTTTTGAAATGACAACTTTTTCATACACTTCAACGTAGATAAAAAACTCCGATAGTGAACTGTGATGGTATTATTAAGAAACGGGAAGAAAAATAAAAAATGTATGATCTAGTATTTGTTATTATAATTATTTTATTGTATATTGTAGTACCGAAGGCTCTATGGGATCGAAGAAATGTTGGCAGGTATATTTTGAATTCTAAATCCACCGGTCTCTCCATTCTTGTGACCCACAAAAACCAACTCAAATACCATTTATTCGTGTAGGTAGGTACACTTATAATCGTAATTATTAGTAATCATTTATTACAAGGTTTAAAGTTAAACAAATCTCAAGAAGTACATTTTAATTCTGTGTTATATTTTTACTGAAAATGTTCTTATTCATAACATTTAAGAAATCCTCGTTTTTTACTTTATCAGCCACGGAGTTCCATATTGATGCTACAGCTGGATAGCCTCGATATTGTATCATGAAGGCAAAGAGTGGCAACAACGTACTCAAGCAATGTTCAGCGTCGGTTTCTTGAACACAATTTTCGAAAACAATAATTTTTTCCACCACGTCGAGTATTTGGTTTTCATCTAAGGTGTCATATAAATATTTGAACTGGAACAAAAACATTTTTGAACACTCCTTGCTACATAACTCCTGGGGCAATAAAAATAGTTTCCGCGGGCTATACACAAAATCGATTGATTGATACAGGAATGGGTCAGCCCCATCTAAATATGTACTATAGGTACACCCTTTTTTGCGTACATCAACCATTTTCTTATTTAAAAATTAGATACATCGCACACGTCTATTCGAGAGATGGATTCTCGAGCTTACCTCACCAGGATGCCAGGATAATAGAGAAGAACTGTTTCTGTCGAGTAAGGCATAGTAGTATGACTGCCTAAGGGCCTTTACATAAAATCAATCAGTGAAATGGACATGCATGTGTTAAAAAAAGCACAAAGCCAACATAGGGTAGCCGTTCTGCATATAGAAGTTATTTAATAGGTGGTAGGCATATCGAAAATGTATCTCCCTATTATGATCCCATGTTTGTCTGTCCTTGTGCATCATAAAAAATAATAAAAATAACAATAGAGATTAAAATATTTTGGGCCAGGGGGCCTCCACACTTCTGTTGCCCTAAATTTGGTTCTGCGCCGCTGTCATAAAATAACTTACCCTAGCTAATTGTGTGAAGTTTTGAAAGCAATACATAAGACACGCCCTTGTTTCTTTCGAGTGGTGATTCTTTTCAGCAAGGGCTATTAACAACAGCGCCTCGTGGAATACGTTAAACGCACACTTCATAGGAAATATTTTCAAATTTTCCCAAATTTCATACCATTCTTGTAATGTTGTGGAACATAATACCTTAGAACAACGAAATTAACATTTAGTTTATTTAGGAATATAGTAGACAAAGGTAAAAAAATTATTTATGTTCTCTGTGTGGGGCGCCAACACTGTATCGTTAAAAAAAAATTGGTACATATTTAAATACTGTCTATAGTTTACGCGAGTAGTACACATTTAAATAAAACACTTTAACGGTTTAAAACGCGATATATTAGTTAAACTGGGTCTCCCATTGACCACGGCTGCTGCATAGCATCCGAAATGTCGTTTTAAACCGTGAAAGTGTGTTATTTAAATGGTACATATTGAATTTTATTTCTGAGTCCATTGCACTGAACTATTTCATTTACAGCCAAATAGATTATACTTCTTGTGCATAAATTTTGGGGTGCATTGAAATCAAGTAAAACCTTACTATTTTTTCCTGTTTCATTGTCCGTTATTACAAAAATCTAATTTGTAACCATTTGGAATTTACTTTGAATGTTAAATAAATCAAATTTCTAGTATATAACATTATAGTAAATGAAAGTACCTTTGATAACATAGATGTTATACGTTCAACATCCATATCTTTATGTATCCGAATGCCAGTCACTATCTCCAAAAAGGTCTCTCCAGGAGGGTTCCAAAGTTGCCTATAAAAATACATATTTAGAGGATCTATATTCCTTAATTTCATCTTTAGCCATGATTTTTCCTTCTCTGAAAAATAAAGAAAATTTAATGTCAACCATATTTAAAGTGAGATGTAGAAAAAACAATTATTATAAAACCTTTAATTAAAACAGAACATCCAGAATCCGTTTGAGAGTCAAAGAGCGAAGACACCAACTGTAAACCTAACTCCAGAGCTGTTGGTGATATGGCCTCAAATGTGTTAATTTTCCATCTAGTTGCATCCAAAACTTGGCCTAGCATTGCCAGCATTGGTGCTCTATATTCGACAACTTCCGCGAAGGAAAACGCCTCTATCAGCAATCGGCATTGTATGCAAATGCCTAAAATATTTCTAGTTAAGAGACTATTATGCAAACTCGGCATTATAACTAGAAGTAAAAGTTTTGACCCCGAAAGTATGTTTGCAGTTTTCAATTGACATAGAAACGTAACATAGTTGTTTATTTTATTCTCATCCACAGTGTTCATTGACTCCTTAGTGACAACCAATATGCTGGATTCTGTTTCATGATCATAATAGAAATTAGAAAACTTTTCCATAAATTTCATGATTCTCACCATAATTTGTAATTGTTGGAAATTTTCGGTTGCTAGACAAAATATCTTTCTGTACACTTGTATTGGACTTTGTAAAAATAGACACAGTACTTCAGATAGATCGGCATCAGGCAACATGGTTAATTTGTTAAATACCTCGACCAATGTGTTACTGAATTGTTCTGTTAGTAAGCTATCATTGAAAGCACCATCAAAATGCTCCTCTAGAAGTTCAATTTTATTTTCTAAGCTACATCGTTGAAAAGCTTTTATAATCAGCTCTAGGACCTTTTCTTGACCATCTGTAGTTTCTGTGACATATAACTTGCAGATCCTAAAAAGTTTACAACACTCTTCATCATTTAGGAGTTGCAAATTTAACATGAGTTCGTGTACAAGAGTCAGATCATTACACAGATTGTTTCTATGCAATAGAGCTTTAACCCATTTGTCTTTTTCCTCATTTTGAATTTTAGTAAGAATAGTATCACTGTCTATGTCATTAATTACTTCCACACAGTCTAAGGGCTTACAAGAAATTTGGCCAAGCATATTGATGACAGGATGTTCAGAAATAGTGTCTATAGTCTTCAAACTATTCTGGACTTTATAACATAGTTCCCCAATTGTTTGTTGCATACTTTTGCCATTATCGTCAAATTCACTCCAGGCGCAGTAAATCTCAACACTTACTTCCATTACCAACTCTTTGCACATATCGAGTAGTTCCGTGTTGCAAGTCTCAATACTTTCTCTTATATCAAAGGATGGTGTATTTTTTACGTCAGTTTCCTTCAAATTGTTAACACAATCCTCATAATAGGTGTGTTCATAAATTTCATAGGGGGGTTTAAACATATGGTTCCCAACATAATCTTTAAAACAATCAAATAATGTTATGAGCAGTGCGTACAGAGTGTTTCCCACATACTTGTACTTTTCATCCTTTTTTAGCATCTCAAGTTTCCTTGAATTTGGAGGTTCATAGAAGTATTTTAAGCTACAATGAAAATTATTCACGGCATGCGCTACATCACTATTACTTATATTGAAAAACATTAATCTATATATTAACTTGTAACATGAAGTAACTAGTATTTGAAGGTTTTTCAAACATTTAGTAGGTTGAAAATATTTAAAATGATCTATTAATATGTCTGATACTTGCAGAGACAGTTGTGGTAGAGAATATACAATTATTTCTTGCACAAAACCTTCCATTCTAAGTTGCCAGAGCATATCATTCATTAGACATTTCGGTATTGTAGGGGTGGTTGAAACTACTGAACCAACACCATCCATGTATTCTAATAGTTCTATATCAGAGTTCAGAACAATGTAGAGTGCGAATTTTCGTAATAATCCTGTATTCTTATCACATTCGTCTTCTTTAAGAAAGTGACATAGAAACTCGTCTAACATTTTAATAACACCTTCGATTTTCTTTTCATTTCCTGAAACATAAATATAAATAAAGAGGATCACAAGAATAATATTAATATTTAAAAAGCAACAATTTATTACCGCCTCGAGCTTTAATTTTTGAGAACGGGTAAGCACTGTCAGCTGATAGAATGGCGCCCTGAAAAGCTATTAAATCTCTTGTGAAATCCATTATAATACTGTGTTCTAAGTTATTTGCTTTTTATTATGTTTCCTAGGAATTAGGAAATGTTTAAATTTTTGCCGGCTGGTCCCTGGAGACTGCATGTGCCAAAGTCATATTGTCTAATGTCACTTTTAACATTATCGATGTACCTTCAATTGGACATATTTGTTTATAAGAAATGCTAAATATTGCAGTCAATTAAAGTACCTGTGTACATTAAAAGAAAATTTAAAATTTTATGTTGATTTATTATACCTACCTCAATAAAAATAATGTAATAAAATTCATGTCTTGTTTTCCTGAAATGGTGTGAGTATTAAAAAATTTTAGATTTTATCGAAGGCCAATTCCGGATACAGTATAAATTTTCTTAATTAGTAAATCCCTTAAAAGAGCCTTAAAATATTGGTATGCAACCCTTATGTTGGTATCACTGCTGCACGCTCCGCAATAGTCAAATTATGTTTAATGTCAATCAATTTGTTAAAAGTTTTGACATCTGATTACATTGTTTACAGTTTACACTTGTTCCATCGGAAAAAGAAATCACTAATAATTTATATTTTGTTAATAAATTGTTATATGGTATATAATATATGGAAGAAAAGAAATTTCATGACTTTGTATCAAATCAATTAGTAATCCAAAGTAGATAAGACTAATGTGGTATCAGCCAATAATTGTTTTACTAGTTGCCGGTGTACCCTATTTCTTTAGTCTCGATGGTGACTTTGTATTTGATGATACTGAAGCGATTTTGAAAAATGACGACGTCACATCAAATTCGTGGACAGACCTCTTTCACCACGACTTTTGGGGATCTAGGATTGACAATGCTTTTAGCCACAAATCATACAGGCCACTAACAATAATAAGTTTTAAGTAAGTTTCAATATTAAAAATCACAAGTTAGTAAATCTTAAGCATTTAATTTTCTTTATACTGTCTTTTTTTTCTAGGTTGAATTATTTGTTCAATAGTGAACGACTTTCTGCACCACAATTTAAAATTACAAATTGTTTATTGCATATTACATGTTGCCTATTGTTGTGGACAGTTTACAAGACTCTTTTACTAAGACTGAAATTAAATAATAACTACTTAAATGTGGAATTTCTGGCAGCGCTGTTATTCAGCAGCCATCCAGTGCATGTTGAAGCTGTGTCCGGTATTGTTGGAAGAGCTGATATTTTAGCTGCTATAGCATTTTTTATATCATTTCTTATGTACGACAGAGCTATGAATGATTGTTGGATGTCTATTTATTATCTATCCTCATCATTTTTATTTGCTGGAATTGCTATGTTGTTTAAGGAGAATGGAGTTACTGTTCTGGTATGTACAATTTACATCACCTGTATATTAGTGGTAAACATAGTTCAAACTTTATAATTTTGGCTAAAGACGATTACAATCTAATTGCTTGTTACTGTAAAACTGTTTCAATAACTTAACTACTGAGTGACAACCTGTTTAGGATTTGAAATTTAAATAAGTTTATTTTGTAGGGCTTTTGTGTTATTTATGAACTAGTTGTGAAAATTAAAACAGCTAAAAGTACTGGCAAAACAGCCTTCATATACACATTGGATCTCCTAAACAGATACACTATAATAAGATGGATCTCAACCACAATCACTGTATTTTGTTTCCTTTATTTGCGATGGATTATAATGGGTAGGGCAAAACCTGAATTCAAAGCGACAGATAATCCAGCGGCATTTTCCAGTGATCTATTTACAAATGTGAGTTTTATATTTCGATTAATTCAACCTTTAGGGGTTATGAGAAGATGCAGTATATCATTTATTATTTTTCATCTATTGTGCATCAAATAATAAATGAGATATAATTGTATATAAGTACACATTGAGTAAACATGAAGGTTTTGTTAGCATAATAATTATTTATATATATTTTTTTTCAGCTAGCTACCTATAATTATATTTATTTCATAAATATTTTACTCTTGATGTGGCCCAAATGGTTATGTTATGATTGGTCCATGGGATGTATTCCTTTGATAGAAGATTATTCGGACTATAGAATATTCTTTGTTGTCACTTTATATGTATATGCGTTTCTAATCATTTGGTATCTTTTAAAATCAGGACGTATATCCAATTTTTTAAGGTATGTATGCTTTAGGAACTTAGGTAAGAATTTACATTTTTGTTTAATTATTGTAAGAGGGGTCATCGTCCTTACTACTTGTTACTCCATTCGTGTGCAAGTAGCAAAAAAAAAGTAAATATGTGATTGTTTAATAGTATTTAGTATAGTGCTTCCAGTGGCGAAACTATAGGGTGGCAAGTCGGCAAAATGCCACGGGCCCCCAGCCCGATGGGGCACCCGGTCAGAGGAAATCTCAATTGTTGGTTAAGTTTCTTTATATATTGGGGAAGTGGGAGGGTCCATTCGATGAATTTGCCACGGGCCTCGAACGGTATAGTTACGCCACTGAGTGCTTCGTCATATTCTTGCTCTAATTACCGAATGTTATGTCTCTAAAATTAGGATCCTGCCACTTAAACACTGTCTGTAGTTTATGCGAGTATTAGAATTTGAAATAAAAAACTTAACGGTTTAAAACGCGAAATGAATTCGTTAAACTTATTTACCAATTATTGTAACTACCTCCTGACGTACCGGATGCTTTGTAAATAAGTTTAACTAATAATTTCGCGTTTTAAGCCGTTAAAAGTGTTTTTTTTTAGTCCTCCCACTTTTTTGTTGCATTTGTAGTCGACAACTAACTTATTCAACAATAGTTGTTACGTAATCTGTGGATAGACCTTCGCCACTTAACAAATATTAATTTAGAATTAGTTTCAGGCTCGTCATTTTGTCACAGAGTCTATTCGTTATACCGTTCCTGCCAGCTTCAAATCTTTTTTATGCGGTTGGTTTTGTGATTGCTGAAAGGATTTTATATATACCGTCAGCGGGATATTGCTTACTGGTTGTTATTGGCCTTCAAAAAATTCTTCTAAGGCTTAAATCAAAAAACTTAAGAAGGGTGTGTATTAAAACGTTATAAACATTTGGGATTGCTCATATAGAATACTAGATTACTTGTTCATGCATGTGAAAGTTCATATAAATTTTATTAGTATGAATTTTATTTAAAAAAAAAGCTCTGGAGGGAAACAAACACAATCAGCATAAAAGTATAGGAATTTTAACTTATCATCCAGTAGTTGAACATTTTTTATTTTGTTTAAGTTTAAAAGTGTCTATGGTCTTATGTTTGTGCAATAAAGAGTTTGGAAATATTTTGATTAACACAGACGGTAAAACAGCGTGCTTTAATTTTGCCCCCATTTTTTCCAAACGCCATTTTGTATCACGTCAGGCGCCATTTTGTATTTCAGGCACTAAAATTCTCAATAACGCGAAACAGCTAAGTTAAACGGACACAGACATATGTTTGCTCCAAGTTAAGATCGAATTTTACTCTTACACAAATATGTCTCTTATTTCCAGATAATGATCTCCATATTTCATTTCGTCATATTAATGTACGCCCTTCGGAGTATGCAGCGAGCGTCCGAGTGGCAAACGGAATACAAACTGTTTACAAGTGGCCTGCTAGTCTGCCCTTTGAACGCTAAAGTACATTACAATGTAGCTAAGGTTGCAGATGCGAAAAATAATGTCTCATGGGCAATGGCAGAATATCAAGAAGCCATAAGGCAGGTAAAATAATAAGGAATAAGTAAGACTGTTGTACAAACGTGAACGCTAAGACGTCGGTCCCGGCTATCATAGTATAATATGATAGAGGAGAATAGACGAGCATTCATTCGATCGTAGGTGGAATACCCCAGCTATTTAACATCTAAACAAGATGCGCGTTGGCTTTAGTTATTCGGTAATCCACAGACTGTAACCGAAGCCCGATTTAACGTCACGGCTTTTTCATCTATGTCTTGTAAGGGAATTGCGATATTTCTACAACCTGTTTGATATCCAGATTTCCAGACGAAGTCTAACATGCTTCAGAGACACTATACATTAATTTGAAACGTATTGCACCCGGTGGAGATCGAACCCACGACCATACGTTGCTGCCTTTAGACCAATGGGTCCCTCATAAACAAGCAAAAACAAGACCTGGATCCAGTCGGGGTTGAAGCGAACATGACATTGTCCTTCTTTCCAATTCCAGATTATATCCTGATTATTATCAAGCTATGAACAATTATGCCATTTTACTGAAGAATCACAAACAGTTCAGCGAAGCAGAGTTCTATTTAAGAAAAGCAATTTCTTTAAAGTAAGCGTTTCTACGTCTACCCTCGTTTTATTTATAAACTTTTTTTTATGTTAAGAGAACAAATTCCATAGTCTATGGCTATTTAAATTAATTTTCTTGTGTAAATAAATTTGTTATTTTACGCGTTGTGTTAACACTATAGTAAATTTGAATAAATCACTTTTACCGGTAACAGATGGCGCTAGCGTAACTGATTTCTGACTTTAATATTTGGGACAGCCTTTTCAATCAAAATAAATAGGTTAACTAACACACTTCGCGTTGTGAACCAGTTTTATTTAAATATGAACTACCCGCGCAAACTACAGACCTAAATCTATTTATAGTGAATTAAAAATGTATTTTTAATTTTTAATCTTCGTTTCTAGATACACCTTTACCTTATCTTATCTTTTTATAATTCTAACTGTAATTATTTTTCATTTAGGAACGATTTTCCGGCGGCCTGGATGAATTTAGGAATAGTCCTGGCTAGTATGAAGAATTATGCAGAAGCAGAAACAGCCTATAACAATTCTCTGAAATATCGCAAACAGTGTCCTGATTGTCATTACAATCTAGGAAATTTGGTAAGTGTATGGATATACGAGTATATCTACTTACGTTGTTCAATGATAGCAACGTTTGGATACCCACAAGTCTAGGGTTCGATTTCCACCAGATTGAGAGTGTTCGCTTTTTATTTTCAATATAGACCTTACCATGCTTGGACGTACATTCCAAATCGATTGTAAATTGAAAAGAATACGAGTCGGGCAGGTCTTAAACCACCATCTACAGCGTCCCGTGCTGTTACTTTAACGAATTGAGCTACTGTGTCCTACGATGACGACATTGGCGAATTTTTTCAACCTATTGATACAAACACCTTTTGCGCAATGTAATTACTTGCTTGCGTATATGTAATTTTAACCATGTAAGGGTTGCGTGAGAGGCGTATGTGTCAATAGGTTGAAAAAATTCGACGTCATCGTTGGACTCAGTAGCTCAATTGGCTTTTTTTAGCTCTTGGCTTTTAATGTTCATAGATTTTGCCAAAAAGTTTTGTTTTTCTTTCTGTGTTTGTACTTGTCTATATTTTTTATTTCAGTATTTGGAATTAAATAAAACTGAATCGGCGACTGCTTCCTGGTTTCAAGCAATACAGTTAAACCCGAAACATAAATCGGCGTGGACGAATTTACTGGCTGTGCTTGACAATATAGGTACATTTATTATTTATTTAGTTTAACCAATTGTGATACCACTGCTGGGCCCAGACCCCATGGGAGACCCACCACGCGAGTCCATTGGGTTATTTGTGAGCTTTTAACACTATATGGAACTGACGGATGACTCGTTTTCTCCGGTTTTATTACTTACCAACTGCTTAATTTAAAATTCTCACATGTATGTATGTTCTCACTGTATACTAGCTGTGCCGCCGACTTCGTCCGCATGGCATAGTTATTTTGTGCATCATATTTATTTTTGCAAACAACATCTTCTGTATTATATCGCGCCCAAGTTGATCTTAAAAGATAGACATATATTGTCCCCGACATTTTTTTAGATCATTGAAAAAAGAACTACACATTAAAATAACGCACTAAAAATAAAACTTCATTTAACTAATAAATTTCTTGGTTTTCACCGTTACAGATGTTTTATTAAAAAAAAAATAACTTTTTAAAATATCTTTTTAAGGTGATATGGAAACAGCATTACAGACAATACCTAAAGCTCTCAAAGAACTACCCGATACCCCATCGGTTATATTTGCGATCGCAAATATTTATGGGAAATTGGATCAATATGAGAAGGCTGAGGAATACTTTTTAAAAGCTATCGATTTATTTAAAAACAAAGGGAAGCCAATCCACTATGCTAATCTAGGTATGAAATTCGTTCTTTTCTCTTAATATAGAAGACCTTGCGTTATGCCTAAGAAGTAATGTGCACATCTACTTTATACGACGTTATTACAGATGCTGCTCGAGTAGTACAGGGTCCTATTCCCCGGATAATGATGCAGTTTATTTGGTCTTTAAGTGACAATGATATCCCTTTTACCTTTACAAAAATTACCTATCTGCCCCTAGTTCCCCACTCACAGAAAATAATGATAATAAGCATTTGAGGCTGCTAGGGCAGTGTAGCATAATAACAAAAAAAATGATTTTCCATAAGGAGGAAAATAAAAATACGCAATAAACTTTATTTTCGGTCATTGTGCTCTTGTAGATTAACACTTTTCGGCTGTGAAAATATGAATAACTCGAGTCATAAAAACTTCAGTTAGGCTACTGTGCCTCTAGCGGCCTTACTTTTGCTCTAAAAAAATGATCTTATTTGCAGGAGTTCTCTACCATCGTTGGAGAAAATACGATCTTGCAGAAGAAATGTACGAAAAGGCATTAGAACTTCAACCATCGTTCAAGAGCGCTCGAACGAACTTGAACAGTCTAAGAAAACTGAAAATGAAGATTAAATAATTTCAAATAAAAACTGGTGTGTATTTTCAAAACTCACCTAGGCGTTTAAAACTAAACAGAATTTAATTTTATTAGGTCTCCAAACCTATAATATATCCTTTAATAATTAAAAAGGCTATTTGAGGTTCCGTACTCAAAGGTAAAAACGGGACCCCATTACATGTTATTACTACGATATGGCAGTAAATCCGGATATTAAATATGTGGGTAGGAATGTCGAAATTCCGTCCTGTCACGAACCGGCCACAGATAAAAAAACATGTTTAATCGCCTTTTCGTATATCCATCGAAAAGGTCGACAACGATTCAATCATGTAATCCTTGTGTCTGTCCTCATCTATTGTAAAAAACGTGTTTGTGCCGGCGCTGGTACGCTATCTGTCGTTCACGTACCGACTCGTACTTGGCAGATTTATATTTTTAATTTATTTAAGCTTTATTATTCATAACTCATACCACAAAACAAAAACTACAAGAGATAAAATCTTAAGTACTAACTTATAAATAAAAGGTGGTCTTATCGCTAAGCGGCGATCTCTTCCAGCCAATCTGAAGTACAGGAGAAAGGAAATAAAAAGGCTTATTATATTATTTAATGCGACATAGAAGCAACAGTGAATTCTGGCGCTAGGGGTTGTAACGTGTGTTTGATATCGAGTGCTGTTCGCGGGTCCCTTAATGCGGCAGCAGCGTGTGCCAACTGCAGCGAGCACTCAGGCGGGGCGGATCCCCCCAACGCGGCGCATTCACGTTCTAAAGCGCTGCCCACACACGTCAGCAGCTCGGAAAACCCTAGAGATATTGCAGCACGACGCAGCCGGTTCAGCTCCTGCAAATTGGATAAATGGTACAATACTAATAGCATCGGTTTTTAAATGCGGAGAAAGTCTAAGATTCAAATCCGATTTAAACTTTTATACTTAAACGTTTTTTTCACTATATTATGGCGCCGTGGTCACGGGATGGCTGAAGATGGAAAAGCGTCCCTAATATGAAAGTAAATATGCTACGCTAGCGCCATCTGTGTGATTTAATTAATATTTTACGGTTTTGTCTTTTAAAATTTGAATACTTCTTTGTCCGTACGACTTAAAGAAATCAATAATATCACAAAAAAATAACTGTATTGAATAAGTATTGCCTGTACGCGAGTAGTATACATTAAAATAACTTTTAACGGTCTAAAACGCGAAATGACTTAGTGAAACAGTTTATTTTAACTACGACCTGATATTTCAAATGCTATCAGCAGTCGTAGTCAAGAGGGAACTAAAAATTGAGGGTGTCCCTAATGTCAAAGAAAAATTGCTTCGCGAGCGTCATGTGTTCCGCCGTTCTTAGTATTTAACGAAACTGGAAAGTGTTTTATTTAAAGGTAAGATTTTTGATTAAGACATCGATTACCTTGTACAAATGTTGCGTTTTATCAGGAAGTTTCCTCGCGTGCCGAAGTACTTTCTGTACATCAGCGAGAAGTGCGTGCGGTCTTGCCCATGCGCACCCAGATCCGCCTCCGCTGTATGACCGCCAGGAACGCACGGGAAATGTCTCGGCTAAAAAAAATATGATATTTAGCAACCTAACAGTATATAATAATTAATATAAAAGAATAAAACTAGAGATAATTTTCACTTTATAGACTATAGTTTTAGAATCGAAAGAGATGTAGAATGGGGAAACTAGTAGTTTTATAGTAAAGTCCAACAACCACCACTGAAAAAAAAAATGGTTTTGAAAGACGTCTTAAAAAAAAGAGAAATTAAAAAGTCATGTACATTGAAGAGAAAGACATTGAGGGGTAGAATTTTTTATTATTTAGGCTGTTTATTAATTTATGTAAGGGCGCATTTAAGGCAGCCAATCTATGTTGTAAGTGCTACTTTGCCTTACTCCTACTCGTAACTCCCACGCCTATTCGAAAAAAGCCAATGAAGAAAGTTTCATTTTTCTAGCTTCAAAAACCACGAATTTCCATACAAATTTCACCCCCTTTTTCAACCCTTTTTTGGCATTAAAAATATATTCTTTCCCAGGCTCTAAAATATCTGTGTACCAAATTTCATTTAAATCAGTTCAGTAGTTTCGGGGTTAAAGCCGGACAGACAGACAGACAGAGTTACTTTCGCATTTATAGTATTAGTATAGAAGTATAGATATATAACTCACGGTTGGTAGCCGTTTCATCAATAGGCCCAAGCTGATCGAGAGCACCCAGCCAAGGTGCTGCAGAAGCTCCCGGCCTCAGAACACTCAGTAGTAGACACGATCGCCTTGCCCGGGACGCTTCACACCAAGCTGACACTGTACCCCACCAGTCGGAGCCAAGTTGCACCACCGCTGCCATACCTTCAACCTTTAACATATTTATTTAACGTTAATTTGATACACTGAACTTAAAAGTCCTCAGTTCAGATCCGACATAATAATCTGATCCATTGCCTGCCTGTTTAAAAATCGGACACAGAAATGTGTCCTGTAATCCACAGGAGAAACAATCTTTCACTAATTCATGTTCATGCTAGCTAATGATCAGATATATGATAATGATATGATATAATCAATAACATAATGATAATCATTAAAACAGTAGCATACCTTTAGAGCACCATGTAGTAACACACAGAAATTGGGAACTTTACTTGGATCCGAAATATTATCCTCGTCAGTGGAGCCATCTGTACTGGATCCTTCCTGCGAATAAATAATTTACTCAAACCTTCTATGATTTATTCGTGAAACATTATTAAGACATTTGAACGACATAATTGGGATTTGATATTGTATAATGTTAAGAAAAAGAAGATCTTTTTTAATGCTGAAAAAAGATATACGAAATCTTACCTTGGTAGGAGTCTTAGATCCAAAATTCTCTCGGTTGTTATTACTATTATTGGATTGAGCTTGAGGTATAATCAAATGTTTACTTAATGCTATAGGGGTACCTAGAAAAAAAATACAAATTCAGTACATTAAAACTTTCAATTTGTAGTCTAAAACGTGTAATATTAATATATTGATCACTATTTATACCACACAAATCCATCTTCAACGTCGGGTCACCGTAAAAATAAGTTAACTAATATATTACGAAGTTTTAAACCGTTAAAATTTTATTTAAATGTGTACTATTTGCATATTTATCAAATTCAAATAAATATCAAATTGTAATATGTACCTAAATCCTGTTGCGACAAAAACCCGATAACGTGCAATTGATGGGAGATTGTGTACGTAGCAGATAGACCTTCATGAGATGCCGGCTGCGGTGCTGGGAACAACTGCACGCGTGCCTCCAACTGACCGCACTTCAGCGAACACCAAAACTCTTGGTACTGTTGCTCGCATAATCGGGACATAGCTGTTATTGCCTGAAAATATCATTATAATATTTATGCAAGAGGATAAAACGGTTCTTATTTACTCAGAGGTAGCTGTAACAACTCTAAAAGAACAAATGTGCACAAACTCATCTATACTAATATATAAAGCTGAAGAGTTTGTTTGAACATGCTAATCTCAGGAACTATAAATAAAGGTTTGAATTGAATTTTTTTTTTGTGTTGGTTAGAGCAAATGCTCTAACCAACACAAAAAAGCAAGCAAGCAGCCTTCGTTGATAAATATCAACGAAGGCTTTAGGCTATAAGGCGATGCGCTGTGATTAATAGCATTGAAGAAATAGTGAGAAATGTGGAACAAACGGGGTATAAAACTACTTACTCCAGGTACATTCAGCTGGTCCGGACAGTATATTGCACCTCTCAATATATTACCCATAGAACAGTTTTGATTGCTCGCCAGGTCTATAATCTTCTGATAAAGGGGCATAGCTGAAAAGAAAACAAAATGAGGCTATAACCTATTTATACACTTTTTATATACTATTAGTTTGTTTCGTATTGTTTATTTTTTTGTGTATTCAAGTCACTTCTTACCCCTCAGGGGTAAGAAGTGACCTGCCTCAACCTTTTTGATGTTGCATAAGCTAAGTGCCTTCTCCCAATTTACAAGTATTCCTCAATTTCGTTTTATGAAACTGTATTATTTAGAACATATATGTATAACTAAATTTATTGTCGTACTGTGATGTATGCGTTCTTTAAAATAAAAGGTTTGTCTTTGACAAATATGGATGTGTGTTGCCACACTATTCTGCTGGTTGGTTCTAGCAATATATCTAAAAGTCCAGTATAGCTCATAAGCACTTCTAATAACATGAATTTTTACTAGACAAGACTTATTTTAACAGATTTTCTAGCACTCGACACATCTCGTGGGCCATATTCCTGTATACCTTGTTGTAAGGAGTGATCATTTGGAGTGACAATGGGCAGAATGCTTATCCTAACTGGAAATGTGGGTGGTAAAGGCAGAGCTTGAATAATTTGATTTCTTCTAATGGGACCAGCACCAAATGTTCCATCTGTCACCTGCAAAAGAAAAGGAAAACTTGTGTAAGGCTTTGCAAATTTGCAAAGTTTATATTTATAAAGGTTTTAAAATGGTTTAATTGTCATTGAGAATTGGTTCCCGGTTTCAACAACACAAGTGGAAAAGTCTGATGGTAAAATGTTATTTAATTAAACAAGCAGCTTAGAAAAACATAGCTTTATATGTTTTAGTTTGTTAGCAATTTTATTAAACAATGTCTATAGTTTACGCGAGTAGGACACATTTAAATAAAACACTTAAACGGTTTAAAACTCGATATATTAGGCAAACTTATTTCTCTGTTTCTCTGTAACCATGGCTGCTGCAAAGTATCCAAAACGTAGTTAAAAATCATTTTTAAATAAGTTTAACTAATATATCGCGTTTTAAACTGTTAAAGTGTTTTATTATTAATTATCAATAGTAAAAAGGTGTGAGCATCTTTGGTCTGATCATTCATTGAGTAGGAATGGTGCTGTAGTAATGTAATAAAAAATATGTAGTCAACCTTCTTACCAGAACTATCTGTACAGGTGTTTGATAGCCCCACTCATTCAATATTAACTGATTGACACCAAGAAGAGCTGCTTCAATACATGTTTTGTCACCTTCCTCCAGCAGGGGCAGCTTTGCTCTGATGTTATCATATTCTCGAGTGAAAGGAATACTAACTGGAATAGATTTGTAATAAACATGGTTAATTTCATATATTTCCTAATACTTAACTACTTTATAGAACAGGTTACTCTCAAGATGCTTATTGAAAAGAAAGGCTTTAAAACACTCATATTAAGCAAAATAGCCACACAATTGAGCAGCACATAAGTTGTATATAAAAAAAATAATTCAACTTTAGTATTAAAGCAATGAAGTTAGAGAGAGAATTATGCTTACCTTCGTAACTCGATGAAAAAGTTACCAAAGATACATATTCTAATTTCGCATGCACAGACAAGTAATCCAAAAATGTATTGATTGCTGCTGAAGCTATAGTGAGCCGTGTATGATTTTCAGATGAGTCTGAAGAAGGAACAGGTCTACTCATGGAAAGGGAAGTATCTAAAAGCAGTACAGTCGGCATTTTTGAAAGTTGGTTAAGATTTCAATTTCTTTATTACGAAGAGTGCATATTTTTAAGTTGCAATGATTTCATATGCAAGTTTAATTTTATCACGATTCTATAGTAAAACATTAGTTAGAATAGATATTCATTATAATGAAATGTTATTGTTTTAATAACTATGAGTGTCAAAATTTAAATCTGTCACTTTAAAATTTGACAGATGTCATTGATATTACCTAGAATGTATGTAGTATTTTTTCGAATCTGGCAAAAATGTTAAAACATAAGTTTGTCATTTGGTAAATAAATTAATACACAATAAGCTGTTTTTTTCTTATTTTATACAGCAAATATAATTTAATTTAATTTTCCTGTAAGTGTTGCTACATAATATCCCTATGTTAAACTGTAAAACATTATCCGCAGTGATGCCTATGTAACGGTTTACACGCGTCCATCATTACCATGGATCAAAACTCTTCAAGTGACCAGGCGTCTTGGGAACCGTCGCTACTTATTTAGAGACCATTAAAGAGTTTTCCTTTTATATTTATTTATACTTCAAACTCTATATGATTTTACAATAAATTATTTATCGAAAAACTCACCTAAGGCTAAATTCGGTTCTCTTCATACGCAGTAGAGTAATTGAATCTCATGTAGAATTTTAGTTTTATTATTTATTATGTAAATCATAAATAATTTACTCCAACGTTCAATTTATTAGCTGAGTTTAAAAGTCATTTCATGATTCGGCGCGCGGCGCCAACTAGTTTCAAAGACACGTTTTCTATTCGTCACTGCAATTACATATTTTTTGGAATCATGGATATCGCAGACAATAACACCGCATTGATCGAAGGAACAACGGAGGATAACTGCGAATTCCGCCACAATTTTATATCGATCCCTTGGGATGAACGCACTCGTGCAAGTAAAATAGGCATTATAATTTTGCTCAGCTCAATTTTTTTAGGAACAATGAGTTTGGTTATACATAATCTTGTCATACATTACAAAGACTTCGATCCAAAAGCTTTAAACTCGGATACAAGCATAGATTGCAACTTAGTAAAAGTTGACGCATATAGATATGTTGCTAGAATCCGATCTGTTGTCAACATGGAGTTAATCTGTGTTGGGGCTGTCCTGTCTCAATCTTCAATATTAGCGAATGAGTTGTGTCTGCGGTCTGGGCCGATTCGTCTCCATTTGGGCAGTCCTACTGAGTAAGAAAAACATTGTCTATAGTTTACGCGAGTAGTACACATTTAAATGCTTGCTGTGGTCACGGGAAGACTGACCACGGCTGCTGCAAAGCATCCGAAACGTCGGACCGAAGTTATAAATTATTTTCAAATTACTTTTACTAATATATCACGTTTTAAGCCATTAAAGTGTTTTATTTTAAAGAAAAATTCTCAATTTGTTTACTTAACAATTGTACGTAAAGAGGGAGTTTAGTAACATTTAAAAAAATTAAAAAAGTATCCGCGTCACTATGTCTATCTTGGACATCCTATTTCAACTAACTAATAACTCATATTAACTTCTAGGCCCAAATGTAAAAAAGGATTTCCCGTAGACGCCTTTGAAGTCATCCCCCACGAGGGCGTTATCACCAAAGCTCTGGTAATTCTAACCAGCTTCGAGGACTTCACCAAGTGCGCTGCATCTATCAAAATCGGCGGCAACATAAATCTCCAGCGTAAAGCGTACATAATAGGCCGACCGTTTCGGGGCGGTCGCTCTTTATCATTACAACTAGTCAACATTGCTAAGCAACCAGCTAACTCTTCGGAAGTGACAAGCTTTCAACAAGACAAGGTCATATGCGTCACGGATCTGGAGAAATGTCCAGTCAGAGCTGGAGATCTACTGATCCAGGATGGACTCTTATATGGCTTGGCGTCAACGAGTATGAATAACAGAGGCTTGAAAAATCTTGTTTGTTTCGCAAACATCGGCGTTGTTCATAAGGAAATAAAGCTACTGGATGCGAGAGTGGCGTAGGTGTACAAAAACTCTTTAGAAATATTTAAATAAACACTTAACTGTTTTAAACGTGAAATGCTTAGAATGCTTTGTAGCAGCCGTGGTCACGGGAGCAAATTATGTTAAACGTCGGGCCTTATTTGAACTAAATTGTAAATAAGTTTAACGAAGACATTTCGCGTATTAATCCGTTAAGTGTTCTATTTATATGCATATAAAATGTCTAGCCATTGTTTAATTGTAAATAATTTTAAGTATGTAATACATTTCGCTTTTTAAACCGCCAAAAGTGTGTTATTTAAATTTGTACTATACGGTATTTGAAATAAATTGTAAGTAAATGTATCTAATGTATTTCCAGTTATAAACCGTAAAACCTTTTTTAATTAAATGTGTACTCCTCGCGTAAACCAGAGACAGTACTTCTATATAATATATGTACATATAAAAATCTTTATGGTTAAGCATGGACGTATAAACACAGATTTTAAATAGATCAAGACATGGGCATTATATACGTATTCAACTTTAGAGGGGGGAAAAGGCGAATATTGTAATAAATAAAGTTTAAAAGTTTACTTCTTATATGAAAGTTTAAAATCTTTATTTTAATAAAAAATCGATTTTAGATTAAAAACCACACGCTCGGGACTCGACCAACGATCTCTTCTGTTGCTTCAACACGTTAGCAGTATGAGCGAACGTTATGGACCTGTGTTCGAGTCCCGCCCGTGTCATGGAATTTATTTCAACTAAAAATTTAAGTACATCTTAAATTTTGTATATTTGCAGCGTTATCCAATTTTTTTAACGGAAATTGGTTGTTTGTAAGCTGCTGTTAACCTTTTAATAATAATCTTCACACCTCCGTGTTCTGTTATGCCTCTGTCGATGATGACGTGATATTCTTACAGAACCCAAGTCCACTTCCTCTGGCGAGGTGATGCCCTTCAAATCCTTCGTTAAAAAGTAAAGTGCAATAACTGTTAAGAATGTTATAACAGTGTAGAAGAATAGGCTGTCCTTGCTCTTGTAAAATCGGCTAATTTTTTTGACATCAAAGTTAGCTCGTATCTTGCATTTCGGACTTTGCGATTTCGTAGACGCCATCTTGAATTTATCTGTAAATAAAACGAAATTAGTTTAAGTTGTCGTATAATGTAAGAATGCATGAACGTTGTCGTTTATTAATTGTATTGCAAAACACAAATTGTTGCGCTTGCGCAGCGATGGATTGTGTACGAGGGGTTTTCGGGTCCTTTGAAAAATATATATTTTTTTCTTGTTACACAGCTTCAGCGTCAGCTTGTTATCGGAAATCAACAACGTCTGCCCTTATCATTAAACTGACCTGGCAAACGTTGTTTTGACGAAATTTCAACGAAATTTGATTACTACAAAAAAGCTTTTTGGAGTTAATCTTAAAGGATGGAAAACACTATCGTGTGACTGTCGTTAAAACGTTTAAAGAAGAATAATTCTTTTAAATATTTGGGTGTCTCGAACCGTTTGATCGCACGCAAAAAAAGTCCCCAAAGATGAAAAAAGTTCCTCCTTTTTTTCCACATTTCCCCCTGTTTCTTTGTCGGTTCGGTTTCCTATTGGTCGCAGCTAGACGTTTTATAGCCTAAAGCCTTCCTCAATAAATAGTCCAAACAACACTTGAATGAATTTTCAATTCGAATCAATAGTTACTGAGATAAACGCGCGCAAAGAAACAAGCTTTATAATATGAGTATAGATAACATAACAAACTTATCAAAACAAAATATTAGAGTATATATTTTTTGTTAGTAAGAGGACGTTAAAATATTCGTAACTTCATTAATCGCCCGTCACATGTTCAATTAAACGTCAAGAGTGGGAGATTTTCCATAGGTCACTGCTGAACCAAAGCCTCTCGTCGCCAAAAACAAGGCATTTACAATTAAAATGTTAATTCCGACCCGACACGTCAAAATGCTTTTGCTCTCGAAGAACATGAAGGGTTGTTTTCTTTGCACATTTTGTTAGTTCACAAATCAGTCTTTTATTAGGCACGTATAAATATGTTCAATATGTACAAATATTTTTCATTATATTTAAAAACTTAGGGCATAAGCAAAGACAAAATAAAATGTATAAAACTTAAGAGCAAACGTCAAACTGAAAAAGGTTTTACTTAGCTATAAGCTAAATACAACCTTTTCTAATCAACCACGCTGGAATGGATAATCACAGGTTAGGTCGGTTGTTCTAATGGTGTGACAATAAGATAGCATATAGATAGCCGTAGATTCGATTTCAATCACGAGTTCAAACTTTTGGAAATTTGTATAAATCATATAAACGGTTTATAACGCGAAATATCTTAGTTCATATAATTTATTTTAACTCGAATGCTTTGCAGCGGCTGTAGTTACGGGGGGCTGCAGATCGAAGGTTAAGTGAATATATTTCACCTTTGAAACCGTTAAGTGTTATATTTAAATCGGACAGAATTTCAGTATTCCTAAAACTGTGTTAGTTGTAGGAATACTGAAATTCTGTCCGATTCACGCTATCAACCGATAGAAAAGGCGTGACGTGTAAAACCGCGTTTCGGCATGAGTCTGTGTATTTCCAAATCTTAATTACTTGTTATATAGCTGGAGTATTCTGTCTTGCATCACCGGAACTGCAATGGCCACTCCGTGCTTGTCTGATCATCGTCTATAAAAGATATCTTTAGCTAACTAACTGAAACTTACTCGGTATTGTATAAGCGTTCCAAAGTACGTAAGGTTTTATTTTATTCAATCTGATACAATTTTGTAAAAATCTAATGCCTTTATAATCATTTTGATTGCGAGGTTCTGTTCAGTTCATTTGTATGTTGTTTGCTATAAGTAATAACTTGATTTATAGCGACAGCTACATTGCGATAATCCAATTAGACAATTCTTGACAATGCTTGAATACCATAAATACTTTAACAATTGTCTAATTTCACCTTTACAGAACATATTGTTTATGGTGTATATTATGTGTGAAATTTCAATAGTCAATTGTCATTGCTAAATATAAAATTAGTTATTCTTTCTTCTAAATTTGTAAATAATCTTTCTTTTTCTATTTAGCTAATATAATGTTCTAGGTAGTTCACGGAGAAGTAATTGAAATTAAAAATTAAGTTCTATAAAACAATTTTTTTTAGAGAACACAGATATCATGAAAGATGAAGATGCGCTTTAGATCTTTTCTTTGGACATACAGAAAACCATAGACTGTAACCGAAATGCGAATACACTTCACGATATGTCATCTGTGGACAGTGTAGTGTAAATTGATTTAGAAACATCTTGGCTTTGACACTGGCAAATAGTTAATTCTTCTTGCCACAAATGAAAAAAAAACATCTTGGCTCCATTATGGATCGACCCCACGCTTAGTTAGTTATTAACCATAAATTCTTACCATTGGACCACTAAACAAAATTGCTGAACTATGTCATGTTGAAACATTTGTTGATCTCTGACTGTAAGAAAACGTAACTGTATTTTTCCATTACCAAATACCTCAGTGATCAATTGAAAAGCGACACATAAAGAAAGTCAATTTGAGCGTGCTTTAATATTGATGAGCACGGCGGCAATAAAAAATATTAATTGCTGCCTTGTTTGCCTCATAAAGAATTCAAGGAGACATCAAATATCTCAGGAATCTGACACATTTAGGTTTTTAGCATTCGAAATCAAAACTAAAATTCATTAATTGACTAAAGCCACATATAACTTCCAATTCTACACTAATTTCATAAAGCCTGAAGGCTATGTTTCTTAGAACGCGTTTATCTCCGGAACTGCTGGTTTGAAGTGAAAAATTATTTTCTCGTTGGTTAGAACATTTATCAAAAGAGGCTTTAAAATATTCAATCTACCAATAGGAGCGAGGAAACAGTGAGAAATGTAGAAAAAAAGGGGGGGAAATGGGGGTTTCTGTTGCGTTCGCTACGAAAACGATTTAGGACAGCCTAAAAGTTTGTATGAAAATTTATTCCACTTTAAATGTTTAAAAAAATGCCTGCGACGAAATATGTTTATCTTTTAAGTTAAACTTGCAAGATCGACTGGACGCGACCGACTTTCATTGGTCAAGATTCGACCACCCGATGTGTTGGTCTGTCACGTAGGTAACATTCTGTAAAGCATAAATATTTAGAAAATTTAGTTATTTTTAAATTTTAATTTCTCAGATTTTATATTTTTATTTTGGCCGTTTTCAATTATGAATGGCCCACAGCTGGGCCCACTATTTCATAGAAGAGCTTATGCAACACACCACGCTACTTCGCTGAGTGGTATTAGATTTTTTGTTGGAAAAACAAAAAATCCTAATACCGAGTTAACAATTCTCTCGACCCGAGATTCGAAACTTACCCCCGTGAACTGCAATTTGTATTAACCACTAGACCAAAGAGGTAAATAAGGCTGGTTGATGCATTTATATATTTTGTAACTGTGTTTTATGTAAATATATCATTTGTATGTTACAATATGATGAAATATTACATTAATATTGCCATCTGTAAAATGTTTTTATCTTATCACTAGTTTGTTTAACTTTGAACGCTAGTAATACGTGAAATGACATGATTCATACAAATTGTATTGTAATAGGTAATGTAGACCGTTTTTATAATCTCTTAATAGACCGACTGACTGTCAATTTTTTTTAAAGAGTCACACACTCACACCGACACACTCGATAATTGGTAAAATACTACAGCCATATAATGTCTAAACATGGCTGTCGATCTATTCTGACTTTGGATATTCGGAAATCGGAATTTTTAATCTGTGCACGGTGGTGCGTAACCCGGGCGTAATTACGATATTCCTACCCACCGTTAAATAAAAATAAATAAAGATATTCCATACCACCCTACTTGTCTGTCGTTCTCCATAATAATAAATGTTATAGTTAGAGACAGATCCTTAACAATTTTAAAATTTCAAGTTTAAACTTATTGCCCATGATACTATACACGGTAGCTCAATTGCAGCCGAGTTTTTCAATCTAATATAATACATTTTGATTCAACTCAGTTAAATACGGTCTATAGTTTACGCAAGTAGTACACATTTAAATAAAACACATTAACGGTTTAAAACGCGATATTAAACTTATTTGAAAATGATTTTTAACTTGTTACACGTCGGGCCGGAGTTAAAAATCATTTTCAAGTTGAACTAATATATCGCGTTTTAAACCGTTAATGTGTTGTATTTAAATCAACTCAGTGGATTAAAAGTTTGACCGCACCGTAATTATCTTCCTGCATTATTTGACCGAATTAATACCGACATCGCTAAAGGGCCTCCAGAGACATTTTCGTGACAGTTCCATTGAAACTTGCTGATATAAAATAACAAGTCCAGTTCAGCCTTCGGCAATATTTCATACTTACCTATATATCGAATATGGGAAGAAGCAATTAGATGAGATCGTTCCGTATTTGTAGAGGCAGATATTCCTTAAATCATTTATTGTAAATACGATAATTGTAGGATGGTGAAATAGTGAAATTTAATTATACCACGAGAACATAAATAATGTCGAAAATAGATTTTCAAGTTTAAATTCGTTATATTGTCAAACGGATAACTCGTTTGTTTAATTCGTCGATTGGGTGGAATATTGTCCGTAGTTTACATAGATAGGTACACATTTTAATATTTTCTTTTAACGGTTTAAAATGCCGAGTCGTAGTCAAAAAAATTTACTGATACATTTCGCGTTTGAAACCGTTAAACGTGTTTTATGTAAATCGCTTAGGTTGTGCTTTACTGGAATATACTTATAGAGAGATTGGGAAAATCCAGAATTATATAGAAATGTAGTAATGGGTAAATAATAGGTGTAATTAAAATAGAACACTTAAACGGTCTCCCCGTGACCACGGCTGCTGCAAAACATCCGAAACATCGGGCCGCAATTAAAATAAGTTTAACATATTATAATATATTGCGTTTTAAACCGTTAAAGTGTTTTATTTAAATGTGTACTAATCGCATTAACTACGGACAGTATTTAGTGTTGTCCCAATTGTCCTAACTTGGGTTATTGGACATATTTTATTTATTAATAAGTATTGTGTGGTTCTCAAAAACCGTATTGAGAACGTTTATTTTGCCCCTGATTTGAATCCAGGTACTTTTCGCGATTATCAGAATGCTATGCGTTTAACCATAGTGTTACGGAGACATCAAGTATTTCGAGATAAAATACCATATATAACTTGTACTTTATGATATTAGGCGATGTTGTTGGCACATCTGTAGTTAACTAGACTTAACTTTTCAGCAACAGGAAGTGAGTTTGAAATAGTTCCTTATATAGGATAATTCTACTGTCTGTAGTTTACGCGAGTAGTACATATTTAAAACGCGATCTATATTAGTTAAACTTGTTTGAAAATTATTTTAACAACATCCTGACATTCCGAATGCTTTGCAGCCGTGGTTACGGGGAGACAACGTCGAGCCGTAATTAAAATAATTTTCAAATAAATTTAACAAATATATATTGCGTCTTAAACCGTTAGTGTTTTATTTGAATAGAATTATTCTATTAAACGGCGTTTTTTAATCTTACGAAATATATTATGTTTTGACATAAGTGCTATATAAGTTTAAATGTACTGATAAAATTATTAACCTGTTGAATTTTATCTTATAGATACCACTTAGACTAATTATTATGTTTCCTTAAGTTATCTGTACGTAAACTAGACGGGTCATTGATTTGATTCTCAGCAGATCTAACATGCAAATACGGTTTACATTTTCCTATAACCTGTAAGACATGTTAAAATCAATATGGGGATAGAAAAACCGAAATTTTATAACTTATCTCTTTGTATGTTGCGAGTTGTATAATAATTCTAAGCTTAGTCATAAAATTAACCTTTATTTTTTAAGCATATTATAATATAATTGTTTTTTACTGGATCTATTTATTTGTTTGTTTAAATAATGTTAAACATGTTTAAATAAATAAATAGCGATTAATATTAGTAATAAAATGTCTACCATACTACGTTTAATATTATTTCACTTTTTTACTTGGTAATTAACGTTTCATGTTTTAAACCGTTAAAGGTGTTTTATTGAATAGCTCTGCGATTGCAATGGAAAATAATTTGGCTGTGTAACAATCCTTGATAGTTCATTGTCAACTTATCGATTTTTGTCTAGTTCAAAACAATGTATTGGTTACAACACTAGGCTTTAGATGTCTATTTGGTTTTAATTGTAGTGAAAGTTTCAATTACGCGGTATATGTACTTCTGGGTGAGCATTTACATATTTCTTTTGAATAGCCGTTTTTTAGTATATTAGCCCCCGATCCACGGTTCGTAAGTTCGTTAGTTCGATACTCGATCGTGCACGAAAATATTTGTCATGTGTAAGGAAATTATCGTGAGGAAATTAACTTTTGCATCAACACGTTATTCTTTAGGACACTTTTAACAGTTTTGAACGCGAAATTTTAAGTTTAAGTTATGTTAGTTGAAATTTAAATTTTGTTAGTATTTTTTTTATCTTTATTTAATGGGCTTACCTTACAAGATTATATTTCCCCGTGGGTCCTACATTTTACAAATGTACAGAACATGGAAATTTTAACACTGTGAATACCTACACTAAAACTATAGACATAATGAAATGAAAAGACTACTTTACCACCCAACACTATGAAAAACGAATATATTTACGTACAAATTTCCTATATGTCGCATTTTGTAGTTTTAGAAATATATAGTCGGGCTGTAGTTAATATATTTTTGTGAATAACTAATAAATTAATCGTTTCAAATCGTTAAAAAGTGTTTTATTTAAACAGAGATTTTAATACTGAAATTTCATTGAAAATAATCTTTAAGGGTATTAAACCATATAAAACTGATTTACATGAAGCATTATGTTCGCTGGAATATACTTCGCATCCTTCTACAATACTTTTTTGACATTGTTTTGTTTAAATGCTGTCTGTAGTTTACGCGAGTAGCACACATTTAACTAAAACACTTTAACGAGTAAAACGCGATATATTTTAATTAAACTTATTTGAGAATTATTTTAAACAACTACCCGACATTTCGGATGCTTTGCAGCAGCCGTGGTTCTATAGTGACAATGTTTGCAAACGCATGAATGTCAGAGGTGGAACGGTTGTACTGGAAATATTCAGTGCTCAGACAAAACCACTTAGAACAAGTCAAAAGAAATCACTGGTTATACGTGAATTTCCATAGTTAATTTATGCATATAGCGAAAAAAGTGACGAGCGATGACCGATGCGGAGGCGGTCATTGAGAGTATATGATGAATGATCTAGGCGCATGCGCGGACGCTTCGCTCTCCTCTAGATATAAGCACGCAGCACGTACCGAGCGCCACATAATTTTGGCGCGTTCGCGAAGAACTTAACGGATCCCACACTTATCGGGGAACCGGAGAAAACTTTCATCTGAAACTTTTCCTGTGACTTAGTGCTAGAGTTTCATAGTGGTAACTTATTTCAAAACTTGGTCAGCGTATAACGGTGAGTACTTTCAAATACAGTATAGTGAAAGTAATTAAATTTAAGAAATCCTTAATTAAAAATAATATCAAAGATAAAATTCCAAAGATCTAAAACCAATATTTTGTCATTTGTTTAAATGTTATCTGCTTGGGAAATTTTACTATGCTTCTCTGCCCTCCTCTGTCTTAAAAATAAACAAAGTGATTTAATTAAATGCAATAATAATTCCAAATGTCCAAAGCCAACATAGGTTGACAACACATTTTGTTCTTGTTGGGACATCTCACTATGCTTCTCTGTCTTAAAAATACATAGTTAAATACAGTAATTTACTACTTCAGAATTGATAGCGTCTTCTATCCAAATACTTATTGTTGTTAAAAAAAATCAAATCGTAAAAATTAAGAGACAAAAATAACATGGTGATGAGAGAAAGTTTAGGAACTGCGGTTAAAATTTTTCCTCGTTACGTTCGTTAGGATTGTACTAAACAGATGACTAAGTAGTATTAACGGGGAAATTTAGCGATGTTTCATGAACATAATAATTTTTGACTTGTAAAAATATATAGATATAGTGTTGCCAAGTAACATGCACAAAACATAACAATTACAACATAAAATAAAAATAAAAATATACAATAATTATTAGGGTCGTGTAAACCGCTAAATTCTTGTTGTACTTAGCAGTAAGGACAACGCCGTTTTTCAGTGACGCCCTAAGTTTGACATTTAAAGTAAAAGAGAACAGAAGAGTTACCTGATGTTTACATTAACACATAATTAAATAAAAAAAATAAGAACATCAAAGAAAATATATTATAAGAAAACATCGAGTATTAACATATTTTTTGTAAAGCCGTTACATTTAAAAATCGACTTTACTGAGAGCATCATATCAGAGCGGCTAACTAACATGGCGGTCACAGATTTGAGTTCCACCGGTGTTATTATTTATTACGTTATTTATTTGTTATTTTACGATTTGAAATCTATCAAATGAAATAATGATTTGATATTCTGTCCGGATAACGAACGGCCACCCACAGATAAAAAACGTCAAATTTAATCGCGTTTCGGAAATAATAAACTCTTTATTGCACAAACATACACATAAGAACATGGATACATAGAATTACATATACAAAATAAAACATGTTTGTGCAAAGGCGGCCTTATCGCCCATGGCGATTTCTTCCAGGCAACCTTTGCATGTAGAAATAAGAAATAACTGGGCCGTTTCACCTACCATCAACTGAATACCATGCTTGCCTTTCCTTCTCTAGCATCAAAAAATCTAAAATTAGCCTATGTTAAAATCTATCTAAAAGCAACTTAAATTCCATCTAAACTAATACAACATGTTATAACACCGATCACGCAATAATTCGCCCCACATTGCTCTACTAAAGGGTAATAATTAAATTGTAGAACATGAAGCTTTTAAAGGAAAACCTTTCAAGAAGTAAAATATTGGCAGTTGAAGGTAATCAGAACGAAGTAGTCTGTGAACTAATTTTAAAGTAGCTTTGCTCTGTGGCTTCAGGTTATTTGATAGTTTATAGCGAATGTTTTACGATTGTACCTAACAATACAGATAAATATATACGATGTATGTATTGTTAGGTAACCTTGCAGGCAATCATTAATTATATCGTACACTAACTGATGTGTCAAACGTTCTTTAGCCATAGTATTTGACGAAATTTGATTACCACAAAATCTGTTCTTGAAAGTTAAAAAGTTGATATATACTGTCGCGGACTTATTTTTTATTATTTAAAGAAGAATATTCGATAGAACATATTTTTTTAATAATCTTCAACAGTTTTCGCTGCGCACGCAACTAAACTCGGACTAAACGGATAATTTCCTACGTCTTTTTCACATTTCCCCCTGTTACTACGCTGGTATTGGTCGCATCCTGATGTATTATAGCCTAAAGCCTCCTCAATAAATGGTTTATCCATAAATACATAACTCACTCACTAAAATATCATAAATCTCCATGATCACAACAATGAAAAGCTCACGAAATGTCGAGCCTTAAGTAAAAAAGTTTTAAACCGGTAAACGTGATTTATTTAATGTAGCATATGATCGTAAAGAATGTACGTGTTACGCAATTAAATAGTCTTGTAATGAATTCCGTACTTACGATCATCACCATCCCAACACCCCATCGGTTGGCAACTGTTGTCGATGTTGGGACTATTGTTTACGTAATCTGCATATAGGCCTTGATATACCTCATCCTCTACTTGAAAGACGTTACGTTCTTCCTCATGTTTGAAGATCAAACTACCGAACAGCCAGACTATCACATTTATTATCGTAAAATATTGCACGAATGTTGTTTTTCTTTCTTGAGGATGTTTGAAAGAATGACTCGTAAAGCAATCAACGCGTCTTAGTCTAATCAGATAAGTAGATACGGAACAGTGATTCAATCAAAATGAGAAGATTCAATTTGAAAGGGGCTCTTGAATTGAAAAATATTTAAATCTCTCTCTTCTTAAAGTTTACGCGTCTAGTTCTATAAAAAGGATTTTCTTTGTGAATCTATTTCTACTAAGTTCGTTTATTACGCGTGAATGTATACAATTTTGTGTCACAATTAAAGGAGATATTAAAAATATGTATTATTGAGGTAAGTTTAATATTTCATCATTTTTATTTACATTAATATTATAAGGATTTCCTCGAACACCACAATTGATTTACGTTTCAAACTGGCATTTTTGGCATTTAAATACCTATATAGTCTATATTTGCGGGTAATAAATTTTTGATAAAACACTTTTAACTGTTAAAAACGTTGTGTCATAATTAAAAATATTGCTGTACTCATTATCTGTATAACAGACTGAAAATCAGCGCTTAGCCATGCTGAACACAAGCTGAGTCGGATGACTTTTAGCACAATATTTAAAATTGTAAACGTGTACAATTTTCATTCTTTACATTGTAAGCTTTTAACTATCTATTTTATTAATAGTTATTTAGAAGTATCTCATTGTAAGTTATGGTCCATGTTTTAAAGAACTGATTATTTATTTATTTTATATAAAAATAAATTAAATACTGTCTGTAGTTTACGCGAGTAGTACACATTTAAATAAAACACTAACGGTTTAAAACCCGATTATATTAGTTAAACTTGTTTCATATAAATAATTTCAAGGAATATATCGTGATTTAAACCGTATTTAAAAATTATCTAATATACTTAAATAAAACTTTAATGGTTTAAAACGGTGCTCTGAGATTAAGACAGTCTCCCCGTGACCACGGCTCCAGCAAAGCACCCGAAACGTCAGGCCGTTGTTAAAATAATTTGTAAAAATAAGTTTAACTAATATATATCGCGTTTTAATCCGTTAAAGTGTCTAATTAAAATTTGTACTATTCGCGTAAACAGACTTCTGTGTCACGAAAAATTGTTTTTTTTTTGGTTCTTTATATATTTTTTAACACTCAGTAATTATCTGCAATGGAATATTTATTGACTACCGTCAATCTCACGGGAGATATATATTTATGTACAGATCTGTAGGTAGGAAAGCAATGTAATATGTATTGAAAATCCGCAATAATCCGCGCTCGTCCCACGAGGATGGGTCCAGCGGCGGTTCACAGGTCGAGAACATAAGCTATGGAAGATAATTTGATCAATTGTTTCACGAAATCGTATGAGTTACTTCACTAGAGCCCATAGGAACGTGATCCGATTGGAATATTTTTTTTTTGATGGTAGGTGACCTATAACATCTAAAGAAGATATATAATATATCTATCTACTGTCTAATATATCTACTGTCAACCTGTTTTGGCTTTGAAAATTCGGTAATCCACAGACTGATACGTAATTAAACTTCACGGATTTTTCATCTATGGACGGTAGTTCGTCGGTCGTGACGCGGACGGAATTCCGATATTCCTACCACCCATTAATATCCAGATTTCCAGACTAAGTCCAACATTATAAATCGATTTGAAAAATGGACCCGGTGGGGATCGACCCCGCGACCTATTTATAAGCCGTACCATAACACTAACAAGCCGGTCGATATCATGAACAGAAAGCCCGTATACCCAACGTGGGGCATGGGCCGAACATTTGTGCCTATTTTTATGTACAGGCGTTATCACAATTTTCTGTAGCAACCGCCTCAGAAGCTAAATGGTTAAACGTACTGCCTAGGATTGCGTTAAGCGCGAGATGTCCTAGGTTCGGATCCCAGGGAAACGAAAAGAATAGTTTCGGGCAGGGCACAGAATCTATCATGATTTTGATCGTTAAAAGAACGAATCAGTGAAACGGACACATAAATGTGTACGCCCCAAGCCCCACGAGGGGTAAAAGGGGTTTTAACACACTTTTATCATAATTTAGCAACCTCTGACGTTTTATTATTGCGTAAGCGGCGAGAAAATTACGCAACATAGCAGTAATTGTTACGCATTGACGAAGGAACTACGAAAATATTTTTGATTTAATTGTAAATAACATACCTGTAGACTGGCAGTATGCACTGTGTAACTAGAGACGCAATATGTCAAAAATCATCTCTAAACAGTTTTCAAAAGAGGTTTTAATGTACTTTAGTAGTTAGTTTTGAATGTGCTAGCTCTGCCCGCACCTCCGTCTGCGTGGAATTGTTTATTTGGGCATCATATATATTTGCTCTTATTATATTATAACAAGTCTAACAAATGCTTGGTAATAATGCATAAATTTCGACCAATTTTGATTACCATAAAAATAAATACTTTAAAGATAGATGGCGTCGATATATTTAGGTCATTTAGGAGACCTAGATTCGAGTCCTGCCCGTATCGTATTTCTTTTTCAATCTAAAATCGATTTTTAATTTATATACATATTGCCATCATTTAAAGATCGAAAATGAATTGAAAAAAAAAATCGATTCGGCGAGGACTTGAACCGGCATCTTCAGCGTTCCGTGCTGTTTCTCTACCAATTGAGCTACCGAGTCCTACCCATCTTCATCATCTAATTATTGCTATTATGTCAAAAAATTCAGAGCAGAAATTACGCATTGTTGTAAAATTAAAGAATTATACAATTCGAATTAGAAGTTCCAGAGCTTAGTAAGTGTAAACAAACAAACTCTTCAGCAATAAAACTTATAGATATTTATTTAAGGAAAAGTCTTACGTACTAACTTAAAATGTAGCCTTATCGCTAAGCAGCGATCTCTTCCAGACAACCTGAAGTATAGGAGAAAAGAAAAAGACTTATGTAAGTGATAAGAGTAAGTGATAATAACAAAAGGTATACAACTAGGTAGGAGTGTAAGATAGAAGTGGTAGATATTAGCTGTCTGTGATACTCGTTTTGATAACAACAAAACACAACGCGGGTAAAACAAATAACGATCAGGCCGAATAAACTTAAGCATAATTTATTTGTACGATATCTGTCACAGTAAAGTAGGAGACGAGGGAAAATGTATTCATAATATTTGTGGACGGAGGATTGATACATAGGACAATGCGCCAATAGAAAACCAATTGGTCGTTTATGTCGAGCACGTTTTCGACCCGTGGGAATATTGTGTTAGATAACTTTGACACTGAATATTTTCGTGGTTTTACTTTGACGTCAGAAACAACCTCCATCATTAGTCTCCCCGTGACCACGATTGTAAGTTTAACTAATATATATCGCGTTTTAAACCGTTAAAGTGTTTTATTTAATAAAGCTGACAAGTTTGTTTGAACGCGCTAATCGCAGGAACTACTGGTGCGAATTAAAAATATATTTTTGTGTTGTTTCGAGCAAATAACGAGGAAGGCTATAAGCTAAAAGATTGCGATGCGGACTTATAGAAGCGGAGAAACAGCGGAAAATGAGAAACGGGAAGAAAACTAATCATCTTTGTGAGTTACTGTTGCGTACGCTACGTGGCAACAAGACCGTGGGTCAAGACATCCAAAAAATACGTATGAAAGAATGATTCCTCTTTACATGTTTCAAAAAATCTCGGGAACACTGTACCAGCATATTTATCTTTTAAGATTAACTTGCAAGAACGAAAACATGTATATGATAATTTAAATAAAACACTTTAACGGTTTAAAACGCGATATATTAGTTAAACTTATTTGAAAATGATTTTTAACTTCGGCCCGACGTTTCGGATGCTTTGCAGCAGCCGTGGTCACGGGGAGACTCGTTAAAAATTATTTTCAAATAAGTTTAACTAATATATCGCGTTTTAAACCGTTAAAGTGTTTTTTTAAAATGTGTACTACTCACGTAAACTATAGACAGTATGTATATGATAATTTATAAGGATAAGAAAGAAGTTTTAAACCAGAAATTTTTACGCCCAAAATAACTATTCCACGCGGACGAAGTCAGTGACACAGCTTGTTTGAAATGAACGCATTATAACGCAAGCTTAGCCGAAGTCAGAACTCACGAAAACAAAGGAGAAAGTTTTCGTGGATTACCCCCAGTAATTCTGTTTTCTTTTTCCAATTCTGTCAGAGATTTTAACTTTTCTTTTTAACTAACCACTTTGTGAATTTTATGTATCGGTAACCAAAGACCTATTTTACAATAATGGTTAGATACAACTTTAGATGGAAAAAGGTTTTAAAAGTAGCGAGGCTCCAATACATTTTTTTTCCAATACATGTCTTTAAACGGGTCCGAACCACAATTTTTTTAAATCTATATCTCTTTAACTGTACATAAGCTCGGATATGAATTAACAATATTTCCATTCAGTGTTGTCTGTACTTTACACGAATAATATACATCTATATAAAACACAGTTAACGGATTAAAACTCGAAGTAAATAAGTTAACTTAAATATTTATAATTTATTTTAAGTGCGGCGACTTTTATCATGTCTTGGCCACGGCGGAACATCATAACGTCGATTGTAGTTAAAATAAAAAAGTAAGCTAAACATTATTTCGTGTTTTAAACCGTTTTATATACATGTGTACTAGTAATATATGTCGCATTAAACCGTTAAAATATTGAAATGTTTACCACATTTCAATTTTTATTAGTGATTTTAGCGCAACATTGTATCTTACGTAATCATTAATGATACTTATAATATCAAAAAAAAATTCTTTAACGGTTTAAAACGCGACATATATATATAAGTTAATTTGATTTTTTTTAACTACGGCCCGACGTTTCGGATGGATTTTCAAATAGGTTTAACTAATATATATCGCGTTTTAAACCGTCAAAGTGTTTTATTTAACTGTGTACTACTCGCGTAAACTACAGACAGTATGAAAATTTTCTTTCCTGATGTCAGTAAGAGTAAATTCCAAGATTACCACAGAAATTCGGATACGAAATAATTTGGGGAATTCATGTATTTCCCAAAGTCTGTCAAATGTCTAATAATATCGAGCAAAATTAGGTAAACAATAAACTAAGAATTGTATTATGTGGAATATATTTATTTAAAGTGAGACATTATGTATTGTTTTAATAGGGTCAAGTTGCCCAGTGGGCAACCACAAGATTTACTATTCCCTAAACAGGGACCTAAGATAAAGGAAAATTATTAGGGACAAACTTGTTATCAGTATTGCCAGCTGGAGAAATTTATTGCCATATAAATTATTTCTAGGCAATTAGCAATTTAAAATTTCCAGTTTTTCGTTAAATAAAAAACTACTATATATAACATATACCGCTATACATGTCGTCGAAACAAAGAATCATAACGACTGGCTATGTGTCCAATACATTTGAAAGTAATTTGTTATTCTTTTAAATTATCTATCTAGAAGATGTTGGTTGGTTGGTATACGGAACCGCTGTGAAGTAAAGCGTTACGGTTTCAATCTGTAGATCTGCATTACTAAAGCTTCATTTCTTTAGATGTTATATTGGTGGCAGTACGTTACCATCACGTGGTACCTATGTCTGAATGTCCATTCCAGTGTTTCTAGACAAAGTCTGTCATGATTTTAAAAAAAATGTTTTTTAGAAGCATGTTGGTTCCCGTGGGATTTGAACCTAAGATTATTACCTTGGAAGCATTGGACCAACCACTCCGTCAGTCCGGACGTAGTTAAAATAATTTTCAAATAAGTTTAACTAAGATTTATCGCGTTTTAAAAGTGTTTTTTTAAATGTGTACTACTCGCGTAAACTAAAGACAATATTTAGCCCGTCATAAACTTCTTGTCTAATAATAGATGATATAAAATTCGTATGTGTTACCTACATGTGTTATGAAACAAAAATGCAATTATTCGTCGAGGTATGTGTAACTTTGATTTATAGCTAGCAACACTTCAATATGGATTTATATTGCCATTCTTTTCCGCCATAAACTGATTGTAAATAAATTGGCCGTGCTGCTACAATATAGATACTTGAATTTTAAACGGCGTGGAATAATGATATTCCGTTAGGGCGGTGGCGTAAAGCCTGAGGCAGTTTCCACTTGATGTACTTAGCTGCAGTGAAAATGCATTTGCTTCTTCATAATTTTAGGTGATCCATAATATCCATCTATGTAAGGCAAGAGGGAATCATAATTTATTCCTATATTTACGTCAGATACTGGTCAAGTGACACTTGTACTTGCATCCGATATAAATTGTAAAAAAAAATACTTTGATATTTTTAACATTGCACATTGGCATTGCGTACATTAAAAGTCTATTAATGTTTGAAAACTTTAATATTTTTTACATGAAGGCACTATATAATTTAAAAATAAAAAATAAATTTATTGACTCGGGATTGAACCCGCATCGTCAGCGTTCCTTGCTGTTGCTCTACCAATTGACTCGGTAGCTCAATTGGTAGAGCAACAGCACGGAACGCTGACGATAGTCTATTAATATTAAATAAAAATTGACAACATGCATGGGACGTGAACTGGTATACACAGCGATCCGTGCTGCTGATATAACGAAAAAGTTCAAGTCCGCCCGTGTTGTCAAATTACATTAGATTTTTAATTTTTAAAAACATTTTTTTATATTTGTGTTAACTACACAACTTTAACGCTTGACCCCAAAAAATCTAAGTCTTAGCTATTTTATCTACTTTATACCTCTTTTATTTATTCTTAAGTAATCATGGTGTTTCAAATTCTTTATTTTCTATTTCCTCTCTCTTCTACCTATTTTATATTTAAAGAATATAATTTCACTGGTGTAGTTGAATCTTTTTCAATCTAAACCGATTTTTAATTTATAAGATTATGGTGTTCTCAATATGGAATCAAGATCGCAGTCAGTGCTTTAATTTTTACCGATTACCTAAAGGTACATGACACTGTAAATCATTGAATTCAGTAAAAAGGATTAAAATCCTACAGTGTACGCCAATACCAAAATTATATTGACTCGCCATAATTTCGTGTACAAACTAGAAGTCAAAGGCATTCCAACTTTTAACAATGGCACCCCAAAGAGTAGCGTTTGCTTCCAAGTTCACTCCCTGACAAAAGCGATATGTTGAGTTGGTATATTTTATTTTCATCTTTGCTTAGGATCAAACAAATAAGGCTGGAGTTCATTAATTTATTTGGATATCAAATAACTTTCATTTATTCACTTTGAATGAAGAGTTTAGCGAGTTTTAGCGAGCGAAATGAAAATTATGTGTTGTGAAGTTCCGTCGTAGCACTGTCGTAGCACTGTGCTACGGTACATATGTAAAAGTATACAAACATATTAAAGTTTATATGGTTTTATTAAATGATAATTCCAAACTTACAAGCACTTATCATTGTAAAATAAATTAAGAATTCTTTTAAAAATAAACACTGTTAAAATTCGAATTACAAAATTAAACTTTTTATAACAGTCTCCTTCGCAAGAGCTCAAAGTTAGTGTTCAACTACTTGTTTGTAAAGCAAGCCAATACAAACAATTGATTATATCGATATGATTCAATCGATTTAGTACAGATGAGTTAAATTACATAACTAAAAGTGTAAACATATTGTGTATATACAATGGAATAGGACTCAACAGTTTGTAGAAGTATTTTCAATATTGACTAACGTTTTCTCTGACTCTTGGAAAACCTATTGCATACGAGATTGCATTTCAAACGCAAAATCTTTCCCACTTTTCGCGACCTGACTGGAGAAATGCATAATTCACAAAACTTCAAGCTCCCTGGGGCATGGGGCAGTTTAAAATTATTCTATATCGTGATAAATAATATTTAATATAGACTATACTATTTATTTTTTCCTAGTGCTATTAAAATATGACTATTTAACAAATGTTCGTGACTTTTATAATTTTTGTAATCACATTATATTCGCCTGAATTTACAAAGTTGATTTCTGGATCTCCAAAGACAAAAAAGGTCGACAACGCATCGTAATTACATGTTATTCGGCGTAACTAGGCTGGCTTATTTAATCTTTCATCAAGTATGCTTTGCTTGTCATAAAAATACATATACTATGTACAAATTTACAAGCGATGTATTATCTCGTTAAAGATTTCGGATTTCTGTAATAATCGCAGGCAGTGAGAGATAGGAAAGCATCAATTTTACGCTTAATAACGCGTTTTACACGCGCCTAAGGCAATGAGAAATAATGATGAATTGTGAAAAAATATTTCACTTTACACTCGGTTGAGTTTCGACGGATTTGGGTTTGAATCGCGGTATGTAAAGTCAATAAAAGCGAAGTTCGTGTTTCTTTCATCTATAAGAATTCCCTTTATAATAAGAAAGCAAACATTTTTTATACCTCGTCTCACATGTTGAAGTTCTTTAAAAGACGTTCTGTTAACCGCGGCCTCTCGATGATGTTTGGCGTGAGGGCCACTTTCATTCAGAAAAAAATGACAATGGTTAAGATAGTAGATGTCTCTTACGCTTTTAAATAAGTGAGTTTAAGTATTTTGAATCTCTATCTTAAAGATATTTAACCATATTTGCATAAGGGCTATTCGTTGAAATTGTTTTGCGCATTAGAAGATTTATATTCTTACAAGAAGATGTATATTTATTATAATGCAGTGAGACTCTTTTAAGCAACGCAAAATGAAAAGAAAAATATATATAAAAAAATACAAATCTTTTGGATTTTTACGGACTCGTTGGTATAATGGTAAGAAATATATGGCTAATAGTCAACAGGTCGTAGGTGCGATCGCCACCGATTTCAGAAAAATTAAAAATTATTTATCTAAATAATTTTTAATTTTTCTGAAACATTCCGTCTCGAAATCTGGAATCCCACGCATGTCTATCCTCCTCTATCAAAAAAAAAGAAAGTTTAACCGTCGGTAAAGAATCAATGTCATTATTTCTTATTGAAACTGGCTCTTCATGTTTAACAGTACTACATACGGAAATACATTTTATCGCGTATAATATATTAATCCCGCGAATCAAACGTTTACAACGTAAAGTAAAATGCTTAACTGCCTTTAAATGTCATCATTGTACGATCTCTGAACGACGACGCGTCTGATAAATTACTGGTAGTCAAAGACGATCATTTAAAACATTTCCAGACAATAAGGTTTTAAAGCGAGTAAGGGTTGAAAATGATCTATTTTTGGAAATCGCGACGTTCCAATCTGTTTGCTGATTACGTACGGCAGCTAGGAGTTTTTTGTTTTACGAGCTAAGGACGACGGGATCTCCCCTTCCTCGGTCAGACCTGGTCTTCTTATTCGTAATTATATATACTTACGCTTAACGTAAGTGATGCTTGGAATTTTGAGGAGCCTATTCTAACTGGGAAAAGATGTTGCATGAAGACTATGCAACTACAACTTAGAATAATTGGAGTTTGATTAGAGACATGGAAGTATATTTGACTCTTTTTTTAACTCTCGACAGAACTAAACCAAAGTAGATGTTATAGGGCTGGATTTTTTACCTTCCATTAAGTGGACTCCACGCTTGTATATCCTCCGGCATTAATAAAAAAAATATAGTATAACGATAACATACTTATCCTATTGTTATTTTTATTTTATTTTTACGTACTTGCGTAGAAATCTAACGAAGAGTATTTCGAGGTTAAAGGTTAGCTCAAAAGAAATCAAATGTACATAAAATGTTTTTCTCGCCGCAACTTGGGAGTCGCTCACAAGTCGAGCTGGATTCCTGTTTCCGTCTCTAGACCCGTTTCATCTTTAAGCAACCTTTAAAGTTTCCATGGCGCTTTGAAATGCTTCTGAAATAAAGAAATGTATTTTTTACGTCCGCTTTTCAGCTTTTGTAGCGCAGTCATGAATCGCGTTGCTCTGCGTCTAACGCACGAGGTCCTCGGTTCGATTTGTGGGAAATTTTGGGCAGGGCAGAAAATGTGGTCTTCAGAGTAATGTGTTAATCTTGTCCCATGTATGGAAAAGGGGCTAAAACGAGTGCAGAGCGATTTTTTTTCCTAAAAATACTAATCTTTGTGATAATACTTAAAAATAACGGTTTTATACACGAAATATACTACCTTAATGATTATTAGCTGCGAACCGACTAATGCTTTGCAACAGCTTTTAACGTATTAATATAGATAATTACTATTACTAGTAGTAGCCTGATATTTGAATAGTTGTATAGTTTCTTAGTGCTAAATGAAATAGATTTTTACGGTTTAAAACGCGAAATATTTACGAGACGATATTTCTTTATAGTCTGCATTGTTTGTTACGTTCGTTCCCTTCGCGTTAACTACGGACAATTATTATTTACTAGCTGAACCGGCAAACATTCTTTTATTGTTGGCAAGATTTATATTATTATGTTGATATGAAATAATAAGTAATCATATAAATCCTATATTCAAATCATTAAATATCAAATAGTTAAGGTAATCATTTATTTTCGACTCAATTTGTTCATCGTAAAAAAATCTTGCGAGTTCATCTTAAAAGATATATACTGTCGCGGATATATTTTTAGATCATTAAAAGAGGAATTATTCCTACATACATATTTTTGACTTCTTCAATCGTTTTCGCGGTGTAGGCCACAAACCCCGTTTTTTCAACATTTTCCATCGTTTTTACGCTCCATAGCATTGGATAGGCATAGCTTGATGTTATATAGCCTAACACCTTCCGCAATATCGATTTTATGATGTATCTTAAACAACAAGAATCTTTTAACTCGAACCAGTAGTTCCTGAGATTAGCGCGCCCAAACAAACAAACTCGTCAGCTTTATAATATCAGTATATATCTATTCTTTTACGTATGTTTTGAAATGTTGAAATTATGCAAACGACACACAATCACTGCAATATCCAACACGATGTCGATATGTTTGCCCATCTTCTCTTATTCGCACTTTTACATATGCTGAAATAACAATAAAATTTGCATAGAAATGCTAGTACCATGTTAGTAGGTGTAAACGCAATGATCGCTCAAAATGGGCCTGTTGTTATCAAACTGTTTTTATTGCTAACCCCTAAAATTATCTATACTTTAATATTATAAAGCGTAAAAGGTTAATATATAGCGTGTAAGATTTTGTTAGATAATCTGTGCAATGTCAATACATTGATTTAATGTTGGGAGGACTGTTTACTTTTCTTGTCTTATGTTGGTAGTTCATGTGAAGTCTTTATGTTTTTGTTTTCCCGCTCTCTTGCATACGGATCTTTGTAGAAAGTGTGATGCAATATAAAAACAGCTTGATCATTTAATTAAATCTCGGTCTTTTTCAAAATAACTTCCGGTTAAGCCCAGTCCCGTAATCCCGTAAAGTGAGAAGTAAAAATCAAGTGTAAGTGTTTATTTGATTTACGTTAATACCGAAAAAATATCTAAGAAAATTGTTTTTTCTTTAAATAAGCTAAAAATATCAATGATCTTGTAATAATAATGTAATATACATATTATATACAACCATTTGACATTTAAATAAAACACTTTAACAGTTAAACTGATTTTTAACGTCGGGCCGAAATCAAAAATCATTTTCTAATAAGTTTAACTAATATATCGCGTTTTAAACCGTTAAAGTGATTTATTTAAATGTGTACTACTCTCTAGACATAAACTATAGACAGTATTTAACCATTTGATATTTTAAATAACATTGACTTAAGCGGGAAACAGTAATAAGTAATAAATCAGGTCTATCACAAAAACCTTTTGGATAAACTTCCGAAAAGCGCATACCGCCGATCGATCTGAAATTTGGTATACTTATGTATTTTGACCTCCTAATCACGAATATCATAATGAAAATTGGCGCAAACGCCATTTTGAATATGAAAAAAACCTCTTTTCGTTCAGTGTGCCTAATCAAAAAATTTTCACGAAATGGAATTACTACAGCGGGAAATATTCCCAGGTCGTTTAGGAGAACAAAAAACCACTCTAGAATTAGGCTACTATAGCGGAATTAGATCTCAAGTCTATCGACAAAAACGGCAAATATTTCCATAGGCCGACTATTACAGTAAAAAACATTCTCGGACTTCGACTAATATAAAGAAAAATATACGCAGTTTGTATCTGACAGCCGAAAGTAAATGGAAAATGCAACTACTATAGCGGACCACATTCATGTACCACAGTGGAAAATCACCACAGAGTTGAAATTGTATAGCGGACATATGCAAAGTTTAGGTTATTGATGAATCAATGAAAATCACACTCACACACACACACACACAAAACGGCCCTTATCAGGGCCAGGAATGCTAGACAGACAACCTCCACGTGGTGCATTGTAGATAACGCGAATAGTCTGCGCTTTTCGGCCATGCAACCTCCAACGCTTTGATGAACTTGGATCGCTATGGGTAAAAAATGGTTACACACACACAAACACATACACACACCCTTTTCGGGAAAAGCTCAAATAGTCTACATTGGTTAGAAATGCGTGATTAGGCACACTGAACGTAAAGAGGTTTTTTTCGATTTTCATATTCAAAACGGCGTTTGCGCCAATTTTCGTTATGGTATTCGTGATTAGGAGGTCAAAATACATAAGTATACCAAATTTCAGATCGATCGGCGGTATGCGCTTTTCGGAAGTACACCCAACCTTTTTTATGGGACTTTCTATGAGCAAAAATCAGTGGAATGTACCAAGTACGATCCCCACCGGGTCCAACGTGCTCCTTTTTATAATTTATCTGTGACAAATTGGACTTCGTTCGTTCGCGAATATCGAAATTTCGACCGGGTCGCGCACCATTGCATATAAGAAATGATGATTTCCGAATACCCGTACTCAAAAATAAGTCGTCAGGGAACTTTGTTGCGATGTTATAGGGATATTGCACCTCTTATCAAGTGAACCACGTGCTTGTCTTTCCTCATCATTAAACAATCTTTATTTTCATCTAGTTAGTGTTGTTGTAGAGAAAGTCTTAAGTCTTTATTGTCAAATTTAAACTTACTTTGTAATTAAGTGTAAACGTAAAAATAATAAATAAACTACCCTCATTGTGACATCTTAAAACGAAGCCGAATTATTGTTAAATCTAATATATAAAATTGTCACGTGCGTGCGTACTCCTCAAAACGGCTGAAGTGATTTTAATGAAATTTTGTATAGATATATCGCTGGGTCTGAGTATTTTTGGGCTTCAAGTATTTTATGGGTGTATTTCACCTTGCATCGAACGTATTGTCCGCCATTTTATGTCATACATAATGTATTCTATCTCGTTGATATATTTAAAAAATCGATTATAAATTGAAAAAATTACGACACGGGCAATAATCGAACCGGGATCCACAGCATTCCGTGCTTGCTCTAACCAATTGAGCTACCGTGCATATATCGTATATATGTATATAGTCGTTGATATTTAATTTCCCTCGCAAAAGAAATTCGAGCTGATTGCAATTTGGTTGATTACAGCGCTGTTCGAATTAAACATTTCGGTGGAACCATTCATTATCATTCTTCGGTGCACAGTCATTAGAATTTAATCAATCCTGGTCGACTGTTGATTTATCGAGCGATGAGCCAGCTTAACTCCTCAGCTTTCAATCTTGCGTGATGTACCTAATTACCTAAAAGTGAGGAAAATATTCCGAAAAGGTAATTCCTTAATTTCCAGTTAAACAATATACTAAGTAACTTATTTATATTATATGGCGCTAGTGTAGCAGTTTTAATTTTGAATAGGGACACCACTCAGCCCCCCCTGACCACGGCTAAGCGTCAAAACCGTCAGGTTGAAGTTAAAATAATTGGTATATCAGAGTAGTCTATTAGACCGCCTCTGTAGCTAAAGGTAAGCGTGAGAGGTCCTGGGTTTGAATCCCGACAATAGATTCGGCACTGCATATAAATCTAATCAACTACTTGCTATAAAACCGATCACTGAAACGAACACAGAAATGTGTTCGACCCATGAGGGGAAACGGGGTTTCTCTTTTAAACTTTCACGTTTTAAGCCGTTAAAGTTTTTTATTTCAACGATTACTTCTACATGAAATTACAACTGTTTACAAAGTATAATGCTTGTTTTATTCAAATGTGTACTACTCACACCATAGACAGTATTTAATTACTCGCTACTAAAACTTATAAAGCCGTGTTATTTTTCTAATCCAATTTAAACCGCTTTGTCAATGTTATTAAGCCGCACTTTCAGATCCAATAAGTCTTGTAGAACGGTGAATTAAGTTGTTCACCCGTTAAAAGTACTTAAAGCGCGGACACTCGAAGTCGTTAAGAGTTATTGAATAAATTAAAAGCGAGGTGATTAATTGACTATTAATTACGTCATCGTTTAGTACTCCTTGTCCGTTACCATTCTATTTCACAGCGAATTCAACCAAAATGGAAATAGTTTAGTCTTTAATAGAAACACAACAGCCATTAAATAAATCGAGAAGATTAGAAAGCATAGGTATTAGTTTACATGCAGCAGTCACGGTCATGGAGTGACGGCTGCTGCAAAGCATGCGAAACTATAATATAAATAATTTTGATATTTAACTTATATGTATCGCGTTTTAAAATATTAAAGTGTTTTATTTAAATGTGTACTATTGCATGACCTGAAACAATCTATTGTTTCCCCCCGGGATTCGAACTCAAGACGTCTCGCGCTTAACCATTACTTACAGCGGAGGTCTAATAGATTAGTTATCTTATTTACAAGTTACAAGTATATTTCAACTATGGCCCGATGTTTCGTATGCTTTGCAGTCGTGGAAAAGTCGGGCTGTACTTAAATAATTTTCATATAAGTTTAACTAATATATAATATATCGCGTTTTAAACTGTTCAAGTTTTTTATTTAAATGTGTACTAATCGCGTTAACTACACGTATTTAATCGATGCTCTTTATATTCGTAATATCTAAAACCAATATAGGTCTCATCTTGTTTAGGTGTCATATAGCTTGGATATTTCACTATCATAAAAAAATATCGAGTACTTGTTGCTTCCGTTCGTTCTGCGTAGGAGTACTTAGTTACTTACATCAATAATTTATGGTTTATTGTTGTAAAAAGCACTTTGCTTTTTACTTAAGGATGCGTTTAGTGGACTGAGATAAGTGTGTAGAGTCTGACTTCCAAAGCATTTTTGTACATTATTACTCTTTCTATTTTATTAGATAGATTCTGATAATTTCGTTAAAATGTATCAATATAAAACCGAATATAATGTATGAAAAACGAATGAATAGTATGAAAATTTATGTTTAATATAAAAAGCTAATAATGTTAAATTAATGAAGATTTGGGAATATTATTTATTACATGTAATTCATAATAATATAATAACAGCTTAGTGGTAAAAAAAAATATTCGGATGGGACTCGAACCCACGAACGTTTCGAGCTACCGTGTCCTGCATGTCATCCATCTCTTGCGCAATGTTATTTCAACTATTTCAATCTGAAGTTCTTTTTATAAATATAATTATTTTACTACTTTGCAGCGCTCAAAATTGCTGACGTCATTGATAAAATAGTAAAAATCCACGCCGAGATATATTTATCTTGGACCGTATAAAAGAAGTCTTGTTTGCGTCCTTTGTTTTGTCCTGTCTCGGTCTGTCATCTGCAGAATCAGTAAGTGGTAGGTAACTATGGGTGAGGGCTAACGCCGACGCTTAGACTTATAAAAGGCTTTTATAAATCTCAAATAATAGATATTCTTTTTAGTACTTAAAGCATTAAATAGTAATAATAAAACACATAAAGTTATACAATACAAATGTAAATACTGTTTGTAGTTTACGCGAGTAATACATTGAATTGAAAGTCATTCTTAACGACTCCCCGTCCCTACGTGACCACGGCTACGGAAAAGCAGCCGAAACATCGGGCCGTTGTTAAAAAATATATTAAAATGAGTTATACCGTTAAATTATTTATTTTAAGTGCAAACTTGAATTTGGAATTCTTATTTTCGTTTCTCTTACAGACTGTATATTCCTTGTTCAATTGCGTTATTGGTATCCCAAGTAGACATAATAAATAGTTTCTGACAAGCATAACCTAAGTACTTGTTTGTTGATAAAATGGATTAGAAACAAAGTGTTTTTTTTCACTTCACTTTGTATGTAATTTATTGATAATTAATTTTTCCTGCGATTTATCGAGTCTTAAAAACTTGAAATAGAAATAGAGTTAAATAAAACACATTAAACGGTTTAAAATGCGAAGTGTATTAGTTAATTGCAACTATGAGACGACGTTTCGGATGCTTTGCAGCAGCTGTGGTTACGGTCACATCGGGCTGTAGTTAAATTAAATTTTAAGTAAGTTAACTAATACCTTTCGCATTTTAAACCATTAAAGTGCTTATTTAAATGTGTAAACAGCAGACAGTACTTAGTAGTAATATAATCATTTTTGAATATCTTCATAATCTCGAAATCTAATATAGATATATGTATGTATACCTCATGTCACACAAACACGTCCTATATTACATCTTGTATTTATCTTTGAAACATTTTCATAAGCAAAGAGTGTCTCGATAAGGTAATTTCCACTTTAATTGAATTTCAAGGTACCGAAAATTTTCGAGCCGGTAATCTCGTCAAGCATGTCTTTGATGCTTTTGTAATTAATATTCCCGCATGACCCTTCTTCGATCTTGTTTCGAGAGGTAATAACTATTGGCAAATAGATGTTCAACACGGCGAATTTGCAAATCACTATATAGTATGAAACAAAGTGTCTTTTTCTGTTTCTATGTGCGCTTAAATCTTTAAAACTACGCAACAGATTTTAATGCGGTTTTTTAATAGAGTGATTGAAAAGGTCTTTATATACAACGTTCTCAGTTTTCCGTAGTTAGTATCAGCATTGCAGCCGAGCGAAGACGGGGTGGGTCGCTAGTCAAAGTATACGTTCGAAAACTCAACTTTTCACAAGTGTTAAGGTTGAAATTACATTGCTTGAGAGGTGCATGTATCAATAGTTTAATAACATTTGTCGAGGACGTGTAGGACTCGGTAGCTCAGTTGTTTAGAGCAACGGCACGGAACGCTGTTGATGCCGGTTCAAGTCCTGGCCGTGTCATATTTTCTTTTCAATTGAAAGACAAGTTGTATGATGGATAATAATAAAATTCGGTCATTGGTTTGATTTCCTGGAGGTCCAGTATGTTTCTTATTATTTCACGTTTTTTCTGAAACATGTATCTAGTTAGTAACTTGATATAAAATGGGTACACAGATGAAAAGAGCTCTAAAGTTTGATCGCGTTTCGGTCTGTGGATTTTCTGATATCTAAAGCCAAAATAGCTTGACAGCACATCTTGTCTATTCTTCTATAGAAGAATAGACAAGATGTGCTGTCAAGCTGAAGAAAGACAAAGATTTTTTCTATTATATATAATAGAAAAAATCTCTGTCTTTCTTTAAATAATGTACAATAAATGCATTTGATTAAGCAATTCAGAGGTCATAATCGTATGTACGCTGAACGCAACGATCGACAATTGAACTGGAATGGGCAGAACAATTCTTCTGAGTTCACAACTTTAACTTAATGTGGCTTCACTCTGGGGGATCACGAAAAGCTTTTGTAGATCCATAAAATCGGTCAAGCTATAGTATACATCTTTGTATTCTGATTAACCTTACTTTTTCATTAAAATAACAACGTGGTACGTGAACCAGCGTCCACAGCGTCCATGCTGTTGCTCTAACCAATTGAGCTACCGTGTCCTACACGTCATCGTCGAATTTTTTCAACCTGTACTTATAGATTCGCTTATCCGCAGCACTTGAAAAAAATGTTAAAGTTTTGAAATAGTTTTATTAGCAAATTTCGGTGTTGGGCACAACTTGTTTTCCCGGGATATGAACCTAGGACTTCATGCGCTTAGCGCAATGCAAGGTAACACTGTGAACCATATATCTCTAGAAGCGGTCTAATCAACCAATACTCTCTTACTATTTGTTTTAACAGCAAACGTATTATTAATATTTAAATAGTTATATGCAACAATTTGTCATGGTTACTAGTAAAATACATTATTTATTTATTTACATTTATTTACATATATGCACTGTCATAACAGGTTGGGTCCCAATGCGACAGAGATTTAAAAAACTAAACAATATAATTATATTATCGTTTATAACTCAAAATCAACTTTAATGTATTTTTGAGTTCACCCCAAGGACTGTAAAAAATATCTGCTTTTTTGTGCAAAACATTTAGGACCTCGACCGTCCTCGTCCATTGTGCCTTTGCCATTAAGTTCGTTCTAGCAAAAGGCACCACGAGAAGAGGTGGCGATTATTATCATTACATCAGCAACAAATAGAAGTAATTAGTTAAAAAAAAAATAAGTACAGTAAATGTTTAGGAAAATTTCGACTGAAAAGTATTTGAGAATGATTCGTTACTTACGAAAGAGTTCAGTTGTCATCTCTCCAGCAATAATTCACTAAAAGCTCGTCTTGAGTTTCCTTCTCGCTCACTTCACGTGTTCGCTTGAAGACAAAGCTCAAAGCTTACGAGATGCATCAAAAAATGCACAATATGCTTTTGCGCGTCACAATAACATTCTTCGTTGATGTCACTTTGCAAATTTTAGTGTTTAGCGAATAGTTTCAAAATTTCCGTCGAGGCCGCTAGAAGCAGAGTGGCCTAACTGCAATTTTATGACTAGAGTTACTAGCATAATTTTTACAAAATTAATAGTACAGCTTCATCTTCGCCTAAGTTTGCGCATTTTTATTTTCTTCCATATTCAAAATCTTGTTTTTTGTTATTAGGTCACTCTGCCTCTAACAGTCCCATATTTAAATTGAAATCCCTCATCCCCTCATGGGGCATGGGGCGACCTCATTTCTATATCATATACTTGATCCACCATGCGTCCTACTCGATTTAAACAAAAAAATATTTTCACGGGATTCGAACCCAGGACTTCTCGCTTAACGCAATGCTGTGCCACACAATCTAGAAATTTACTAATATATTATAAATACATCAGGATTAAATGCGCGATAGTACCTTTTAATTAACTACTTTGTTAGAAGAATTTTCTTATTAAACCATACAAAAGAAAATAACTCACTGTCTGGATATACCAGAAATATTTTACAATACGACTGAAAATATTGAAGTTATATCGGCGATCAGATCTAGAAACGAATGGAAAAGAAAAGAAGAAAGATCTAGAAAGCTTAATATCTCTAGTTTATGTTCGGCTTCTAGGTTATGTTAGCTGCGCCTGCGACTTCGTCCGCGTGGACATCTTTTAAGGCCCTCCATGGGGCATGGGGCGAACACATTTCTGTGTTCGTTTCACTGATCCGTTTTTTTAACGGGCAAGTAGTTGATCAGACTTCTGTGCCCTGCCCGACCGAAACAGTTTTACGTTTCCCTGGGAATGGAACACAGGACCTCTCGCGCTTAACGCAGTGCTAGGCAATACGTTTAACCATTAGGCACCGTGGTAGGTCGAAGCCTACCACCCGCTTCCTCCAACCAGAATGTAAACTGCTAAAGAACAGTTGTAACGATTTTGTATTCTCTTGGTAACGAACACTTTTTCGTTACCGTACAGTTTTGCAAATCAAGATGTAGTGTCTGTACCGTACTCCATTTATCTGTGGGGAAGGAAGCACGTACCGTGTCCTACCGTTGTTATTCCGAAATCTAAGCACGTAGTACATCCAATAATTATAATGTTATTGCCCACTTCATAATAGCATTATTCTATAGATAATTCGATATTACTGACATTGTTTGTGTAATCGATTATCGCAGTGGGCCGATTTGGTTTTAGATAAAGTGATAAGACGTGAGTAATATTGACCTTTGATTACAATTTATGTTAAGTGGGGATCTAATTTTAGGGTTCCCCACCACAAAGTTATAAACTCCCACCCTCTCTACCTGTCTATCTCGTGAAAAGCGTCAATATCTCAACCATATATACCAAACTTGTTGATTATCAATTTCTTTTCAGTTTAATACAATATATCATATTGAATTAAGTATTGTGTGTTTATACAAACAGTATACTTTGAAAACTTTAATTTTTTTCACATGTTATTGCACATGAAGGCACTATATAATTTAAGAATCGAAAACAAATTGAAAAAATGTTCAACTCGGGCAGGACTTGAACTAGCATCGTCAGTGTTCCGTGCTGTTGCTCTACCAATTGAGCTACCGAGTCGCTGACGACGCCGGTTCAAGTCCTGCCCGAGTCGAAAATGGTTTAATTATTTTCGATTCTTAAATACTACACTTATAAATCAAGCACTTTTTAACGGATTAAAACACGAAATGTCGCCTCGTGACCATGGCTTCTCCCAAGCCGTCCGAAAACGTCGAGCTGTCGAAAAATCAACGCCTTTTGCACTCCTTTGCTGATGGCGGGGCCCTTTTTGCCGTCTGAAACCTACTGAACCATCGCTCACATCGAGTAATTTTTGCTTCTATGTTTAACTACTTTAAATTAGTTTAAATATTGTACAACTTCACGCCCATAGTGCAAACCTATCTTTGTAGCTGAATGGTTCTAAGTTTGAATCCCGGGAAATAGTTAAATTGTTTCCGTAGACGGACATATTATGTTCCCTCGTTTCTTTACAGTGCGAGACATAGTGAAACTTGTAAAATTGCACTTTTATTGCCTTTTAACGAGTTGTAAAAGATGGTTGACTCTCGTTGGTAGAAGTTTTGATATTAGTTGATACAGGAATAGCTTGAGCAACTCTTAAGCTGTACAATTTGCATACAATCGAACTTTCCTAACTCTGCTCAAAGTTGGAATCGGGCAAATCACCTGTAACTTTTTTGAACCTCATTTTCAAAAGATAATAGATCTTTTTTCCCTGAAATAATATAGTAATAAATCATTATACTGTGCTTGTAAGTAGCCTCTCCTCTGACTCACTGCTTTTGTTTTAAATATGTTTTTCTTATAAGCTATATTTAAATAAAACACTTTAACGGTTTAAAACAGGTTACTGGTAGACCACGGCTGCTGCAAAGCATCCGAATTATCGGGCCGTAGTTAAAATAACTTTCAAATATATCGCGTTTTAAACAGTTAAAGTGTTTTATTTAAATATTCTAATGCTACTTCAAAATGAAGTACAAATAATATCTTTGTCATGTTTATAAAACGACAGTGTTATTCTTGACATGTCATTTGTTACAAGATAAGCCTGTGAAACCCGAAGTATTTTTACGACCATACGATTGACGAAACATGTTGGACTGATTATCACATTACATTACACCAGTGAAGTCGTCGAAAGTCAATTTGATGTACCTATTACAATGTCTATATTTAATACAGGTACTGCATGTAACTTATCTTCATCTCTATCACTTCGCAAGCAGTGTGACGAGGGCTCGCCGTCTGTTATTCGTCAGGTAATTAACTGCTGAAGTGCCTCCTGCGTGATAGGTCATGAGTGTCGGTGGCAGAATCGATCACACACTCACTGTACTAATTTGCTCGTCAGCCATTGTCCGTAATCAAATATATGAAGATCGCTCTTTTCACTATCTATTGTTTAAATAAAACACTTTAACGGTCTAAAACGCGATATATTAGTTAAACTTATTTGGAAATGATTTTTAACTTCGTCTCCCCGTGACTACGGCTGCTGCAAAGCATCCGAAACGTCGGGCCGAAGTTAAAAATCATTTCCAAAGTTTAACTAATATATCGCGTTTTAAACCGTTAAAGTGTTTTATTTAAATGTACTACTCGCGTAAACTATAGACAGTAGCTATCTATTGTTATAGCAATGTTTGGCTAATCAAAGGCGGGGTAGATCCAACATCATTTTTTTTTTAATCAATTTAATTTTTTAACTAAACACTTTAACGCTTTAAAACACGATATATATCATTTAATCTTATTTGGAAGCAATTTTACAAAGGTCCGACATTTCGGACGCTTTGCAGCAGCCGTTCGTTTTGAACCGTCAAAGGCGTTTTATTTAAATGTGTACTACTCGCGTAAACAACAGCCAGCGGTTAATTTATAATTTTTCTGAAACATGATAGATTTTTGTCTGGTTATCTGGATATTAAACGGGTATATCGAAATTCTGTACGGGTCACGAACCACCGTCCACAGATGAAAAAGCCGTCATGTAATCGCGTTTCGGTTCCAGTCTGTGGATTTCAGAATATCCGGAGCAAAAAGAGGTCGACAGGGCGTCATGTATAGATGTTATATGGCTACCCAAGACATATGACATCTGCCATCTCATGTTGTCTGTCCTTCTCTATCAAAAATAAAAAGGTCTGTTGTTTTCTCAAATCATGCACATAAATTAAACGATTTTAACTGTTTAATACTAGAAATATTTTGATTTCGATTGTTTGCACGCTGTAGTCACAAAGTAGCTAAAGATAAGAATATAAGATAAGTACATTTAAACCGTTCAATTGTGAAAAAAACAATCTTCGAAAACTTTTAATATTTAAAAAAAAAAACGACACTGGAGGGCGACTTCACCTTTTTAACTTATAAAGAATTTGCACCTTTGTCTCGTTGGTGTTTTTATATATGTCTTATACAATGTCTTTCGTATGTAGTGTAACTTTTTTTTAATAATCTTAATTTTTGATGTCGCGTAATAAACTCTACTCACTTACGTATACTTGGAATTTGAATTATAATTGGAATTGCGTTTGGGTCTCGTTCATACTGACATAGCGATGAAGTGAAATGGTGTTTCTGCGTCCGTCTGTGGTATTCCAAATTTCCAATATTAAGTCAATTATTTCATATTTCAAATTAACCCCACGGTGGTGTTCTCTTTACAATAAAACAATTGTAATGTACACGTTGTTAATACGCTCTTGGCGAATAAAATGTGTACGAAATAGTGAAATGAATTCGAGTGGACTGTGTTCTAGATATCTGAGCCTGAATTGGGTCATGTCACTTCCCTGTACATACGTCGGCTTACAATATGATACCAAAAATTATATTTAAGTGATTGAAAGCGCGAACAAGTCGATTCCAATTCAATTCCAGAATTCGCTTCAAAACAGCGAATTCAAATTCTGTGATTTATTGGTTTTCTGTATTATATCGTTTTCTATTTTATTTATTACTAGCGACCCACTGAGCTTCGGTGATACTAAATACACTACAGAAAAACTGTGAACATTGCATATAAAAACCTACCTGTTGAATCACTCTGTCTATTTGAAAAAATAGCAAAAAAATCCGTTTTACGGCAAGAATTATCTTAATGAAGGTTTAAATAAAACACTTTAACGGTTTAAAACGCGATATATTAGTTAAACTTATTTGAAATTGATTTTTAACGTCGGGCCGAAGTTAAAAATCATTTTCAAATAAGTTTAACTAATATATCGCGTTTTAAACCGTTAAAGTGTTTTATTTAAATGTGTACTACTCGCGTAAACTATAGACAGTATCCATCTTAATGAAGGTTTAAAAATATTTAATATATATACGTCCCCGAAAATAATATTTTTTAATAATTATTTAAACAATTAATGCCTATGTTTTGCGAACTTTTTCTTAATCTTTTTTTTTCTGTTTCAGGTGTTCGAATTTGGCCTGAACAATATCTCTAAACAAAAATGGTAAGTGCATTTTTTCAATATCTTTGTTTTTAACCGAGTCAAACGTGTTGCTAAATTTTTTGTAATGTTTCTAAATTCCGGCTTTTGAATGTAATATACAAAAGGCGGTTCGGCTTTCGTCCCATTATCTTGATTTTCACTTTATCTAATCTGTTCTATTATTATAATATATATACATTTGATAGGTACCAGACGGTGTATTCTGTGGGATCCAAGTTAACTTGTTTAAAGTTAAAAGTGGATGTCGCACAATCACTTCCGGTTTGAGTAGATCTCGTTTCCGTTGACTTAAACCACTTGTTGCTCTGAAGGAACGTGCAAGTCTGTTCGTTTTGTAAATATCTTTTTCCTGTTAATCATTTAAAGTTCGGAAAATATAATTAGCCTCTCTTGGTAAACGTAACACCTAAAATAATCGTAGATTTACAGCTTAACTAAAATGGATATTTTATAATTGCTTGTATTTCTTCGGTGAACTAAAATATTAACAAATATACCTATATAATATTAAAGGGCAAAATAACTGAATAAGAAAAATATGTATTATATTATACTATGAATATATGTTAACTATTTCTTTGTTTCATAGTTTCGAAATATAGTATAATACTATATATTATTATCGCGAGCTGCCCAACAGTTAAACGTTTAGCATTGCGTTAAGCTCAAGAGCTGCTGGGTTCGTATCCTATGGAAACAATAAATTGTTTCGCTCGGGATACAGGAGTCTGATAAACTACTTGCCTGTCAAAAGAACCAATCACTGAAAGGGACATAGACATGAGTCCGCCCCATGCCCTGTGCCCAATAATATTAATTAATATATAATACGCAACAGAAGCCCTCAAAGATAAATAATTTCCCCCTTTTTCCACATTTCCCTCTCTTTCTTCACTCATGGTTGCGAAGTGATGTTTTATAGCCTAAGGTTTTCCTCGATAAATGCTTTAATAAACACAAAGAGAATTTTCAATTAAATCCAGTAGTGTCTATAGTTTACGCGAGTAGTACACATTTATATAAAACACTTTAACGGTTTAAAACGCGATATATTAGTTAAACTTATTTGAAAAATTATTATATATTATTATTATTATTATTTTGTCTCCCCGTGACCACGGCTGCTGCAAAGCATCCGAAACGTCGGGCCGAAGTTAAAAATAATTTTTCAAATAAGTTTAACTAATATATCGCGTTTTAAACCGTTAAAGTGTTTTATTTAAATAAATCCAGTAGTTTTTGATATTAGCGCGTTCAAACAAACGCTTCAGCTTTATAATATTAGTATAGATATAATCTATCCGCTATTATTATTACCTATTAAGCGATGATAAAGTGGTTCATCCCAGCGGTGTTGCTATAACAACACTAAATGATTGATTAAATTCCAAACTAAATTATTCATGAATCGAGCTATGGTGGACAATCGGTGATTTATCTATCTGATTCATAGGAAAGGCAATGTACTTGTCTTGAGTTTGTAAGCTTTAATTCATGTAGCGATAGTTTGAAGAGGATCGACGAGACGGACTTCTAGCTCAATTGGTTAGTAGAGCACGGAACGCTGTGAATGCCGGTTCTAGTCCTGCCCGAGTCGTAAACTTTTTCTATTTCTAGTCGATTTTTAATTTATATTGTGCCATCGTGTGCAAAATATTCAAATTGCATAATGATTATTTTTTTATGATTTTAATGACAGCTGGATTGCAATAACAGTTTTTTTCCGGTTACTGTAGCTAAAAGGTGATAACGGTACCGTACATGTGTCTGTCTGTCAGACTCTACCTCGAGAATTGTGATAGTGCGATGAAATATTCCATGTCTTTCTTTTAAAAAAAAACACTTCTGACGATTTTAACGGAGACGGCTGGTACAGAGCATTTCAAACGTCGCGTCGAACTCTCCAAAAAATCTAAATAAGTTAACTAATAAATTTCGCGTTTTAAACCGTTGAGAGTTTTTTATTTAATTATGTACTACTAGCGTGAACTACAGACGACACTTACGTCTGCATCTGTTCCGAACAATACAACGATTACTAAACAAAGAATATTACAATTTGAAAACTTTAATTTTTTTTACATGTTGCACCAGATGGCAATATAAATTAAAAATCGATTATAAATTGAAAAAAATTACGACTCGGGCAGGACTTGAACCGACATCCACAGCGTTCCTTGCTGTTGCTATAACCAATTGAGCTACCGGGTCCTACACGCCATCTTCGATTTTTTTTAACCTATTGTTAGATGCAGAGAATATTAAAACACAACAATTTTTTTGCTAAATTGCGCAATAAATATTATTTGCAATTCTTACTCAATTAAAACAGTCGTAAACAGTTCACGATATCCTTATCTTAATGACACTTGGTTTTTTCACAAAATGAACACAGCTGTACAATCTGGGACTTTTGTTTGTAAGATTTTTTTTAAATTTTCTTGCCCTCTTCATCAGCATTCAGTGACATTTGAAAGATATTAAATTTCGTTACAATTTCCATTTTGACAAACTCTTGTATAATATGGCTTTGTAATATTTATTTTATATCTTATTAAAAGGCGTTTAATTCTTATTCAAATGGCTCGGGGTAGAATATTTTAAAGTTAAAAACAAATGAATGGCTAACACTAGTTTTTCGCTAAGTAAACTGTGCTTTGATAATTTTTTTTAACATTTTGCTGAGTCCCTACTGATAGGATTCAGGTTTTCAATTATGTAAGAGAGGTAACACAGGACGTAGATTTTTTCTAAAAATGCTGATTATCTTGCTTGAATAATATACAAAGAAAATTTTCACCGGAGAGCATATATGCGGAAATAAATCGATAATATTTCAATAAATCACTTTTGACGGCTTAAAACGAGAAATGCAATACATTTAACTTGTCTATAAATTATAGCTATATATTTCAGCTAAGGCCCGACGTTTGAAATGCTTTGCAGCAGCCGTGTTCAAGTTGTAAATAAGTAAACTAATACATTTCGCGTTACAAACCGTTAAAAGTGTTGTATTAAAATGTGTACTCGCGTAAATACAGACAATACTGGATCGATATAATTAAATTAAACTATTCGAATTTGGAATCACTGACAAGTTGTTACGTAATCTCATACGTAATTACATTGTAAAGCTCTTAGACTATCTTTAGTCTGCTTATCAAAGTGTATTTGGTACATTGTAAAACCCATTTGTGTCCTCGTCACGAGATATTGCGTGGTGGAATTATTTCATAACAAAGACCATTCAAACCTTCGAGGATAGACCTTCTAATTTGATATCAAGAAATGTATTAGAGAACTATCTTGAAAAGAAATTCTTTCTGTAGAAATGGTATTCTCGCTCGAACTCTAATATTCTTGTATCTAATATCTTTAAGCAACTGTCTGTAGTTCAGTTTAACTTCTGCTATAAAAAATTTGACGGGCTCGGTGTTATGGTAGCAATCTATAGCTAATAATCGACGGGTTCGATTCCTAACATTGTTCGACAAGTTTCAAAACTCTGTTCGGGTCAGAAACCTTCGCCCACAGATGAAAAAGCTGTGAAGTTTCGTGGCTTTTAGGTTTCAGTCTGTGGATTTCCGAATTCTCAAAAACTGAAATAGGTCGGTAGCGCATCTTGTTAGATGTTATGTAACAGGGCTATTTCACCTACCATAAAGTGAACCCCGAGCTTGTCTGTCGTTCTTTGTGATCAAAAAATGTCTGCTATTAATAATTGACAGATGGATTTTTGTTGAAAGTTCACTCAACCGAAAATGTGCGCAAATTTCAAAATACTCTAACGCAAATTGCGTGGTATAATGATTCCTCTTTGAATGATCTAAACGTCCGCGTAGCTATATGTCTATCTTTTAAGATAAACTAGAAAGAGCGACGAGAAGGGACGCGACAGACGTCGTGAGTAACAGCTTAATTTTATAAAGATGATGGCGTTTGCAAAAACGAATTTGGATGCCCAAAATAACGATTCTCGCGAACAAAGTCGCTGGCACAGCTAGTTTAACTATAAAATGTTAGAATCTTCTTTTTTAAATGATATTTCATTTACTATTAACAGAACTATTGTTGAATGGAATTCCTAAAGGGGTTGTAAAGGGACATTTGGCCAACATATAAACAATGACTGTTTGTTCATCTGTCCCGAGTAAATAGTGCTTTAGAAGAGCACCCCAAATGAAGTGAAACCACACTCAACTAGTTCCTAATAGGCTCCTTATGAGAACGGAACACGTGAACATTAACGCAATTATTTCCACCCTTTTAACGTTTTCCGACGCGTTTAAGTGAGGTAGGCCCTTACGGGCGGATTTGAAGTAACGAAAATTGGATCCTGTCTGTAGTTTACACATGTAAATAAAACACTTTAACGGTTTAAAACGCGATGTAGTAGATATTGGTTAAGCTTATTTGAAAAATAAACCGGCGCGTACCGTGCCGTCGTCAATTTTTTTAAAGCAAGCACATTCACCTCTCGCGCAAATTAATTTAAAATAATGAATGTAGTTTTTTTACAGTTTAAATTAAAAATTTGCTTTTCTTATTGTCAAGTATATCCTAATCGAATTTAAACCGTTGCGTTTTCGCGATATATAAGATATTGTTAACGGATTTAAACGCGTAAGATTTTATATTTATTCTTCACTAGCTGTGCCCGCGACTTCGTCCACGTGGAATAGTGACGTTGGATAGATTTTTTTTATTATTTACGCTGTTTATTTATTTATTTTAGAAATTTAATAAGACACATTTATTATATTAGTTAGTTCTATAAAAACTAATCATACATACATAATACATCTACACAACTTTTCATCCCTCATTCAACCCCTGACTACTTTTTTTCGTACAGCAAAAGTTTTACAATGCATGTCATCGAAAAGGGTGCATTTAGATGTGTTGTAAGTGCTTCTTTGACGCAACACTCCCACTCTCACCTCACATGACTCATACTCTAACTCCCACTCTCACTCCTACACTCACTCCCACTCTCACTCCCATTCCCAAGAAGCCAAAGAAGAAAGTTTCATTGTTCCAACTTCAAAAATCTAATTTCTATGCAAACTTTCATCCCCCTTTTCTGCCCCTAACAACCCTTTTTTGGCAACCTCTTTTGGCCCTTTTAAAAAGTAGTCTATGTCCTTTCTAAGGCTCTAGTATATGTGTGTATTTCATTTAAATCGGTTCAGTATTAGCGGCGTTAAAGCCGGACAGACAGACAGAGTTACTTTCGCATTAATAATATTATATTAGTATAGATTACGAAATGTCATTTCGGAATGTGACCAAGATCACTGTTATAAGTACCATATATACTACTAGTACTAATATATAAAGCTGAAGAGTTTGTTTGTTTAAACGCGCTAATCTCAGGAACTACTGGTTCGAATTGAAATTTTGTGTTGGTTAAGCAATTATCAAGTAATGCAATAGGCTATACATCACCAAATATTCTTCTGGTTCGATCAAAAAAACGTCCTCGACAATATATATCTTTAAGATTATCTCGCAATCACGAGGGAACGCGGAAGACGTCGTGGGTAGCACGTATAGTTTGTTTAACTCTATAAATTGAAGAAGGTTTGCAAAAACAAATTTTTATGCTCTAAATGACTGATCTATGCGGACGAAATCGCTGTTACAACTAGAATTTAAAATTTCGCTTTTAAAACCGATAAAAATGTTTTAGATAATGTCGTCACTTCGATAGAATGGAGGTAAAGATGCACTAGAATTTCAAACGATGATAGAGAAGAAAAATAGCGGGTTCAGGTAAAAATAAATGACCAAGACGATACAAATATACGGCATCACTCATCGAAATTCCGTCCGAACTCCGTTTGCCGAGGTTTGGAATACGTGAACAAAGTGTATTATGGTACTTTATCTTTCATATCTTTCATATGTTCTGAAGAAGCCTTTTCAAATATCAGCCTACATAGTTCCAAACATGGCGTTGTATTAATATAATTGTTAGTGTAGTTAGTAATGGTAGCCATGTTATTGCTAATGATCAACGAGTCGGTGGCGCGATCACTACCAGGTCCATCATGTTTCAAAGTTTCCAATTTATTTTTCTAAAACATTCTGGACATCGTCTGGAAATCTGGATATAATATAATAAAAAATAAATGGGTGGTAGGAATATCTGAATTCCGTTCGGACACGAACCACCGCCCACAGACGATAAAGCCGTAAGGATTAATCTTGTTTTTGTTTCAATCTGTACGAAAGCCAAAATAGGTCGACCGCGCATTTTCTCTATCATACATAGAACTTCCATTTATTGCGTTTTATTAAAATTTCAATCTACTTTTGAATGATTTATTTGCTTAAATAGAGGCATATGTGCTTTGGATTCATGTTTGGATTGAACCAACCGAACAGTTACGATTTATTGCCGGGTTAATCTGGTGCGCGACAAATCCGACGTACGTCTAAAAATCTGACAAGCTGCTCTCAAAACGACCGGAGTTAATAGCTTCCACAGAAACGAATTTGATTTGATATTTTCGAAATTGCATTGACCTAGAACAGAATAAAATTTAGAAACTACATTTACAATTAAACCCTAATCTTACAAACAATATCAATAAGTGAATAATTTTTTTAATTAAATATGAGAATATTAGCCTTTGAACAGGAAGCCACTCAGCTACCTTGGGACTGAGATCCCAACATTGATATTCTGTGGCCCTTCAGAGGCCGAGCTAACGCAAGCGAGGTTGTTTGACATTTTGTCTATTAAACTTACTATCACCAGTAGTATCAAAAAAATGTGAGGAAATGTTAAAAGAAGCTTAAATTTTAACAGGTTTGTAACTAACGAAAACAGTGTTGTAAATAATAATGCTGTACGGTTTCTACAGTAGTTATCGAAAATAGGATAAAAAAGGTACTTTTACATAAAAATATACATTTTAGAATATATCAGTACGTAAGTACGTAAATTCCTGAGTTAATGCTCAAATGTATAACTTGTAAATAATATCAAAGAAACTTTGTTTTTTTTTCTTTCCGATCGTAATCCAGTGGTATCCAAAACATTTGTGGTATCTTGTCGTAAAGACATATCCTATAAGAATTTAATTAAGACTGTTTCTAATAATTAGGTACTACCTATTTAGGTGTAGCATTCCTATGTACGGTGTATGGTGTATGTTACACGCTGTCATATAGCTATAAAGAGATTCAAATTCACCAAGATAACAAGGTAATACCATAATCCTAGAACGACCTGGAAACAGCAATTACTGGGAAATCTCTTTCAAAAGCTTCCCTAGCTATCACCTCGCCAAATGATCATAACGTGAAGAGATTCGCATAATGAGAGTCACTGGGATAAATCGATTTCGCTTTTCGCCATTTCACTGGTGATTTAAACGTTACGCTTTTGTTAAACCTTTTGGACGGGATTCGAACCCACGACAGAGGATCCAGCGTACCCTTAATATAAAGTGAGTTCTAAGTAAAGCTCAAATCTATATAATTAAAAATGAATTATTGTTCGTTAGTCTTGAGAGCGGCTAAACGGATTTATCTCATCTTGGTGTTGAAATGGTCATGGAGGTTTAGGAAAGGTTTAATAGGGGAAGAATACGAAGGAAATTGTTTTTTGTGTTAGTCTTAGAGGGTTTCCGTTGCACTGCGACGAAAGTTTGACATACCCGAAAAAAATATGTGACATTATACGTTTTACGATTAACTCACAAGAACCCTTTTATGGTAATCAAATTTCTCGAAATACTTCTTATGGCAAAATTATGTTTTCTAGGTCAGCTGTTATTAATAATATAGTCATTTTCCTGTGAGGATTATAAATATTTACCTATTTTCAATCAGATGTGGTGGGCTGTATGTTGCGTGGTGGTAGCGGTTGGCACCATGTGTGCGGAAGCAGCACCGGCATCCAGTGAAATATCACACGCCATCGATTGGACTCAGTTGGAACCGGCTCCAGACGACGTAAGTTCTTCTTTAGTCCACTCTTAGTATCATCATATAACGGTAATAAAAACCTATATCTACTGTATTTATGAGAAATTCTATTATAATTGTAGAGCTGTTGGTTGGTAGTTGGTAAAACATCGCGATTACAACATTTCATCAAAAGAAAAATAAAACATACACAGATCAGTTTTTAAAAGTACGTAATAAACGTTTAAATGAAGAAATTAAACTTTAAGCGTACTTTTTAACGGGTTATACGCGAAATATATTAGTTACTTTACTACGGCCCGATGTTTAGACTGTTTTGCAGCAGCCGTAGTTAAGGGGATGCCGCTGTTGCAAAGTGTAAATGCATTAACTAAAATATTTCGAGTTTAAAACTTATGACGGTTAAAAAATAACAAATCAAAATACATTATACAAACAAAGAGAGACAAAATATATTATTTAACGGATTTACACTTTACAACAGTAACACACGTAATCATGGCTGATGTAGATACAAGGTCTTTTATAGATATAATTTACGCGTACAGTTCACTGTTTTATCTGAAAATACAATTCTGGTATTCCGTTAACAAATAAAGCCGTATTGCCTCACGTTCGAGATTCACGATCCTGACTTCTCATTTTTCAGATTCATGTTACGTTGACACAAATGTCTTATATTCCTTATAATTCAGATCTCACCTCAGACAAGAGCGGTCTCTATCAAATATTCCCTAATGCGTTTTAACTATTCTGTTTAATATTTATACCAACAACTTATAGACCTTCTCAATATATTCAAAGTTTATCTTTGTCACTGTTTTCGGAGATTTATGGCTACTGACAAATAGTTACAAAAGTTTTAATAAAGCACTTGCAACAGTTAAACGCGCCATGTATTTAATAACTACTATTACCTGTATAACGGTGCCCCCCATTCCCTACGTGACCATGGCTGCTAAAAATCATCCGAAACGTTGGGCTGTTGTTAAATAAGTTAATACATTTTGCGTTTTAAACCTTCATAGTGTATTATTTAAATATGTACTCGCGTAAAATACAGACAAGACTTAAATTTAATTCGTGTCAAATTAATCTGTACAGGAAGTTGTCGAGTACGCTTCTCCAGGCCGTTACCCATCCGCGCCGTGGCTCTACCTTCTCGCCGAAGTGCCCCACGAGACGCAGGTAATTCTATTATTTCCAAATCCAGTTTCACTCGTTAAATATTTTATTTCCCCAACTTTACGCGTTCCATTATTGCTCGGCCGTTAAAGACATAACTAAGATTGAGATAAAAGATTTTCGATTCTATTGTTTTAAAAGTTTAATTCAATCGGCGGACTTCCTAATGTAATGATAGCAATGGCTAATAATCAACGGGTTCGATTCCCACCCGCTTCAACAAGTTTCTCATCAATTTACAATCTAAACCATGTTGGATTTCGTCAGGAATGAAATTAAATGAGGGTAGGAATACCGGTAATTCGTTACGAACCACCGGCCACAGATGAAAAAGTCAGTTTCAGTCTCTGGAGCTCCGAATATAAAGCCAAAATAAGTCGACTGCGTCTCTTGTTGAGATGTTGTATGGCTGGGGTATTATATAAGTGAATATGCTTCTCAGGAAATGACATAATGGTTTTAATTTTGAATTCATCAAGTGATGAATTCCGTTTGAACATAAAAACGCTTTTGGAATTATTGAAAATTATGCTACACTTTACAACTTTTCATATTTATTAAAGTGAAATTGGGACGTTGTCTATACATACATATATTACTACTTACTAGTAATATATGTATATATATATATAATGTTTCGCATTCTATCAATTGAACTCCGTGTTTGTCTGTCCTCAAAATCGCGCAAAGATTAAAGATTACTTAAGTCCAACTGGAGACTTAAGTTGAAATATTTAACGACATTGAGAAGGACGAGGGCCTTTTTATAATTAGTAATTACCTTGACAAATTATACAGCAAACACTCATTGTTACCTTTGTTCGTTACCGGCTCCGAATTTTGTGTTCATTTGTTTGTTGATTAAATATTAACTTAATTATTCAAAACTCGAGAATTAATTGCATCGCGAGTTATTTATAAGCGTCGTTTGGAAGATATACGTTTTAGTGTACAAAAAACATTTGTCTCCAACAATTGTACAAACAAATCTGAAATGTGACTGAAGTGTTTTATGTACCATCAAGTGAATACTTGCCACCCTCCTATCATAAAAAAAAATTAATATGTGCGCTGTCTAATAGACGAACAGCAAGTATTTGCTGAAAATCAGTGTTATTAGAGTAACTGTGCTGTAACTTATGCCGCAAGATCATTTTCTAGTTCAACTTAATCTCTCAAACTCCGTATTAGTTAAACTTATTTGAAAACTATTTTAACTACGGCCCCACGTTGCGGATGCTTTGTAGTTACGATCATTTCCAAATAAGTTTAGCTACTATGTATCGTGTTTTAAACCGTTAATATGTTTTATTTAAATGTGCTCTAATGCCTTATAGACTAAGCGCTAATCTAAGCACACTTAGGGACATCACTGGTTAAAAATAAAAGATACAGATCATATATAGATATTATACATAAGTATAATTATTTATTGAAGTATTTTGGGTACCAATTAAATGAACTATCATGTAAGGGAGGTTTAAGGTGTGTGTGTGTAATAAGACGGTGTATAAAGGTACCGGTAAGGTCGCGTCGTGCGATGACTGTGTCCGTCAACCCGGCGGTGGAATTGCTGCAGCGAGAAGCGTACAATAGCTTTATGGACAGGCAGGTGCACGCGAACCGGGATTTCTTGAACTGCATCGGCAAGAGAGGTTAGATGTGACGTTTATCAAAATTGCTGTATTTGAATAAAACACTTTAACGATTCTAAACGCGATATATATTAGTTTAACTTATTTGGAAACTAGTTACTACGGCCAGACGTTTCGGACGCTTTGCAGCAGCCGTGGCCACGTGGTGCACACCTTAAAGTGTTTTATGACATTGCTGTTTTTTTTGCGTTTTCATGTTCTCTTGAGTTCTCAATTAAGGAATCGTCCAGGATTAAATAGTTAGTTGCTTTTTATACTTTATCGCATTAAAACACCATTTTTAACGGTTTAAAACACGAAATATATCTTTTTTGAATGATAAATTTATTTTAACCACTGCGAGATGTGACTACGAGAAGCAGCGATGGCGGGCCGTAGTTAAAATAAAATGTAAACAAATTAACAAATATATATCGCGTTTTAAACCGTTAAAAATGGTTTAATTAAAAGATATTTCGTTTATTACATGTAACGCTTGATTAAAATTAATTTCATTCCTCTCCTCGTTTATTATTTCCGACAAGTGTTTTCTTTCCATTGGACTCAGCTCTTGACGAGATCAGTTTGAGTTAAGTGCGCAATTTAAATGATTTTTTTGCAGATCCCTGGAGCAACCCCGACTGCAAGATGAAGGCCTAAATTCTCCAATTAAGACGTTATTACATTGCCGTCCACCCACAAAAAAAGATTGTCGATTTTAAAATTAAGACAATTTTTATATGAAGCTAAAAGACTATGTAAATAATATTTGTTTTACATTATATATTCTTAAATCGATAAGTATTAAATAAAATTCATTGACATATTTTTGGGTATTTTTTTCATCGCCTAACATCATAAATTTTAATAATTAAACTTAGTTTTTGAACTAATGCTTTTAAATACGTAGGTGTAGTGTAATGACGTTAATATTCATAACATGATAGCTTAACATCGATTAAACATCTATTTTGAATTAAAACAACCCGGACGGGATTCAAACCCACGAACTTAGTGTGGTCATAGCTTTAACACGCAGCTAACGTGGTATGGATGTCTAAAAGCTAAAATTTTTTTCGCGATTTTAGATTTAAATATGTTTAAGACGCAGGCAGGACTTGTACCGGTATCCACAGCATTCGGTGCTGTTGCTCAAACCAATTGAGCTACCGTGTCCTACAAGTCATCGTCGATTTTTTTTTCAACCTATTGATACATGCACCTCTCGCGCAATGTAGTTTGAACCTTACCCCTTCCGTATTATAATGCCATCATGTGCAATAACATGTGAAAAATATTAAAGTTTCCAAAAGCGTAGGTAAAACTACCTCCACATTTTCCATCCAAATACCTTATGTGAACTTGCGTCAATCGTCGCGACGCACAACAAACATCGTACCGACGTGAACCAATTGTTGTTTGATCAGCTCTGTAGACATATAAGAATTACGTTTGCGAATCTAATGAGTGTGATTCTGGGGCGAAGGACGAGATCGGGCGTGTCAAGCGACGCATGCCATCACTGTCCATCGACCTGCCGATGTCTGTTCTACGACAGAAACTGAGCCTGGAAAAAGAGAGGAAGTTCCAAGCGCTACGAGCCGCTGCTAACAGGGACTATCTTAACGACATCGGAAAGCGAGGTATACTGTTTTTAAAGTAGAATATCCTTACGTAAATAAAACAATATTAACGATTTAAAAAGAAATGTATATAAGTCGCAATTTATTTAGATTGGATAAATTTTCACGACTGGGGCTGAAATTGAACCGGTATCCAGAGTCTTGACTTCGTCTTAGTAATTTCAATAAAGAAATAGATAAATAACTTGTGATTTTTTTACAATTGTCTACCAAACCATAGCAGTTTTAGCTGGGCACGTCAAATCGTTTTAACCGGCTTTAAATAGAATAGGTACATCTGTGATAAAGACAAAGAAATGTTGTTTACCAAATAAAAGAGAAAGACTTTTTTTGCGAACTGTTAATATTAAGTTTTGGAGAAGTAGAATTTAAATCATTTATGCTAATAATTTTTTAGTGATTATTCAAGTAACATCTAGATTTTTAATTATTGGGTTATGTTGGATATACACTATATGTATTAATATGTATTCATTTTACAGGTATCTCGTGGAGCCAGGCATACGACACGGAAAAGTATTAGAAAATCCTTCTAGATTACTGAAAACTAAGCTTATAAATTATATCTGTATCTCAATACATACTCAGTTAACATAAAATATATATGTATGTTCTGCAAAATTGTTGAATATATAAGTTTTTAACGCTAATATTAGTTATAGATACAACAAAGTGTAACAAATTCAACGTATTAAATTCGGACAAAAAAGGGAATATACATAATTTTTAATCCGTTAATTTGATTGGTTTTGCGTTGGCATAAAAATTCAACTTGTAATATGATAAACAAAACATAAGCTGTTTGTTATTATGCATATTTGTATATTCTTATGAAGCGGTAGGTCTCTACTAAGATGACAATTAATTATTTCATAGTTAAATTATGTCTTCGTTACTTATAGGTTGTCTCGTAGAAATAGTATTAATATAGCATAGATGTGACATTGTTTTAGATGTTAATTCGTAGAAACATAATCATTGCCTTTATATAAGTTATGAATAAGTTGACAATTTAAAATATAATTACTGCTGAGAAGATATTTGGTTTTAATTTAAATATTCCCTTCATTTTAACTTACAAGTCGTGAAAACTAATAAAATAAGACATATTTTTTAATTAAAAATAATTACAGAGTAAGAGTTACTTTTTTTAAATTTAGTTTTAATTTTTTAACATATTTTTCATAAAAGATACCTCAAATAAATTCATAAACACAACGAACTTTTTAATCCCTGCATATGCAATAATAAGGTTTAAATACAGTCCAATTGATTAAACACAAAAGAATAGTTACAATCGTTATAGTAAAATAAAAAAAAATTAAAGATAAAAATTACATTGCGCGAGAGGTGTATGTATCAAGAGGTTGGAAAGATTATATGATGACGTGTAGCACACGGTAGCTCAATTAGTTAACGCAATGGCACGGAACACTGTGGATGACGGTTATAGTCCCGCCCGTGACATAAAATTTTTCAATCTAAAATTGGTTTATAATTTTAAATAAAAACTAAAACGAATATCAGGATATTAATTCCACGAGTTTTTTTAATAGCTATATTCTATGCGCGAGAGGTGCATGTATCAGTAGGTTGGAAAAAATTCGCCGATGACGAGTAGGACACGGTAGCTCAATTGGTTAGCGCTACGCACGGGACGGTACGGATCTCGTTCGTATCGTGAAATGTTTCAATCTAAAATCGAATAATAATTTATCTTCTACCAGCGACCCGCCCCGGTTTCGCTTGGGTGCAATGCTGATACTAAATACACTACAAAAAAACTGTGAACATTGTGTATAAAACCTTTCTCTTGAATCACTCTATCTATTAAAAACCGCATCAAAATCCGTTGCGTAGTTTTAAAGATATAAGGGCACATAGGGACAGAAAAAGCAACTTTGTTTTATACTAAGTAGTGATTATTGCCGGCACCCTAAAACGATTCACACGTCGGCCCCTTGTAATTAGCCACATTCAATTCTTTGTTTATGCAGAGGCTGCCGGTCCGCGATTCGAGAGTACGTCCGAAACGGAAAATGCCCTCTCTCTCAATCAACAACCCGATGGAGGTTCTGCGGCAGAGGCTGTTGTTGGAAGTCGCTCGCAAGCAGATGCGCGAAGCAAGCCAAAGACAAGCGGTGGCCAACCGTGTCTTCCTACAAAACGTTGGCAAACGAGGTAAATTATTCTACCGATACTAATAAATAAAACTGAAGAGTTTGTTTGTTTGAACGCGCTAATCTCAGGAACTACTGGTTCAACTCCTCTTTAAGTAATCTAAAAGAATGTCCGCGACTCTATCTTCTATCTTTTAAGAACTTTCAAGAAAATAAACGAACGCGACCGACGTCGTAGGTGTCAGGTTAAATTTAAACAGTTGAACTGGAGTTTAAGGTTAAGGTTAACCATCGTACGCGGATGAAGTCAAAGACAAAGCTAGTTTATTCTATTTCATTCATTATAGTGTGTTTGACCTAGCCGAGACTTGAACCATCTAGCTGTACCAACTAAAAATTCCACTTGGGTCCACCACAGGACGTGTTTAAATAAAACACTTTTAACAGGTTTAATTATTTTGTATTTAATTAATAAAAACGAAATTGTAAAACATTTATAAACAGATACAATATGTAAATTTATACAAAGATAGAATTAAAAAAACTTAATTAAAAAAGTAACGCTTAAAGTAAACAATTTAAACGCGAATTATATTAGGCATATTATTTATAGTTCATTTAAACTACGGCTCGGCGTTACAATAGTAAATACAAGTAAATAAACTAGACCGCGTTTTAAACTGTTAATAGTGTTTTATTTAAAAGAGTTCTCCTTGAAACTTCAGTAGTTAATGGTCTATGCGTTTATTGTTAGTCTTCGATGGCGATAAACTTGTGTTATAAAGCTGATGAGTTTCTTTGAATTCGCTAATCTCAGGAACTATTAGTTCGAACTCATAAATCATTTATCGAGAAAAACTGTACGCTATAAAGCATAACCCTGTGACCAAAATGGGCGAAAAATCAATGGAAAATGTGGAAAAAAAACGGGGATGGCTTTCGTTGCGTGCGCTGCGAAGATGGTTCAAGAAACCCAAACAATATGTGTGAAAGAGCGATTCTTTTAAATGATCTCAAAAAATATTGACGATAAACGAAGATAGTCATGAATATCAGATATACAGTAGTATATCTTATAAGAATCGTATCTGAGTATCTCTACATTTAAACTTGCAAGAACGACGGGACGTGACCAACGTCGCGGGCAACAGCTATAACTTATAAAGATGAGCAGGTTTTTAAAACCCCAAATATTGCCCAAAAAAACTATCCAGCGCGAACAAAGTCGCGGTCACAGCTAGTGGTTATACAGTGGTAGTGGTAGTGGTTGTATATAGTTTACCGATTAGTTAATCAACCTCAAAGGTGCCATTCAAAGATTCAAATCAATGTGATCGGATTAGACCTGTCTAAGGCAGCTGTATATTGCAAAGTGGAAAATTAGTATTTAATCAAGGCCGCTTTCTCGTGTTGGTAGAGTAAAATCTTAAATATTAAAGTTGTGCATTTTTAGATAATAATTTTTCACGAATTAATTTCTCAGTAATAGAATATATTATCATTTATTTATTTATATTTAAGAGCATTTAACAAAGCACAGCAATTATTATTATAGTAAAATACAAGGAAAAAATTTAATAATAATAATAATAGACAATTGTATCACAAAAATCATCAAATAATAGTTTCACATTTAATCGTACAAAGTATTTTATATTCAACAATGGTTTGTAACATGTCTAGATTCTTGTTACTATGCAGTAAAATACTATCACATACTGTGTCAGCGACTTCGTCCGCGTAGATTAGTTATTTTGGGCGTCCAAATTTTGTTTTGCAAACCTCTACATCTTTAAAACTTAAGCTGGTGCCCACGACTTCGGTGGCGTCCCGACTCTCACGATCCGTCGTTCATGTCCCGTCGTTCTTGCAAGATAATGTTAAAAGATAAACATATAACACTACCCCCCGGCCTTTTTTAGAACATTTAAAGAGAAATCATTCTTTTCTGCATATTTTTATGAGTTACTTGAACCGTTTTTGCAGCGTACGCCACGTAATTGTTGTCACATTTCTCGCCGTATCTTCGCCCCTATTAGTCACAGTGTGATGTTTTATAGTCTATATTTCTCGATAAATGCTCTAACCAACACAAAAATAAATTTTCAATTCGAACCCGTGGTTCCTGAGATTAGCGCGTTGAAACAAACAAACTCTACAGCTTTATATATTAGTATAGATTATATAAGATTTATTAAAAAAGCATTAATTCTCATACTCCACAGATACAAATATCATAAATAATATAAATCTAGCAACCAAACATAGACAATAAAAAAGCGTAAAGCAAACCGGCCATTTCACAGGACACATAACATACACAGATAATAACATTATTGTTCATATTGCTTGTGTCGCAGGTCTCTGGGCAAACACGATGTCAGCGAGCTACGGTAACTAAGAGATTCTATTATCTCCAACTTTTCCTCATGTCTCCAGCTCCACGGTTTCAACAGTTCGTTAAGTAAACAGCGGTTATTTCTTTACGTCAATATTCTACTGTTATAAAATTGTTTACATTTGTTGCGTTTGGCTCAAGCTTAACACAAGTGGCCGTTCTTCCATATTTTATAACTTTAAAAAACTAAGCATAGCACTTAAAAACGAACGTATTTTGGTGATAAGTACGATTAAGCTGCGTATTCAATAATAAAATAATTAGAAATCCTCTTTGTTTCAACTTCAGCAAGAATATTGTAAAATGTTTTATTGCAAAATTACACAAAACTTTTCCTTACTGTCGATGTGTCTATCTGTTATTTATTATCTACGATGTGAAATGTTATCCAGCTCAACGCTCTCATCAATGATAATGTAATAACATTTCTATAAATCGATTTGCTACCCACAAAATCTGCCTAGACTTATATGTGCCAAAGAATGTCTATATCGCTTAGTGAATTTTATTTTCTTGTTAAGATATTCGTTGGATATTGATTTTCGGGATGTATAGATAAACTTGTATGGCTGGTTAATGTTTTTCCAGTCCAGCGAATTTAACGTTTAATCACTGGAATTAAGAATACATTGGAACAATAACACCACAGAATAAAAACTGGATTCATGATCTATTTTTCTAGATGAGCCATACCAATGATACTAGAATAATAGTGGCTAATCCAGTGCTTTGTTTCTTTGTCTTGATGCTAGTTCGGCGTTTTCAGTTCAGCGCTAGTGTGTTACTGGTCTGGAATTATGTCAACTGGACTTAGATTAGGCAGTACATATATTTTTTACTCCGACTACGACCTCTCTCTATAGCTTATTATTAGAGTAGAAAAATGTAAATTACGTTCAATAAAAGGATACATTGTTGCCCTTGTTTTAATTCTAACCTGAAGAGAAGACGTCGAAGTCACAAAAAGTAACGAGTATGTCAGTCCTTTTAACATAGGGGAGGATAGGCAAACATCACTTGATGCAAGGGGAATTATATCAACCATATAATGAGCTGTTATCAGGTGGTTCGTGACCCGGACGGAATTTTCGATGTTCTTACCATCTATTTAGTATAATTTAAAAATCGAAAATAAATGGAAAAATTTTCGACTCGGGCAGAACATGAACCGGCATCGTCAGCGTTCCGTGCTGTTGCTCTACGAAATGAGCTACCGAGTCAGTGGTAGAGCAACAGCACGGAACGCTGACGATGCCGGTTCATGTCCTGCCCGAGTCGAAATTTTTTTCAATTTATTTCGATTTTTAAATTATATAGAGCCTTCATGTGCAACATCATGTAAAAAATAATGTATGCAAAATCTAAGACAAAGTCGAACTTATTTCAAATAAAATATAAATTGACATTCTAGACTCAGTGGGACATACATGGATGAAAGATATATAATGGAACATACAAAATATTGATTATAAGGCTTACATTGCCTATAATCCATTGATTAGACCAACGTTCCCGTCGTAATATGTAGGTATGTGATTCCGCTCTAACAGCTAAAATACTGAGGCTATTTGAATGAAATGAAAAGCTATTTGTCATAACGTCGAGTCAAAGACATACCTTTACTAGACATGAATTTGTCGCAATTTTGACTTAAAAATTTTAAACGAAAAAATAGCCGCCAACAACATTCCTCAGTATCAAAGGAAAGATCTTGGTCTTTACAAATCAAAGAGATAAATGATAGACTAACTCTTAAGTGTCATTAATTAATTTTGTAATATTATATTTAATTGAATCGACTTAAGATTTTACGACACGGCCAGAACTTGAACCGGCATCCACACGATCCGTGCTATTGCTCTAACCAAGCCGGATGCCTGTCGTAATTTTTTTTTCATTCTAGAATTAAATTTTTATCTAATGTCACCATAAAGTTTTCACATATTTATTATATTTGTATTTTTTTTTGCAATAAAGTTATTTAATATTCTTATAATCATTCCTACAGTGTTCATTTTAATTTCAATAAAAAAAAAAATTTTATAAATACCTATAGATATATTTATAACGAACTGGCTGTTTATAAAAAACAAACAGGTAGCAGTAGTTATAAAGCACTCAGGTTATAAACTTCGCTACTTGTAACTCGTTGGTTAATTTAGAGAAAAGTCGAAACTCCAATTTTAAGAGTCGACAACTGTTACGCGTCTAAAGCTCTCTGGCGCTCATCGATTTCGGTCCACTTAAGCTAGAGTGGACCTGACCACTTAAAACGACCTGAAAATTGATTTTCAGTAATTTGCCGTAACAAATCTAATCATACTTGTTGTGGAATACTATCGAATGCAATATTTATTTCTCTATTAAAACTAACTGTTATTAGTTAATTGTAAAGAAACAAAAATATAATTATTGAGTTTAAAGTCCTATTCCTTTCGGTCTGTGGTTCTGACATAATAATCGGCCCGATGTTTTGGATGCTTTACAGCAGTCGTGGTCACGGGGAGACTAAAGATGGAGGGTGTCCTAAAGGAAAACTGCTACGCTAGCGCCATCAGTTTCGTAGTTGATATTTGGTAACGTTTCGTAATTAAATTAAATAAAATATAAGTTAACTGCTACATTTAGCGTTTAAAACGGTTCAAGCTGTTTTATTGGAATGTTCTTTCGTACACAATAAGTAATTACCAACAATATATAATTTTTATTATATAACTTGATATTGGAATGTCTTAGTATAAAATATGGACTTCTAAGTTTCTAACAAAATCCTTGTCAAGCAATGTGTAAAGTGAAAACTTGCTATTATTTAATATAAAAAAAAGAAAATACACGCTTCAAGCGGAAATGCAGTTGCATTTTATAATAATTACTGTAAAATGACAGGATCGAGTTTCTTGTCAGTTCTTCTCGTTTGTTCTTCATAATTTAATTATTTTTAACTTTGTATTCTATTCGTGGTTAAAGTAACTTATATAAATAATTTCTGATATAATACTATTAGTATATTTACTAAGATCAAGGTTTTCAAGTGTGTAATGCTTGTAAAAAAATGCAGCAGCAGTCGTGAAAGCAAAACATCATCAAACGTCGGGTCGTAGTTAACTGTAAGTTAACATATATATTTTTGGTTTTAATTCGTTAAGTATCCTATTGAAGAATATATATATAGGGAACATACAATCTTAAAATTGATTATTAAGATTAAAATTTGCCAAAACTGCTAAATGTGTCTTATTTAAAATCCGGATTTTCAGACGGACTTGACGGATCGGACGGATCGAACCCAAATTAAACCAAATAAATCGAACTCAAATTACCACCAACGAGACCGACAAATGATTAGCAAGAAGGATGATTGTAAAATTGTCTCATTGTTTCTATTGAGTAGCTTAAGTGTTCCAAATTACATCATAGATATGCTAATTGAATTTAAACTAAACAATTTTCATATAAATATATGTTATGTTTGTACATCACATGAAACTTCTGACACTAACTTCGCTTGATTTGATAAATAGGAATTACACAAACAATGTGCCGGCTTTACAATGTACGTGAATACATTTTGTATAGTTACGTAGTTCCCAACAGTTGTGACTAGAATACAAAGTCTATATCTCACTTGTATTATCATAATGCAAAAAACATAACGCACGTGTGCATTTTAAGGCTTCGGCGGTAAAAAATTTTTTATCGTAAATTTAAATCGGTAGCAATATCGAAATAACGAGTACTTCCGAATCACGAGCGATTGTTGTCAGATAATAAAAATCGATAAAAACTTTTAAAAACTTAAAGCGGTTTTATTTTTTGTGCACTTAAAACTACGAAAAAAATTGAAATTTTGACATAATCATTGTATTTCACTAGTGTAGCCCTTTTGCGGGGTGAGGGGGTTAAGGAAAAATATGTAATCCGTCATTTTGTATCGGCCGCCACTTCGAATTTATAATGTTATTGATTTTATTGTATTGTCATCAAAATTAAATATGTGTACCAAACTGTAGATCAATCTGACAACGGAAAGGTGCTTAAATTTCAATTTTTAATTTTGACCCAAATAAATCAATTTCTTATGGGTCGAGCTTTAAAACCGTTTAAAAGAGTCGTTATTTTATTGCATTTGATGCTACACACTTACATCTACACTAATATAATATATTGTATTATAAAGCTAAAGAGGTTTTTTGAACGCGCTAATCCCAGGAACTACTGGTTCGAATTTATTCATTTTGTGTTAGTTAGACCATTTATCTAGGAAGGATTTAAGCTATCAAACCACGACCAATAGGAGTGAAGAAGCAGTGGGAAATGTGGAGCAGACGGGGTAAATCATGTTCATCCGTTCCGTGCGCTGTGGAAACGGCTCAATATACCCAAATGTGGTTTGGTTAGAGCATTTAACGAGAAAGGCTTTAGACTACATCACGTCGCGGCAAATAGGTGCGTGACTTCGCAGAATAAAAACGGTAAAAAATATCAATCTTTGAGGGCTACTGTTGCGTGCGCTGCGACAAATAAAATCTTGAAGTTAAACTCGCAAGAACGACAGGACGCGGACGACGTCGTTGGAGAAGCTTAAATTTGTATAGATGAGGTTCGTTACAATAACTAATTTGGATGCCCAAAATAAATATGCCACGCGGACGATTTCGTGGGTAACCGGTAGTAGCTTTATAAATTGACTTTAAGAGTTATCAGGTACTTCATTATAGTTTCGATTACCTAACTACGCCAAATTAGATAATCACGGGCAAATGTACTTTTCAATGGGTACTCCTACTTCAAAGGACTCCTTTGACGATGTTAATTAGATTCTTACAATCTTTTTACGTCTCACTTTTTTGATGTTTTTTAGACCAGCTCGCTGGTCTACTAGCAGTGTATAATCAACGGGTCGTTGGTTTGATCCTCGTCGGGTCCAACATGTTTTCTGGAAATCTGGAAAGAAAATGGTAAGGATATCGCAATTCTGTCCAAGACACAAACCACCGTCCACAGATGAAAAGGCTGTGAAGTTTAATCGCGTTTCGGTTTCAGTGTAGATTTCCGAATTGTTAACGCGAAAATAGGTCGACATCTTGCTGAGCTGTATATAGCTGTTGTATTTTACCATCTAGTGAACCACAAGCTTATCTGTCCTTCTCTATCATAAAAAGGAACACATTAAAATAGTAACGAAAAGGTAAGGTACTTATAAATAGTTTAACTAATATAGCTTAAGAATCCATGATTTAAAACGTGCTGAGTTCGAATGTACGTTTTTTTAGATACATAAAAAAGAAAAGCAAACTTACCTCATTACAGGAGCGTTAAGGGTGAAATTTTGTCATGGATTCGTAACCCGTTCGTTCGCTGCGTTTGTTTCAATATTAAATATTTAAGTCATATTGGCAATATTTTCAGTAACATAATTCAGAACTTTATTAATAAACGAGGACATTATTTGTTCTCTGATAAAAAAACATGAGATCCACTCGATATAAACTAACATAATATAACAATTACATAATATTTTATGACTAAATACACATTAAAATACGCGATATATCAGTTAAACTTATTTCTCTTATGAATAGTCTATAAAATAAAAGGTAAGTTTGGAAAGAAATCATTTCTTTACCATCATGGCTCTACGTCATAAATGTCACCAAACTTTCCAAAAGCGAAGTAACGAGTGTTGAATAATATGTTACAACTTATTGAACACTTTAGTAACTCAATAAGATAGGCTACTGATGGGCCCACGGATTACTAGAGTTGGAACATTAGTCCCAACGTAACTCAGTAGACTCCCTTTTCAGAGGCAACTGTTTTATTTTGTGTATTTAGTCATAAAATATGATATATTCTTGTTATGTTATGTTAGTTTATATCGAGTAAGCCCGTGTTTTTATCGGAGAACAAACAATGTCCTCCTTTATAAATAAAGTTGATTATGAAATGAATTATGTATTATGTTACTGAATATATGACCAATATGACTTAAATATTTAATATTGAAACAAACGCAGCGAACGAACGGGTTACGAATCCATGACAAAATTTCACCCTTAACGCTCCTGTAATGAGGTAAGTTTGCTTTTCTTTTTTATGTATCTAAAAAAACGTACATTCGAACTCAGCACGCTTTAAGTCACGGATTCGATTTCCATCCGCGTTATAATTTCTTTAATCCAAAATATACTTCATATGAAAAGAATAAAGTTATCAACAACTACAAAAACAATTTAAGCGAAGAAACCTTAAAGGAACGCCTTTGTAACGATGTAATTTACGAGAGTAGAGCACATTTAAATAACTTTTAACATTTTAAAACGCGAAGTGTAATAGTTAACTTATTTATAATTTATTTTAATTACGGACCGACATTTCGGATACTTTGCAGCAGCCGTGGTCACGGAGTAACTCAAGGCCCCAGTTAAAATAAACAAACCTAAAAATAAAACAAACAAACGTTTCAGCCTTATATATCAGTATAGGTACATTGCTCTCAAAGTCTAGGCTATCAATATAACGAAGGATGGTCAAGGCATATAATGAGACACCATTTACGGAGACGTGCCAAGAAATGTCAGTTTAATGAAATTATGTGGCTCTCGGTGGACGTGGTGTGGGAAATTAAATTCACTTGGACCCCTCTAGAACACTAAGAAAATTGGTTAGCATACGTTATAATGTACGACACTTACACATACTAGTCGCATGACGTTGGCTGCAAAGCATCCGATCCGCCGGGCCGTAGTTATAAAATGTAAATATTTGATTGTAGTAAATATAATTGATGGTAGGTGAAATATCCCAGCCATATAACATCTAAACATGATGTGCTATCGACCTATTTTCATGACGATGGACGCGAACTGCGAACTATATCGCGTTTTAAACCGTTAATAGTGTTTTACTTAAAGGTGCATTGCGTTAAATGCAGACTACTAAATAAATGTCTGAATGACAATTTGTGTTGTACCTAAATATGGTTCCAACAATTGCGTAACATTGAATATATTACGATATAGAATAAAAAAAAATCATATTGTAATTTCGACTTACGAAATACGCAATAACTCGGTACATTCCAGTGAGCTTTGTTAACTTTTCTCATTGACGTGGAGAAACTTTAATAAAATAACTTCATGAAGAGAAATTATTTCGCGAGATGAAGACAAAATTCAAAAATGACCTCTTTCAGTTTAGTTCTCGAATTTACAATGGACATTTGAATGCCGACAAAACATCTGCTTTAGCTTTTTATCGCAATAAAACTGTCAGGGTCCTTTTGTGTCCAGGATTAAAATTATAAAAACGGAGGCTCAACGTAGGCAAACCTTTCTTACATTATAATGTAGATTCCACATAAAATAAATGGACGCAGTTATAAGGGTTATCATGGCTGGCCTATATAAAATAGCATTAGGGATAAAGAAGGAATAAACACTTGTAATATTATCGTACATGATAGCATTATATAAATTAAAAATCGTGTCGTATTTTTTTTCTCTCTTTGAATTGTATAATAACAAGTAATCATTTTCCCCCTTGTAGCGGTAGTGTTGCCCAAATGTAAGAAGACGACGAGGGTTAGCCAGTCTTGGTCTTGGTGTTGGACTTGGTCTTGGTTTTGCAGCAAAAGTCTTGCAAGTCTTGCGATTACCTATTAGACTATTACTATTTATTAAAGTTTACTTTCGATCTTAGAAAAACGTATTATATCCCGTTTTCCATGGGAGTAACTGTTTCTAAAACATTTACGCTTTACAGCTGCGGAGGTTGCCTTTGTTTAAATAAATGAAACAATTTTAACGGTTTAAAACGCGAAATATACTAAGACGTAATATATTTCGACGACATTTTTTGAGTCAGATGTTCAATCCCCAATCGTACCTACTTTAAACATTTGCCTCCTACATTCTGGTACATATTCCGGTAAAGAAAAACGTCGTTAAGAAACTCTTTTAAAATGCGTAATTCTGGTGATGGGAACTCTTTAAGGATCGATCTTGATGATGAATAAATCGTTTTTTTATCATCTTGGCCAATATCAAGAGACAGGTGCTGTATAAATAGAATTAGTTAACCTATACCCCTATATATATATACGTACAAAATACGTAAAGCTCTTTATACACTGCTGTTTCTATTTGTTTTAAATAAGCAATACAAATACAATAAACGTGTTTCCGGTCTGAGTTTTATCGACCTATCAAATACGGTTGTCAAGCAACACTACTAAAATATATATTTTATCCAGCTTCTACAATATGCGCGTCGCATTTGTCTGCAATAGGATCGTTCTTAGTAGATTAAGCTTAACTTTTAAAAAAAAGAAGTGTTTAAATTGTAATAAGTCTACTCAAACACAATTTAATAGGTTTGGTAATAACCTATATTTAAGATTCTTATAATTGTAATGGCGTCTTAATTTGACAGAAGTAACTTTTAAAAAATGGCGGATCAAAACAGGTAAGTTTATAACTTGTAAGTTAATTTAAAAGTATTACTTTTGTGTGTGTTATGGTGGGCACGCAGTGTGTGTATTTTTATTGACTAGACGAGAAACCCATTTTAATATGCTGTATTATATTATATCTACCAGCACAAACGTAGCCAGTGTTACAGATTTAGATTAAAAAGTATGTACCTATGTTTTTCTTTTCTTGTTAAACGAATGTGTGGCGTAGACACACTTTTGAGGTGTATATAAATATGTATATAAGTGTGAATCTTAAAACATGGCTTCAAATATAATATATTCAGTGTCTGTTCTATGTCTACTACTTAGACATGTTTTCTTTCAGAATTAGTAAAATGGATGCTTTACTATTTGCGATAAATTTAGAAGTGGCAATTTTGCAACTCCGTCTTGTTGGTGAGTGTATACATAAAAGTAATATGATGGTTAGTAAGTAATAATAGAATAATATTTAAATCTTACAAAATCAATAGATATTTGAAATTCAGTGTCTCTGGTTAATTTTTAATAATAGTAACTGTTATAATTACCTTTAACTTTAATATTAACTACCTATGACCTTAGTCATAACGAGTCCAGTCCCACCGTGACCACAGCTGCTGACAAGTCAAGTTACCTAATATATTTTACTATTTAAACTGTCAAAATTGTTTAAGGAAAACTAAACCAAATTTAATTTTAAAATATTTATTATAACGCCATCTAGGTTAATTTAACAGCACTAAATTTTTGTAGAGAGCTGTGCGAAGTACAATGAACTCTACAATAAAGCTTCTGACACTAGGAAAAGCCATAAGCGGAACAAGCTTTCTAAAGAACGGTAAGTTGCCAATAGTCGCTACTAGATGGCGTTTATTATATATTGACATTGTATATAGGCTTTTAGTAAAAGATGTATTGAGAAGAACTCTTCTGAAGCTTTTAAGTGAAGGAGAAGCAGCAGCCCTTAAAGAATCTGTGTTTTTGCTTCAAAAAAGTGCAATATATGATGTTCAACTTAGAAGATCTAATGAGGAATTAAAATAGTAAGTGAGTCACGATAAACCTTAGTAGAAATTGAGTTAATCAGTAAGAATATTTAATGTATATACTAATAACTTTCATCTCTTTTAAACAGTAAGATAGAAGAACTAAGTACGGAGTTAATAAAAATGCGCCTAGAATCAACAGAGAATGTAGACAACTGTGAACGGAATATTTCATTGTTGAAAGATAAAATTAAGGTGCGATGTTATTGTTACTAGTTTTTTCGTAATCATGTTTTCTTAGTCATAATATGAAAGCTACAATAGAAGTATAAAAAAGGTAGGTATAGTAAACAGCCGCCTATGCATATATTTAATTTACGTCTTTCATAAATCATAAGCTATCTTTTACATTTGATAAAATTTAAATCATTAGCATCAAAATCAAGTACTAAGATATACATAATACGTACATAATAGTAGTACGATATAATATACCTAGAACAAATTTTAATTAATAAGGGAAAATAAAGAATTTCCCGTTATCTATTTTTTTAATATCAAATTCTAAATTTTTATGATTTAAAAATCGATTTAATATTGAATCAAAATTGCGCAAGAGGTGCATCGTCATGGTGAAAAAATCAGCAATCCCGTATAGGACGCGATAGCTCATTTAGTTAGAGATGCCGGTTCAAGTCCTGCACGCGTCGTAAATCTTAAATTGATTTTTGATTTATATAATGTCATTATGTGCAATCACATGTGAAAAATATTGAAGGTTTAAGCGACTCATCTTATCCTATTTTTTTACAACTTTATCAATACTATTCAGGATACACTATTAAATACAAATATGCAACTAAACTACGTGGATAAATGGTTGTTCGCACGTGCCGAGTCGCTGGATTTAGAACATCGAATAGAACTGCCTCCGCCTCCTCGTGTGGACTTCGAAAAACGAGTACACGAGCAAGTAATCAAGCTATATGAACTACAGATAAAGGTCAGACACCCAAGTTCCTAGAAAACTTTTTCTGCATCTCGAAATTCAAATTGTTCCTTGAGACCAATGGACCACAATTAAATTGAAGTAGATATAATTATTTCTCGGCGAATCATGACTCGGCAATTTTAAAGTTTCATGTCGTCGCCGACAAGATTTACTATTAACCATTGCTATACTGAATTGTTTAATGAAAATAAGAATTTACCAATAGGAACGAGAGGCATCACTAGAATACTGGAGATCGAGGTATAATAAAGACATTGCTGATATAAAAGAGAATGTAAAGTTACAATGCGAAAAGTTAAAGGAGGCTGTTGATCGGAGAACGGAGTTGCAAAAACTGGTAACTTTAAAAAAATCGTAGAACAATTGGGAATTGAAAAAAAAAATCTTTAGTCTGTGATAATGTAATTATAAACTTGTAGTTTATAACTTAATTCCAATATAATATAACCAAACAGCATTAAGTTTTGCAACACACAAGTAATATGCTTAATAGTCTTATTAAGCATATTACTTGTGTGTTGCAAAGTGTTGCAAAAGTGTTGGGGAGTTACGTTTTCTTTTATTTAATTTAAATGATAATATTTTGATATGTTTATAACAAAGAACCTTCTTGATCGTATTGTGAATACTTATGTATATCGATATTTATTTTATAGTACGATTTGCACGAGGGAGAAATGCGCGCATGGCTGACTTTCAAACAGGAGCGTTCGGCGCGACTTGCTCGAGAGGAACGCTCGCGCGTCGCAGCCACGCGCATTCAAGCGTGGTGGCGTGGTGTCATGGTGCGCCGGTGTATTGGCGCGTTTCGACAGTTGAAGAACGCAAAGAAATCACCTTCTAAACTGAAGAGAAAATAAAATGTTAAATGTTTTCTAATCAGTAATCACTACAAAGTATAAAACAAAGTCGCTTTTTTATCCCTTTGTACGCTTCAATCTTTAAAACTATGCAACGGATTTTGATGCGTTTTTTTTTAAATACATGGAGTGATTCAAGAGGAAGGTACCTTCCTCTTGAATCTATGTATTTTTTTTTATGTATTTTATGTAGTGTATCTCGAATCAGCAATGCACCCGAGCGAAACCAGGGCGGGTCGGGAGTGACTTTATAATTTAGTAGAAAATTATAATAGATAATAATTAACCCATGTAAATTATTTAGATTTCTCTTTGAATTTTTGACGATGTAGCTTAAAATTCATTTAATGAAAATATTTTAATACAATAAATTACTTTTTGTTTCGAGATTAAATTATAGTTAATAAAATTCGTTTTTGTTTTCGTATATATTACCTTCAAGAAAAGAAGAACAAACTTTAATTAAATAACTTCACATGATAATGTATGATTTTTCTGAAATAAAGAGGTAAAAATACTGATTTAGACTCAAATGATTTTTTGTTTATCTATCCCTTCTCCATTTTTTATTGTTCTTAAAATGAATACAAATAAATTAAATTAGTATTCTGTAGTGTCATATGTGTAGAAATATAAGTAATACTAAAGCTACATTTTAATGTGGTTTTTAATCTGTAAAGAATCATTGACATTATGCCAAAAGTCACTGTCAGATAGAAACGTCAAATATTCACGCTTCAACTGACAGCTCTGTACTATCATTATTTTCTCAGTCGCGTTTTGTCGGCGTTCTTGACAGTGTGTTGTGGTTTCGAATATATTTAATTATAAAGTTGAACAACGTTTTTTGTAATTAAAAGGCTTATATGTCGCGGAGCTCTTGTTAAAACTTTAGTAGCAAAGAAATAATAACAATATGTGTTGTGGATAAACTCTGTGATTAAGTTTTCATTGAACATTGCAATATCTTCAGAATTCTTGGTAATTTGGATTTTACCGCTGTCCGATTTGGTGAGTAATCATTTAGTTTGCTTTCTTTTTACATCATTATTGTTTTTATTGCAATATTTATAGTTTTAAATGTGTAAATGAATAATAATGATATTCTTAAAGTGTATAAATAACGACTTAAAAATGTTTATTATTATTTACTTAAAAAGAAAAATGGCACATCTATGTACTTTTTATTTCATTTATTGTAACACAAATTTATTTCATAGATATTCTTGAATTCAATACTTTATTCATATAATCAATGTAGACACTTACGACATCTGTACATATATGAATAATAAATAACTTTTTGCTGTGTTTAGTCTTTCTAAGTATTTATGTAATACATCTAAGTTATTCTCAGTTCCTATTTATTTGTCGGTAGCTAACATTGACAAATTATTTAATTTGCAAATAAAAGTATATAGGTATTGAGAATTAGATGTTTATACATGGCTGCTAGTAACCATTGAATCCAACAATTTAGCCAGTGCTTTTATCCGTTTACCCTATGCTATAAGTCCGCTAATATACCTCTACTGTTCTGTAACACACAATCTAGAAGAATAATTATTTATTTGTTCTTAGGATTTCTTAGTTATTTTTTATCTCTATTAATCATCTTTAAAACATCTAAAGTTGTAGCAACAGTCTAGCTATTAAGTTATCTGAAGCCTTTTATGAAAAAGCAAAAATTAAAAAAAAATGCTACAAAATGGAATAAGCAGTTATGTTATTATTTATTTTGTACATTTAGAATTGACCTTTTCAATAAATATAATTAATTTGTCATAAGACATATATGTATTTGATTTGAATAAGGCCTCACTGATGAGAGGTTGTAATATCGCTGCTATACAGTTGTATCTGTAGTTTAAGCAAGTAGTTCACATTTTAAATAAACACAAAAAAAATACATTAGGTAAACTTATTTGAAAAATATTTTAATTACAGTCTATCCACGACCCATGCAAAACACATGAAACGTCGGGCCGTAGTTAAATTACATTACCATTAATATATTTCGCGTTTTAAACTGTTAAAGAGTTTTATTTAAATCGCTCCCATTACAAAGGTGATGATGCCATATATCAGACTAGATGTAAAAACGTCAAAAGTACGAACAAGTCCAGGCACCGTAGAGAAACCGGCGAGCGGGTTTTTTGCTCTGTGGCTTACAGCGGCTGTGGGCTCAGCGCGCGGTAATTAGCGCGTTAATCGCACCAACGTACTGCAGTTGATGCAACTGCTTTTCCGAGAAGCCGAGCAGCCGAGCTCGCGGGAGCAGCAAATTACCGTCAGATATGTACGGCTGTCGGTAATTGCAAAAATCACTCGTCTCACCGTCGGACAAGCTTGTACTACCCACTCCTACTTGTTTTACACTTTGATAATAAATCAGTGTTTATTGTTTGAAAATCTTTTAAACGCGGTTTTTACCGGTAGTTCAATTGATTAGAACGGAACGCTGTGAATACTCGTTCAAGCCCCGCCCGCGTTGTATTTTTTTTATCAATCTAAATAGATTTCAAAGATTCAGTCTGTTCGGTATTAAATTTGTGTCTTACAAATCTCTTTTTTAGGGCCAGTTACTTCATGTATATGAACCGCTTCTTCTAGATAGGCCACGCTGTAGGCACAATTCTTGTTGATCGGATTTTAGTGGCCTGCCCTATTTATTATTTTCTACGGGATTTAAACCCAGAATATCTCGCTTTTAGCATGATAATAAAAGTGCACCTAAGCATTAAGCCGTGGAGGCGGTACAAAAATAATTAACGAAATGTTAAAAATCCGGCCGTTAATTTAAAATCCATATAAACGTCGTTTGTCAGAACTTGTTTAAACGTTAAATACTGTCTATAGTTTACGCGAGTAGTACACATTTAAATAAAACACTTTAACGGTTTAAAACGCAATATATTAGTTAAACTTATTTGAAAATGATTTGTTTAAACGTTTGTTAAAGTTAAAGATTTACCTGATCCTTGGATTGCACATCAACGCCATAACAATTAGGTACTGTTTGTTGTATAACGAAGGAGTTCAAATTTAACGTACGTAAAATACAGATTGATTGTACCATTAACGAGACTGCCTTTAAAGATTTAAATTCGGCGCTTTATTGGTGATCGAATGAATGAATTTATCTTTGTCAATCAATCGATTAGTGTTATGTGTTATTAATTGTATCGTTAAAATGAAATTCCAAAATCACAACAGGATGTTTACCGTTTGAAATTAGGTTTGTTTTTCGCTTGCATTATGTAAGGTAAAGTAAAATCAAAGGAAACGTTGTGTTCCGTTCTTTGTCTAGGCAAAGTAGATCGAAAAAGTTTATGTTGTAACCTTTTATTACTTATTTCAAGTGCCTATCCGTACTCATTTATATCGAGTTCAACAAGGCAATTAGCTTTCTGGTTGGGATTCCCCCATATATTTATTTATTATTTGCGGTTTAATGGTAACTAAAACATAATAGGGATGTTCGCATATGTTTTTGATAGTTTTTTTTTAACTATAGATAGGTACCTTATTTAACTCCAAATATTAAATTAAAATATTTTTAGCCTTTAAAATGTCCTAAAATATGATTTTAAAACGCCCGGAAACATCGTATTGCATGATAATGACGTCACGGCTTCTTGATCGAGTAAACTGTTAGTGGGAGAAAATTCATGGGCTCTAAGTTCTAAAAGTAGCTCTATTTGAAATCAATACATTATTTATTCATGTTTTTCGATCAGCAAAATTATTTTTTAATTAAACTATATAAAGCTAAGGAAAATTATTGAAATATTTCTGAAGCAAAAACTACTAATTTGCATTCAAACTATATTTATTACAATCAACATCCCTATTGTAACAATTTATATTGATATTTTTAATTGATGATGGACAGACGAATAGCAAAGTCTAAGTAATTTAATCCCTTTGGGGACGGAACCCTAATAAAATGAATGTTTCTAAGTAAGACGGCGACTCAACCGCGAAACTAACATTCGTGGAATAAAAGTCATTAAGTTCTTTCGATATTCCGACTCCTGGAAACTAGGTGGGTACTTCCTAATGGTTCATTTTTAATTCATTTTCGTAAATCGTTTTTATGTAGGTAGTATCTAAATTCTAGAAAAACAGAAATTATGACCATGGTAAAAAAGCCTACCACTAAAACGGACACAATTATGTGTCCGTTTTAGTGGGGTAGTAGTCTATATAAGGGAAAAGGGCTTTCCCTTTTCAATAATTCCATCATCAGCTATTCTGTAATATACCAAATGTTTTTTCTTGTTTAAAAGTAAATAATAATAGATTGTGTTAAAAAAAACTATAATTAAATACTGTATACGCAAGTAGTACACATATATCGGGTTTTCCACGTTTCGGATGCTTTGCAGCCGGGCCGTAGTTAAATTATTTGTAAATTAATATATTTCGCCTTTAAACAGTTCAAAATGTTATTTTAACAAAAATTTAATTCGTGATACCCAACGTAATGAAATTCGTTATATATATACCTATGACAAATAAATTTATTCAGCTGGTAAAGAAATCATAAAAATATTTTCAACAGGTAAATAAAACAAATCCTTATTTCTAATCTTTACAGTCCCCCACAGTGTTAATGAATACTTTCCGTAAAGTACCTACTATCATATTTGTTAGAAATACTTTGGGTATATTTTTAATATGCTCATCAATACAAAATACGTTATAAGCCGCGATTCGGGTAATCGGCGTTCTATGAGGAAAATTTCCTCGTCAATACCAGGAATATGAAAGTTAGGAGATAAAGTTATTTGCCAACTCATAATTCTCTATCACCAACTTAATACCTGCTAAATAATCACTTTTGAAATCCGTTCTTTGTTTAAGTAACGGAATCCTTGCTATCGGTGGCTCGAGCTGTCTCGATGTCTATTGTTTAGACTAGCCCACTTAAATATTACAGAAAGTTGAATAATGAGAACAAAGGCTCGCAATAAACCGGTAGGACTGTGTTTTACCGAGAATCGTACATCGAGCTATCATTATCCTTATTGAATTCTATATTTTCCAAGGCCGAACGAAGGGTCGATTACGAGTGTCACATTTCTAAAAGAATGATAATATTTTAACGGTTTAAAACGCGAACTGCATTAGTTAACGGTACGGCTCGGTGACCACGGCTGCTGCAAAGCGTCCGAAACGACAGGCTGTTGTTAATATAAATTGTGACTATACATTTCGCGTTTGACACCGATAAAGTGTTTAATTTCAATGCAAATATGTTTACGCTTAGAGCTTGAATCAGTGGTAGTCCCCCCGTGACCACGGCCGCCGCAAACTGTCCTAAACGCCGTACTTAATATATAAGAGTTATAATTGTGAGATAACTTATACATTTCGCGTTTCAAACCGTTAAATGTGCCTTATTTATATGTGTACTGCTCGCGAACACTACATTGGTATTAGTACTAACTTACGTTCGTATCGCATATGTAATGTATGCAGTTAATATCTACGTTGACAATAAAGTATAATCTACGTAGGTAAAGTTGATATTATAATAATAATTAATATGTCATGCGATATATTTATAAAGTACTTAAATACAACAGTTGGTTGTACTAAAAATATCGCTTTGGACCTGATCTACTACTTTTCATAGAATTGTCGCTATTTATCTAGAACTACAATAGAAGGAATCGTGATGTTATAGCCTTCGTCGATAAAGGGTCTAAATATCGCAAAAATAATTTTTAATTTGAACCAGTAGTTGCTCAGATTACCGTCTTTAAACAAACAAACTCTTCAGCTTTTTAATATATATATATATATATATATATATATATATATATATATAGATTGCGTGAAGTCATTAAAACATTCTACTGTGTCCTAAAAATGTGTCATACCAACGTATGTAGTCACTAGTACATATTATGTAGGCTTTTTTGTGTCCTTTTATGAGAGTCATGTTACTACGGTGTAACGAATTTTAGAGCGGTTGAGTAATGTTACTGTCGGTAAGGTGATCGATGAAAAAAGCGGTTCACAGCTTTTAATTAAGTAACATAATGATCTAAATTAAACACTTTTAACGGTTTATAACGCGAAATATATTAAGCAAACTTATTTTTAATGTACTTTCACTACGGCCCGACGTTTCACAGGCACATCTAAAGATTAAAAATATTCTTCTAATGTACAGGCTTTCAACAACTTCACACGTATACAATTTGTGATTTTTGTATTTGCAGAATGTGACAAACAGCTATGTGGTTGATCGTGTCGTTGAGCCTGCTGGCGAGTGTGTCGGACACACACTCCGCCGGCTACTGTTCCACGAACACGTTCCCAACCAATTCGTCATGGATGCACTTCACAAAGGAGCCAATTCCCTTCGAGTACGGCTTCCAAGATAAATTCAAGAGCATACATTGCTGCGTCAAGGGGTACAGGAGCATCGAATGGTGAGTAGAAGTCAAAGTCAATAAGTCATACCGGTTCTCTAATTAAGGGCGTAGAGAACGAGAAGAACTGGCAAGTAACTCGCCGCCACTGCTTTTATCGCCAAATTCATTTTAATCTCCACGTACTTTAACCGACTACATATTTACTGTTGTTAGAGTGGATTCCTCCACCCCAACAAATAGACACCATGGGTGGGTTCCACCTGTCAATTAATCGTTGTACATGATAAAACTAACCGCTTCATTGTTATAAAGTTGAGCAGACGTAATCTATCTATCTACATAATATTATATGTATATAAATCTGAGAGTACTTATTGTAAATGAATTTCTTCACATTTACCTACATGCACTTCAATTTCATCGCCTCTGTAGATAAATGGTTAAATGCCTAGCAATGCGTTAAGCGCGGGAGGTCCTATAGATTGTTTCGGTCGGGCAAGGCACAGAAGTCTGATGAAATTGCCTGCCAATAAAAACTGATCTGTGACACGGGCACAGAAATGTGTTAACCCTTATGCCCCAAAGGGGATTTGACAGTTTTTTTTTGTTTTAATGCCAACTTTTAAACTTGGCATTGATTTAAGAAAGCGAAATTAGTCTTTGATAGCTAATCCCTTAATCAACGTTATTTTTCCTCGGTGAATTTGGCTCTAAGAAGCATTAACACTTGGCTCATCTAAATTTCACTCACGGCGATATGATTGCCATGTAAAACATTTTCGTTGAACAATGCGCAGACGTCGAGCATAAAAATCGGTTGGAAATTTTGCCCATTGTATTCGAGGATAAAATTATAATCGCGCTTGTCGTTTATAATGGCACTTCCAGCTCGAAGCGAGGTATCGTTTTCGAAAAAATATCATTTATTACGAATCGACTTTTGAAAGTAACAGATCTTAAGTGTTTTTTTCTACATATGTTACCGTAAGATCGTAAATCCGTTAGATTGTAAAATATCCAGCGGGTTTGTTTGGTTACAAATAAATCAATATAAGTAGTCTTATGCTTATCAATAATTCAATTTTAACTGTTTAAAATGCAAAATATATTAGTTAACTTACTTAACGCAACGTTTCGAATGCTTGGCAACAGCCGTGGTCACGGAGAGATTATCGGGCCAGAGTTAAAATAAATTGTAAATAAAAAAAATTTTGAAATTATATAGTGCCTTCATGTGCAATAACATGTAAAAAATAATAAAGTTTTCAAACGTTATAACTCTGTAATTTCATCTTCAATGATTTCTTAACCTGCAAAGCATCAGGTGTAGGACTCGGTAGCGCAAGAGCACTGAACGCTGACGATGCCGGTTCAAGTCCTGCCCGAGTCGAAAATCTTTTCAAATTATTTTCGATTTTTAAATTAAATTGTAAATAAGTTAACCAATACATTTCGTGTTTTAAACCGTTAAAAGTAAATATATAAAAAAAATGTAACTACAGACAATACTTACTTTTATGCCACTTAATACGTCTACTAACTGATAGAAATGTATATGTTGATAAAATAAAAAAAAATAAGTTTGAATTAGTTTAAATTTAAAAGTAGGCAATACTTTTTATAAATTTGTTTAAATGGTCGGTCACGTGTCGTAATTTTAATTATTTTTCCATAAGGTAATAGTGTCTTATAACCAGTTTCATGTTTTATTTATAAACTATTTAGTATGCATGTAAGTAAATAAACTCGAGTAATTATGAGGCTTACTTACTTGACAGACTCAACTTAGTGATACGTATATAAAAAGCTGTATTCTGTGGTCATAGTACCTACATATTTAAATAAAACACTTGTAGTGGTTTAAAACGCGATAATATATTAGTTAAAAAAGGAAAGAAATTATTTTCTTGGCTGAAACATTTTTTATGATAAAGAAGGACATACAAGTATAGGATCCACTTGATGGGAAGTGAAATAACATCTCAACATGACTTTTTCATGTGATGATGTTGATTCATGACGATGATTTTGGTGCCTAACACTTGCTATAAAAAAAATTAAAAACGTATGATAACGATGAGAACCATGTTGGAAATCGAACCCCACGACCCGTTTGTTATTAGCCATACATTACTAGAATTAGAGTTAGTTATACAGTACGTATAGGTATAGAGTTAGGTATACATAACGAGTAACTAAGAAAGGTATATACGCAAAAAACTGCATATCTTTGAACCGCAATGTCTGTATATATAAAGTTGTATTGTACTATAGTTAAAAATACTCGGCAGCGCACACCTGCATGTAAAATACCCACTCAGCTTATTCTTCGAAATGCTGATTACGTATCGATATTGTTGACGAAATGTCGTTCGCGAATGTTTTTATATTTAACACCTTATACACATCGTGTGTCTTGTGTTGAACTTTGAATTATTGTTGTATTTGACATGTTTGTACATGATTTGTGCATACTCGCTGTGTCAGCGACTTCGTCCGCGTAGACTAATTATATGTGGCATCCAAATTTGTTTTTGCAAACGTCTACATCTTTATAAATTAACCACGACATCGGTCGCGATCCGTCGTTCTTGCAAGTTAATCTGAAAAGATAGATATAGTGTCGCGGAGATTTTGTTACATCATTTAAAGAGGAATCATTCTTTCATAGATATTTTTTTGGTGTCTTGAGCCGTTTCGCATCGGAAACACACAGAGATGAAAATTTTCTTCCGTTGAGTTCACATTTCCCGATGTTCCCCATCTTCGCTTCTATTAGTCACAGCGCGATGCTTTATAGCCTATAGCCTTCCTTGATAAACCGGCTCTAACCAACAGAAAAATAATTTTTCAATTCGAACCCGTAGTTCCTGAGATAAGCGAGTTCAAACAAACAAACTCTTCAGCTTATAAATTAGTATAGATTTAATATTTATTTTAGGTTGAAAGACGCTTAAACAAGCATAAGGAGATAATTTAAAAATTAAAACTCTTTTAACGGTTTAAAACACGCAATTAACTAGTCAACTTTTTTACATTTTTTTTTCTACGGCCCAACGTTTCGGTTATTGCACGTTTTAAACCGTTAAATGTGTACTAAATGCTATAATCTGTATGTGCTACTGCATTATTTTTCCAAAACACTTACTTATACATGTATAAGCGGTGTTATTTCATCATTTGTATGTACGAAAAATTTATTAGGTATTAAAAGATAGCGAAAATTAAATACCTCGCTATCTAGTTGAGTCACATATTGCAAAAAGTTGTGTATTTGTTACGTTACGGTACGTTATAAATGAAACACCTCTAACGGTTTTAAAGGTGAATTATTTTGGTTGATTTGTTTTCCACAGGCACGGTTTCTTACAATTAAGTATTGTCTGTAGTTTACGCGAGTGGTAGGCAGGCAGGCAGGGTAGGTAGGTATTAAAATAAAACATTTCTGACAGTTTAAAACGTTAAATTTATTAAGTAACTACTGTTTAACGTTATCTAGTTTTGAATGTTTTTCAGCAACATTAGTAACGGGTTATATAGGTCAAAATAACATTAACTATAAGGATATCCAAAGCTAAGTCGATAGCGCATCATCTGGCTTAGAGGTTATGTGGCTGGCGTATTTCACCTCTCATTAAGTGAATTTGGATAGAGGAGGACAGACAAACGTAATAAGTAAGTTTTAGACCTTCAAATGTTTTATTCATATTGCTAAGTGTGATACACAATTATTATCAGCAAATTAGTCAATTAATTTGCTCTGTCTTGGACGTCGTGACTCATGGATTGATATGGAACTCTAGGCCACGGGACCATTGGATTATGTCATTATCCACTTGTACCGACTTGCTGAATTACAAAACACATTGCCATTATTGAACTTCGTGGAAATCAGTAATTTCCTTCAGCTCGTCTTCGTCGAATCGTGCGCACAGTTGTTATCTTATCGATCGTTCGAATAGCGTAAAAATTGCTATGATGGTAATTCTAATTTGAAGCAAAATTGATCGGAAATAAAATGAATACCAAAAATGCGATTTATTTATTAAAAAAAAATAAAGATTTTTTGTGTTGTGTTCTGAAATTTTAACATCTTAAGTTGATGATGCTTATAACTGCGGTTGTAGTAATGCCTCGCGATTTTTCGCAGCAATTTTTTTTTTGTTTTTTTTTTTTTTTGAATTGATTATTACGTATTGTGTTCCTATGGAGCCACGAATACTAACCGGACGTTTTGGGCGAGCGCGTTAGCGCTCGCCGTGTTTGCGACTAGACCAAGGGTGCCCCGAGGGGGATTTTTTGTGTGCACAACGCAAACTCTCAAAGGTGAATATTTTTCCTCGTTTATTCCACATTTGCCACTGTTTATTCGCTCCTATTAATCACAGCGCAAAGTTTTATAGCCTTCCTCGGTAACTGCTCCAACCAATACAAAAAAATAGATTATTTAAGGAAGAATCATTCTTTCGTATATTTTATCGGTTTCTTAAACCATATCCGCAGCGCACGCAACACAAGTCCTCAAAGATGAATGTTTTCCCCCGTGTCTTTCCAGATTTTCCACTGAATCTTTCCTATTAATCTCAGCCTGAATCTGTTTACCACAAAGTCTTACTCGATAAATGGTCCATCTGACACAAGAATAATATATAAATGTAAAATATTTTTTTCAATTCGAACCAGTAGTTCCTGAGATAAGCGCGTTCAAACAAACAAACTCTTCAGCTTCATATTATATTAGTATAGATATAGATGAAGATAACGTGGGCCGCCTGGGGTAGGTATGGACGGATAGAGCGTGACAGTTCACTGTAATAATGACTCGCTTACGCACGTGTCCGTCTATTTACCGGCAACGATTCCTAGAACTCTGCAAACATCGTTAGACATTGTGCCTTTTTTAGCCGAATTGCGAGTTATATTGTTCGCGGGCGGAGCTTGCGCTGATCTAGGTCGAAGCTTGTAACGCCCATTTTTTGTTTATATTTGTAGATCACAAATTCTCGTAAGACTATAAATGACGACACGTATATTAAAAAAGCTGAAGAGTTTGTTTGTTTGTTTATACTAAGCTCAGGAATACTGCTTCGTAATAAAAAAATATTTTTGTGGTGTTTGGACCATTTATTGAGGAAGGCTTTAAGAACATTAGGCTGTGATTAATAAGAGCATAGTAACACACTGAAATGTGGAAGATACCCAAAAATATGAATGAAAGAATGATTATTTCGTTAGTTGCTTTTAAAAAATGTCCGCGAAAGTATATGTCTATCTTTTAGGATTCATTCGTGAGAATGACTGGACGCCGTCGACCTCCTTAACTTTTAGGATTACAACTGTTAACAGTTGCTCGCAAAAATTATTTTAATTCTTAAAGTAACTATTACACGCGGACCTAGTCGCTGGCACAGCTAGTATTTAATACCCGTTAGAAAGATTTCGGTTGCCAACGCGTAATTTAGTTGTCAATTGGGTAAAAAATCTTCGGTTTGTCGGTCTGTCACCTTTAATTAATGTCTTTACGCTTCGTCGCTGCGAGAATGATATCTCCATTATATAAGACACTTAACTGTTAAAAAGCGAAATTTTCTTACAATCGTTGTCACAGGGAATCACTCATCGGAAACGTGGGGTCGTAGTTTTAGTATTAACATTTATTTCGCGGTTTAAAACCGTTAAAGTTTTAAGTGTAAAATTTGATAAGAATGTATTTTGGTTGAGCCAGGCCCTTGTTACAGTTGATGAGATCTGATATTTATATTAAATCGAGATAGTTTTAATTTGTTATTGTTTGTACTTTTAATGCCGTCGTAGTGCTTACACTAAACAATAGCTGTGCCGGCGACTTCGTCCGATTTTTTCGTTTGGCAAGAGCGACAATGAGACGCTGAAAGAGTCGAGTTAATCTTAAAAGATAAAATAATTTCCCCGGTTGCCACTATTTCTTCGCTCGTATTGGTCCCAGCGTGATGTTATACCCTTCCACGATAAATGGTCTATCTTACAGAATAAGTTTTTCGATTCGAATCAGTAGATCCTACTAGTGCGTTAAATCAAACTGTTTAACTTTATATTAGTATAGATGAAGGGTATCTCTGTAATACTAAAATACAAATTGCAATATTATGAAATGAAATGACTAAAATTATGTTACCTTTATCTCCTATACGTGTGTTATCTGCAGATGCCATTTGCTGATTAATGCGTCTTCGTATATAGTTTCGATCCGTTAGTGGTTTTGTATGAATCAATTTTTATTCAAGTGTTCCCAGTACTCGGTTCGTCACTGCAATTGCGTAGGTGTTATGTTAACTTATGAATAAGCAATTTTAAATTTAACGTAATAATAACCAGAGCCAAAATAGTGCATCTCGTTTAGATGCTATAGACTGCGGTATTTGTCTGTCGTTCTCTGTCATTAAAAATACTGGAATTTACTTGATAGTGATATCGTAGCCATGTTAACTTATATGATTTTGCGAAGAATCCACAGATTGAAACTGAAACGAGATTAAATTTCACGGCTTTTTCATGGCCAACATGTTTAAAAAAAATACAAATTCATTAGAAATATGTTGGGATCCGATGGAGATCGAACTCGTTATTTATTTATTACTACAATTAGACCAATGAGTTAGTTCTCCAAACGGGATTTTCCAGACGTTAATCTGGTTAATTAGGTTTAAAACAAGGAGTTAGAAAACATTCATTGAATAAAATGATTGAAGATTGAAAAAAATACCACACGGGCAGTACTCAAACCGGCAACCATAGCGTTCCGCGCTCTTGCTCTGGATAGAGTAACATTAACGAAAAGTTAATTCTGATCCCTGATCCAAGTGGTAACCGTTTATTAATTGATACTACTGGACCGATAGTTGACACAAATGATGGTTAGAATCTGCACGCTACCTCAGTCCTTTACCGTTGGTTTGACAAAGGGCCCGATGTGTACCTGGCCATATCTGCGAAGGTATCGCACGTCGCCCTGGCTGCAAACCTGTATTGTGACGGTTCCCGGAAGGCGCTTTGTTGCGCACCGCTGCTCTCCCCCTCCCATCCCCCTCTCGACCGACTTGCATCGCCCGCGCAGCCTCAATCTCCACGGGAACGTCCTCCGTCCTTTTCTCACGTGATCGTGTGTCAGCCATCAAGGTTTATTCGTTTTGATAGTTCGCTTATATTTTTTGACAGATGACCACTTTTGTTAACAAAGGCGGGGCAGATGTGATCAATATTGTTAGCGTTTGAATAGGCGATCAACGAATGTCTTTTAATTGTTATTTATAGGTCGTGTCATGTAATATTTGATTAATTTAATGCGGAAACTGTTATCTTAAGTTGTTTCACACTAAATTAATTTTTATCACCTTCGTGCTGCAATGCTTATCAACTTTGTTTTTAATTATTAAAATCACATTTTTCTGAAACACTTTGAACTTCGTCTGAAAATCTGAATTTCAAATGAACCTCCTGCCTGTCTATATCCTATATCATAAACAAACACTAAAGATAAATTATTTAGTCAAAATGAAGCAATGACGGATGTTCTCCCGTTGTTAATTATTAATGTCTTAATAAAGGTGTTCGAGATAGTCGTTTCGAATCGTACTTAATGAAGTGGCCATAAAATACACAAAACATCAGTAGACCAATACAAAAAACCTTGTCTTGACATGTTAAGGCGACCCGATTTGTTGGTCTGATTATTTCCAAAGCGTTTACAACCGACCGCCCGGGACAGGTAGAAATGTTTTGTTTTACAAATACGGTTGTCTGTTTCTGTGGACGGAAAGCGAAATTAATAGGTTTAGTCTAAATACTGTCTGTACACATATTAATAAAACACTCTAAACGGTTTAAAACGCGAAAAATAAATAAATAATTATTTTAATAACTTTTTACTTATACATTTTGCGTTGTAAACCGTTAGTCTTTTATTTAAAAGGTTAGGTCTAACGCTATGCTAATAAAAAAATAATCAATGAAATTGCAATGTTTTTGAAGTATTGCTTTAAAAAGTTTCTCAATATTTTTGTTGTTAATGTATATTACTTTTAGGGACAGCTTTGTGCCTCAAGTCGGCATAATTCAGGTGATGATACGAATCAGCGAGAGGTCCTGGGTAGTGTTGCCCAAACGCAAGAACAAGACGAGACTTAGCCAGTCTTGGTCTTGGTCTTGCGCCAATACACCTGGTCTTGGTCTTGGTCTTGGTCTTGCGCTCCCAGTCTTGGTCTTGGTCTTGGTCTTGCAGCAAGAGTCTTGCAAGTCTTGCAAGTCTTGCAATTACCTATTAGTCTATTACTATTTATTAAAGTTTACTTTCAATCCTAGAAAAACGTATTAGAATTGGAACATTGTGAGCTTGAATGAATATAGCCATAGTAAAGATCAAGCAGATTAATAAATAACTGAAGATTTGATAAGAAATTCGAAAAATCAACTGACCTATATGTCGTTTTCCATGGAAGTAACTGTTTCTTAATAAACATTTATGATTTATAAGCTTACATTTGCTAAAACATGTAAAAAAACAAATTAATTACAATAACTTGACTGTATTTTAAAGAACAATACTTATCTGTCTAAAAAAAGATTGAACCCTCAACTTATAAGAAATTTAATAAAAGTGTTTTACGATTTAAATAAAACACTTTAACGGTTTAAAACGCGATATATTAGTTAAACTTATTTGAAAATGATTTTTAACTTCGGCCCGACGTTTCGGATGCTTTGCAGCAGCCGTGGACACGAAACGTCGGGCCGAAGTTAAAAATCATTTTCAACTAATATATCGCGTTTTAAACCGTTAAAGTGTTTTATTTAAATGTGTATTACTCTCGTAAACTATAGACAGTATTTAGTTTTACGATTTATCATTTATTTGAATAAAAAATAAAATACAACACAAATCAACAGCTTTATCATTAGGTTATGATACTTTATATCAATTTTTTTGACCAAGAATTAATACAAAGTAACCATCTGGCTGACTGACTCATCACTTAACCTATTTCTATGTTAACAATAATATAAAGCGTGTAAAAAAATTCGAAATTATTTTGCATGAGTATACCTACGCCCTATGGCGGCAATCAAATAGTGTCAAATGTTATGATTTCGGCGTGGCGGCAACGATTGTTTTAGATTTCAAAAGAAGCCGCCGGCGCGTGTATCATAACCATGTACTTCCGAAAAGCGGCAAATTTCTTTGAGAAGTAAGTACAAAACTTTTGATGCCGCATTATCAAAGTCCCGATGGTTAAAACATAACTATGCATGCACTCAGTTTGATTTTAATAATTTTTTTATTCGCTATGTTTATGGTATTAGTCGTAATGCGCATAGGTCCAGTTTTTCATATTCCATGATACAGTTTTTTGCGTCTCATAGAATTCCTAAGCGTACCTACCTACACACCGAACTGTTAACTACTCAGTGAAATAGCGCTAAGTCCTAGCTGCAAGACGCAAGAGTCTTGCAGGCTATGTCTTGTTCTTGCTCAAGTCTTGCACGGTCAGTCTTGGTCTTGGTCTTGCTAAAAATACGCGGTCTTGTTCTTGGTCTTGGTCTTGCAAAAACGCAAGAACAAGACCAAGACTGCAAGACCAAGACTGAATTTGGGCAACACTAGTCCTGGGTTCGAATTTTGATAACTGAGTACTGAAGTTGTTTAGACTGTGGTAGGGCTAAAACTTTTGAATATGTCTGTAGTTCGAGTACGGTTTAAAACGCGAACGATATTAGTCAAACGTATGTTTGATTTATTTCAACTATTATAAAAAAATCTATTGTTCCATGCCCAACGTAGGGGAAAGGACACTTTTTTGTTGTCAAAACCACAACTGTCATTTATAATTTAACATGCATGAAATATTCGTATTATTTGGCTTAGAAACAATTTAACTCTTTGTGTTTATTATATGTTTATCATACCGCGCAGAGATTACCTTTCAAGCATATTTTGTACGAAATATATACTTTCACATTGGCCTTTAAAAATATAGTTTCATGAAATATTGTTTAAATAAAGGTTTTGCTAGGTGTCGAGAATGTACTTGAATATGTATACTATATATAGGAGTACAATTGGAAACTGTAGTCCTCAAAATAATGTTTATTAGGGGATCCTTTGTAACTACTGAATATCAGATGTTAGACTAAAATCGTATATCAAAGTGGCATACATACAAAGTTATAACTTTCACAATAGTCCATTTTGTATTTTATCTCTCGTAATCTTTGATGGCTCACTATTATTTTATTTGTATTCAAGATACAATACCATGCTTGATGGCGTATATTTTTTGCTCACATTTTTGTGTTCTGTAGTTATGGGACAAAAGGCTGTTTCGTGTGTGAAGAATTCTTATTAATTATTTTATCTATTCACGTGCGATCCGTGAGAGTGAAAATACTGCACGACGCGTTCTTATTTCGAAGTCCTAACACCCCTTTTAAATATTTTTTAACGGTTTAAAACGCGAAATATATTACTTAACTTATTTTTCATTTATTTATTGACCGCCCGACGTTTCGAATGCTTTGCAGAAGTCGTGGTCACGGGGAAGGGGAAAATGGTCCCTAAAGTGGAAAAAGATAACGCCATTTTTTAAATTAAATTAAAATAGGTTAACTAATATTTTTGCGTTTTAAACCGTTAAATGTGTTTTTGTATACTACTCGCGTAAAATACATACCAGTGAATATAAGAATACTTAACTTAATTAATGCCTTTTAAACCGTTAATAGTGATAGGTACAGTTTAATATTTTATGTAAAATATCACATATTCAGTTACGCTGTAATTTTAAATACAGCGTTTTATGAGTTTCAGAGCATTTCAACAATCATCGTCTTCCTTAGAAGTCTTCCATTTACGTCTAGTCTAATCTGAAAATGTCCTTCATAGCGCCGTCTTGTTTTTGAGAACTTACACCCTTTTATCAACAAGTTGGTACATCTTTTATGCTAACACTAACCGTGTCACCGACTTCGTCCGCGTAGCATAGTTATTTTGGGCATCCAAATTTGTATTTGCAATTCTCTATCCTTACTTCCTTACTAATATTATACTGAACGGATTTGAATCAAATTTGGTATACAGATGGTCTAGACCTCGAGAAAGAACATAGGCTACGTTTTATTGCGAAAAATAGATTGTAAGGGGTTTAAGGGGGGGGGGTGAATGTTTGTATGGAAATGACGAATTTCAAGAATCAAGAAGTTAATCATAAAAGATAGACATGAAAAATGTGTACCAAAATTTGTTATATCATTTAGAGAGGAATCATTCTTTCATACATATTTTTCAGGTATTTTGAACCGTTATCGCAGACTATCTAGACTCTAGAGTGTATTGAAATAATAAATAATTATTATTCATAATAGATCCGCGTCCCAAAAGGTTCGATAACTTAGATTGATTACATGTCAGTATTGCGTGCTCATGCGCATGGAGTACGCTATATGAAAAACTCGTAACCGGATCCAGTTTGCGCAACGAGCGGTATTCTGTTTTCCCAGAACACAATGGCGGAAACTCCGTCATCAAAACGTGTTGACACTAGTTGAACCTAAAGGAACCAAAAACAACCTTCAGATTTACAATAATAATACCAAGATTCCAACCAATACTGATGATGAAGATTAAGTCTGATAAGCTGATCAATTTGAGCGCTAATCTCAGGAACAGCTAGTTCGAATCAGAGGGTTCTTTTTGTATCTGTTGGATCATTTATCGAGGAAGGCTTGATAACTTCAGGCTGTGATCAATAAGAGCGAAGATACAGTGAGAATGGAAAAAATGGGAAAAATTATTCATGCATAGCGTGCGCTGCGTAAACGGTCTAGAAAACCTAGAATATATGAAGAAAAGAATTATTCTTCTTTCAATATATTTTAAAAATAAACTCAAGGGTGGGGAGCTCGAGGACCTGGATGAATGACCAAGGCATGGTAAAGATCGGCTTTGCCTTGCCTAAGAAGTTGGAACGAAGGCTTTATTATGGCTGGGGTATTTCACCTTTCATCAGCTTCCATCAACTCTGGTATAAAACATTAAGCCTTTTAGAATTACGAAACGAAACAGTAACAATATTGTCTCGTAATTACGCGACGATATGAAAGTTATCACTCGGAAACTAACGGAAATGTCAGTTTGCTCACATCGGAGGCCGAGGTCTCATTACTGTGGTTCACACGATTTACTTAACCACTTATATCTACTTGAAATTCGTAGTAAGTAGTGAATGTCGCAGTATTACGCGATGTGGTTAAAACTATAATGAAATAGAACGGTTTTAAACAAGTCAAAATGTACACTGTTATATAAAATCGTTAATTGTAATGCAAGAGGTCTTGCGGGGTAACAATGTTTTTTTATTTATAGAATTCATATGTATAGAATGATTATCGAATATTAATTATATGCTATTAAAAAATATATATATAATATATATTTAATATGTATTACTTCCTATATAAATGGACATTGAGACATTATCGTCTTACACTGATGGTAGGTAAATGAGGGAATGGGAAAACGGGTGACATAATTAGCAGATAACTTCTATTGGCGTATCCAATAGAAAACAATAATAATATAAATGAAATAATAGAAGTGTTTCTTGTATATAGAAATTTTAACTAAAACAAAACATTGAGATCGTAATATTTACTAAGCCGATTACTTAAGTCGATGTAAGCTTTTACTGTGTAAGTATACATTACCTAATTAGTAATAGAATTTGACGAGATTATATGACTTATTCGGAATTGCCTCTTCGCCCCAGAAACATCCGATTTCAATTCATGGTTTCTTCGAAAATATTTAAATAGTTCTTTAAGTGTCGCTAAAGATATGAAAGTGGGGACCACCTTGTTAGACGACATGCTGCCTGGAATGTGATGTGTTACCGGACACCGCGACTCGAGAGAACCATGAATGGAGACACACTGCCAAGTGCAATATTAGATCTTGGAATCATATGTCTTTATTGTCACTGCAGACATTTTATCATTAATAATTATTATCTGTGTTTTAAATGACCACTTTACCAGACATGTTTGTATACAATAACGCAAATCAAGGTACAAAATACAAAATAAACACAATGTTTGCCAGGGTGTAACGTATATTTTTTACGACGGACAAAGATAAACAAGCATTCAGTTCAATTAAAAATCGATTTTGAATGGAAAAAAAATTACGACACGACTTGAACCGGCTTCCACAGCGATCCGTGCTGTTGCTCTAACCAATTGAGTTTAGTTATAAAATGCCAGATTGTACAGTAACATGAAAAAATATAAAATGTTTCAGTTCACTTAATAGAAGGTACTGTCTATAGTTTACGCGAGTAGTACACATTTAAATAAAACACCTTAACGGTTTACAACGCGATATATTAGTTAAACTTATTTGAAAATGATTTTTAACTTCGGCTCGACGTTTCGGATGCTTTGCAGCAGCCGTGGTCACGGGGAGACCACGGCTGCTGCAAAGCATCCGATAGCGCGTTTTAAACCGTTAAAGTGTTTTATTTAAAGGTGAAATATCTCAAATACCCAACAATACCCCATATGTAAACCTGAACTGGATGTCGTGTCGACCTATATTCGATATTTTAAAGTAAAATATTAATAGATAATTAAATCCAAATGACCAATAGAATGCCATCAGCAAACAAACGACGCCCGCGCACCATTTTACGTTACATAACGATTTCCCATTCACTTCTAGTACATGTATTGACACCTCCGCGGAGGTCCAGTGCAAAGTTCAATATTTACCCGTCAAACATAAAGGATGGAGGCGGTGGTGGGCTAGATGCCGGTCGAATGTTAATTTTCACTATGAAGCCATTTGTGGGACGTGCGCCGGCGCATTTATGAGCGCTACAATTCTTGAAAGCGTGAGCGAGTCGCCTATGATGCACTATCATTTCGAGGAATGTGTGTGTACATATATATAAAGAAATTGCTTAAAGACTATCTTGCGAACTAGTATAAAAAAATAATAATTTTGTATATGCATGTGTGCATGTCTATTTTGACGGTCTTGTTGGTCTAGTTCTAGCAATGTATGGCTAATCAGCGGGCCGTATTTCTAACTTTTCAATTTATCATTTTTCTGAAACATGTTGAACTTTGCCTGGAAATCTAAATTCCGTCCGGGTCACAAAATCCTATTATATTAAAAAAAAACTATAGGTTGAAAACTATCTATAGTCGATATTTTTATCCTTTAGTCTACACAACTTTGCATTGTTTTTTGTAGGAGAAGCCTATCGACTAGGTTCTTATTCTAGGAGATCGGTAAAAGACTAAAATCCGCTATCCATTTATCACTAGACTTATATCGCAAGTAGATCCTAGTGATAGGGAGACACATATATTCTGTCATAGCAACGAACACTATAATTTTATATATATATATATAACAACCACCAATTGATATGATGTTTTCTCGGAACCCTTGGGCCGATCTTCGGCTCGATTTTCTCACGCAAGTCAAATAATGTTTTTTTGGGGACGCCAAAACTTAATTCGCAGTCTTCTATATTAAACCGTTTTATATACAACTAGCTCTGCCGACGACTTCGTCCGCGTAAAATAGTTATTTTAGGCATCAAAATTGTTCTTGCAAACCTCCTCATCTTTGTAAACTTCAGATGCTAAAAGTAAACCAGGACGACGGTCGCGGTGGTGGACTTTTTTTTGAATATTTAAACAATAATAATTTTTTCATACATATTATGTGGGTATCTTGAACCGTTTTCGAAGCGCACGCAAGGGATTCGTCGCGTGCGCTGCGAAAACGGTTATAGATGAATAATTCTTCCCGTTTGTCCTCACTTTCCACTGTTTCTTAGTTCATATTAGTCGTTCCGTGATGTTTTGTAGCCTAAGCCCTTCCTCGATAAATGCTCTATCTAATCAACACAAAATAATTTTTCAGTACGACCCAATAGTTCCTGAGATTAGCGCGAACGAATAATCTGAATACTGTCTGTAGTTTACGCGAGTAGTACACATTTAAACACTAACGATTTAAAACGCGATATACTAGATTGACAGAGTCTCCCCGTGACCACGGCTGCTGCAAAGCATCCGAAACGTCGGGCCGAAGTTAAAAATCATTTTCAAATAAGTTTTACTAATATATCGCGTTTTAAACCGTTAAAGTGTTTTATTTAAATGTGTACTACTCGCGTAAACTATAGACAGTATGCGATATATATTAGGTAAACTTATTTGAAAATGATTTTTAACTTCGGCCCGACGTTTCGCAGCAGGCGTCGTCACGTACGTGGTACGTCGGGCCGTAGTTAAAATGGTTTGCAAATAAGTTTAACCAATATATATCGCGTTTAAATCGTGTTTTATTTACAAACAAGCTCCTCAGCTTTATAAAATTAGTATAGATAGGTAAGGAACCTTTCGAGCGCGATTCCGCCTCGCACTTGACCGTTTCGATTTAAGCACTGTTAACAATCTTTCTGAAACATGCGTACGTCAGTGCATTCACGCGTGAGGATGTAATTTGCATATTTAAATTTTTTGTTCGGCTGTCATTGTCCATTATAAGTATCTCTGCGCGTCTGCTCCGCAATACGTGGGAATTATCCTAATTCAAGGCCGCATGCAATCTTTTTGCCGGCTCTTGATCCGCCCTGCTGCATGGCAACTGCTCATAAATATGCTTAACTAGCTGTCGCCCGCGGCGTTGCCCACGTTATTAGATTTCGTCGGGCGTTGGTCCAATGGTAGCTACCCATACTATATTAGGTAAGTAGTTAGTAGTAGTTAGATTCACACTAGGTCCTAGGTTTTCATCGATTTATATTTCGCTCAACCATATTTAAATCTGGATATAAAATGGGCGGTAATAATATCGAAATTCCCTCCGAGTCAACCACAATCCACAGATGGAATCTACTTTAACGGTATGCAGACATGATGCAGAGATGGATATTATAGGATGGTTATTACAAATTAATTTTTTGTTTAACCAGTAAAACAAATAAAAATTAATTATTTAAATAAAACACTTAAACGGTTTAAAACGCGATATATTAGTTAAACTTATTTCGAAATGATTTTTAACTTCTAATTAATCGCGTTTTAAACCGTTTAAGTGTTTTATTTAAATGTGTACTACTCGCGTAAACTATAGACAGTATTTAAAAACTAATTAGTTTTTGTAATACTCAATTTATGAATACATTATTATTAGAGTCTTTATGACTCGAGTAGCGGATAAAAAACCGTCATAACGGTTTAAAAATATATTTTTTAAAAGTTGTATATTGTCTTTGGTGTACAAAAAACAATAAAATTGACGACGTGTAATAAGTGCATTACATACAAAGCATGACGTAGTTGATTTTCCACGAAGCGCGGTCGAGTTTTCCTTTTGTGTTGGAAACAAAAGTTTTAAATAAAAGCCGATTATAATGTGTGCAAGAGTATTATGTGTTGACTTTTATTACAATAAACGTGAGGTAATACTATTTGTATAAAGACCTACTTATTGTCAAGTCAAAAACAAACAAACGAAAACTCGGGACGAGGCTCTGCTGATCGAATAGAGTTATAGAGGACCTGGAAATATTGGGCGTCAAGAACTGGAAACAGCATCATATTGAAACGACTAGAGGATGCTAGGGGGGGCTGTCAAATAATTATGACACATAATGGCCCATTTTCCGTGGTGACCCAGGCTAAAAATGGACTTGGAAGTTAATAACTGTTTACAATTTAATTTTTTTAACAGCGGACAACGTAAAATAAATTATACAACTTATTTTTAACTGTTTCGTTTATTAAAACTTTTAAGTAGTTTGTACCAGTGGCGTAAATAACAGTAAGCAACTTATAAATTTGATCAAATTGAATATGATAAGTCCAAGATAATATAATTTGTGAGAGAGTGAAATATTGTTTAATTCCAACGCAATTATTATTAGTAACGGTTTGTGGGTTCACATTATGAAACCTATTTAGTCCATCAGTCCATGTTAATTATCGAGGCCATTTAATTATAATGATTATTTACTCGTCGAATAATTTGATTGAATTAATTCGCATCTATTTGTCAAGTTATCAGACGCCCATTGTTTCAATCAAAATTGAATTGTTTGTTCTGTACGTGTCATTGACGAATAGCAGTGTCCACTACATATACCTATAGATTTATATAAAATGCATAATTTTCCCCGTTTTTTTCAATTTTTCCCGCTGTTTCTTCGCTCCTATTAGTCGCAACGCTGTTTGTTGGCCTAAAGCCTGCCTCGATAAATGGTCCAACCGACACAAAAAAAAATCAATTGGAACCAGTAGTTTCTGAGATAGGCGCGATTAAACAAACTCTTCAACTTTATATATCAGTATAGATGTGGATATAGAACTATTCGATCAAATTGATGTCACCGCTCGTCAAAGGACCTGCGCTTATCGCACGTGGATCTGTCACTACACGAATGCAGTGGGTTTATTATGCTGTCGTCGTGCTCTGCACGTCCGTCTGTCTATCGACTGCGGTGGCCACTGTATTTTATGTGAATCGCTTCACATCAATTTGCAGTAGCAATTTATTTACACTACTTGTATTTGTTTCACATGATTACTTGAATGCTGTAAAGGTTTTATTAATAATCAACCGTTTCTTGCAAACCTCCATTATAACTGTCACCCACGACGTCGGTCGCGTCCCATCGTTCTTGAAAGTTAATCTTAAAAGATAGACATACAGCGTCACGGACTTTTTTTTAGATCATTTAAAGAGGAATCATTTTTTCATACATCTTTATTGGTTATCTTGAACCGTTTTTGCTGCTTACGCCTCGAAACCCTCTAAGATATGATAATTAAGATTTTCCCCGTTTTTTCCACATTCCCCACTGTATCTTCGCTTCTATTAGTCACATCGCGATGTGTTATAGCCTATAACCTTCCTCCATAAATGCTCTAACCAACACAAAGGATTTTTAAATTCGAACCAGTAGTTTCTGAGATTAGCGCATTCAAACATATAAACAAACAAAGTCTTTATACATTAGTATACATACCCCAGCCATATAAGATGTACGAAAGATGTCGAATTATATTTTAGCTTTGGATATTCACGAATTCACTGTTGACGAAATTGGTCGAATTGATTAGTTGACGGTTGATTTGATCATTGGGTTGACGAAATGTGAAATTCTATTAAGTTTTTGTTTGAAATCATAACTGTAGACGACATGTGTTTGACGTAATAACTATAGTATTTTTACAAGTGAGCAATATAGGTGGTACACTTCTAAAATCTTCTACTTTACGAATAGTAAGTAAGTAAAAGACAATAGTAGATTAAAAAGTCTGAGGTGTTGAAATTATACCATTTTTCAATACTAAATTATTTTTAGTATAGTACGCCGATCCGAAATATAGTACAATACTACGAATTGCAAACAGTTAACGCCTTAATCCACCTCGCGGGGAAATTTCTTGTTGGTCCACGACACACGTCGAATGTCTCACGATGTTTTTCTCCTTCAGCAAGTATCGAAAGCCAGAAAAGCACCTCTAGCTCAACTCAATTGCAACCTTAACACTTTCAACTTAGAATACATTTTTAAGTCATATAAAAATACTGCCTGTAATTTACACATTTAAATAAAAAAAAATACGGTAAAATGCGATAAATTTTGGTTAAACTTGACGAGGCCAAAAGGGAGTCTACCCGTGACCACAACTGCCGCAAAGCATTCGAAACGTCGGGTGGTAGTAAATATCATTTTCAAACAAGTTGATATCGCGTTTGAAACCGTTAAAGTTTATTTAATAACGTAGATGAAGTTTGAGTTGCTATTCATAGTTATTTAAATCGTACGTAACTATATCATTTATACGTTAATATATTTGCATTTTAAATGTTGAGTTCGTGGTCGGGCCTTTAAATTGGTGGACAGGCTTTTAGGAAACGGGGCGCCATCGGGAACAGTCCGTCGAAATCGATCTTTCCACGCACCCGTCGCGCATAATGAATCTGCCATTTCCGGCCGATTCGCAGAACAATATCTTTACACTATTATAAATCAATAGGACTCGCGTGTCTGTACGTTTAAAAAAAAGCAATAATTGAATGTGGACGATATAATATCGTACGTACGTAATACGCAAAATACATAATATATACGTATGTAATCAGTGATATTAAGCAGTAACGCGTTACGGCGCCAGTTATTTACACAAGCTTTATTTTATACGTTTATTAAAAATTGTGTGTTAACATTAGGAACCCAAAAATGAAGTGTTACCTATATTAAAGGCTAAAGGCTTCGTTACGTTATGCGTTACAGTCCCAGTTAAGATTATTATTTACCCATTGAATGGTAAAAGCTTCGTTACGTTACGCGTTACAGCACCAGTTAAGATTTACACAAGCTTTGTTTTACTAATTCTATCTTTTCGGTGTTTATTTTGTTTAACGTATGAAGTCACTTCGCGTACCGTCGCATGCGCAGCTAGCAGACAATATTTTGCATAATCGATGAGCCGTGTACCGGCTTAACATTCGTCGCGCGACCCTGTCGAATAATAAATTCTTGTGCACTTGCAATTTCATGTAATGCTGAGAAACTGCGATTGGACGCCGAATGTTAAGCGGACATTCCTCAAAAAGTATGAGTTAATGTCCTCGCTTAGCGACAATTTGTATGCGAAGATGTCACTGACGCATCTATACTAATATTATGAAGCTGAAGAGTTTGAACGCGCTAAACTCAGGGACTCCTGGTTGGTGTTGGTTGGAATTGTTTATCTTTGAGGCTTTCCGTTGTAATGTGTAATTTTTTACAAATATAATTATAAAAAAACTTATTATTTATTATTTACAATTATTTGTTTGAAATTTATTAACATAATAATATTAATCTTGCAAACAACAAAACACGGGACTAAACATAATCTCTAGACTTGTGGGGAGTTACCTACCGATAGTTTTTTCATGACAATTTGACAACTTGTCCTCATGTAGTTTCATCTAGTCCGCATAATACTACGAAACCCTGTTTTTGTGCTTCAAGTGTCATTGACTTGTAACTTAATATTTTAATGTCTAATGATATACGCTATCGGGTAGCAGAATTAAAAGCTTCGTCGCCCAAATATAGTTATCGCGCAGGAATGGTTCCTGTTTCCGATTTACCTGATTTAAATACAAAGACCCGGTTGCTATGCCGGTTACTGGCAACCGGCGCACCGCTATTCGCCTGAATGACCTGCGTGCATCGAGATATGCATATTAATTAACTTCCATTGTCTACCTGCTATGATGTCAATGAATGCGAAATTACTAATAACTAATATGTAAAACTGAAGAGTGTGTCTATATGAACTCGCTAATCTTAGGAACTAGTGGTTCGAATTGAGAAATTATTTTTCTGTTGGTTAGAGCATTTATCGAGAATGGTTAATAGGCTATAAAACATAGCATTATGGATAATAGGAGCAAGGAAACAGCGGGAAATGTGTTTTACACACTACACACTAAACACTGTCTATAGTTTACGCGAGTAGAGATTTAAATATTACATTACACATTTTCAAATAATTAGCTAAAATTATTTGAAAATGATTTTTAACTTCGGCCCGACGTTTTGGATGCTTTGCAGCAGCCGTGGTTACGGGGAGACGGTGCACTAATATATCGCGTTTTAAACCGTTAAAGTGTTTTATTTAAACGCTACACACTTTTTATATCTATTTCTATGGGAGTCATACTTATTTATTTTATAAGGACGATAATATTTGTAAAACAAGCGTTCTCTAGATAGCTATCTCGTACCACATTAACGGCGGCAGCGGAGATGTGAAAGATGGCGTTAGCTCCGTGTTCCCATGCTTGGCTGAGCGTCGGCATTCTTTGCCCATACGCAGCCGCGCGGGCACCTGTCTTTTCCGGGACGTGTCATTATGTGACTCCGTACATTCCCCGGACAACGCTCCCGCAATTGCGAAATGCCTCTTCCTCTTCAGTTTTTCCCCGGTTACAGGTTTTGCAGAACATATGTTAAAGACTGTCTGTAGTTTACGCGAGTAGTACATATTTAAATAAAACTCGTGGTCGCGGGACGCTAAAGATGCTAGTTCCATTTGTTCCGTCGAAGTTGGTATTATGCGAAACTGGGCGGGTCCTTGCAGAATTGACTAACGGTGTCCTCGCGATTTCCGGTATGCTGTTTATTTGAATTCAGAGTTTTTAATATGGGATCCGCGGTGGTTGATAATTTGAGGCCGACCTACCTATTGAAATTTCTGTGTTTCTTAATTTCGATTGCACATGTTAATTCACAGTTGATACGTCTAATTTTTATTGCCGTTTTCCTGGCACTAGTGTGCACTGGCCAAATTCTGCGAACACAATATTTCTGTACACATTACGCAAGCTATGACACATTTGTTTCCATGCGTGTATGTCATTCAAAGCGTCATCAAATTATTTCGTTATGCACCTAACTTAACTCTTCAATATGTCTCTACGTATACATAAAACATTGTTAACGGCTTAAAACGCGAAGTATATATTTCCGACGTTTCGAAAGCTGCAGTAGTGATCACGGAGGGGGAACGTCAGGCCGTATTTAGAATCAATTACAAAACATTTAAGCAATATCTTTCGCGTTTCAAACCGTTATTTAAATTCGTACTATTTTTGTAAAACACAGATAGTGCTTAAAATGAAAAGCCGTTTAGTTAAATTGTTGCAAATAATGACCAACTTTTCTGAGGTTTGACTCCGACCTCAAATGATTTGCTATAGATATATATAACAGGTGGCAGAAATGTCGCAATTTCGTCCGAAACAAGAATCACATTTAACAGATGGAAATAGTTTAATATTAGTATTGAAAATCCGAATTTTGATTTTAGAAATTAATTTTATTAGTATATCTATCTGAAGAATAAACCAATAGGGAACATGATTTATCTGTATCTACTGTCCACCCTTGCAAAAGGAAGATAATTCGTCGATAAGTCTATAGGTACATAAATCTACTCGTACATCGGTTACTTGTTCATCTGTATCCCGATCAAGTTTTTGCTTCGGAGCGTGTACTCGGTTCGCGTTAACATTTCCACCGTCCTCGGTGCGCATCCCTCGGCCGAAGTAACTGTAAGAGATTACTCAACGCCAAGTACTCGGGTAAAGTTCTTGTTGATACACTGGGCGTATTTCTGCAGATCCGTAAGGCTTCTGTCTCCTATACACGCGAGTATGTGCTATAATAGTGATCGGTACTAGAACGGTAGTCAAGAATTATGTGATGATTCTATTTAGAGACGCGGTGCAATTAATTCAAATTTTATTGCTTAATATATATTATCCTCACCAAAGTACATACAGAAATTATACAATGATATAAGTATATAAACAACTAAGCAAAGTTTTTGTGTTGTTGCACAACAGATTTGTTGCATCGTCAATTTCCAATGATGGCCTGGCGTGAATGACATTTACCGCCTGAAATTATGCGTTTAAACTTAATAAGAGTGAAACACACCTATATAAAACAAAAAATAAATAAATGTTTCACTTACACGTCGCCAAGTGTGATCCCCATACTCCGGAAGAAGATATTACTTTTATATTTAAATTTAAACGAATTTCATTAAAAAATTGATTAATTTCAGACGTAGATTGTTATTAGCACATTTAACGTGTCTGAATAAAAAATATGAATATTATTACGTTTTCTTAGATGTTATAAGGTAAACTTTCATCAAGTAAAACCATGCTTGCTGTCCTCTATCATAAAAACATATTTATTATAAAGCGTAGTGCCTACACCGCCTGAGGCTCCCATACAACGTGTGAAAGAGACAACAACGCTACACTTGTCTTATGGCCCCTCCACACTCTCCACGAGGCGACAAGAGCGAACGCGAGTGCTAGAGTGTGGACGGTGAGCTTGTGTCCCCTCGCCTCGCTAGCGCTCCGCTTTCTGTCGGTCTTTCGACCGCGAGTCAAAAGACGCGAGAGGGCGGGGCGAGAAGTCAACCACACTCTCCCGCTCGCTTACTTATTTGTTGACTGCTGCCGTCCATCTTGCACTAGACGTAACGACTAACTAAATAAAATGGAGAGTGTGGATGACTAGCACTCGTGCAGTCTCCGCTCGCCAAGACTCGTGGCGAGAGCCTCTAGGAGGCGCCTCGCGAGAGTCTGGAGCCGCCATTAGAGTAAACGGCGCATCGGGTAACTTAGCGATCGACAGCTTTTATAGGTGACCACGGCTTTATTAATTGACATAGCTGCATGTAGTTGTGCATACCTTGCCATGTTATGTATAATTGCTCCGCGGCGTTTATTGTAACAGAAGTACTTAGGTGTAGTAGCGGGTACAGTGTAACTAAACTGCCGTTTTGTATACTAATTGTCCTTATGTATGTGTTTATTAATAGCAAGTGATACATATAAAGGTCCTTGGGTCTTTATTACCTTCACTCTAACAGCCTTATTACAAAAAAACTTAAACCTGGTTTAAAGCAGGTTTAAAAGTTAGGCCTCGTTATGTAATAAGTCTTTAAAAACAAGTATACGTATATTTTTTATTATAAAATCGGTCTGCAGAATTAAGCTACATTTATAAGCGTAATATCTTGTATACTAATACATGAGAATCTTAAAAAATAACCTTGAAAAATAACTTTTGAAATGAAAACTTTAATTTTATGTCTTTTTATCTGTATTGCTTGCAATTTAAGTTAATATTGACGTATAGTAATCAAATGCTATGGTAATAATAAAAATTATGTGTTATGTGTATTAAATACATATAACAGGTATATTAAACAGGCGTTTTAAACCGTTAAAGTGATTTTTTAAGTGAACTACTCGCGTAAAGTACAGACAGTATTTATAACAATTCCACTCGTCTCGTTGACTAGTTTCCCCGATGCTATCGCGTTTCCCACAATCTCGTCTATAGTTATAGTGATTATTGTCATCAGTGCGTGATGCCACATGTCATTACCAAGTAATGCGGGGGCTGCGGTCATGCCTTGTGACAGCGCTCGGTTTTAAATAAGGCTGCGGCCTCCTAGCAACGTCGTAAAACGTAACGCTTTTCGCCGAGTCATGCCGCGTTGAAATGTTTAATATTAAATATTATTGGTCGATGTCAAGGAATTTCAAGTACACAAAAATAATAAAAAAATACATATGTCATAGGTTCGAAGCCTGCAAGTCAGTCTTCGCTTGGTCGAGATAGGCACAACATCTCATAATATCATCTACTCGTGATGACGACAAGTTGCAAATAATTTCTAAATTATGACAGCCGCAAAGCTTGAAAATTTAAAAATCAGACAAAGATGATGTTTGATCTATATTATTAGTATAGATATAATATTATACTATCTATACTAATAATATAACAATAATAATAAATAGGACGTGGACGACGTCGTGGCTAACAGGGTTTATAAAGCTGACGAGGTTGTTTTCAATAATAAATATGATGCTCAAAATAGCTACTCCACGCGGACGAAGTCGCGGACGTAGCCAGTAGATCTACAAGTCTTGTACGCGAAGCAAACAGGCGACCGCAGCCTAATTGTGGTTTATAATTGTGGTGCATTCACAGAAACGGCCAACACGTGAATTCCAACAAAGAGCTGTTCCAGTTCCTTGGGGCGGTGTCAATTTGGCCGCCACCAGCCCTAATTGCCTCTTCGTGGAACTCCAGCGCTCCCTTCATTAGTACGCTTTGTGCACTGTACTACACAGACTGGTTTGCGAATTGCATTTATATGGATGTATGAATTTTTCTTGCTTCGCGAAAGCTCGGGGGTTCATTCTCACACATTCGATATACAGTACAACCTCAATATAACAAGTCTGGGGAGAATAAGTAAATATTCGTTATAGAAATTAATTAGCTGACCTGGCAAACGTTTTTGTGCCAAGTATTTCGACGAACTTTAATTCCCTTAAAAACCGGTCCTTGTGAGGTAATCTTAAAAGATAAACACAGTATATGTCGCAGATATTAGTTAGATTATTTAAAGAAGAATAATATTTTTATTATATATTTGTTGGTTGTCTTCAACCGTTTTCGCAACGCACGCAACGATAAATAATATTCCGCTATTCTTTAATTATCCTCTGTTTCTTCGCTCCTAGCGGTCGCAGCCTGATGGTTCACAACCTAAAGCTTTCCTAGAGAAGCAGCCTAACCAACACAAGATAATTTTTCAATTATAACCAGTAGTTCTTGAGAAAAGCGCTTTTTTAATATTCCACAAATCTGGCAACATTTGCGACATCTGTCAACGAAAGGAGACGGAATTTCTCATTACTCAAATATACACGATACATTGAACTTTTCAAATAATTAAGCGAAAACGCTGGCCGTTGATTAGAATTCTTTCTTTTTTAACAATATTAGAAACCCCAAGTATGATATTGAGAGATTACGAAAATTTACAAATTATCTTTATATACATATATAAATCTTCTGTCACGATGTTTGTCCGCTTTGGACTCCTTAACTACTGAACCGATTTTAAATTAAATTGACACACCGTGAGTAGCCTGGTCCTACTTGAGACATAGGACAGTTTAGATCTTGAATAATTATAGTCGCAATTTTATTTTATTGCAAATTATTTGTCTATAAATAATTGACGGTTACAATGGATTGAGCAAGTAACCGACAGATGGCACTACTATGGTAAACCGACAAACGTGTAATATAAGCTACAATTCAATAGATGGCACTGCTATACACAATAACTTCAGCCACTACAACGCGTGGCCGGGTCTGCTAGTTGTTCTATAAAAATAACTTATATCTAGGTAATCCTTTTGGAAATAACTTCACGGCTTTTACATCTGTTGATGGTGGTGTGTGAACCAGAATCCAGATTTCCAGTCGAAGTGCATCATGTTTCAGAAAGAATGTATATTTGAAACATAGAGGACACGATCGGGCCGATTATCGACCGTTGATTATTACCCATGCTGCGCTACCATTAAACCAACGAGATAAATACGATGTACCAAGTTTATTACCAAGTACGAAGTTATGCCATTTGTTCTTTACGAAGCTCTGTTCCAACAGAATCTGTTCACAAAAAATGCTAGCAGACTAGACTGACAGTTAATTCGCAGAAACGAAAGTTACCGCTTGGTTGCCCAAGATTGTCGGGCTTATGTTTAATTAAAACCTTTAATTGCCTTCGATATGATTCGCAATTGTTTTTTGACTTAAAAGCGCTTTTATTAATTTGTTTTTTATAAAAATAATTTAGTACGAAGTCCTTAATCTACGGGGCCTTTATGTTTAATTAAATAATAATAATTTTAATTAAACAACAATGAAACATACTTAATCATTTATTTATATTTATTAAATAGTAGAAACGTACGTAGGTAACCGAAACCAAATTACGGTTATATACATATATAACATTGAAATAATTTCACCTTTTTTGAGGTCGTTTAATTATTTTAAATATCTAATTAAAAAAAATGGTGATATCAGTGAAAATTATATTTGGAATAATATAAAACCTAAAATCGCCGGTGATAACATAACGGCTCCTGCAAAGCATTTGTAACGTCGGGCCGTAGTTAAATGAAATTAAAAATAAGTTAATATGTTCCGCGTTTTAAACCGTTAAGTGTTTTACTTCAATCTACTCGGGTAAAATATAGACAATATTAAGATTTTTGAATTAAACTTTTACTTAGAAGTTAGTGCGCAAATTTTTCCTCTTTCATATGTCTTTTCTGTGTATTATTAATAACTAGCGAACCGCCCGATCGATGCGCGAATGATTTGTGGCCGCAAGTAAGGTGATACGTGGGTCAAAGACCGGTTCGCGTTTCGGATGAGTTCGCCGTTCTGCAGGGTCCAGGGCGAGGCCAAATGACCTCATCTTTGTACCTACTCTATCTAATCTAGCGGTCATGTAATCGCTGTTTACCCTTTACATGCACAAGTCACTCTAAGGATCGATAAAGATTTTTACTAACTATATTACATGCTGTAAGCGGAAAATCTCTTTTCACGTTAGACTCGACGGCGGTAGTGATTTGTGTCTGTCTATGTAGCTACACTATAGAGCTTAAAATATGGAATAGATATAACGAAACGAAACGAAAGTTAAAATTAATTAAAATTTTTAATTTACGATATGATACGATAACAACGGCGCTTTGCAGCATACGAAACGTCGAAGCTGTTGTTAAAATGAGTTTAACTAATATATATATCTGATTTAAAACCGTTAAAGTGTTTTATTTAAATATGTATGACTCGTGTAAACTTCAGACAATACTTATTTTCATTATATAGAAGGGTATTATAGTTGGCGTCTGGTTCTTTGTTCAAGAGAAAAGTTAATATCGTTATAATTGCGTCGAGCCTTGAAGGTCCACATGAGATGTGCTAAGGTACAAAAACACGAAACCCGAGTCTACAAAGGGCACCGCACTCTGAGCTTCGCTTTTAGGGTTCCGTATTAAGAGTCAAGTGTATTTTTTTAAGAACCGCGGTAGCTAGAGAGTTTAAAATTTATAATAGGGGGGCGGGGGGGGGGGGGGGGAGTTGTGTTTATAATGTTTTTACTTGAGGTTTTCCAAACTAGATAGATATAAAGATGTTAACGGAATAAATTCTCTTATTTTTTTATTAAACCCTACGAGTCCGATCGCACTTGGCCATTGTTATTGCTTCTCTTTTAATTTGGCGTTTTCACGTTTCACCTTGTTACAGTAACATTTCCTTTGGTAAAACCGTGTGCGTGCATTGATACGTCTCGATGGGTTTTCTCTGAATGTCTGGCTTGTACGGAATAATACGTCTTCGACCGGTATTTCTGCATTTGAAATGATAATTGTTCTTATTTTTCATACTTCCAAGAATATTCAATATGTAATTGTTATAGTGGGTGCAACATAATTGTTTATGTAAAGGTTTTTTAAAGTATCATCCCTACGTAACGCGACATATATTAGTAAACCTATTTTAACTACGGCCCGACGTTTCAGATGCTTTGCAACAGACGTGGTCACGAAACGCTAGGCTGTAGTTAAAATAGATTAAAAATCAGTTTAACTAAAATGTAACACGTTATAAACCATTATGGTTTTTTAATGTGTACCTACTACTCGCGTGATCTACAGACTTTTAAACTGTTTAAAACGCGAAATAAACCCGCGGCGAATGCTTCTGTAAAGCGTCCAAAACTACAGATATTTTACGAATAAATTTACTAATATATCGCGTTTTAAACCGTCAAAAGTTTTATAAGATTGTTTAGGAGTAAGGTTGTATATATTTTTAAAGTAATTGCTGTAAACCTATAATGTCGAAAGCAATAAAAAGTTCTGGAAGTTTTCATTTCATTTACGAGAAATTATTAAAAACTTGTGCGCGTTTGTGATTTCGACTTTTCCATCTCTTGGGAAATTAAAAAGTTTAATAAAATCCTCGTATAAATTCTTTGCTAGTGTTTTTCACCTAAAGTTCTCGTCCAATTATAAAGCTCGAATGTTACAAAAGTATGCAATGCTATAACAATAACATCGCCGTCAGCTGAAAACGAACACCTTGAAAATGTAAATCTTGTAAAGCGTCTTAAAATTCCGCACAGCGTATTCAGCGGGTCGAATTCGACGATTCCGAGAAACTATCAGCCATCGGCCTTGCGGTGAAACATCGTTCAGATGTTTGTTTTACTTACAAACGGTTCAAAAACGGCGCCCGCGCAGCGTCTCGCAAGAATCGATGTATGCAAAAGATCCGTTCCGTGAACGATTTACAGCTGGTTACGCCGAATTATTGGAACGTAAATATTTAGATTCTTGGATTCGCTGAAAATTAAAGGCGCAGGTGGCTGAAGCCTCCGAAAGTCACGGTTTTCGAGTTAGCGAGAGTTAAATAACGTGAATGTGGGGGCGACTCTCAACTTCGCGATACAATGCTCGTCGGCGTATCGCAAGTTATTTACTAGGTATGTCCGCGACTTCGCCCGCGTGGGTTTTTATTTTATTTATATGAATTTTACCTGTTACCCACGACGTCGTACAAACGATAGACATATACTGTCGCGGATATTTTTTTAGATCATTCAAAGAGAGAAAAACAATCGTTTATACGTGTTTTTTTTTTTTGGTTTCTTGAACCGTTTTTGGTATACACGCAATGGAAATTCTCGAAAATGAATAATCTAGTTCTAGTATTCCGGTTCCTTCCACTGTTTTCACTGTGTCTTCGTATTGATCACAGCGTGGTGTATATATACACAGCTATATAGCCAAAAGTCTCAATAAATGATCTGTTCAACATAAAGATAATTTTAACAATCTAACGAGTAGTTCCCGAGATTAGGGCGTTTAAACAAACAAACATCATTTCAGCTGTATAATTCGATTCAGCCGTTCAGTGTCCACTGCTGGACATAGGCCTCCCCCATAGGCTTCCAGTAGGCTTCCAGTACGACCGGTCGTTCGCTAGTTGAATCCAGCGTTTCCTTGACCAGGTCGTCAGAAATGGTAGCCAGATCTCTGCCGGTGATTCTTAGCACCCCCTGCCCCGCAGTTACCATGGCCGCTACCGTAGCCAGGACTAACGCGGCTGCTGGGGACTGGGGGCCTGGTGCTGGTCATACTTTCCATTTTTGGGGGGTATATGCCAATACTCGCCACGCTTGGCAGACGGGTTGGCGAGCGCAGTTGGATGGCTGAACCGCGAATGAACGCTGCTGCCCGTTCATCGGTTTCTATCCCTTAGTCGCCTCTTACGACACCCACGGGAGGATATGGGGGGGGGTACTATTCTTAATCCGGCACCACACGGAGAGCTGTATAATTAGTATAGATTTATTTGTGTTATTACCCAGGGTATGTAACACCTACGTGATGCGCGCATATTCTTCTTGGATTTTAATTTGGGTGTGTTTTTAGATTTGTAGACAGCTAGAGATAAATTCCATGTAAATCTAGTAGCCATCAGATGACTTATGTGTCTTTGGAGAAAAAGGATCAAAATTAATAATTTTATCTGTATGTATGTTTAAACGTTGTTAAAAATCGATCGAACGATTATAAAACGTAAATATAGTTTGTTGAGTTTTTTTTAATTTGTGTCCGATTCTCGGTTTAGATTTTCGTAGCCTCGAGAATAGCCCCCCTCTTCGTGGAATAAATGTCATCGACAGATGTTGATAATACCTACACGGAGCCAAAGTGGCTCTTTTCTACGCCGCTCTTCCCGCTAGAATGACTATTAGTAATTACGGCGAAACGTTTCCTGTAATAGGCGTGTGGAATTGATCGTAGCAAATAACAATCCTAATAAAACGTGTGTTTTTTGTCCGGCCGATGTGCTTGCGGACAAATAGTTGTTTACCAAAAAGTATTTATTGTTCCCGGTTCACAGTGTGGGGCGTGGGGCAGATAGGTTTGGGAATTTATTTACTGGCAATAAGGCTCGAATCGAAAGTATTTGTTTGTACACACTTTAGTGTTTGTAGGTTAGAAGTTGTACATGTACTTTCAAATGAAATTGAATTATTGTTTGTTATACAATAAATACTATTTACTTAAATACTGTCTATAGTTTACGCGAGTAGTACACATTTAAAGAAAACACTTCAACGGTTTAAAACGCGATATAAACGTCGGGCCGAAGTTAAAAATCATTTTCAAATAATTTTAACTAATATATCGCGTTTTAAACCGTTAAATTGTACTATTTATTTCCCAAACAAAGAAACTGGTGCGACACCTCCCCATTCCCATGTTTTAATTGTAGTTTCAAAATGTCAATTTTAATTATTATATTTATAACTTAAAATTGAAACAAAACTATTTTCACATATCATTCTACACAATGGCTTTATTAAAATGGAAAATTTTATATTAAAAATAATCAATTACCCGGTCGGGACTTGAACCGGCATCTGCCGCGAAACATACCTACTGTTGCTCCAAACAATCGAGCTACCGTATCATTAATTTTTTACTTTTGCCTTCCTTTAACGTAATTTTATAAGTATATAATGTAATTTGTTTTAGGTTCAAAGACGGCGTGGCATATCCATGGTCGGCCGGGGTATCTAATCTGATATTATACCCAGAGGCAGCCAACCAGACCCTGTACACCAGGCGAGCGGCTCGCTCCGACTCGGGAAACTACACCTGCCGCCTCAGCAACGAAACACACAGCGAAACGCACACAGTCCGTCTCGATATTTTAGGTAAGTAGTAAGTACACATTTAAATAAAACATATTAACGGCTTCAAACGCGATATATATTAGTTTAACCTGTTCGAAAATGATTTTTAACTACGGCCCGACGTTTCGGATGCTTTACATCGCGTTTTAAACCATTGAACTGTTTTATTTAAGTTATTAATTTTTTAAAAGTACTGATTAATTCTGATGACTGCGTACTCAATCATGGCGGTCGAATTATCAATTTATTTCGACGATTTAAACTTGTAACTCCGTTCGGAAAATCATTGTTGGGGTTGGTCACGACCCTCAAGATTGAGGAATACGACTCAAGGAGGAGTAAACTTGTAACTCAAAGTCCCTAATTAATGTTTTATGCTTATTAAAAATCATCGCGAAAACAAAATGAATTTATTTTGAACAAGTTGTGTTCATCAATAAGTTGTAAGTCAATGGCGGTTTCTTTAGCAATGTATCAATCAACTGGCCGTGGGTTCGATCGCCACGGGGTCCAACCTTTTTGTAATCAATAAACAATGTTTCTGAAACATGCTCTTTGCTCGGGTTTCGGCTACCGTCAGTGGATTTTCGAAAATCCAAAGACAAATAAAAGTAGATTGAAAGTTTTACCATTTTATTTAAATGGAGTATTTTACCTAACTGTCAAGTGCTGATCCTCCTTCCTATTAAAAATATCATGTAGTAGTTCTCTTTCTTCATCAATGTATATTTCGCTGAACCATGTTTGTTAAATCTGTTTATAAAATCGGCGGTAGTTATATCGAAATTCCGTCCGAGTCAACCACAATCCACAGATGGATAAGCTATGGAGTGGATGTAAATTTCTACTAATAATAACATTACTATTGGAGCATTTTTTAGATAATTCATTCATAATTTTTGATACTTTGATGTTTTTTGGTTTCTGCAACGGTTAAAGCAGCGAACGCAACGGAAGCCCACGGTGGTGAATAATTTCCCCCCTTTTCCATATTTTGCACTTCGGGCCTATTGGTCGCCGCATGTTGTTACATAATCTAAAATCTAAAGCCATCCTCGATAAAGGATTTAACACATAAATACTTTTATAATTCGAACTAGTTGTTCCTGAGATGAGCGCGTTCAAACAAACAAACTTTTCAACTTTATATTGGTATAGATTGGCACTATTCTCCCAAATTATAATTTTTTTGTATAGCTAGACAACTACAAGAGATAATTAGTATTTTTTAAACAGACAGTCTATTTTCACTTTGTGAGTGTACGGTCGTGGTCGCATCGCAGTTTATCTAAGAGAGAGATAATTTCTCTACAGTGCAGCGCATTAGGGGAATTGGCTTTAGAGTTAAATAAAATGTAATAAAATGTTAGCGAGACTTAAGTTTTATGTTATTTATTTTAATAAGTATCTTTACTCCTTTATTAGCTGTGTCAGCGACTTTGTCCGCGTAGAATATTTATTTTGGGTTTCCAAATTTGTTATTGCAAACCTCCTCTTCACCTAAATCTTCATAAATTAAGCTGTTACCCACATCCGCATCTTACAACATATACCGTCCCGGACATTTTTAGATGACTTAAAGAGGATCAATGTTTTTTTTTTACATTTCTCGCTGTTTCTCCGCTTCTATAAGGTACAGCGCGATCTTTTATAGCCTTTCCCTCGAATAATGTTTTAACCAACACTAAAATAATCTTTTAATTCGAACCAGTAGTTATGGAGCTTAGCGCGTTCAAAACAAACAAACTCTACAGCTCTATATATCAGTATAGATAGCATTGTAATATTGAATTGACGGGTGACACAAAAAAGACAAAGGCTTAATGTTATTATATTTTCAATCTTCAATTATTCGTAGTTTTCTTTCGAATGCGTTTTAAGGCGTAATGAAATAAAGATGCTAGTAGGCGACATAATGTCAGGGGTCGCGAATTTAGCGTAACAACTTATTTTCTGTACTGGGTATGTGATTAGGTATTGTCTGTGGTCTATGTGAGTAGCACACATTTAAATGAAACACTTTGAACTGTTTCAAACGCGTTTTTAACTACCCGACGTTTCAAATGATTTCGGTGAGAACTGGATACCGGATGTTACTTTCATTTGTCTTATTACAATACATTTTTCATTTCAACAAAATTTACTACAGACAATACCGTTTTTAAAAATAGCAAAACATCAATCGCAGATTTTAATCGTGCGAAGCGGTCCGCGGTGTTATGACGACTGACGTAAAGAGCGAACGGACATTTCGTGGAAAACGTGCATTTTACAACTGACTTTTCAATTCACAGAAAAGCCGACGGATGCGCCAAAAACAATGTTCATCTCCAAGGATCAGTGGGTGGAGGAAGGCAGTGAGCTTCGGCTGTTTTGCGAAGCGCTCATCGGTAAGACGATATCTTTAATTATCCACTCAATAAGGCACTACCCACTAGCCGTTTTGTAGCGGTACGGTTGCAACTGTCACATAAAACACGTCAGGTCTTGTGTCGTCACTGACAGTCACCCACAACCTAGCGGGGCATAGTAACAGTCGACAGCCGTGTTGCAAAGCACCTTTTCATACCTATTTTGGCCGCGGTTATTCGGCTAGTGTGTATGGGCCCTTAGAAACCGGAGGCGGATAGAACTAGTTGAATTTTTCACCCTTATAATCATTTATGTGTAACGCCTCGTTAACTGATATAGAAAACTTTGTTTTAATAATACTAAATGCTTTAGTTAAACTTAATATTGCATAACTTTCAAGTTGACCAGTGCTATAAGAGCTGGTTCGTTGATCTAGTATCAATATATGGGTAGTAAAAACGTCTTGGTTTCAAACCCCGACGGGTGCTTTATATCCATGTGACCACTGTTTAACACATTCCTGAAATCAATTACGCTGCCCAGGCGCAAAAAAAGTTAATTCGTGTTTCAGTTCCAATTCGATTTATACATGTTAAAGCAAAATAGGTCGACAACACACCTTAATTATATCTTATTGGGTAAACTTGCTTGTCCTCCTAAAACTGAAACTGAAACTCCTAAACAGAAAACCATCATAAAAATTATTGTAACGTCAAACTATTTGTATTAACAAATGATCATGTTATACCATTAATTTACGTAACACTCCGGAGTAGGACGTAAGAATTAAAAGGCGTCATTTATTAAATAAGCAATTGAAGCCGTCAGAAATGTTTCAAATGTTCTTTGCATTCGCTAGTACCGGTATTAACCCTAATTACAAATTTGTATAAATATTTTAAAGGATATATTTTGTCTCTCATGCAAAATATTATTTAGAATCTAAAAGATTATGACGAAACATGGAATGGCGAAATGTTCGTTTATAACGTAAGAATGTAGGGAAATGTTTACTTACGTTTTAAAGCATAGCAAATACAAAATTCTGAGTAATTCAGATTTTTATGGCGCCCTGAAGATAAAGCACGCTCTGTATCGCTCTTAATACGAATATAATTCTGTTCGTTTATAAAATGTTCCACTGACAGACACACAGCACTAATTGTTTATAGAGGTTGGACCCACCACACTGCTTCAGTTCAGGTTGGTGTAACAACTTGCACTGAATAGGCACAGGGGTGGTACCCACTTGGTACTAGAATAATTCTTAAAATGATACTGTCTATAGTTAACGCGAGTAGTACACATTTAAATAAAACACTTAAACGGTTTAAAACGCGATATATTAGTTAAACTTAGTTAAAAATCATTTTCAAATAAGTATAACTAATATATCGCGTTTTAAACCGTTTAAGGTTTTATTTAAATCTTAAAATGATTTCAAATATACGCCTGCCTTAGTCCGCGTAGAATAGTTAATTTGAGTGTCAAAATTTGTTTATGCAAAATTCCTCATATTTATACATTATAGTTGTTACCGACATCGTGCGCTGGGTCCCGTCGTTCTAGCAAGTTAATGTTATGGCGGCTATACACGTTAGCCAACATTTTGGCGAATGTATTAGCCAATACGTGTTGGCCATTGTGTAGAACGGGGATTTGGGTATCAAATAGATCACCGACCGCCGCCATTAAAAGATATATATACTGGCGCGGACATTTTTCAATTAGAACCATTAGCTTCTGAGCTAGTTCGTTTAAACAAACAAACAAACCCTTCAGCTTTATAATATTATTATAGATAATATTACGAATAAGTAACAACATAAAAATGTCGCACTTAGCAATATTATATTTTAATAAAAACTGTTAAACATTAATAACAACAATATACACACAAGAGCTAAAGAATTAAAAAAACATCTTACATAAACATCGCATACAATATTATAAAAAAGAAATGAAATAAAATACTTAGAAATTGAATTATTACCAACTTTTAACTCAAAAGTTAAAAGGACACAAGAAACAAAATATTTTGACATTTATATTCACAAAGAATGCTTGAGTTCAAATGAAAATATGAAAGTAGCTCTTTCATATTTTCATTTGAACTCAAGTTGCACGGAACTCTGACGATGCCGGTTCGAGTCCTACCCGAGTCGAACAATTTTTCGATTTGTAATATAAAATCAGTTTGGTTAATTATGGTCCACCTTATTCCTGGACCCAGCTCAGGGGGCGGTCATGACCTGATAACCAACACCCGAGAATCCGGCGGTAGGTACACCAAATTTTTGCAATCATGATCCATGCATTTATGAAGGGATTATTATTTTGTAGGTCGTTCATACTTGGCTGATGCTCGCAGTGATCTTCGATGGTGGAAGGTGTGGCCGAATGGAACCGAAGGTGACCTGCTCCCGTCGCAGTATGAAGTTAAAACAGTCAGGTAATATCTTTACTGCGAAGTTAAATAGTTACTTTGTTGGCAATAGAGCAATAACCTAAAAATGTCTATTGTTTTTTTTGGTAATTTGCTTGACCACCTTCGTGGTGAGATATTCGAGTTCCGTATAATTTCGGCCAAGTAGGACACAGTGATCAACCTGATGTGTCACAGGGACATATAATTGTGCTTAACAATTTTGAACTCTATAATATTAAACTACTTGCCTGTAAACAGATAAAACAGACTTGCATTTGCGTCTTCTCCCTGCCCTATTCAGGGGAAACAGTACATAAAGATGTGAAGACCTTGTGCCAAATGCCAAATTAACAATGACTAAATTTCGTATCGCTTAAAATAACCTATGAATAATTGAGTTTTCACTAAGGTATCTTCTGAAAATAAATCTTGTCATAAATTTAAAAAAAAATGAATCTAAATAAAACGGTTTAAAATACTATATATATTAATTAAACTTATTTTTAAATTATTTTAACTATAGCCCTACGTTTCGGATGCTTTGCAAAAACGACGTTACAGATGGCGCTAGCTTAGCAGTATTTAATATACTTTGACATTAGAGACGCCCCCCATCTTCAGTCCTTCCGTGGCCACGGCTACTACAAAGCATCCGGAACGTCGAGTCGTAGTTAAAATAAGTTAACTAATATATATCGCATTTTAAACTTAGTGTTTTATTTAAATGTGCGCTACTCGCGTTAAATACAGACAGTATTCAAAAATGAATCTGTTTATGAAACTTTACAGAGAGGACGTGGAAGATATTATTGGCTCCTATTTGAGCATCGAACACCTGTCTGCACAGGACTACGGTTCTTATGTGTGCGTGGTGCACAGCAACGAGGTGGTCTCCAGGTCCTACGTCACCGTTCACTATAAGAGTGAGTCTATTTTTACCTGACTTCGGCGAAGAGAGGAATAATTTTGCCAGTTTGATGTATCTAGTACTTCGCTGGTAGTACTCAAAAGTACAGAGCACGGAGCACACTATGTCGTTGTCCTTATATCATCATACTGTGCCCGCGACTTCGTCCGCGTGGATTAGTTTTTTTTTGCAATCTCCTCAGCTTTATAAATTACGCAGTACTGTATAATAATAATTTTCCCCATTTTCTTTTGTTTTTCCACTCTTACTGGTCGCAGCCTGATGTTATATAGCCTAAAGATTTCCTCGATAAATGCTCTAACTGACACAAAAATATTTTTCAAAACAGTCGTTTCTAAGCGCGTACAAACAAACAAACTCTTCAGCTTCTTATTATTATTTATAATATTGGTATCGATATAAGAAAGTCTGCAATTAAAGCGAGTGGTTGGTTTTAACTCAAAATCCATCTTTCCTTGGTTCCGTACCTAGTATACGGACATCGACAAATTAAGTAATTCATAGATACCATTTCTTAAACTTCTATTATATTCAATCATATTTTCATTTAGATGGTGAATGGTCAGACTCAGATGTGTGGTGTGGTGAGTCAGAAGTGCAGTGGCGTGCGATAACGCTAGGTGTAGCCGCTGCTGCGTTGCTGCTCGTATCCGCTTTAGTGCTGCATCGACGTTGCACGCCGAGATTGCTGCTAGCAGCTAGACAGGCACGCGCGCGCGCAGCTGCGGCGCAACATCGCGCTAGAGGTAATAATGATGTTTTCGTAGTTCTGTTCCATTTTCTCAATTTAATTAACACTGTTATTGTAGAGGTAATTTTTTTTTTATTATTAAAAACGTTAGTCGTAATTTCTTTTTATAGTAGAGCTATATGAATAACTAACTGTGCCAGCGACGTCGTCCGCGTAGAATAGTTACTTTGAGCGTCAAATTTTGTTTTTGCAAACCTCCCCATCTTTATATATTATATCTGTTACCCACGACGTCGTTCGCGTCCCGTTGTTCTTGCAAGTTCATCTTAAAAGATAGACATAAACTGTCGCGAACATGTTTGAGATCATTTAAAGAGAAATCATTCTTTCTTACATATTTTTTGGGTAACTTGCACCGTTTTCGCAGCGCACGCAACGGAAAATCACAAAGATGAATAATTTTTCCACATTTCCCATTTTATTTTCAAGTTGATCAATTCCACTATCAATTCGAGCCAATAGTTTCTGAGATAAGCGCGTTCAAACAAACCGACAAACTCTTCAGCTTTATACATTAGTATAGATTAGATGTTGTAAGATGTTAAGTGTGTTGTTTCAATCAAAATATTTAAGTTCAGTTCTCCCTCTTTTGCGTTCTATAAAAGAAAACATTTTATTTTCCCATTTTTTTTAACGTAGTCCATCGATATATTGTTCATTTCCATTTGCCACTTGCAGTACTGGAGAAGGAGTTCGACGTTCTGGTGTGCTGGACGGCGGTGGACGCTGAGCTGGTCCGAGGCGCATTGCTCCCGACCCTCGCCTTCAAGTACAAGTACCGCGTACACACTGCAGCTCTCTCCACGCAACCTGATAACTGTCAGTATATACTTGGCCCAATAAAGCTGTATAGAGCTTTCCCTTTTGGCTCATGTTTATAGAAAGCTTTTTTTTGTATTTCTAAATAATATAAAATATTTAAATAAAACGCGATATATTAGTTAAACTTATTTGAAAATGATTTTTAACTTCGGCCCGACGTTTCGTCGTCTCCCCGTGACCACGGCTGCTGCAAAGCATCCGAAACGTCGGGCCGAAGTTGAAAATCATTTTCAAATAAGTTTAACTAATATATCGCGTTTTAAACCGTTAAAGTGTTTTATTTAAATGTGTACTACTCGCGTAAACTATAGACAGTATTTAATATAAAATAATCAAATATAAACTTAATGTAATTGCCTTTTTGAGGAATCAATACTATTTTATTTAATTAATTATTTATTAGGCAATACGTTTAACCGCCACAGAGGCGAGGCTTCAATATTTAACCAACAAATAAAATAAAGCACCACTTTATTTGCTAATAACATTATTACTAACTAAGCAATCTATATCAAGTTATAAAGAGGTGGATTTGTAGTATTTTTGTGTCATCATTATCAGCCCGTTTGGGTCCACTGCCGGACGCAGGCCTCTCACAAAGCATGCTACTCGGCGCTCTATTTTTGTGTGTATGTTTACAATCATTTCCGATTTAAAATAGACTATGTTATGAATGTTTCTGTTTAAATTACTTATTCAATTAAATCATATGGTTTCCAAGACTGTCCATATTGAATTAGATGTATTGGAAGATTTCAGACTTTTCTTGGTTCGATCATTCCATTCAATAGATATTATTTAAAAAGTCATAGATAAAAGGTAAATATACCGCATCTACAAATCTATAATAAAGCAATAAATATTTGTATTCAGGGTACAACGAGATTGTGTGCGAAGCGGCCCGGTGTCGTTCAGTGGTCGCCGTTGTGTCGCCGGCGCAGTACAGTTCACCGCATCACCTCCTGACTGCGCTGTGTCAGTTACGCGCGTTGCCGCACCCTCCAGTCGTCGTGTTGTTGCAGGTAAAGTGCGCACGAGTTTATTTTTTTATGATAGAGGCCAGACGAGCATGGGTTGGGGGTGGTAGGTGAAATCACCCAGACTTCACCTACCATCAGAGTCGACTTATTTTGGATATTCGGAAATCCAGAGACTGAAACCAAATCGCGATTAAAGATCACAGATTTTTCATATGGATGAGTGGCAGTTAAAACAAATGGTAAATAAGTTAACTTATATATTAGCGTTTTAAACCGTTTAATTGTTAACACGCATCATACATAATGTATTCAACTATATTTCAGGATTTACCGAAGCTAAAGCGCGAGGCGAAAGACGGGGGCGAACGCTTTGTGGAAGTGGTTCGTCGCACTCGTCTCATCCCTTGGCGGCATGTCCACGATCGTTCCTTCTGGACCGCGCTTCGCCTAGCATTACCCCTCCCCCCTACGACTGCGGACACACAGCAACACGTATGTACGAATATAGTTCAATTTATATATTTATAATAGTCTGTGGACTAAGTGGTTCAATTTGTCTATTTTCTGTCAAAAAATAATTGACTTAAATAATATTTGACCGATTCTATAGCTAAATGGTTATAATGGTGTAGCCTTGAATTGCGTAAGCAGTTCAGGTCTTGGGTTCGAACCCCGAAAACAATCGATGGTTTGGTGGACCATCGCGGAGTTTAAAAAAAACTACCTCTGTACCTCATTGGTTAACCTATGGTGCTAAAAACGAGAAGTCCTGGATTCGAAATTAAGGGAAATGATTTTTTCCTTCGGACAGAGTCTGATCAACTTTCCTATAACATCGATCGAACAGACACTGAAATTTTCGACCTTCCGGGGAAAACAAACTGATAATCATAAATGAATTTACAGGATAAAACAAGCCCCGTCGAGGCAGAACAGAGTAAGAATTCGCGGTCGGGAAGTCTCACCGCTCTCGTTTGAGGTCACTCTGCTGTCCCCAAGCTACCAGCAGTGGGGACAAGTGTTAGTGTTTTAGTGTATGACACTAAAAGTGCAAGTGCCGCTTACTACGAAGACTGGATAATTAGTTTCTTATATAATTATCGAAAACCCCCTTTGATAACGTTAAATGCCGCCCAGGAATAACGTCACACGTTAGGGCCCCCAGAATTCGTGACGTCACTTGCAATAGTGCACAAAAGTTTAAGAATAAGAAGTTCTAGACGTTTTGAAGTGATGTCAAAGGAGGACCATTCCAGGAGTACAACTAGCTCTGTGGGGGGGGGGGTGACCTAGTGTGACGTCATTAACGGGCGGCCATCTTAGGACAATATGAAACTTATATACAGTTTTCTAAGATCTCATAGTCTTCATTTTCCTAAGAATTTACCACGAACTTCGCATTTCTCTTTCGCGTGCCAAAGGGAAACATGACAATTATTTAAATTTTCGGTCTTATTCTCTAGTATTTATTTTATTTATCCCTCGTATTATTTCGTCGTTAGACGTTTTAGTTTGCTTCGTTTTCGCTTTTTAGTTTTAATCTTCTCCAAATTGAGTCTGTCCATTTAGTATTAAACTTTAATTTAGCGTTGTTTTCGAGTGTTGTAGGTTTGTTCGTACTGAATACTAGGTGAATCTTTGTTAAATTAAACGCTTGACGGTTTGAAACGCGATATATATTTAATTTTATTAAACTACGAGCAAAAGCAACTAAAACGTAGTTATATATTAGCGTTTTAAACCGTTAGCGTTTGATTTATAGTATCGAGATGAACCAGCTTTTGTGAGAATGGTATAAAGGTCTGTGATAAATTTATAAGTGTTTGCTGGGCTGCTTGAGGACTGATATAATTTTGTAATGTTAGTAATGCTCTAGAACGTACTCTAGAACCTACGTAAGGAATGCGCGTTGTTCAAAGAATAACAGCAGAATTAATGTTAAACATATTTTTTTAATTCTATTATTAAATACTTGTCGTCTACCTTGATAAGTATTTCTTGCATAGCTAACTAACCCTTATGTGCATCTCGGATTATCTTGTAATTTTCATTATAAATATTATGCAGTATTGATGTAAATAATTATAGTTTTGTAAAAGTTGAACAATTCTTGTATTACTCAACATTCCGAAGTGTTTTTAGTTAGTTAATTTCTAATGTGGATAGAATGAACTTATTGATCACTAATTACAGTGTTTAAAATAAATCTGTATTTTATTTTATATCTTTCCCATATAACAACGGCCGATTTCGTAATTGAGTAAATTTTAAATCAAATCAAAATCAATTAACAAAAAAATCTTTTAGTTTCAGTTCAAAAAAGTTCAGTGTCCTATTATTAAAAAATTGTTAAATCGGACTTGAATACGAAGGGAAACCAAGGTATGATAAAATACTTACGATAAAGAGCTATTGAAGTATTTATACTATGTGCGCTGTTGCCGGTAACAATTCAAGTGCGGTTTCATTTCACTCATGAAAGTTGTTGCGAACAGTAAGCTTAGTAACGTAAATTTAACTCAGACAGAATATTCTAATCACCAAATATATTACCAATGTGGTAAACCTAAAATACAAAGTAATCATTTGTTTTTCGCGACATTTTTCGATGCAACAAAAATTGCCACCCGCTCACATCCCTACCCCGACGTAATTTCAAAATAACAGCTTGTCAAACGTCAATGCCAAACGACCATACTCAAGTCACACGTTTGACTTGACGTTTCCGCATATTGCTTACAGGTAATAAACTATCCGGTATTTGGGTAAACTCTATGTTTTGGCATGAACATGACATATTTAATTTTTATTAGATTCAAAATAAGCCAGTATTTTGTGAAGTTTAGAGTTGTATGTATTTTAATGTTGTATGTTGTGTGTTGTTGAGACAATAATGTTTATTAAATATATAGGCTTTTACTTACCTTATACTATTGCACGCGAGCGCAATAAAAAAATATTTTTTTTTTATGTCAGTCTTAAATTACAGGGCGTTGACAGATGGCGATGTCTTATTGTTTGTCAATAATAAGAAACCTCTTTTTACCTCTTATGTATGTTTTAAATACAAGCATTATTATAAATAGCATGTTAGAAATAAACAGATGTTTGAAAACATTAATATTTTTTACACGTTGATTGTTTTACACATTGCACATGAAGGCACTATATAATTTAAAAATCGAAAATAAGCTAATTTAGAGAGCATCAGCACGGAACGCTGGCGATGCCGGTTCAAGTCCTGCCCGAGTCGAATTTTTTTTTTCAATTTATTTTTAAATAAACATATGTCTTAAAAACGCAAGTAAAATTCTTTAAAATTAACATACTTCACAATACACTGTATGTTTTAATTTTCTTATTTAAATGGGTTCCATATTAAGATGTGTAGATATTGTAAATATATTTAATTACAACATTCAACAAACAAGTTCTTAATAAAATAGATTCATTATAATCAGCAGAGATTGTTCATTACAAATAATCGCACATTACAAATTTTAACATTATTCTTATAGAGAAATAAGTGAATTGGTAACTAATACTCTCGTATAAATTTCGAAAAATTAAACTTAAAGTAGAGTCACAGACGAATGAAGACATAAAAGATTCAATTCATCTACTTAAAAATTAAGTACTTAGACGTACTAGCACCCGAAAGACGGCTGGTTTAAAAATTAGTAAAAGTTCGGCTTAGGTAACTTTGAGCTTAGTTGAAAAAGAAATACATTTGTTTAGATGCCATGGGCGTCCCGGGGTTAGGTTACGCTTCCCCCCATTTAGTCTAAACTGGAAAAAGGAAAAGTGCCCTATAATTTTGCCAGCCATTTAAAAGAACTTTAAAAGAATGTCTTTCCCCTTTCTACCCCCAGGCCCGATGCTGAGTACGCCCATGTCATGAGGCAGTATTAAAATATAGCCACTTGTTACGTGAACTCTTTACAAACTATTCTTATAATAGAAATTGTTTACGGACATTTCATAAAATCGTACGGCAGTCTCTAAGATTCTATATAGTACTACTGAATATTTTTCGCTTCTTTACTTCTATAACGTATGTGAAAAGATTGTATTATAGTAGACATTGGACTTACGTTTTTTTAAGCGGGCTTTGTTTGAAATGCCCTTTTATTTTGGTCTCAGTATAGACGCAAAGAAGCAAATATATTCAGAATTTATCACAATTTAATCACAAAGTACCGTAAGTAAAGATTCGATGCAGATACTGAGCTGTTTCTAAACACTCAAATATTAATTATTAAAAACTAAAAAAGTCAGATCTTTTAACTAGATTCACATGTCTAATAATTTCAACCCCTTTTTGTTTTCTAAGAATAATTGCGTTTAAAAAAAACTTTTAACAATTTAAAACGCGAAATATTAGTTAACTTATCTATAAGGTCGCTCCTGACTACTGCTGTAAATGTCGGGCCGCAATTAAAATAAATTAATCATAAGTTACTTTATATATTCGCCTTTCAAACCGTTAAAAGGGGATTTATTTAAATGTGTATACGCGCATGAACTACAGACTATACTTAAGTAATTTCAATTTAAGTACTAGTAGGTTTAAGTAAGTACTAGTCAAATTTTATTGTTTAAACTATGTTTGACGTTTTAAACGTAAAAAAGAGGGCAAATGGACATACATTCTCGGCCTACCCACAATAGACAAAGCTAAGCTTCTATTTCGATTCTGTACAAACTTGAAAACGACTATTTCAAAGAAATATATAACAAGTAAGTAAATAATATATAGATAACTCGTCACGTTTTATGAAATACGGTAAACAACGAAATAAATAGAATTACATACAAACTAGCGTGGCCTCATTCGCGGACTGGGATTTTCGAATTTAAGCCACTTCGACGTAATCTAGGCTGTGGTCTCCTATAACGCTGTAACGCGCGTCTAATGCGCGCGTTACGTCTACCAAGAATCTTTTAAAAGGGTCTTGACGCGGTGTCATGCAGTACGCTTACTATTTACTAGTAACAGTGAACTATGTGTAGAGGGCGTTTGTGCCTCTAGTTATTTCACATTATCGAATCATAAACGATGAAAAGACGAAACGTCCTTCACCCAAGACTTCTGACCAAAAAGTTCTCTTAAGAGCACCTTTACGCTGCGTACTGCGTTACGAGTTATGAGTAGTCAAACATTTTTTGACGGCACGAATTAGACTAAACGTCTTTCGCTCATCGCTAACTAATAGCACATCTTAAAAGCATCTTGACGCGGCGTAATGCGTTAAGCCATACGGGTTACAGTGTTTATGACACCACAGCTTTATAATTACAATTAACTACCTATTTAGTATAGGAACGAGAGTTCAGTCGGTAGCCTCTACTGCTTGAGGATACTTTTTGTTATAGGCCTGCAAAAAAAAAATGGATAAGTAATAAACACAAAAAAAAATACGCTGGTCGTGGATTCGAAGCACGCTTGTATCATATCTCGAAACTTTTAAAGTTTGCTAATTATTATAGGGCATTCCTGCCACTGGCGATAGCATTTTTTTTATTTAAATTCCAAATTCAAATGGTTAAACTTTAAAAAATCATATGAAATAGGTTTGTTTACCTGTAGCGCTACTTTAGCCAATATTTCCGCCATGGATCGTCCCGTTTGATCCACCATGCCACGAAGGTACCCACCAGACTTCTGTAGCAGGATGTGCGGATGATCAAACTCCACCATTTGACCCGCGTCCATAACGAGGACCTGGACGATACACAGATTCGAATATTTATCAAGTTATTTACTATATAAAAAAAGTAATTTAAGCGAGTTTGAAGAATTAAATGGTATATGATAAATGAAATATTAAATTTAATTAATTAATTTCATTATAAGAATGTACAATCGTTGAATCGAAAGGAGAGAAAGAGAAAGAGATCAGCGCCACAAATGGCAGAATTTGGAACTATAAAATTATGGCGTTCCATGACACAGAGTTAAAACGGGATTTATTTAAAAATCTTCTCTAGATCTGAAGGTCCAGGAGTCTTTTTCATGGGGTGGCAAGTCGGGTCGCAGTTAAATGAATTTAATCGCATTTTAACTCTTAAAATAAATATAAATAAAAATTAAAATTGTTTCATTTCAACGCATACTCCGGGATACATGTATACTTTACCTTATCAGAATCCATGACAGTGTGGAGACGGTGAGCAATTGTAAGTACTGTGCAGTCCGCGAACTTATTTCTTATTGTTGTTTGAATTAAGGCGTCCGTTCTGAAAAAAAAATACAGTAAAAGGATTAAATTAAAATGGATCTACTTTACAACTTTAATTTATTGTAAATGGAAAACAATAGTTATTTACACACACTATGATTTTATTTAGATATTATTATTACACTTTCAAACAACACAACTTCTGGAAAAATGTGTCTATCGACACTTTTAGAATCTACTTTTATAATGTACCACATCTTCTATAAGGAAGTGTTGTAAAATCTTAATTTTAAACTTGAAGTAACACGAAAGTTCTGTTAATAACTCTACTTGAATAAAACACTTTTAACAGTTGTAAACACAAGAATGATCAGTCAACTTTTTATCAATTTATTTTAAGTACATTTACGGCCGACGTTTAAAACGATTTGCAGTAGCCGTGACCCCATCCCCCGAGACCACATAAAACTACAATAAATTAACTAATATGTTTCGCGTTTTTTCACTTCCGAACAGTTTTCAAGGGTTTAAGAAATTTGAAATGATTTTTTAGATAGAATAATGACAAACTATTTCTTGCCCAATGTTGGCATAAGTATACTCACTGTGGATCGACGTTGGCGGTAGCTTCGTCCAAAACGAGAAGCCGGTTACGCCGTACTATAGCTCTAGCGAGACATACCAACTGCCTCTGACCGACAGAAAAGTTACCGCCACCTTCTGACATCCGCGAGCTCAGACCAGCCGGCAAATCCATCACAGCTTCTTTCAATTCCACCTGGAAAATAGAGAAAGAGAAGAAATTAGTTCATGGCATGTAGTAAAGACGAATCGGTGCCCATTTTGATTATTATTGCCAGGTGAATAAACCTTTCGTGTTCTGCTCGGCCGAAACTTTTTTCCTTACCTTTGGTTTCTTGCCAGCCATTTAATATCCGATTTGCAAACGATGTCCATAATATTAAAAAAAAATTTTAAAGTATTCAAACAATATTAGACCCATGTCCCGATGTCATGATTATTAGCAGTACCTTGCTATCATTACATCAACGAACCCATGGAACTACTTCGTATATACGTATGTTACAATGCTGGGCTTGTTTTAAGAATTTAATCCAATTCACATTTCTATTGTCAATCTGAAAAATCGTTACAGAGGATTCTCAAGCAGCCTTTTTTTAAACTTACCTCCTCCAAAGCCCTCCACAGAACCTGATCGGGGTATTCATCGAAGGGGTCCAAGTTGTGCCGCATAGTGCCAGAGAACAGCACCGGTTCCTGGGGAATTATGGAGACCTGACTTCGGAGCTCGTGCAAGCCCAGAGACGACGTCTCCCTTCCGTCTATTACTATTTCTCCTTCTATTGTTGCTAGTCTGCAATTGATAAGAGCAGATTAACAATTTGACTTGCTTTAGCTACCAAGTATTCTTGTTTAAAGGTGACCTTAATAATGCCAAAGACAATTTTATATGCTAATCTAACTACTTTTATAAAAGCTTCATCTTTAACGGTTTAAAACGCGATTTACTTTTAATTTGAGAATTAAATTGTTTTTTTTTTGCACGATCGACGTAAATTTGATATACGTTTTTAGAATACAAAACCAAATATGTACAACATGAAGTTAAAAAAAAAGAAATTGCTACTTTTAGTATCAAACACAGTGATATCTTCACTGACCTGAACAAAGCATTAATGAGGGAACTCTTTCCAGCACCCGTTCTACCGACAATGCCCACCTTTTCCCTGGGCAAAATTTCAAGGGTAAGATCTTTGAGTACGGCGGGTTCGTCCTGCGCGTAGTATAAGAACACGTGCTTGAACTCGACCTTTCCGGCGTCCGGCCAAGATGGCGGCGGCTTCTTGCTCGGTTCCGACTCTAAAGGTGGTTCGGGTTCTATACTTGAGTATTCTTCTATCCTGGATGGTATTAAGAAGATAAAGATATATTCGAATAGAAAAAGGATGAAACGAAGATTTATTGTGCTCTAAACTGCTACACTTTTTAATGTGTTCATATTATCGTCTTTTACAAACTGTTACAATTCGAAACGAATAACTCTCACAGCACATATTCGAAGTTAAACTTTATGCAGCACGTAATCGAAAACAAATAAGGAAGTATTTTATTTTTTATTTACATATCCTTTCAGAGATTCTATTGTACAGGTTAACTTAGTATTGCACATCCAAATAATAACAAAAAGCTTTCCTTGTTTATTTATTACATGTAAGAAAATAATAAAAATGACGATGAATGATGAAAGTAGTTACCTCTCAACACTGGTCATCTGATTCTCTAACTCAGTTGACTGTCTCATACCCCACTGGAACATTCCAGTAAGACCCATCGCTTGTGTTATGGCCAAACCCACATTACCACCATATTCCTCTGAAATAATTTGATACGTTATGTTTTTGCTTGCGTAAACGATACCTGTTTTGAGAGAACCTAACAATACCTTGTCCAAACACGAGGAAGCTCATAGTAACCACAGCGATGTAAATGACGCAGACCAAGTCCAACCAGAAGCCGAAAGCACGGGAACTCGCAATAAACATGTACCTTTAAAAGAAACAATTATACATTTCAGGCTCGAAGGACTAAATTTTAAATAAACAATTCTGAATATTTTATACCAAGCTGAACTGTGCAAGTCCTGGTGGCTATCAAACTCTTTAATGAGAGTCTCCTGAGCTCCAAAGGCGCGTATGGTTGTGATACCCTGGAGAGAAGCGTTGAGGTGGGAGAATACTGGACTACGCGCTGAAAGAAAAGATAAAATTTAAAATAACTGGTTTTGTAAGTATCTAAAATACCAAGACGAAAATTTAAAGAAGATTTTAAACACTTGAAAAGAAATGTTATTTAAACTATATTTCAAAAACTATGCAAGGCTTTTAGAATTTGCAAAGCTACTTCCTTTATGTTTTAAGCTAACAAACATTTCGTTGAATAAGTAATGAGGGCTCACAGATGACTCACTCACACCCTCGAGCCGTTTGATACTTCTTGACGAGGCGATGTAAAATATTCTGAGGCCGTAGAATATAAACCCGATCGCTAGAGTTGGAATGAGTAGCCAAAAGTTCACTATGGCTACCACTATCACTATACCGATGAGAGATAGGCCGATCTGAAAAAAATCGAAAAGGTATAATAACAATTATTAATAAAATATTTAAATAAAACACTTTTAACATTTTAAAATATATTAGTTAAACTTATTTACAAACTATTTTAGCTACGGCACGACGTTTCGGTTGCTTTGTAATAGCTGCGGTCACGGGGAGACAAAAGATGTAGGGTGTCGCTAATGTCAAAGTAATGACGAGTAAAGTATACCACGGCAATATTTTAAACCATTTAAAACACGAAATAAATTAGTCAATTTATTGTTAACCGCAGGCTTTGCTTGGTGGGAAACTGCAAAGCATCCGGTATATTTCGATTCAGACTCAAATGTATAATCACTCACATTACATTTAGCGTTTTAAACCGTTTAAAGTTCTTACTTTTATTAAACACCATTGAAGGCCATTTTAAAATACAGATATCCACAAACCTGAAGTACGTCCAATAATGCCGAGGGCAGTACTTCATCCACTGCGCCCATGTCCTTTGAAAACCGGTTGAGGATACGACCCGACGGGTTTGTGTGGAAGAACCGCATAGGGGCGCGGGTTATAGACGAAAACATATTGTTGTGCAGTTTCGTGGATGCACGCATCGCCATTGAGAAGAACAGGAACGAACGGAGAAGAGATACTACCACTAGCGCCACTACCATACCTGAGGAAGTTAATAAGTGTTTTTAATGAAGTTTCCGACTTAACCTTCTTCAGTTTTTTAACACTAGTGACGTCACAAGATGATTAACAGATAGCTTACATACTACTGTAGTTTACGCGAGTATTATACACTTAAATGAAACATTTTAACGGTTAAAAATAGTTACATTTATTTGGAAATTATATTACAACGGCCCGATCGACGAACGTTTTGGATGCTTTGCAGTAGCCGTGGTCACAGGGAGGCTAAAGATGGAGTCTCTCAAGGATATCAAAGTAAAAAACTATTATATATTCGCGTTTTAAACCGTTAAAGTGTTTTATTTAAAAGATGGCTAAAGATAAAAGATAAATTTTAACGATGCTTGTTAAGAGTTAAACGCATCGCAAGAGTTTTGGATCCAAGAGCCGGTAAATCTAATGCTTCAGCTCAGACAGAGAACAGAAGCCTCACCAACTATTTACTTGTGAAATATATTAATAACAATTAAAAACGGACACAAGTATGTATACCCCATGTCCCATATGGGGAAAAGGGATTTGTAAACTTACATGTGTAATGAAGCCGGTAAATACTGTCTATAGTTTACGCGAGTAGTACACATTTAAATAAAACACTTTAACGGTTTAAAACGCGATATATTAGTTAAACTTATTTGGAAATGCTTTTAACTTCGGCCTGACTTCGGTCTGACGGTCGGGGGAGACCGTCTCCCCGTGACCACGGCTGCTGCAAAGCATCCGAAACATCGGGCCGAAGTTAAAAATCATTTCCAAATAAGTTTAACTAATATATCGCGTTTTAAACCGTTAAATTGTTTTATTTAAATGAAGCCGGTAAACATAATATTTTAGTTCGGGCGAAGCAAGCCTCATCAACATCACAACAGACACATAAATGTCGAGCCCACGCCCCCACATTGGGAAACGGGATTTTTAAACTTACACGTATAAATATAAATGCAGTCATATCTTGTGAGGCCGGACTTGAAGTGAGCGTTGTTTATGAGTGCGTCTGTTAAGTTTGAGGTCAGCTGAAGTGGTCCTGTTGCATTTGATTCTAGTTCACGGAAAGCTGTGAGTGGGTGGTCTTCTTCTTGGTTAACCCTGCATGCAGTGGGGTTGCGTGGTATTAAAGGTAATTGTATATACTTTACGGTTTTGATCAATTATGAATGTATTTACCGAAACGACGTTTCAGAAGTTCTGTGGCTTACATTAAATAATATATGTTTGTGGTTAAAACTCTATACACTTAAAAATAACATTCTCAGTTTCGATTATAGAATAGCGTATTTTACACGCTGCCTTTGTTTGTTGTAAAAAAATTCCACGCTATTCCTTATTTTTAGCTTATCATATTTACTCTGTCCTTTTTCACTGCTTACCAGTAGCTTGTCCACCAATCAGACCCCGAACCCAACAGTTGAGCAAGGACAGCTACGAGCACCATCAGTGTTACGAGCAAGGGATGTCCACTGGCCCGCAAGTACGCCCCGTAGACTTTACTTGAGACCGCACCGGCAGATCGCATCTCTGCTTCTTCACGACCGCCTTCAGGGGGCGCTGTAGCTGTTAAGTTATCTACTGAACTCACCTGGAACGTAAAAATAATAATGTCTAATACACGTTGTATAAGGTTTTTATGGAAATTTTTAAACGCTAGTGGATTTTTAAGCTCGGTCATAGTAATCGAGAAATTTCGAAATGACACCATCGGATGTTGAGCATGTCTTTGCGTAGTCGTTAAGGGCGTTTTGTCAGACATCTTTCCTATCTCTGTCAATAGTAATATCGAAGGAATTTAAAAAATGGTTACTTTACATTTTTCAAAGTGTATAAGTGTGAATGCGTGTGCGTGTATACCTGAATTGATTTCTACAGCTAAAATATAAGATCACACAAATTACTTTCTTTCTACGTAGACGATCTAAGCGACTCATATAAAGACGCTATTGTCAAAAACTTTCTACTATTCCATCTCAGTTATACAAATCTAAAATTACGCTTGAGATAAAAAAGTACTGATAATTGACTAACCATAGACAAGTCTATTGAAAATTTTGAAAAATATAATAAAACTAACAGAGTGTATGCTCATCTGTCTTTTCCTGAAGCTTCCCTGCAGAACTGATTCGTCGAGATCGATGTTAGACTTGTCTTCCACGGCTGGTTTCTCATCCTCCTGCTCGTCACGGGCCAGCAGCGTGGCGAAGTCCAGACCAGACGCACTTAAAGTCTCGAAGTCACCGGCCGCGGCTATTGCACCGTTTTTCAATATTATAATCTGTAGACAGAATATGGTTATACTTTGAAAGTTGGTTAGATAACGATTATTTCTTTCTGACATGGTGTTCAATAAAAAAAAGTTTAAATCTAGGCTGAACAAACCAACGGGAATATACTATATACTTTGTGTATAAGTAAATCATTTTTGTTGTTAAACCGTTGTCGACCGTTTTTTTTAAGCTTTTATTTGTAATAAACTTGTATCACACATAATAACGTATATAATAGAAAATCAATATTAGTAGCTATTTTCTGAATATACTTGGTATAGCCCAAACCTGATCGACATCCTTCAAGAACTGCAGCTGATGGGTGACCAGCACCCGTGTTGTGTTCCTCAGATAACCAACCACACAGGACTCGAATAAATGCCTCCCGACGTGAGCGTCCACCGCTGACAGAGGGTCGTCAAGTAAGTAGATGTCTGCCCTTTTGTATACAGCGCGTGCTAAGGATATACGGGCACGTTGACCTAGAGTAATTAGTCATCATTAAGTATCTTTGTCGAGAATCTTTGAATAAAACATATTTTTATATGTTATCATCATTTAAACACTTTAATATATAGTAAACGATCACGAAGCATAAATATTTTGTAAATATGACTTCCGATGATGATTCTTTCTCCTCTTATTTTTTTTCGTGTAAAATAGACCATTGGTCGTTGTTTAAGCAAGAAATTCATCATCACTGTGCCAACTATCTGACATATTTATTCGGGATTTGGTTCCAGAACCTTCATCTTACCTCCACTGAGACTGACTCCTCTTTCGCCGACCACCGTCTTATCTCCATGTGGAAATAAAGTGAAGTCCCTATCGAGTGCACAACGCCGCACAACTGCGTTGTATCGCGGTCGGTCCATTGGCTGACCAAATAAAATGTTTTGACGGACGCTACCTGTAATGGTATAGCGATAGGGGTAAGTAATAAAAGTTTTGAAGTTAAAGAATTAGGTACAATTGTGAACGTCAATACAGAAAAATAAAGACACTAAATTTACATTTACTAACAGTTTTCATAACAAGGGTTTAGAATGGAACATAACTGTCAAGAAACTCGCCGCCACTCCTTTTATCGCCGCACTTAGGTCTACTACAATTATTTTTCTTTTTATAGCGGATACCTTCAAGAAGTCCTTTAGTATGTTTTCTTAATAGACCATTGAAGTATTTACTAGATATATGCATCGTAGTCTTCTAACAAAATGATTACGCTTTGCCAAGAAAATACCCTGACGTCACAATTTATATCATTTTTTTAGCTATTTTCGGACAAGAATAAGAATGTCTTTTAAAATATTTCAAGAGCTGATAAATATTTTGTAAATAACGTACCGGCTAAAAAGTAATTTTAAATTTTATTTCATTCAATTATTCTTACCTGCAAAAAGCCAAGGTTCCTGACTCGCATATGAAACTGTACCACCAACGTGCACTGAACCAGAGACCAGAGGTAATTCCCGTAACAGGACATGAAGAAGCGATGATTTACCAGCGCCTACTGGGCCTATTACTGCTATTAACCTTAAAAAGTAATTAAACGATTTTAATTACTAAGAGCTTTTATACAATGGAGGTTAAATAATTGACAGTGAATTTTTAAATATTATATAGGACAAACTGCGACAGGTAGGGTATCGTATAGACACTAATACTATACTAATATGTGTAGCTCGCTATATGCCATACAGTTAGTTTCTTGAAACTGTAAAATACTTTGTTTACTTCAGAAACATGGACGAACCCCATGGAGTATGCTCATTGTTAAAAACTTGAACCAAAGTAAATCCCTCCCCTCATGTCAATTTATAAATATTTAAACCTTTTTATTCAAAGTAGTTAGTTATCCGGGTCCTAGAAGAATGTCACCATCATTATCAGACCTGTGTCCCCACACTTGGCACTCACCATACCATCGATGTACCATCTTCTTAATGTATCTTGTTTAGATGTTATATATTAAAAAATATGTGTAAAAATTAATACTCACTTGCCAGGTTTGATGGTGAGTGACATATCAGTAAGCGTGTTCTCAGAGTGAGAAACAATCCATTTGGCTGTGGCGTGCTTTAGTCGCACACCTCGTGCATCTTCTTCGACGCGGGTCACCAATTCCTCTGTGTCTTCTTCGCCAGACTCTAAAGGTGCTTCGAGGTTTCCTAAAAGAACATATATATTTCATTTATATTTTTGATGGCGTCGAGGCTCGTCATGGTAGCTAAAATTTTCTAATCAAATCATATTTTTTCTGAACCATATTGGACTTCGTCTGGAAATTTGGGTATTAAATAGATGGTAGGAATAATGAATTTCCGTCCGTCACAGTCCACAGATGAATAAGCAGTCAAGTTGAATAGAGCGACAACGCATCGTGTTTAGATGTTATATTGGCTGGGTTGTTTCACCTACCATCATGTGAACATAGGATTCATTTGATGGTATTGATGGTGGTCTGTCCTCCTCTATAAAAAATATTTTTTTTTTATATCAATAGCTTTACTGGAAAGTTCTATGAAAATGTTTATTTTTTCTATTCTGTCATTTCCATTCTTGTCAGATGTGCGGTGTCTTGGAGATATTGTATTATCTGTATTAAATGTACAGACAGACGATTTTTATTGCTTGAGTGTGAAATCACGTTTCCCCCTCGTGGGGCATGGTTCGAACACATTTCTGTGTCCGTTTCACTGATCCGTTCTTTAACAGGCAAGTAGATTTATAAGATGTAGTAGATTTCTGTGCCCTGCCTGAACGAAACAATTTCTTGTTTCCCTGAGATCCGAACCCAAGACCTCTCGCGCTTAACGCAATGCTATACGCATAAGCAGTTTTGTTTTTCATGATTGATATGGAACTTGCCAAGTTAACAATGATCGTTTAACAAATATTTGTCTCTAACAAGTACTTGAAACCCTTCAAGTATTCTTCCGATTACAATGTAACGCAAGGTGCTCGTGTCTCGAGTTTCACAGATATGAAATAAGACTGAATGGAATTCGAAATATAAGCCGATTATTTGCATTTCTCTCGTTCTTTGTTAAAATCCTTTCATTTCAAGTAACTAAGTACCTTCAAGTCTGCATATTAGTGTCATGTGCAGTTTTAATTGCTATTCGTGTCAATTGCGTTCCCATAGCTGATAGGTGGTTCACAGAGCTTAGATCCACCAATCTACAATGCGAGACACTGTATTTTGACACTATGACCAAAATAAAATGTGTACCTACTGTGGTTTAATTAATTAATACCTAGTGATGAACCCTTAAAAATGACGTTTGTAGATATTTATAATACTTTTAACGGTTTAAAACTCTTTGTTGCTTCTGATACTTTCGGCCCGTAGTTAGAATAGATTAAAAATAATTTAGTTTAATATGTAATACTCAAATGTGTTCTATACGTGTAAAATACAAGTATACTTAAATAAAAACACAACAATAAAAGGAGTGGCGGCGAGTTTCTAGCCAGTTCTTCTCGTTCGTTCTCCCCCCTAATTTGAGAACTGGTAGTAATTGTTAATTTTTAAATGTATTTACGTTCATAAGTATCTACACGAATAAATGAGTTTTTGATTTTGTGTTTGAGAAACTGGTAAAGGATGGAAAACTCACCGTTGCCTTTTGATTCGTGTCTTTTAGTAACTATTGGAGATTCCAAGGACTGCTTAGAGCTCGCATGCTTCTCTTTATCGTAGTCTCCTTTCACTGACGACGCTGCTGATTCCTGTACTGGCTTTTCATCGTTTCCTTTTTTAGCTGACGTCTGGATTTCCGCTAAGCCAGGCACAGGTTTGGATGTGTCTTCGTACAGCATGAAGTTTTGAAGGCGTTTTATGGATATCGTGGCTTCGGCAACTTGCGCTATACCTGTGAAATACATTCCATTAAAATAACATATATAAAGCAGTTTAAAACGAAAAATTTTCTAATGGTAGCAACGTATGGCTTATAATATATAATGTGTTCGATTCCCGCCGGGACCAACATGTTTATAATTTTTCGATTAATGATTTTGTTTGAACATGATGGACTTTGTCTGGATTAAATCGGTGGTAGATATAGGTATCGGAATTCCGTCCGGGTCCCACCATTAACAGATGAAAAAGCCGTGAAGCTTAATCGCGTTTCAGTTTCAGTCTGTGGATTTCCGGATATCCAAAACCAAAATAGGTCAACAGCGCATCTTGTTTAAATGCTATAGGCTGGGGTATTTCACCTGTCACTCTATCATAAAAAAAATATATATACATGTCAGCTTATAAGCAGGACTAACCTTGAGGAAAGAAGACAGTCATAGTCTGTCTGAGGATGTTGTAGAAACTGGTCACGACGAACACTTGCTTGGCGCTGATCACGCTGTTCTCGAGAACGAAGGCAAGAATCGAGAAAAACAGGCATATACGCGTGGTGAACATGATGAAGGACGTCAGCACACCGCGAATGTACGAGGTCGCTTTTATCTGCTTAATTTCTTGCCTGAAATGTTACGTTTATCAAAAACTGTCTGTAGTTTACGCTAGTACACATTTACATAAATCACTTTAACGGTTTAAAACGCGATATTAGTTAAACTTATTTGAAAATTATTTTAACTACTGCCCGATGTTTCAGAAGCTTTTCAGCAGCCGTGGTGAAGAGGAGCCACCGTTTGAAACCGTTAAAGTGTTTTATTAATATAAAAGTTGTAAGTAACGTTTTAAAACGATATATTATATTGTTGAACTTATTTGAAAATTTTTTTATCTACGACCCGATGTTTTGAAAACTTGTCAGCAGCAGATCAAATGGGAGACACCGTTTTAAACCGTTAAGTATTTTATTTAAATGTTAGGTTAAATTAATTAATATAATTTGGTACTTCATAGTCTTGCTACAAGTTGAATGAGAAAATGATAATTTCGGTCTAGCTGGGGACAGAAATCTGCTCAACAAGGTGTTGGTATTCAACAAATACACTGAACGGCTTAAAACGGGAAATATATTAGTAAACACAGTAAGGAGTAGCTTTGGAGTAGACGTGGTAGATTCTATAGACAGGCGTTTATTTTGGGTTTTACTCAATATAAACTAGAGACAACAAGATGCCTGTAAATAATCTACCAGTGCAATATACCCAAAGCACCAACATGGGATCAGACGTCAGACTATTTTTTGCAATATTGTCAGAAACTGTAGGGGAATTGAGTATAAATTAATTAGTAGATCAAAGCAATATAATTTGTGTAAACACGTAATTTTTGATTCACATTAACAAGAGAAATCTATATATAATATACGGTTTGTTTGAACGCGCTAATTTCAGGAACTACTGGATCGAATTGAAAAATTATTTGTGTTGGAGAGAACTTTTATCGAGGAAAGCTATAGGCATATATAAAACATATATAATGCAATGTGACTAATAGGAGCGAAGAAACAACGGTAATGTGGAAAAATAATTCATCATTATGTGTTTCCGAGGCGTACGCGCCAAGACACTCAAAAAATGTGTATGAAAGAATTAATCCTTTTTAAATAGTCAAAAAAAAATCAGGGACGCTATATGTCTATCTTTTAAAACTAACTTGCAAAATCGACGGGAAGGGACGCGACCGACGTCGTGGGTAACAGCTTGAGTTTATAAAGATAAATGGGTTTGCAAAAACGAATTTGGATGCCGAAAATAACGATTCTCGCGGACGAAGTCGCTGACACAGTTAGTTATTAATAATTAAAGTTTTTCGATATATAAATTCAATTCCATCTTGCAGATAACTTAGTCATTTTAAAAATCGAACATCGTTCATCTCTTCTGCTGTATGGAGCTCTTTCTTTCTCTTATCTTATTTGCATATTAGATTTTAAAATCCTTTAAATCCCTACATGCTTCTAATTACCACGAATTACGCTAATATGCAAGTATCCAATAAGCTTAAGTGAATTAAATGATAAAGATGACCATTACGCTGGTACCATCCTGCGCATGAGTACAATGATGTCATTAAATACTGTTTGTAGTTTACGCAAGTAGTAGACATTTGAATAAAACACTAACGGTTTATAATGCGATATATGTTAGTTAAATTTATTTGAAAATTAACTACGGCGATAGTTTCGAATAAGTTTAAATTATATACATATATCGCAATTTACGTAAAATATATCGCGTTTTAAACCGTTAGTGTTTTATTTCAATTGATTGATGCATGCCCCTCACGTCAATGATTACATGTTGTAATTCAGATTATCATTTTCAATTTATATAGATAGTGCCATCATGTGCAATAACCAATTGAGTTACCGAGTCCTACACGTCATTTTTCAACCTACTGTCCTACCCGAGTCGTAATTTTTTTCAATTTATAATCTATTTTTAATAAATACGTCGAATTTTTTATGTTCCCTATCCTGCTTATGACGTGTTTTTGGTCCATGAGATCGTTTTAAGCAGGTTTTACTTGACATTGTTGTATGTCGATGCATTCAGTCCCTAACAAAATGCACGAGCATGACAACGCAGAACGATCGTTACGCTTGTTCGGTTAATTGATACAAGTGAAGGTTGTTTAGATAAATTTTACTTCCCATACACATTTGTTTAACCACTTAAGACCATTTATCGTATGTTATGCACAGACATTACTAGTGCGTACATTTTCTTTGACATAATCATTTTGTTTAGACATCCTTTTTAGTAGAGCAATTTAGGCATCTTTGCCTTATTAAAACTGATTTACTAAAAGTAGTCAACGTAGTCAACAAAGTAGTCAGTCAGTTAGTGGTACATTTACATAAAACACAATAAATAAGTATGTATAATTTATTTCGACATAAATAAGTAACTCATATACTTCGCGTTTTAAGCCATTGAAAGTGTTTGTCGAGTTGTTGTCTAATAGAAAATTAGTTAAATACTGTTTGTAGTTAACGGGAGTAGTACACGTTTAAATAAAACACTTTAACGGTTTAAAACGCGATATATTTTAGTTAAACTAGTTCGAAAATTATTTTTACTACGGCCCAATATTTCGGTTGTTTTGGAGCAGCCGCGATCACGGGGGCTAAAGATGGATGATGTCTCTGACGTCAAAGTAAAATGCTGCTACGCTAGCGCCATCTGTTCCGTCCAAAGCCAAATACCAGCTTCGAAGCTATATGCGATCCGGCCGACATTGTTTGGTGGTTTGCAAGACTCAAATTTGATTACAATAAAAACGATTGTGTGTTCTTAGTTCCTATGAGTTAATATTAAAAGATATATACGGTTCAAATTACTCAAAAACACGTTTAAAAGAACGATACTTTTAAAATTATCTTTAATAAAATGTCCGCGACAGTATCTGTCTATCTATTATGATTAACTTTCAAGAACGACGGGACGCGACCGACGTCGTGGGTGACGATGAAGAGGTGATTGCAAAACCAAATTTGTGAAATATTAGTAGTGAAATATTTGTAAAATCGGAGAAAATCATTCAAAGGTTTAAACAAAAAATATATGTGAAACGATGATCTTGTGCAAAATTAAGATATCTTTAAAATCAGCTCGCCAGAACTAATCTTATGGTAATCAAAATTGGTAGAAATCTTGCAAACAAGATAAGGTTCGCCGGATCAGCTACCACTACTACTAAACACTAAACTCGTAGTAAAACTATATTAAAACAAGTAGTAAAACTCACTTTCTCGCCTTCGCCACAAGGTCAGCGAAGGGTTTCTCCCAAGTGTACATCTTAATGACTTGAATCCCCGACAGGATCTCATTCATGAGTCGAACTCTCTCATCTGTTCGAAGTGCAGTTTTCAACCTGAGGACTGATGTCCGCTTTCCCAAATAGGCTGAAATCAGAAAGACATTATTCCAGCCGTCTTATCTATAGCATATAGACTACTTTTGAGAATTGAATATTTGTGTTGGACAGACCATTTATCGAAGGCTTTAGACTTACGAACCCGACCTGACCGAAACATCACGGGAGTCAAACTCAGGACCAAACAAAGCTCAAAGCAATGAAACGTATAACCATTGAGGTTTAAATAAAACACTAACGGTTTAAAACGCGATATATGACTTAAACTTATTTGGAAATGATTTTTAACTTCGGCCCGACGTTTCGGATGCTTTGCAGCAGCCGTGGTCACGGGGAGATAAGTTTAACTAATATATCGCGTTTTAAACCGTTAAAGTGTTTTATTTAAATGTGTACTACTCGCGTAAACTATAGACAGTATTTAACTATTGAGGTGTCAAAAGTGTCAGCAGATATCTTTAAGCCTACATTTATATTGTAATAACATAATCAAATATACAACCAGTTCTTTTAAAACTATTTTAGCTGCAAACGTTTTAAACGATGACACATAACAAGGTAAAACAATTTAACGGTTTAAAACGCAACACATATTTAAAAATTAATGACAAGGTTCAGTCAATTTTCAGCACCTACTTTCCTTCAGTACCCTTATTCCTTCGATTCATTTATTATCTAGATTAAGTGCAAAATGTTTCAGGAAGCTTATAAATTTAATAGAAACATTTTAAACCAAAAAAATGCTGTGGATTGAATCCACGACCCGTTGATTACGAGCCTTACATTGCTACCATTAGACCGACGAGTATTGTATAAAGCTAAGAAACTGCAAGGTATATGTATTATTCCTTTGTTCGAACCTGTTACTATGCGTTACGGAGACCTTAGTTGTCCATGAAAACTGTAAGAACAATGAGATACGTGCCGTTCGTGACTCATCGCGATAAATTTTCTGCTGCGCGACAATTCTGTCATGTACATTAAATGAAACAGAATTTTACAATAACTAGTTTAAATAAATGCAACAGCCGTGGCCACGGGAGACTGCTAAGCATCTGAAATGCGGACCGTAATTACAATAAGTTGATTTCGCGTTTTAAACCGTTCAAGTGTATTACTCTTATATTATTTAAAGGTGTACTACTCGCGTAAACTACAGACAATTTTTTAGGTTGACAATACATTTCGCATTTTAAACCGTTAAACCGGTTTTATTTCAATCTGAATTATTCGCGTAAACTAAAGACGATTCCCAATAATAAATCACTATATTTTGCATTCAAAGTTACAAGTTTGAATGAAGTTCTAGTACTAATTATCACATTTTATTCAAAATTAGGTTTTTTTTATATGCGTATACGCAGTATGCACGTTTGTTATGAGCATCAAAACATCTATACAAATAACACACATACACAAATTTACTGACACATCTTCACACATACTTACAAACATTATAATAATTAGAACCTCATGTGGGTCTCGGTGGAAATCAAACCCACGACCCGTTGTTTATTAGCAATATATATATATTTTTTTAGGGAACTAAATAGAGTTGTCCTTTATGATAAGTAAAACAAACAACAATTTTTTATACAAACAATTGTACAGAAATATAACGAAATCTAGCTGTATGTACTGATAATATTATAAGATTTCAATAAGAACTGTAACGGTTTAAAACGGGAAATATATCAGTTAAACTTATTAAAAATTATTTTGTCTACGGCCCGACGTTTCCACCAAGCGAGCATCTGTAACGTCGGGCGGTGGTTAAAATAATTTTCCAACAAATTCAAATTAATAATTCGCATTTCAATAAAATACTAACGGTTTTAACCGCGATATAAACCGTTAAAGATTATTATTGAAATGTGCACTACTCGCGCAATTTACAGACAGTGTTTAATATATTTTGACGGGCTAGTTGGTCTAATGGTAGCAATGTATGGGTAATGTTCAACGGGTCGTGGGTTCCGGCCGGGTCACGAACCGCCGTCCACAGGTGAAAAAGCCGTGAAGCTTAATCGAGTTTCGGTTTCAGTCTGGATTCTGAATATCCAAAGCCAAAGGTCGACAGCCCCCGTGACCGTAAGTCTCCCCGTGACCACGGCTGCTGCAAAGCATCCGAAACGTCGGGCCGAAGTTAAAAATCATTTTCAAATAAGTTTAACCAATATATCGCGTTTTAAACCGTTAAAGTGTTTTATTTAAATGTGTACTACTCGCGTAAACTATAGACAGTATCTAGGTATACATTTACAAGTGTTTCAGTTAGCCCGGCCGAGAAATAGCAATTCTGGCATCGTATTAACGTAATCTATTTCTGTCCCAAGTAAACACGTGGTTGCTCGTGCGCTGTCGTGTGTGATAAATTAAACATTACACCTTGTAAGGTTTACGCTTCTTCGCTAGAAACACATCGAAAAAGCGTCATTGATACTGAATGAGGTCAGGACCGAAGGTTATATGACAAAATATTTAGGATTTTAAATTAAACACTAACGGATTAAAACGCGATATGAATAGGTTAAACATCTCATTGGACGGAGTGTTTCAACGGAGATCGACGAATTTTATATGCAACGTGATTGTGCTTCCATTCCTGGTCGAAAGTCGACTAACTTCTTTACGTTTTGTAATTTCTGCGTTTTTTAGATGTAGACTGTTTTCTTACGAAATATCTTGTGTGTTATATATATTCCCGTCTAGAACAAAGTTAGTTGAGACGTTGGGCACTATTGTTAAATAACATCCAACTATTTAAATAAGACTTAAACGGTTTCAAACGCGATATATATTACTTAAACTTGCTTTGTAGAGGGCGTGACCACGATGGGTGGGATCTCAGATGAAAGAGCTAAGCTAGCGCCATCTGTTTTGTCTAAGTTGGTATTTGGCGAAACTGGCTGGAATTGTCTACCGGTGACTTTGCGTTTGCCAGTATGCTGTTTTTTTAATTGAAATATAGTTAGACTGTATAGCAAATATTTTTATCTGTTCTTTGTAAATTTGAATCCTTAACTGATTGCCCTCACGTTAAGTTCTTATTGTTATGCTAGCGCTAGGTGCCGTCAAAGATAACTCGAATGCGGTTTTGACCGAAACCAAATTTTAATATGTAACCGAAAAATTTTTGATCGGAAATTGTTTGTCTAAATTTAAGAATTACCATTTTTAAATTTACATATAAAATGACGCATTACATGAGTGAATAAGTCATAAAAACGCTCTACTTTTTCGGCTCGCAAACTCGGTTTATTTAGGTGAAGTCTTTGTCTACTCAACTAAGGCAGTAGTTTTATATAAACATTTTTAAATACAGTAAAATATCAAAGTAGGTTTGACATTGCTGAATTTTCGTTAAACCGAGCCGAATTGTGACATTACAATTTACTGAATAAAGATGAAATCCCGCACTCCCAATTGCATAGGGCGAACACATTTCTGTGTCCGTTTGACTAATCGGTTTTTTACTGGCTAATATTTGATCAGGATTCTGTACCCTGCCCGACCGTTACAATCAATTGTTTCCCGGGATTCGAATCCAGGACCTCTCCAGCTGTATTTAAGGCCTCTGTAGGTACAGAGGCGGTCAGACAATTTATGTATGACATTATAAAATGAATTATTTACATAAAATTTCAGGGTTCGAGATAAAATTCGAACGTGTAACATGCGCCCACGCAGTTCTATGTAATCAGTATGATTCAAAACATTGTATCTCATGCGCATACAATAAAATAGTTCATTGCACAGCTGACCGTGTTTTATCTAAGGGACGTATTGTGCAAATTTGAGTTCAATTCAATTAACCCATACGACGTTTATCTTTTGTTTTTCAATTAGATACAAATTGTTTTGACGTCGGGTTTTTATAAATTATTTTTTTCAAAGCAAAATAAATCCAATTGCCCTACAATTATTGATAAGAGTCCGCGCAATGTAACAATTATCTATGAATTTAAAAGACACGCTTTTAACGGTTTAAAACGCGAAATGTATTAGGTTATAATATCTTTATTATATGATGAATGAAAAATATTCATACATTTTGTTAAATACTTCCTCTATACTAAAGCAATCACTTCTGAAGGACTTTGAAGAACCTATTAATTACTGCAACATAATTGTCATTTATTTGTCTTAGTCATTGTCCGTTAACCAGCCGGTTACATAAATGCAATTACTGAATAAAAGGTGTGTAAATCCATAAGTAATTAAATATTGTCCGTAGTTAACGCTAGTAGGTACCAGTTACAATGCTACCATTCTGTAGACTCGACACCCAGGAGCCCGTCCAAAGATTAGCGAGGATGTTTTCAAAATTATCTCACTGTCTCTATTTAATAGCTTAAGCCCTCGTGCTTCGTTCTTCTTTTTCTACTTATACTTCTACGGCCCATTTAATATTCACATTTCCAAACGAAGTCCCGGCCCCGGTGGGGACTGGGGATCCTATGACCCGTTACCCATATTGTTAAGCCTTTGTTTCTTTCAAGATCAAGAAACAGGCAAGTAAGGTAAGAAAGATTTAGCATAATCGCCTCGGCCTCAGCGCATCGCGGTCTTTAAAACCTCTCGGCTCGTGTGAAATTACACTTCAATACGTTGGTTGACCTTCTTTTGTCATCGTGACGCGTTGACCGCATAAGCCAGTTAGTGGGTAAGAGGTATCTCGCCTTAGCCAATTAAAACAAACGCTCTAATTGCTATATCGACAATGTCTCGGGAAAAGCGAAATTGTTTATAACTGGAACGGAAGTAAGGAACCAGACACAAACGAGTCTTAAAAATGTCACTTTCAATTCGAGTAATAGAACAATTCAAAATTACGAATCGTCTGTAGTTTCAATCAAATAGCGATTCCAAATATAAAAACTTATGTCTTTAAAACTGCAACGGAAGTAAGGGATCAACTAGGCCCAAATAAGCGCAAAGTTCTGGGTTCAAATCTTAAAAAATCAATAATTGGTTTCGGGAAGGGCAAAGAAGTCAGATCAACTTCTTGCTTTGTAAAAGAATCGATCAGTTAAACGAACATACAAATGTGTTGTGTTGGGCTTTCTTTTTGTGATTAAAGTGTTAAAATGCAAACTAGACCTTGGATATTTTTTTTCGTCTGTGTGTAGTGCTTGGAACACAATATAGGCTTTATTTTATTAAAATCAGATGCAATTGAAAAACGTTTGTCAGTTACTTTATTTGTCAAACAAACAAGAAAATTAAAACAAACTTATTGTTTTGTTTTCGTCCTAAAGACTTCTTTAATGTCAGGGCTGCCTGGCAGTGATATGAATTGCTCCTTAGGTTACTAAATTCACAAAAATGTAATAGTTTGTAAGACATGTTGAAAAAAGCCAGACTGAGTTTCTTGGGTGTTCTTCTCGGTTATGTTGCTCTTTTGAACACTGTAGAATCACGACGAACGGACAGACAAACATATTATTTAAAAATTTTTTGACGAATCTAAATAATTTTTATAATTTTACAGAGAATAAAGTAAATTTTATTTTATCAATTAAGTAAGTTTTTGTTTGATAAGCCGCCGTCACATTTTAAGTACCAAATTGTCTCCACAAAAATTTTCGTGTAAAAGATTTTGTTTATCTTTATTTCTTGAAATGCAAGTGGATACAGTAATAATTTTGTCATCTCGTCCTTAATATTAAAATTACCTTATTTTAGTTGTTCATGTAGCTATCGAAAAGGTATCCAATATGAAACCGGTCCTTTCCGTACCAAAGCAACAACAAACAGGTCCCAAATATTCCACGATACCAAACCCGAGATCGGCCAATTACGCAAAAAATAAACACGAAAATTTACTAGCAACTTAATAAGTAATAAAAACTACGTTTTATGACTTAGGCGGACAGACAAGAAATTTACTAATTGGATGGTAAAATACCCTAGACATATAACATCTAAACAAAATGCGCTGTCGGCCTATTTATGAGTCGCTAGATTTCCAGATCAAGTTTTAGAAAAATTAGAAATTTATTTTAATCAACATACTGTCAACAGTAAAGTTTTGAAGTAACAATGGAATGACTTTTAGGGTATATTATTTTTTAATACCACCCAACACTATCAATAATCTGAATGTATATACATTTAAAAAATCGAAAATAAATTGAAGATAATTTCGACTCGGGCAGGACTTGAACCGACATCGTTAGCGTTCCGTGCTGTTGCTCCAACCAATTGAGCTACTAAATACCTACCTATATCAAAAGTACTATTTTGGTTCGGAAAATTATTTTGACTACGTTTAAAATAAGTTTAACTAATATTTATCGTGTTTTAAACCGTTAAAGTGTTTTATTTAAATGTGTATATTATTATAAGAAAACTGTTCCCAACTAACCTTGCAGCGGTATAAAAGCCAGCATAAATCCAACACCCACAATCGCTGCCCAGTTGATCTCCAGCCACATGAAGTAGGTGATGATGATGGTGGCGAGTGGTCCAATCCAGAGGTAGTGCAGGAAAATGATGGCCACGTCGAAACGGTTCACGTCGTTTGAAAGGAGGTTCACCACCTGCCCGACTGTAGTCTCGCCTAGTGCTGTTTTCGATAGTCGAAGGGACTGTAAAGTAAAAATCAGTATAATTTATATGTATATAGATGAGTTTTACACGCATTACATTGCAGCCGTGGCCACGGGGAATTGAAAATTCAATAGGCAGTACTGCCGCAAGTTATCAAAGGTCGGGGATCCCATATTAAAAACACTAGATCCCAAAACCGAGAGGGCACTGTTAGTCAGTTTTACAAGTACTCAGCTAATTTAGACTCCTTCTTTAGTCGTCCCCCCCCCCCCCAACCCTCGTGACCACGGCAGCTGCGCAGCAAACGTAACGTTGACCAATTAAAAATATTTATTTACATGTGCAATACTCGCGAAAATTCAATGTAAGTTATCTCAGTAAGTTGTATGTTATAGTTTACTTATTGACCACAAAATATGCTCATGCGCATATTTGACGCATGACCTAAGGAAAACATGCTTAAAACTAAAAAACACGTCAGAACAAGAAACTCAACGAAGTGGAAAATTAAAGTACTATTTGTATGATTAACTATAATGTACGTACGTTTAGGCCTGTTGCAGATAAGCAATTTTAAGTGTGTTATAAAAAAATATGTTTATGGTTCTGTACACCATATACCACAAACATTATACTAAATAAATATTAGAAGCCTGACAACCGTCATTGGGGCATTATTGTTTGTAGTTTACACAGTAAATAAACAGTATTATTCTATTCTATTAACGGTTTAAATTACAGCTATATATTTAAGCATCTAAAACGTCGAGTTGTACTTTAATATATATTCCATGTTTTAAATCGTTTGACTTAATCTCCAATTAAATTAATTTACTTATGAGTACAGATTACAGAAATCAAACGGAAACATCACAATCTCGGTAATACATCAAAAGAAATAGTAAAAAGTACAGATATTTCCTTATCTATTATAATATTTATTGCATTACTTTATTAGAGGTATTTTATATTAGCACGTCGTGCAACCAATTAAAATACATTTTGTAGTTATGATCTATACTAATATTATAAAGGTGAACAGATTGTTTGTGTGTTTGCACGCGCTAATCTCAGGAACTATTCATTCGTTCGAACTGTAAAATTATTTTTGTGTTGTTTGGAACATTTATCGAGGAAGGCTTTAGGCTACAAAACATCACGTTGACTAATAAGAGCGAGAAAACAGTAGAAAATGTAAAAAGCAAGGAAATGTTTTTATCTTTACGAGATTGCGTTGCGCGGCACTGCCAAAGCGGTTCGAGATACCAAAAAAAGGAAACATTAAATTATTATAGTATTATTTTTTAAATAATCTAACAAATGTCCAAGACGTATATATATTATACCTTTTAAGCAAACCAAACGCAAATGTTCAGGCTGGAATTGCATTCCCGCAAAATGTGCATGCATCGATAGGTTGAAAAAATCGCGAGACGCGTATGTATGTCGGTTCAAGTCCTGCCCGTGTCGTATTTTTAAAATTAATAATCGATTTTTAATCTATATAGTGCCATCGTGTGCAATAATATGGAACAAATATGAGTGTTCAAGCGAAATTTAATTAGTAAAGATGAAAAACAAAATTACCGCATGCCACCATGAAACACAAGGAGGCAATAAGTACATTCTGCTGGATTGTAATTTACCATCATGTTGTCATCTCTTGACCAATCAGAATTACGGAAACGATTACAGTCTCATTAATTTCAATTCAATAGACATAATATTATTTATTAAAATCACTTCCTTAAATCCTGTCTGTAGTTTACGCGAGTAGTATGTATTTAAATAAAACCCTTCAACTGTTTAAAACGCGATAATTAAACTTGCTTAACAATTATTTTAACTACAGCCCGACGTTTCCAATCCAAAATATGATGCTGCTGAATAGTTTTTAAATAAGTTTAACTAATATCCGTGGTCTCCCCGTGACCACGGCTGCTGCAAAGCATCCGAAACGTCGGGCCGAAGTAAAAAAAAATTTCAAATAAGTTTAACTAATATATCGCGTTTTAAACCGTTAAAGTGTTTTATTTAAATGTGTACTACTCGCGTAAACTATAGACAGTATTTAATATATATCACGTTCAAAACCGCTGAAGTGTTTTATTTAAATCTCTTCCTTAGCTCTATTGTATAACGTGTTTCGCGTTAAGCAAGAGAAAAGTCCTAGCTTTGATTTTTTTTTATTAACCTATATTGTCGCGTTGGTTGTTGAGAGTACATAGCGTCGTTGGTTAATTAAAAACTACCCGCGTAAGTGATTTTTGTAGTTTGAATGGAAGTTAAATGGCTTTAAGTCGGATTTAACTTAAAACCTATTAAGGCAACTACCTAGTTATATTTGTAATATTTACGTTAACTTCAAACATTATTATACATACGGCAGACAATTTTGTGTATACGCTGATCGACTTTGTGTCACTTATTTCCCTTTCGACACTTTGTATATTATGTTGTTCGGAAATCGAACCCAGAACGTTTCGTGCTACACAATACAACCTATAGCAAGTAAATACCCACAAAAGCGGTCACTGATTAAATAATCATGTTCATTTCATATTTACAAGTACTAATCGTCAAAATTGGCAAGTGATTTATGTAGATATAGACATAATGTATGTATAGTCTAAACGTGTTATCGAATTTAAATATAGATGCGTTTGCGCATATGATTGAAAGAAGTGAATACAAATGAGAGCTTAGATTGTAATTTATGACACAGCCGGGAGTCAAACCAACGACCTGATAAATTTCAATAGATCTATACTAATATTATTAAGAGAAAATGTTTAATTGTTTGTTTAAAATGAATACGGTCTAAAATTACTCGATCGATTTGGAAAATTATTTTACTATTTGAATTAAAAATCGTTTTTTTTTTAATTACGACTCGGGCAGGACTCAGCGTTCCTGCTATTGCTCTAACCAATTGACTCGGTAGCTCGATTGGATTTTAATTCATATAAGTGCCATCATATGCAATAACATGTGAAAATTATTAAAGCGTTCAATTTTTTTTTTTATATTTTCGATTGTTATAAAAGCTTTTTTATGTATACTTGGTATAAAATAAAATAAATTACATCATATTGTGTGTAAAATTGTATAACTTTTAAAAACGATGTTTCATATCCGAGCCAAGCCGGGGCAGGTTGCTAGTGTGTGATAATCGGTTTTTCACCATGACTAATAACGACTCTGCAAGACGATCTTGCGGGTTTAAAGTACAGAGTACAAAGTAGTCGCCATGACTTGAACATATTTATATTAATATTTACCACATGTTCTACAATTGCACATTGTCTCGAATGTTTAGTCTTAAAGTTTTAAATAAAGCGATTACAGGTCGTGTGTTTGATTCCTGCTGGGTCCAAAATTTAATAAAAATACATTTTCTGATTCTACCAACGATATTAAAAAGTATATGCTTAATTGGAAAAGTTACGTACATTTGCGTGTCGATTACAGTTTGTACATGTGCATACGCAAAATGGGTCGACGACGCATAATAATTCTTAGATGTTGTAGGCCTTGCACCATTCATCTAGTAGAAACTTTGTTCTACAATAAAAGAGTCATATAATTATGGCTTCTAGTGCAAAGTTACTTGATATTCCTAAAGTTTTCAACAAAGATACACGACACAGTAGCTCAATTAGTTAGAGCAGCGGCACGGAACGCTATGGGTGCCGGTTCTTCTACAGTCAGGGTTTATTAATTAAACAAAGAAACATCTGACAGAGGCCTTACAAGCATTGGTATCACTTATCCCATCGCCGATTTTTCCCGAAATGGGGCGGACACATTTCTATGTCCGTTTCAATAGTTGATCACTGATCAGATTTACTGGCAAATAGTTGATCAGACTTCTGTGCCCTGTCCGACTAAATAATCTATTATTTTCCGGGTATTCGAAATCAGGTCGTGTCGCCTTAACGCAGTAGCCATAAGACAAGATATGCTATGGACCTACTTCGTCGGCTTTGTACATTTCGAAATCCACAGATTAAAAACAAAACATAAGGGCTTTTCCATCTATGAGCGTAACCCAGAAATTCGATTGCCAACCATTATTGATTGTTTTAGTAAAATTATAAACACATTTTTATAAAGACGTTGGACCTTGATTGGACATTGAGCTACCACAGAACGACTCGACCGTTTAAAATACAGACATATTAAAATGTCTGTATATAAGATATATAATTGTAATAAATCAATAGTAACATAACTTGTAATATAAATCTGTTTATAAGTTGAATAACGGCTATGCTTGCAAGTGGCCGCAGCTCGTTATCGACTCATTCGAGCACGTGGCTCGTTGCCATGGTAACAATATTATACACGCACTATACTTTGTAGGATGATCAGTTTCAAACTATACAATATTAAACTAACTTCGAATTAATAGCAAAATAATGTTAGACATGAATAAAGACATTTTTAGAATAATTTATGTACAATGAGATTAATATAACGATTTTATTAGTTGGTCTATATATATAGGCCAATAAGCATGATAGAGAGTAGTTTTAGTACATTTTAGCAAAAATTATCAAAATACATAAGACACACTAGGTATATAAATAAATGCTCGCTCACAGCGATTAGTTCCGCAATGATAATATTGAATACCAGAAGCATAGTAAATAGTGTTCGTATACGCGAGTAGTACACATTTACATAAAACACTTTAACGGTTTAAAACGCGATATTTATTTATTATATTAGTTAAACTTATTTGAAACGTCCGGCCGTTGTTAAAATAATTTTCAAATTAATATATGTCGCGTTTTAAATAGTTAAAGTGTTTTATTTAAACAGAAGCATAGTTACAAATTTTTTTTGAACAATTTAACATTTCTATTAGAATTAAACAGGACAACGAAATAAATTGGAGATCTGTTCATATGACTATAACAAGCGACACTGTTTCATATCAATAATTCCAAGTCAACCATGTTTAGATGACAGCGTAACAGTCGGTTAAATTTAATCAACATCAATTCTTAGTGAAACCGGCCAAGCGATTAAAATAGAAAAACTGACGCGTATTAACGATAATCTCGTAAGCACTCACCTTTCTATAAATAAGTGAACAGCACGCGACCCTGAACTTCATGCCCATGTGTAGAATGGCCATCATGTACGGATGTACCACGAAGACGTTCAACGCGGAACATATGACCACCCCACCAGCGTACAGGTACGCCTCCTTCGGCTTCATGGTCTTCTGCTCGGGGCTGTAGTACTCCACCAGCTTGCCAAGGAACACGGGCTGCGCTATGCTGCAAAACCGACTTGATTATTAGCAAGGATCTTGCTGCAGGAAATGAGACAGATTGCGGATATAAACTAGGAAATGTATTGTAGGTCGTTCGGATTCTCTTTATAAGACGGACACGCATGAGGTACACTTGATGTTCGGTGAATTACCTCAGGCGTATGACATCGAGGATATGCTGTCGACCTATTTTGGTTTTGGGTATTTGGAATCCTACAGATTGAAACTGAAATTCTGTTAACCTTCACAGCTTCAAACGAAGTCCATGATGTATAAATTTATTAAAAACATATTGGACCTACGACCTGTTGAATATTAGTCGAACGTATTTAATTAATCCTGTGACCGACACATACGCATGACACAAAACACGATGCGCTATCGACCTATTTTCATTTAAAGTCTGATTCCATGCGATGCATTCAAAACTACTTCTACAGACTCTAAACATGATAAACTAAATACATACACTAAAATAGACTCGAGCTAAAAAAATATAAATCCGATAAAACGGTTCTAAAAGTGCAATAACTATACCTAAATTGGAAAATTACAATACGTATTTTCAATTGCTATTTATAATTTTTCTATCATGCTTCTTATGTTATTTTAAATAACTATCAAGAACAAACATATTAGGTAATGGATGTATAATTAAAACATTTATCTTTTTGCACAGTAATGAGAGCTTACATATTAAGAAATAATTGCACAATGGATTATTTTGATAAACAAATCAATTTACAGTGGATCAAATGTGATCGAAAACTTTTAATATTTTCCACACGATGGCACTATATAAAATCGAAAAAATTTGACGACTCAATTCGGCTTAATCGGTTAGATCAACAGCACGGAACGCCGTTGATGCCAGCTCAAGTCCTGCCCGATTCGTATTTTTTTCAATTTATAAACGAATTTAATTTTATGTTAACATCGATGACACGGGCGGTACTCGATCCTTGATCCACAGCGAACTGTGCTGCTAATCAATTGAACTACCGTGTGTACTTTTTTTCTTTAAGCTCTCATGCGCATGTGCATCTTTTTCCAAATTGGAACTACGTGAAGCTAACAGATCTAATGATTTAGAATCGATTCCTTTACTTAATATTGAGGGTCGAGTTATCCTTCACTCTTACGACCTGGTTACTCAGTTCCAAGAGCCGTCTATGCAAGTAAATCTTCTGATCGCGAGTGAAGTAGCCGATGAGGATACCGAGCAAACGCGGTTGTTGTATGCTAGAGGAAAAAGTGGGAAGGACTTAAAACAGTTCTGATAAATCAATGGACTTAAACTTTAGAACGTCTAAAAAAATCGTCTCGCTTATAAAAAAACCGGCCAAGTCAGAGTCGTATTCATATAAGGTTACGCCACGTATCTTCGAAAAATATTTGCTATTAATTTTATTTATTATGGCTTTATCAGATTATTCAGAAACAACATATGAGAGGAGAAAAATGTTACATAGTAACTTATAAAGAAAAGGCATTCTTATCGCTAAGCAGCGATCTCTTCCAGGCAAGTACAGGAATGAAATACAGCTGTAAATTTTGGTTTTGTCAATCGTAGATAAACAAGAGAGTTTCAGTAATTACACAATTCTCCGTTTTACGGTGGTACTAAATATTATACTATAATAAATTAGTATTAAATAAAGGACAAAGTTTCATACATTACATTACATTACACTATTTTCGTGCGATAAGGATAAAAATAGTTAGCCTTTTGTTTTAACACCTTTGTGAGGTAAATAATTCCGCATAATCTTATGTATTTATGAGTTTTATAATTTATCAAAGAATGCGAAGCGTTACTACTTATAAATAACCAACTAAGAACGACTAAGATACAGTGATGAAAAATTCACTATCAGGTTTTAAAAGTTTGATGGCATTGCTCGTATAGACTGCTTCCTTCTTTCTATCTATATAACATTGTGTTCTGTAAGGACCAGTTAGTTCCCTCAAATATTCCCACGAAAGAAGTGTCGTAAGCTTAGCAATTTTGATTTTGAAATTAGCGGCACATTTTTGGTCTTCTCGTGACCACGGCTCCTGCAAACCACACGAAACGATGAGCCGCAAATCAAATTAGTTACCCAATATAATTTTTTTCGTTTAAAACCATTAAAATTGTTTCATTTAAATGTGTACTATTCCCGTAAACTACAGACAAACTTATAATAAACTAGCTGTGCCCGCGACTTCGTCCGCGTGAAATAGTGAATTGGGGTAGAATTTTTAATTATTGAGGCTGTTTATTAATTTATGAAGAGGGCATTTAAGGCAGCCAATCTATGGTACGTGCTCCTTTGCCGCAACACTCTCACCTCACATCACTCCTACTCTAACTACCAATCTCATTCCTACACTTACTCCCACTATCACTCCCACGCCCACGCCTACCCTTACTCCCACTCCCACTCCCACTCCTATTCCCAAAAAGCTAAAGAAGAAAGTTTCATTGTTCTAGCTTCAAAAACCACGAATTTCCATACAAACTTTCATCCCTCTTTTAACCCCATACAACCCCCTTTCCGCAATAAAAACCTATATCCTTTCTCAAGGTCTAGACCATCTGTATACCAAATTTCATTCAAATCCATTCAGTAGTATTGGCGCCAAAGAGTAACAGACAGACAGACAGACAGACATAGTTACTTTCGCATTTATAATATTAGTAAGGATTAAATACTGTAGTTTTCGCGAGTAGTACACATGGTGTCTACAACGTCAAGTCATAGTTACAGTACAATAACACGTTTTAATTTAGACATGCCCTGCCTTATCTAAATTACCAAGTATCAACTCAAAAAAACAGTTGCATTTTTTGTGCACTGAAAACTACAAAAAAAAATGTGTTTTACTAGTGTAGCCTTTTCATTTGATACCCATATCGAGGGGGTTAAGGAAATATATTATGTGAACCGCCATTTTGTATTGGCGGCCATCTTGGATTTATGATATGATAATGTTTCTGATTTTATTATATTCTATTGGCATCTTTATTAAATGTGTGTGCTAACAGATCAATCTGACAACGGGAAGGTGCTTAAATTTCAATTACAAATTTTGACCCAAATAAAATAAATTCCGTACTGATTGAGCTAAATAAAACTGTTTAAAAAGGAAAAAAATCGGTGGATTGAACTTTTGAAGTAAATAAAATGATTTTAATCAAGCAAACTTGCAAGTGAATTGTACAATATAATTGGCATAACCGAACCACACCTGTATAACGTCCCAGCCTTACGCTGTAACGTCCTTCAGCATAGACTATACTAACATCAGGATTGTATGGCTAGTCATGAGTTATCAATATAAATCGTAGAGTATAAAAAGCACTCGTTAATTAAACAAAATAATATTAATGTTAACTTAGTTAATTGCATTATGTAAAAACTGTTAAAAATGTGTATATTTTTTATGTCAACAAGAGATTTTAAAATACTTGGCCATGTTAATATAAACATTGCTTATTATAGAAGGATAACATCCTTATTAATAAATATTAACTGATACCTTTATAATATCAAATTAAGTAAGTAATTCGGATTTGGTCAACGGATATTTAATAACTAATATTTAAAAATTCTTAATTCGTTTTACCAAAAGTTGGCAACCCTATTAACAACAGCTGTATTCTTAGCGCGTAATGCAACACGCTATTATTTTACAAGACAGGATTTTGCACGACAATAATTGAATTAGCACCTAGTGGCTCTTCAGCACGTAGGAAATTTTTCACTTACTTACTTTGTAGCGAAGGTATTTCTCGAAAGAGGTGTCTCTATTATTTCACTGAGCAAAGGAACGTTGCAAAACGTAAGAATAATGCGTAAACGTCAAAAGATCTCTAAGGCCATGTCACGACAGAATTATTTCTCAATAAAAGTTGTACAAAAAAGATATCAACATCGGCGCAACATATTTCGACAAAGCTCCGAGTATTGTGTGTAGTTTACGCGATTTAGTAAAACACTTTTAACGGTTTGAAACGCGAGATATACTAATTAACTTAATACAATTTTTATTGACATTTACACCCGGCATCACAACCCCGGTGTCCACGGCTGCTGCACAGGACCCGAAACTTCCGATTAAAAGTTAATTTAAAACGCTTCGAATTAATCAACTGATTTCGCTTTGATTGAGAATACTTTTATAACACAGATATCTAGATTAAAGACGCCACGCGCCATTGATTTAATATTCATAAACTCAAATAACATTTTCGATATAATCTACCATCGGTCAATAACCTAATTCATGTTTTTACAAGACTATAAAAAAATACTTGGTACTGGAAAATTGACGGGTTCTTTGATCTCATGATAGTAACGTATTATTAATAATAATCGATAGATCACTGGTTCGATATCCGTCGAATCCACACTGTTTATTATCAAATTTATATATTTTTTTAAACTGTTGAATTTTGAAAACCCTAAATATTAAATGTTGAAATTCTGGATTGTCACAAGGCAACGTCCACAGAAAAAAAGGTAAGTTCAAACGCGTTTCAGTTTGAGTCTGTAGATTTCCGATTATCCAAAGTCAAAAGATCGAGAGTGCATATTGTTTAAACGTAAAATGTCTGGGATCTTTCACCCATCATCGAATGAACTATGCTTGCCTGTCCTCCGCTATAATAAAAACAATCCGGAATTTGAATGAGTGGTATTAATTCCAGATTGTCACAAGCCAACGTCCACAGATGAAAAGCCATGAAGTTTCAGCCGGTAGATTTCTGAATGTCTGAACATAGGACGACAGCACATTTTTTAATGTATATAACATTCTGGGATAATTCATCATTCGACCCATATTTGCCTGTCCTCCTTTATTTTAATCACTACATAGTATAAAACAAAGTCGCCTTTTCTATCCCTATGTGCCATTAAATCTTCAAGCTACGCAACGGATTTCGATGCGGGGTTTTTTAATAGATAGAGTAATTCCAGAGGAAGGTTTTTATACATATACCCTTACAGTTTTTCTGTAGTATATTAAGTATCAGCATTGCACTCGAACGAAGTCGGGGCGGGTCGTTAGTACAATATATATTCTAAAAACTCGAGTAAAACTTAAGGAAAATTACCCTCTGAAACTACAGTAGTTACTGTTTACATGTTTTTCCTCAACGATGCAATATTAGTGAGAATATTACATAAACACGGCATAATGTGTCCGCCGTAATTCTGCTAAGCCGACACTACGCCCAAGGTGAAGATGTACTTGACCTTGCGGATCTGTCGTTTAAAAGAGTTGTACATTGGAAACGCACACGCACTGTACATTGGAAACGTGCTATTATTGTGGCAAAAATGGAGAGACAAGCATGCTTCTTGGGGATCTATACTAAAATTATATAGCTGTAGTGTTTGTTAGTTTGAACTCGCTAATCTCAGGAACTACTGGTTCGGATTGAAAAATCTTTTTGTGTCGGTTTGAGCATTCTTTGAGGAAGACTTTAAAGCTATAGTGGGAAATGTGGAAAAAACGGGGATAATCAATGAGGGTTTTCGTTGCGTGCGCAGCGAAAACAGTTAAGATACCTAAAAAGTATGTATGAAAGAATGACTCCCTTTTAAATGGTTTAAAAAAAATTTCGCGACAGCATTGCTTAAATAACAGCCGTGGTCACGGGGAGACTCTCCCCGTGACCACGGCTGCTGCAAAGCATCCGAAACGTCGGGCCGAAGTTAAAAATCATTTTCAAATAGTTTAACTAATATATCGCGTTTTAAACCGTTAAAGTGTTTTATTTAAATGTGTACTACTCGCGTAAACTATAGACAGTATCTTAATCTAAATCAACATACTGACGCCGAAATGCGTATTTGACACTTGTTAAATGCGTTGTTGAAATGCGTGTTCTGCGTAACTTCTATTTTTCTACCACCCTTTGAAAGAGTGAAACATTTTTTTTAAGATACAAGCCTGTGGTTAACTTGTTGGTAGGTGATATAACATCTAAACTTGATGGGCTCTCGACCTATTGTGCGTTTGGATATAGTTTGAATTTGACCGATTTTTTGCATGTTCGAGGATTTCAATATTCCTACCATCCATTTAATATATAGATTTTCAGACGTAAAAAAATCATATCTCAAAAAATATAGAATAATATAGAAACACGGACCAGGAGCCAGTTGGAGTCGAACCTGGGACTTTGGGTTCTAAGTCTAATGAACGGGTCATTAGACTTAGAACCCAAACCCAACAACTCAATTATTAATATTATGTGAAAATATTCAGTCGGAAAATATGAGACAAGTACCGATGATGAAAATAGGTCTAATTGATAAGTTATTTTAGATTCACGTTTCATTTTATTTGTTTCATAGAAAACCATTCTTCATATATTCCGTTTTCGTTCTACAAGGATATTTGTAAATTAGGTTACATAATAGTGAAGCATTGTCGGTAGTTTACGCGAGTAGTACGCGTTTAAATAAAACACTTTTAACGGTTTAAAACGCGAAATATATTCTTTAAACAGATCAATAGTTACAATAAATTGTAATTGCGTTAAATTATATACATCGCGATTTAAACCGTTAAACGTGTTTTGTTAAAATTACATAGTAGTGGTTATCTACAATAATTCAGATTGTTTTTTTCTGTAGTTTACGCGAATAATATAAAACACGACGTTACGAATAAAATGCGGGATAAAATATAAGTATGACTCATAAGTCATACTTACAACATCTATTTCCCATTTTAAACAGTTAAAAGTAGTTTTATTTAATTTAGACCTTACTGTAATTCCGTAAGTATAGTGGTAAAAATATATAACGAACATAACTGTTTCATTTAATTTAAACATTACCATGATTCTGCAATCTACAGTCAACGGATGCGTCACGGGTTTCAATTTCATGCGAACTAGCTGCGTCGACGCAGCTAGTTCGCATGAATTTGAAACAATTATTACGCAACTATACGTAATATGAATTTATTTAAGTTATAACAATCATTTAAACAATTGTAAAATTACTAAACAATATTAATAGTGAAATAAACCACCGTCTATAGATAAAAGTCGTGAATTTGAATCGCGATTCGGTTTCAGATTTTCGTTCAAATGCAAAATAGATCAGCAACGCACGTTGTTCACCATCCACTAGTTGAACCAAAGTGTGTCTGACCTAGTCTATTTTAAAAAATGCTAGACACTTTGCAAACATTTGAAAGCTTTAATATTTTTCACATGTTTGCACTATATAAATTAAAAATTCGATTATAAAATTGAGAAAATAATACACAAGTGTTAAGGTTGAAATTACATTGCGCGAGAGGTGCATGTATCAATCGGTTGAAAAAAAAATGACGATATCGTGTAGGACGCGCTAGCTCAATTGGTTACACGGACCGCTGTAAATGCCGGTTCGAGTCCTGCCCGAGTCGTGATTTTTTTCAATTTATAATCGACTCTTAACGTTGTAAAAATGTAAATTATATTTCGCCCGACCCGGTGTTCAAACCCTAAACTGATAAACTGCAGTTAATCGTACTAACTGCTAGACTAAAGAGACAGTTGTTTTGCACAAAATATGCAGTCTATGACCGAATATTGTTTTTAATTGAATACATAATAACAAGATAAGATGTTGGTCGTCGATCTCCTAAGAACTGTTTTAAATACATAACATTGTCACCTTTATTATCGAATTTACGAGAATATTAACACGAGCACGTGGCTACAAGGCTACAATGAAAGCATTTAGGTAACGTGATTACAAAATACCTATAACATGGAATTAATTATGAAAATCTTAAAGAACAACTCATGCGCGCACCGGATCAAACTTCAGTCGGTGTCCTATTTATATTAATACCAATGTTGTTGGGTGATTTGGATAACAAGAAAAAACCTCAATGTTTCTTGTTTTGTTTTTTTTTTCTTTTTTCTGACAAAATTATTATTTATATGTATTTCCCGGCTTTGAAGCCACTAGCGATCGATAATGCAAGATAACAGCCAAGACCAGCATTAATAACGATCATACTTTGCGATTTTGACCTTCGCAAAGCTTTGAAACATTACATAAGTACTATACGAAGTTAACGGACTATACAATTTGTGCTCATTGTCTAAATTACGTGTTTTAGATTATCTTACGTCTGTTCATTTATTTAAGAAACCAACGTATTTTTATAGCGAGAAGTGAGGACTGGCTGTGCCCGCGACTTAGTCCGCGTGGAAAAAATATTTTGGGCATCAATTTTTGAAACGATCCTTTAGCTTTGTAAATTGTAACTATTACCCACGACGTCGTCCGCGTCCCGTCGTTCTTGCAACTTAATCATAAAAGTAAGAGATATACGTACTGTCGCGGACATATTTTTAGATCATTTAAAGCGCGCACGCAACGATAGCCTTTGAAGATGCATACTTTTCTCCCTTTTTTTTGCCGCTTTTCCCTTTTTTTTCGCTCCTATTGCTCGCACCTTGATGTTTTACCGTCTAGAGTTTTTCTCGATAAATGGTCGATTTTCATGTGTTTTTTTATTAAAACTAAGGCATTAACTAAGGCCTATTTTAAAGTTCATCTGAATTAATCAATTACAGAGTTTTTTTAACTACACTATTAAAAATTAACAGGAATACAATTTAGAATAGTACACAATTAAATAGAACACTTTGACGCTTAAACGGTTTAAATCGCGAAATATATTACTCAACTTATTTGTCATTTATTTTAACTACAATAAATCGGCTTTCTGAGGTTCCGATGGATGAGGTTGATATTATAGATACGCTCAATCTTTATTCTCCTCTTGACCATAGCTGGCTGCAATGATGCAAAGCATACCAATGGTCAGGCCGTAGTAAAATAAATTATAAATCAGTCAATACTTCGTGTTTTAAACCGTTAAAGGTGTTTTATTTAATGAGCAGACATGTATAATAATATATGCTCAAAACATCAAAGTTTAAATCTATGTTTATATTGATAATGTATTGATTATTCGATGAAAACAATCACACTTTATACGACTCAGAATCGATTAGTAACACTTGCTGAATAAATTACACAGTTTTAACGTTGATGTAACGTGCACTTTATATTTTAAAAAATTATATTAAATGCTATTTGAGTTCGAAACATCCGTTGGAAATATTTTGTTTCGATTGAAAAAAAATGACAAGTTCGGGCCTCGAACTCGACACCGCTCGGTGCAGCCGTGGTTACGGGGAGACCATCTGTAACGTCGGACCGTCTTTAAAAAAATACAATTCACGTTTTGAACCGCTAAGCGTTTTATTTAAATGCATCCTACCCGCGTTAACAGACTATATTATATAGGTTGTTATTGACATTTGTTAATGACCAGGTTTTAGAATTTTTTGTGAAGCTGGCAAAATATTAATTTCTGTACATATTCCGCATGGTTTATATTATTCTGTAGAGGAATTGATTTAAATACTGTCTATAGTTTACGCGAGTAGTACACATTTAAATAAAACACTTTAACGGTTTAAAACGCGATATATTAGTTAAACTTATTTGGAAATGATTTTTAACTTCGGCCCGATGTTTCGGATGCTTTGTAGCAGCCGTGGTCACGGGGAGACTAAAGATGGAGGATGTCTCTGACGTCAAAGTAAAAAATTGCTACGCTAGCGCCATCTGTTCCGTCGAAGTTGGTATTTGGCGAAACTGGCCGAATGGGAATAGGAATTGATTTAAATACTGTCTATAGTTTACGCGAGTAGTACACATTTAAATAAAACACTTTAACGGTTTAAAACGCGATATATTAGTTAAACTTATTTGAAAATGATTTTTAACTTCGGCCCGACGTTTCGGATGCTTTGCAGCAGCCGTGGTCACGGGGAGACATCCGAAACGTCGGGCCGAAGTTAAAAATCATTTTCAAATAAGTTTAACTAATATATCGCGTTTTAAACCGTTAAAGTGTTTTATTTAAAAGGAATTGATTTCCTTAAATGCCCCATTAAGGGAAGTATTACATGTCGTGTCAATAGAAGGCTTATGCAGCCATAGCAATTAAATGAACCTTTGCCTTGTATACACCATGATCATCACGGTAATTAGTAATTAATGTAATTATTATTAGCTCGTTGATCTGACTCACCTGCAGGCTCAGGGTTCGAATCCGGACGGAATAAGAGGCATTTAGTGATTTTCTTGAGAAAAATGTGTCTTGTGATAAGCTCATTTTTCGAAGATCCAAATGCACAAAGTAACGTGGGAAAGAAATATGCAAAAAGGTAAGTGGAACGTTCAGGCATTTTTTCAGACACTTATAGATACATTAGCTAAAATAGATCGCGTTTTAAGCAGTTAAAGGTGTAGAGTATCAGTAAAAGACAGGCAAACACGGGGTTTGCTCGATGGAAGGTGCAGCTATATAAGATCGAAACAAGATGCCCTGTCGACCTAAATGGCTTTGAATGAAAATGACGTTGGTTCGTAACCCGTATTCTTATGACATTATTTTCCAGACGAAGTCCAACGTGTTTCAGAAAAAATATAAATTGATTAGAAACACGTTGGGCCAGTTGGGGATCGAATCGATGACCCCTTAATAAAAAAAGATCTAAAGTTGTATGTAAAGAGTTTGTTTAGTTGGTGTGTAGGCACACATTATATAAGGACGTATTCTCGCTTATCGATTTATTTTATCACAGCGAACAATCGATATAATACCGATAGAAGTAAAATTTAAATACTGTCTGTAGTTTACGCGAGTAGTACACATTTAATGAAACACTGAAACGAACGTGACCACGGCTCCTGCAAAGCATCCGAAACGTCGGGCAGTAGTTAAAATAATTTTCAAATAAGTTTAACCAGTATATAAACCTTTGAAAACATTAATATTTTTCACATGTTATTTTGCACATGAAGGCACTATACAGTTTAAAAAACGAAAATAAATTGAAAAAAAATTCGACTCGGGCAGGACTCGGTAGCTCAATTGGTAGAGCAACAGCACGGAACGCTGACGATGCCGGTTCAAGTCCTGCCCGAGTCGAAAAAATTTTTTCAATTCATTTTCTATTTTTAAAAACAGTAAGTATATAAACCGTTATAGTGTTTTATTTAAAAGTAAAATTTTACTAGTGAACCTTTAAGTTCGAAAGCAGGTAAACGATTTAGCGCCAGTTAAGTAATATATATATTTCGCGTTTTAAACCGTTAAAAGCCATTGCAAACGTGAACTACTCGCGTGAACTACAGTAGTTGAATATAACTCGTAGCTACAAAAAATATATTCGTAAATAAAAACTAAACTCTACTAATTGATAGCTATTGTTAGACATAATTAACGTTTAAATGAAACAGTAACTCATACAATTAACACGCTTCCCAATTTACCCACTGCGTCAGTAGACTGTGGCGTTAATTAATAGGACATCGTGATTAATTAGCAGGAATGAAACTTGAAGCGGAGGTATTATCTACTGATTTTAAACGCAATATTACATCTGTAGTTTACATACGATATCAGTACATAGTAAAACAAAGTCACTTTTTCTGTCCGTATGTGCGCTTAGATCTTTAAAACTACGCAACGGATTTTGATGCGGTTTTTAATAGATAGAGTGATTCAAGAAGAAGCTTTTTATATTTTGAACGTTGTATAATTCAGTTATTTCTGTAGTGTATTTAGTATCAGCATCCGAGCGACGGCGGGGCGGGTTCTAGTTTCCTAATACACACTTTTAACGGGTCAAAACGCGAATCATATTAGTTAGTGTATATTTAAGAACGTCCCGACATTTCGGATGCTTCTGCGTACGAAATTTCCTAGTAAAACACTTAAGAGTTTGAAACACACAGTTTCGGAAAAACTTACGATACCTACTTCCTAACATAACACTTTTAGCGGTTCGAAACACCAAATATTTTAGTACGACGTAGGCTCGCATAGATCCTTTTTAAATGATCAGACCAATACATTTGTTTGGCCTATGTCCCACAAGCAAAACGGGGTACAAGTTATAAAAATACTCACAGTAATTCTATTGACAATTAAAGCAGTTAAAAACTTAACGGTTGCTTACTGACGTCGAAAATTACGATTTTACTCTACTTGTTTATAACGACGAATTTTTTTATTTACCATTGACGAATACGATAAGACCAAAGTAATTTAGGTAACACAGTAGCCTAAATGCTTCACACTTATTGTTACGTTTTCAGTTTAATTACAAGATTGTTTTCATTATTAACGAGATTTTTAACGATTAAGGATCAAACAAAGAATCTTTAACCGTTCAAAATCAAATTTAGAATAAAAGATAAAGAGTTTTTTGACAGATCTGAAGGAGACTATGGGTTCATGTCCCGTATATTCACAACAATACGCAGCTTTAGATTAGACGTGGTAGAAAGTTTGATTGGGTTGAGAACGTAAAGAAAAACAGTTATCTTTATTACAAAAAAACATTATTTAAGTAGGATATCATTAGATTAGAATATGCACCAATACGTTAGACATGAATCTTCACAAGACATCTCATCGCAATGGTCCGAGGCGATGCCCCCTTCGGGGCACCTTCGGGGCACCTTCGGTCTAGGTACAAACACGTCCGGTTAGTATTGACGACCCCAGAAAGACCGGATTAGTGCGAAACAAATACTTTGACTACAACGAATGTATCACGCCTTAATGAACAGAACAACTCACCGGATTCCACATTCCATGAAGAAAAGGACAAATCCATAAAGCATACACCTCGCAGCGTACGCTTTAAGTATTACACGAAGTAAACTGGGCGTCCTCTTTCCTTCAGCGCTGGCAACTTCCTCGTCCCATAAACGAGCGAATTTATCACCTAGTGGACCTGTTTAAAGTGATTGGTGGTATTATTTTTTGTGACTGAGAAACTCAGGGTATAAATGATGGAAGATGGAATAGAAAAGCTAGATAGATAAACTAGAAAAGCTTTTTAGATTATGACTTTGAGATACCCACAGATTGAAAATTCACCTTTTCTATCTGTGGACAGCGGTATGCCACCCGGACGGAATAACATTATAAACAGTTACTATTATTATTAAAAGAATTGTTCAAAAAATATTTTACCGAATTTTTATTATAAATTCATAACTTAAAATTTACAGCCATTTCAGGACCCGGATGAAAATTAAGATATTGTTTCATAGGAATTACTTAAAAACATTTTGGAAAAAAAATAAAAACTCATTGATTATCAGGAATACACTGTCCCAACAAGCCCGTGTAATAGTTATTTTTTCTATAATTTTGAATTCGTAGAATACTTGAATAAACAACCTAGATACTGGCATTCTTGGAAGTTTGAATGGACATTTTCTATTTGAAATTATTGTTGCTGATGTGTGATTTTAAAATTTTAATTGCTCAATCACTGATTGCTTGGCTCAGTGGTATAAAAGTGGTCGAGGGACCTCTGGTCTAGCCGCAAACACGGCGAGCGCTAGTATTCGAAGCCCCGGGCTCAATACGTCAAATCATAATAAAAAAAAAAGTTAAATTTCCAGCAAAACATAGCAAAGTGGTTACTACCTAAAACTATTTGCTTTTAGAAATTACTCTAGATTGAGTTCAAAGAAGGTTCATAAACCTTCTTGAACTCAATTTAGATTACTATTTTTTTTTAAATTGAGACATTTCAAATTTAAAAAAAAATTAATTATAATTTGAGAATGAAAAAGTCTTTGTATTTCTTCCGTTGAATATGAGGTCAGGTAAATAATATTAATTGAAATATTTAATAGGATACTATGAAAAATCTCAACTAGGATATTTTCCAGTACATAAATCAGAACGAAAGAACTCCATATAGGCAATATGGGTTTGATTTTTAATGTTTCTTTGAAAACTACTACACTAGTTTTAACCTGTATCAAAAGGTAAGGTAAGGTGTGTAACCAGTGTCATAAGTTTCCATTTCTACATTTGGCAATACTTTAAAGTTTAATTTTAAGCTAGCTAGAATTTTTCTTTAGATAAAAAGATACATTCATGATGTTAAATAAATTAATTAAATCTTATTATTAATAAGCCATGAAATGTGTATCAAGTGACTTAGACCTTGGTTTGTCCTCATTTGTATTTGAGAGTAGCGCTACTAAATACATAAAATAATTACCTGAAGCATGTTCTTCTAAAGGTTCATACAAGTCATTTTCTTCCATCTCCTTTTTCAGGCCACCCCAAAATATTGGTAACGTCCATCTAGAAGATATTTATTTTATTATTAATTGAAAACATTTCTAAAAAACTCATCAGTGAAACAGACACACAAATATGTCTAGCCATATTACTACCATACCACTAGCCATGGAGCATACAAAAATCAGGATTTGACACTAGTTACCATTCAATAAACGGGGTTACCCTTTTTTATATTTGATTTAAATGTTTAAAAGTATTAAGCATATAAGTGTACATAATAAATTGAAATTGAACTTACGCAAATGTCAGAGCTGACAAAGGATTAGTTGTAGCCCGAGGGTGGGGTGGTCTCCCTCTCTTTTTAGGTGACTCCATGGTGTAGCTGTAAAAAAAACATAAGATCAACTATATGTATGGCACTTTTAAGTTGCATAAGTACTATAAGTGCATTAAAAAGCGATTGCTTGTGTATTTATTAAATATACTTTTAATTCTTAAAAAAAAAACATCTACTTCGCAAATGCGCAACAGGCAGTAAATTTTGCACTAAGCAAATGATAGATCAAAAGTAAAGTAAGTATAAGAAATTCCGTTTTAACACCATAATATGTCTATTAATGTTATTGTATAACCAAATCCTTTTCTAACTTATATTAGGATCTATACAATTCTACTTCTGAATGTACGAGTTAACGCAATGCTTACCTGGATACGAATATATATTTTTTAACAACGTCTTTACTTCATTACTATTTCAAAGCACCCTTTCGTAAAAATACAACTGTACTCGGCAAACGCTCACTATTTATATAAGAACTTTCGCGACAATCTTTTTTTTATATTTACCCTCAAGATTTATATACAAAGGACTACGCACAATGAAGACGGGTCGTTCTTTGAACATGCAATTTTGAATTTTAACGCAACTACTAAATAAGTTTTACCTATAAGTAAACTAATAGTCAAAGTATAGAATAAAAACTAATATTAAACTTCAGATTCTACCGGCACCGGCAACAACGACATGTAACCTCCCACGCTCGCCGATTTTGACTGTCAAAGAAATTGACTCGTAAAAAAATAAAAGTTGCACAACAGATAAGCACAAAACCATAACATAAATTGACGTAGGGCCAGTGTTACCCATTGCAAGGATTAACTAAACAAGAAGAGTAAGATAAACTTTGTAAGTATTCTATCTTTGTATTGTATTTTTGTCACATGTTGTTTGTCTATGTTTTAAGTCTTTTTTTAGCGCTATCCGAATACGAGTGTGAACATTCCTTTTTAAATAAATACAGTCTTATAAATACCGTGATTTTTCTTAACACCATTAATCAAAAAACAAAATAAAAATAACAATAATCATTTATACTATTACGCCGTGTTTCCTCTCATGGACACACGACATTGGTTAAATCCATTCAGAATGGCTTTAAATTAAGAAAAAGAAGAAGAAAAAAAGGTATTGCCAGAATTATACTTAATACACATACTATAAACTAGTCTGTGCTGAAATCGCGGGTTGGATAGAACAAAATTGTTTATATTTAAATATAATAAATGCGAGAAAATGTGTAAATATTTATTTAAATTTGAATTAAATTAAGCATGAGCATATAAAATATTTAACTATATCTTATTACAGCTGTTATTATTTAGTTTACCAGACAATATATTGTGTTAACAATACTGCGTTATTATTCTTCTCCTTTGCTATATTCATTGATTTGTTCATTTCAATATGAATACGTAATGAATTCTTAGCCATGTTTATTCTGTAAATATTAAATAATAAAGCAATAATAAATAAATAAATAAATATTGTTTAAACATAATTATTGAATAAATATTTTTGTGATTTCAGCATATTAAGTAGCTGAGGGCAGTGATAAAGTTTCTACTGGCCAATAATATTTTAATAAATAAACCTATGATGGTATAAGCATTATTATAATGCTAGGTTTATATTACATAAGAAAGTATAAAATTATGATAATTCTAAGTTTTATTTTTTTCTATCTTGGCTGTGGAATTACTTTGAGTTTCACTCGAATGGACTGCACATCAGCTGCTCATACTGCTCCCGTAGAAGGAACAATCAGTAAATTCGATAAAATTGAATATGCAGTGTTGATTCTAAGTAGTCCTGAATATGAAGCAAAGAGAGATGCTATCCGAGCCACTTGGGCTAACTTTGCTAACAATATCTTTGTCGAAAACGGTGTAAAACTATACAAATGGAATCACACGTGGATTGGACACAACGCTCAACAAGATTTCATTAAAACATTTTTTGTTGTTGGATCACAAGGATTAAATGGTTTAAAATTAGAGAAACTAAGAGCTGAACATGCAAGAACCAATGACTTGTTAATATTAGACAATTTACAAGATAATTATAACAACTTAGCCACTAAATTAATATATTCTTTTCAATGGATAAATAAGAATTTAAAAAATTTGAAGTATCTCATAAAATGTGATGACGACTCCTTTCTTAGAATAGATCTCATAGTTAAAGACTTAGACACGTATGCTCCTGGAATGGATGAACCAGAGATTCGTAAACATATAACTAAAAAAGTATGCTTATTATTTTTATGAAACATCTCGATCAATTTGAGTCACCATAATAGACTATATTTTTTTACAGTTCCAATCAAGTGAATACAAAGGTTTGTACTGGGGATATTTTGATGGTCGAGCCAGAGTTTACCTTAACGGTAAATGGGAGGAGAAGGACTGGTTTCTGTGTGATACATACTTGCCATATGCTCTAGGTGGCGGTTATGTTATATCACATAGTATTGTTGATTACATTGCTAGAAATGCTGAATTTTTAAGGTAAAGAAGATTTTTATTAGTTATAACTCCTCTTGTCTGGTAACAGCTGATCACATTGATCTTCCACCATGTCATAGTTCTTATAAACATGACATTTAAGCCTAGACTATTGGATAGAAAATTTGGTTTTAATATATAATTAGTTCTCCTACTTCATAGTCATTACAACTCTGAAGACGTCTCCATGGGAGTTTGGACAGCAGCACTGAATGGCATCAACAGAGTTCATGATATAAGGTTTGACACCCAGTGGAAATCCCGAGGATGTGAAAATAATATGTTGGTACGCCATAAACAAACACCAAGTGATATGTTCCAAATGTACCGAACGCTGGTACATTCGCAGGGGCAGAAACTATGTAAGACTGAAAATGCTTTAAGAAAATATTATTTTTATGATTGGAATGTTTTACCAAGTATGTGTTGTAAATGAGAATTGAAAGTTGTAAAGAGAATTGTAGCACCGTATTTTAGGTGATAAGTTTTTAGAATCCGTTTATCCAGTATGTAAAAATACAATTTCCCAATGATAGTCTGGTTTGTTTCTTGAAATACTTTTATAATGTGACTTTGTAATATTCTTAAAGAATAAAAGACTTTGTAAACAACTTTAAAAATACCATTTATTTATTCAAAAACACAACAAACATGTCATTTTATAGTCAAAATTTTTATCAAAACAAAATAATCTAAAACAGCATATTGAAAAAATGTCTAGTCATTTATGCACACTTGAATTTAACTTAATTAACAGGGCATGTCATTTGAAATCCAGAAATTTACAAATTTAAAACAGTTTGGTAATAAAACATCTGCAAGTGAAACTTTGATATAAGAATACAAATCAAGGATTTCCTTCTATTAAAAAAAAAGAAACCATAACATACGTCGGAGATGTGTTTGGATCAGGACAAATTAGTTACAAGCAATGAAGATAGGAAAAATTCCCTCCCTTTTCCCCATATTTAATTGTGTCACGAATATTTTATATTGTAGTGTGCCTATAACTACCATCTGTTGTAAGTTACTTTCACACAAAAATAGTATTAACTACATCATACTCTGACTCTGTTCCTATTTTATTAACTGGCTATTCCTAATATCACATCAATAGATTGCCTCTAATTTCTAATGTGAGATGCTTTCACTTTTGCGTCCATATAAGTTTGATTGTTGTAAAATGTGGTTCTTGACAACTCTTCTTTGAAATAATCTATGGTCCTCTGGAGTCCTTCTTGTAGAGATATCTGCAAAAACATGTTAGGTATCATTTGTTTTTTATATTGGTAATCTAGATTATATCCAGGGTATAGATATGTACAACCCGAAGTCAACATTACTTTTGCTTCTTTGTTAGTGCCTAGTGGAAAATGCTTCTTTCCAGAAGAAATACATATCTATTGTTAATTGTTGTATAAGGGGTTCGGACAAGGTAACAAGAGATGACATCAAAGGAATAAAAATGGAACAAATAGTAAGATTCTGCAAGCAAACTGGATGGTTTGAAGGGGACTCGGTGAGAGTTGGATAACCCAAAAACCTCTCCACAAGAACATGGGGAATTGGGTGAAATGGTCAACTAATGGTGTGGACTGATCACCCTTCCTGCTATGGATGCCTCTGATAGAAAATAATGGTTAATTAAGTGCTACATCCACAGTCCAGGTCCTCGTTCAAAATTACCTTTGGTGACCAATGAAGGTGTTTTTCAGCTATGGCAATGTCTGGCCTGCGTCGTTGCGGGTCGTCTTCTACGGCTGCTCCGGTAGCTACAGTACTACGACAGCCGGGGACTAGATCCTTTATTATCACAGCAAATTCTGAAAAATATTCAATAAAGGAAGTCAGTCATAAAATCAATTGGGCAAATATTCAAAAACTACCCTCATATCATAAACAATAATTATGAAGATTTTAGAAGCACACAGGGACAAAGTTGGTTTATAACAACAGGAACAGTATATTCTATTTTGTAACATAAAAAACACTTAACTCATACAAGATATTTGTTATTATATCTCTGGGATTCATAAACTGTTAATACCTTCTATTGTGTGCTCAACGGGATTTCCTATATTAACAGGCAGAGAATAGTCAGAATCCATGAGTGCTAGTAATCCATCAACCAGATCTGATACATAACAAAAAGACCTTGTTTGTTTCCCATTTCCATATACCTGAAAACATAGCAATATATATTAAGATTACAATTTAAATGTGTACTACTCGCGTAAACTGCAGACAGTATTTAAAAAGGACATTGTTATTTACTTTTGTTGACTACTTACTGTAATGGTCAGGTTCTGAAGCGCTTGCATTATAAAATTTGACACAACTCTGCCATCAGAAACGTGCATTCGAGGTCCATAGGTGTTAAATATTCTGGCAACTCTTACTGAAACATTTTCTTGCTTTGCGTATGAATATGCTAGTGTTTCCGCTACTCTCTTGCCCTCGTCGTAACAAGCTCGTGGCCCTGTAAAGTATGCAATAAAATCTATACTAACATATTAAGTTTGTTTGTTTGAACGCGCTAATCTCAAAAACTAGTGGTTCGAATTGAGAACATGTTTTTGCTTTAGGCAATAAAACATCACGATGCGACTAATAACAGCGAAGATACAGTGGGAAATGTGAAAGAAACGGGCAAAATTATCGTTGCTTGCCGTGTGGAAACGGTTAAAGATAATATTTATGAAAGAATGATTCCCTCTTTCAGGGATCTAAAAAACGTCCGCGACAGTAGGTATGTCTCTTTTAAGGTTATCTTGCAAGAACGACGGGTCGCCGTGGGTAAAAGCTATATAATGATGAGAATTTTGATGCCCGAAATAACTATTTTACGCGGCCCAAGTCGCTGGTCCAGCTAGTAAATGTTCAACTACCTTTCTTAATAGTATATAAATGATAAGAGGGACAATTTTTTGTCAAAAACCGTTGTTTCTTAAGCTATATAAGATCTAAAATAAAGCAGTTTGGAAAATACCTATTGGATTAACATGTCCCCAGTAAGATTCTGGTTGCGGATGTACCATAGGATCGCCGTAAACCTCTGATGTACTAGCGATCAGGATTTTAGCTCCGACTCGCCGCGCTAAACCTAGAACATTTATAAGTCAAATATAATATTACTAAGGTATATAGAGGTTTTTTGTAACTGTTATAATAAAATAAGCACCTAGCATATTTATTGTTCCCAAAGTGTTAGTCTTTATGGTTTTTACCGGATTCTGCATGTAGTGTGGTGGGCTTGCCGGACTAGCTAAGTGATAAATTTCATCTGCCTGAAACAAAGATTTAAGTGAAAATACAATATTAATATTATTTTCAATGGAAAATATAAGATAAAAAGAATGTCATACATATATCTTACGCATTCTCTCACAATATTTCGCCAACCTACTGAGTTATAGACTACAAACGTTACTGATCAAAGCTTTTCACTATTGAAACACTTTTAACGGTTTGAAATACAAAATATATTACTTATTCTAATTTGCCTTCTCCCTAATACCAATTACGAGAAAACAGATAACGCTAGCGTAGTAGATTGGACTTAGAGATTAGAGAATCTACATCCTCAGTAACCCCGTGCTTAGTACATAGCATTGGGTCATAGTTTAAAAGTGTTTTATTTAAATGTGCTAATCCCTTATGTTTTTAAGACCACAGAATTTTACTATATGTATTTTGTTTCACCATATTTATATACACACATTCACTTAATTTAAGGCACAGAAGTATGATCAATTACTTGCCTGTAAATAAACCGATTGGTAAAAAGGACACAGAAATATGTAAATCCTATATGTAACAATATGTTTTTTCACTTTTATTTACTTAAGTTACACATACCTCAACATAAAGTGGATTCACAATATCATGATGAATCATTTCAAAGTTGCGATGTCCAAACCAATGTTCGACATTTCTCTTTCTGCCAGTAAAGAAGTTGTCTACAACAATCACCTCGTGGCCTCTCATCATTAGAACATCTACTAAGTGTGAACCTACAAAACCTGCTCCCCCAGTTACCTGAAAAATTAGGAATTCATAATAAATACTCGTTGAAAACAAATGTGCACTAAATTCTAATTTATTTAGTTATTTATCATCATCTATCATTAAAGTATAAAGCTGCTATTTCTTATTAAAAACATAATTTTATAAAAATGTCTATTATTGATTAAGGAATATGTACTAATTTTAAAGTAGCATATTTAAAGATTCTGCCTGTAGTTTAGGTGAGTAGTACACATTTAAATAAAACATGTTTAACATTAAAAAACGCAAAAAATATCAGTTAAACTTATTTTTTATTTAATAAAGAATAAGTTAACCGAATATATACGTTTAAGCGTTTTAAACAGTTAAATGTGTTTCTAATCTATATAAAGGCATGTCACACACGTCTAATCACTCAATGCACTAATGTCACATTAAGCCTACAGAAAAGGTGCCATGAAATGGGGGAAGGAACTTACTTCCTTAACCCTGGATCACCCTAGCTAGGAAGTTAGTGTCTCACCTAGTTTAGAAGAAATATGTAATTATTATTTATAATAAATCAGTAGACAATTTAGCAACAGCATCCTTGAGTATATAAAATGCAGATATATAAACATATTTTAAAGGGTCTTGTTTGTCAGAATTTTTTTTAACACAGTTGTTTTCTTTTCTTACCAATATCCGTCTCCTTTCTTTATAACCCAGATATTTCACTTCTGGGTACTTTTGTGGTATTCTGCCTTCTAAAATAGCTAACTTCTTCTCTAATAGTTCTATTCGAGCTTTAGCATCCAATAATTCCTGCTTAGTATTGTCTTTTTCCTCTTTAACGCTGTTTGAATCCATAATATTAGATTGTTCTCTTGGTACAATAATATCTTTCTTTGGCCGATTGAAATCCCTGTAGCTTAAAGCTTGGGCATCTTCAGAATGCGAATTTTCAATTTGAATGTCGTAATTTTTATCTTTATTGAGAACGAGAAAAATAAATACAACTGAAATCAAACAATCCTTTAAGTTACTTGTGATATGAAATTCAAAATACTTCAGATTATCCTTTATCTTGACACTTGTCACGGGTAAATCTTAAAGCTATGATTTATGTGAGCGAAGTAATTAAGGTAAAATTTTTCTTCAAAAGTCACAAAACAGAGATATATAGGAACCGTAAATTGGTGATGTTTTTAAAACGATAGGTACTTACTTAGAACTATTATGCATATAATCGAAACAGTTTTTCGGAATTTTAATGACTGTCTTATCATCTCTGTAATTAGTCCGAGCGTCGCGTTTTCAATGTTTACATTGCGATCGGCAATTATTGATTTTATTCGAAGTTTTTAATATCATCACTGTTGCCGTAATTTTCAAATAACTTTTTTATAACATAACTACTTTTAATAATTTCTTACATAAATGGTCTTAGTTGTGTGGTATTTTAATCTCTATTATTACCGATACTAAGAATGTTATTCCACGTAATTCTTAGATTTATACATTTATTTACGATTCACGGATCGACATGTCTGGCGGTCAACACAGATGACAGACAACGTCTAGTTTTTCGCGATTTGACAGCTCTGATAGTTGTCAATTGTCGTCGTTACTGATTGACTCTGTAGCTTCTAACTACAGTGTACATTTCAATTAATAATTATCATAATATTATTATTGTCCTGAGTTTGTATAAAAACCCTTTTTGTACGATATAATATATTGTGTGCATTCATAAGCCGAACTTTTTGATTATATACAATATTTTTTTAAAAGTATTGTTCAGTCCTGATTTAATTGGCTTATACTTTTATTATTTATAAAGTTGCATCTTTGTAAGATCTAAATTTAATCTTAAGTTTTTACTTTTTGACAATAGAAAACTTTGTTAACGTTTTCTATTGTCTTAGTATTTGATATCATTGTAATTTACAACTTATTGCATTTTCTCTCTCATTCTCGTTGGCTTTTATTCATTTATTGTTATTTTCTTTTCCTTTTCTTTAAACAAAGGTTGTTTGGAAAAAGTCGCCAAAAGCGATAAAGCCGCCTTTGCACAAATATTAGTATTTTATGTTTGTGCAATAAAGTGTTTTATTATTATTATTATAAGCAGTAAATTACTCGTTTAGGTAAAAATAAATATAAATTAGGTATTTGATAATGTTTTAATATATCAGTACCAAAGATTACGAAAAGAAATAAATTTAGAAAATATTTACATCCAGTAATGTTTTCAATGCATTAAATTGCTTATCATAAAAAACAGATATACAAAAAATATTACTAGCAAGTTGACTCAAAAGAAAGTATGCATCTATATTTTAGGCTGTTTATTATCAAAATTATATATTCATACTAATAGTACAATTTACTTACAATAAAAAACGATTAATACATGTTAAGTTATATTAAAACTTAATTTTTATCTTTTAATAAAATATATATTATGATATGTACTTTGTATAACTATACGTATCATATACACTTTTTCCTTCACTTACAAACACGATTTTCTTAACCGTCCCAGATAATCCGGTTGGTCTATAAATAAACCGTCTATACCAGTTGCTAAGAAAGCTTCTAACTCTCCGTAAAGATTACCAAAGCAACTATCAGAACCGTTACTTCTAAACTCTACAGGTAAGTAAGCATTTTCTGCTCGGAAAGTGTACGGATGTACTTTGAGTCCCACTGCATGAGCGTGGACAACAAAGGATGTGGAAGCTCCTAGCCTATTATTTGAGTCCCGAGGAATTATCAAACTCTTTTCTGGACCAACAGCTTGAGCATAATTGGCAATTTCTTTCAGGTCTTTTGTTAAAGATTGGAAACGAGAAATTAATTGCAATAATCTAAGGTCCGTAATTTTCTTCAGCTTTTTCAAACTGTTGGCTTCGAAAGATTGGATATAAACTGGGGCATTGGGCCCGATGTATCCATTATTATGAAAAACGTCTACTACCGCTTGCTCCATTGGCAAGCCAATACTTTCAAAATGTGATCCATGCTTGAGCTCTGGATATATACCGATAGTGCGGTTAACACTTACTTCAAGCCCCTTTACTAGATCTATAATTTCTTGAAACGTTGGTATTTGCATAACACCATCCATTTGAGCACTGCCTGGACGAATATGCGAGTTTGGTTCCATGGCTCTTAGTTGCTTGATTTCAGCCAATGTAAGATCTTCTGTATACCATCCAAGATGAACGTCATTCCCTAATATAGATACAGAGCGACGTCTATCCGCAAATTCGGGTCGTTGAGAAATGTCCGTGGTTTTGTCGAGTAAATTTTCATGCCTTGCAATAAGGTGGCCGTCTTTTGTCATGACAAGATCGGGTTCTACATAATCTGCACCTAGAGTAACAGCCAAAGCATATGCACCAAGAGTGTGTTCTGGGACATAACCACTGGCACCACGATGGGCTACCACCACCGGGTGACAGTCGTCTGGACCGCGTCTTCGATTAACAAGTTGATTTTCGGTGTTGACTTTACTAATACAATCAAGACTTAAAACTAAACACAGCAAAAGTTCGTCGCGTATTTTCATCGCTGTATTGATTCAATTCCTATTTTTTAGCAACTCAAAATGTGACTAATTACAAAAAACGCGTACTTTAGCTTTTAATAACTTATAGCTATTAATCTTATATTTATAAGAGATTGATAATTATTATTTATGGCTTTTGATATCTCGAAACAATATGATTACAAAAGGTACATCACATACAAATTTTTGAGATAAAGATTTTTTAGGTCTATAATTAAACATTATTACAGGATATTTTGTATCCTATCTATTATTTAGAATTTTGAACAAAAAGAAGGTATAGCTTAATGCATATTTCCATACAAGTTATTTAGCAATTACGAATACCTAAAGGTATGTCAGGTTGATCTGAAAATAAGCCATCTATACCAGCATCGATATATGCTCTTAGTTCACCAGCTAGATTACCTCTAGCTGAAGGAGCTGTATCGCTACTTTGAAATTCTTTAGGTAAAAATGTATTCTCTGCTCGAAATGTATAGGGATGGACTTTTAAACCAGCTTTGTGAGCGTCAGCCACGAATGTTGTAGGTTCCCCCAGCTTATTATCATCATTCCGAGGAATTATGTATGATTTGTCGGGTCCTACAGCATATGAGTACTTTGCAACTTCGGCTAAGCCTTCAGGCGTTGCCATTATTCCGTACGTCAGATTAGTTCCTAAAATTACTTGATCTGCAGGCTGAGAACTCTTATCACTTTCATATAATTGGAGCAGGCGGAGGTTAGTCATTTCTTTCAACTCTTTCAGGTTTTGCACTTCAAACGACTGGATATAAACGGGTGAATCGCGGTCTCTATAACCATTTGTATGAAAGGTGTCCACTACCAAGCGTTCCATAGCCAATCCTAGTTTCTTAAAGTGACTGCCATGTTTGATTTCTGGGTATATCCCAATTGTTCGTTTTTGGAAAGTCTGTAAACTTTTCACTAAATCAATAATTTCTTGAAACGTGGGAATGTCGAATACATCGTTCATTCTCGCATTACCTGGTCGTACCTCTGGTATTCTTTCAACTGCTTTTAGCTGCTTGATTTCTGACAGAGTAAAATCTTCCGTGAACCAGCCAGTCACTTCTTTACCGTCTATTGTTTGCGTTTTACGCCTATCTGCGAATTCTGGATGTTCAGCAATGTTTGTTGTTAGGCCCAGTTCATTATCATGTCTTGCTATCATAACGCCATCCTTTGTCATAACTAAATCAGGTTCTATGTAATCGGCACCCATAGTTATAGCTAGTGCGTATGACCCCAGGGTGTGTTCAGGTGCGTAACCGCTAGCTCCTCTGTGAGCGATAACTGTTGGTCTACAAGAATCTGGACTATGGTTTTGGAGGCTTGACGAGGTGAAAGCCGCTGAAGCAGATGCTGCTATGATTATCCCACCAATTATGAGCACAATCCATACTAACCCAGTGCGCCCTGATAGTTTACAATTAAGAATAGCCTGTAAACAAAATAATAGTTTTAATTCAAAAGTCAGTACTGAAGACTACTTTCATTATTATAATAATTTACAATAGGTAAATTAATTTTTATTATATATTAAAATTTATATATTTTTTAACTGCCAGTACCTATTATTAAAGCGTGATCGGGTTTGATAACGATGTACTCATTATTATTTATGACCTCTTAATTCACAATTATTTTGTTATCTACTTTACACATTAGTCACAATATAAATACGTGCACGGCTTAAAAACTACAAAGAGCAAATTATTTCTATTATCATAGTAGCCACACGAAACAACAAAGGATGAAATTTGCTTATGAATGTTTTTAGGGTTCCGTAATGAAACAGTAAAAGGGAATCCCATTGCTAAGTCTTCGCTTATAGCTATCTGTCAGAAGGCTGTATTACTTCACGAAAGTTCAAAATTTTGTTACACATTAAAAAAAATCAAGATTCTTCCATACAAACGCGTACTTTATTATCTATTTTTTGCTTAATGGCTAAGATAAACAATTAAATAACTTACCATTTCTCTTATATTAACTAAGTTCACTAAATAACTGACAACACTGGATAAATTATACAAGTTACACGTTACACGCGTGTAGAAAAATGTTGACGAATGTCATATTATTTATATCGAGTTATGAGATAAAACGACTATCGAGTCCAAAGTAACAAGATGATCTGGGACGTCGTTTCAACAAGGAAAGTCTCGAAAATATTATTTTCCTTCCACCTAGCTATTATTATTATGTAGATAAGATTCAGTGTCATGTTAAGTAACTACGTCAACTGGTTGCGAATATTAAAGTAAATGCAATATTGTGATCATATAATATTATATGCATTGGTGCTAAGAACGAGTTTTCTGTAGAACTGGTAAGATTTTTCGTTTTGAAATCGTTCGTTATTATTTTAATTGTAGGTGTGCAACCCCGTGAAATACATCCGAAACGTCGGGTCGTAGTTGGAATAATGTGTAAATAAGTTTAATTAATAGATTTCGCGTTTTACAGTTAAGTGTTTCATAAATGTGTACTACTCGCGTTAATTGCAGACAGTGTTTGATTAAATACTGACTGTCTGTGTTTAACCGTGACCACGACTACACAGCATTACATAACTACTTCCGAAATGTGGAGACCTAGTTAAAATAATTCTAATAAGTTTAACTAATATATATCGCGTCTAATACCGTTAAAGTGGTTTCTTTAAAACTACTTAAATCGTTTAGTTTAAATCGACAATCTGCCATAAAACGGAACCTTATTACTAAAGACTTTGCTGTGTGTCTGTCACCAGGCAGAATGTCAAGAACCTAGGTAGCTGTAATTGTCATTTCTTAACTAAACATTACATACTACATAATGTGTTTAAACATGATGACAATTCTGTTGGTATATAAGTATGTATTTAATTTTATATAATAAGGTTTTTCTTTTATAAGTAAAACCATTTCTATGGTTGATTTAAAAAGTCAAATAATAAATAAAACCTTTTATTTCATTTTAAGCTGTTGAAAGCGATAGCCCGCGATTACCACAGACAATAATCACAAGTTAAAATCACCCTAAGGAAAAATCATGACACTTAAAACGCCTTTACCGAACGACTGTACGTACGGTTTTCTTAATATCGTTAAAGATAAGAGAATCTATGCTTATACAGCTTAGCACGATATTTCAAATGGCTGTTAGATAAGTGATCGTAGTGTGACATAAGTCAATGATTACGTGATTATTTGAGAAGTGTGCTGTGAGAATTTTATCTTAGATAAACAAATCTATTGGTAGACACCATGAATTGTGAAGTAGATCCGAGACCTATTTTGGCTTTGGATATTCGGAAATCCACAGACTGAAACTGAAACCGAAAGGCGATTAAGTTTCACAGCTTTTTCATCTGTGGCCGGTGGTTCGTCACCCGGACGGAATTTCTTCATTCCTACCCCCCATTCAATATCCAGATTTCCAGACGAGGTCCAACATGTCTGAGAAATATTATACATTGAAAAATTAGACACATGTTAGTGAGGATCACACCCACCCGTTGATTATTAGCTGTTCATACGGTATTAGTAGTAGTAAGAAAGAAATCATTTATGTATAAATAATTAAAAGGAAGGAAGAAACTCGCCGTCAGTTTCTTGTCAGTTCTTCTCGATCGTTTTACGCCCTTGATTTGGGAACTAAATGTAAATTTTAAGTTTTAATTGACGTTTAAATAAAATACTCTAACGGTTTCAAACGAGAAATATATTAGCTAGCTTATTTGAAAATATTTTAACTACGGCCCGACGTTTCGGATGCTACGGTGCAACCGTGGAGACGGGAAGACTTAAGATGGAGGATGTCTCTAATCTCAAAGTAAAAACTCGATGTTGCTTCCGCGTTTTAAACTGTTGAAGTTTTTTATTTAAAATTGTGCTCCTCGCGTAAACTACAAACATTATATTATTGACATTCATAAGTTTAATTAGCCACCTGCATGATTGAATGATAAATATATATATGTACTTATAGTTTGGCAAGTAACGCACACAAACATTGGAAAAACAGTATTTATTAAAGGTATTTTGATTTATAAAGTAATTTAAAACGATTACGACTGGTATTACTGTAAAATAAACGCGTTTATTAAAAGTGAACATCCCTTAATGCCAAACACTGCCCCCTGTGTTGACACGCGGATTTTACATGCTAGGGCTGCCAACAAAAGAATTTAATGTATCATACGAGAATGGGCTATTTGACAGTGCGAAAAAATATAGCGTCAATTACTGTTCAAGAATTAAGTATTTGCAGTTTTGTCTCCCCGTGACCACGGCCGCTGCAAAGTTTCACTATTATATATTGCGTTTTTAATCATTCGTGTGTCTTTTATTTAAATGTGTACTACTAGCGTAAACTACAGACAGTATTTAAGTTAAGAATTAGTGAAACACATATGTTTAAAAAGTAATTGATTTAAGTGAAAAACCGCAACCTTTTAAACATTTGTCAAGTGACTTTAAGTCTAAACGCTTCTGAATGGTCGGGTTTATGACGACGTCACTTGTTGTAAACCACCGTGCTTCGTAGAGTTAAAACTGTTCTATTCTCTGCAGTAATAGATATATAAATGTGTAACTATATGTAATAAAATATTATTTCAATCCCTCTTAAAATGTTTTTGCACAATTTAAAATTAAGATTTTAAATTTGATTCAAAAATACTACTTTTCTGGGCTTCTTTCTACCAAACATACCAAATAATTTGAGTAAATTTAAATAATCAGTCATATAGCCTATTTCTTTCTATAGTCAAGAATCAAGAATTTAATTTTTTTGGGTATCTTGAACCGTTTTTACAACATACACAAAGGAAACCCACATGATGAATAATTTTCCCTGTTTTTCTATATTTCTTTACTCCTAGTCGCAACCTGATATTATAAATCCTGAAGCCTTCCTCCATAAATGGTCTAACCAGCACAAACATATATTATTTTATTTCCACCAATAGTTCCAGAGATTATCGCCGTCAAACAAACAAACTCTTCAACTTTATATATTAGTATAGATAATTAGAAAAATCTCTCGCCTTTTTATGTTATGCACTGTACTGTGATACCTACCTCTTTAGATTTGTTAATGCAGCAGCCCTAACGAAAGGGATAAAGATCCCCCGGTATCCCTTGCCAAATTCGTTTGTTTTTTCCACCTACCCTCCTCTAATCGCAGCTCGGTAGCGTCCTCTAATCCCAGTAGATCGAATTAATAAAGTTTGTCGTTAATCATTATCGTAAGCTGCGAATGCGGAATTAGACATTGATTACAGCAAGGGTGAAGGAATATGGCGACTTTATTAGCCTCCAAGATTTACTGGTGAATAAAAAATCTGATTAGTTTTAACTTTGTCGGCTTAAGTTTGAGTAAAATTGATGTTTACTACATCGGGACCACCAGGTCGTTACCACCACCAGTAGCAACCATTCTATAAAATACTTAGTTTAGTATCAATTCTAAATATATATACAGCTGAAGAGTTTGTTTGTTTGAACACGCTAATATCAGGAACTACTGGGTACTACTTGGGTAGAGCATTTCTCTGGGAAGCCTTTTAAACATCGCGATGTGACTAATAAGACCGAAGATACAGCGGGTAATGTGGAAAAAACGGGGAATATTACTCATCATTATGGGTTTTCGAGGCGTGCGTCGTGGGCAAAGTCGCTGACATAGCTAGTATTTTTACAAAATCGCAGAAGAAAAATATTAAAGTTTTCAAATTCTTTGTAAAATGGCTACGAAAGTCTCATACTTAATACGTCCGTGTTTTAGAGCTTTGAACAGTTTAAAACGCAAAATGTATTAGTAGAATTTTTACACTTAAACTTCAACTACCGCTTGACATTTCGGATGCAGCAGCCGTGGTCACGCGGATCGAAACGTCAGGCTGTAGTTGAAATTTGTAAACAAGTATATTTCGTCTTTTAAACCGTTGTGTTTGATTTAAATGTGTACTACTATTGTAGACTACATACATTACTCAACGTAGTGAAAAACTTGAAAATAAGTATATTTCGCGTTTTAAGCCGTTTAACGTGTTTCCTTTAAGTGTCTACTATATACGAGACCACAGACATGACTTAGGAATTTGGTCTGTTAATTACTTTTCGATGAACAAAATTGATAGTCCATATATTTATTGTACACTTCTCTATAGCATTTATCTTGGTAACAATATAACTGCCCCTTAATTTAATTGTAGCAAAATGTCCCAGAGGAGGAGGCCCCTTAAGGGTTGTAATTGTGTTAAGTATCGTCAACAAAATACCATAAATTGTGGTTGGTTATATATTGAATTATCTTTGGTGGGGTTTTCATTTGTGACATATTACCTTAGACAAATGCAATCTCAGACTGTAGTTGAAGTAAACGGAATATTAAATATCGGGATCGGGAAATGTATTTGTTTATTTATATATACCTATCTATTAAGATTAACTTGCAAGAACGACGGGAAGGGACGCGACCGACCTCGTGGGTAACAGCTTAAGTCTATAAAGATGAAGGGGTTTGCAAAAACGAATTTGGATGCCCAAAATAACGATTCTCGCGGACGAAGTCGCTGGCACAGCTAGTGACAAATATAAATTGTGTAAGGCTTTCACGGCCACCGTTCAGCATATCATTGTTTTTAGGGCTTTTCAGCCGACGTGAGCGAGAAGAGGTTCTCGACGTTTCGCCATCACGAGCGGACGGCATCATCAGGAGATGTTAGCTCCTCGATTGCTCGATGAATTTTGTGTGATTTCCATTGCGTTCGCTGCGAAAACGGTTCAAGATACCCAAATATATGAATTAATGATATCCCTTTAAATTATCATTAAAAATATCATCCATAATATATATCTTTTATAATGAACATGGAAAACGACGGGACGCGACCAATGTCGTGGATTACAGCGATATTTTAAATGTAGATGTGGAGGAGGTTTGCAAAACCAAATTTCGATGCTCAAAATAACTATTCTACGCGGACGAAGTAGCACAGCTAGTCATAAATAAAGGTTATTGAAGAATTATCAAAAACAAGAAACGAGGCCCATTTCTCGTACAGAAGTGATTCAGTTAAGTGGATAATAACAGGTAGGATGGTCGGACGGGCGGAGCAACCACGCCTCAACATGGCATAACTTTTTATTTTTAAGGAAAGGAACATTTGGAAATCGTGCAATCAATTATAGGAATGCCGTGAGTCAATATTGGTTTAAAAAAAAACATCGAGCAAAGTTTAAAGATCCGGTAAGATATTATCAATTTATTTACGTTAAAATTAGTACTAAATACTGTCTGTAGTTTACGCGAGTAGTACAAATTTGAATAACACACTTTAACGGTTTAAAACGTGATATATATTGGTTAAACTTATTGAAATATTATTTTAACTACGGCCTGGCGTGTTGAATGCTTTGCAGCAGCCGTGATCACGGGGAGACCGTCCACAGTTAAAATAATTTTTAAAATCGCATTTAAAACCGTCCAAATGGTTTATTTCAATACCGATTAGATAAAGATCGTAGTACACTGCTTTATTTTACTGGCCAATTATCTACTTGATCCGACGTCTGTAGGCTTCGGCGAAACTATTTATTTTTCTCGCGATTCGAACGCGATATTTATCTATGTAAATGTGTCGTAGGACTTGTGACAATGTAAAAGAAATGTATGTGACGCAATGTGTAAAAATGTGACTGTTTATGCCTAATCAAACTCGACATTGCCAAAAGTTAAGTCTTGCATATTAAAAATAGACTTAGTGTCAGTAATTCAGATATCTATATTGAACAAGTACCTACCTACAACATTTAAATAAAAAAAAATGTTTAAATATAAACGTAACTACAGACAATATTGTAAGTAGGTCCTACAATTGCGCACAACAATACCTATTAATGCTATAAACATAAAAAAAATAGTAACTATTATGCTGTGAGACCGTAACGAACTTATCAATAAGTTAAATTAAAACTTGCGCCTAATACCGAAGGCGTGGGTTATTAATTTGGCTGGCATTGTCCTCGAAGTGCGATGGATGTTAGAGATATGACCGGACTATAGATAGTTACTTAATACACGCACCTAAAATTGCTTAGCATTGTTAATTCTTCTTATGAGGTATGACCGCACTATAAGTAATTCAACTTCAAATTAAAAGTAAAAAAAATACTGTAATTTAAGTTACAATATATTTAAAAAATATATTTGGTGGCATATTGTTTAAATTATTTGTTATATATATTTCGCGTTTATTTATTATTATATATTTCGCGTTTTACACCTATAAAATGTTTTATTTAACAGCTTAACTGCACCTAACCTTCTAGCAAATACTTATTAACATTTCGCTAGATCCGGTTTCGAACCCGGACCGATCTGCATTATAATGCACTAACCACTAGACCGACGAGTTGTCATGCCACACTATAAATCAATTTATTATTATCAATACATCACAATGTTGTCGGGCCCTCAGGGCATAAAATTTAAAGACTCCAAAATACTTCATTAACCGTGACAAACGACTATCAATCATCCGAAAGCTCGCAAAACAATAATCACATTATGATTCCTATAATAACTAATGCATCTCCGAGACGCATAAAGAACCCGCTTTTGAGTGGTTTTTTTTTGGTCAGAAATAAAGAAATTTTACGAGAAATATCGACCGAGTCTCGGGCCCGAACAATGTAAGCTTATAACCGAACGTATTATTTATTGAAAGCGAGAAAAAAGTGAATACGAATCGGCTTGACATATTGTTAAGGGTTCTTATAAAATTATTTGCTATCACGCCATGCGTTGTTACGAAGAAGCAATCTCCCGAGCGTTTTGAGTTTATAACTCTTGTCGAAACAATAAAAGGATGAAATATAAGCGTGTAACCGAAACGCTCCGCGCCCGCCCGTTTAATTGATGGCGAATACTTTGTCTGACGACCAGGTCACGCGGCGGTTTCGACCTTTAGCTCCCACAGTAGGGCACTGGTGTCTTTCTCGGTCCCTTAAACGAAAGAGTTTTAAGAACGTAAACCCACCACGCTGATCCAGTGCCGGTTGGTGGGCTCTAACGATTACCGCCACGGCATCAGACATCTAAAATCCAGACGAATCAAATTATTTATTCCACGTAGAATTTACCAAAATTTTTTTTGATGTGCAACAGGAATCCAAGAATGCATGAACGCAGTAATCTCAGCAACTACTGGAGCATTTATTGAGGAAGGCTTTAGACTATAAAACATCACGCTGAAACTAATAGGAGTGATGAAACACTGAGATTTGTGCTAGAAACGGGAACAATATATGCATTGCGTGCGCCGCGAAAACGGTTTGAGAAACTAAACTAAGGTCTAATCTAAAAATCTCCGAGAAAGTATATATCTAAATATTGTCTATAGTTTACGCGAGTAGTACACATTGCAATAAAACACTTTAACGGTTTAAAACGCGATATATTAGTTAAACTTATTTGAAAATGATTTTTAACTTCGGCCCGTCGTTTCGGATGCTTTGCAGCAGCCGTGGTCACGGGGAGACTGACCGTGTTAAAGTGTTTTATTTAAATAAGTATATATCTATCTTTTAAGATTAACTTGCCAGAACGAAGAAAGACTGCGGTGGTTGTGTCAATCATGAATTACTAGCTGTGCCAGCTACTTCGTCCGCCTATAATAGTTATTTTTCGGGCTTAAAAAATAGTTTTTGCAAACTTCTTTATAAATTTTAAGCGATGTTTCCCGTGACATCGGTGGCGTCCCGTCTTTCTTGCAAGGTAATCTTAAAAGATAGACATATATGCCGCCTTTGCACAAACATGTTTTATTCTGTATATGTAATTCTATGTATCCATGTTCTTATGTCTATGGTTGTGCAATAAAGAGTTTATTATTATTATTATTATATATTGTCGTAGACATTTTTTTAGATCATTTTAAGAGGAATCATTCTTTCGTACATATTTTTTGCGTATTTGGAACCGTTTTCGCAGCGTACGCAACACCGTAGGTACGGCTGAATAATTGCCCCCGATTTTTCCACATTTCCCGCTGTTTCTTTGCTTCTATGTCGCAGCGCGAATAGGCCTTCCTGAATAAATCTTTTATCCAACACAAAAATATTTTTTCAAATCGAACCAATCCTTCTTGAGATTAGCGCGTTCAAATAAACAAACAAACTCTTCAGCTTTATATATTAGTGCAGATTTCCGGGTAATTCATTTATCACAATATCTATTCTATTTTGGTATTGTATATAATGACTAGTCATTATGTATAATAGCTATTTAATCACTATGTAACATGTGAACTAACCACGCCAAGCAAGTCGCGCGATTGGGTCGCCAAACGCGTCGCCGTTCGCTGTTTAAAACATAAGTAACAGTTGTCTTCTCATTTTAATAATCAGACGCCACCACCGGCCATTAATATTGCTTAGAATGGATTTTTCGAATTCCCAAATGTCATCCAACTTATTAACCGCCCTCACTTTTTGTTTTGGTTTATTTGTTTTTGAACGAGCGTTTTGCTTTTGGCGCGGTCATTTCGACCTTTTGTTTTTTGCCTCGCGTCATGCCTTCTCCGCAGATGATATATTGTTTACAGATAATTACTTAGCGTCTAATAAAGTCTTTTTCTATGAAATCGCTTCATTACATTTTTTAATGTTGGTACTGTGGAACTGGAATGTGTGTCGTTTATGATACAGAAAGACTGTGTAAAGTTTATCTATGGCTTTTTCTATATGGGATAGAAGTGTACTAATACAAGTATCATGTGGTCTAGCGTATCTCTGCGAAATATTTAGCTGCAGTAGTGGGTCAATTATTTCTTATGCAGGTGAATTGACACCATGTTTGAAACGGTAGAAGCCGTTTCCAATTATTATTAAACACAAACAAAAATACTTTTTTAATTAAAAAAAACACACACACACAGGTTAACGTAATCACGCTGCTGCAAAGAATCCGCAACGTCGGGCCGTAGTTTACTAATTCTGACGTTAATTAATACACATTTACGTTTTAAACTGTTAAACGTATATTTGACTGTGTACTTAAAATAGGTAATTTTAGTAATAAAAGCCAGCTATATATATTATATGTAACTGCAGAAGTTTACTTCTGTAGTTACATACAAATATTCAATATATCGAATATTATTTTTATGTAAATTAAAAACTATTAGACACGCAAGAGTAATAAAAAAACAATGCATGGACCATAGCAAACTGCTTGAGAGTCGAAACCATACTTTTAAAAACAATTTTAATAAATGTAGTTTCCGAAGCGCATGATCGATAGACCTTTAGATCTGATCTATAGATCATATCGACTTTGAAAATGGAATGCGTGAGTAAGACAAAATATAATTAATGATTTCTGTTCGAAATTCGAATCGCTTTGTTGCAGACAAGTTGGCGTCTCCGTTGTTAAACAAAGGGCAAAAATTTTGAAATAGTATCTCATATGGAAAGAGATTTTTTATGATGATTCGATTAATCATTTCTGTTGTGCGCTGAAGCATCTGTTGCCTCTTTATAGATCAAAATTCTATTGTTGGAAATGGACCTCTGTGCTTTTGTTAAATCGAAAATATTAACACCTGTTTAATGAAGTAACTAACGGTTGTTATTGTCGGCGTTTTTGCTTGTCTACAATTTATTACTTATAGTTTTCTTTAAAAGTACGAGGTTAATAATTAAAAATCACCACCATTCTATAATTCAATTATGTATGTACGTATTTAAAGTTTAACTTAGTACTGTTTACTTTATTATTTTTGTAAAATAAAATATATTATTTGACGAGGTCGTTAGACTAATAGTAACTATGTATGACTAACAACCAACGGTTTTTGGCTTTCATTTCCACCTCGTAAAACATGTTTCTTACATAAATATTTAAATTAATGACTAAATATTAGGTATAACAATTTATTTAGCATATTAAACTTCACTCGGAACCTCGGGACATTGTAACAGCGAACCACGTAAAGTTGATTTGCGTGTAAAATTCCGAACGTAAGCACATTCAAGAATTTCGTAAAGTATATTGGTACCTTTTTAGGAAATATATTGTGTTAAATCAACCGTAAACTCACAAGCATTTTTAATATCAACCTTTAATATTATGCATAGTTTTAATAGCATCTACAAACATCAAAATCTATTGAAATATTAAACGCTTTCCTAGAAGACGTTCCATCTATCTTTTGCTTTAACCCATGTTAACTAACACGTAAAAAAGAAACAAACGAATATACGCGACCACTTTTTTTCACCTGACAACACCCGATGTCAGTTTTTATGTCGGCCATTTTGAAAATTAAATTATAGGTTATAATTTTAATATGATAGGTGTGTAATATATTATATTTGGTTGTATATTATTTTGTTGTGAGATCTTATCTAGCGTTTGTACCCTTCGCCCTTAGTTAAAAGGTTTAATTTGATTAAATTAGCAGTTTATTTTAGTGGTACGGCTTTGTGGGGAACTATTCAATAAAATACTTTTAACGATTTAAAACGAGGAATTATATGTTATGTTCCGTTAAAGAGCTTTCGTATAAAACGTCGGGTTAAACGAAGTCGAGTAATATATTTCGCGTTTGAAACCGATTAATTTGTTTTGTTTAATGTATACCACAAACCTTAACTACCCGAACTGCCGTCCTCAGAGACACTTAGCGAGGACGGCAGTTCGATTCTCGGTTGTACGCTAAAATGTAATTTTGATACTCGCTCTCTGATGAAGGAAAATGTCAAGCGTTAAAACGAAAACTTTAAGTAACACTTTACTTATAGCTTGACAATGACCTAGTCCGCTAAGCGCGAGAGATGTCGGTTTCGAATCCCGAAGAAATACAATAAAAATCACAGCCAGACAGGGCAAATACTTCTGTAATTAATTTCGATCAGGGAACTGTACGTATATAGGCGTCCGTCTTAAGTCCTGCGTATGGAAAACGGGATCTTTTATTTCTTGCTTTCAAAATCCAGTTAATCAAATACATAGTATAAAGATGAGATCTACAAAGAAATCCGAATCGATTAGATAAACAGTTCGCCATCGGCCCCGCAGCCATTTAATGGCATTGTTTTTTGGGTGACAAAAAGTGGCGGCAACCAACGTGATCCTTGTTTGAGATAAAAGGAACATAAATAACACTTCGTTTTGGGCCACCTCTGTTTAATGCGCGTCAGCCGATCTCATTCTTTAATATCTACAAACGATGGAAAAATAACTGTCCAAAAACACATTTTAGACGTTTTGATATATTTTTTAATAACTCATAGAGTTTTTACTTTAAAATCTTTACGTTAACATGCTCTGTTATCGCAGAAGCTGTTCTTTATACATGGTATTCTTGAAGGACAGAGATGTGTTCACTGGGTGGGCAGAAATCTTATTAAGTAACTAATTAAATAAGGCAGAAAAACAGTTATACACAGATTAAGAGAAAACAAATAGTCTTTACATGTTGCATGTACATTAACCAGGGTGTAAAACGTGAAATGTATTGGACAAACTTTTCTACAATTGATTTATATGTAATTATTTATTTGAAATACTACGGCCCGACGTTTCTCATGCTTGCCGTGGTCACGAGCGGACCGAAACGTAGAGCCGAAAAAATGAATCACGTTTCAAACCGTTAAAAGTGTTTTATTTAAATGAATCATGTCTATTAATTTTACATCTCGATAATTAAGAAAGAACACTTGCTATTTTTGCTGTTTGTTGTAATAACGATATTATACATATCGTTGCAGACCAAAAGGCAGACAAAGTGCAAGATTTTTCATGATCGTTCAGTCTTAGTGAAAAGCTAGCTAGGTGCCGGTTGCTAGGCAACGCGCCGCGGGTGGGCGGGGCAATCAATACCATCTTGCCATTCTTGCCCTCACCCAGTCACCTTCACCTCGCTTTTCCTTTCAACGAATTTCCCGTCCACGTCATTATGTATTTCTACTTACTCCAACGAAATAGTACATTGTATAGATTAATTTTGCAATTTCTACACGTACTTACATGAAAGTCTGTTATAAAAAATTGTATTACACTATTTTGTATACCGCCTATGTAGCTTGATGGGTCCTGGGTTCGTATCCCAGGGAAATAATAAATTGTTTCGGTCGGGTAGGTCATCTACTTAAAAGAATACAGACATGTAGTCGCCACATACTCTAGGGAGGTTAAATAAGTTATTAAAAAAATGCTTTACAGTAGATTCTGATTGGAAACATTAATAATAAATAGTCAGTTTTCCTAGATTTGAAAACCACGCGATTTTTGACCGGTTTGGGACCGTTAATATTATTTTTTTTCAAATTTCGAACTCTTAGGCATCTAAATCATAAAACGAATTAATGTGGCATATTTCGTGTTTTCAAGTCCTACAATTGGTTTTATTTATCTATTTCGTATCTAGATAGCATCCAGATTTTGAGACGAAGTCGAACAAGAAAAATTATAGATTGATTACATATTGGACTGTATAAGGATCGAATCCACAAGCCATTAATTGTTACCGTAGGTATATTGCCATTATACCAACGAGCTCGTCAAAAGTAAAGAAAACAAAGTTATTTACACTTTACATAGTATTTAATTTATTTTTACTTGCGTGTGGCACTGCTGTCCACACTCTAAGGAGTTAAGGACTTACTGAAAATCAGTTTCAGGTCAACAAAGGACCTGATAAGAGCTGAGTAAAATCCAATTATACCAAGAAGCAACTCACAACATTATTGATACTGTTAATATTAAGTTATACTGTTAACTTTAAATTATGTTTCATTTGTATGTTTAGAAAAAGTCTTATATAGATATTGTTTTTGCGTGCCTTATTAGTAGTAATCAATAAATTTATTTCTCTCTATTTCTCCCTTTCTTATATTTTTATTCTGCTTAGACAGCTATTACACAAGTACCTATAGTTCATTTTCGGCTTGGTTATGATAGGAGAGGACACCTTTAATTTTATTTACGATGCGTTGTTCTTTAGCTTTAGATGTTTCAGAAAAATGTTAAATTATAAACTTATTTAAAAACATACAGATCCCCGTGCTAACCTACGTCGATTTTAAACCAGACATTGTAGCAATGTAGGTCTAATTACATTACACGAGACCTTCATGAAATTTGACGAGAAGAACCAAATAAATACTGTCTGTAGTGTACGCGAGTGGTACACATTTAAATAAAACACTTTAACGGTTTTAAACGCGATATATTTTAGTTAAACTTGTTTAAAATTATTTGTAACTACGGCCGTAGTTAAAGTGTTTATTTAAAAGAAGTACGTAACTTAATTTTTATACTTAATCATTCGTACGCAATGTTTAAAGGGAAACGTACTCCATTGTATGTTGAACCTTTAATATTGCTGTCGAAATAAGATTGCGTAGGGATTTTTGCGTGGGGCACGTCTGAGCCAGGTTCCACCGTCTACGATTAGTGTACAAAGGTCGGCTGTCGGCCACATGTACTGGAGGGGTGAGAATTATGAGCTGTCATTTGCAGGCAATATCTACCTGATACTAATTTAGTTGCCTTCGACCTTTTAGTAATAATTATTATTCGTTCATATGAAACACGCTGTGGGATATTAAAAATGGTTTTGTATAACTGAGGTTAACTTATATTTGGAATAAAATATCGCGAATGACCAACGGCAACATAGGACAACAGCGCATCATCAACTGTAAGTTGTCACCTTTTTTTGTCATAGTGGAGGATAGACGAGTATGGGTTAAACTTGATGGAAGGTAAAATACTGAAAACCATATGTCATCTAAACAAGATGTGTTGTCGATTTTGACTTTGGATTTCTGGAAATTCATAGACTGAAACGGAAACGTAATTATCACGGCTGTTTGTGGACGGTGGTAGCTGACCTGGTTTTTAGCCGATTTCTACCCATATTTCAAAAAGTAGTCTGACTTATTTCAGAAAATATATAAATTGATTTGAAACACATTGCATACGGTGGGATTCGTACCCACAACCCGTTATTTATTATTAGCTATGTTACCCTTCACTCAAAGAAAAAAGGCTTATTAGTCCTTCAAAAGTAAAATTGGGAATGTTTTTGATCGATGTTAATATTGACTATTTTATTAAGGTATGTACAATACTTTTCTTAACAAATCCATCAGACACGCAGACATATAATTATGTCCGGCTCGTGCTCGATGTAGGAGGAAAGCGCAAGTATTATGCATCCGATGAGAACTTCGAAAAAATTACAACCTTTTTTTTCTTGTGTAATGAAACTATTAAGAACACAATCAACTTTACTGTGACCATCAAAAGATAATAGATTACCCACAAATTAATTATCAACAATAATCATTCGTCGATCATTCGAGAATTGTTTGTGTACTCAATGAGTTAACCCTTCAGCCGACTAATTAAAACAAATTGTCTTCCACTAGGCTCGTAATGGCCCATTCGTCCCAACGTGGGTAACATCCACCCGTCCCCAAAATATATGGACCATAAAACCACAATTACGTTTTATAAACACTGCATTTATAACTACTTTATGATTGTATTATTTATTTTATGTAATATATTATGCTGGTGGAGATTTTGATTTTTTTCTAAACGCTCTTTCAAATATTTAAAATTTTTGGTTACAACCATTAATTTATAGTATTCGGGATTGAAGATAGGTATGGAAGCCACTTTTTCTTACGATAATTGGTTTTTACTATTCAGTGAAATCTCGTTTATTTTGCATGACACATTACTATGTCTGTGTTACTGTCGTTAAATAAGCTCTGCCAGACCAAAAATATTATATTATATACGATATATGTTATTTGAGATTTCAAGTCCAGGACATACATTGATTATATAAATTTATACATTTTCAGTTATTTAAGTAACTTAAACGGTTTAAAATGCAAAATATATTAGCTAATTGTAAACACGTTTAATACACGCGTTTTAAACCTTTTAAGTGTTTAATTTAAATGTGTAGGTACTACTCGCGAAGACTACAGACAGGGTTTTATTTTTATAAGTAGCTGAACAAATTTTTGTAAGTCTGTTAATAAAAATAACATTGTATTTAATTGTTATAGAATTTATTAGAAAATATATTTAATAACATGTATATTAACGCTAACAGACCAATAAATTACATTACATTAACTAAAAATATACTTAAAATAAATCATGTTTTATATTGTTAAAATTAGTATCCTTAACTCGAACAAAACAGATACAAATCACATAATATCTATTACTTGTACAATGTCAAACATCGATTACAAATTAAAAAGTCACCTCCATACTTGTCACCTCGGGGTAAACTCACGCGCAGGACGGCGCGGGCGCAGCTTCGCCGTTACGAGCGAGTTCGGGACGCGCACTAAATTTAAATATTTTAATCCTTAATTTAAATTTCTGACATTTTTATATTACAGGCGTATTCGTGTAGTTTAATTTTTGATGTTATTTGTCATATTCGAGCGACGACGGTTCCTGGCGCCTTGCGTTGAATTCTTGTAAAAGAAAAGGTGTTTTCATTTATTTGTTTGTTTAAATATTCTTTTCTTACATTTAAAAACATAAAACTTTAATAACTAATGCAAAGTGCAGATCAGTTAAACCCACAATGAAAAAGGCGTGTTTTGGTTTCTGTTAGTGCATTTCCAAGATAGGCCGGTAGTGCATCCTCATTGTATTTTATTGTTCTAGTTATTTGTCCATCGTTTGGTATACAAAAAAGTATCACTATTAATTTCAAAACACTCAATATGACACTCTCTCTATTACATAACACATTATACAATGAAAAACATCTGCCTAAAGCAATAAATTTAAGTGATATGTCAAAAGTGTTCTGCAATTTAACTGTTTTAATTATAATTTATCGTACTCTAGAATAAAATAAATATTATCGTAATTGTTGGTCACATATATCGTATTATTTTTGTATTATGCCACACTTTGACCTTTAGGCATAAGTTATTTGTCATATGTTGTTTTTCGTACAATAGGTCATCTACTTGTGTATTTAAATTTCTTAAACAAATTCCAGAATATTAAGTTAATATAGTAATACTTGAAAGGTCCTTTCACATGTTGTACACCCATTTGTAAAAATAATTAATACCCCACATCAAGAAGCCGTGACGTCTTCAAGTCAAGAAAATATGGTACCAGCCATTTTGAAAACATAATGTTAGAGCTATTTAAAAATTTACAAAATATATATTTAATATTGGGGGTTTAATATTTACATAGGTATAACTAACAGTTACCCGCGACGTCGCCTGCGTTCCGTCGTTGTTGTATTGTCGTTTACATTTTTTTAGATCGTTTGAAGAGAATTTTTTCAAATATTTACCTACACCGCCCCTATTGGTGTTTTATTCAAATGAGTAGTTCCTGAGATTAGTGCGTTCAAACAAGCAAACGAACTCTTCAGCTTAAATAGATTAGAATAGATTTAAAATATTTTTTCAAAAACTGTCAACATCCTTATTAAGCTACCATACCGTGTATTCAGTTGATTTTTCGCATTATTAATGTAATTTAATAATAAGTACTTTCTGTTTTAAGTTAATGCGTGTTAAATAAAACTATTTTTACTGTTTTAAATTCGAAACGAAACAACTAATTCTTATTAACCTGACGTTAGAGATGCTTTGTTAAATACATTATTGTTTATCATATAGGACAGACACACACAGGGCTAACTTGATAGTAGGATTAAATACTCCATATAACATTTCAACGAGATGTGCTGGCGATTTTTGGCTTTGGATATTCGGAAATCCACGGATTGAAATCTGAACGCGATTAAACTTCACGGCTTTTCTGTCTGCGTACCCGGACTGCGTGTAGTTTTTACATATTTCTACCGCCCATTTAATCCAGCTTTGACATGTTTCAGAAAAAATGAAAATTGAATGGAAATAGAAGCATTTTGGACCCAGTCAAGATCGAAACCCCTACCCGTTGATTATTAGCTATACACTACCAATATACCAACGAGACCGTCAAATTATCAATATTATAGACTTATTATGTTATGCTTAATTTCAACCAATATTATTCCACAGCTGGACAAACGTTTCTTCTCTTCTCTTCTACGCCTTTAGGGCTCATCTCATTCCAATGCGGATTAATAAGTAATGATTAACACATTAGTAATTTAGTACAGACAGCAGCGACCGACCAGCAAGGCATTTAAATATAGCGATGAATTTGCATAAATAAATAATTGAAAACCAGAGATTTTCTATTTTGTACATGTGACAAAGATAAATAATCAACTATTTTATTATTTTCTTCCATGATAAGATATAAGATAAGTTTTGTACTTGCCGCCTTAATGGTAGGTATAAAATAAAAAAGAAAGAATGTATATAAATGTTTATATACATAAATCTATGTCTAATAATGTTCTAATTACAAATTTCACATCGCTTGCGCAAGACGAGGTGGCCGAGTGGTTAAGGCGTTGGACTGCTAATCCAATGTGCTCTGCACGCGTGGGTTCGAATCCCATCCTCGTCGATATTTTTGCTTTGCGGTCTTATTTTTTTAATTGTCTGGCAAGTTTTTGCTAAATTTGTGAAAATTTTTTGCTTTACATCATAAACGAAAATTACCTAATTTTTATTTTATCCCAAAGAAAAATTTAAATATATGCTTACAAGATAACAATTTTATTTCAAATAAGTAAATTTTGCAAAGGAACAAAAATATCTAAATTTTTATTTATCTATTACCAAGTAGTAAAAAAGTAAGTAGTGTCAAGGTTTTAATTTTCGCATTTCATACCCTCATAATGTGTTTGCCCTATCAAAACTATTTACCCTTCCCCCATAAATTCTACCTTCATCTTAATACGAAGGCAAATATTTTCCTTTCTCCTCCGTAACTCCGTTTTTAATAAGTGCAAATAATTAAATGTGGCTTGGATGAGTGTCGCACGCGCCGCGGGCAAGTCACGTGACTCCATCATCTGCGCATTGTCTGAGGTATTGTTATGAATGTTATTTATGAATATTGGTTCGAAGTAGATCGCTGACACGCGTCTACAACCCCTGATCGATGTCTACATACACTCATACTTGGTAAGCCTGTACTTAATGCTGTGTTAAGTTTTTTTTATGACATAGTAGTCCTCCTCTGCGTGGGGTTGACTTAATAGAAGAGAATACCCCAGCCATATATAAAGCTAATAAAATACGCTGTCGGCCTATTTGGCTTTGAATATTCGGAAATTCACTGACTGAACTGCACCGTTTTCTTATCTGTGGACGGTGGATCGTGATCCGGAGGGAATTCCGATATTCCACTACCATCCATTTAATACCCAGATTTCTAGATGAAGCCTCAATTTTTTAATCAATTTATAATTGATTAAAAAAGATTGGGGCGTAGTTAAATTAAATTCAAAATAAGCTTTATTATATATTTTCAGCTTTAAACCATTAAAAGTGTTTTATTTATTGAAGAATTGAACCAATGACCTGTTTAAATAAAACACTTTAACGGTTTAAAACGCGATATATTCGGAAGCATCCGAAACGTCGGGCCGAAGTTAAAAATCATTCCCAAATAAGTTTAACTAATATATCGCGTTTTAAACCGTTAAAGTGTATTATTTAAATGTGTACTACTCGTAAACTATAGACAGTATTCAATGACCTGTTGTTTGTTATATTTACATTGCAAACATTAGACCTTATTCCTATGTAATAACTCATTTTAAAATCAATACTATTGTAAAACAACTATCATTTTTAGGTTAGGATACAATCTTTAGAAGACAAGCAAGAACGAACGTCAAAAAAGGAATAACAGCTTTGGTACAAAATACAGGCTCATCAATAAATTATTATGAAATATGTGTGCTATGTTAGCAAAAGCCCGCCGATTGGTATCGGAAGTAGGGCGGGATGGAAGCGAGGAGTGGGCGACTTCCTGCGCCTATTGCCCCATAACTCATCATCAGCACTCCGCGGGAGGTGGTCTCACCCTCGCCTAAAGAAAATAAAGATTTGGCTGAATTACACCCTGCCAGAAGGGGGGGAGACAAAAAATAAATCAGTTTAAATCACACAGGCAGATAGATCCGTTATTTTGCCTATATCCTTATTATATTTACTAGCTGTGACTTTGGCCGCGTAGAATAGTCATCAAAATTTTCCAAACCTTCTTTTGATAAATTAAGTTGTTACTCATGACGTCGGTCGCGTCCCGTCTTGCAAGTTGAGCTTAAATGATAGACATAGGTATACTGTCGCGAACTTTTTTAACGTAACATTTTCCCCGTTTCTACTACATTCTCCGCTATTTCTTCGCTCCTGTTAGTAATAACGTTGTGTTATAGCCCATAAGCCTTGATCGATAAATGCTCTAATCAACACAAATAGAATTTCTCCATTCGAACTAGTACTTCTTAAGATTAGCGCGTTAAAACAAACAAACTCTTCACCTTTGTATATTAGTATAGATACTGTCTATAGTTTACGCGAGTAGTACACATTTAAATAATAAACTTTAACGGTTTAAAACGCGATATATTAGTTAAACTTATTTGAAAATGAGGCGGGGAAATTCCCTGTGGCCACGGCTGCTGCAAAGCATCCGAAACGTCGGGCCGAAGTTAAAAATCATTTTCAAACAAGTTTAACTAATATATCGCGTTTTAAACCGTTAAAGTGTTTTATTTAAATATTAGTATTGATTATTATATTTGTAGTATAGTAATGCAAAAGTAAAAATTCGTCGATGACGTGTAGGACTCGATAGCTCAATCAAAAGCGACAGCACGGATGCCGGTTCAAGACCTGCCCTTGTAAATTATAACAATTTTTAAATCGATTTTTAATTTAGGCATAGATCCCTTGTTTTGTTTATTATAAATGTATTATTCTAACTAGTTACTTTGAAACTTCATTACACGTTAAACAATAATATTATGTTGTTATCTTAAGTAAAGTGTAGTTAGAAGTAGCGTTTAGTGTTTTCTCATGTTATTTGTTCGGTACGTGGGATCTCGTATCGCTGATACGCCGCCATTTGCGATAGTGGGACAATGTGTTGTCGGGTGTTGAACGCTATCTTTCACACCTTCATTTGTATTCTGAGCACGATGATACTTCCAACTTAACTGACATCGATAATGCACGTAATGGGTGAAATTTTACGGTTTAAAACAAACATTATAATAATTTTTAAATACGACGAAGTTTTGGTACTATAAACGCGTTACCAGCGTCTTATGCCCAGTTAAGCAATATATCGCGTTTGAACCCATTATAAGTGGTTTATATCTCAATGCAAAATTTGGGTTCTGAGTGATGCCAAAAATATAAACAATCAATTATGAACTAAGTATACTATAATAGGTAGGTATAAAAGAATGCTTTTTATTTCAATCATTAAAAAAATACGCGACGTAAGATCAACATGGATGCGACCTAAGTTGTGGGTAACAGCTACAATATACATATAAGGAGGAGGTTTGGAAAAACAAATCCGCACAAACTATTATACACGGTCGAAGTAACTGCTCGTCCTTTAACACATGCGCTTACGCTTTTAATGTCATTTAATCGTTTTTTATGATGACAAACACAAATTAAGACTTACCAATTACAGTTCTTATTGCTGTCACATCATTATGGATAAGGATAGGGTCTCACGGCGTTTTTGTCCTCCCCCCTACTTCCTAGCTTAATTCAATCGTAGCTTAAGCTCCTCAACACTAAGAATTGATATTCAACGCCGCAAAGCAATTAACTACGTCTTATCTCGGACCAATTAAATGTCGCTGACATTTTTTTGCAGCGACATATCAATCTTCAACTTATAAGGACATAAAACTTCTGGTTTTAATAATTTACCGATACTAATAAATAAAGATTTCAGTTACAGTTCGAAAAACGACCGCCCGGGTCGAGCGCATTAGAATTCTGAATCTATTGTATTTTGTAAATTCTTTTTTGCACCTCGCAAGAATGTATTAGCAAAATTTAGCTCTGATGTTGTATCATAGCTTTTTGCGGCTCTCCTCCCGATATCTCCCTATGATAAAGGATTGACTCCTAAATCTGATGAATACTCATGGAGGGAGAGGACACAGTTAATCTTACCGTTAAGAATGTATTAATGCTGATTGAATTTTAATTTTAACGAAGGAGCCGAACTGAATTGAGAGGTTTTTTAAAGGATCCTGATCCGGCAAACGTTTTGTTGTTTGCAAGATTATGTTTATATGTTTGTTAGTATTATGTTGATACAACTGACAAATAATTAGTAAGCATTAAATTAAACGGAAGCTCTATTAGCGGAAGATATACTTATGTAAAAAAAATAAATTTTCTCAATTTTACCGCCATTTCTAGTTCTGCGTCCACGATGAATGGTTTATCCAACACAAGATATAATTTTTTTATTCAAACCAATAGTTCCCGTGATAAGCGCGTTTAAACTGTGCATACTTATAAGTTAGGTAAATAAGAATTATTCTTACTATAATTTAGCTTAAGTAGTTTAAAAAATGTTTGTATATCTAGTGAGTAAGCCTATTAAATAAATAAACTAACAAACAAAGTCTGCGGCTAATATTAGTATGGATTATTTTTTTACATAAACCAAATTGTTGTTTGTATGATTATTTATTGTGCCTACCTTCGTTTTTTTTTGAATCGTTAAACATAGTTAGGGATGAAAGGTCTTGGGTTTGAATCCCCAAATAATTCTTTTTATTCAGCATAAATAAGACACAGAAATAAGTCTGTGCTTGCACTTCATATGTTGAGCTGCATTTATTTATGTTATATTCAATCACGTACAAAGCAAAAATAGTTATTTAGAACAAGATAGGTAGGTACAACATTTATTTACAAATGTAATTTTTTAAAGTTGTTTTGAAAAGAGATATTTATTTTTTATGATAGGAACATTAGGCGGGTTATTGACATTGAGGACCAATTTACCTGAGAGATAACATCATTGGTTAACAACTAACCGTTAAAATTACACTTCAAATCGAACTTCGAACAGCAAAATTCGCTGTTTAAATTAACAAAAGAAAAATTGGGCCCTGGTACATTAAAAAGTTCTACTATACATTTTTAGATTATTAGTAATTGCTGTGAAGCTTGAAAACATATTAGGGTTACATTTAGCAGGACACGGTCGTTTTCGTCAATCCATAAATGTTAGTATAGAACGGGGCTTGATAGGGGTTGCGAGGGGCGGGGCCAGGTGTCACTTGCAGGCTGATCTTATCTGGGCAAGGGATGCGCGGGGAGGACCCTGGACCCTCGCAATCAACGCAACAATAGGTGCAACGTGTGGGTTACTGTTTACCTCCTTAACATGTGTGCGTTTTAAAACGCTTAGTAGCAGTTTGAAACTGGAGTGAAATCCCCAAATGGGGACACTAATCGGGGCATGGGACAAATACATTTTAGTTCTGGTCGATTTTATTTCCAAAAAAGTCGACCAGAATTTTTTTTTTGTCGTTCGCCCGGCATTTGAAGCCAATATCTCTCGTGACTATGCTATGCGTTCCACCGATGAGCTGCGGGGCTATCGGGGCTTACTTAAAAAACAATAAGTAATGAGTCTCTGAAGTATTATTAATATTGTATTTCGATTACAACAAACTGTGTTTCTTAACAATGTACGTGTAGGTATTACAGTTTAAAAGCCACCAAGCAGTGAAACAGTCACAGACGTGTGTCTGTCTACATAGAGAAAACGTTCGTTATTAAGATGCGCATGAGTGAAAATAATCACAAGAGGTCCCTACCGCGCATGATCAACGATCTAAAAATCTTCAAGTACTGGATCGGCCAATCCCCGTTCAGAAACGATAAATCATCCGTGGACAGTGAAGTTGAAAAGGGCTCGTCGTCTGTCTCGCTCGCGCCTATCACATCTCTACGCCCGAACATCATTTATCACTTGTCTCTCTCGCTTCTTCCCAATGATAAATTCAATTCTCTTTTCGAATATTGTTCTTCTTTTGTTTTGTTTTATTATTGGTAACGTCACCTTTTTTTTGATCAGGATCTGATCGAATCGATCGCGAGAATTGGCTCTTCGTTTAATGTTTGAAATAATCAATCATATTATTGTCTTAAGAATTAATGATATCTGCAATAATTACATATGCCCTTATAAAACAGCTTTTTTATCTAATACTAGCTGCGCTCGCGACTTTGCCCTCGTGGATCAGTTATTTTGGGCATCTTATTATTTTTGAAAACAGACTCCTCTTATAAATTTTCGAATTTAGCTGTTAACACGCCGTTATATGCGGCTCGTCCTTCTTGCAAGTTACACTTAAATATAATTCTGTTGCCACTTTCTCAACTAACAGCAATGTGAAAATGATGTTTAGACCATGAAACAAACGTAATTTTTCTTTTATTCTCCATTTAAAAAACTACCTTAGGTAAAATTAATTCCTTATAAAATTTACTTTTATCTGCCATACCACTAACGCGTATTTCTCAATTTTGTTCTGTAACAATAAATAATTACAAGGACAGTTAAAATAACTGAAAAAAGGTGACATACAATTTTTGTATCATTTTCTTCGCACGAAATTATTCGCGTAAGTTCGTGTTACTTAAATTTAGAATTTTAAGCTAACAATTCGAAATTTAAATTCGATTTAACTTATTTATATTTTAAGGTGAGGTGGGGAAATTCAATAGATTATAAACTTGTTGTATTGAATAAATTTTAATAATTTGCTATTTACATGGCTGTAAAGGCATTCAATAGGTCATTCATTTCTTATCTGTAATAACTTATAATACATACCTAGGTATATAATTTCAGTCGTTTTCACATTTATCTAGGCAGCGGTTGTGTAAAAATAGTTCATTATAATAAAATACATACCTACATTTCAATGTTTTCTCGTGACAAAACATTCATTTACAATAAATCAATCGCTTACTTCTATTATCACTGGGTGTTTATCATCAAAATTTTTACACAGTACGATTTAAGTAAATACTTAGCGCTAAATCATTTACAATAATTGTTAATATCTACTTAGAGAATATATTGTAGCATTATTGGACTTCTGTGCTTTGGCCTTACTGTATAGTTTTTATACATTTAAAAGTATTATGAATAGAGATTAGGAAAATCTAATAAAGTCATTTATATAAATGGAAAGAGTACTTTATGTTTTTCGGCGAGCTTCGAACCCAGGACCGACAGTGTTGAGTCTTTTTTTATTATAGAGCAGTACAGAGTATATGAAATACGCCAGCCATGTAGCATCAAAACAAGATGCGCTGTCGGCCTTTTTTGGCTCAGATTTGAATTTAGAACTTAAGAGGGTTTTATCGACGGACGGCTGTTGGCGATACGGAATTTCCAGATTTCCAGACAAAGTCCAACGTGTTTTATAAAAATGTATATTTTTATTAGAAATACGTTGGATCGAATTCATGACCCGGTGCTTATTAGCCGTACATTCCTACCATTAGACCGACGAGTCTGTCAAACTCCTACCAGATGGCTCAATGCTCGATCGCCGTTGGTGTTGGGTTCGATCGCCTGTGTCGTCAACTTCCTCAGTCTAAAATACCCTTTCAATTGTGCATTAAAATGTGAAAAGTATTATGTGAAATTCGTTCGTGTTTATTTTCTAAATATAAATCCATAGAAGAAAAAATAGAAACGAATGGATATTTCACGAACAATTAAAATTCTATTCACTACGAATTGATTTTTAAATGTAAGACTGTTTATAAATTTCGAGAAGGTCTCACAGTATTCAAAGAAAGCAATAAATCAATGTCGACTACATTGGTTGACAAAAATCTTGGCTGCAAACGTTTACGAATATTACAATACAGACAATAAATAGAATATTTCAATACATTGTTTATGAGCGTTTTGTTTTAACACGCCACAAAATAAACAAACCGATGTTTTTCTATTGTTCGTTTAACCCTTTCGCTCTATAGAAGCATTCGTAACTTAGAACGGACGGTTAAATTTGGCCTCAAGTGTATTAAGTAATCTTAAATTGTATTAGGTAAAGTTAGTGGCGTATATAAGGGGTAAAATAAAGTGTAGACAAGTCGAATGAGTTCTTGAAGTGAAAACATTATTCTGGAGAAATGGGAGATATAAGTTAGGGTTGCCAACATTTGTCCAGCGAATGATATATAGCATTTTTATGACTGGGAATATAAAATATAGTACACTTATAAAAATATAGGAGTAGTAGAAACACACTACGAAAAATTATTATTCAGCAACATTCAAAAGCTTTTAAATTAGTGTTCTTCGTACTATATACTTTTCAATATCCTATGCCACAATAGGCCGACAGCGCATCTTGTTTAAATGTTATATGGCTGGGGTATTTCAACTTCCATCATGTGAACTCCACGCTTTTCTGTATTATACAGCAAAGCAGTATCTAGTTCGCAGACCCAAAATATATTAAAGAACGATTGGCAACTCTAGACTATAACTACTATATAACTAAGATTGTTTAACATTAAATTGGAAGAGGGGGAGGGGGCAGATGACCCCCTTAAAATTTTAAAATTATACCCATATATACGCCACCAGGTGTAGTAGAAATGACAGTTATAATCTTTATATTATAAGCGTAATTCAAAAGTTGCGCTTAAGTGAATTCGCATCGCTTATACTTTGTTTAAATTCCATCATTAAAGCTTTAGGCGGAAAAGTATAAACAATATTAAACAACAGTTAGGCACGAGACATTTTCACAGTGGTTCGTTGTCGCGAGTGAATTCCCTTAAGCGCGATGGGGTCAGTATGCGGCGGCCGCCCCAGAATGGTGCATCAAATGGTGGTGGTGGTAGGACTCTTGCGAGGGGCACCACCACTCCGGCACGCCGTGTGGTACTGGTGGGGTCGGCTGCTGGAACTGTCCCCAGTGTCCCGTGAATCCGAGCTTGTTATCCATCATACCGTTGCCACCTATATTCGTCAGGTGAGGTTGTGGTGGTGGCGGTCGCTCGTAGGTTTTTTGGTCATGTGGGTTAAGGTATTTATCGTTTAAGCTCTCTAGTTTATCTGTGATTGTGGGGTGATGTTGGTGATGCGGCGCTGGTGGTATTGGGGGCGGCGGTACTGGGACTGGAGGGCTCGCGGCGCCTGCTGTGACACTGACGCTGCCTGCTGATGAAGAATCGTCACCGTCGCTGTCGTACCGTGGAGATGTGTCCCCAGCTGCTCCGTGTACCTTCATGTGCTTGCGCAGGGATGACGGGTGAGTGTAGGACTTGTCGCAACCGTGTACGCGGCAGTTGTAGGGTTTGTCTGATGTGTGGACGTGTGAGTGCTTTTTCCGATCCGAGGAATTGGCGAAGCGTCGATCGCAACCAGCGTACTCGCATTTAAAGGGCTTCTCACCTGGAACAAGGAAAACATTTGATAAGTGCATTAATATTTTTGATACAAGAGATATTGTTAAGATGGTGCCGTGAGAGTTCGATAACCCAAAGTTGTGTATGGAAGAAATGGGTAAATCAGTGTCCTCAATAGAAAATAATTATAGTAATATTCGTATAGAACACTTTAACGGTTTAAAACAAAAAAATATTTAATACTATTTTTTTATTAATTATACTCCTCACGTAAATTACAGACAGTATTAAGTAATAATAATAAAATAAATTATATAAATACAAACGACTTAAAACTAAAACGGAGGACAAATATATATATAAAAAGAAACAAAGAAGATTTACTATTATGAATCCCGATGGAAACTATTTTCTTCTAAAATATAAAGCTTTGAAAACAAAGCCAAAAACAAGACTATAGCGCATGTCAAAATATTATTTGGCTGGGATCCTTGCATCAAGTAAAGCACTTTCTTGCCTGTCCTCCTCTGTTATCAAGAAATTCAATATCTTAATAGTATGATTATAACATTTCCGCGCAGAAAGTACTGGAAGCCAACCAATAAACCGTCGAAGGCCGAATGCAAATGTCCCACCACGCAATAAATAACAAGATTTGCCCGTTGTTTAAGTTGGGCATAAATAAACGTAACAATTGCCCGTGGTACTTAACAGTGGTATAAATCATCTTTGTAAGAACTTTGTCACATCTCGTGACAATAATGTTTACATTGGTAAACTATCCTCGACTTTATCACAATGGGAGAAGGTTTGTTTTCGGTTGATGATTATATTGAAGGAATCCCGATGATGTGATCAGAACGAACAATGACATTTATCCTTTAGTGAAGCTACCCTTCGATAGTTCATTTAAGTGCACATATTACTGCTTAAGGTTCATCGAAGTGAAATCCCATATCCTCAAAGTGGGGCATGGGGTTCGCACATTTTATATATCCATGTAAAAAACCATGATCTTATTATAATGTATTTAAATAATACACTTTAAACGGTTTAAAACAAAATATATTAGGTCTGCTGCGAAATAGATCCGCCAAATACGAACTACGACGGAACAGATGGCGCTAGCGTAGCAGTTTTTTTTTTTTTAGTTTCCTACTCCGCCCGTGACCACGGCTGTTGCAAAGCATCCGAAACGTCAGGCCGTAGTTAAAATATTTTGTAAATAAGTTTAACTAATCTATTTCCCGTTTTAAACTGCTACAGTTTGTATTTAAATATATTTAGGGTTTCTAACCGTTGAAAGTGTTTCGTTCATTGTGCACCGCGTGAACTACACTGTATTTAAGGCAATACAAAATTCGAGCAAACCATATAATAGGCTATCATCAGTGTGTGGAAGTTATCCGAGCATATTTTGATAATTGACACATTTTTTGCAACTACCCACCTCGGATTTGAGCGTCATTGTTGTGAATTCTTCACGGGCGCACCGAGTCGTATACGATGAGGATGTTACAATAACAAGTAGGCTTTGAACAGACCAATGTGACCGCACAATGTTGCTTTCTTTGTAATGTTTACAAATAAACCTCTTGCTCTAATCCCTGCTATAGAAACCCGAAGCTAAGGACGTACAGATGCTAATCTCAAGTGTCCTTTAACACGGTAATAATAGCTTTTTGAAGTTCACTGGAATATTTGTTAGTGTCGAAATACTGAATGGAAGTACACACGATGATATTTCCTTTCACAGCGCTTGTATTTACCTACTTTCATTCATAGTGGCGTACAACACAATTTCTATAGGTTTTTTTTTTTTTATGATAGAGGATAGTCGCGGGGTTTACTTGATGGTAGATGAAATATAGGGGCTTAAAGCATCTAAAAAAGATGTGTTGTCGATCTATTTTGGCGTTAGATATTCGAAAATCGACAGACTCAAACCGAAACGCAATTAAACTTCACGGCTTTTGGTAACGAATATTTCTATCCGATGTATTTGTCAAACATCTGGATAAATGTTCTAACCAACACGAAAATATTTTTTCAATTCGAACCAGTAGTTCCTGAGCGCGTCCAAATACGCTTCTCGGCATTATCATATTAGTATAGATAACTGAAGTGTATCCTTTTTTATTGTTTTCCAAATACCCCGACCCGACAGTCGAATTCTTGTAATCCGCAGCTCGTCGCGACAGCTATTAATAAAAGTTTAATCAAGCCGAAATCTTGTTTAGGTAGTTTACAAGATTTTTATTAGGCGATACTGGTCAAAATACTCGTTTGAAGGGGTTTTTAAAAAAAGTCCACTGTCTTTGGGTCGTACAAGTTTGGCGACCGGGATCCCGACGCGGCTAATAAGGCCGCGGTCATCTATAAACGCAGTAGATAGCTGTTGCTCTCTTCGGCGATTAGTTTGAACTAGTGTAACGAGAGGTTGCCCTAAGTATTTTTCATCATAGAGAACACAGAAGCACGGGCTCGCTTGGTGGTAGGTTAAATACCACAGCTATACAATAAGATGTGCTGTCGTCCCTTGGATATTCGGAATTCCGTGGACTAAAACCGAAACGCGATTAACCTTCACGGCTTTATCTGTTGACGGTGGCTCGTGACCTGGAAGAATTTTGATATTCCTATCACCCATTCAGAGACCATGCAGATTTCAAGACGAAGTGCAACATGTGTAAGAAAAATTTCAAAAACATTTTGGACCAGATTGGGATCGAGCACAGACATAGCTTCCATTACACCAACGCGCCCGTCAGAAGCATGAGCTGTACTGGTCAATAGGATCAAAGTATTGTATACGCGTAACGCGTTACGTTGTAACTAAGGCGTTTCTAGGAGACCACAGCCGGTGATAAAGAAGTCAAAAACATGTGTCACCCGTCTAATTACTAATCGGGCGTTTCATCTCGATGTCACAAAAAATACTTAACGACAAATTCTATCGAGAGTGCGATCGGTTATCTGCGCACGCGCCGGTGACATGGTGGCCTGACGAAGTAACTGACGTGAATTATGTTAGGTGACGTGTGAACTCACTTCTCTAATAGGGCCTGGAATAAACTATTTTGGGTCAAACTGACTTTTTTGAAGCCTTCATATATTTCTATGGATTGTAAAGCAATATGTAAATCGAACTATTAAAATTTGTTTTTAAAGAATAACTAATTAAGTATTGTCTGTAGTTTACGCAAGTAATACACATTTAAATTAAATGTTTTGAACGGTTTAAAAAGTCGCGAAATGTTTTTTAACTACAGGCGTAAATTATGAGTTAATTCTTGCGTTGGAATGAAATACTTTTGTGTGTTAAGCAATCTTAATTCAACTTAGTTGAGCAGCAATTGTTTTTTTTACGATAGAAAAGGACATGCATGCAGAAACAGAGTTAACTTGATGGACGTTGAAATACCACAGAAATATAAGATCTCAACAAAATGCGCTGTCGTCCTATTGTGGCTTTCAATCAAACTTCACGGCTCTTTTATTGGACGGTGGTTCTTGGGTCTACCACCCATATAATATATAGTTATATCAATTTAATATGTAGTAATAATTATAAATGGATTACAAACATTTTGGATGATGGAGATCTAACGATGGAGATCGAATTCGCGACTCCCACTGTGTAGAACTGAAGTTTCATCTATCCAAAGCACACTAGCAAGATATACTTTCCATTCAAAAGAAGCTATACATTATCATATACACTAAAGCTATAGGCTTCGTAAGTTACCGAATTAATATTACAAAAGAACAAGGACAACGATAATATTTTTTCGAATTTACAAGAAAATAAAAAGGGACAACAAACAGCGAGGAGGCGCGTCGTGAATTCGCTGAATGCCACGTCGGGACGCTGGCTAGGGTCAGATCTTTATCTTAAACGCCTGTATCAGCCCGCAGCACCACCAGGGACACTTTTTACGCTATTAAAATATACTAGCTGTGACAGCGACTTCGTCCGCGTGGAATAGTTATTTTGGGCACTAAAATTTGTTTTTGCAAGCCCTCTTTTCATCTTTATAAATTTAAGCTGATACAGGTGTTTTAAACCGTTTTCACAGATCGAAAATTTTCTTCGTTTCATTCACATCCCCCCCGTATCGCCGCTTCTGTTGGTGATAACGTGTGTAACTATCCACAGACTGAAGCCGAAACGCAATTAAACTGGTGGACCCAACATCCACAATTTATTTCGTTACCAATTAATGTCCACCGTTAATGTCCAGATTTTCAGACGAAGTCCATCATATTTCAAAAAATATATATTATGATGGACCTGGGGATCCGGAGGGGAGCAAACCCACGACCTAATAATTAGGCATCCATCGCTACCATTAAAACGTGCCCGTCAAAATCAAATCGCAATAAAATAGCATAAATTTATTCAAAGTGTTGGCAGATCGTCCCGTAATTTTTCAGCAGTATCGCGTTACTTAAGTGCTTGGCTGAAAAAACAAACTATTGGAAATAGCATATTGTGTAACGTGACCGCTGACACAGGCGGCCTTTGCTCTCAAATTGTCAAAATGTTAGGTGAGTTTGTAGAAACAACAAAAGATATCGAGTTGCTTTGAACGGGAAGGCTATTTACGAAGATTACAACACTTAGCGATTATTTTATTACAATCCCCGCGGCGTTACTTCATGTCAGATTTCAAATTAAGAATGGAAAAATTGGAAACCTTTTTATAGATGTCTGTCACTCGTTTTAAGCAATTAAAACCACTTTGAACGGCTGAAAACTCGTAATATATATGAAAGCCAGCGCCGCTGAGTGTTACAAGCATTTAGCAGCATAGCTGAGACTGGTACCGATTGCCATCCCTTATATATTTATTACTATATTATTAGTATTTTTATGCACACAACTTAGTTATAAGTTATACATTTTTTTAAACGTCTTATAATGGTAATAAACGTTTTGAATTTGAAATGAAATATTATATATTGAGGAGGCATAATATAAACGCAAAAATACTTATTTGATAGTGCCTAATTTCAATGATCTGTCGCTTAAGATGGATGTGTAGTTAAATAAATAATTACTGTATTTCAGGTTTTAAATAGTTAAAACCATTTTTTATTATAGTTTATTGTTCCGTTAGGAAATCCGGCGACAATCTTTTAATTATATTTAAAACAATGACGAAACGTTATACGTTAATACCTTAAGTCATCTTTTCCAAGAAAAAATCAAAAGCTTGTTATAATAAAGTGTGTGAACATTTCCCGCCGTGGGGCATGGGGCGAAAAAGTTTATATGTCCGTTTTGCTGATCGGTTCTGTTACATGCAAGAAGCTGATCAGACTACTGTGCCCTGCGTTAACGAAACAATTTATTGTTTCCTCGAGATTCGAAATCGTGACCTCTCGTGCTTAACGCGTTGCTAGGCAACACGTTTAACCATTTCGCTACAGAGTTAGTGTTATAAAAAAGGCTATTACTTATTGATATGTAAATACTGTCTATAGTTTACGCGAGTAGTACACATTTAAATAAAACACTTTAACGGTTTAAGCAGTGCAGAATTGACTAACGGTGTCTTCGCTTTTGCCGGTATGCTGTTTATTGGGATCCGAAACGTCGGGCCGAAGTTAAAAATCATTTTCAAATAAGTTTAACTAATATATCGCGTTTTAAACCGTTAAAGTGTTTTATTTAAATATTGATATGTACTTTAAAAATTAAGAATCTCTCGTTTTTAGAAAATACCATATTTCCCGCTATAATTATTCGTAGACGTAAATAAAGTACTAATAGATAAATCTTTAATTAACTTCTTTATAAAAGTTTTTGTTCACAAACTTATATCGTCATCAATTATCACAAATATAGTCTGCGAATCAGTTCGTTTTATAAATAAATGTGTAATTTGATATCATGCGCACCTGTTTTACTCAAACTAATTAAATCTTATTCATATGTTTTCATTTTCCACGTCTTAAACATGCAGATTACATTTCAAAAATGTATGTGATTTTTCATTCGGCTCGAACTGCTCTGGATGCCGCCATAGCAATTCAATCTTTTCAACTCGATTAGTTTAATTTAAATTTCCAAATTTAAACTTAATAGCATTGTTTAAATCTCTTAGCAGCTATTAGAGAGTGGAGCTTATCCGAGTTAATTCAATCTCGGATAGACAAGCGGCTAATGAGAATGCGATGACTGGCGTTTTATTGACACAATCGTCTATTTTGACCAGACACGACCGCCATGTTCTTCTGACCTTATTGCTGCATCAATTTTGTTATTACGTCTTGGGCGACCTTTTAAACTGAAACTAAGCACGAAATCTAACTTTGTATTTTTTGCAAATCGATTTTTAAGACTAATTATTATTGATTAGATAATATTGACAAAGAAACATGATAAGCTACTAAGTGAGTTGTTTCAAGAAGAGAATAAGCACTTCTTTATGATAGGGGACGACAGATACGCATAGAGTTCATTTGATGGGAAGGTTGCGCTGTTGACCTATTTTGTGGGCTTTGGATATTCGGAAATCCATATATTCAAACCAAAACGCGATTAAACTATCGCGTAAACTACAGACAGTAAATACTGAAGTTACAGTATTTACTTACAGTTTGTGTATACTGACACAAAATCTTAATATATATTACGTGTGTTTCTTTTTGTATATAAATTGTGAAGACATGATTGTAACACTTTGTAACGGTTTAAAACGCGATAAATATAAGCTAAATTACTTTTTACGACCTGAAGTTTCTAGTGCAAGAGCCACCGTGAACCTCCAGGGGACGTTTCAAACCGTCAAAAGCTGTTTCATTCAATACATCAGTTTCCCAATAATAAACTGATTGACGAAATCGACGTTTCCACGAAATCGTTTTTGTGTCAGGCCGTTTAAAGAAATCCTGCGCACAGAACAATGATTTATGGTCCTCCCTTATCCGAAACGTATTTCAAATTAGAGAGATATATTAATATCTTCATTTTTTCCACCTCTCGAAGGAAACGGGCCGGCCCGTAAGCAAAATAACAAAAAGAATAACGCCGCGCGGCTCGTTCACCCAACAAGCGTGTGACAGCGTGCTTTATGCGAACCAAATAACTCGATAACCGATAAATATCTGCCAACTCATACAAAGGGGTCCTAATAAAAATATAATAGTGTATGCAGCAACACCACAAACTGTCTCGTCATACGCCCTACTGACTAGACCTTAAACGATAACGAATTTTACAGAGTAACATACAAACACGCAATAATCTTTATAGATTTACTAGCTGTGCCAGCGACTTCGTCCGCGAGAATCGTTATTTTGGGCGTCCAAATTAGGTTTTGCACACCCCGTAATCTTTATAAACTTAAGCTGTTAGCCACGACGTCGATCGCGTCCTTTCCTGTCGTTCTTGCAAGCTAATTTTAAAAGATAGACATTAAGCGTCACGGACTTTTTTTTTAGATTATTTAAAGAGGAATAATTTTTTAATACACATTTTTTAGTTATCTTGAACCGTTTTCGCAGTGTACGCAACTGAAACCGACAGAGATGAAAAATTTAAACCGTTTTGTTTACTTTTCAAGCTGTATCTTCGCTTTTATTAGTCACAGCGCGATGTTTTATAGCCTATATGTAATATAGCCTAAATGTTCTTACCAAAACAATTTTTCAATTCGAAGCCGTAGTTCCTGAGATTAGCGCGTTCACACAAACAAACTCTTCAGCTTTATATATTAAGTATAGATAACAATTAAAGCGATGGTCTGATCAAAACGCTATACGTCGCTAACTATTATAGACTAATGTTGTCTCTTTCTGACGCTTGATGTTTTTGTTTGTCGGCAATTGTTGTCTTTCCACATCATTTTTCTCCCATCTTATCTCATCGCGGTGTAACGCGTTACGCTAAATAACAGCTACATCCTTTTTTCGTTCCATAAACTCCATGTTGGTCTTCGGGAAATGGGTCAATTGATCATCATAGTGTGTGGACTGATCACGGTGATCGGTTTCCTCAAAAAAAGAGGAAGAAGAAGAATACCTAATAATATTCAACGAATTGAACGTTGTTACCCAAGGTACTTGCAAAAACGACTCGTCGTAGCCATATAACAGTTCCCACTGGGACTACTGGGGCACTTATAAGATTGTATATAACCTTGTCCCACGCTGGCTTTATGTTTTATGTCATACTTACGTAAACTAGACGTTAGCGTTTTTACAATATATTTTACACGAATAAAGCTTAGATTACAATAAATACGGGCGGGATTCGAACCCACGTCACACTACCAATAAGCCACTGACCTACCGTACTGTATAGAATACAAAAATAGATTTTTAATTATCTCGCAATAATTATTTAGCCCCATTAGAGTTTTAATTATAATTCCCTTTGCATCCGAGAATTCATTTTCTATGGCACAATGATAAAGTGTTTGGCGAAATACTAAATTGAACTGCCAGGAACGTTGCTCGAGCGGAAATCCTGAGAGCACTATCCGTCTTGCTCGTACTTAGATCAGTAACCGCAATATTATACGAGATTCCGTCCGTTTTTTAAATTTTAGAGCACGATGTATCTTAGGTACGAATTTAAAGCAGTCAAAGTCATTTTTTTTAGATAGAAGCTTTTATTTAGTTGGTAAGCCTCTTTGAAATCTATAGCTTAAGAGTTTGTTTGAACGCGCTAATCCCAGGAACTACGGGTTCGAATTGAAAAATTATTTTTGTGTTGCTTAGAACATTTATCGAGGAAGGCTAAAGGTTATAAAACATCGCGTTGTGACTAATAGACGCGAAGATACAGCGTGGACAAACGGGGGAAATATTTCATCTCTGTGGGTTTCAGATGCGTACGCGGCGTAAACGATTCAAGATACCAAGTCGCGACGCTATATGTCTATCTTTTAAGATTAACTTGTCAGAACGAAGGGAAGGGACGCGATCGACGTCGACGCTAACTTAAGTTTATAAAGATGACGGGGTTTGCAAAAACTAATTTTGATGCCAAAAATAACGATTTTCGCGGACGTAGTCGCTGGCACAGCTAGTAAATAAATAAGTTTAATTATATTTCAATTTCGGTCCATGGATTTCAGAATATGAAGCCCTTTGAATGAAACACTTTAACCGGTTTAAAACGTGATATATATTAGTTAAACTTACTTGTAAAATTATTCTAACTACGGCCCGCCGTTCTGCAAACGTTGAAGTGTTTTATTTAAACAATTCTTATCTATCATAAAAACACCTAATGTGTTCGCCCCATGCCCCAACTCGGCGTAACGGGTTTTCACATTGTATTATGATTATTTATGTATCATTACCTCTACCTGGATGCATTGGATACACCTGTGTACAAGAAAATAAGTGTAAAAGGACGTCTGAGCCGAGCGGTTCGCTCGTCAATCTAGACGTCAGCTTTTGACAGCCCTAACCGGCATCATCGTCGAATACCAGAGATAAAAAAATATTCTAAACTAGCTGCGCCCGCGACTTCGTCCGCGAGAATTTTTACAACCTTCTCAGCTTTATAAATTATATTTTCATGTTATCATACACATTTTTTTTGCTTTACTGAACCGTTTTAGCAGCGCAACCAAGGGAAACCCTCAAAGATGATTCATTTTCCCCTTTTCTTTCATATGTCCCTTTTCGTATACCCCTGTTTTGTCGCTCCTATTGGTCTCAGCGTGATGTTATACAACCTAAAGCCTTCCTCGATAAATGCTCTAACGAACACAAAAATAATTTTTCAATTCGGACTTGTGGTTTCTGAGATTAGCGCGTTCAAACAAACTCCTTAGCTTTATAATTTTAGTATAGATATAAATCTGAGAATTATTATTATAACTAATTATGATTTTAACACAGATATAAGATATTGCTGATAATTTTACAAAAATACGCATTATAGCATTTTTTAAAAGGAAGTTATTATAATAATTCCTCAAAACAGGCAAATAACATACAAAATTATGATTTACTCTTGTCCTTGCGCCAGCGGCATTGAATTTGTAGCTTATAAAGCGATATATTAAAAAATCATTAACATCTAAGACATATAAATTATATTTTGCGAGTCTGTCATATAAATCGGTTGAGACGTTCGGGTCTTCGCCTGGTCCAGTCCTCGACACCCACGCGGAGTCAGGTTTCGGCCCCTGGGCGCATTTTTGGGACAAACCAATAAGTAACGAATATTAATGGTCGTTTTTGTTCTTGTTTTGTCATATCATAATTTGTTTGTTTTTTATCTGTGCTTGAGTTTTAATAATACAGATTGTATTAAACATGTTGACTTGCACAGATTACTAATCAAGACACATAGATTGAATAATTACTTTGGATATTTAAATTTTTTACCTTTTACTTCAGACGAAAATTCAAAAGTAACAAAACGGCTTAACCGTTTTAAACGCGAATACTATTATAAATAATTCAAGCATTATTTTTACCATTGTACATTAATAAAAAGGCAATGCCTACTAAAACCGCCCTTGTACTTTAATGATTAAAACCTTCAACATGAGGTCCTGAGTTCATCCTGGCGAATCGATATCTATAGTTTCGGCCGGACAGGGCATAAGTCTGAAACTACTTGCCTGTAAATAAATTCGAAAACGGACACAGAAATATGAAATTGAGAGACGAAGAAACCTGACCTTAAATAAAACACTTTAACGGTTTTAAACGCAATATATATTAGTCTTATAAGATATTCTAAAATTACTTTTACAACGGCCGTTAAGTGACGGCTGCTGCAAAACATCCGAAACGTCGGGCCGTAGTTAAAACGGTGTTCAAATGACTTTGCCTAAAATATCGCGTTTTAAACCGTTTACATGCATTTAAACCCTATCTATTCTTAAATTATCTGTTTCTTCTATCATTTCAGGTTTATTAGAAAAAAACTGATCAGCCTCTAACGAAATTCCACGAATTGTTATATAGTATATTATTAAGTAAATACATCAACATCCGATGTAGAGTCGAATATTTCGAGCCGTTTAAAGTCTTTGGTGGATACAAAAAGAACGGGGCATCGTTTATATCTTTTTACCGTGTAACCTTTAGATTGTTATCCATGTCTTGTCTCGGGAGATCGGAACTTTTTGGTGTTAGCGTAAAATGTTTGGTATGTAATTCTAAAAGCCAACACACTTTTGGCTAGTCGCTTTTTATTGAGTCAATCTTACATTATTATATGTTATATGTTCCATGAGGCACATGTCTCCTAGGGTTTTAGTGTAGAGCCCACCACGCTGCTCCAAATTGGTTGGTGGGGTTAGTTCAATTTTACTGGATTATCGCCAGTTATAAACGTGCTTTACATTCTCTCAGTGAGACGTGGCAAAGCTACCAATGAACCAACGAATATGTAAATTTTATTAAAACAGGGCTATTTATCCAGCCCCCCAGTGACCACGACTAAAAATTAAGTTAACTAGTAAAGGTCGCGCTTTAAAGAGTTAATTTCTTTCATTTAAAAATCTAAAATAAATGAATTAATATAACACTTTAACGGTTAAAAACGCGATATATTAGTTAAACTGATTTGAAAATGATTTTTAACTTCGGCATGACGTTTCGGATGCTTTGCAGCAGCCGTGGTCACGGGGAGTCTCCCCGCCTCATTTTCAAATAAGTTTAACTAATATATCGCGTTTTAAACCGTAAAAGTGTTTTATTTAAATGTGTACTACTCGCGTAAAGTATAGACAGTATTGAATTAATATATTTTGCGCTTTAAACCGTTAAAATTGTTTTATTTAAAGGTGTACTACTCGCGTACTGTTTTGACTTTGAAATTAGGACACCCTCCATCTTCAGTATGATCACAGCTGTGGTAAAGTATTCGACACATTAAGTTCATTTAACCTCTAAAATCGATTTCTATGATAGAGGAGGTCAGACAAAGATGAATCATATAACATAACAACAAGATGCGCCTGCGTTTAATTGTTTTAACCTAAAATTATAATTACTGGAATAAAAATGCATTCTCCTTAGGTAACCCAGCTACCAGTTACACGTTCTGAAACAGAACAACGTGTATAGTCACACCTCATTAAATGAAATGATTCGTTTTCAATGCGTTGAGAAAAACCGCTCGTTCCTTGAAGCAGCTAACAGCGCGAAATTCCCAAGTCTTGTAGGGCGAAGCGGTGGGTCTCACTGCATCATTCAGGCGTTTTTTCATCGACACCTCGCCTGTATTAATATGTATGGCATCTGAGATAGTTGACTCGATCTATCTGATCCGCAGACGAAATCGCCATTTGTAAACTAACAATTTTAGATCGTAAAAACCAGTCGGGGCCTTTGGTTTAATAATGGCGTAAATAAGGCATTGCCTCTAGTTTACACGAGTATTAAACGTTTACATACAACTCTTTGACGGTTTAAAACGCGTAATAATATGTAAATAAGTTATTATATTTCGTGTTTAAATTGTTAAAGTGTATTTAAATAAGACATTGCATTAGTATACACGGGTATTAGACATTGAAATAAAGCAAATTTAACGGTTTCAAACGCGCAGTATTACTTGTTTACTTCGACACGACGAGCATGCTTGCAGTAGCTATGCTTAGCAGTAACCATGTTCACGGTTATTATATGTAGAAAAGTTTGTTTGTTTGTTTAAAGACGCTTATATCAGCAAGTATTCGTTCTAATTAAAATTCTTCCTGCGTTAGATAGACCATTGACATTACGCTGTGACCAATAGAAGCATAGGAACTGTGGAAATTGGTGATGGTGGATTTATCTTTGAGGGCTGCGCTGGGATAAGGTTTCGAGAAACCAAAACGTAATGTATGAATGAATAATTTCTCTTTAAATAATCTTTGAAAATGTCTTCGATATTATATGTCTATCTTTTAAGATTGACCTTGGTTTAAATGAATGCATTATTGCCAATTAGGTTGGACTTGTATCATCATACAAACAAAACGTTAGCCGGATCGGCTAGTGTACAAATAAACCGCCCTTATATTATGTACATAATAAATATTCCTTCATTTAACTTGAGATAATTGAACAAAAATTCTCGTGTCGTTGTAAAATATACATCGAGGTAGTTAAGTGTCAAAAGGAATGATGGCAATAAGATACAAGAGCGAAACAGCGTAGGTTCCTCCGGTAAAACTTTGAATCTACGCAAGTAAGCGTTAGGCTTCGGTCTCCGATAAGCGCCATTAGTCGCGCTGGATCAATATACATATAGTATTCTAATCATTTCAACTACTACATACTAGCTTTGCCCGCGACTTCGCCTGTGTTGAAGACAGGAAAAACTTTTCAATTCGAACCAGTAGTTCCTAAGATCAGCGCGTTCAAACAAACTCTTTAGCTTTATAATATTAGTGTAGATTTTAGGGAACACCTTTTGTAAATTTTACGTATTACGTAAAGTTTACGCAAGAAGTACACATTTACTAGGTTTGCTTCTGTAAGGACCCAGCTAATTTATATATATACCAACTACGGCCAATAGATGGCGTTGGCGTAATAGTTTTGACTTTGACAATAGGGACCCACTATATCTTCAATTTCACCGCGACAAAAAACAAGTAAACAAGTTAACATTTAGTGTATTAATGTTTTTTATTTAAATTTTAAGGACCGTTTTAAATTAAAAAAGCATATGTCCCGCTCGTGAACCACAATCAGTATATCAAGTTTTATAGAAACATTTTTTTTTTCAAATTTAACCTCACCGTATTTGAACATAATTTGTGTTAAGTGTTAACTTTTGAAAGTACTAATTGTTCTATTGAATTTTTGTTTGGCTTCGACTCTAGTTGGGGTAAACAGAGTTTTATGATAAAGGAAGACGAACAAGTATGGAGTTTAATTGATTGACCATTCGGAAATGGATAGACTGAAACCGTAACGCGTATAGACATCCTTCAGGAATGCGGTTTACTGAACTCAACAATAGGATCTAGTATATCCAGCGATCTGTACATACACAACGCTATTTATCTGACCGCAGCTTTACCTTAGAACCTACGGCGCAAGTACATATGCAATCAAATAAATTTATGGAGACATCAGAAACAGACTCGCGAGGTAGAAAACCATAACTTTCTGGTATTAAACATGAACATAAAAAATAATTTGACCATCAATATTGTTTTGAGACATTATAACATATAATTAGATTTTGCTTTCGACCGCGTCTTTACTGAAAAGTTTACTTGAAATTGTATACCTTGAGTATAGATTGTTATAACAGCGGTATAACTTCTAAACCAGTTGCGTTGTCGTCCTATTTTGGCATTGTATATTAAATTTGTTTACTACGTTATTATATAGTTAGATTATTTTTTTAAATAGACATCATTTAAATTATCGCTATAATTTTCTAGATTCTAGACCATGAGAAAGACATAGATAGTCCAGATTCCAATTATGGTGGTTTTTACTACTTACTTGATCGTCATTTATTCTGGCTCATATTTCATGTCACTGTCAAATTGTCGTAATTATTCTTAAAAATAAGAATAAGTATGTATTTTTATACTATTTTATAACTATATTACTAATAATATATATTTTAATATACCTTTTTTATATGTAAACCGTAGTTTAATGGTTAAACTTGTTATTAGCATGCGTTAAGCACGAGGATCGAATCCCGGTGGCACAATTACTTGTTTCGGTCGGGCTGGGCACAGGAGTCGAATTAACATGTACAGTGAAACGACCACAAAAATATGTTCACCAAACGTCTCAAGAGGGAAAACAGGATAGTACGCGTTATTTATGATATAAAAGATCCATCTAAAAGAATCCTTTCGTTTATAAAATGTTAGCAAAAAGTTATCCTGGATGACTTATCTGGTTCTATCAATTCATTATTCATTGAGCGGAGATCGATGCGGGTGGTAGATATACGTTATAATGACAAGAAACAGTAAGCATTTATTTAAACATGAGATTTTAATTACCATAATTACTTACAATTTTGTATAGTTAGCTGTGTATGTATGTGGCTGTTAGTTATTTAATGTAACGTATTAGACGGCTCAGCGTAACGCGTTACACCGCGATGTTATGTGATGCGAGAAAAAGGACGTGGATTGACAATAATTGTCGACAAACAAAAACTTCGAGCGAAAGAGACAACAATAGTCTATAATAGTTAGCGACGTATAGCGTTTTGATCAGACCACAACCTTAATAAATATTTTATATAGATTATTTACATAGATTATATATAGAATGTTATTTAATAATTTTACTACAGTCATTCCGAACTTTATAGTTTTTTACTTATAGTATTATATAGCTTAACAGTGAATTATTATATTATCAGTAAAATAACGCTTCTACATTTGTTTTTTGATATCCTTTTTTATATTATTTTTACTAATATAAAATAAAGTTTTGTTTTCAATAAAAATTGAAATCAATGTTTGTATGTATGTAATGTTTACGGTTATTATCAATTAATAATTTAAATTTTCCGGAAACTTTTCACTACCTAACACATAAACTGTCATTGTGTTAAAGTTCGAATTCACTTATACATATTATTACGAATCACTTTTATGGGAGTACAAAAAATATGGTTTTTATATGTAGCTTTCAGCATATTTTATAATTCTGTAAGAAACAGCTTGCTTAGCGTAGGTATATCAACGAAAATACTAAAGCACTTTCTAGGGGCTATCAATTCTATTGGTTTTGGTCAATCAAAATTAACGATGCATGATGTGTATGTACAAATATTCGATGCTGGCTGATGTAGCGCGCTATCTTCCAGACTAAAACGTCTCTTGGCGACGTGTTTTTACACGCGATCTCCAACGCTGTTCGCACTCCGTTTAAAATTAGGCGAAGTTCGGAATTTTTTATATAACAAAGGCGCGCCGCGGTTTCACCTGCTTTTAGCATCATTCATTTCACATCTATTCAAATATAAAGCTGAAGAGTTGGTTTTTACTGTTTTACACACAAAAATATATACATTAGAATTATTACTAAAACATAAAAAAAAACTATGATAGAAGAGGGCAGACAAGCAAGGGGCTCACGTGATGGTACGTAAAATACCACAGCGTATAGCATGTAAAAAAATGGGCTGTCGTCCTATTTTGGCGTTCGATATTTATAAATTCACAAACTGAAACCGAAACGTGATTAATCACGCCTTGTCATCTGTGGACGGTGGTTCGTGGCCCGGACGGAATTTCGACGTTCCTACCACCCATTTCATGTCCAGATTTCCAGACGAAGTTCAACATGTTTTAGACACATATAAATTGATTAGAAAAATGTCGGACCTGGTGGGGATCGAATCCATGACATGTTGATTTTTAGCCGTACACGGTACATTACTTCCACCACAACCTGCCCTTCGATTGTAATTTTGTAGTAGTAAATACATTTATTTTAAAATAATGTTGGACTTTTGCGTGTGATGAACTATTTTACTGTTTGTAAGCAAGGTAACTAACAAATACTAACTGTAGGGGCGTGGCGATGGTGTGTCAAATGCGTACCCCAAAATTAAGCATCTTTAATCTTCACACACACACACTCACGGTTACACCAATAGCTACCCCACGTTCCCTGATATCGCGGATAGACAATACGGTTCTAAGCGGTTTACTTTTTGTCTCCTTTGTTTACCCCCTTTGAGTTGTCAACAATACGTGACGCCCTGTATATATAACGGGCCTGTATATTTAAATAAAATACTTTAACGGTTTAAAACGCGATATATCTTAGTTAAACTCTCCCCGTAAGTTACTCAGTCTCGCCGTGACCACGCCGTTGCAAAGCCAGCGAAACGTCAGAGTTAAAATAATTTTCAAATCAATTTAACTAATATATATCGCGATTTAAACCGTTTAAATGTGTACTACTCGCGTAAACTGGCCTATATAATTCTGACAGACTCATGGATTCGATCCCCACCGGAATCAATATGTTTCTAATCATTTTAATTTCTGAAACATGTTGCACTTCGTCTGGACATCTGGATATTAATTGGATGGTAGAAATATCTAAATTACATCCGGGTCACAAACCACCGTCCACAGGTGGAAAATCCGTGAAGTTTACACGCGTTTCGATTTCAGACTGTGGGTTTCTGATCCAAAGCAAAAATAGATCGACGGCGCATCTTGTCTATATGGCTGGGTTATTTCATCCTAAGCCGCAATAGTCTGTCCCGCTCTGTCATAAAAAAGCAAAATCCCCTTCAACACACACATGGATATACTTTATAGCGATATTTTTTTTATCAATCCGGGACAGATGGCCGTTCAAATACGGCTTTCAAAAGCTCCCGACTATTACAACTTACAACATTATCATATGTGAAGATTAAATTTTTCGGCTTTGTGTTTATTATGCGCGTAGATGAACAAACTCAAATCATTTCCTAACGGAAGTATTACTTTAATAACAAAATTTAAAAAAAAAGAAAGAAATTCAGAAGAGTGTATGTCGCCAGTTTGCAGTGACCCCCCCCCCCCCAACCCCCCCCTCTTGGCCACTCTTAGTAAACAAACTTAGAATAATGTATAGTGGTTATAAAGGTTATCTGCGCCACAAATGAAAAGAAATATTCGATTATAGATACCCAATATCCTACTAAAAGTTTCACACAATTAGATTTTTACAACGAACAAATTTGTCATCATTAATTGTTCGTTAGCAAAAAATTGTTGCGAACATATTTATGGTCGCATTATTTATATGTATTTTAGTTTTTGCGCAGTGTTTGTGGCTGGTGTAAAAAATACAGCTGTATAAATTGTTATGAGTACATTACAGATTCAAGCGTCCAAAGCCTGTATAGGTCGACTGTATATATTGTTGAGGCGCTATAGGACTAGAGTATTTTATGTTCCACAAAGTAAACAAAAAAATAAAAAGCTAAAAAAAATTAAACACAATTATAGAGCTTAAATAAAACACTTTAACGGTTTAAAACGCGATATATTAGTTAAACTTATTTGAAAATGATTTTTAACTTCGGCTCGACGTTTCGGATGCTTCGCAGCAGCCGTGGTCACGGGGAGACTGCTGCGGCCATCCGAAACGTCGGGCCGAAGTTAAAAATCATTTTCAAATAAGTTTAACTAATATATCGCGTTTTAAAACCGTTAAAGTATTTTATTTAAATGTGTACTACTCGCGTAAACTACAGACAGTAATTATAAAGCTGTATGTTTGTTTAAACGCGTTAATCTCAGGAACTACTAGTTCCAATTGAAAAATTACTTTTGTATTTAATTTACCGAGGAAGGCTACATACATAATTCATTTGATGATCTAAAAATATGTCGGCAACAGTAGGTATATGTCTATCTTTTACAGTTTATTGGCAAGTACGGACGACTTTGTTAAAAGCTAAAATTTACAGCTGAGGAGCTATGTAAAAATCTATAATATTGTGCCCAAAATAACTATTCCACGCGAATGAAGCCGCGGGCACAGCTAGTCTTTAATAAAACTCAATAAAACGGTGCAGTACTCGACGAAACGTACAATACAACCGCAGGTTCAGAAGGGTTCCGTATTGTTTGCAAAATATTTTGAAAGCATAATTTCATACGCCATATTAGCCAAGCACTGCGTTTGATAGGGGGGTCGTCTTCGTTGGAAATCATATCATCGTTACAGTATTGTCCTTTCGCCCCTCGCTACCATTTGATGAGGCGGAAGATTCTGTTTTTATATTCCTCGCAACTATACTGTATATAAATACTAGCTGTGCCCTTAAAATATTAAAATATAGGCCGACAGCCCATCTTATTTAGATGTTATATGACTATGGTAATTATCTATTAAACCTCATGCTTCTCTATTCTTTTGTATCATAAAAAATTTGACCACATCTGATTACCATAGCAACGGTTCTTGACAGTTTATCATAAAAATAGTTATATATTTTAGATCTTTAAGGAAGATTCATATTTTTTTGATTTCTTTAACCGTTATCGCAGCGCACGCAATGAAAGCCTTAACTTTTGCTCCTATCGTTCATGTTATAGTTTAAAGTATTCCTCAATAAATCATCCATCCAACACAAAATAATTCTTTAATTCGAAACACTAGTTACTGAGATTAGAATAGAATAGAATAGAAATACGTTTATTCAGACAACAACATAAATTTACAATAATAAACTAATATTACAAACATACTATAGAATTATAAACATGTATACTGTTTTACGACTAAATACAGTTAAAATTAAATAGTACAGTTGTCTCTGAAAAGGGAGTACTCACTCAGCTAGTACGTTTGGACTAATGTCCCAACATGATTAGCGCGTTTTAACAAACAAACACACTCTTAAGCTTTACATTCAGGAAAGTTTTTAGCAACTTAACGGTTTAAAACGGGAAATGTAATAGTAAACTTATTTAAAGAGGAGGATGGATGGAGGGTATATCTAATGTACAAGTTAACTTGAGCGTTGTGAACCGTTAAAAGTGCTTTTATTTAAATAATAATTTTATTGTGAACAAATCCAAGTGGACATCATTTTTATTCTTGGCAATAAAATAATTTGTATATTAATTGGCTTATCTTACATTTTAATGAAAGATTAACTGTTTAAAATATAAAATTAAGATAATATTTGTATGAAGGTGTGTTAGTCACTTGAGTTCGCGAGCCGGCGGCGTTTTTCGGCCACCATCGTACCTTGCCAACGGCTAAACTCACAATTAGTAACGCCATAGGTTATTTGACAAGAATAAATTATCGTGCTTTTAAAAATGTAGGAACATTTTTCTTTATAAAACCGGATGCGCAAGAGTCGCGAAAATTACTATAACTAGAATAGTTATAAAGATTGTAACCTGTGTTTAACTGTTATAGCTCTGCATATTGTAATTTTTAATTAAGTTAAGTTTTCAAGTAAATCTGAATAATTAAATAAAAATAACTAATTAAAACGAAATAAAATAGTTTATTTCAGTAACCGTTTAATAAAATACTGTCTTTAGTTTTCGCGATTCCTACACATGTAAATACAACTGTTAACGGGTCAAAATGCGAACTGTATTAATTAAACTCATTTACAATGTATTTTAACTACGGCCGACGTTTTTGGTTGCTTTGCAGCAGCCGTGGTCACGGGGAATTAGTATCGTAGTTAGTAAATAAGTTTCAATTAATTCGCATTTTAAACCGTTAAAGTGTTCTATTCAAACTGTTCAATCGTTCAAGCTCTACAGTGGATACATTCAGACATGAACCATCTATCATGAACTATAATCCGTTTGACTCCGCGATATATTTTTATGAAAGATTTTTGCGTTTTAAAATGTTTAAAGTAACAAAATAATAATAATGACTTAAACGACGGATTAAATCGATTTTAGAGCGGTTCGAGAAGTTAAATACATAGAACGAAACAGTTAAGCATATTTTAACATTCCGATGGAACCGGTTAGACATTTATCGCACCAATTCTTAGACATCATCGAAATTTATTGTTAATTATTACTAAATGTAACGTGTTAATATCTAGTTGGGAGGAAGACTTAATACTTCGCCATCTTAAATACTAGCATTGTCCTATGGAAGTAAAAATTAAGTTATCAATTAAACTATAGACAATTTTTAAGTTTATAATAGTAAAGTATTATTATTATCATATTATTTTTAATTTGTACCCCTCTTAAATAACAATAATATTAAATTGCTAGTTGAAAAAGAAAATAAATAAATACCTACATATAATCCATAAGTTATTAGACAAGTTAGATAAAATAACAATGTCACAGTGATGAACTGTTAAAAAATCTTCCTTTTTTATGATAGGAAGACAGACAAGCCAGTTCACTTGTTGGTAGGTGAAACACCCCAACTCCATTTAATTAAACGGGGTGCGCTGTCGGCCTATTTTGGCTTTGGATTTTCGGAAATCTACAGACTGTAACCGAAACGGGATCACGAGATTTTGTATCTGTGGATGGTGGTTCGTGACTAGGACGTAATTTCGATATTCCAATTTCCCACCACCAATTTAATATCCAGATTTCCAGAAAATTATAAATTCATTAGAAAAATGTTAGACTCGGTTGGGTTCGAAACTAGGACCCCTTGACTATTAGCTATACATTGCTTCCATTACGCCAACCAGTACGTTAAGATCTCGTCGACTATCGCGATTTTACTAAATCATTAAAACGATAAGCCACTGCGCAGATCGGTATCGTTCAAACCAATTGATATGTAACTGCTAAGCTATAGGAAATAAATTGAGCTACTGACTTCCAAACACGCGTGATCACGTTACATTTCAACCCGTTTATAAAAATATCAATTTCACGGAAGGACCAACATCGTCACAGATCCGTCTCCCCACAGATAACATCACCTGACACGGATTCAATATATTTATTAAGCAAATAATAAAGTATTTGAAATGTGCCTTCGTTTTACTCTCTTTTGTGTTTAAAATTACTTTATACCGTAGATTGAAGACAGCGTAACGTAACTCGTTGACAAAATAAATGAATAAACAATTTCTTTCTGAAATAAACATACTGACTGACCTTAATACTGTTTTTAATTCAGTTTAATGCTTTAACGGTTTAAAACGGGATATATATTTTAAGCTTATTTGATTACTTTAACTACGGCCCGACGGTTTGGATGCCTTGCAGTGGTCATGGGGAGACTACTCGCGTAAACTACAGACGGTAACGCCACCATGTGCATCATGTGAAAAATATTAAAGTTTTCAAACAATTTCTAATTGAATCACGCGATGCATTCTCATCTCAATTTGGGACACTCGAAACACTACTGTGATCTATGACTCTAAAATTTATGACCGTACATAAAACAATTCTCCAAACTCACCACAAAAAGGTCTCTGTTAGAAGGCGTCCAGAAATAATAGTGGACGGAGGCACAGGACAAAAGTCCGTGCGCAACAACGGAATAAAAACACAAAAGCAGATGGTGCCATCCCATTCTTTGACTATTCCTTCGATATAAGAAAGAGAACGAGGAAAAGAATCAGCGGAACTGGACGTTTTTATTTATGGCGCATATTTAACACAATAAGTGTCTTCGACGATAAATCGCAAACGAACGTTTCGTGTTAACGATTGGATTGTACTGGGAAACGGACTTCACAAGTCGACGAGGCTATAGTGTCTTTGCCCATTCGATTCTTTGATATTTGGTATTGTGTAGAGTTATTGTCAAGGCGTGGCAAATATCGCATCTGTGCCACCACACGGACGGCCCCGGGGGGTGTTTCATTACGAATTAATGAGAAATGAAATGGTGCATTATGTAATACCATAACATCTTACTTGACGCTTCCTCAAGAAGAAGACACCATTTCTGATAATCTATACACTTTAACACTAAGTTTATAAAATGTAAATAAAACACTTTAACGGTTCAAAACGCGATACATATCCGTGATACTTATTTGTGAATAGTTTTCAAATAAGTTTAACTTAATTATATCGCGTTTCAAATCGTTAAAGTGTTTCATTTAAGATCTCATTACCCCTCGTAATGTATGGAACACATTTTTGTGTCCGTATTACTGATAGTTTTTTAGCGCCAATAAAATCTCAATCAACAGGTACTAAAAATATATGTCTATTGTAAATTCTTTGATAAATTTTTGAATTTCGGAAACTTTCTTGCTATCGCGGATTTTTAAATGGAGCCTAGTGGAAGACAGAGTGTTTAATAATTATAGGGTTTTTTACACTTTGGGTACGGAACCCATATAGATTTAAAAAAAAATATAACAATTCTAAGCGTCCGAGTTGACAATACAGAAAAACAAAATCTTTTGCCATTATGCACCTAACTGTACCTAATACTACCAATTTTCAATCGATGTCTAACCATTTCTTTACAAGTGTACCACAGCTTTGATACAGTTATAAAATATAGACATAACTTTTAAACGCTGTTTGTTTTTATAGCCGTGATATTTATGATGATCACAAGTGCCTCGTTGGTTTAGTGGTAGACTCCTGGACCAGAACGTCCTGGATTTGGGTCTCGGGCGATATCATAAGTTCTTTTTGTGTTCATAGAATAAGTCCTGTTGTGGTTTATAACTAATAAAGTAAAATAAAAAAAATGTATATTCAATAAATCACTTTTAACTGTTTAAATGCGAAATATACCACGTGTGATCACGTCTGCTGCAAAGTATCCGACACGTACTTCATATAAATTCATAATAAGTTTACTGCTATAGTTTACAGTTTAAACCGATAGAGGTGTTTTATTTAAAATCGCTAACGTCACTCGTTTTGTGGCAGTAGTCTTTAAATCTCACAAACCCGCGTTGGAGCAGCGTGGTGGATTTTGAACCATCTCTCAAATAAGAGGGGATAATATATTATGTATATATAAGTAGACAAGTGTATTGTAATACTGATTTGATTGTGATATTTAAAAATATATATATGTATATATTTTTAAATATCAGTTAACATAATGCATATTAAAACATGCATTTCCCACAACTGTTATATAAGAAAATCTTACCTGTATGCGTCCTTTTATGTATCTTCAGGTTTTCCGATCTCGCGAACACCTTGCCACATCCAGGGAACGGGCACGGAAAAGGCTTTTCACCGGTGTGCACCCGGATGTGGTTCACCAACTTGTATTTCGCCTTAAACGGCCTCCCATTCCTCGAGCAGCCCTGCCAGAAGCACGCATGCGTCGTACATTCTGGTCCGCCAACATGCTCCACGGTTAGGTGGGTCACAATCTCATGCATGCTTGAAAATAACTTGTTGCACAGTTTCCTTGGAGGGGGCTGCTCTGGATCCAGCCATTGACATCGCATATCCCGTCTGGGGGGTGCTCGGACGTATCGAAGGAACGCGTGCGGTGTGTGTGGGTGTGCGTGAGGCATCAAGGGGGGCGCACCCCCCTGGTAATGTACATCGCTGCGCCAGTCCCAGCTCTGTTCTATGGGCTGTTGGGGGAATAGTTCTCCGCATCCACCGTACTCTCGTAAGTAGCCCGGTTGGTAGGAATGCAGTGGGTAGTGTTGGTAGTGGGGTGGGTGATGAGGAGGAGGCGGGTGCGGTGCGGCGGCGCGGTGCTGCGCGGCAACACCGCAGGACGGTTCTGGCGACATCTTCAGGCCGTAGGACGCGAGGTGTGCGTGGTTTGTCTCCAGGAAAGCGTTCATGGCGGGTGTGCCCGACACCGGCGCATAGCCCCATTCGCCCGCCACCATCCACGCGGCGGGCCCACCCGCTGCTGTCGACTTAGTAATCTCAAAATATCTCACACTCTCTTCAGTTTTCGAAAAGTCTTCGCAATATCTAATGCGCCATTTTACCTGCAAGCATGAAGAAATTAATGTATATTTTTACTTTTCTAGAGTAGTCATATAAAAATAGCTGTGCCTGTGACTTCCTCCGCGTAGAATAGTGATCTGGGCCTCAAAATTTGTTTTCGCAAACCTATCATCTTTGTAAATTGTATTTTTTTTTATTTGAACCAGTAGAGATCAAGACCTGAGATTAGCACGTTCAAACAAACAATCTCTACCGTTGTATTATGTTTATTATTTTAAATAATATGTAATTATAATTTCGTAATAGAAATACATAGATAATATACCTACACACTTTTTTGTGTGGAAACATGAAAATTCCTTGCTATTTTATGCGTTATTGACACAACTGTAATTTGAACTGTTTAGTTTACTTGAGATAAACGAATTCCAATAACGTGATTTCTCTAGCCAGTTAAAATATCATCTCTCAATGTATCTCATTGTATTCATAATCTAAGTGAACCTCGAAACAAGAAATAAAAGGCCCAACGCAAGGTGATCCCGAGACAAATTCAAAGCCATTTCTCAAAATAATAACGCACACTGAGGCACCCAGAGCCGGCGTCCGTTTATTTATAATAAAAAAAAGTGAGCCAGCCACTTTTGGACATTAAATTAAAGTGTGGGTAAATTTATAGGACATTTTTATATGCCTGAGACAAAAATTCCAATTGTGCTCGTGTATATTTAATTTTAGTTTATTTGTTAGACTCTGTCCTTTTATTAAACGTACTTTTATGAATTGTAAAAACTAGACCCTATTAGACTTTAGTTGACTGCTTTAATTTAGTGCCAGGTATGCATAAAGTTAGATTTTTATGAGCTTAGGATAGGTAGACGATATTTATCCATACTAATATATAAAGCTGAAGAGTTTGTTTGTTTAAATAAAACACTTTAACGGTTTAAAACGCGATATATTAGTTAAACTTATTTGAAAATGATTTTTAACTTCGGCCCGACGTTTCGGATGCGGAAGTTAAAAATCATTTTCAAATAAGTTTAACTAATATATCGCGTTTTAAACCGTTAAAGTGTTTTACTTAAATGTGTACTACTCGCGTAAACTATAGACAGTATTTAGTTTGTTTGAACTCGCTAATCTCAGGAATAACGGGTTTGATTCGAATTCGAATTGAAAAAATATTTTTGTGTTGGTTAGAGCATTTATCGAGAAAGGCTAACATATAGGCTATAAAGCAGCGCCCTGTGACTAATACAAGCGAAGCTACAGTGGGAAATGTGAACAAATTTGGGAAAATGATTCATTATTATGGTTTTCCGAGGCGTACGCTGCAAAAACGGTTTACGAGATACCCAAAAAAATGTAGGAGAGAACTTTAAATGATCTAAAAAAAATCCGCCACGCTATGTATATTTTTTAAGATTGACTTACAAGAACGACGGGAAAGGACGCGACCCACGTAGTGGGTAACAGCTTTTGTTTATAAAGGTGAAGGGGTTTGCAAAAACGAATTTTGATGCGCAAAATAACGATTCTCGCGGGCGAAGTCGCTGACTCAGCTAGTGTTATTTATAGGTAGGTCCATCTAGGTCGATAAGACCCTAAAAGATGAGAGACTTTGTTTAAAAAGATTTTAAAACCGAAAAAAAATATAACTTATTGCTTGAAACCATTAATTGAAATCTATAACGTTATTATTAGAGTGAAATTTGAATATGTAGCTCATGCTAAGTTTTTTTTAATGATAAAAAAGGACAGACACGCATGTGGTTCACTTGATAGTAGGTAAAAAAGGCCTATAGCAACTAAATAAGATGCGCTATCGACCTTTTTAGGCTTTGGATATTATAACTACACTATCATTTAGTTCCTTATACGATAAATCTATGACCGCCTCTGTATTTAAATGGTTAAGCGTGTGGCCCAGCATCGCATAAAGCGCGGAAGGTCCTGGGTTTGAATCCCGGGGAAACAATAGATTGTCTCGGTTAGGCAGGGCAGTACGGATCAACAACTTGTAAATTAAACCGACCAGTGGAGCGGTTACAAAATGTAAATACTGTCTATAGTTTACGCGAGTAGTACACATTTAAATAAGACACTTTAACGGTTTAAAACGCGATATATTAGTTAAATTTATCTCCCCGTGACCACGGCTGCTGCAAAGCATTCGAAACGTCGGGCCGAAGTTAAAAATCATTTTCAAATAAGTTTAACTAATATATCGCGTTTTAAACCGTTAAAGTGTTTTATTTAAATGGTTACAAAATGTGTTCGCGCCATGGCACACTGGGGGTAACGGTATTTTTCAAAACGACAAATTTATAATAATAATTGTTCCTACAAATTTTAGTGGCGCTTAAATTTGAAAATTGATGGATCCAATACGAAGATATTTAGCTTGTAGCTAAGCTAAAATACACTACATAATCTAAGTAATAAGTACCTAGTAAGTTATATGGAGCGAATAGCTTAGCTTACTATGTTGTAAACAAAAGATGCGTGTAGTGCTTTAGTGCTCACAACGGGCGACCTATGACGGGCTTCTTAGTCTAATAGTAGCAGTGTATGACTATAAATTCAACATCGATTTATATCTAGTTTTTATGAAACACATTCTACTTCGTTTGGAATTCTGAATATTAAATGGTAGGAAATCGAAATTCCGTCCGCGTTACGAACCGCCGTCCACAGATAACAGGCCGTGAAGTTGAATCGCATTCGATTACAGTCTATGGATTTGGAATATCCAAAGCCTACATATACATTGACTGCGCATCTTGTTGAGTTATATTTTACCGTTAAGTGAATCGCTCTGATATGAACAAACAAGATAATACAAACTATCAGTTATATGAACAAAAAACCGGATTCAAAAACTGTTTTTCCGGATTACGGGATAATCGCATTATCCGAAAACAGCCGCGTATTGTCTAGAGCACATCTATATAGAGCACGCCCGGGTTTACCTGGGATTGTTAAACAATGTCATTCCTTGGATAACCATCTAATCTGAACATGATCTTCGGGCGCCCCACAGTGTGGCCGCCCCATCACAAAAGAACGGGTTGACAGACTGAACCAATGGGATTATTAAAAATCTGACGTTTTGTATCGTTTCAACTGTTCTCGACGATGTTAAGTGAATTTTTTTTTCGCAGGCTTTAAGACTTTATTTCGTAGAACTTTGATCGTGTTAGGAATGAGTTTTAACCCGTTAATAGGATTTTCTACTTCATGAAGTCTTTTCAAGTTATTTGATTGACATTTTACATTGATTTCTTTATAGAGTACCGATAAACGCGATTTACAAATACTGTCTATAGTTTACGCGAGTAGTATACACTGAAACACTTTAACGGTTTAAAACCCGATATATATCGTGATATACAGTCTCCCCGTGACCACGGCTCCTGCAAAGCATCCGAAACGTCGCACCGCAGTTAAAATAATTTTTAAATAAGTTCAACCAATATATATCGCGTTTTAATCGTTGAAGTGTTTTATTTAAAATCAATACCCATTACAGTTGCATTAAATGTACACTAGTAGAATATTAACCTTTAACTAACATGGAGTCTTTACAAATATTATAAAGCTGAGAGCTTGTTTGTTTGAACTCGCTAATCTTGGGAACTACTGGTTTGAATTGATAATATATTTCTGTTGGTTAGAGCATTTAACGAGAAAGGCTTTAGGTTGGTAAACATCTCGCTGTGATTATTAGAAGCGAAGAAACAGGTGGAAAATGCGGACGAAGTCGCTGGCAGATCTAGTTAACAATATAAAGTGCGTTTTCCGTACGCATTGTTAAACGGACGGAGCACACATCTAAGTAAATACTGAAAGGGTCAGTAATTATTTGTGTTGGATTTAATTCTTTAATGCGGTGTACTTCTTCGCATAAATAAAATATATGCATTACCTTGCATTTTTCAAATAATTAATGTTAATGATTGCAATTTTAATTTTTTATTTAGACTGCCTTATTCATAGGTATTTCACGTGTTTAGATGTTAGCTGAGGTATTTTAATTTTCCTCAATTAAACAGTATTTTACAGCTTTTGTCCCCCTGTACACTACTGGACTAGTTTAAATTGGCAATAAATTATTAGTATACAGAACAGTATAGACCGGTCTTTCAAATCTAACCGAGGCGTCGTGGTGTACACAGTTAAAGATTCGTGAACTAGCTTTTGACCTCGTCAAAAAGTTTAAGCTATGCGGTTTGAAAGTGTATTGAGGATATAGGGAGATAAATATCTACCTATATCCTCAAATCATAATTATAACGAAATCGTTATAATTGATATACAATGGAGGTACATATACAAAGAACTGACTACTGTTAAAGCCAAAATTACGCACAATATAGAAAAATGTGCAATACTTCTTTCTGATGATAAAGGTTTAAAAAAGATGGTAATACAATAATGATATTGATATTAATATTACATCTTAAAATGTAAGTAGGTACGAGTATTGTCTATACTTTACACATAATTAATAATTTTAACGGTTAACATTATGGGTGCTTTGCAGCAGCCGTGGTCGCAGTTCAGGCAGTTATCTCAGTATTTAAAAAACACTTTAAAATTAAAAAATAATTTGTACACAAGTCTAATTAAAATACATTGCGTTTGAATCCGTTGAAGTGTTTTATTTAAATGCGTACTACTCGCGTAAACTACAGACAGTATTTATCTAAAATATTTCGAATTTTAAACTATACTTTACATTGTTCAGAACCCATTCTACGTGAAATGCTAGCTTTCATAATCTATTTTCGTAGGCCGCAAACACGGTTCCGACGGCAAAACGTTTAATTCATTTTAGTTTGTCCCACTGTGGGTCAGTGTAAATATTTTTTATGTATATTAGTTTGTATATATACAAAAAAGATCTTAGATCTGCCAAGTACAATTTTAATTCGTATAAATATAAATAATAGATATGTAAGATCTTGAAAATATCAATTAATTTAATTTTGACGAATGGTAATTAAATAAATAATTGTACACGTTAATACGCAAACTAAATTGCCTTGTAAATAACTACGTATGTTAAGGGCACTGTCTGCATCTTTATTTGAATCGGTTAAAAGTGTTTTATTTAGAAATCTATTTTTTAATGTTAAACATTAAATTAACATGTTTAAATGTATATACAAAATAAAAAACTAAAATTTAACTAATCGCAAATGGTTAAGGTAGTTAAGGAAAGTGTTTTGAATTATATTTAAAATATAATATGTAAGTAGTAAGCATAGTCTAGAACAAGGTACAGTAAATGGAGAAGGTTTAATGTCCCTGTTATCTCGATATCTGTTTGTTATCGAATAATAAGTTTTACTTACTCGATAACAATCTGAAGCAATCCGACACTAAACACTGCGATGTTATTGTAAAAAAAAACACAAAAACACACCACTACGTCAAAAAATACAATCGATAAAAAACTATCACAATTTCGTTATAACGAATTCGTTACACAGTGGATCTCGATAACGGCCGGTTTCAGCACCCTGGGTTTTCTAAATTGTCACGCGTATTTTCGTGCGTTGAAAGGCTTCGCGACGTGAACCCACCATCTACGCTGAAGCTCTCAGCATGACTGCGGGCTCCCGTGATGCCGCCCAGATCCGCCGTTCTTCTTAGATATTCCCAACAAAGCACCCTAGCCAATCAAAGGGCGGCTAACTCCAACTTTTTTCACCGTAATAAAAGCTCGAAACGTATAGTCGTCTCGCTCTACCTCACCTATTTTTCCCGGTTAGAGAGAGAGCGACGAGCGTCTTCTGCGAATTATTTGTATACGTGCAAAGCTTATCAGATAAGCTCGTAATAAGTTTACGAAGCTTTTCTTTATGAAAGTTGCGTAGGAGTGAAAGAGAGGAGCGATGTGAGGAAATGTTTCGTCTAATATGTTTTCCTGTGGGAAGGAAAACACATGTTGTCGCTTTTAATCTAATAAAAGTCAAGCTGTGTCCGCGTTGAACTTTGGGCAATAACTCTCTGTTTTTTACTATATTTTATATTTATTGGTGCTCAAAGAACATGTAATACCTACATTTGTATTTTGGTAGTTATAATAACTATTTCTACCAACGTAATAAATAAAAAAACAAAATATAGACTTGTTTTTTTCATAGTTAAAAATGTTTATGATTGTGTTGCGTAATACATAAATAATATTAATGTAATTCATATACATATAAAAGTCACACATGCTTAAATTAAACCATTTTTCATGCTTACTTAATTTTAATTTACTTAAATTAGTAATTACAATTATTATTAAAAATAGTTCATTTAAAAGGTAGCATGTTATACAACAATAGAGTGGACAATTAACAAGTTAATTGTCTTAATTAGATTTCGGTGACTATTTTGTTAAAGTAGTATAGTATAAGACACGCCCACCGCCAGTCGCTTCTGGATTGGTCGTCCACAGTTCTTTTAATGGCGGGGCGGTTTGCTCTTGCGCATTTAAAAAAGTTCCGTGATTTAATACAGCATCGCGTGATGTTAGTACAAAAACAAACGAATTAAATTTACGTTCAGCGACAAACATGCCGACTAATTTTATATACGCGAAGTTGGTTATGATGTATGTTAAACTGCGCGAACGGCAAGACCGATATTGATTAAATTTTGTGTCAACCGACTAGACTAACAAGACTGTTAGTTATCCCAAAAGTTGAATTGCAGTGCAAAATTCTTAGTGCAAATAAACAGTTTTTTTTACTTAATAACCATCAAATTCTCCAATTAAAAACATAAATTACTCGATGCGAGCGATGGTTCCGTAGGTTTCAGGTGGCAAAAAAACCTTAAGCAAAGCAGTCCATTGATTTTCATGTCGACCCTATCCAGGGTCTACTGACGTGTGATGTCCGAACAGGACAAGGTACTCATATAATAAATATTGATTATTTTACCAATAATCTATTCGAATTACGTGTTTTTTGGGAAATTCCGTCTCCCCTCCACATCCCCTCTGCGGCATAGGGCGAGACATTACTGCATCCGTTTCGCTGATCGGTTCTTTTACAGACAAGAAGTTGATCAGACTTCTGTGCCTTGCCCGTTTTTGCTCAATTGATGTTCTCAAAAACAATTGAACTAATTTGATCGGAATAGAACAGAATGATTCTGTATTGCGAACTGCTTGTAAAAATATTAATGAAGCAGACACAGAAATGTGTCTGCCCCATGCCCCGCGGAGACGGGGTTGATAATAAAATCTATTCTAACATGACCTAGCAATCTAGTTCTAGAATAATTAAAAATATTAATAAGACGTTTTTATGAGCTCCGAAAGCACGAGAGCCTTTTAAATTCCTCCCCTTTTTAGTCAGTGAAGCATGGGCCGTGATTAATTGGATATATTTATACTTAAGCGCTTTCCTCACGCAATTCGTTTTTGCCATCGTTACAGTAACGTGACCGGCTTGCCATAACGCTTTTTACACACTTCGAGGTTTTATTGGCTTCTTGTCGGGAACCTGTTGCGGTTTCATTCTTAATGGCCAACTCATTGTTAATCGTTACGACGTTAGGCCTAATGAGAGTGGGGGGAAAAAATATGCTGAATGAACCTGATCCCCCCCACTAGGCTTGAATGTTTTAAATCAATTATTGGAATCGTGTGTGGTCCGCCCGCGGAGATAACGAGAAGAATGGTTCGGTATGAAGGAAGTGGGTAGTCGGAAAAACTTATTTTCCACTCGCTGTGAAATGTCGGTGTTGGTAAGAAACTGTCAATGGGTATTACTAGTATCATTCACAAAGGAGGTTTTACCATTAAGGATAATACTGGTGTTTCATATTCTTTTTAATAGAGAGGGATAGACAAACTTTCTTGTCACTTTTCTTCGAGTAAGCCCCAAGCTTACTTAGTAGTAAAGGACAGAAACATGTGGTTCACATGATGGAAAGTAAAATACCTCATTCATATAACATCCAACCATGATATCGTTATCTACCTATTTTGGCTTTGGACATTCGGAAATACACAAACTAAAAACCGAAGCGCGATTAATCATCACGGCTTTTTCATTAACTAACATTCAAAAGGACTTAATTATGACATTCATTCTTTCGGAGTTTCTGTTCCGGATTTGAACTCAGAAGCTCTCGTGGCTAAGTGATACACAGTGATAGATACTACAGAAGCGGTCGGAAAATATGATTTATTTATGACAGTCATAAACAACAAGGGTACCCTTGGTTCCCCGCGCAGATAGTACATTAAATAAATATCGTAATTATTTTCTGGGTGTTTTTCGAGTGATGTTAGCAACAAATTACCTTGAACAATGACTCTGCAGGACATCGCTATTATTGAGCCCACCAGATGGCGTTCAGCCCTTGCTCGCTGTTCGTACACAAACGAAAAAATGAAATTGAATTTAATTTCGAGATTCCACTTTAATTAATTTTGGTTATGTCCTAATAGAATCCATTGTAAGTATGTGAAATGTATTAGTTAACTTATTTAAAATTTATATTAACTACGCCTCAACGTTTTGCACGCTTTGAATCAGTGTAAACGCGCTCATACAAAATAATTAAAATCCATTCTAAATGAGTTTCACAAAGAAGCTTTATACTATATTAAATTAATAACTTCGAAATAATCTATTGTTTCCCTAGGATTCGAACCCAGGCCCTCCTGCGCTTTACGCACGTTTAATAACGAGTCGTGGATTCCATTCCCACAGACTCCAAGAATTTACTAATCAGTTGAAATTTTTTATGGAACATGACTTGATCTGGAAATCTGGATATTAAATAAGTGGTAGGAATGCCCAAATTTCGCCCAGGTCAATGAGCAACCCGTCAAGTTTAATCGTGTTTCGGTTTCAAAGTGGGGTTATCCGAATATCCAAAGCCGAAATAGGCCGACAGCGCATCTAGTTAAGATGTTACATGGCATGTATAAAAATGCATGCCATAAAAAACTAAGCCCAAACAAGTGTCGTGTAACTACATCTTATTTCAATTAAGCCAAATCAGGTCTAAAAACGTGCCCTCTGCCCTTTACGACTGACGCAATTAATTCTGTAGTACCTGTCAGCGAGTCATGACTTTGAATATTGGATCTATAGGATCGCCGACATCATCAAACGGTCGAGTTTTTGCTGTGACGACGATTCAAATGGAATTAGATTCGGATGGAAATGTTTTGGTGCCAGAAGATTGGTGCTAGACGAAAGGATTCGATCGAAGTGTGTTTACGGGACGTTGTTAGTATCTATCTATAGTAATATATAAAAGCTGAACAGTTTGTTTGTTTGTTTGAACGCACTAATCTCAGGAACTACTGGTTCGAATTGAAAAATTATTTTTTTTGTTGGTTAGAGCAATTATCGAGGAAGGCTATAGTCTATAAAACATGCTCTCAGCGTTGTGACTAATAGAGAGAGAGACGCCTAAATGAGTTGAAGCTGCGCGCGGAAAGTACTTGTTGTGTAATAATTTATCCTAATATATAAAGCCTGACGAGTTTGCTTGTTTGAACGCGATAAACGGGAACTACTGGTTTGAAAAATTATTTATATTTTTATGTTGGTTAGAACATTTATCGAAGAAGGTATAGGTATTAAAACATGGTGCTGTGACTTATAGAAGCGAAGAAACAGCGAAAAATGCTGTAAAAATAAGGAAAATTATTTCTTTTATCTTCGTAGGTTTCCGATGCGTACGCTGCGAAAATGGTTCAAGATACACAAATAATATGTATGAGAGAATGATTTCTTTTTTCAATTATCAAAAAAAATGTCCGCGACAGTTGGTATATGTCTATCTTTTAAGATGAACTCGCAAGAACGACGGGTCGCGAGCGACGAGACGCGTCCGATGATATAGATAACAGTTTGCAAATACAATTTTGGATGCCCAAAATAACTACTTATTCTACGCGAAGTCGCTGACTCAGCTAGTACTTAATAAAACACTTTTTAACAAGTATGTAGAGATTTATTATTCCGAAAAGGTATCCAAATCCATTGAGTCCAATCCAGTGAGTACAATTTCACCAAACTTCAATTAAACCTTATGCTTGTCTGTCACAGTCTATATATTTACAACTGAAAATAAAACACTTCACGATTACCTCCATGACCACGACTGCGCAGAGCATCCGAAACGTCGGGCAATGTTATAAATTGTAAATAAGTTAACTAATTACGATTAGCGAATTAAACCGTTTAAAACGGGAAAAATATTAGTTTTATTGCAAATTAAGAGCCGACGTTTCGGCTGTTGCATAAAAGTAGATATTTTATTCAATTAGTACCTACTAATGTCGTAACTAAACAATATGATCATCAATGTTTAACAATCCGTTCAATTAAATTGGGATAAAATAAAACCCTTTTAAACAAGTCAAAACTCGAATTGTAAACATCAGGTCGTGACAAATTAATTAAACAATATAGTTCGCGATTTGGCCCGCTTAAAATGTTTAATTTAAAATACCTATAAAACTAAAAATAATAGACAACTTCTAACATTTTTATTATGACGTGAGAGATGGACGTTATATTAATCAATGTTGTATTCAGATAGAGAAAGAACTATACACTGTCGAGACTCGAACCTAAGATGATAGAGTTCCTTTAACCTTCCTTGTACATCGTTTCATATAATTGCTTAAATTAAATTACCTTTTGACGTCGCTATCAAAGATATTTTCTGAGGCGTATTTATTTTGCGTATATACCCTTGTATCATCGCAAACCCCTGCTGAGGCTCCAAGCGTATCCAAGGAGCTCTACATACAAGTATACATATCGGATCTCATGTACAATTGACGATACGATATCGTCTCACGAACACCTACAGTGATTACCTGATCAGTCTTTTCAAGTACATGAAATAATTTAAAATACAATTAACACTTTAAATAAAACATGTATAACGGTTTAAAAAGCCAAATATTTAATTTAATATATTACGAACCGACGTTTCGAATGCTCTGCTGCAGCCGTGGACATGGGAGGGCATAACAAATTGTAAATAGGTTAACTAATAATTTTTGCGTTTTAAGCCGTCGAAAGAGTTTAATAAAAAATATATATTATTTGTTAGGCGACAGTTAGACTTTTAATTACAAAGGCGAATATGAAATACTTTTAATTTATAATTATTGTTAAATAAGTAAACTAATAATATTTTGCGGTTTGAATCGTTAACTGTTTTATTTAAAATGTGTACTACAGGCACCTACAAGCAATTCTTTGTTATAAATAATTCTAAATATATAAATAATAACGGGCGGTAGATTCAACATAAAGAAGCTTAATAATTTTATTTCATATAAGTTAACGAGATATAAGTGATCGAAATAATCCCTGTTCATAATATAATCGTATAACCGTCGTTTCCGTATCATCGAGGGCCACGTCTCATACGATAATAAATAATTTAATGCACCATTTGTTCGGGAGAAAATTGAGCAATTTATACACGTCGGCGCCCGCGCATCAAGCGTCGCGTCGGGGCGTGCGCGATTTAATGAGCGGATGATTATTACTTGAGCATCAAGTAGTGCGAACAATTATCGTCGTAAAACTGTATTACTGATTTTGATAGGAATTTGTACAGTGTGTTTGGGATTCAAAAAATGAAAACCACAATCTTACAACTCTTCTATTGGAGATTCTCTTTCCAATGGGATATTTGAGAATGCGAAAAATAAAGAAATTTAAAAATAGTTATTCATTCACATATATTAAAAATGATTATTAACGTAATTAAAAATTACTTTGTTAAACATTTTTCAAGTGACATTAAACGCCGACAGTTCTGCAAGGATCCAGATAGTTTCTCCAAATACCAACTACGAGAAAACAGATGGCGCTAGCGTAGCAGATATGATCATGATAGACTTTGACATTGGTGTCGTGGGTTTTTATCTATTTTTCCCTTTATAAAATAGAAAGCCCGAAGGAGAAGGGAGAAGAAGGTTAAACCTCTTTCATCTCTAGCTTGTCAACCAAATGGCGGACAACCTAATAACGAAACCATCGAAATGAACTAAACATATTCACGATATGGAAAAGATCGATTAGAATACGCCATCACAAAAGAAGGTAATTATTAATAAGAAATCAACAGATCTCCGCGTTGCCACATGCCGCAGCAAAAACCGAATGGAAATGGACCGATTCGAAACGGGGCTGTACAAAACGAATGCGTCGGCTGCCCTTTTTGCTCTAACCCGTATCTTCAATGATTTGCTGTATCGATTGTCGTTCTCAATAAATTAATTTATTTCTTTCTGTAGAAAAAAACAGTTACTAATGTTAGAAGTGTGGTTTTTTATTGGTAGAGGACAGAAATGCATAGGCTTCATGGTCTTGATGGACCCCAGCCATGTCAAAGCCAAAATAGTTCGAGCGCATCATGTTTATATGTTATAAAGCTAGCTCATTTCACCTTCTCTGTTCTCTTCTATTATAAAAAAGAACAAGATGGGCTGTCGACCCATTTCTAATGTATTTGAATATTCGAAAAAACACAGACTGTACTAAAACGCGTTTGACGGATTTTTGATCTGACGTCCGTGACGCGGACGAAATTTCGATATTTCTACCATTCATTTGCGTCATACATTTACCAGACTAAACTCTAATGCTGAAAATAAACGGTGAATTTCATTATATTTACATATTCTTCTACCTATTCTTCTTGTTCAGTTGATTGCTTAATGGTTGGAGGTGTCGTAACTGTAGAATAGACATCTTAATATGTCCTGAGTGCAGATAAAGTGCAATAAGCATCCATCTACTCACTGAATGCTTTGCGTACTCGAGGCTAAGACAAATGCATACGGGTTCGGACGAAGTTACAGAAGATTATACAGATGGAAAAATAATAAGATTTTGCAAGCTTCTTTGGAGGGGACACGGAGAGAGTTGGATGACCCAAAACCTCTGCAAGGAAGAAATGGTCGGCTGATAACGTGGACTGATCACCCGTCCTACCACAGGTGTCCCTGATAGAAAATATTCAACACAACAATTAATTATTCATAGATTTTAGTATTAAGCTTATTAAATACAGTATGCAGTTTACGCGAGTAGTACTTAAATAAAACGCTTTAATGGTTTAAAACGCGATACCTATATATTATAACTGATAACTTAAGTTTTTAGTTAATAATAACGTAATTATTCGCCCCTTCAATGTACTACAAGTGATGTCGGGTCTAGTAACTATTGAAAATCGATCGATCAGTACCCAGTACATACGACGCGATAACAAAAGCGAGTAATTCAACTAGCAAGTAGGAGCGTCGAGAGCCGAAGCCGCCCACAAAAAGCCGATCAAAGTCACCGCACCGCGGCAGATCGGTCGCGACGAATCGCTTCCATTTTCAAAATAGTACAAGACTTTCAAAAAACGAATCTCGAGAGTACTCACGAGAAAGCATTGCCGTAACGAATCGGTCGTTTAACGACGACAACGCGATTATTCAAATTTTTCGTCGCACTTTTTTCTGTGGGTAGCAGTTGACATTTAATGTTTTGGGTGTTATGGATTAAGTTTGATTTGATCTTGGGTACCGAAAGCTAAATTGACTTTACGTAACGAACGTCGTTGCTCAAAGGTCCTTCTAAAAGTCGATGTTTGTTGAAACATTATCTAGAAACGGAATACCCTAGTACTGAGCCTACACTACAATTACAAAATCCAGTAAAAATAATTTGACATGATTTGAAAACTGATTTGACCGCCTCTGTAGTCAAATGGTCGTATTGCCTACCATTGCGTTAAGCACAAGAAGTCCTGGGTTCGCCTCCCAGGTAACAAATAAATTGTTTCGGTCGGGTAGGGCACAAAAATCTGGTTAACTACTTGCCTGTTACAGAACGGATCAGTGAAACGGACACAAAATATTTTCTCCCCACGAGGGGGATTTTACACTTTTTTATGTTTGCAAGAATAAGTATATATAATTACTGTAGTTTACGTGAGTAGTACATTTTCAACAATAACATATTTAACGCCTTTATAAGCGACATACCCATGATCACGGAAACGTCGGGTCGTAAAGTATAACCTACTTCTTATCTATTTATCGGTTCTTATCGGTTTAAAATGTCAAAAATGTACTGTGTAAAACCGAATATTATAATTTGTGCATATGGATAATCAACATTATTGATCTTGTCAACTAATCGGTAACCAGACCGCTATGTTGGTTTAAGACACTTGACGCGACAAAAGAATAGTGAAGGATGGTTTTTTTACAATGGCAGTGTATCGCTAAAAATTAACCGCTTTAATTCCTACATTTTTGTAATCAATTCATAATTTTTCTGGAACATGGTGGACATCGTCGGGAAATCTAGATATTAAATAGGTAATAGGAATATCGAAATTCCATCCGGGTAGTGAATCACCGTCTGCAGATAAAAAGCCATCGAGTAAAATCGCGTTTCGCGTTCAGTGCGGGTATGCCAAATATCTAAAGCCATACTGGGTTGTGTACCCAGCGCGCCTGCGCATCTAGTTTGGATGATATATGCCTACATTTTAGCTACCTTTAAGTAAACCTCACGCTTGTCTGTCCTCCTTTATCATAAAAACCACAATATTTTGTTGCACGGTGGAGAACAAGTAAGTTATAGACGTATTTTAGACTAGCTGTGCTGTGCGACTTCGTCCGCGAAAATCATTATTTTGGGCATCCAAATTAGTTTTTGCAAACCCCGTCCTCTTTATAACTTAAGCTGTTAGCCATGACGTGATCATTTAAAGGGGAATCATTCTTTCATACACATTTTTTAGGCATCTTGACCCGTTTTTGCAGCGTACACGTTGAATGTTTTTCCACATGTTTTATATTCCTCGGCTTCCTCGATAAATGCTCTTACCAACACAAATATAATTTTTCCTTAGATTAGCGCGTTCAAACAAACAAACACTCTCCAGCTTTATATATTAGTATAGATAATTGCGATGTTTATATTGTAGCAAAATGGGGGATTTATTGTGATACAATATTAAAAGCATCAAATCATAATTCATTGTGTTGAGTGCACTTAAGGGCCGTAACAGACTCTCGTCTGAAGGGACGTTATCAAGATTTTGCCAATCACCTCTATTCAACTCTCGATTTTAATAATTTCATTCAATTGCATTATTGAGATCAAATCGACCATTTTCTTCTAGATAAATTGCGATGTGTATAATAGAAACTAATTTTTAATCATGCTTAATTTAGTCAATTAAATTAGGTTTAATTAAATAATTAGGTTTGAGAAAACGTTACATATAGACTCATGAAACGTCGGATTGGAGTACCTACATTAAAAATAGGTTAAGTATTGTCTGTAGTTTACGCAAGTAGAACACATTTGTAATAAAACACTTTTGACGGTTTTGAACGCGAAATAAATTAATTACTTCTTTACAATTGATTTTATTATCTATAGTTCCCCCGAGATTACGGCTGCAAAGCATCGGGCCATAGTTAAAATTAGGTAATTGAAAATAACTTATCTAAATAAAACACTTTAACGGTTAAAAACGCGATATATTAGTTAATCTTATTTGAAAACTATTTTTAACTTGCCGTGGTAACGGGGAGACTCCGTGACGGCTGCATCCGAAACGTCGGGCCGAAGTTGAAAATAATTTTCAAATATGCTTAACTAATATATCGCGTTATCTAATATTATTCATATATATTTATGGTATGTATTAACTGTTTTCTATATTAAAATTACAGACATTTAAATATGTATTGAAAGTTATATTTTTATAATCTTTCTCTTAACTCTTGGTGGTTACTTATTATTAGTAATGTATTAATGGATGTATGATAGTTTGATATTTTTCACTTCAATAGTCAAAATGATTAAATTGATTAGTCTTACTTTTAAAAAATACGTCAATATGGGTGACAGAAACGAATATTGTATATTTTTGAGTCTCCCCGTGACTTAATGGCACTTATAGGCTTCTCATTTTAAACCGTTAAAAGTGTTTAATTTATCATTGTAGGTTTTATAATAATTTTTCGGCGGGTGATATTGCGCGGCGTACCTAGTACATGTCATTATGAAGGGCGGTGATCCTGAGCCCTAAGTATAAATGAGTTGACTAATATATTTCGCGTTTTAAACCGTTAAAAGTATTTTACTAATCACTATATGTATTATTTTAATTTATCGACAAGTAACATCGCGAGGCAAACGTAGTACTCTAGCCATTTCAAAGCAAATTGAAAAAGTAACAGGCTTTTTGTGAAATAATAGCACTCATTGAGGTAAATGCCTCTCGTGTTCGCCCTTAGGTATCGACAGTGTAATATAGGTTTGCTTAGAAAGGCACTTATGAACCAGGCGCGTTTTTCCCGGGGTTATAGGCTCCCCCGCGGAGCTCTGCGGGACCCCGGCCGCCCCCACTTAACGCAATTTATTACGACCCCTTAATAAATAAATAAATAACCGTGGAAAATTCGATATAATACAACCGCATCGCGTGCCGTTATATAAACATTCGTTTTCCACACACACTCACACACATTTTAACTTGATCGCCATTCGGTCAGCCATGGCACAGAAGTCTGATGAAACGGACTGAGGTCGTGTTTCGATAATCTTCGTGTCTAACATTTTTCCAATTTATATTTTTTTCTGAAACATGTACCTAGGTCTTCATCTGAAAATTTGGATTGGTATTCAATAGGCCGTAGCCCATATTACAATTATGTTCAGGTCTCGAACCACCGTCAACATGAAAAAATTAGATCGCGTTTTGGATTTAGTATGTGCATTTTAAACGGTTTTATTTAGCTCGACCCGTACGTAATTTATTTATTTGGGTCAAAGTTAGAAATTGAAATTTAAGCACCTTCCCGTTGATGACAATACAATATAATAAAATCAATATCATTATAAATCTAAGATGGCCGCCAATACAAAAAGGTGGATTTTTCCAAGAGTGTCCTTAGGTGCTGAAAAGCATTGTAATTAAATACCACCGAAGTTACCATTTTAAATAATACTTCTCGTGTTTCTTTCCGTTTAAGTGTTTAATTAAAATGTGTACTACAGACATTCCTTATTGAATTGCTTATGCTTACAGAAAAGAAGGTGGAATTCATACAGCTTCATAGTTAGGACAAAACATTTAAAATATTTGTATTTATTATTTTTTCTTACTAGATCCGTTTTTTATTTAAATACAAACAGCTAAACAATATTATAGCTTTAGTGTATTGATTCGCTAGATTTGCTGATTTATTGTCTCATTTGAATTCTAGGCGTAGAAAAGTGGTATTTTCTAGACACAAACTGGTTTAACATTACGCCCTAAACGTGGCTAAGTACTAATTTCTATCAATTTTATGCTTTCTGAAGCCTTATTAGGCTTGCTAATCAAGATGGCGAGAGGTAACATATTTTTTTTGATGGCAGTGGAAATACCCGACCCGTAACGTTTAAAGAAGATGCGATGTCGACCTTTGGCTTTGGACATTCGGGAATCAACAGACTCATACAGAAACGCGATTACACTTAACGGTTTTCATCTGTGGACGGTTGTTCGTAACCCGGATATATATTTGATATTCTTACAAATTTAATATCCAGATTTCTCCACGAAGTCAGAAAAATATTATGAATAGAAGTATGTTGGACACGGTGGGGATTTAACCCACGACCCATTGCTACCATTACACCAACTAGGCCGGCATTATGTTACATTGGGTTTTAGGGTTCCGTAGTAGCTACAATTTGTGATTTTGACACCTCCTGGTACTAAGAGATTGTAATTTTCGACTTCTCAGAACATGTAAGATTTTGTGATGTATTGAGATGACTTCTTAGTCACGAACCACCGTCTGACGGAAAAGTTATAAAGTAATGATTTGCGTAAATAGGTCGACTGGAACATTTAATATTTTATAAAATCGGTTAAACCATATTACAAATGATAAAGTCAAAGACAAATTAAAAATAATTTATTCACGTAGTTACCAACGTGAATAAATTATTTTTAACTGTGTCTTACTTACTCTTATGAACGCCATATAACTATAGATTTTAAATTCTCATTTACTACGTTCTCAAATTAAGAGCGTAGAAGAAACGAGAAGAACTGGCAAGAAACTCGCCGCCACTCCTTTTATCGCCAAGATGGAGACATGAAAAACGTCACAACATTTAAAAAAGACTCTAATTGCACATTTACTACCAGTTCTCAAATCAAGAGCGTAGAACAAACGAGAAGAACTGGCAAGAAACTCGCCGCCACTCCTTTACCGACAAGAAATATAGGTGAAATTATTGGTACTATTTTATTAGTGCTATAACAAAACAATGTGATTTTTCACTGTGTATTACGGAACACGGGAACGTGAGGCCGACGCATACCTGGTCAGTTTTTTATTGACGATGTCATTTTAATACCTGTATAGGCCGCTAGAAGATACGCGCAGTATAAAAAGCGCAAAGTCATTAGTAGTGCCCGACCAGTAGCACAAGAATTAATCAAGGTGAACAATAATTTAGGGTTTAATTAAAAGTGCAACCCCCCATCGCGCCGCCTCCGCGTCCGCGTCGACCGAATTATTATTTCTACATAATTTGTGAAAGCTGTAATTTAATAAAACTCTCCCGCCTTTCCAAACAAAGGTGCTATGAATTAAAATTACATAAATAAGAAATTATCGCGAAATATTAAGGGGCGTTGTCTTATGCAAATTATAAGTAACATCAGAATGTTGCGTGTTTAAATAAAGGCTAGACATATTTCTGTGTCTATCTTCGTTGACTATAAAAATGTATTTAGAATTTGAACCTACGACGGTGATTCAGTTCGACTTTGTGCATTTAGATACAAAAATTACTTTATATTATGTAACTGAATATGACGTATTATGCCAAGTTTTATTGGAAGAAGAACAAACGATATTTATTTCCGAAACGTCGAGCCATATTTAAGTTAAGTTATGTTTCACTAATAAATTCGCGTTTTAAACCGCCAAAAAAGTTCTATTTAAACATAGACAAGACATAGGTGTCAGTAACACTATGCTATCTTCACCCCGAAGGTCTACGCGAGGTCCTCGAAAGGTCTCTCAGCGAACAGTTTGTCTAAAATATTTGTAAATAGTACTTCGTAACAAAAGGCCAGTAGCAAGCAAAATTTCTCACAGGTATCGAATTGAATACAATTGAACGTGACCCCACGAGCTAAGAGAATAGCCATTATTTCTTAAATCACAGTCATTATCGCACCACAAAAGAACTGGGGAAAGGGGCCTAAATATTGGGGCTTCTTGGAATCCTTAAAAGCGTCAAACACTCGAGAAAATATACAATTTATTGTGCAACAAACTGTTTTTGAGGGCACTGTAAGTATGAAATCCATGCCCCATCGTGGGGCATGGGGCGAACACATTTTTGCGTTCGTTTCACTCATCCGTTCTTTAACAGGCTAGTAGTAGATCAGACTTCTGCGCCCGAAACATTTTTTTTGTTTCTGTCTGGGATTCGTACCCAGGACCTCTCGCGCTTAACGCAACGCTAGGCAATACGTAATACCATTTGGCTACATAGCCGGTCGGTTGCGTTGAGGGCACTGTGGGGTACGTAAATTTTTTTGCTACCATTAAATTGCACTATGATACAAAAATCGGTCAGAGCGCGCGACATCTTAGTTACTAATATATTAAAAAGTTATCAAATTAAATCACATACCATACAACACATAAATTAGATGTAAGTGGAGAGACACCACTCAGCTTTGGTTGTACCGGGAAGTTTCTTAACGCCGACTTTCATTGATGTCTCAAACAGTGGTATGGTTAGTAGAACATATACATTAAACATACTACATTATATGTGTAGCATATGTACAAAAAAAGTAAGAGGGAACCATAAAAAAAATTAATACAGAAAGAAAAAATACACGTACTGTCTTACGCGAGTAGTTTAGTTTAGTAGCAATATTTAAATAAAACATTTTTAACGTCGCCCTGTGACTATGGCTGCTAATACATCCTAAACGTCGGACCGTAGTTAAAAGAATTGGAAAAGGATTACATTTCGCGTTTTAAACCGTTAAAGTAACTTATTTGCATATCATGGCAATAATTTAAATAAGAGTGATCCTCGACATAAATAAACCACAAAGATTTACCTATTTAATTGTTTATCTATTAAAATGTTTATAATTTGACCGAAATTATTATGTTTACACCATATTCTAAAGAAATATGAAATAAATTGTAAGAATATCTCGAATATTATTGTAACAGTACAATACGCACTTGTCACTTCTAATCGTTTGAAACTCGCGACTGCGCGCGCGCAACCCCACTGCGAAACAATACTGAAATACGAAACCGAACGGAAGCCGAAGGACCCCCGAAGTGACTTTCTTTCTCTTCACTTTTGACTCCAGAGGGCTAATACTCATTCCTTCTTATCGCGACACATTCAACTCCACTTCTCTCATTGTTCGAGCGTGTAATTATTGCGCGACTCCTGCATTGTTGGAAAATCAAAGAATATGTTATTTCCCCCGACTTTGAACGCGAGACGGTTAAAACTTCTCACGAGCTATTGCGTTAATTGGTGAATGAGCACTTTGACGTGCTTAGCTTTAAATTCGCATTTATTGAAGACTAGCTGTGTCAGCGACTTCGTTCGCGTAGAATAGTTAAACTGAAAAGATAGACATTATTGTCGCGGACAATTTCTTAGTACACATATACAATTTTTCACACTGTTTCTGCCTAAAGCATATCTCGATTAGGTTTTCAATATAAGAGTATGTTTGTGTATGTTTATGTTTTACTATAAATCTTAGACTTTATAAATTCATCTTATAAACTTCAGTCTTCTTACTATTCTAGTACCTCGTCTAGCCTGAAAGCCAGCGCTGCTGAGTGTGACAAGCATTTAGCACCACAGCTGAGATTTGTACCGATTCCCATATTATCTATTTTTAATTTATGTATTATTGTAATACGCAATGTGTAACAATATAAAAAAAATACGGAATTCATTTTCTTTACCATCATTATAATATATAAGCATTGTTAAGCCATCTATTCAAAGCTCTTCGAAGTGAAAAGTGCATATGTTCCCCCTTTAAGCGTGCTAAATTATACAAAAATCATTTACCCCATTCTTAGACTCACGTGCGCGTAAGAGCATTTTCGTACTTACGTGTTCACATACTTGAAGCTTCCAAATCAGTGGTAATTCAAAATGGTACTTAAGCCCTTGACATCAAGGACTATTGACGTGTGCCGTTAAGTACGTTCGTTCATACAGTTATATACTTACCTACTGTATACAACAAAAAATATTTGCTGAAAATCAGTGTAGACTAACAGCCTCGTTGGTCTAATGGTAGCCATGTATGGCTAAACAACGCGTCGTGGGTTGGATGCCCAACGGCAACATCGTTTTAATCAATTTTAATTTTTTCTGAATCATGTTGAATTTCAACTGGAAATCTTGATTTAAATAAAACACTTTAACGGTTTAAAACGCGATATATTAGTTAAACGTTTTGTTTAACTAATATATCGCGTTTTAAACCGTTAAATTGATTTATTTCAATGTGTACTACTCGCGTAAACTATAGACAGTGTGGAAATCTTGATTTTAATGGGTGGTAGGAATATCGAAATTCTGTCCGGGTCACGAATCGTCCACAATTGAAAAAAAGCCGTCTAGCCTAATCGCGGTTCGGTTTCCTTCTGTGGATGTCCGAATTTCTAAAGCCAAATTTCGATAGCGCATCTAGTTTTGATGTTATATGTTAGAATTATTTCACCATTGTCCTCCTATATAATAAAAAAATCAAAATTTGAGAAGACTTTGTCGTTCACATAAACAACATTATGTAATATGTCGCATTGACATAACAATTAGAGGCAGCTGACAGGTCTGAATGAATTTTTAACTGACTTTTTCGAATATAATTTGTTTGATTTGTAAAGACTGAATGGACGGCAGTAGGTCTGCGCGCCGTATGCGCCTGCGTCTCGCGGCACGAGTCATTGTTTGATGCTCGCGGGTGTCCCAGAAACCCTGCCATTTTCCCCACAGGGTTCTGCTAAAGACCCACCACGTTAATATAGAAGTCACCAGTGCGCCTGTTAAATGTCACGCTTTATATACAAGCTATTATTTGCATTCCAACATTGTTATTTTGAAAACACAATGATTATACAATTTGGAATCGGTAACGGAAGTTTATTTTTATGACAAAATTTAAACAAGAAACAATTTTCGCAGTTTTAAGCCTTCGGCACGCTTTTAACTCGTCTTCAAACCTAAGGCCGATAGAGGTATAACTACCAGACCACGTCAGTGATTGTAATTTTTCACAATACATTTTTAATTGTGTTTCACAAGATTAACCTTACCTCTTAACGATTAACAGATATACCGCGGACATTTTTTTAAAGAGGACTCCTTCTTTCATACATATATTTCAGTTTCTTGATCAGATTTCGCAGCATACGCGACGGAACCTTATAGAAGAATAAATTTTCCCTGTTTATCCACATTTTCCATAGTTTTTTCGCCACTATTAATTTGTAGCGTGATGTTATATAGCCTAAAGCCTTCCTCGATAAATAGTCTATTCAACACAAAAAGAGTTTTTCCATTTAAACGAGTCAGAACTAGAAATTTTCAGCTAGATATTAGTGTAGATTTAACATGTCTTAAAGATTAATTGTTTTTTTTTTGATTGCAGTTACAAAACATGTCAGAAATGTTTCGCGCGACGGGAGTTACGGAAATTGGTTCAAAACGAAACTCCTTTTGTGGTTTGTTCTCGTGACTAATTGTAGTGGACGTGACTATGCGGGGATGGTTGAAAAAAATCATGTTTCAGAACTTTCCACGGGACAGCTGTGGTTTTTGTAGCCATGTTTTAACGTTAGAAGAAAACAGACAATTTTGCCCTTTTAAATAAAACACTTTAACGGTTTAAAACCCGATTTATTAGATAAACTTATTTGAAAATGATTTTTAACTTAGGTCCGACGTTTCGGATGCTTTGCAGCAGCCGTGGTCACGGAGAAAACCGTTAAAGTGTTTTATTTAAATGTGTACTATTCGCGTAAACTATAGACAGTATTTAATTTTGCCCTTATTTGATGAAAGGTGAAATGCCGTTGCCATACAAATCCTAAGCATAATGTGTTATCGATCTATTTTGAAATTCAACATGGCAGAATGCGACATTCAAGCGGTAACACTAACGGGCTTTTATATCTGTAGACGGTGGTTCGTAACTCGAGATCACATACTCTAAACGAAATACAGCATGTTTAAAAAAAAATCATAAATTGATTATAGAAAAATTTTGGACCTGGCGGGAATCGAATAAACGAGCTGGACACTCGGTCCTTGTTTGCCTATATTTCGTCCAATACGGCAAACAAGTATCAGGTTCTAGAGAAAAAAATTGGATAATTTTTACTAAAATATTAAAACAACACTACGCATTGTCCATTAAAATAAGTTTCCATAATTCATCTCGATCAATTTTACAAACGCCGTCTTTTATTTCTAAAACTCAGTTAGAACCTGTTATAATTTTTTATGTTTTACATGACTGTATTGAATAAGCAAATTTATATTCGTTCTGTTGCTTTCCACGAATGTTACAATAAAGGAAGCGTTAGAGTTACCTATTACAGTTTCAATTTGTTCTTAGTTCATCTAATTTTTTATGTATTATTCAAATAATATCACTACTAGAATAATATAAAAATATATGTTTAACATAATGTAATATTTGCCACTCATTATAATTATTTATGTCATATAAAATAGTTGAAAACTGATGCGTAGGCGTATTGAATATAGATTTATAGCATTAATTTTATCATATTAGCGAAAATAATTTAATGTGTTGATAAACGAAAAAAGACATTTGAATAAATATAAGTCAATTTTAATACAAATTTCACTTAATCAGGTCCATATAGGTATAGGCCTTTAATTATTTATGCGAAATAGTGATTTCCCGTTTATGCTATATGGGGCTTGGGGCAGAGAATAAGTTTTCTCTATTGAGTGCATAGATAGATAGACCCGACATATTTTTCCATCCGTCTCCTCCGCTTCTTCCTCGAGAATTCGAATATAATTTTGTAGATTTGAGACATTAGGAACACTCTGCCTTATTAATTAAATTAAAAATAAGTTAATTAAAACAGTTCATTATCATGTTTACCGTTAAAAATGATTTATTTAAATGTGTACAACTCGTGTTAAGTATTATATAAACAACACTAAATTGTTCTAAACAAAATACTTGAGTTACAGTAAGACAGATACCAAAGTCTCAACCACTGAGCCGAAGGTTGTATAATAATATTTAAATAGTGATTATAATATTGTTTCTATAAAACTGAGATGTGCTGTAAATTATTTGACTTTTAGTGGGTTATAAATGTGGTCCCGACAAATATTTGAGCGCACCAGACCCGCGGGGGGCCTAAATGGTCTCCAACGCGTAGCATAATTTAATGTAAAAGCCATTTACTTTTTGTTCATATTTTTTTTATAGAATTAATAAACTAGACAAAGTAAGAGTCATAATCTTTAAACCCCAAAGTCATTGAAGAAATCATCTTAGAACTAGTATAAAATTATCCAACTGTACATCTAGACTCGCAGGAGCGTTCAACCAAAGGAAGGGCTAAGTAGGCAGCGCTAAGTGGCTAGCTAACACGAAGTATTTGGTGCCACTTTTGAACCCTGTGTCACTTTAAACCTATTTAACGTAAGCATGTAAAACTTCAAGATTTCACATTATTATTTACATTAATTATTATACACTAGCTGTGCCAGCGACTTCGTCCACTAAGAATATTTATTTTGAGCATCCAAATTTGTTTTTGCAGACTTCTTCTTTATAAGCTAAAGCTACCCACGACGTGACGTGACGACTTGATAAATGCTCTAATTAACACAAAAATAATTTTTCAATTCGAACCCTAGTTTCTGAGATAAGCGCGTTCAAACAAACTAACTCTTCAGCTTCATATATTAGTATAGATATCCAATAAAGAAGAAGAAAGAGAAAGCTTATTCGTAATATTATTTGGTTCTTAGTACATACTATTATACATCTATCATTTTTCTTTTTGACTTGGCCCTTATGTTTCTAGATTTTCTGGATATTTGTTTAGCAAAACTCTATTTAAGAATTATTTTTAATATACATTTCTTGCTAGTAAAGCTATACCATCTTCACGTATTATTCTACACTAGCGACTCACCTCGGGTTCGCTCGGGTGCAATGCTGATGCTATATAGGTCCACTACAAAAAAACTGTGAACGTTGTATATTAAAACCTTCCTCTTGAATCACTCTACCTATTAAAAAAAATTAAGCGCACATAGGGACAGAAAAAGCGACTTTATACTATGTAGTGATTATGACATTTAAATAATTATTGACAATCAAACTGAACCACAGATAATTGTTCAATTTTTTTTCATAAATGTATCTATAGCCCAACACTTTGTCACTAACAAAATTATGATTGGACTATAAATGTCTTCCTAGTTAGCTTGCAGACAAAATGTACCATCAATCACTCCGTAATGTCTTAATGTTCTGAAGTAGGAACAATATTTTTTGTTGTTTGTTTATTGTATTGCGAAAAGAGAAGTTTCTATAAATGCTATATACGTAGGAAGAGACACTACAGATAATTAGTAGAGTTATTCATTGATACTTTTATAGTATATACTTAACTATAAAACTAGTTAGAAAAGTTCTCTTTACTTTCAAGCCAGGCAGTAAAGCTAAAAGTAAAACGCTCATTTACATATATAAAAATCGTTAGTATGTCCATATTGTACTTAAATAAGTTTTAGCAAGTTATAATTATAATAAAAAATAGACATGAGCGCGATTTTTCATATAGATAAGTAACCAACATTGATATTAGATTATTAGGAATTATAGTAACGTTTCTATCGTCTTACAAATTATTGCGACTAAATTTGATTATTATAAACGGTTCTTATGAGTAAATCTAAAGAGATAGGCATCGTGATGGTTTATAAGATAAATCGAAGCAGTAGTTCCTGAGATTAGCGCGTTCAATCAAACAGCTTCAGCTCTATAACATTAGTATAGATGTTTCCAACTAATTTCCCACTTCTGAGCACAATATGTCCCCTCTTTCGTGGGAGATGAAAAAGTACTCCAGCGTGAATAAGTTGAATTTAACGACTCATAGCAACATAAACTCGAAGGCATGGACGTGATGACTTGATGACTTCTAAACAGCTGAATCTTCATCTTGATTCTATACTAAGTGGATCCAGTTTTGGTCCCAGGAGGGGGTAACATAGATGACTATGTCAACATGAGTCAAAAACCTTTGATTTAGCAACGTATGGCTAATAACCAACGTTTGAAAGGAAACACAGTTGAAAATTACTTTAACTACGGCCCGACGTTTCGGATGCTTTGCAGCAGCAGTGGTCACGGGGAGACCCCGTACCCGCCACGGCTATCTGTATCTTGGACGCAACCTGAAAATATGTTAATAGTGGTCATGAACCTCCACCCACAGATGATAAATCCGTGAAGCTTCTAGTCTGTGGATTTATGAATATACAAAAAATAGATGGATCGTGTTGAGATGTTATATGGTTGGCGTATATCCTTCCATCAAGTGAAAAGCTTCTCTGTCCGTTATCATAAAATAAGATAAGCTATAAGTTATCCCATACAGTGCTTGCAGCTTAATAGCTTAATCGTGCTAATATTGCGATTAACACGTAATATTAATGTAACCAGTAGATAAGGGTACCTCAAACACGATGGCTTGGTAATTGAAAACATAAATATCGGATACTGGCAATTTATAACAGTTGTAATCTATTAGGGCTGTCACAATCGTGTTTACACTGGAATATTATTCATCCCTTGTGGGCGTGGGGTTCGGTTTATCACCTAGAATTATTAATGTGTAAGCTACAATATAAAATACTTGAATAAATACTGTCTATAGTTTACGCGAGTAGTACACATTTAAATAGAACACTTTAACGGTTTAAAACGCGATATATTAGTTAAACGTCGGGCCGAAGGTAAAAATCATTTTTAAATAAGTTTAACTAATATATCGCGTTTTAAACCGTTAAAGTGTTTTATTTAAAAACTTGAATAATTGAAAACTAATAATTCTCACATGTTATTGCACACGATGGCACTATATAAATTAAAAGTTGAAAACTAAATACGACACGAGCAGGACTTGAACCGGCATCGTCAGCGTTCCGTGCTGTTGCTCTACCAATTGAGCTACCGAGTCCTACACCTCAACGTCGCATTTTTTCAACTTATTGATACATGCACCTCTCGCGCAATGTAAATTCAACCTTAACGCTTGCATAAGTCTCGTCAAAGTGTCAGAAACCATATTTAATCTAACTTATTTAGCGTTGTAGTTGTTTACGCGAGTAGTACACATTTAAATTAAACACTTATAACGGTTTAAAACGCGATATATACGAACGTATAACATTAACGTATTTACAATTACATCTACTTATTTACAAAGTTGGCGGCAATACAGCAGATTTCTTTGACATTAGGGGCACCCTCCATCTTCAGTCCTCCGTGACCACGGCTGTTGCAAAGCATGTGAAACGTCGGGTCGTAGTTAAAATACATTACTTTTTGAAAACTGAACATTTTTCAAATGAAGTTAAATATGTCAATATTGAATTTACATTGCTTGAAAGGTACATATGGCAATATGTTCAATAAACTCAATGATGTCTGTTAGCTCTAGGTACTGGTTACCAGCACTGAAACTTGTGGATGCCGATTCGAATCCCGCCCGTTTCATCAACTTTTACCATTTTAGTTAATTTAGATTTTCAATATTTCGATTTGTTGTAAAGGTTTTGAAGTATATCAACTTAAATTTTATAAAAACACAATCAGTACTATCAAATGCATTGTCTAGCATCGTATTATGCGGTAGGATCGTAGGTTTGAATCGCGGGAAAACGTAATAAGTTTCATCTCGTGGAGGAATGAGTCGTCTCCATTATTTGACTTTATTTTCGCAGCTCAAACGAAACTTAAGTTTTCCCAGGATTCGGATCCAAGATCTCTCCAGCTTGTATTAGCATACCTACCGTTCAATTTAAGCCAAGGAATTCCTAGCATAAATATGAAGGCATTAAAATAGCGCGTATTTTCAGTTACTAATATAACGTAAGTGTTCTTTAGTTCTAAGAAACATTTACTTAATTTACAATATAGTACTTAATACATATATGCATAGCACATATATACCATGACATAGCAAGTTAGGGGCGTTGGGCGTGCCCGCTCGCTCCTCCCCTTGAGGCGCCACCTAGCAACCGGTTTGGATATTAACCTTATTTATTACCCTTGTTAAACTTTCTGATTTGTATTTTGTCAAATATAGGATGTTAAGTTTGACAATTCATGAAAGATAGAAGTTCACATATTTTGATATTATTAAAGCAGCTTTGATCGAATTATACATACTGCTAAAATATGCAACTACCCTCAAAAAATGTTCTAATAGTAATTAAAAGTCATTATGATATTTCTCTTGTACCTACTTTAGATTCGCTTATTAAATTGGCGATCAACATGTAGATTACATAAAACGGTTTGAAACACGAAATAAAGTAGTTGTCTTATTATTAACTGAGATTCGAACATTGGGATGTTTTACTGCAGTCGTGGCACGGGTCGATGTATTTGTTTCGCGTTTTAAACCGTTAAAATTGTTTAATTTGTCTATCTACTACAAATAGTAACTACTGACAACAACTTTATGACTTGAATTATTTATATTTTTCTAAAAGTCTAGAAACGTTAATCTACAAAAGCACAGTGACCGAAAATTGTTAACACAATCCTTGCACAAATAATAGTACAAATTCATTTTCGCCTAAGTTAATTGTGCATTTTTATTTTCCTCATTGAAAATCATGTTTTTGTTATAAGGCCACTTATCAACAAACACAAACTTATCGTTATATATTAGACAAGGTATAGAGTCAAGGGACATATATTATAAATCGGCTTTTTAATCGTGGTTTTTATTGAAAACAGATGTAAATATATTTAGGTGGCAGGTGTCGAATATGGTAATATGAAAACCAATTTCAAATACGTTATCTGTGGTTTCTTGTCCATTATAATTGATGAAATTGAATTAATTCAAGACCTTTGCATCTCCATGTGCCAATAATAATTGCTTGGCCATTAAATACTGTCTGTAGTTTACGCGAGTAACGGTTTAAAACGCGAAATATATACATAGAACCGTGTCAAGACTGCCCGTGGTGTGCTGCGATAAGGTTCAAGATACCTCAACAATTCACGACGGAATAATTTCTCTTTTAATGATCTAAAAAAATGTCCACGACATGTCTATCTTTTAATATTAACTTACAAGAACAACGGGAACATCTGTATTGATATTATAAAGAGGTTGTTTGTTTAAACGCCATATTAATTTATAAAGATGAGCAAAGAAAATTGATGCCCCTTTGCGTACTAAGTATTCTACGCAGACAAAGTCGCAAACGCAGGTATTCTTAATAAAGAAATTATTCAAGAGATATAAAAAAAACATCCTGACCATAAAGTAGCCTACTGTCCGTGACAAGTAATAAATCAAGACGTAAATAATGTCACTTTTCTGGAAACAACCTACCATCTGAGTACGAAGTACAATTGAAAATTCAGTACAAAAAACCTCATTGAAATAAATAATAAACGTGGCAGGTTCAATTCTCGTAAACAAAACATTGGGATCTCGCAAATAGAACAATGTCCGCTCTCCGATGTCTTGTTTGGGAAACATACTTTGGTATTATAACATCAACAGACCCACCGTGACTGTGCTGTGTGTGCTTTTGTCAATAAATCACTTGTGATTTTGAGTGCAGTAATTCAGTACAAGTAGATTTTTTATGATAGAGAGACGGACAAGCATGGTGTATCGTACATCGTACAACTTTGGCTTTGCTTATTCGGAAATCGCGATCCAGATTTCCAGACAAACTCTAACATGTTTCAAAATTATAAATCGTTTGAATAAAACACTTTAACGGTTCAAAACGCGATATTAGTTATACTTATTTTAAAATGATTCCCCGTGACCACGGCTGCTACTGCCGACACGGCTGTCGGGCCGAAGTTAAAAATCAGTTTCGAATAAGTTTAACTAATATATCGCGTTTTAAACCGTTAAAGTGTTTTATTTAAATGTGTACTACTCGCGTAAACTATAGACAGTGATTAGAAACATGTTGTAACCGGTGGGGATCGCACCCACGACCCACCGGGACCCCCATACCTCGTGGGCCCTAACCTCCTCTAGTCGTTTCCGCCATTGCGATCTGTCTCGTGCTTCCTGCTTCCAGTTTTGGATGCCCAAGATTTCCAGGTCCTTGGCGACTCCATCCCACCAGCCTCGGACTCCCGGGCTTTCGTTTACCACCCGGTTGCGAGTTCAGCGAGGACCTTGGTACTCTTTCATCCGCCATTCTGTGTAGTTGGCTCGGACCACTTAAGTCTGTTGGTTTTAATGAATTGGACGATACTGGCGTCGCCAAGAGTGTTGTATAGCTCTTCGTTATATCGCACTCACCAAACACCGTCAACACAGACGGGGCCAAAGATCCTTCCGAGTATCTTCCCGTTGATTATTAGCATACGATTACACCGATGAGCCCGTCAATATAATTAAAATAGTTCTCTTTTTCATGGCAGACATTCTTGATAGAGACGAAATGCCCAAAGATCAGCTGCCAGCCTATTCTGGTTTTTGCTTACTTAAAAAGCGACAGCCTAAATTTTAGTGTTGCCTGTAATTTACTGAAATCTGTATTTGCGAGTAGTTACACATCCATACACACTTAACGGTTTAAAAAGCGAACGCATTAGGTACCTTAAAACTTAAAGTCAGGATGTATTTTTTAATAATTACTTCATTAAGTTCATATAGTTTATATTGTGAGTAATACACTTTTAAATAAAAAAACTTTTAACGGTTTGATTTTACTTATTTACAATTGACTGCATTTTACGTGGTTCTTGATGACTTCGGATTTAACGTGTTATACCTACTTACATAGATAGGTACATATCAGAAAATTATTCACAAATACTCTACATCCGTTGGGAATCAAACCCACGAACAGGTAATTGTAAAAAACATCGATTGAAAGCTTTTTAAACGTAGGAATTTATTTTTATTTCACGTGCACATGCATATACCTAATGATAAAATATCGTTTCATCAGGATTCGAACCTAGATCCTTAGTTAACTTAAGCATTAAGCTATGGAAACCTTTGGTATTAATATCCTTCAAACAAAATGTAGTTTAGTTAATAATAGTATATGAATAATAATAAATGCAGTAATTCTAGAAAACTCAATGTTTGTCAACTTATAAACAAACTAGCTTTGCCCGCGACTTTGTCCGCGTGGAATAGTGACTTGGGGTAGAATTTTTAATTACTTAGGCTGTTTATTAATTTAAGTAAGGGCGCATTTAAGGCAGCCAATCTATGTTGTTAGTGGTACTTTGCCGCAACACTCTGACCCCACATCCTCCTACTCTAACTCCCACTCTCACTCATATTCCCAAAAAGCCAAAGAAGGAAATTTCATTGTTCTAGCTTCAAAAAACAAACTTTCGTCCCCTTTTTCAACCCCTATCAACCCTTATTTTACATTAAAGTCCTTTCTCAGCCTCTAAAATATCTGTGTACCAAATTGCATTTAAATCTATTCAGAAGTTTCGGAGTTAATGCCGGACAGACAGACAGAGTTACTTTCGCATTGATAATATTAGTATAGATTAGGTTAACGTCTCTTAGAATGCTATTTGTAAGCGTTAATGATTTATGACCTAACATATTTACAATTGAATTTTTCTTACCCAAACAGTGATAAATCAAAATGCGAGATCCATTATGTCCGTCATACGGGCCAGATAATTTATGGCCACTTAAATAAGAACAAAAGTTTGCTAGTACTATTGTTCTTGTAATTAAGAAAAAACAAACCATTGTCGATACAATATCCTACAAATAATGCACTGAGGTTGAGTTTAACTGTATTAAAGCACAAAACACAGGAAATGTTTGGAACAGTCCACCAGTAAGGAAATGGTGGGTTACCTAATACTTATAAAAATCTAGTGCGATATATTCATGAAATTAATTAGATCAACAAAGTAAAGTAAGATTTCTTGTAAAGGTTTAAATACTGTCTCTAATTTACGCGAGTAGTACACATTTAAATAAAACACTTTAACGGTTTAAAACGCGATATAATTTAGTTAAACTTGTTTGAAAATTATTTTTAACTACGGCCCGACGTTTGGGATGATTTACAGCAGCCGTGGTTACGGGGAGACCCCCCAAGCTAAATATATCGCGTTTTAAACGGTTAAAGTATTTAAATGTGTACTACTCGCGTAAACTGCAGTCAGTATTTAAACCTTTACAATAAACCATTGATTTTTTTGTCTTGTTCCTTTCCTTTACTTATGCAAAATGGTACTACTTGTTATCTGATAAGAGACAAACTGAAAATCAGTGCTTGCTGAGCACAAGCCGAGACTGATGCCGTTTACACAAAGTGAAAATTTTATTCTTTTAATTTTATTTGAATTGTAAGTTTGTACTGTGTTAATTCGGATTATATATTACATCTTTTATTAATTCAAAAAAATCGATTCACCTAGTATCCTAATGCTATTAATATTGTGTTGCTATGTTGCTAATAATCAATAGCCAGTGGGCTCGTTCCCCACCAGGTGGAACATATCAAATCAATTTATATTTTTTTTAAAGCAAGGCTTCATCTGAAAATTGATATTATATGGTCACAGCTCCACGGAAAAGCCATTAAACTAAATCGCGGTTCGGTTCCGGTCTGTAGGTGTACTATATTCAAAGTCAAAATAAGCTGACAGCGCATCATTTTTCTGGGGACCTTCCGTCAAGTATATGCTAGTCTGTTTCCTATAGGTATTAGAAATCAAAGTAAATCAATACAGCGTACAGGATAATAAAATAACAGAAATCGTCTGTCTGTACATTTTATAGAGTTGTAATGTTTCGGAAGCGGGTTATACTTAAATATGATTAGAAGTTTTGATATATTTATTTGAATTAAATGTACTATGTAAAAATACTACTTAATGTGTAAGATAAATCTTATCAAAGTACTATGTAAAAGTACTTTGATAAGATTTATCTTACACATTAAAAATCGAAAATAAATTGAAAAGTTTTTCGACTCGCGTAAGACTTGAACCGGCATCGTCAGCGATCCGTGCTGTTGCTCTAACCAATTGAGCTACCGAATCCCATCATGTACAACATGTAAAAAATATTAAAGTTTTTAAAACGTTATAACTTTGTAATTTCATTTTCAATGGAATACTTCGTTTCGTCCACAAAAATACTAATCATTTTTATAACTGAAGTAACTTTATAGTAGAATTACTATAAGTATTTATATTGTAATCCCGCATAACAATCAATTGAGAATTAGTAGTATTACCTAAAAAGCATTATCGGGTGATTAATATAGATTACATCTTACATAAAACTATTAACGTCCGACGGCGAGCGTCGCGCCGCCAATAAACTGATCGAAATCGTCTACGAGCTACGGCTCGTAATAAATTAATTGTTTTATTCCGTCACGTTCATGATGCGATAAAAAACTAACAAATTACTATAGAATTGAGACATCCCGCTATCACTTTTATTGGGCACGCGTAAATAACATATTAAAGAATCAAGATGGCTACGCTTCACCTTTTTCTATGGGTTATGCTAATGGAGCCCAAAAACAAACAGCTACAAGCCGAATGTGTAGCAAACGATAAAAATAATATGGGGAATCGTTAAAACGAAAGAAATGCCCGTAATTTATCCACGAGTCACCTTCTGAGCATTCCGTGGATGCCTTCGCGGCGGGGTCCCGCTCCAGACGCGGGCTCCGAACGTAAAGGCGCCACTAAAATATGTATTCAATAAGCCAATGGCCATTACGTTTGTAATCGATGAGATAAATTAATAATAAAAGATAAACTGACTTCTAGAGACTTAGATCATTGTTCACTTTTTTGGCCAATTAGAAACTTACATTATACTGAAACTAGAACAAGATATATAATGTAACACAAGACTAAAAAAATGGTAACTCTTAAACAGGTGCCACTCAGCATAACGTTACAAATACGCTTATGTTGCAACACTGATTTTCAGTGACCCCCGACGCCACCACAGAGTAACAACTAGAGATATGCGTTATATAATATCAACTTATGCGATGAACAAGTCCTATTCTACAATAAACACACATATATACATCTAACGTGCTTTTAATAGTATTATTATTAATTTTATAGTAGTTGACAAACTAATAACAAGTGTTTAAATAAAACACTTTAACGGTTTAAAACGCGATATATTAGTTAAACTTATTTGAAAATGATTTTTAACTTCGGCCCGACGTTTCGGATGCTTTGCAGCAGCCGTGGTCACGGGGAGACCCCCGTGTCCCCGGGTCAGGGGTCTCCCCGTGACCACGGCTGCTGCAAAGCATCCGAAACGTCGGGCCGAAGTTAAAAATCATTTTCAAATAAGTTTAACTAATATATCGCGTTTTAAACCGTTAAAGTGTTTTATTTAAATGTGTACTACTCGCGTAAACTATAGACAGTATTTAATAACAAGTGTTTAACGCAGCAAAATTTTTTTTACTCAACAGTTTTTCTATGTGCTAGCCAGTTCGAAATTTAAATAAAAACCTTTGTCAAGTTACCTCTTTGGTCGCCATGTTGGTGAGTAGATTAAATTTTTTTTTATTACCAACTCGAATATATTTTTATATAGAATATAATTTTATATAGAAATTTATTTAACCGTTAAACATGTTGATTGTGTAACGAGTTCGATTTATTTCGAAGAAGATTGTCACAAAAATGCACAAATTTCCGAACATGTTTAAGAGAAACTATTTTGGCGGATTTACTGTATGTATGGCTAATAATCGATCGAGGGTTCGTTTTCCGCCGAGTCTAACATATTTTCAATAAATTTATAATTAATCTAAAAAATGTTGGGCTTCGTCTGAAATATGTGGATAGTAATCCTTTGTTCATACGGACCAAAGGATTAGTATATCTATCTACTAAAAATGACTAAGTATTAAAAATATACCTGAAGTTTAGTTGCGTCTACAGAAACGACACAATGAAACCGAATTCTGTCGATTGTCCAATGTCAAAATAGGTCAACGACTCATCTCACTTAGATATTACATGGTGCATTTCAGCTTTCGTTGAGAACGTAACAACGTTTGTCATTTAAAAATGTGGTACCGCCATCTCTTGCTTGGTAACCAAATGCATCACCTAACATAGCGTCAAGGCAATAAGGGGGTACCTAATGTTATATATCCAAGATATAAAGCAAAACCCTTTGAATAGGACAGCTGCTACGCATCTGAAACGTCGGGTCGTTTAGTTTCTAATAAATTTAGTTTTCAAACCGTGAGATGGTAAATGTGTACTAGCGTAAAAATCTACAAACAACAGTTTAGTCTGAAATGTAAATCTAAACCTTTACTTTACACTGTTATCTTCATTTGTTTTTTATAAAAAAATTATCTCAAAATCTTCCAACGACTGTCGATAAGCACGCCGCTTCGTATTAGAGTAGTACAGCGGTGAAAAGCTAAAACCAGTTGTAGTTTTTTTTTTAATAGGACAGACAAGCGTAGGTGATAGTTTGATGGAGGGTAGAATACCCCAGCCATGTAAAATCTGAACAAGATGCGCTATTGACTTACTTTGGCTTTAGATATCCAGACTGAAGCCTAAACGCGATTCAATATCACGGCTTTATCATGTGGTTCGTGGCCCAGAAGGATTTCCGATATTCCTACTATCCATTTAATATCCAGAAATCCAAATTCCAAAATGTTACAGATAAATTATAAATGTATTCGAAACATGTTGGACTTAGTGGGGAACTTTAAGTAATTACGATGAAAAGAGGAAATTGGGATGGGGGAATAATACAAACGAACCAGTTTTATATTTTTATTTGTAAATTCACATTCAAATTACATACCACGATGTTGATGCGATTGCTACAGACAAAATTTAGTTAACATTTACTATGATACTGTATCGGTATTCAACTATCTTCTACTGTATCAAAGGGCTACATCGACTCGAGTGCATTAATGCTTGAAATTGTGTATCAGAGAAGGTCCATCCTTCGATTACGTCACACCTCTACATGTGGAAAGGGGGTGGTGTCAAAGACTACTTACTAGGGGGGGAGGGGGTAAGGAGTCGTGACGTAATTACAGGACGGCCCCATAGGAGACATATATCGGAAAATAGACAAATCGAATGAGAATATAGCTTCAAACGAATCCACGATACAGTTTGAACATCAAAAATATTTCTATATTAATCGACTACTTTCACATAGTTATTGAGAAATGATAAGGACGCCGAACGCGATCAATTTCGCCTCTGTGGGAAGTAATAGTATGTTGTCTATGAATTGTGTTAGTTATCTATGCAAAAGTGGTAAGCCAATATTATTCATAATAAATAAATAATTTATTTCATTGTTTCAATTTAAGACATTATTGATCGCGTTTAGCGTTTGACGAGCATCGCGCGGATGCCCGTCATCTATATGAATAAAGGGGAACGCCCACTCTCCATACCGTCCGGGCCAGAGATGGACATGGAAAACTTTCAGTTATTACAATAAAAAGAACTTCACTGGTGTTGACCGATCGTTTTAATGTATACATGTATTTATTTCTGTCCAGCGTCCCCCCCTACCCCCGCTTTTGGGAAGAAACGGACGTCCCCTTTTCACCTCCACGATCGTTCAGCGCGCATGAGATTCAACGATCGCTACGCATACACTCTCACGCACCGCTCTCCAATCACAATTAACTATAAATATTTTACGGGTTAATTTTAACCGACTCGCGGATAAATCGATAATCTTAACTTAAGGTTCGCGAGTGTTCACGGACGGACGGACAGTGGTGTATCTCAATATTATTGAAGTAGAGCCTCGATACACCGCCACTCGTGAATTTGGTACAAAACAAAATCCACAAACTAATATATTTCGCTTGTATTATTCATGTTTGTCAATATATAAAAAGAGTAATATATTAAAAAAGTATGATTATAGCCGACGAATGAATACAGTTAATTTATCCAACAAAACACTCGATAATCCGGTTGTTTCTCGATTAGTTCGGACAATCGAAGCTCTACCATACTTCTTACAGTCTGAGACAATTTCGTCCGCCGTTAGAGTCCGTGCTTGTTCTATCTACAGGGGTAATACAAATTGTGACCATCACATATAACATCACTGAGACATACACGGAAAACTTTGGTACTGTCATTTACAAAAATTCAAAATAATATCGCGGAAAATCAATACAAATAATACTTGGGAAAATTTATAATTTTCGTTCTACGCAAGGAATGCTGGGCTGTATGGCAATAAAGAAAAACACAAATTAACAGAACTGGGTACACGATATAAAAAAAATACATTCAATAATAACACGTTATATTATTGTATGGCAAAATAAAGGTCTGTACACAAAACGAAATCCATATGTGATACATAAGGGTCGCCGCACACCTGTACATTTCTGTACTTAACATTTTTATTGGTACTGGAAAAATGGTAGCAGCTTTATGAGGCAAAAAGATATCTACCCTCAAAATATGTACATTGTTTGCATAACAAATATTCAAATGTGGAACTATTTATTGATAAAGAATACCGTAAAGGTAACAGACATAATATAATAGAAAACGATTGAAGACCAGAACTTTCTTTAAACGTTCCAACCTCAGGAACTACTGCTTTGATTTTTTTTTATTGTTTTTTGTACACCATTTATAGAGGAAGGCTTTTGGTAATATATAAGAGAAAAGTATCTTTGAGGGCTTCCGTCGCGTGCGTTGCGAAAACGGTTCAAAAAACCAAAACATGCGTTTGAAAGAATGATTCCTTTATAAATGATCTAAAGACATGTTCACAACAGTATATGTGACATTGAATTTGCTCGAAATTAAAGCAAAACATTGTTTACGGGATCAGATTTTAATATTTAGTGAGTGATCATATAACTTCTAACTAATTATTTATGTAAAGACCTTTATTTATTTGAGTATAAGTTATCCATGTACATTCATTATAAGTCTTAATACAAATATTATAAGGTCATGCCTATTGGATCCTTAAGGTAAGAAACATTTTAGATATCTAAAGAAACAAAAACGAAACGAGACAAAAACATGGGGTCAATATTATAGTATAATAAAATGATAGCATTTTTAATCACTTTCTTGTGTATTGGTAAATCGCTTTTTCTGTACATCAAAATCAAGCAAAGATGACAATCATTGAATTAAAACACTTTTAAAACGCGACGACGCAGTTTTAAACTGATTTACAATTTACTTTAAGTACCCAAACGTCAGTCCGTAGTTAAAATATATTGTAAGTATGTTTAAAAAATTTCAATTCAAATTCACACATTTCGCGTTTTGAACGGTTAAAATTGTTTCATTAAAATGTGTACTCGCGTAAAATACAGACTTTAAAAGAACTGCCTGCCAATTCAAAAAAACTATGGTCAGATTCTTCTCGAATTTTTATCTCGTTTCGTCGGTCTTACTTTACATTTAATTTGAGAGTATTAAATTTTATTCGTTCTTACGTTGCAAAAATTGGCATACCTTATAACATTGTGTCATATATCGATTATATTATGGGGAGTGGTGACGTCAGAGCGGTGATGTTTCGGGGAGCGGGCTTAAGAGTCCCACCAGTCGGGACCGCCGCCGCCACCGCCGCCGCCGCCCCCGTACGACCCGCCATAGTTGCCGCCGTACGAGCCGCCGCCGTAACCGAAGCCAGAGTAACCCACTGTCAAGTTACACAACATAATATGTATAGTACAGACTATATTAGAACAACTTCTTGTCACTTATGGTTGTCAAATATATAAGTATTTACTAATTTAATTAATAGCTGATATCGAGGACATGTTACTTTTTTACTGGCTGGGCTCGTGCCTAAATATCAGCTACGACGACAGATGGCGCCGGAGTAGTAGATTTGACTTAGACATTGGAGTCAAACGCGATGAAACTTCACGGCTTTATCATCTGGTTTCGTAAGTTAGGTAAACTTTCGATATTACCACTCATAAAATATCCAGATATCCAAACAAAGTCCAACATGTTCACCAGGAAATACATATATACAATATTTATCTTCATAGCATAGTTTGGTTGATATCACTAAGACGCTTGAGATTATGAATAGATTCAGTTAAAAAGATAAGAAATGGTTATTAAATACTGTATTCAGTTTACGCAAATAGTACATATTTAAATAAAACACTTTAACAGTTTAACAGTGGACACGTTAGGAGACCTTCCCGTGACAACTGCCGCTTCAAAGCATCCGAAACGTCAGGCCGTACTTAAAACAATTTTCAAATAAGTTTCACTAATATATATGTCGTTTTAAACAGTTAAAGTGTTTCATTTAAATGGTTCATTTTGTAATTGTATTAGAAAAGATTTAACTTTAATTTAAAATTAAAGAACCTTACAAATAAATCACGTTTCAACTCGTTTAAATATGTTTATTTTACTACTTGTACTATAAAAAGTCAACTCACCATTGCCCATAGTAGATGGTCCAGCAGACCTTGGCTGCTGCCTGGGCTGGGTCCTGAAATCTCTTGCGCCGAACCCGCTGCCTCCGAAGCGGGTGCCACCACCAGAGCGACTTCCAGCGCGTCTACCGCCGCCACCAGCTCGACCGTCCGCTGCCGTGCTTGTCAGCCAGCTAAAGATTTAAAATAGTTATGTAAAGCACATATTAACAAGCTTAGTTTGAATTAAAAATTGATAAAGGACTTTGAACCTCAATATAATATATATAATGAATATCCATCAGTAAATCATAGTAATAATAGTCTTCACTCTGTAAAACTTTATATGTTATGTCTGTCAGTAACTGATTACACAATTTTATTTTTTACCTATTTAAGGTACAGTTATATCACGTAAATATTGTGATAAACCGTTGACTGACAAAAAAAAGTATAAGAGCACCCTGTATAAGAGAGAATAGTACCCACTTTGGCACATCCTGTTTGGCTTCCACAAGCAATTCGACGAGGTCCCTCGCCAGGCCGCGGTTCGAGTCGTTAAAGAAGGAAGTGGCGACCCCCAGGTTTCCCATGCGCCCGGTACGCCCGATGCGATGCACGTACTCCTCCACGTCGGACGGCAGGTCGAAGTTGATCACGTGACGCACGTGGGGGATGTCCAGACCTGAGCATATGGAGTTAAGTCATCTGCCCACGCAAATAGTTTTGGACCTTGCAAGTGGAGGGATAGGGTAGAAGGGGCTAAAGCTGAAAGATGTACCATTCAGTCGACGGTAGTTCGTGACCCAGACGTCATTTCGATATCCCTTCCAACCATTTCATATTCAGATTTCCTGACTAAGTCCAACATATTTCATAGAAATTATAAATTGATAAGAAAAGTTTTGGAGCTGGTGGGGATCAAATCCACGACCGGTTGATTTTTGAGCCATACACTGCTAGCATTACACCAACGAGCTATGGTTAAGCTTATGACTCATCTATATATTTAATTGCTTTCTGTAGTTACGATAGACCAAATATTGTAATTTTGAAGTGTGTTATGGATGAGAAAGAGATAGATAGTTTTTTTGTAGGTTAGAAAGAGCCAGCGACCTCTAGCGGCGACAGCGGTAGCGACCAGAATCGGCGTTTGTCCAGAGCGAAACCTGCGAAGGGCGTCTTCACGCTCGCGTTGTGAGCGGTCACCGTGGATCGACGTCACTGGGTAACCGTCTCTATCGAGGAACTCTTCTAGTTGATCGGCTCCTGGTGATAGAAACACATTTTTTGTTAATAATCTAACATATTAGTGAATATTATCGAATGTTTCAAGATCAGACAAAAACAACATAAGAAAAACATTAGTTAGTCATTAACTAAATATTCAGCTTCACTTCTAAATTTAGACATTATTGTAATAAATATAATGTATCATTATAGATACAGATTTTTATTATTTAAAAGTTAAAACCACCGAGAAGAACTGGCAAGAAACTCGTCTTCTTATTGCCAAATTTTACAAAGTCTTGACGTATTTAAAGTGTACTTGAATACACTAATTTCATTTATATAGTTCGTTAATGACCTATTATAAATGACTTAAATTCTTTTAAATGTGTTAGTATGTTATATATCATCTAAAACTTGTAGTAATAATTTATGTCTTATTAAGAATACCTTTCTTTGTTTCAACAAACACGAGGGTGAGCTGATCATCCTCAGATCGCGTGCGCTGCAGTAGATTGGAGGCATTTAGCAGGTCCAGTAAAAATGACCGCTTGTCTTGCTCTTCTACCCATACGACCTATAGAAGTTTAATTTGTTAAAATAATTATAAGAACAATATTATTTTGATTAAAACTGTTCTGGATTGTTAACTGCTTTATTGTAATAAAACAATATTATTAAGTTTTTATCAAAACACTTTCTTAAAAGTTAAAAATAATATCTCTCTATTCAGTTACAAACCCACATCTTACAAACATGTCATATAACAATAAATTTAATGTATAATCAAATTTTAAGTTATATAGTACCATCATGTGCAAAATACTATAAGATAAATGTCAGTTTTAATTAGAATTGTTTTAAAAACAAAATAAATCTAACCTTTTGCGTAATATTCTCTGAGGTGGACCCCACTCGTCCGACAGCGAGGAACACATAATTATAGAGGAAATCTTGCGCCAGGACTTGGATCTGTTTGGGGAAGGTAGCCGAGAACATGAGGGTCTGCCGTTCACCCGTCTTGGGCATGGTGTGGCACTCGACGATTTTGCGGATCTGCGGCTCGAAACCCATGTCCAACATACGATCTGCCTCGTCCAGCACGAGATGGCGGCAGTGGTCTAGTGCGACGCGCCCTCGGACCAGCATGTCCACCAGTCGACCGGGGGTCGCAACTAAGAGGTGACAACCGCGGTCCAATTCGCGAAATTGTTCGTGGATAGGGGAACCACCATAACTGTTGAGTGACAAAATTTTGTTAGTTTGCGTTCATCCATAAATTTAGTAATGTCAGAATAAAATTGTTAAACAAGCAAATTATCAATTTAAAAAAAATAATTGCACAGTATTGGCTGTATTTTACGCGAGTACATTTAAATGAAACATTTGACGGTTTAAAAGGCGTGGGAACTGAAGATGATCGGTATCCATAGGCTCAGAGTCAAAACTGCTACGCTAGCGCCATCTGTTTCGTAGGAGTTGGTATTTGGAAAAAACTGTCTAGCAATATCACTTAACAACCACTGCTGTAAAGCATGAAAAACTTCGAGCCGTAGTTAAAATAAATTGTTAACAAACGAACTAATACATTTCGCGTTTCAAACCGTTAGGTGTTTTATTAAAATAATATTATAGTTTATGAAATTTCTTATGTTTAGGATTTCGAAGTTGAGACTCCACAGAAAAAAAAATATATGAGCATCAAGTAACAATAATATGTATAACTCACACTACACAGGGCCTAACTCGGGAGCGATAAGCAAACTTTCTGGCTTCGTCATATATTTGTGTAGCGAGCTCTCGTGTCGGCGCCAACACAAGTCCCAGGGGATACTGCTTGCGACCAACTCGTCGCAGTGATCTGAAATATGGCATATATATTAGAAATAAATACATATAAAGAAGTCTTCAAAGTCATAAGAGTTGCCCTCTACGTGTGATGGCCAACCATTATGAATCACAGCTGCGAAACCCAAATATCATTGCAGAATGTTAGCTTATCTTGTCTACTCTTATAATAATACTTAACACACAATGATTACAATGTAATATTCCTTAACTATTTAATATTATTTAGTGATACAGTTGCAAGGTGTTATGATGCTAATTTTGTTTATTGATTTAAGAGATGTTTATTTCTTAGGAAAATTTTGTTTATGATACAAGACCGACAATCATGATTGAGTCGTTAAAATATGATATACCAGAGCCATTTAATATCTTGATAAATTGCTCAGTCGATCTAGTTTGGTTTTGGAAATCGACAGACTGAAACTGAAACACGACATCAGTGGACTTGTGTGATTTTTTTTTTAAATCTACAGGTATCCCGACGAAGACGACGACGGTTGAACGGAATTGTATAGTTTACCCCATATTCTTGACGGGTCCTGCTTCATATATCTGGTTAAGAATCGGCACCAGGAAGGCCGCGGTCTTCCCGGAGCCGGTCTGCGCGCACGCCATCACATCTCTGCGTCCCAGCACAATGGGGATCGCGTACTTCTGTACCGGGGTGGGTTTGTCGTAGCGGGCGAGTGAAATGTTCGACCGCATTATTTCTGTCAGGTTAACGTCCTCAAACTAAAACCACATAATAGATAGTATGACAATTTGGACTTATGTATGTATACACACATGTTTATACATAGTATGAATAAGAAAAAAAAGGAAAAACTTATTGTAGAAAACATAACATGACATGGTGGTCTAAACAGACATCTACCAATGACAAAGTATGCAGCAACCGTTATGCTCAGGGTGTGAAGAAAAAGCATCCATTAACTCGGTGAATGCTCTACATACTACAAATTAAAGCAAACAGATAATATAACACAGGATAGTGTTAGAATATATAAGAAATCAAGTCTCAAATCTATGTATGTTGTATTAAAATACGTTATAGTTTTTTATTAAAAATTAATCAACTTACACTTGTAATGAAGTCTGGTACGTTCTCGCCGCTAGCCTCAACCGGTATATCCTCATATTTGGAGAAATTGATTCCTGTGTTGCCCGTGCCAAAGAGCTCCAACTCCTGCCGCTCGTCGCGAGGTAACGGGACCGTCCAATCGTTCTGTTACAGACAAGGATACTTACAATTATGTGACCACGAGAGAAGTTACAACTAATGTGACCACAAGGGAAGTAACACGGTGGACAAGTGTGAGGAAATAATCAAAGAGTATTTCCTGCATCAGTCCTGGGGCGTGACATTTTAGATAGATAGTTAAGTAGTTAATTTAAAGTACAGTTATATAGTGTTATTTATTGTAAATATTAAGTAATGTATATTGTGACATAAAGTGTTAATACCAGTGATCCGTGGCACAAAGAAACCGCTGTGCGGTTTTCATGCCCCGCGAACTTATGTATAAAGAAAGTTAATTAATATTTAAAAAAAAATGAAACCACAAGGGCGGTAAGTAAAAAAAACTCTACAGTTGTAAATCACCTCACAGACCTCGTCTCTGCGCGATCCGCCTGTACGCCGCACGTCGTCCGAGGGCCAGCGTGAGTTGGAGCGGTCGTCCGCGCGCGGCTCGGGCTCCTTCCACCTGTCGTTTCTTGGCTGAGGCGGCTCGTTATAGTCCTCGTCTCGTCTAATGTCCCTCGGCTCGCGGGATTCACGCACGTCGCGTACATCGCGAACGTCGCGTGGCTCGCGGAAGTCGCGGTCGCGGCCGCCGCGGCCACGGTCGGCCCAACGGTCGCCTTCATGGCGTTCTGTATCGCCATTCTGGTATCCTCCTGATTCACGACCTAAACATTAACCATGAACATCAAAAAATAATCAAACAAATAATATGAAATCAAAATTTAAGGATACCCTCGGGGCGGGTTGGCAGTTGATAAAAGGAGTGGCGGTGAGTTGTTTCTTCTCGTTCCTTCTACGACCTTGCTTTGAGAACTGGTAGTAAATTTAGATACTAGTTTTTAACTGGTGTGACGTCCATAATGATACCTATGTAAATAAATGACTTTTGACTGCGACTTGGAAGTACCACCATGGCTATGACTTATTACCATGACTACACCTGCATTTATTTACTTCCTAAACAAACGTAGTAGAAATTAGCCACATCAATCACATAGTCCGTTATTGGAAGAATTCGTCATCTTTGCGCTTGCGCAGCGACTTAACGCGCATTTACTACGTAGTGATGACGTAATTGAACTGCTAAGTAATGAAATTTACCGTAATACAAGCGCAAGAGATTTTGGTATTATTCATATTTACTGTTACATTATTCAATGTTAGTGTATTTATAACAACGATGGGATCTCTCGACCCATGAAGTTAATTAAGTAATGGACAAGTCATTTGACCAAGTAACTGTTACCTTTACTCTCCCGGTAGAGAAAAAAGAAAGTGAAGATTTTCACAATAGTTTAACCATACTGCTAATCGGATAAGCTGGGTCCTAAGTCGGCTAATTCACGAAACAAGAGCCGCCAATTATACAAAATATGGTACAATAAACGAAGTTGACATCTTGCAGCCCCAGGTTCCTCCGTGACCACGGCTGATGCAAAAAATCCGAAACGTTGGCCCGTAGTTAAAATAAATTGTAACGATAAATGCTCCAACCAACACAAAAAAATAATTCTTCAATTCCCACCGATAGTTTCAGAGATTAGCGCGTTCAAACAAACAAACTCTTCAGCTTTATATATTAGTATAGACGATATGTTTATGGCCCGTGTGCACCTGGGTTAAGAGATGTCTTCTGAATGTGCTAATTACGTACCGCGGTTACTGCGCGGGTATCGCTGATCGTAGCCGCGATCGTTGTCACGGTCGCGATCACGGTCGCGGTCGTCGCGCCAACCACCACGGTCGTGGTTTCTAGAGTTGCCGCCGTATGATGAACGGCTGTTCGGTCCCTCGCTGCTGTCTAAGCCTTGACGCTTAGACCCTTCTCCTGTGCAAAGTTACAAGTCGCATTTCAATAATGGCAACATTGTTATACTTCGCTAATATAGGATGACATGTGTGACACACAAAGTATTAAATCTATCGCTAGACTAAAACAACTAACATCGTAACTATACCATTAATATAGTGAAATAATTTGCAAACATATACTGGATTGATTTTGTATATGACATCAACATAATAAAACCATCCCACCAACCAACCAGTATATTTTATCATCCGCATCTGTAGCCAAATAGTTAAACGTATTGCCTTGCATTACGTTAAGCGCGAGAGGTCCTGGGTTCGAATCCCAGGGAAACATAAAATTGTTTCGATCGGGCAGGGCACACAAGTCTGACCAACTACTTGCCCGTTAAAAGAACGACTCAGTGAAACGGACACAGAAATATGTTCACCCCATGCCCCACGAGGGGCAAACGGACTTTCACTTTTGTATATTCAATATATTTATTAGAAGAGTTCCTTTCTTTTTTTAATATATACAAAACAAACCTATGGATTTACCATAAACCAAACCAAGGCAAAGTTCACTTAACACCTAATCTATTGCCATCCCTAGTACATAAAATGTATGTACAGACAGTTTATAGACGGTTCATTGTCCCTTATTAAGAATAATATTCTTTCAAAGTAGTGATAGCAGCAAATGATAATACTCTGTACTCATTTTTTTATCTATCACCCCCACATTCAATTTTATTGATATAGCTAAAAGTATTAGAAGAAATATCAATCTGTATTCCCCTACATAGGCCATAGAACAAGTGCTTATGTCTTGTGATTTACTCGTCAATTTTATCATTAAGCAAGTAGATGATCTAACATCTATCCTGCCTAACCAATACTCTTGACACTATCCCGAGAACCCAATTTTTTTCCACTTCGTATTTTACACAACTAGTAAAAAAGTAGCATATCATCGAGAGCCTACCTTCAACTTTGGCCTCCTGCTGCCTGCGCTGAGGCGGAGGTATGTAGGGTCCAGCGCTCTTAGGAGCCTGAGGCTGCAAGTCCAGACCAGCAAGCTGAATAAGAAAACATTTAATTATAGCAAAGCGACAAGAATCCCACATCCACTTTAAGCACAAGGTCACAGCTTATACTTAGTATTGAAGAGTGAAATAGATGTCAGTATCATATTACGAGAAGTGCTTAATACATTCAATACTTATCAGTTCTGAAGCATGTACTCTCTACTCGGTTATGTGTATGGTAATGTTCTCCATAAGATCTCACAGTGAATAAAACTTTACAAATTTTAAAGTTAAATAAATAATAATAAAGATAATATGATTCTTGCATGATCAGATTGCACTACTTCTTATTTTCCTTATAAAAGCTTGCATTTGATACTAGTGCTTACTCATCAGGATGAGTCATGATTCTAAGAAAAGGGGATACAAAACTACTGAGACTTGCAATATTAGATTGCAATGTATCAAGAGTAGGTCACACTTGTTCTTTAAAAACAGTAATATTTATAGTGTAAACTCTTTACAAGAAAACATAAGGGAGGAAGAATCCAACCATGTTACCGGGAGGTATAGAGTTGGTATTTATTTTTTTAACAGCTATGCCTACAACATGAAATGTGATGAATATACAAATTTCAAATATGCTTAAAAATTTACCTAATATAAATTATACCATACTGCACAAAATAAAAATATTTTAACAAGGGATTTTTTTATACAGTTTATTTATAAATATTCTAACATTACATAAGGAATTGCAACAGCATAACAGTCTCATTTTATAAATATCAAATGTACTGTCTCTGAATATAGCAAAATGAACATCCTCATGCTTTAAATAAAAATATTTAAAGATATACTATTAAATATATTACTGTACATTTTACATATATAAATGATTTTTAATTTGACTACTTTACTTTGCCTGTGTTTGATTAAATACTCAGTTCAACAATATATTAAACCATATATTAGCTTGATACAGCAAAGAAATATAAAGTAATATAGATAAATATTAGAAATAGCATTAGTTAGACTACTAGAAAATTTATTGAGGATGATCTATCACCATCCTTAATAGAGGTTCCAGGAGAGTTAATATGTAGTACTAGGATATGTAAATTTAATATGATAACTGTAAGCAATGGTAACATAGGTTTTACACCAAGATAATGTTGTTAATGTATTTACACATTTTCAGAAAGTAAATTGATACAATGACATGGTCTAAGTACCCACTCCCTGCCCCATACCTTCCCGAGGTGACGCCATGTTGGATACTTATAGACACGTAAAAGTAGTGTTACAGCCAAAATAAAGTCAGTTAAATCCCTTAAGAATGCCTTAGATAGTCATCTTACAATTAGCATTACACGAAAAATACATCTCACACAATTTTTTCATTCAATAAAAGAAAAATCAATACAAAGAACATGAGGTACCGACCTGCTGCTCTAGACCTGTTCCATTTTGGTTGGTAACATTACTCATATTACTACCAAGCGGTTCGTTTTTTTGGGAACTTTCTTCCAAAAATATTTATTTAAAACAAACACAGTCTACAATGAATTTTGCACAAACACAAATTCACAAAATCACATGAAAAGGCTATGTATAATTTCTTTCCCAGAAACACCTCTCATTCGCGATTTTTGTTCTTTACGAAGTGTTGCAAGATACAATAACTCTGATTTAAGAGCAATCATTCGTTCGAAATATTACTCACTCAATGCACAGATTATAATTACTTATTTTTATGATTGTAGTGAATAAAATGCCGTCTTTTATATTCTTTTCCTTATTTATTTATAAGGTACGCATTAGTCATCTTTATAATTATTGTGTCTCTGTCCTTTGCAGTTGACAGAAAACAAAAAGGAAAAATCTGGCAGTACTTACATGACATAAATAATGATACAATTGACGTTTCCAGCACTAATTAATCTAATGATTATAAATTATTTTGACAATTGACAATTTACTATAAATCAAAACAATTGCTAATAAAGTTTCAGGAATATTGGATATTGGCTAAAAAGCAGTTATAAATTTATGATTTTACTCAATGTAAGAATTGATATATTACAACAGTCCTTTTCTCAGGCTAAGTTCAAGTAGAACTGTGTAAAACTTCTAGGATGGGCTCAGGTACACAAGACCCTCCTGCCCCAAGAGTCAGACAAACGCCTCCAGAACCTAGGCCACGCCAGCCTCCACCCGAACCAAGGCGTGCAAATGTGCAGCCTCCGCCACAGCCGAGGGAACGGCAGCTTCCACCACAGCCAAGAGAGAGGCAACCTCCCCCTACCAAGAAGTAACTCAACTTTACCATTGTATGTGTCTACACTGATTGTTAGAAATAAGTCAAATGTTAAGAGCTGTTTATGTTTTATATTATCCTGAAAATGTTGTCTTTCACTAGGAAAGATAAAAAAAATATTACTATGTGCCTAATAAGTTTGACTAACTATTACTACTCCATTATAAATTTTATTTAAACAAAAATATTTTAATACAACTATTCTTCTATTTCGAGAATTTTTACAATTTTCTACTAACATGTAAACTAAATTATTATTTGTTAATATGTTGTTATAAATTTTATGCAACTATGTTAAAGTCAAATGTTGGTTATTCATTTAAGATTATATACTACATATTTGAATCTGTTAATAATCTTCTCAGACAAAATTGCAAGTCAAATTGTTATATAAAAGGTAATTATTATAAGTTCATATCTGTGATAAGCGCTCATTACTTTATAAGTTTATTTTGTTAATAAAAGTTTATTCAAGAACTAAGGCTCATTTTACTGTATTTTGATTCTCTTCTCTTTTGACTAATTTTCTTTAAATTGCCAACTATTACCTACAACTTATAATATGTTATCCACCACAGACATTTTAAAGTGTCCAAGCCTATTTGTGTTAGACTAGTTTGATTAGTTGTGTTACAGACAATATTTTGGACACCATTCTAAATTCATTAAAGAATGAACAAGGGAACCCTTGAAGTTATTAGATAGCATGAACTCTATTGTCGACAACAATATTACGCCTCCTATATCGCCAATAGAAAATAATAACAAATTAAATAAATCAAATTTCGTTGGGTTCAAACGCTACCAGCTTATCTTCTACCCATGGCATTACAAACTTCTAGAGGTAGTTGATTTAGTTATCTTGAAACTCGATTTGGATATTTCAGTGTCATATTTTGAATGACGTATTTAATTGCGTGTTAGCTTATGCGATATTTGTATTAATAGCACTAAATAAGCGTATTTCATGCGATGCGCGTGGGCAGAACGGATGCGCTTAAATTCGATAATGATGTGGCGATTTCTACATCACAGCAGTCTGGCTGGACCTCTCAATCTTTGGACACAGCGAAAATGTTAAAAAGCTCTATTTCATTTATAATGCTGTTAATTTGTGGTTTCACTCTTTCCTCCATTATTGAGGATGACGTGCTATTTCCCGAAACCATACAAGAGTACGACGTTATCATAAAGAGCGTGGAATTGGACGATTCACCAGTTATTGGCAAGGCTTGCCCACCGGGTCAACAGTTGGATATTTCTGGAATATGTCGCGAGGTTTGGTGATAATGTTTTTACAAGCGGTCTCTGTTAATTCAGTGATAACAGTTAGTTGATTAAAGTGTACAAAATGTGCTTTATTTTTTAATTAATATAAAACCTCATTTACAGTCCTGCTTTTAGGTACAGAATAGGTGTAGAATTCTATTTTAGACCCACCTCCTCCTCCTCCAAAAAGGAGTAGAGATTTTCAACTCCTTCCCTCACGCCGTCCTTGTCACGGATATAACACATGTACACGGATATATAAAATATAGTTAGTCATAATGGAAATCCATGATCCTTTTGCTCTAGAATGTTCCTTTCCTTCCCTGTAAAGTATACCTATGGGTGGGGCTTTTGCAGGATAGATGACATAACTAGGGTCTTGGTAAAATTATGGAGATCCAACCCCAAGTGTCCAGTTGCTCCAGGATAGGATTGAGTACAGCGACGACAACAACACCAGCGATGTTGGATATAGCACCACGGAATCGGTTCACATAACCGACGATCACTTCATCAATTACAGCATTCACGATAGTGTCTATATCACCACCGCCAATAGCTCCTTTCACAGCAGCCTGGAGACAAAGACTTTTTTTATGATAGGGGTCGTCCATTAATCACGTGAGGCTTGAAGGGGGGGGGGGTTAAAATAATCACGAAAATAACACAAGTAAGATATCGCGTGTATTTATTTTTTCGTTTTTCAATTTCAATGTTTCGTTCGTCAAACGCGCGATTTTTAAACAAATGGTGTAGACATTTTTATTATGGTTTTTAATTTCAGAATAAAATAAGATTATAGTTTATACATGTATTTAAATTAAGATAATATTCAGAAAATTTTAAGATTCTTTGTAGGTACTAAAAATACACGTCATGTTTAGAAGGGAGGGGGGGGATGTCTTAAACCTCACTACGTCTCACCAATGGGGAGGGGGGTTAAAAAATTCAAAAATCATCAGATTAGGTTGCGATTAATTTCGATATTCCTACTACTCATTTAATATCTAGTTTACCAGACGAAGTCCAACGCGTAAGAAATAATAATAATTGGTAATAAATAAAATAATAATTCATTTAGACTAAAATTAATTTTACAAGATACACATATTTTATCGGGGACATTTTTTAGATCATTTCAAGTATGAATAATTTAATTCATAGATTATTTTTTGGTTCTTGAACTGATATCGCAGCGCACGCGACGGCAGCCCTTAAGGCATTTTCTCAATTTTTTTAACATATCACTTTATTTCTTCGCTCATGCTGGTCGCAGCCTGGTGGTCTAAAGCTTTCCTCGGTAAATGGTCCAACTAACACAAAAGAAGACATATTTTCTATTCGAACCAGTAGTTCCTGAGATTAGCGCGAGCGATTCAAACTAACAAACTCCTCAGCCTTTTAATGTTAGTATAGACTTACCTTGAAACTGGGAATTTCAAAGCTAACGTTCTCAATTCTATCAATTATAACGGCTTTTTCATTGGCCGATTGTTTCAGGAACAGTTTCGCTTTAAACCTGAAACCCTCGACGATAAACCTGAAAATAAAATAATAATTAAATTAAATACTGTCTATAGTTTACGCGAGTAGTACACCGTGGTTACGGGGAGACAGCTGCTGCAAAGCATCCAAAACGTCGGGCCGAGGTAAAAAATAATTTTCAAATAAGTTTAACTAATATATCTCGTTTTAAACCGTTAAAGGGTTTTATTTAAATAATAAAATTAACCAATTAAGTATTGGAACGGTAATTAGTTAACGTAATTAGGTTTTATGATATGTAACACTATTATAACACAAAATGAGAGATAATAATACGTGAAACGATTTTTAATCATAGAGAAGGACATCCAAACACGAGGTTCGCTTGATGGAAGGTGAACCCCTAGCTATATTACTAGCGAGATGTGCTATCGACCTAATTTGGCTTTGGATATTCGGAATTCCAACTACGATATGAAGATTTACTTACTCTGCTCCACCGTCACCATATATAGGAACAGCTGTGAGGATGTTACCGATGAGACTGTATCTCTCTGAAATAGGGATTCAGCGTTAAGTCAAATTCCATATATTTATTTTACTTGACTTGTACATGGGAAAAGCACACACTTTTTCTTTAACTAATAAAAGAGTGGCTGGTTTACAGAAATCCCCTACGTCCGGGGGTAGAGGTTTACTTAAGCGTGACTAGGCTCAAACACATTTTAAATAACAAGGAAGATTTTAATTACAAAACTTGTGATGGTTTAGAACGCGAAATATATAAGTTAACTTAATTACGATTTATTTTAAGTACAGTTTTAGCTTTATTGCAGCGGGGGTATACGGGATTGTAAATTACTTATATATTTCACGTTTTAAATCGTTAAAAGTGTTAAATGTGTACTACTAGCCTAAATTACACACAATACATCAAATAAAGAGTGAAAAATGCACAAACGAAATGTGTGTTGCCGATCAATTTCATAAGTTCTGTGCCCTTCCCGACCGAAACAATTGTCTTATGAAGCCATACCTCCAGGGCCGAATGGATCACGAACCAGAAGAAAAAATTACCAGCATTCACTTTGAGTCTCGGTACAGCAATGTCAATGTCGAAGGATAGGTCGGCCGGTTCCAGATGAGTTCTGTGAGCCACAAAACCACCAATACCACCCACTACTGCGTTTGTCAGATTCAAGTTTAAACTGAAAGAAAAATACGCAATACCTCTATTTAGCTTTTCAACGAAATAATTCAATCTTATCGATTTGGTTACAAACTTTTATTTATGCAGTAAATATTTCTGCACGTTAACAGGCGAATAAGTCTGAGAGTATAGATATTTAAAAAAATTATGTCGATAGTCGTAAAATACCTACTACTAGATTTAGTGATTGCAACTTACTTCGTATCTATACCAATACTATAAAGCTGAAGAGTTTGTTTGTTTGAACGCGCTAATCTCAGGAATTAGTGGTTCTAATTAAAAAAATATTGTTGTATTGGATAGATTTATTGAGGAAGGCTCAAACAAAACTTCTTTTAACGCCTCGAAATAAAAAATTATATTATTTTCTGTTGCTATGGTCACATTCATGCAAATATAATTTTGAACCGGTTTGTGTATGTATGATGTGAAGTTCTTATACAACAACCTACCTATTTATTTAAAAGTAAATTACATACTGTTTGTAGTTTACGCGTTCAAATAAAATACTTTAACGGATAAAATGCGATCTTACTCAACTTATTTGAATTTTTAACTGCTAAAATAAGTTTAACTGATATATAAGTTAAATGGTTATATTTAAATATGTACAACTCGCGTAAACTATAGAAAATATTTTTAACTTCGGCCCGCGTTTTAAACCGTTAGTGTTTTATTTAAATGTGTACTACTCGCGTAAATTAAAAACAGTATTTGACAATTACTTACTTAATCAGTCCAGCTGGTAGATCCAAGTTGAGTTTATCAACTACTAACGGGTCTAGAGGTGGAATACCGAAAAGGTCATTTCCATTGGCGATGAGGTTACGAAGGAATTCCAGGAGTTGACGGATTAACGCGTTCACGAGAAAATTACGACTTTCCGGACTCGCCTTCACCAGTGCTTCTGTAAATATAAAGAATTGTTTTTACAATCATATAATTGCGATATTCATTTTAGAGTTTTGTTTGAATGCGCAAATATTAGGAACTACTGGCTATAATTGTTTTCTTTTTGTGTTTGATATAAATCATAGCTTTAGGCTATATACAATTAAACAGTGGAAAGTGTGGGAAAACCGGTGATTTATCTTTGAGGGTTTCGCTACATGCGCTACGAAACGGTTCAAGATACCCAAAAGTTTGCATTAAAGAATTATTTTTCTTAAAGTAATCTAAAAAAAAGTTCATGCATACATATCTATATTTAAAAAATAACTCACTACAACCGTTCTAAAATAATCAAATATGCTAAAAACTCACTTACATTTGAACGGTTTAAAACGCGAAAGGTATAAGTTAAGCTTGCTTCACGTGACTACGGCTGCCACAAACTCACATACTATTGTATTTCGCGTTTTAAACCGTTAAAAATGTTTTACTAACGTGTGCTCTACTCGCGTAAACTACAGACAGTAGAACAATTTCAAATTCAAATGACTCTTACCATAATGTTCTAAGGCATTTTGGTCTTCAAAAGCATTAGGAGCAGCTGCTGCTGCGGCAACCAGCAGAAACACTAACAGTATCACTTTCATACTGAAATAAATTAACGAAACTAAATATAACAATACCGGCTTAAACGCACTATATCGAAACCCAGGAAAGAAAAATCGGGGTCGTTGACATGTATTAATTAAATGATATCCTTAGCGTTTTAAACCGTTAAGAAGTGGTTAATTTAATGTGTACGCTACATACAGTACTGGCTAGTTAACAGAATAAAAACAAACCTCTCTATTCAGAACAATGATAGTGTACCTATGGCTGACAGTAATTGGCGTAGGTACGCGATTATTTTCTCATTATGTTAATCTATAGTCTATACTAATATAAAATTTAAGAGTTTGTTTGTTTGAACGCGTTAATCTCAGGAACTAATAGGTCGACTTGAAAAATTATTTTTGTGTTGGATAGAGCACTTATTAAGGAACGCTTTGTGTAACACGATGTATGTTTCGCGTAAAATAGTTATTTGTTTTTGGAAACCTCCTCGTCATCTTTGCAAATTTTTGGTGTTACCCACGAGGTCCTGCGCGTCCCGTCGTTCTTGCTAATTAATATTAAAAGATAGACATATACGGTCACGGACATTTTTTATATCGTTTCCATCTTTTAGACGTGAAGCAGACGACGTAGTGGGTGACAGCTAAAATTTTCAAAGGTGAGGGGGAGGTTTGCAAAACACCTATAATTTATAAAACAGGTTGTTTTGCAAAAAAATATTTTGTTGCCCCATATAACGCTACGCGGACAAGGTCGCGGGCACAGCTAGTATCAAAATAATGCTTAGGTAACATTGTATGGAGTAGCCAGAAACATTGGTTAATTTTATATACGTCTCGGGAATCGTCTTGACTACTCAACTCCGTAACGCGTTACGTAAAGAGTTTCTATTTTAACGATATTTTATTTATTCAAAACGGCGGATAGAAAATAATAGAAAGGTAAACATAAGCCTGGCCAAACCGCCTCTATAGCTAAATGGTTAAATGTGTTGCCTAGTATTGCGTTAAACGCGAGAGGTTCGAATCCCGGGGAAACAGTAAATTATTTCGGTCGGACAAGCAACAGAAGTCTGATCAACTGTCTGTTAACAAAAACCGACCAGTGAAACGGACACAGAAATGTGTTCGCCCCATGCCCCACGAGGGGAAACGGGATTTCACACACAAACATAGGCCTGTAACAACGGCTGGGATGTTTGCTTTTTTGTACGCTGTCGGCCTATTTTGACTTTACATATATATGGCTAGATTTATTTGTGGTAAATTTGTTTAATAAAAAGATAAAAAACGTACCTTTTCGCTTCTTGTTACTAATATGTACTGTGTTACACAATTAAAAACTAATTAGAATTGATTTTCTTATCTTCAAGATCAACGATCTATCGCGACTAGTAGATCAAAGATAGAATTGTAATCAGTGCCTCTAATTATTTCATTTATCGTCCTTATCTGGAAATAATGAACCAAATCTCCTTTATTCTAAAAAACCACAATTTTGTCTGATATCAGATATTTAGTGGAAAATATTTGAATAACTTTTTTGAACATAACTGATAATAATATTGTGAAAAGGATTTGTTTTATCAATCACCAAATGGTGTTTAGATCATATTTATTATAAAAATGTAGGTAACAATTATTATTTAAATAAAACACTATCACGGGGAGACCCGTGACCACGACTGCTGCAAAGCATCCGAAACGTCGGGCCATAGTTAAAAATAATTCTCAAACAAGTTGAACTTAAAATACATATATTTAAAGCCGCGTTTTAAACCGTTAAAGTGTTTTATTCAAATACTCGCGAAAACTACAGACAGTATTTAACAATTATAATGCCTGTGTTCTACGCGAGTAGCAGTCATAAAACGTCTCAATAAGATTGACTTTCACGTATTTTGGCTTTGGATATTCGGAAACCCTTAGATTCAAACCAAAACGTGATCATGCTTGACGGCCTTTTAAACTGTTCACGGTGGTTCGTGACCCGGACGGAATTTCGATATTCCTACCACCCATTTATTTTCCAGATTTCAGGACGAAGACCAACATGTTTTAGAAAATTTTAAAATTTAGTAGAAAACTATCTATCTAGCTCTAACGAGCCTGTCAATTTATCAACGCGAGTATCGTCCATGCGTTATTAATTTTTTATTAAGTATATCATTTTTTATAAACTTTTAATTTTTAGCATGTTACGTTCACTTACAATTGTTTGAATTAAACACTTTAACGGCTATAAACGCGGTATTTAAGTTGCAGCAGCCGTGGTCACTGCTGCAAAAAATAATTTTCAGTTAATTTCAACTAATATATATCGCGTTATAAACCGTTAAAAGTGTTTTATTCAAATCTATGCCACTCTCGTAAACACGTTTACAAAACAAGTATGATATTAAAAACTACAGACAGTCTGTAATAAATGTTGGTAAACTTAAATAAATAAAATAATAGACATTATTTCTTATAATTTATTTATACAGTCTCATAGAGAAAATAAAAATTGGTAAAAAAAACATTTAAGTTAAACGGTTTTATTTTTTGTGCACTGAATACTACAAAAAAATGACAATCATAGTTTTTACTAGGTTACTACCCCTTTCATTTGATACCCATATCGAGGGACAATATGTAATCCGCCATTTTGTATCGGTGGCCATCTTAGATTTATAATGTTGTTTAAATTGATTTTGTTTTTTTTTTTTTGATTTTGATTTTTTTGATTTTGTTGTTGTTTTGATCTGACAACGGGAAGGTGATTAAATTTTAATTTCTAATTTCAACGCAAACAAATAAATTCCGTACGGGTCGAGCTAAATAAAACCGTTTAATATCTATCACAGTAATGACATAATAATCCTCCACGTGTCGAATTTCTCCAGAAATGTATTAGTATTTTTCATGACAACCTCTCCAAACGTTTGAACGATATATTTATTAAATCTATTTAAGTACATAGCCATAACATCTTCCACAATATTATTGAATATACAGTCAAAGTTTCCGTCCAGCTCCGTTCGAGACTGAAAGAAGATTTTTAATATTACATAAAACATTTTGAACGGTTCAAAACGTTAACTATTTATTAATTAATTACGGTTGAATAACTTCTACCATTAATAATATACGCTGTAGAAATACGCGTTTTAAACATATTTCAGATGTAAAATTTTTATTTAACAGCCTCGTGGGTTAATCTACTGAATACTATTAGTATACCTACATTTATTAATTTAAAAAAAGTAAGAAGAAAACTTGTTCACATTTTTTTACTGTCAACCTATTTTGAATAGAAAATGAAAACATAATTTGTAGAGAGCGAAGTAACAGATGGCGCTAGCGTAGCAGTTTTTACCGTGTAGAATCCCGTGGGACAAGGGGAAAACATAATTCTGCGTGCCCTGCCTGACCGAAACGATCTATTGTTTCCCTAGGATTCGAACCCAGGACCTCTGGCGGTTAACCCAATGCTAGCCAACTCGTTTAACCATTTAGCTAACAAGGGGTAAAACGTCGGGCCGCAGTTAAATTTCATTATAAATACGGTAATATATTTCGCGTTTTAAACTGCTAAAAGTGTTTTATTGAATATTCTACTCGCGAAAACTTCAGACAATACCTACACGAGAACAAAGTGACAGTACCATGAAGAAACAAAGAAATACCCTATAATTTTCGTTTATCTTTTTTACCTTATTAATTATCAGAGCAAATATCGTTTATATATTGTATCAGTAATAATCGTCGATAAGCTACAGATGGCATCATTTTGTTTTATGACAGACGAGAACCGGCAAGCTTGGAAAATACTCAATGGAAACTGAAAAGGCCTAGGTAATAAGTATCTAAACAAGATAGCGCCGTCGACCTATTTTAACTTTGGATATTCGAAAATCCGCAACGTGATCAAACTTTATGGCTTTTTCATCATCATTTAATATCCAGATTTCCAGACAAAGTCAAATATGTTTAAAAAAATATTAATTTCCAGATTTTCTTGACGAGTTCAAAACGTGATTTGGAATCGATTATAAAATAAATGTGTGACCAGATGGTAATCGAACTCACCAGCCCGTCAATTATAAGTAACCTATACTTACCAATACTTGGCCTAAAGTAAATTGAGCGTTTTCAAATTTCTCAATTAGAGCCGATTTTCCATTCGCAGATGGTGTTAAATAAAGTCTGCATTTTATTTCCAAGGTAATAACTTCAAACCTGTGATGAATGTACAATAATAAGAATACTGATTGACAGCTGCCAGTAGTGTACTGGCTAGTACACTCAACTGTACTGTTCAATTAGTTAGAACATGGTTCAAGTCCTGCCCGTGTCGTAAATTTTTTTTAATTTATAATCGATTTTTAATTTAAGAAGTGTAGTAAGTAAGTAGTCACAGTGCCAAGGAACTAAGAGTAAACCTTCAGTTTTCGTTATCAAGTCATTTGATGACGGTAGATAACTCTCTTTTGTTACCTATCCCGTAGGCTTAGTAAAACAATTTCGTTTCACTGTTTATTGACAAGGAGATAGTTCAAATTTTTAAAACCTCTTGAACTTAACACAAAGAGATACTAGTATAGAATAAGAAATAATAAATTACATAACTTTCAGTTATACGCACCTTAATCTGCCTTCACCGAAAAGGGGGAGCCCAACAAAGCTACCCTTCATTTGATAACTGTCAAAAATACAAGATAATACCAAGTTACATAAAATTTATTGAAACTATGAGGGCTAAAAATCTAAAAAAAAATACGACACGGTAACAAGAATGCCTATTTGCAAAGTTTTCAAACGTAAGCTCTGTAATTTTAATCTTCAATTTCTTTAGCTTTTTAGGTGGAAGAAATTCCGTGATGACCCAGCTGATATAGGACGGCGTGCTGCGGATGCCGGTGTCGTTAAATTTTAAATCTAAAGAGATATATAATCTGAGACTTATTTAATGTATACGATGCTATATCATGATCAATAACATGTGAAATTATCAAAGTGTTTATCTATAAAGCTCTAAGTATTAATTCTGATTGTTGTCATTTCACCTGATTCAAAGTACAGCTTTGGGAAGAGAAGTTTAACATCCACTGCAATCTGATCTTGGGAAAATTGCACGTCTTTCACTCGAAATTCTCCAAGCCCTCTTATAATAAGATCTGTCAAATTTGCGTCTAGTCTGCGAGAAATACCGTAGTTTCGATTATTCTGAATGGTAGGTGACTAAATATCTATTAGTTATAAGCTAGTAGTAGTAGTGTTTGTAATTGATAAAGTTTAATAAATAAAATAGATAGAATAAAAATTAAACCATGACACTTCTAGTTCTTTCGTTTACATCCATCCATCAATCCGACAGATTTCCTTGTGAATAGCATGTTCAGGCCTCTTTCTTATTGTTTAAATTGATTCTATGTTGTGCTGTTGACTTCCATCCATGCCAGTAAAGTGTCAGAAAGTTGACACAGATAATTGGTGCGAACTCGTCGGCAGTCAGTCAGAAGGTCAACCTACAATAATCCAGTAAAGAGAAATCATTACCTTACAAATTTGTCCTGAACATCAATTTCACCTGTCTCAATTTTAAATGGATCCATGATTGGTAAGTTATTTGCGGGACTGCCATTCTTTATCCCACTTCGTAATATTTCAAACAATTGTCTCAAGACTGGAATTGGGTTCAGAATTTTCTGGTTTGCTGAAGATGAAATTGACAATATTTTAGGAATAGCTTAAGAACAGGTCTCAGGTTCAAATACGATGACTATTCAATTAGACATTAATAATGTATATCATTCAAGACAATCACAGGTAGCTAAAGAAGAAGAGGGGGTAGAACAAGAATTTCCATCCAAGTGTCCGAACAAACATTAAAAAACGAAATAGTATTGAAGTGTAAATAAAACACGGTTTCAATTTCAGTTTGTAACAACCGGAACGCGAAACCGACATGGGTCGACAGCACATCGTGTTTTGATGTTACATGTTTTATTTCACCTACCATCAAGTGAAGTCCATGCTCATCTGTCCTCCTCTATCACCAAAAATTAACGATATGTTTAAATTAATTAAAAAATTAATACTAAATATAGACATACCACTGGACCCATTTACGCAAACTGCTGAAACGAATATTACGAAAAGAATCTTCATCTTTTCAATATCATGAACACTGTTCGACTACTAATGGATTACGTATTCTGACCATGAGACGGTGAATTAATTGATTAACTGGATCCATTTATCATCTGGTTACGAAATTAGAATAGGTTATCTCTTAGAAGTCTGTAACGTATAAGCTAGGGCAAATATTGTGAAAGAACCTTTGAGAAAGAAGTACCTTGAAGTAGACACTTGAAGAGATTAACTACTAATTAGAACTACTGAAAAAAAGCTGTTGAGCGCGGTTTATAGAGCTAGTGACGTAAAAACCTTTTGAATTTTAAGTTTCTAATTAGCATCCATTAAGAATTGTACATATTTAACGAATAAAAATCATGATAACTACAGCTCGACGTTTCTGATACTTTGCAGCAGCAGTGGTCACGGGGAGACCGGAGATGGAGGGTGTCTCTAATATCAAAGTGAAAACTGCTACGCTAGCGCCATCTGTGCCGTCATAGTTGGTATTTGGCAAAACTTTACGCACAGTTAACAACTGAGTGGTTTTTAGTAGATAAAGTGTTTTATATAAATGTGTACGTAAAAAATCGAATTACTACCATTTAATTTGACTGTCTCTCATTTGATTTATACATATCTATTTAAAAGCATTCTAATTCAATTATATTCCCGTGCACAACAATACTCATTCAACTCATAGATAACCTTGACATCATTTTTGTCTAGTAGATTAATTGTCCGCTATTATACGATTGCCGCTCCCATCTTACCTTTTAAAATACTCAAACATACTTAAAATGGTCACTTTATTGTAAAAGGAGCATTCACTACAAACAATAGACAATCATTCTCATCTTCTTTAAATGTTTCGATAGACATATCTCTAGGCAGCGTCTCTTTAAATACTGTCTGTAGTTTACGAGTAGTACATGTAAAAAACCATTTTAACTTAAAACGCGATATATATTAGTTAAGCTTATTTGGAAATTGCTTCGGAGTCTTCTCGTGTCGACCGCTGTAAACCATCCGATAGCCGTGTCTAATAATCAACGGGATTCGATACCCACCGGATTCATCGTGTTTCTAATTTTTAAATTTGTATTTTTATTCGAAATCGTGTCGGACTTCGTCGGAAAATCTGAATATTAAATGGATGGTAGGAATATCGAAATCACGTCCGGGTTACAAACTACAGTTCACAGATGAAGCCGTGAAGTTTAATCGCGTTTCAGTTTCAGGCTGTAGATTCTTGAATATCCTAAGCCAATATAGGTCGACAGCTCACCTTGTTTAAATGTCATATGGCTGGGCTATTCCACCTTATATTCATCCCTATGTCCAGTATCATAAAAAAAAGTAAAAAAAAAACGACTTTTTCAGTTGGCACATGTTCTTATGTTACTTTGTTAAATGTATTTAATATAAAACAAAAGGAAACTGCCACGTACATAAATAAAGATAAATCTTGATTTCCAAAAAAATATATTTTTTGCATAAATAATGCAGTATTTATGCAAAAAATTTGTGGACTTTCAACTGCTCTGCATCTCACTATAGGTCTTTGGTGTGGTATGGCGTTTTAGATACTAAGTTAGAGATGATAACATTTCAAGGGCGGTGATGGGATTTCCTTGATCAGAACTCAGTTCTGATGCTAAAAAACTTATATGCCCTCGAAACCTGGACCTCGTGACACGTAATGGAGAACCACTAGACGAAAGAGTCAGTACAATGAGTGCTTTCCTCCATTTCAAATGTCTAAAAAACCAATTTATGGCACCATAAAACCAATGTGTTTGATAGTTCAATATAGGTCAATAGCTGATCGCAGAAGTGGAGCATGACGAAAGGAAACCAGGAATAATTAACGTATTGTATAGTAGAAGTTTAAGTTGTAGGTATTAAATTTTAAAATTGAAACGGTCTTTTTTCATTTTATCTTTATATTAATACACTTAATGTTGTAAATGTTAAATATCTTTTTTTCTAATCACGCATAAAAACAAAATGACACTATGATTATAAGTTAGCTAAGTAAGCGTAACCGAAATTATATAATAAACTAACTGTGCCAGGGACTTCGTCAGCTAATAATATTTATGTTGGGCATCTAAATTCGTTTTTGCCAAACCTCTTTCTCTTTATAAACTTAGCTGTTACCCACGACGTCCGTCGCGTCCCTTCCCGCCGTTCTTACTAAATATACTTAGTGTCGTGGATATTTTTTAGATCATTTAAAGAGGAATCATTTTTTCATACACATTTTTTAGGTATCTTAAACCGTTTTCGCAGCGTACGCATCTAAAACCCACAGAGATGTAAAATTATTCGATTTGTTCTCATTTCTTCACTTTGCACTATATTTTTCCTTTAAACAAAATCGAACAGTGAAATAAACTAAAAGAATGGTAGCGTCTTAAGAAAACGGGGTTTCACACAGTCCACAAAACTTACTTCTTACATATTTTTTATTAAGGGTTATTATGATTCGGATAGATAATTGTTTTAATTTAAAGGTTTGAAGGAACAGAGAATTTATAATCGACTTTTCAATTATATCCTGCCTTCATGTGCAATGAACATGACGTGAAAAATATTAAAGTCTTCAAAATATATTTGTTTGTTTTTGCCAATGCACCTGTTTTACACGAATGTTACAAATTAATGGATCTTGCAAATATTTAACTAATTAAGAAGATATATATATTAGGAAAAGCTATAAATTTTTCGCACTACGTCTGCTCAGTCAGTAGGGCCTCGCCCTCTGGAAGTCTATTTCAGGAATCCGCCCTGAATTGCAAAAATGTTTACGTCCCATCATCTACTGGATTTTTCCTAATACTGTAAATTTTTATGATGTGTTTCTAAAGCAAAATAAAATGTCTTTTTGCACTTACTTAACTAATTATGAAATGAAGTAGCTGCTACATGGAGTCACGAGTTTAATACCTAAAACAAAACACGTTTAACGGCTTAAAACATCAAACATTTAAAAGGTTTCACATGTTGGTCATGTCGACCGCCACTGTAGCTAAAAGGTTAAACGTGTTACTTAGCAATGATTTTAGGGCGAGAAGTCCTGGGTTCGGATCCCGGGGAAACACTAGATTGAGTCGGGGGAGGGAACAGACGTATGATCAAATACTTGTCTGTAAATAAACCCGTCCAGTGTAACGAATAAAGAAATGTGTTTGTCCCATGCCCCACAAGGGGAAAGAGAATTTCACTATATTACACTTTTATAAGAGGGCGTTTATAAATCACAATTGTATGTACGTAGTGACGGATGCTGCAAAAGGTCTAAAAAGTTGGATCGAGATTAAAATAACTTTTAAGTTTCGCGTTTTAAACCGGTAAAATTGTTGTATTTAATTTCTACTACCCTATTAAACACATATACAGACATTTAACACCACTACCACGTACTCTAGAAATTGAAGGAACTGAATGGGAATCGAACTCACGAAAATACGTACTGTAGCTTTAAGATTCGATAAATTTTAATAAGCTATACGTACTAACATCGTAAGAGTACATATTTAGTTTTCAGTGAAGCGTACTTCGTAGACGTGCTATTTATTCCCACAGATTTCGTCTAGTTTAGTAATGCATTTGACGTCGTCTGCGCGTCTTCTGTTACGCGATATAAAATACGATTATAATAAGTATTCGTGAAGTGTTTAAAATGTGGTCTAATGAGCTTTTTATAATTTTAGTGTTTTTCTATTTCACTGTTTTGACACATGTATTGCCGTCTGCAAGCTATCGTAAGTATTTCTATAAGTTTTAAAAAACAAAATGTCTGGATTCAGTTTCTTTTATGGCAGAGGAGTGCAGACAAGCATATCATTCACTTCATGTTATGTGCTATCTATATAATATCGAAACAAAATGTACTGGTGTCCTATTTTGGCATTGGATTTGGGAATCCACAGAAACGCGATTAAACCTCAGGACTTTTTCATTTGTGGACGGTGGTTCGTGATTCGGACGAAATTTTGATTATTACCACCCATTTGATATTTAGATTTTCAGAAGTCCAATACTTTACTTAGAAGGGATATAACGTTAGATATTCTATTACAGTTACCCGTTGAAACAAGAAAGATAAAATTTACTTTTTATGTTTCGAGCAAACAAAAATTTGTATGTTCACGATCGACTGCGATTATGTTTTTTAAAAACCAAAAGTAGATCCACATCTCAGTGCTCTACCCGATCGAAACTATTTCTTATCTCGAGATTCGAACCTAGGGCCTCTCGCGTTCTGTGCATTGTCAATAACCGTGTAATTTAGAAAACAGTATGTTTATTGGGATCTAAGATAAATATACCTTTTAAATACTTTAACGGTTTCAAACGCGATATATATCTGTTAAACTGATATGTAAAATAATATAAAGTGTTTTATTTCAATGTAGCGTTAACTACAGACAGTATTTAAAAATGTACCTTTTTATGTAATTGCATTAATTTACACTTGCGGTTTAAGACATGATTAAACTGTGGTTTAAACCATTACAAGTGATTTCTTCATTGTTTCGCGAAAACTAGAGATTCTTAGTACTATTATAAGTTGTTGAATTAAAATTAATTTCCAGACCGCGGACCCCGTTATACTGTAACCGAAAGTCAAAAGCCATTTGTAGAAGTTCAAAATGCCACGTACCACGGTTCGGGTCCCAGGGAAGAAGCAAGGGCCATGTGTTCAGTTAAGACCCAGGAAGTGAATGCAACTGCGAACGCGACTATAACTAGACGGCTACATGGAGTTGTTACTTCTAGTGAGTTTTTATCAAAATATATATAATATAAATCGCGTAAATAAATATAGTATATCGCGTTTTAAACAGTTATTTAAAAACAATTTAAGTCAAACGTATTTTCCATAATGTTTAAATATTTGGTACTACTTGTTATCGGATAAGGGAGAGACTGAAAATCAGCGCTAGCTAGCCTTGCTGAGCACAAGCTGAGACAGAGATAAAATTTCCTTTTTAGAATTGTAGTTTTTTTATTAATACTTACTTTTCAGTTATTAATTTATCTAAAATATCGCAAGAAAACCATACTTTCTAGAAGAAAAACTGTTTGAAAACCGGATCACTAATTGGGTGATACAAATGAAAATGTTTATAAGACAATATAGATGGAAAAGCTTTCCGCTTCGGATTTTGCAATTTCGAATCGTAAACAGGTCGACGCTAAGAACTGTAAACCTCAAACACTTTGCGCCTGAAATTTCAAGGTATAGGTCCACGAAGCATTTGTTATACCCGTGACTTCGTCCGCGTCCCGTCTTTCGGGTTAATTTTAAAAGATATTTTATACCGTTGCGGAGATTTTATTCAATCATCGAAAGAAGAATCATTCATTCATATTTAAATAAAACACTAACGGTTTAAAACGCAAACGCAGTCTCCCCCTGAGTTCACTCATACCTATTTTTTAGTTTCAACCGTTTTCGTTCGTTCTGTGCACGCAACTAAAACCGTCAAAGATGAATAAAATCCCTGTTTTGTCTCAAAACTCGCTGTGTTCCTCGGTAAATGGCCTAACCACACAAAAACACTCTTCATTCAAACAAGTAGTTCCTGATATAAGCGCCTTCAAATAAACAAACAAACTCTCCAGCTTTAGCATAAATTTTAAATTTCATCTACTATCAAATGAAAGTCTACGCTTATCCGTCTCCACATATTATAACCTAGCCCCATCTCCCAATTCTCACATTTTCATTTATTTTCAGGGGAGCTTCATAGTGCCATACAGCGCTTAGAAGTTATAATCTTCGGTCAAATGCAGCAGCTATGGCAGAGTTTGGACGCTCTTCGCGCGCAGATGGCCCGGGAACCAGGCGTATCTTTCCCGGATCGACGAAGCGTTGCGTTTAGATATAAACCTTGAACCTTTTAAACATTGTGCATAATGTTGAAATAGAAAATGATTGTCACGATTTTATTGATAGTTAACAATCTAAATAATATAAAAAATGTCATTACTTGAATGAGGTCATTACTTGATTTAGCCATCGTCCTCGCATCGTACTGTGACCTTCCTTCAAAATTTAAAAAGATATTAACTATAGGTATTTTACGAAATGATATGTGCGCTGTCTAGCAGATGAACAGCAGGGTTTTTCTGAAAATCAGTGTTGTGGCGTAGCTGTGCTGCAACTTATGCTGACGTAAGAATCTTATCGTCTTCTTGTCTGTCTGTAGTTTACGCGAGTAGTACACATTTAAATAAAACACTTTAACGGTTTAAAACGCGATATATTAGTTAAACTTATTTGAAAATGATTTTTAACTTCGGCCCGACGTTTCGGATGCTTTGTAGCAGCCGTGTCTCCCCGTGACCACTTTAAAAATGTTTCTTCCAATTTCATATATTAAACTACTTTTACGATTTCTTTAATTATAATTGGAATACTGTGCTATAACTGTTTGAATTCCTAATAAACTGATTTATATTAATTATTAAAGCTGCCTTTCTTTTATATTAATATTTCATAAGAGATATAAAAGTATAAACATGTATTTTGCTGCGTTATCAAAAATATAGATTTTTGTGACTAGGTCAGGAACAATGTAAAACTTATATTAGCGAGAAGAGGTTCTCGACGTTTCGCCATTAAGTGCGGACGACACCATGAGGAGATGTTAACTCCTCGATTGTTCGAAGAATTGACCTCTTCTCGCACACTTCGGTCGAACAGCCCGAAAGACAATAATGTGCTGGATGGATGAATGTAAAACTTGTTCTGTGTGTGTCATACTCCATAATACAATGGTTTCTATTTAACAAAACATCACACCAATTAATTAGTGTATTACTTACAGCCCTGAAATGAACAGACGTTTGCGTATTTATAAAGACTAAATGTGCCTAAATAAAAATTTATTGCATATATTTTCAATTTGTATTACCTATATTCATTTATGTTTCTCTCTATAAATCATCTCGCAAAAGGGAGACGAGATGAGCAATGTGGAACCATAATAAAAGACACTTTAATAAATTTTGCCTTTATTAACAATTAGTAACCGATCGTATAATATTACATACTTAAGAATATAAAAGGAGTTAAAACACCATATTGAAGAGTGCTTCTGCCCCAGGGCCGGATTTAGGGGAGGGTAACCGGGGCAACCGCCTCGGGGCCTCGACAAGAGATTTCGATTTTTTTTTTAAATTTAGAAAAATTATTATGTCAGATTTTTTGTTGTCGTTTATATTTCTTTGTTCGTTAAATATTACTTTAATAGACAATTGGATAATTTTACACATTTTGAAGATATTTTGCGCATCTCTAAATCCGCCCCTGATCAACCCCCATATTTCACAAGCAGTAAAAATAACAAAAAAAAAAACAATACAAGAGTTAGTTACGAAGCTAAATCTATGTTTTATATTAATAAATATTAACAATAAATTTATTATGCTTTAAATTTTTGATGTACTTTTTATTAGGACGGACAGAATTTCATTTTGAACCTGGAATGTTAAATGACATATACAAATATGAGTATAAAGACAATAAAACCTAAAGTATATGGCAATGAAAAGTGTTCTTTTAATTAACAAATAACAATTAAAATTTGTTAAAAATCCTCTGATATCTATGGTTTCCTACCACCAATAAGATATTTTGAAAATATTTTTACTGTCACGTAACTCTTACGTTACATACAAACTACTGAAGTAGATTATTATATCGCTTACTTGTATATTATTGTCTTGTTATTACACAGGTTAAGGCACAGAATACAGAACAAACCAGAAGCGAATCTATTATGATTACGTGAACAATTTAATCTAACCAATTGAGCTACCGTGTCACAGAGCTTGGTTGGAGCAGTGAAAATTTTTGAAACCTACATTTCAAAAATGTTAAAGTTTTCAATTAGTATGAACAAAGTCACGGTCCTAAATTTGATATTACAATTAAAATATTTCGAGTCGCACATAACATTTATTTTACTCATACGCGCATATATCATACTCACGCGGGTAGTAGAAGAGCAGATGTTGTCTTTTATAATCGAAAGCCCCTTCTGGTTTGTTCAGTCTGTGGTTGGATGATCTACACTTAAATAATATACTCATTGCATGTAATCATTATGTAAGGTGTTTATGAAAAGGGTTTTAAGTGGCGGTGGCCTGCAGATATCTCCGGAGCTCCTCCTGTGTGTCGAAGATCATGACGGGGAAAGGTGACCCTGGCACGTGTCGCCCCGCCCAACGCACTTCTACACGATAGTCGCCCGGCTCGGTGGGGGAAAACTGAAATTGGCGAACAATTATTTAAATATTGTTTGTTTAGGAAAATTACTAATACACCACTTAAATATTTTTCTATTTATTTTCTCTTGTACTTCAGGTTGCCTGGAAGAGATCGCTGCTGAGCGATTAGGCTGCCTTTTATTTATAACTTAGTACGTAAATATATTTTTCTTTTGTTTGGTGGTGTGTTATAAATAATAAAGAAATAATAATTGACTGCGACAAGGACATCTTTCTTTTATTTATAGACAGGAAGTTTATGAAACATTTTAAACGGTTTAAAACGCGAAATGTATTAAACTGCTGTTTTGGGATGCTTTGCAGCAGCCGTGGTTACGGGAAGGCTACAGATGGAAGATATGTATTTTATGTCAAAATAAATACTGCTATGCTAGCGTCTGTTCCGTCGTAGTTGGTATATGAAACAAGTTGGGTACTTACAATGTGTGTGGAAATGTGTAGTAGGTACTTGCGTAAATTACAGAAAGTGTTGAAAGTTGGTAAGAAATTTACTACCCTGTCGACTTCAAATTCGAAATTAGAAAGAGACAAACTTGACAAAATTCTAGCAATTTTTAAAATTTTGGGGAAAATAAATTGGCTTTTAATGATACAAAAATATATTATAATAAAAACAAATTTTCATTATCAACATTTGCCAAAACTCGTCAGTCACCAGATTTATTCCTTTGTTTTATCCGTTTGACAATTATTATTGTTTATATTATTAACAAGGAAAGTTCAATCTAATCAACATTAATTCCACAATCAGAAAGATAAATGAATTAAAACAATAATCATGTCGGTAGATCCCAATCAAAAACAAATACTATTAATCTACTTTGTTATTAAATGAAAGATATTGTTCAAAAATATTTACTGGTTCTCTGTGGTTTTTTCCATGCCAATTTCATATGGTAGGAATTCAAACATGTTTACTTTCAGATTCTTCTCCTTACAAAAAATAAAACTTAATTTAAATAAATACATATATAAAACAGAAAAAGTAAATAAATTTATTTAAAAAAAAATTGATTTGACGTGGTCGTTTGTGTAATAATACTTACAACAACATATAAATAGAACGTGGGTTCGATTCCCACCATTTCAAACATGTTTCTAATCAACTCAAAACATTTCTGAAACATTGGATGTCTGGAAATCTGGACATAACGTGAAAATGAACCACTAGTAACAGATGACAAAGCCGTGAAGTTTAATCTCGTTTCGATATGTTGTGGGTTTCCGAAAACCCAAAGCCAATAAAGCTTAGAGGTCAAATGCGGTATTTTACCTAACATCAAGTGACGTCCATCTCTGTGTATCCTCTTCTATTACAGAGAATAAGTTAACTTCTACAACTAATATATTTTAAGCGTTTTATATCGTTAAAAGTATTTAGTTTAAATTTATATTAAAACTTATTAAATTCGTTACAAAACCGTAATAATAATTTATTACTTAGATGATATTTATATCACAGCATCTACCTTGCATAGTATAGTCCTGTCCTTCTGACTTTCTCGTTGCATCTCGACGCGGAACGCCCCTTTGGGTCCGCGCACTCTGACCGTTAGCTGACCTGCGCCGGCGCCTCTCGTATCACAAACGAAGCGAGACTGGAACGTAGCCAGGACGCCGGCTTCTATACCAGGGCCATACACTCGCACCTGTTATGTAGACACAGAAAAAACAAATTTGCAATTATACACGTTATATTCGGATATAGTACACATTATGGTAAAGCTCCACACAAACGCCGACATATTATGGTATAGAAAAAAATTTCCTAACTGACCTAGCAAATTTTTTTTTGCCATGTGAAGTATTTCAACTATGATAATTATTAAAACGTTTCATAAAAGATAGAGACATACTTTCGCAGCCATGTTTTTAGCTAATTAACTCTTCAGTTCTATATAGGTAGATTTATTTATTGACTTGTGCCACACACAATGTAGTACAAATCTAACTTAAAAATAGTCTTAATTATACAACTGTGCAATGGGCGGCCCTATTGCTATAGCGCGATCTCTTCCAGGCAACTCTTGTTTAAAAAAAAAGAAAATAGTTATATATCGTACTTTTTCGTTTTAACAGATAACACCAAATGTAGTACATATCACGTGTTCATTTATATTTTTCCTCCAATTATTGCTCCAAATTTAAGTAAGAGTTTTCCCTTTTTATCATACATATACCATATACAATATAGCACAGAATAAATCCAAACCAGTAGTACTTCTCGAAATTGTGTCAAAGTACCTTTTCAGCTTTAGATTTGTATCAAAGTTTTAGTTACCTTTGAAGGGTCGGGTGCTCCGGCCACTTTGAGATTGAAGGGGGACCCCGGGACGTGTTCGCCTGCAAATTGCACGCTGAGGACGTGGCGTCCTGCCTCCGCTGGCTTGACGTTCAGCGTGAAGGTTCCATCGCCGTGTTCATACAGCTCGCAGTAGGCTACCTGTTAAGATAAGCAAAACCTTCGAAATTTGTTCAACTGCTGGGCCCATTAAAATAAAACACTTTGAACGGTAGTTAAAGATTAATTTTATAGTAAGTATCACACACCTAAAATTAATGTAACTTATAAGATATTTATTAGAGTACAATTTGGGTTACGCTCCACAGTAGAAACTAAAGTTTGACGTAGTATTATTTTACGAAAGTAGTATAAATTGAAATAAAGCACTGACGGTTTAAAACGCGAAATATATTTGTTAAACTTTTTTGAAAATTATTTAATCATAGCCCGACGTTTCCCCTCCATCTTTAGTTTCCCCGTGACCACGGCAGCTGCAAAACATACCAAACGCCGGGCCGCAATTAAAATAATTTTCAAATAAGTTTAACTAATATAATAACGCGTTTTATTATAAAAATCCTTTAAAATTTGTACCACTGAGCACGTTCAAATAAAATATATTTTTTTTACCTTATTAGGTCCAGTACAGTGAGCAGTCAGTTCTCCGGGGCCTGCTCGTCGGGTGTCAATCCATGACCGAATGTCCCGACCCACCACACCACCAGCCAACCCGGCACCAGAACATACAACTTTGGACGCGTCACCACTTTCAGAGCCAGCGCTTACTTTCACTGTCAATGGGCAACCTGTAAAAACAAAAAAGTTTTATATTATTAATCGAAAATCAATTATAAATTGAAAATAAATTCAGCAGGCAGGACTTGAATCGGCACCCACAGCGTTCCATGCTGCTGCTCTAACCAATTGAGTTACCGTATATGAGATCATCGTCGAACATCCATCAACCGATTGATATATACACCTCACTTTCACTATGTAATTTCAACCTTATCACTTAAGCGTTTAGGTTCAATGTTTATGCTTTGCATCTTAAGAAATCATTAAAGATTAGATTTTAACGTTTTTAAAATTTGATTTTTTTTCACATGTGAATATAACAAGACAGCATATAAAATAAAAAAAGTATATAACAAGGTAGCAAATCAGGTAGCAATGTTAATATTCAACCGGTCGTGAGTCCGATTTCCACCGTCCTCAGATAAAAAGCATACCGGTTTAAGACTATAGACTTCTGAATATTCAAAGCCAAAATGGTCGCATGCGCATCATTTTTAAATGTTACATGGCTAGGGTATTTCATCTATAATTCAGTGAACCACATTCTTGAGTTTCCTCCTCATAAAAAAAACATACCCTTAACAAGTCGTCCAGCCCAAAGCACTCGTAGATGATGATCGCCAGGTCTTCGCGGCGTGTACGTCGCGCGCCACAAGCCTGGCCCAGCGGCTGTCAGTGCAACGGGAACCGTTTCTCCGTCTGGAGCGTTCAAAGATGCCTCCGGTGATCCAGGACCAGCTGCACTGCCATCTGGTGACGGTGTATGAGAATGAATTATGTACCTTATCACACGGATGAAAGTTTATAAACTCGGCGACGTAATTTTCAATCTAGATTAAAAGAAAGCGTGACTTGCTTTTTAATTATTATATACTAAAATAAATACATTTATTATTTTGTTTACGATGTTCGTTTGTTTTAAATAATATTTTTCCATCTGTATATCTATAATATGAAAAAATACACTTAAAATATATAATTCAATACAAAACTCTGAATTATTAAAACCTTAAAAATTCTAATTGAAATAATTCTGAAATAATCCTCATGACTGGGTGATATAAATCAAAAACCTATTTAGACTAAAAAAATGACGATACAATAGCTAAAGAAGCAACGGAGACGCTGTGAATGCCAGTTCGAACCCCCCGTGTCCTTAATTCTTTTCAATCTAAATAGATTTTAAATTTATAGTACAAGTAAGTTAAGCACATATTATGTTTGAGAAAAATGCTTTGTCCTTTTACCAATATTATCATTATAGCTTAAATAAAACATGATCGTATAACTCAAATCATACCAATAGTGAAAACAGCTGGTGTGTGAGGTGCAGCATGAGCCAGCCCTCTGCCAGCTAATGTCACACGGTCTGCTGTATTTCCAGAAGCAACTAGCGCGCGCCTGGGGGCCCCGGCCACTAAAGCCCCGTTGTAAGTCAACTCTAACTCCTGTTCGCCGCTTACCCCCTCCGGCGCAGCTAGCGTTACCACCGCTCTTCCTGATACTGTTTCTACACCTGTATACAAAAAAAAATGTTTTTGAAGCATCTCAATGCTGGTATTGCATTCGGGACTCGGTTTAAAATGTTGACTTATATAAAACACTGTAACGGTTTAAAACGAGATATATATTAGCTCAATTTAATTGAAAATTATTTTAACTACGGCCCGACGTCTCGTCGTTTCGTGATCGCGGCTGCCGCAACGCAACCAAAACGTCGGGCCGTAGTTAAAATAATTTTCAATTAAATTGAGCTAATATATATCTCGTTTTAAACCGTTAAAGAGCTTGAATTAAATGTGTACTGGCCATTTAAAAAAGCTTTTTGGGGTTTTGAATGTTCGACTGTGGTAGTTGAGAATATGTTCTTGACGTTTCACCATCACAAGTGGATGTCATCATCATCATCATCTCTTCTTCTTGAATGACGTCATTCACTGGAGATGGCGAAACATCGGGAACAATTTTCAATTTCAATAATCGATTTCGTCAGAAAGGGCACAGGTGGCTTGTTATGTATATGCATGAAATTGATCAACGAAACGGCCATAGAATTGTGTTTAGAATATAAAAAGTTAAAAAAAGTATTTAGTTAAACAGAATAAAGACTATAAGTGTTATCACAGTTAAAGAATTGTTTTCGAATCTACGTATAGTATAACAAACACACAATTTATACGAAAAGGTGATTTTCTCATAAGGTTTACACACACACACACTAAAAACACTTTGAGATACTGGATTATATATATAATATTTCTTGATAAAATTATACACTATTTTACAAAAATATACTAACGTTGATGTCTCCCAGCAAGAAGGCACTCCAAAGTTCCAGGTCCCGCGTTGCTGGTGTCCAGAACAAGTTTAGACGGAGCGCGGACGCGACCTGCATTATCAGTACCCCAGCCGCCCACTGCTACTATGGCTGACGTATCTATAACCTGTAGAGTTATGAGGGTATTAACAAATATTGCTCCTGATGTCAAAATGTTTTACTAAGATAATTTAATAACTTTTACTTAATTCCAACGGTTGAACAGTAAGTTTATTTAAAAATGTTACAGTAAAAGAACTACACCTAGATAAAACCAAAGTTTTAAAAATATAGTTTTATTTTAGGAAACTTAATATTAGAAGCTTTTTAAAAGAGCTAATGAGTAGCAATGTATCAAATGTTGTTACAAATTTCAATTTTAGACTGTATGGAAATCTGGGTAGTAAATAGGTGGTATTCATATAACAAATTGGTTAGATCAAAAACATGAAATGGATAGATGAAAAGCTGTGAATCCCGATTGGGTTTCAGTCTGTAGATTTCTGAACACTCAAAACCAGAATTGGTTGGTACAGCATCTTTAAATGTTAAACAGCTGGGGTTCTTCATATTCCATCAAACCCCCTATGCGATGTGGATAAGATTTCTATATTCTATTCTATGGCTAAATAATTAATAATAACTTTGTGGTATAGTCACATACCTTGACAGAAAAAGGACTTCCAGGTAGAGGTCCAGAAGGGGCGAATATCCTAACTTCATATTGTCCAACAGATAGAGGTATGTAAGCACAGAGCCACTCTCTTGGGGCTCCGGCCGAAACTCGACATTCAAGCAAACCCGAGTCAGATTCTTCTTCCTTACTCTCGTTCAGTCTTTCCACCTGCAAGTAGATATAGTTAGAGTAAAAATTTCAAGTGATCTATACTTTAGTACTTTTCATGTATAATGTACTTTGCAGCAGGGGCGACGACCACGACACGGCTGCTGCAAAGTCTACGGTACGACAAGCTGTAGTTAAAAATAATTTGTAAATAACTGATATATTTCGTTTCGCTGTGGATGCCGGAGTCCTGGCCGTGTCGTAAAATTTTAATCTTATATCGATTTTTTAATGATATAATTCCATACCTGTACAATGGGTGGTGTGTCATCAACGCAATGTATAGTGAACGCAGCCTCTTTGCCGACATGCGCGTGCGCAAGTCCCGTTCCTGCGCACCTCGCTGCAATGCTTGCACGAGCGCTGAGAACTCCTAAAGATATAGGACTGCCGGGGACGCTGGCGCCTGTAATAAACAATTATTGCTACATTTACTAAAAATAATTTCAATGTTAATATGTAAGGAAAAGTACCTAACGTGCAAGGTATTATTCAACTGACAAGAGTATGGACTGAATTTATTAACAATTCATTTGAATATTGAAATCAGTACTATTTTTAGCTAAAACTGGAACAACGGCTACTATAGCTAACTATAAGCCGTGTAAATAAAAAATCGCAAGGTAATGAAAAAAATAATAATTAAACAAACAGTGGGGGATGAAAGGTGAACCATCCTAGCACCATAACTATTGTCAGAAATCAAGGTCATAATTAACGCCACACATCAAGCTATGTTTATATGGGATTGCATATGTATACGTCATTCTGTAAAATATAATTGCACACAAGAGCCATAAATTTGATTAAAAACTGTTTGTAGTTTATGCGAGTAGGACTCATTTAAATAAAACTCTTTAACGGTTTAAAACGCGATATATATCAGTTAAATTTATTTGTAAATAATTTTAACTGCGATTAATGCTAATTTTAACCCGACGTTTAAGCTGCGTTGAAGTGTTTTATTTAAATGCTTTAATATTCGTCATATATTATGCTGCAGTATAACTGTACAATCTGCTGTATACCTCCATAAGTAACATATATGCGATAGTGGGCTGGCATTGTGGGCCGCAAGCGCACTTTGTACAGATGTCCGTCCTCGCGAATGTCCACGGGAAGACGCACGCGCCTCTCACCCATCGCCTCACAGAGTACATCTAGGTCTCCCAAGCCGGCATCTTTTGTGTCCACTGAAAAATAAATTATACTAATTAATAATACTTATAATTATACTAATTAATAATTATATACAAGCACTGAGGTGTTTGTCTGTAAGTATTGGGACATTAAGAATAAACCATGTAAATATTTATTTACTCACCAGTGAAGTTGATGGGTGTGTGAGCTATTAAATTTCCAGTTGGCAAGCCAGACAATATCACTTTGTTGGGATCAAACGACTCGCAGGTGAAAGGACTGCCAGTTATTGGTTTTGATAAGTGCAGAACCTCTGTAAATAAAAAGACGTAATTATTTTTCACTTATATTTTTAGTGGTAGAAGAACAGACAAACAGGGAGTTGACAGACAGACGAAGTCCACTAAGTTTCAGAAAAAATATAAATTGATTAGAAACATGTGAGACCCTGTCGGGTCAAAACCAGGACTAGTTGATTATTAACCATATACAGATATACATTGCTTACCATTATATTAACGAGATATACAATTAAAGTACAGAACATACTAAAGTTTATAATCTTTTTTGTACCTATAGTACTCTGTCCGACTTCAGTAATAGTGAACTCGGCTTGAAGCAGCCCCGACTTTGTCTGGTAGCAGCGGACGGGCAAAGCTCGGGATCCAGGCCCCGATACCACGACATCGAACTCGCGCGCCGCACGACCGAGTGTGTCGATACTGAACGACGATACGCGGCTCACTTGACCGTGGTACAGGCCAAGACCAGAGGCGGATACCTGTAAGGGAAATATGGTTATGGAAAGACTACATACATTTTGTTCTTTCTTTTAGTAATATCATTATGTTAATCTTTATTATGCTATGTAATATATATTTTAGTACGACAAGTAATAATATAGCTTTTATCCATATATGTTTTCACTTAACCACTGCAATTTCAAGAATTAAGATCAGCATATTATATTGTTTTAGATATAATATAGGACACCTTAAAAATTCGAGACGAGATCATTTAAAAAAAACATCTCATTTACGATTTACAAACGGCTAATAAAACTTTGTTAACATTCTTTTAGTCAACTTACTAAAAAATTATATTTAGATAAGTCTGCCATTATATTTGTATCAAATGAAAAAGTTTTAACGTGTTACAAGAAGATTATTTTGATATGCAACAGCCGTGGTCACGGGGATACGTGGTCGTAGTTCAACTATTATATTTCGCGTTTTAAACGATTAAAGTGTTTTATTTAAATGTGTTAGGCTACTAGTAGCGTAACCTACAGACAGTTTAGTGCCGAAATCATTGAAGTTAAATAAGAGTAAACTGCAATAGGTATACCTCTTGGCCATGATGTGCTGGTAGTACGTCGACTATGAGCGGTTCTCTGGAAACCGGAGTGCCGCTCCAAAGTAAGGTTATCCTATGAGGCGCTGCTCTAGCTGGATGCCATACGAGTTCTGTCCTAGATCCTCCCCTTCGACGTACAGAATGCGGCACGGTTCTGCCACAGCTTGTCACTCTGGCTGACAGGCGACCGCCACCGGCGCCGCTTGTGCTTACTAGGGATATAAATAAGAGGGATATAGATAAAAAAGATATAATGGGCAATTTGACAATACGAAAAATATAGCGTCAATTATTGTTATAAGCAATAAGTATAAGGTTAGAAAAAGTAAACAGCCACATGTGTTAAAAATAATAAATTATATGAATAAAATAAAAACGCAAATATTAATTACTTTTTAAACATTTGCCACGTGACAGAAAACGCTCCGCATTGGTCGGGTTTATGATGACGTCACTTGCTTATAAACAGTGTTATAAACCACCGTGCTTTCTAGTGTTAAAACTGTTAGAACAGTTAATGCAGAGAGCAATAGATTGCATCTCTGCATTAATAAATACATTTGTAAGTAATTTTATACCTTTAATCAATGTTAAATTGTAAATATTTGGTACATAAAATGTACCTAGATTTGGAATCATATGATCACCATACAACAATGGCCAATATAAGGTTGTGACGTCACTAGCTGTATTGCAGCGTTTTTCGTAAAATTAGCGTTTAGGATTCAAAAATACTACTTTTCTGGGGTTCTTTAACAAGTACCAAATAATATAGGGTACCTTTTAAAATCTGTCAAATAGCCCATTAGCCTAGTTTTTACAATGTATGCAAAAAACACATATCCTACCCCGTGTCGTTTAGTTGGAGCTTGGGACGGTTATTCATAAGTCCGCTTCATGAAATTAATAAATATGTAATCCGTTCTATAAACAAATAGCGCGTTACGTAACTTGACAAAAAATATCCTCCCCGTTTTATTACAGATCGTATTACATAGATCAGACTTCTGTGTCACGCGCCACCGAAGTTATTTACTGTAAATACAGGATTCGAATACAAACATTGTCTATACGTATTAAAAAACGAACTAACTCACAACTAAGGTAATATTTTTGATGTCTTTTAATAGTACGAGAGAGTTTCTGGCAGCATTCTGTACCACGATCATATATGAACATTTATGAAATGTCTACCACGACTATAGGAAGGTATTTCATATATATTTTTTCAGTCATTCAAAATGTTACCATTTGTTGACATCGAATAATAATAGACCAAAAATGGCGTTTATGTAAAGAAGTTCCCTTAAATATTAATTTATTTAGCATATCATAAGCTGAACGATGGTCGTGAAAGCTTACACAGTTTTATTAATTTCTTTAGTTATCATACCAATAGACTATAGAGAAGAGATGCTTCTAGATAGACTGGTTACATACTGGTGGCCCGCCGACAACAAATATAAAATTCAAATTAATAAATTCTTTCTTGTCTTTAATTACCTTTACTTCTGGCGGCCCGCCATCAATACATGATTTGCCGGAGTCTTAATAAGTCTGTGCATCCCTTAAATATATTTTTTTGGTTTTAAGTATTTGTTGTTCTATCGGCATGAGAGATATAATTTGTGAAAATATACTTTAGCTATTACTGTCTTTAGATAGACTGGCGATAGGCAGACAAACGGCGAAGTCTTAGTGTTAGTCTTCCATTTCTATCCTTGGGGGTACAGAATCCATCACCATCGGTAATCTTTGCGATGAAAACATACCTGTTATGATGGCTGGTCTATGCGCCACTGCTTCACCAATAGATAGTATTTTCACTGCAGATGGATCCAGCGCTTCTACTTCAGCGATTGGACCCCTAGAGCTACGCACTACGTATCTTCCAACACGAGACACGGGGAATGTAACGATGCCTTCGTCTTCCATATCGGCATCAGCTACCCTGGTTCCAGTTGGTGATAGAACTTCTATATCCGATAGGTTCTCATCTACATCGATGGTGGCTGTCGTTCCTAATATGAGAGCATTGTTTTATCATTATTATTCTCTTTATTTACATATGTTTTAAGAGAGAAATGGGCAGACAACCACTTGATGGAATGGAAATAATATCTCAGCCATATTATAGTCTTAAGAATATTTGTTTGTTATATAGTATGAAGACTATTTTTATTTATACAGATTATGTTAGTTTCATTGACGTAGAAATTTTACAACATATAGTATCTTAGGGCATCGATAAATAAATTAATATTTCCAATACATAAAAAATATTGATCTAAGTCGTGTTCATTTGAGTCAACACAAAACACTTAAGCGTGGATAATTGCTTCTTTTACTATATACATTTATTCATTTAACGAACTGAGGGCTTAGATTAAAAAATAATCGGACGAGACTCTATCTCACGAGCAACAGCACAAAAATAATACCTGACGGGTTATTTTATTAATGAGAAATAAAAAAACAACTTTTATTACCGATTTGAACGTATGTGTGCGGCTCGTTCACCCGACAGATAAACGGACTGCCGGGCACTGCTTGCTCGTTGAAGGTGACGGAAACGCGGTGAGGCTCCCGCGATACGGGGACAAACGTAACATCATACAGGCCACGAGCTACAGCCACTACCTGTTAAGAAAACGAATAATGTTATAAAAATGTCAATGTTAAAGAAAATTGGATGACATGTGCTGGCTTCGAAACCCCGATCACAGTGCACAAACATCATCATTAAACATCGATTTTTGCTTGTTGTGTGCGTGAAATACAAATTGTAAAGTGTACAAATGTATAAACATAATTTTGGAAGTCGAACAATTTTTAGCACTTGTCAATAAATATTTGATAACGATCAAAAACAGATATCCACTGTATAGATGGAGCATAATATAGGCTTCGGTTTTTGGGCCCAGTAAAATACCTAATATATAATATTTTGCGAAAATAAATATTATTGAAGTTTCTGAATCTCAATTAATTTAGATTTTGTGCGGTCTAAAAGTACAGATAATATATTTTAGCTTACTTCAGCTTTGACTGTCGTCGAAGGAGTAGAAACGACTAGTTCGAGCGTTCCTTCACCCGCGCCAGCTGCGTCTACGCTGAACGTCACTGGTTTCCCAACTTCGACACCGCGTTCTTCTTCGCCGCTTTCGTCTAGATTTAGGCCCTCTAGAGTTCCTTCCAGTTCTAAAGGTGTCAAAAGATACGTTTGAAAACTTTAATATTTTTCATATGTTATTGCACATGAAGGCACTATATAATTTAAAATATAAATTGAAAAATGTTTTTTTTTCAATCGGTAGCTCAATTAGTAGAGCAACAGCACGGAACACTGACGATGTCGGTTCAAGCCCTGCCAGATTCGACATTTTTTTCAATTTATTTTCGATTTTAAAAACATATGTTTTTAAAACCTTTTTGGACCATTTGCAAATATTTGCATATATTGCTGAAAATCAGTGTCACGCTTTGCTGCAATTTATGCTGACGCAAAACCATTTCCCTCTTGCTGATTCAAGCCAATGGAGCTAAATTTAAGTTACTATAACAGGCTGTACTAGATAAATAACAAATAGAGTGATTAATTACTATGATTCAAAATAAGAAAAAATCCTATAAACCTTAACCTATGCCTAGCCTGATAGAAAAAAATCATAAGGTTTGAGAACCTATTAACCCTCAAAATATTCACCAGAATGAAAAATAACTAACCTCCAGGTCCCAGTCCGGTAACACGTACACGTCGAACGTCATACACGTTGCAAATGAATGGCGAGCCAGGAACGTGCCTGCCCGCACATTGGACGTGCACGCTGTGCCGCCCGACTGTTTCTGGCGTGTACGAACACGTGTACCGCCCTTCACCCATCGGAGTAACACGTGAACGCACATTTGAGCCTCCCGGACCCGTTACTGTTATCGTAGGCTCGCACGCTAAAATAATAACGAATATTGTACATATTTCAGAAAACAATTCTACATAACATAACGCGTACGAAATATACTGACGAAAAAAAGACTATAATTATGACTATAAACATATGATGGCACTATATGAATTGAAATCGATAATAATTAAAAAAAAATTACGACACGGATAGGACTTGAACCGGCATCCTGAACGTTCCACGCTGGTGCTCTAACCAATTGAGCTACCGAGTCCTACACATCATCGTCGTATTCTTTCAACAATGGTCGAGCAATACTATTATTGTCATGTTATGTAAATATCTTACTTATTTCAATAAAACACTTTAACGGTTTAAAACGCAATATATAATATTAGTATTATTATTTTTATTACACGCGGTATTAGTTAAACTTATTTGAAAATGATTTCAACTACGGCCCGATGTCTCGGATGCTTTGCTGCAGTCGTGGTCAAGGGAAGACTAAAGATGGAGGATATCTCTGACGTCAAAGTAAAAATTGCCACTTTAACCAATATATATCGCGTTTAAAACCGTTACAGTGTTTTATTTAAATGTATACTACTCGCGTCAACTACAGACAGTATTTAATATCTTACTTTTCAACAAGCGTCTGAATTTACGAACGGATCTTATTCGTCTCAAAAGATGGCTTACACAGGCCATGCTGCGCGTGCGCATAAAACTGAATGACGAACCTATTAGATCGCAAACAATGTTGTTTGTGTTTCGTATCGTTCGTAACACATTACGCTTTGTTTATGCTTATTTGATTTGAAAACAACAATATGATTTGGAATAATCATTAACTAATCAAACGCAAATACTGTCTGTAGTTTACGCGAGTAGTGCACATTTAAATAAAACACGTTAACGGTTTAAAATGCGATATATTAGTTAAACTTATTTGGAAATGATTTTAACTTCGGCCCGACGTTTCGGATGCTTTGCAGCAGTCTCCCCGTGACCACGGCTGCTCATTTCCAAATAAGTTTAACTAATATATCGCGTTTTAAACCGTTAAAGTGTTTTATTTAAATAATCAAACGCAGTTTAAATATACAGTATTAAAGAGTTTAGTGCATATGTCATAGTAACATATATTATATTAAACTTCCTACTCACTAAAGAAGTCAGTAGGAAGTTTAAGACGTTTATTTATATTTATAAGCGCGAAAAAACGTTATTCTCTGACAGAAATGTGTTATTTTAAACAATACTGCAGCACATTATATATATAGTATTTCTCTAACTTGACAAAAGAGACCCAGTGGTAACCTTTTATATGATTGACCTATGGCGCAGGGATACAGAAATATCGAATTTATATGGACCGAACTTCAATATTGAAAATCACTTTTATGACAACCTTATTTTTTATTTTCTTATGTCAGTATTATTGGTCTCCACATAACTACCACTTTTTAGCGATCGTGCATGAGTCTTCTTGGTTGGTTTTTAGTAACTCTTGAGGTAGTTTCAATAATGAGTTTAACATAAACTCCATTATCTCAAAGTGTTTTTTTTTTGTAAATCAATGTGAGCCTTGTAAGAAAACCTCGACTTCATCTAATTTTTTTGTCTACCAAAATTTGGCCACAATATCGTACGTGCACTTACGTACTTAAATACTGTCTATAGTATGTCTTACGTACTTATTATTTTTTGGGATTTACTGCTAGTCTGTTTAAGAGCTACTTACAGTGGAAACCGGTAAGATTGATTTCCGCCGAATCCCCCCTAGCAGCCGAAGAAAGCCCCGGACCAGTAGCCCTGGCATCAGGGGCTGCAGCAGGGGCGGAGACAATACAAGTAAATGGTGAACCAGGAACCGCGTGCCCGTTGAAACGTACTGATAAAGTATGTGGAGCCGCTTCCGTTGGTTTGAAGTTCACCTGGAAAATGATATTTATTTATTTAAGACGATTTGGATTTTGGAAAAAAAATTATATTTGGGACCATTATTCTATGAACTATTCGCTTGTAAATAAAATCGTTAGGTGAAACAGGTACGGTTTTCGCCCCATACCCCACAGAAAGAAACGACTTTAATATACATAGTTTATCACAACTAAGCAATACTATAAGAGGTAGCCTCTGATATCAAAATTATAGTATAAAAGAAAAAGTATTTTGTTTTTTATTTGCTTTTACTTGGCTTTTATAATAGCATAAAATTTTTGGTACTAAATATGTAGAGGGAAGCGGTTCAAATCTATATTAATATTTAATCACTAAAAACAATTAATACACAGCTAGGCGGAAATAGAACATAGTTTAGAGGTCCCAGGAGTGTGTTAATTTACAAGCATATGACGTCATAAGCATTGAAAAAGTTGGATAAGTCACTTACTTTAAATCTAGCGTTGCCTTCACTCTGAACAAAGTTAGGTACGTTTCTACCACCCACGGCGACAATGATTTCCAAATTTCCCGCACCTATAATATATAATGAATTTAATAAGTGACAAGAAAAAACTCTCCAAGTAGTAGCATAGGCAAAAAAGATTTCTTTTTAATTTTAATGCAATTTCTATGACACTTTTACCCTGTTTTGTCCGCATAAGGTATTTTCAATTGAAGCTTCCGACAGTACGACGGAGCGAGTGAATACAGATAGATAGAGAGATAAAATACTACCTTATTATATATAGATTATTGTTAAAGAGGTTTATTATAATATTTTCATAGATAAGACTCTCAGTTGACTAATGACGTGTGACGTCTCTGAAGAAAAATCAATTAGTTTGTCTTGTGAACATTTTTGTCTAACATGAAGATACATATATTATTCTAATATTTTATCTTTTTATAAGTGTTGTGTTCTTTTATATAAATAACTGTTTTTATGTACGTTCTCATCATCACACCTATGCTAAAACTGCCTTTTATTTTACTCTGTCGAATATAGGGGGACTTGCACCCTGTCTCCATCAATTATTAAAGATTTAAGTGGTCGTTATTTTAATAGATATAAATTTATCTAGAGGGCATTATCTTTAAAGACAGTAAAAATTACCAGCATGAGACGCATTGATAGTGAAGGATACCGGTCTGCCGACGACACCTGGCGAGATGTCAGTGACAGAGACTTGAGCCGCACTATAGGCCTTCACGAGGAATGGACTACCCTCCACATGACCTCCCATTGCACCAGCGCGTACCTGTAATTAAAAAAAATTAAATCCCAATTTCTCCTTGTGGGTTATGGAGCGAACACATTTCAATATCCGGATCACTATGACATTTTTATATGAAAATATTTGACCAAACTCCCTGACTGAAACAATGTATCGTTTCCCTGGGTGTCGAAAATGATTCACCACTAAGCTACGAAGGTGGGAACTTTAAAATGAATTATTTGTACAAGACCTTATTTGATAATAGTTTACGACTATTAGACTACGGCAAAAAGGTTCTTAAATTTTATTTAGATTGGATTTAATTTGGTTTATGAATAAAGCAAATTAACAACAAGCAAGAACTGAAATTATCCCCGTTTTGCCTTGTATTATATGCCGATACTTGTGTCTGAAACTAACAATTACTTAGTACAATAATCTTGAATACCTCAATACTGTGATCTCCCACGTCCACAGGCACGAATGATATTGAATATCGTTTGCTGGCTTCGTTTTCTCCTATCGTCTCATCTGCTGATACCTGTTACATGTAGTCATATATAATTAATTAAATGGATATGCATTAAAAAGAAAAAGTATTTCTAACTAAATAATAATTATATAAAAAAAACTTTTCATTGTGCATTTTCTGTTACTGCAGCATTAATCAGATAAGCAAAAAAAGAAAAAAGGAAGTAGTTTCTAAAAGGTTTACGCGAGTAATACATATTTAAATAAAACACTTTCACGGGTTTAAAACACGAAGTGTATAAGTTTATTTATTTACAACATTTCTAAACTGTAAAACCGTTTAAAGTGTTTAAATAAAGTTATACATTATTGATGAAATAGAGCCAGAGGTGCCTTTCCCTGATTTTTTATCTAACTATCCGATTTGTTTTGAGATATAATAATAACAGAGAACGGAGGCTACTTCGGTAGGAATGAAGATAAAAAACAAATATAATATTATGACATATCCTTTGTCCATGCACAGAAATAGATCATGAAAACTAGAAGAGATAGATCACCTGAACCGGAACTGGTCGTCGCGCTGGTCCCAGCACTTCAACGTGCGGTGATGTTGGCGAGTCCACGCTGAAGGTGTAAGCGTCACCAACAGATACTTTATCGGGAGATTCCCCTGAACCAGCCCCGATCACTCTCGCTGGTGCAGAGACATGGCACACGAACGGACTTCCTAAAATACATACATTTCAAGCTTAAACATAGAAAATTCGATTCGATTATAATAAAATAATTACGATACAGGCAAGTCTTAAACCAGCATCCACAGCGTTCCGTGATGTTGCTCTAACCATAGTGCCATCATGTACATGTGAAAGTTTTCGAATATATACTTGATTATTGTCTAAATATTAAAAAGCCTAGAAACTATGGGACTTGACGAACAGTAGTTAAATTTTGATTTTAGATTCAACTAAAATGATACAATTGTTTAAATATAATTTCTCTTCTTTAAACAATAAACTGATATAAAGAAATATTATTTACTTTAAAACTTCATAAGTTATTATGATTGCTACTTACTACATCTTAAAACTAAACACTCAAGCATATACACGAATTTCGAATTTTTTTTTTTTTCATATAAATTAAATTTGAAAATGTGAGCGGTAAAAATTCAATGGTCGTTTTAAATTTATAAATATATAGTTTAAAACTGTTAAAAAGAATTTATCATGCAAACAGTTAAAAATGTTTTTAAAACCCTTTCGAAGTACTTCATTACCGGGTACATGATCTCCGTTAAATCTTAGTTCGACGGTGTGCGGCCGGGGGTCTCTCGGTGTGAAGCTTATCGCGTACGTATGGGCTCCCTGCGCGGCCGCAGCTGTTGGGACCCGACCACCGTTGACTGTTACTTCCAGGTTGCCAGGCCCAGCGGCCATCGTTTCCACTACAAGAGAAGGTTAACAACGCTTTATTTATTAAGCTGTGCCTCATCATAGTTTATTGATATAGAACGAAAATAGAAAGAGTGGCCAGTTTTAAACCGTTAAAGTGTTTTATTTAAAGGTATATAATGTATTAACGTTAGTTATAATAACAAGTTAAATATAATAATAAAGTTAAAAACTATAGTTGAGGTAAAAAGAAAATATGCCTGAAGTTAAAATCCATTTCAAATGAAAAAAGCCCATGGCATAGTTATCGATTGCTAAACTAGCAACACTAAATGTTGTTTTTTTTATTATTTATATAGACCCATTGTCTCGTAACACGTGACACGTGAATAACACTTAAAATAATGCTCTAAATAAATTGGGTCAACATACCCAAAAAAGTGACCGGCTTTCCCACTGTTCCGTGCGCTACGTCCTTCACTCGTATCGCCGTTACATCATAGACCTGTGAAATATAGCATGTGTAATTAAAATAATTATAATGTAATTTGGTTTCGATGAAGCATAATTTTAACCATTTTTTTTATCACAGACTAAATTCGGGTTCACTTCATAGAAGGTGAAATAGGCTTTTTCTCTGTGGACAGAAATTCGATATTCCTACAACACATTAACATCCAGAATTCTAGACGAAGTCAAACATAATTTCAAAAGGTATTGGGCCCGTTGATTATTAGACATACATTACTATAATTACACCAGCGAGCCCGTCACTTACTTAGGTGTAAATTACATATATTAGTTAAATAATATCTGTAGTTAACGCGTGTAGTAAACATTTAGGGCTCCCACACAAAAACACGATACAACGTCGCGTCGTGGAAATCTACGTCACGATACAATCCTGCGCAGTTGTTATTCAAAATTCAAAGTTGACGGATGTTATTGAAGTCGACCATTTAATTACCTTAGTCGAGCAGCATCCCGTACTATGGGACTAACCCATTACTAAAACAACCTATACATTATTTTTGATAACAGTACGATTTAGTTTCTCCGTTTACGCATGTAATTGAGATACAAACTCAATTTATCACATAGTTTTTTTAAAGTTATTGTTTGTGAATAAAAAAAATATATATTTCGCGTTCTAAACCGTTAAAGTGTTTTATTTAAATTATTTCGTTTTGTTTTAACATATGAAAATACCTCACCTTCAAGTGAAAAGGGCTTGCCGGAATCGGTTGTGAATCGACATTCACATTCAAGCGATGCTCGCCCACAGCGCGCGGGACGAATTCAGCACGAAATGTCCCAGCACCAGCAGACGAGACCGCGGCTGGTACGGATGCCCCATTCGGACCTAAGCCCCATTATTTTTCAGCTCACCGCTATGCCCTAACTTGCCCTAACCTAACTATACTTCATAACTGGTATTACTTATGCATGATCAATCCCCAATACAGTCTTAGCAACATGCATAGTTAATACAAAGCTTAGCTAATTATTTTTGACTCCTATCTATATTTCTTTATATAAAATGGTAATTTCTTGTGATTGTTAGAAGTTAGGGCGAAGCGGATGAGCTTTGTAACAATGAAGAATGTTATATTCTCGAGGTTTAAAATATATTACTTATAACTATCATAATAATACCTCATGATCTTAACTTATATTAGTAGTCCTAACTATGTATTTGTGAAAATTGTTAGTTGCAAAGCTGCGATAATCCACTATTCCACCATATTCAGAATATCTCTACCCCCCCTTTTTAGCGAGGAATGTTATGGCTCAGTGCTACTATATTCTCAATCTCATTTTTTCCATCCTGTAAGGAAATATTCATTTGTGCTAGTCATCTAATGTTATTTAAAAGTTACTGTATCATGAATTATACAAAATCATGTTCAATAAATAATTAGTATGGTAGTATCGGTGGAAGGAAAGACTTAAATATAATAGTGCTAACTATCATTTATGTGGTAAAATACTATAATCATTTATAGCCCTATCTTACACAAAAATAATTTATATTGCTTATTTTCCTGCTATCTGCTGCTGCGTGGTGATGAATTTGATCAAGTTTGGTTTTTAAGGTAGTACAAAAAAAATCCATGCTAAAGAAGATTTCACTTCGAAAAGGAACAAACAGTCGGATTGAGAACTTACCCTCAACATTAACTTCAATCTGTTCCAGGGTGGCGGTTGAGTGATGTAAGGTAAGGAATGTCGGCTGGTGCAATGGGACAGGCCCGGGTATGGTCACACGGGCCCCGCTAACTCCACCTTCAGACACATCAATGACTAGTGGACAACCTGGTACTCGCATCTGCAATAATATGTGATATATTTATATATTACTTGTGGACGGCTTTGCCTAGTATTGCATCAAGAGACAAATTAATTTGGGGGGAATTGTATTTGTGTCTATAATACATTGCCCGCCAAGATTTCAAATATTAATGTATTAGTTTATAAGACATATTTAAAAAAGCCAGACTGAGTTTCTTGGGTGTTCTTTTCAGTTATGTTACTCTTTTGAACGCTCTGTAGAATCACGACAAACAGAGAGACAAACAAACAAAAATTCTTGACAAATCTAAATATTTATTTTTAATTTGAAAGAGCATAATGTATATTTTATTCTATTTTTATTTTTTATCTAGTTTTAAAGCATAATCATCATACATTTGTTATATAAAAAAAGAAACACAATGTTCACCATAGATAATGTATGACATCACTACTACTATACATACAATTTTGAACAAAATACAGAATCAAAAATCTACAAAGGCACATATAGTATAAAATTATAAAACTTACTTTATTAAAAGAGACATTCACAATATGTTCACACGCTTCCATTGGTGTGAAAGAAACTGTGAACCTGGCATTGCCCTAGAAATAATAAATAAAAAAATGGTTAAAATGATCTGTATTAATTGAACAAGAGATATTAAATAATTATTTATTTTATTGTACATTTGTGTTATGTTTTGTATTTCTGTGTGTGTGGAATAAATGATCTCACCTGAGGATGAACTTGTGTAGGAATATTAAGACCCCGAGCTGCAACTGTTATTTCAAGGTTTCCTTCCCCAGCTTGTGCAGCATCTACGGCCAGCTGCACAGGTACACCCACTCGGGCTAGAGTGCCCCCAGTTACACTTACAAGCTTACTGTCATATGCTTTGCATACAAATGGCGTGCCCTGTAAGAAGACACAGATACTAAAACGTTTGTCTGGAAATAAATAATAATAATAAAGCAGCGTAAAATCTTACTGAAACTGGCTGATTGTTATAATGTGCTGTAAGTGTGTGTGGTCCAACATGTTTAGCAGTGAAGCTAGCCACTAGGCCAGAAACAACATCTCCAGTGAGGCGTACAGGGACTTCGCCTCTTGGCCCTTTGACGGTCACATTCAGCTCTCCACCTCCTGAACCTTCTACTCGTACAGAACATGATACCAACTCACCGACAGGAATTAATTCTGTTAAGAGAAATGTTATGTAACATCGATAAAATTGAAATAAACGTTTTAATTGTAATCTGAGCTTATTAATACCATCGATATTTGTAAGTTATTTGAAAACAAAGCTGTACTTGAACTTTAGTGTCAATGTGTCATTACCCAATGGAAAGTCAATTGTCATTTACCATTGACATTAACTGTCACCAAAGTCAACACAGAATCGATACGATATATCGTTCACAGATATTATTATTATCAAAATTTTAAAATATCGCAAATATTTGCATAATATGTATTGTTGCAATTTGTCAAAAATCCTTATTTAAACGATTCTGCTTAAAAATTTCCATGATACAAGTCAGACTTTCTAATTATATAACATTATAAAACACGATGCAAGTGTGCCAAGTAAAAGACAGTAATTAATTAATTAAAATAACAAATCAAATAATTACAAAACACCTTTAATGCCTTTGTAAAATTGGTATCACATCTACTTATCGATGATATATTATTATCTAATTATCGCTTACCAATTTGTGACGTATCAATAGTGACTCTCTGCGCAGGTGCTACGTGAAAAACGAAGGGGGATGAAGGTACTGGCTCTCCATTAAATTTTATGTCTACACGATGAGGTGTCGGCGTTTCTGGCCTCCAGAAGACCAGACACCGGCCCCCACCGACCACCTACAATAAACGTTTGATAAGCCGAAAATATTTCTTATTGTTATTATTTCTTGTTTAATACTACATTTAGAGAATAAATATTGATAAGAATTGTCAATTATAGAATAATAAAGCAGCTTAAATGATTAACCCTAGTATATTAAAATTATGATTATTTGCTTAAGAATTGCCCCCTTAGATACTACACCAAAATATCCAATATACGGCCAAAATTATTTGTTACGATCAGAATCAAAATATATAAGTTTCAGAGATTAACAATGGTTTCTCTAAAAACAAAACCTAATATTCTAGATAGCCTCTATTTTCGCTGCCGATTTTCATTCTAGCGGCGAAATCATTATTAATTATGAAATTTATTTATTAATCGTCCCCACAGGGCATAGCATTTTCCTATTCCATTTATATTTTTTCTGAAACATGGACTTCGTATGGATATCTTGATATTAAATCCGATCACGAACCACCCCCACAGATAAAAAATCCGTCAAGTTTAATTGCGTTTTGGCAGTCTGTGGATTTTCGAATATTCAACCAGCCATAATAGATCGATAGCGCATCTTGTTTAGATGTTACATCGCTAGGATAAATACTGTCTATAGTTTACGCGAGTAGTACACATTTAAATAAAACACTTTAACGGTTTAAAACGCGATATATTAGTTAAACTTATTTGAAAATGATTTTAACTTCGGCTCGACGTTGTTTATGCGGTATGGAACAGCATAGCGGCAAACGCGAAGACGCCGTTAGTCAATTCTGTAAAGACCCGGCCAGTTTCGCCAAATAGTAACTTCGACGGAACAGATGGCGCTAGCGTAGCAATTTTTTACTTTGATGTCAGAGACATCCTCCTTCTTTAGACTCCCCATGACCACGGCTGCTGCATTGCATCCGAAACGTCGGAACGAAGTCATAAGTTATTTTCAAATAAGTTATACGATATATCATAATATAAGTTAACGAATATATCGCGTTTTAAACGGTTAAAGTGTTTTATATATAGTTTATCTATTATCAAGTGGAAGTCTGTCCTCTTTTATTATAAAAAAAATGAATTAATAGGAGGCTGCTAGAGGCAGAGTGGCCTTATAACAAAACACATGATTTTCAATAAATCCTAAAATGAATTTGTACTATTATTTGTGTAAGAATTATGTTGACAATTTTCGGACACTGTGCTCTTAAAGATTAATATTTTTAGATTATAAAAGTCAAGTCATAAAATTGCAGATAGGCTACTCTGCCTCTAGCCTCATATTACATATTGAACAGAGTAAGCTTACTTGAACGTGATTAGGGACTTCGCCTTCGTTGATTGAAATTTCTAATTGCCCTTCGCCCGCAGCACTCGCGTCCACTATAAAGCGAAAAAGAATTCTAATTAAGCACCCATTACTTCACAAGATTATGTTAATTAATTGGAATACTTCATAAGAAGACAAGGGACGTGATAAACATCTTCAGAGGTTTAAATGGAGCATTTATAACGGCTTAAAAGGCGTAACTCTTCAGAATTCACTGTCATACTTTTCACATGATATTACACGATGGCATTATATAAATTAAAATCCATTATAAATTGAAAAATTTGCGACTTGGGTAGAACTTGGGTAGGTCAATTGGCAAACAGCACGGAACGCAGTGGACACCGGTTCAAGTCCTAGCTGTTTGTTAGTTTTTTTCAGTCTAAAATCGAAATACTGTTCCTTTTTTAAATTTGAATTGTTCTCTATTTAACGTCAAAATATGTTCAGTTCTAAGTCATATGAGTTTACACTGTAATTAGATACTTTAGTAAAAATGTTAATAGTAAGAAGGGGTCACCTCGAAATTGGCTTTGTTGTCCGACAGTCGCGTTTCCCACGTCGGTCACTTTTATGAGACTGGCGTCGTACACTTTTGCGATTAGTGGACCTGCAGCGAGTTTTTCTTCGCCGATTGACACCTGAAACACCCCCCCCCATGTCAGTTAATGTAGGCAAAGCACTACTGGGCTGAGTAAAAAATAGGTCTATATTATAAAGTAAAGAGTTCGTTTGTTTGAACGCGCTTATATCAGGAACTACTGGTTCGAATTGAACAATTATTTTTGTGTCGGTTAGAGCATTCATCAGCAAGGATTTAAGTATATATCTAGAACATCACGCTACGACCAATAGTAGGTTATAAAGACGAGGAGTTTTGCAGAAACAAAATGTGATGCCCAAAAGACGAACAAAATTGCGGACAAAGCTAGTATATAATGTTGGAGTGATGATTGACCTCGTTATGAAAACAGAGCCTCGTATTTTCAATCTCTCTAAAATACTGTTCCAATAATAATCATGTGTAAATGCAAGTATATATATTCTACTGTTATTATTTTGTTTCATTTTATTGGAAATTTATGAAGAATAAATTGGGCTAATCCAAGTATTGTCCGTAGTTCACAGAAATAGTACCTACACATTAAAATAAAACACTTGTAAAGTTTAAAGACGTTAAATTCGTTATTTAATTTATTTTAAATTATTTTATCTACGGCCCGACGACGTTTCGGATGCTTTGCAGCAGCCATGGACCGCGACACATTAACGTGGGGCCGTAGTTAAAATCAACGTAAAACAAGTTAATTAATGTATTTAGCGTTTTGAACCGTTAAACATCATTTTTTTTAATGTTTTATAGAAATGTGTTTATCTAATTATTTATTAAACAAATGTTATAGTAAAGCATTAGTACCTAAATGCCGTTTGTAGTTTACGCGAGTAGTAGACATTTAAAAACACTTAAACGGTTTAAAACGCGATATTATTTAGTTAAACTTTTAGAGAATTATTTTTAACTACGGCCTGACGTTTCGGATGCTTTGCAGCAGCTTTGGTCATGGGGGGACTCTCCGTAATATATCGCGTTTTAAACCGTTAAAGTGTTTTACCTAAAACATTATTACCATAAAAACAGGGTCACAACATAAACTCTAGAGGCAAGAGTTAAAAAATCAATACAAAAATGAAAGTACAAAGTTGTACCAACAGATAATAGCATCAGACAATACCAGAACGAAATAATGAAATCTCTTTGATTCTCTTTTTACAGTTGGCCCGCCCTTGTACTGATTATTTATGTGGAAAGCAATTCATTTAAGGCTGGCCTACTGTTTTTGTGTTGTGAACCTGCGTATTTACGTTTACGACGGCGTAAATAGGTGGGCCGTTGTCCTTTCCGCGGCTCGATGGGTCAGATGGTCTACATCTGTCAAGATTTCTCTCAATAAATCTATAGAATAATTATATATACACTAGCTGAGTCGGCAAACGTTGTTTTGCCATATAAATAATTTTACTAAAACGTCTATTAAAAAATAAGGGTTGATCGTAGAAGGGTGAAAATTGAGAATTGTATGTATTTTTGTATGTTGTATCATAAAATTTAAGGGTGAACAACTCTTATCACTTAGGGGGATGAAAAATAGATGTTGCCCTATTCTCAGACCTAATGAATACACATATCAAATTTGATCAAAATCGGTCGAGCCGTTTCGGAGGAGTTCAAGTTCGAACACCGTGACACGAGAATTTTATAAGATTAACTATAAGTGTCACGGCGAGTTTATTGCCAGCTCTTCTCGTTCGTTCTACGCCCTCGATTTGACAACTGGTGATAAATTTAGATTCTATAGTTTTGTGACGTTCATAAGTGTTCATACCTACAAGATTAAATGATTTTTGACTTTGACTTTGTTCCAAACCAAATGTGGTATAATAAGTGGCGGCGAGTTACTTGCCGATTCTCGTAAGTTCTACGCCCATGATTTGGAAACTGGTGGATTTTTTTTTGAAGTTAGAGAAGGCCGGACAAACATTGGATTCAGTCGATGGTGAATGAAATATCCCAGTCATATGACAACTAAATAAAATGCCCTGTCCATCATTTGAATGTTGTCTATTTAGAAACTACAGACTAAAATCGAAACGCGATTAAAATAGCGCCTTTTTCATCTGTGGACTGCGGTACGTGGCCCTTATGGAATTTCGATATTTATACCACATATTTAATATCGGGTTGAAGCCCCGCCTGTGTAAAATCGATTTTTAATTGAATGTTAGAATTGTCTACCACACGTAGATAAATATTTTTAAGAGACATATGGCTAATATATTTCGCGCTTAAAACCGTTAAAAGTGTCATTTAAACGTAACAATAAATAAAAAAATTTATCCCTCAAAGTATTGGTACAGTTATTGATTGGTGATAATATTGATATTTTTAGTAAACATTGAGATTTATACTTAAATCTAAGTAAAAAAATATTTTAAAATATAATTTAGTTTATTGCCGAAAGCCTTTTTAAAAGACAGACGAAGCAATGGCAAACGGTAGTTCAAAATACAGGTTTTGTTTATCATACATATATGCGACACCATATTTCACTACATGGAATGGCTAAGTGAAATTAACATGAATTTCAAATTAACACTAGTATTTTGGTAGAATATAATTTCCTTTTCACTAATGGGACTATCGAGAATTGATCAGGACTAAAATATTATAATTAATGTCACAATTTATCGTCTGCTTGCAGCAGATTAATAATACTAAAACTAACATTAACTTTAGTCTATTGCAATTATTTTGTGTATTTACAAGTGAAAAGCTGTTTATTCTACGTTAGACATAGACTAGTATTTTTTATACTAGCTATGTCAGCAACTTCGTCTGCATAGAACATGTATTTTGGGCATAAAAATTAGTTTACAAAACTCCTCTTCATCTTTACAAATCGTGACCGACGTCGACGACGTCGTCCGCGTTCCGTCATTCTTGCAAGTTAATTTAAAAAGATAGACATATTGTCGCGGACATTTTTTGAGATCATTTGAAAAGGAATCAATTTTTCATCCATATTTTTGGGCATCTTGAGCCATGTTCGTAGCGGAAACCCACAATTTCCACGTTTTCTTCATGTTTCCCGCTATTTCTTCGCGCCTATTAGTTACAGCGCGATTTTTAAAGCCTTTTCGATAAATGCTCTAGCCAAAACAAAATATTTTTTTCAATTCAAACCAGGAGTTCCTGAGATTAACAAAACCGCGTTCAAACAAAAAAAACTCTTCAGCTTTTTATATTAGTATGGATTTAAAGCTTCTGTCTGAAAATCAGGATTCGAACCTACGACCTATCAAAATGGTCTGCTTTGGTATAATATTAAAATTACTTACGTCGATAAGATGTGTGCCAACTTCATCTGGAGTGAATTCAATCCTATACACTCCAGGTCTTTCAGCTACATCTAAAACCCTCGAAGTCACCAATCGCCGTGATGGTGCTGTTACGGTGACGCCAACCTGTAAGCGGAAAATGGCAATTTGAGTATGAAAGAGCACAGACAACATGTTCACTTTGTTGTGTGGCTTTGGCCATTCGGTAATCCATAGACTAAAACCGAATTGCATCTGTGGACGATGGACCTAGACGAAACTACGATATTTCAGCACATTCGACTTGTAGATCAAATTCCTGTCAAGACCTATTTTGTTTTTCGTGGTGAAATTGACCTGGATTCTTTGTTAAAATGTACCTATTTGTGTATTTTGGTTATGATAGAATCACTTGATGCTAGGTACGAACGAATGCGAACGAGACACGATAGCTCAACGGTTCGAGCCCCGATGTTGTTATAGATTTTATTTCTTTAAAAATAGATTTTTAATGAACATATTGCATGTGAAAATAATAAAGTTTTAACGTATCCTTTGTTCGTTTTAAAACATTTTAGCTTCTACTCTGAAGCAAACATAATAGGCAGGTATACAAAGCCTTTTTTATTACAAACCCTTTGCGCTTTGCAATGTACGGCTCACTTTTCAAATGGACGCGTTATAAAGTTTACAGAATTCCCTTTCACCTCGAACGGTGGGTGTTTAAAAAATTAGTTTTTCATGTAACTGCAGCACAACTTTCGTTACAAAATGGCTGCCACAAAAGTAATGGGATATATATTTTAAATATACCTTTATTGTAAACCAGCACTGCATAATATAAACAATTCGGAAAACAGACAGTAGGTTTGAATTTTAACCGTGTCTATGATTTTCTTTAAATATTATTATTATTTTATAAGTTTATTAAAGCAAATTATAGAGGTTTGCTTCTGAGCGAAATATTTTTTCTTTAATAAGGGTGGTAAAACAAAAGAAGGTTGTGAATCGATGAAGTATTCTCACATTGAGACCGAATGTTTTAATTCGGTTCTTTTATTGGTTTAAGACGTCAGATATGTTAGTTAAGTCATTTACAATTTATTAGGTATGACTACGATCCCACGTTCCACGCCTTTGAACACGGGCTGTATTTAAAATAAATTGTGAAAAAGTTAATAAATTTCGCGTTTAGACCCGTTAAAAGAATTTTATTTAAATGTGTACTACACGCGTAAACTACAGACCATATGAATCATTTCTATAAAGCTATCTCGGTAATTTTGAAAGATTTTTGTGATTACGATGTACGCTTTTGTAATAGAGAAATTATTCTTAACAAGACAGAACAATTTCTCAAATAAGAAATAAGACAAGGAGCTTCTCAAATAGGCAATTTAGTAGAAACGCTGCGCAGGATTGTATTTTTATTGATTATAGTGTATGTCGCGTGACCGTCAATAACCGGGACTTTTGGCGAGTTTGCGGCTAGATAAAGGGAGATCCCGGGGAGGCATCGGTTTTGACTTGGTCCACCGCAATTAGAATAAAAGTTTGAAGACCTGGACAAAGGCTCACGAGTGTACAGAGCAAATGACCTCGCCAACAGCACACGTAACAGCAGTTTGACAGATTTTTGTAAGAAACTCCATAACATCGATATTTATTTCGCTAAAAGTAGTGGTGTACGTGACGATGCCACTTTAACGATCAGTACAATATTGGAGCTCCATTTTTGCCTCCACATCCGCCATACGCCTAAATTCTTCCCACTTCAAATGACTTGCTAAAAAGCATCCATGAGACGATAAATACACTTACGCGCTATGTTTTTAATAACACCTCAAGTGACTGCAAAACGTGACCTACACTTTATGAAAACACTTTTGCAATAGATTGTCTGTTATTTGAGAAAGGTATCGAAACGTAGGGCTTTATAGAAGAAGTGATATGAAATAAAAAAAGGTCACTAATTACATAAATGAATTACTAAAAAAATGAATGTAAGTATAATATATGAGTATCAACGATAGACAATAAACTAGAGTAACGCAAATATTTAAATAAACACTTTTAACGGTCTCAAACGCAAAATATATAAATTTAACTCATTTTAAACTTATTGCAACTACGATCCGAATGCTTTGCAGCAGCCGTGGGCACACGGGGACACTTGAAATAAATTAAAAGTAAACCATCTAACATATTTTGCGTTTTGAACTGTTAAAAGTGTTTTATTTAAATATGTACTACTCCCCTGAACTATAGACAATACCATTATAATGTACAATAAAATAAAAATAAAAAAACAGTTTTTAGCTTTATACCAAGACCTACCTCATTTTTGTTAATGGTGGAAGCGCCAGGGGCCGTTGATATCTCGAAGACGGCTGGCACCCGTGCGGGGATCAGTCTGGTGGGCTCGCCACCACCGCCACCCGCCGGCCCTGCCATCACCTCCACCTGCCACGGAGACCCTGCAACAAGTAAAAATATTATGAAACATGTTGGACTTCGTCTGAAAATCTGGATAAGCCGTCAAATTTCATTGCGTTTAGGTTTCAGTGTGTGTATTTCCGAATATCCAAAGCCAAAATAGACCAAGTAAACCACATGCTTGCCTATCTTCTATTATATAAAAAAGCCAACTTGACACATCTTCCATCAAGTAACCTTCTAGACAGTCTTGACGAAGACAGCTAAGCCAACAGACATACAAATTACTAAGTTTTCTCCATGAGTTCTTCAAGTTGATGAATCCCATTTAAATTAAATACCTTTCAGGGTTTCTTAATATTTATTGTATTTTTGGTACGCAATTATATCGGAGATCCAGAGAGAGAAATATTGTAGCGAAAACAACCTCCCGTTGCAAAACAAAGAGACTATCAATCATTTTGTCAAATTATTTAAAGCAACCGAGTGTGGAAGTGATGAATTTATGCAAATATAGTACTTGGAACGTTTTCCTTTACAGAGTTAAGACATGTTATATCTATACTAACATTATAAAGAAGTATTTGTTTGTTTGAACGCGCTAATCTCAGGAACTACTGGTTGGAATTATTTTTTTTTATTAGAGCATTCATCATCGAAGAAGTCTATAGGCGTAACATTACATGACAGTTGTTGATGACAGCAGCAGCGAAGGAATAGTGGAGATGTAATAATCGTCTGTACGCTACGGATACTCTCAAAGATGAAAACGTTACGAGAGAAATAGTTTTTACATGTATATTTTTTGGTACAAGGCACCAAAAAATATACATGTAAAAACTATTTCTCATTAAATAATTTTAAAAATGTCCGTGATAGTATATGTCTATGATTTAATATATTCATAAAAACCGTTTTTATATCATTTAACTTGGTTAAAATATTTCATATGGCAAAAAAACGTTTGCCAGGTTAGTTAGACTACAATAATAACTGCGTTTAACGAAATAAACAAACATATGTAGACACAGATTAATATTATTATAAATTTAAATAAAACACTTTAACGGTTTAAAACGCGATATATTAGTTAAACTTATTTGGAAATGACTTTTAACTTCGGCCCGTGACCACGGCTGCTGCAAAGCATCCGAAACTTCGGGCCGAAGTTAAAAATCATTTCCAAATAAGTTTAACTAATATATCGCGTTTTAAACCGTTAAAGTGTTTTATTTAAATGTGTACTACTCGCGTAAACTATAGACAGTATTTTATTATTATAAATGTTTAATTACGGTTAGTTAATTAACGTCATTCAAGCTTAGTTAAATTTGACTATGATCTCCTGTCACTAAGCAATTCGTAATGATTAGGAAATTTCTCCTTCATCACGAGAAGTAATTAAGAAATTTCATTTAATTATAACGCAATGGGTAGAAGTATGATACAGTGTCGTTATGTTAAATCTCGTTGGTCTAATAGTAGTAACGTATGGTAATAAACAACGGGTCCTTGATTCCATCCCCACCGGCTCTAACATAATATATCTATTCAATTTATATTTTTTCTGAAACATTTTGGATTTCGTCTGGATGATTTTTATTTCCAGGTTCCAGTTGATTAGTTTAAATATGCTGTAGTTTAAGCGAGAAGTACACATTTAAATAAAACACCTTTAATTGCTTAAAATGTAAATAAAAAAGGTGTCGTCTTAATTGACGTATATGTTTTGCGTATAAAACTGTTAAGCGTGTTTTAAATTTGTCATTTAACCAGGAGTTAAACTCAGGAATCCGTGATTATCGCAATGCTAGGTTATACCATACCATACCATATATAGCCATACCAGTATGGAGGCGGTCTATGTATGTAGGGAAATTAAAATTTTCTGCGCATCCCAATATGTGACATATTACGCCTGAAGTAACGTCAAAATGAAAAAAAAATAGCGGTTTTAACTTGGCGGTTTTGTTTTGTTTTCGGGTAATTCTTTTTATGTAATACTAGCTGGGTCAGCGACTTCGTCCGTGTAGAATAGGTATTTTGGGCATTAAATACTGTCTATACTTTACGCGAGTAGTACACATTTAAATAAAACACTTTAACAGTTTAAAACGCGATATATTAGTTAAACTTATTTAAAAATGATTTTTAACTTCGGCCCGACAATTCGGATGCTTTGCAGTGCAGTGCAAATAAGTTTAACTAAGATATCGCGTTTTAAACCGTTAAAGTGTTTTATTTAAATATTTTGGGCATCAAAAATTGTTTTGCACACTGTCCTAACCTACGCCATCGGTCGCGTCCCGTCGTTCGGTTCCCGTCGTTCTTGGGAGTTCATCTAGAGAGATAGAGCGTCGCGGACTTTCTTTTAGATCATTTAAAGAGAAATCATTCTTTTATACATATTTTTTGGGTAGCTTGAACCGTTTTCAGTTTTTCCGGCTTTCCTCGGAAAGCCATAATGATGAATAATTTGTCCCAATTTTTTTCACATTTCTCGCTTTATCTTTACTTGTATTAATAAATAAATGCAACAACAATTACTTTAATTTCGCACATACAAATTTAAACATTACCCTATATATGTATATCAACTAAATAAATCTACGTTATAATTTTCTAACATAGATTATATTCAATATCAATATTGCTAAGCTTCTGTAAGCATTATGTGCACGAGCATAATTAAACATTTCAAATGAAAGGTAAAACGCGTTATATTTGCAGCCGTTGTACGGATTAGCTGAGCATTAGTAACGAACCAATATCTGTTGGGAATTTCAGAAAAACTGCTGAAATAAATATTTTAGCTGACTTAATCATAAGATGCTTATAAAATAAAAAAGAATAAAAAAAAAAATTCTTAGAGAGGATCTTGATTTCTAAGTATTTTTTATAATATTGCATTTAACTTGGTTAATAAAATTGTTAAACATATTCACTGCGATGAAATGGGAAACAATTTCGTCTTCGTGGAATAGCTATTTTGTGGCATTAAAATTAGTTTTTGTCAGCTTCCTCCTTATCTTTACAAATCATAGCTGTTACGCACCGTCGTCCGCGTCCCGTCGTTATTGCAAGTTCATCTTGAAAGATAGCAGCGTACACAACGAAAGCTACAAAGATTATTATTTTTTTTATTTCTTACTGTTTCTTCGTTCCTATGAGTCGCAGCCTTATGTCTTATCGCCTGAAGCCTTCCTTGATAAGTAGTTCAACTAACACAAAAATATTTGTTCAATTCGAAGTAGTAGTTCCAGAGATTAGCGCATTCAAACAGACAGACTCCAAAAATGAATAACAATCCCAAAATATCTATTCCAAGCACACGTAGTTGCGGGCGCAGCTAGTATATACTATAAAGAAATCAATCTTATATGTAACTGTGCCAGCGTCTTCGTCCGCGAGAATCGTTATTTTGGGCATCCAAATTAGGTTCTGCAAACCCCGTCTTTATAAACTTAGGCTGTTAGCCACGACATCGATCGCGTACCTTCCCAACGTTCTTGCAAGCTAATCTTAAAAGATAGACATATAGCGTCGCGGACTTTTTTGTAGATCATTTAAATAAGAATAATTCTTTCGTAAACATTTTTTAGTTATCTTGAACCGTTTTCGCTGCGTACGCAACTGAAACCCACAGAGTTGTTCACTTTTCACGCTGTATCTTCGCTTCTATTAGTCACAGCACAACACAAAAGCAATTTTTCAATCCGAACCCGTAGTTCCTGAGGTTAGCGCGTTTAAACAAACAAACAAACTCTTCAGCTTTATATATAAGTAAGGATTTGTTTCTCCTTCATTAATTAAACATGTCCGCGCCTGTAATAAACATTTCTAGTTAAATTCGCCCGTTACTGTCCTACAATTTACGGTTCGCAGGCTTCATTTAACGCCCTTGCTAATTAGTAGGTAAACTTGGAAGCCAAGTTAGTTAACTGTTTGTTACTTTATTCGCTTACCAATAGATCTTTGTTAACTGTTATACACCATAGACTGTAGTCTACACGAGTTTCACATTCTGACAGACGGCTTGATCTAATAGGTAGTAAAGATTGGCTTATCAACGAGTCGAGAGTTTATAAATGCATTTATAACTTTAAAACAAGTAGGAGTTTGTTGAGAAATCTGGATATTAAATGGGTAGTAAAGTACTTTTAACGGCTTCAAACGCGAAATGTATTCGTTAACTTATAACATAGGTTACCCGTGCTCACGGCTGCTGCAAAGCATCTGAAACATCGGGTCGTAGTTAAATTCCTTTTACTAACATAATTCGTAAAAAGTTTACTAATATATTTTGCGTTTTAAAGCGTTAAAAATGTTTTATTTAAATGTGTACTACCCAGATAAACTACAGACAGTAATCAATAAGTGTTTTGTTTAAAGGTTGTAGAAATATTAAAATTTCGTCCGTACACGAGCCACCGTCCACCGATGAAAAAGCAACGAAGGTCATAAGTCGATAGCGCATCTCGTATGCCTCTCATATTTCACTTTTCACCGCGTGAACCCTATGTTTATCTGTCGTCTATAATAAAAATGACAACTATTATGTACGATCAATATTTAGGTTATTATTCGGATATTAAAGATCTATACAATAATATATCTACGACCCGACAGCGTTAATGATAGAACGCTTATTGCCGTTGCGAGAAAATATTCGCAAAACGTTATTTCATAATGAATGACAAATGATTTCTTTCCGATGTTAAGCAGTGATTACTTGCATAATAAAAATACGAAACTGATTTGTTCCATTACTAAGCTCTCGTAATGAACAGCTTCTGCGGAGTTGCGAAAACGAATTTAGATTTGGCGTAGATAATTATCAATTTATAATAAAATTTCGGTAGTGAAACACTTTGGTGTATTATGTAATTCATATTTTTCACGACCCGATATTTCAGATGGTTTAAGGCAGCCAAGGTACGGTTGAAATAAAAATCATCCGAAAGATTTCCCGACTTAAACAGTGTTTTATTGAATGGGTATATTTTCCTGAGGTATTTGTCTGTAGATTACGTGAGTAGTACACTCAAGTACAGTCAAGTCAGAAGTGAACTTATTTTGAATGCGAATTGAAGGTTAAAAAAAATTGCTACCATATCTTTGCTCTCTCTTTTTTTTTGTTTCACCACCGTGCTTTATATTTTTAATCTTAAAGGTGAGTTTCAGGTCTGTGTCATTTTTATTGTTCTCTTACTCTTTCTTGTTTACGATATTAGTTATTTAAGTGATTTGTCATTTCTTTACTACAGAACGAAATACATGCTTGGCGTTCACGGGATAGAAGTTGAAATGCACTAGCCCATGTTTGTTCAACGATCAGATGTGCTCTTGACCTATTTTGGATTCTGACGGTTCGAAAAACAGACCGCAACGCAAATGTACACGTTACTTCCTTCAACATAAGAACATTTGATGAGAATTTTTCTCATTATGTTTTCATCTACGAGAAACGAAGACTACTTTGGAGTGGAAAGCTGCAATTTCAAATTGGATATACTTAAATCTCGTTTCGCTTCGAGCCTAATTAAGCACTCACAGCCCGACCTTACCTAATAGAAATCTAGACATACCCATAAATAGTTTTAAATACAGCTCATTCGCATACCGGAAAAATCTCGTCTAGTTAGCGATGGACTGAAATTCGGTTACATCCTGTCTAATTCGGTTTTTAATAAAATAAAGTCTAACGTAATTACTATGCTGTAGATACTTATGTATTTTATCATAGCATTGTAAGTACATATGTATATGAAACAATAGAAAATAAACCACTAAATAGAGAAATGTACCACACGAACTCTAGACCATCGTGTGTTTACAGTGACACTCATTCCGCTTTCGTCTGTCAGTGAGAAATCACTGAGGCTTCGACTAAGACAACCGAAGGCTTTAAAACCGACAACTAAACGAACAACCACTAGTCCTCATTAAGTTTTAAACTTAATTCCTTACTAAAAACAAAAAAAAAAACAAATATTATAGAAAAATCAACTAAGTACTCAAACTAGTACAACAGGAACCAGTATATTTTTGTGTTTAAATATTTCGATATCTTTAAATAAAAGAACTTTCAAAGGTTAAGAACTGCAGCCCTATGTTTCTTCTTTCGTTTTTAACTATTATATTTCGCGTTTTAAAGCGTTGGAATTGTTTCAATGTATACTAAACGCGTAAACTCCAGGTTTACTCTAAGCTACTAAATTACTCTATTGATAAAATAAATGATTAACGTCAAGTCTCCAACATATCATAGTAATCGTTTTAACCGTTCGGTGTCGGACATAGGCCCCCATAGACTTCCATTAGGACCGTACATTAATACATTACATATAAAAGTGAAATCCCGTTTCCCCCTCGTGTTAGTCTCTCTGATCCGTTCTTTAACAGGCATATAGTTGATCAGACTTCTGTGCCTTGCCCGTCCGATACATTTTTTTGCAATTTTTCGCAATGCTAGGAAATGTATTTAACCATTTGGCTACAGAGCCGGTCAGTATACAGAAAAACATGCAGTAAAATATAACCGAAATGTTTATTTAAACCGAATGTTCGGCCGGTATTCGGTTTGAGCGGCAGTTGGGACAACTCTAATAGATATTAATACGCTAATCAGAATCACGAAACCGGATCGCTACCAATACTCCTCTGTTCGCATAACAATATGATTACATTATGACCTATTATTTAAATATTCCACTAAAGGAATGCTATCGCGACTGGTACACAAAAAAACAACACGTTAACTGTTTAAATTGGAACAATATTACTTTTTGTATGGCCTGGTTTAGCCTTAGGTTGATACAGCCCATACAAAGATCCTAATTTTCTTAATTTTAACATTATTAATAAATATATAGCATATTGTACCTATATTGATCGTTATTGACCTAGCTGTTATACAAAAATTACCCAAAATAAAAAGTAACACTGTGGATTCTCGAATATCTAAAGACAAAAATAGATCGACAGTTATGGCTAGGGTATTTCAACTACCATCAAGCGGAGTGAATTATATTCACTTTATAATGGAATTAATAAAAGTGCCTCATTGATTCATAATGTTTTCTATCATTTAACCCGAAAGGTGGTGCTTTTAAATAAATCTTTGACATCTTGGTAACAGATACACGCGTTTGCCTCGTGTTTTAGATGTGTATTTTCAAACTATGTAACGTTACGTTTCTAAAACTCTTCCCTGACTCAATAAAACGATAGCATCGTGAAAGTAAAACTAAACAGTAATTAATTATTTCTAATAAATATGCATTCTAAATAATTATCACTTATTAGATAAGTTTTTACTTCCTTATGTTATAATACTGATTCTGTTACATGGAGATAGTATACATTTTAAAGACGATTAACATTTTTTTACGTGGGAATTGCCAAAGATTTTGACAATTGACAATAGAAGACTTCTTCTAAACTTACTCGAGTAGAACAAAAAAAGCGAAGAGTATTATAGACAACTTTGGTTTTCTTTTATGATAGAGCAGGACAGACTAGACTAGACTTGGAAGGAATACCACAGCCATTCACAAGATTTTAATTATTTATTTTATTTTTGATATTTGCAAGACCACAGACTACAACCGAAAAGCGATTAAACTTCACGGCTTTTACATCTGTGTAAGATTATTCATTACCTGGATGAAATTTAGATATGCCTACCACTCATGTAATATCTAGATTTAAAGATGAAGTCAATTTATACATTTACTAGTAACATGTTGGACTTGATGGGGATCGAATCCACGATCTATTGATTATAAGCCATACATTGGTATTAGACCAATGATCCCGTGAAATTACTAGCAACTATAATTACTTATAAACTACCTCCTTAATTTAGGGTTTTATATAATATGTTTCTGCTGTTATCCTTTGTTTTTTTCGTAACACTTGCATTTCTTTGGGAAAAGAGTATAATATTAAAATTCGACAAAAAAAATAATAATAATGTAGCTGGGTATAGAATACAGGCGAAGACAACATTTCAATATGATAGATGCCTAATTCTTATATACATAGAATTTGAAGTATAATTCTGTATATGTCCTTTAGTATAAAGGAAATATTACAGCAAATTGCATCATATGTTTGTTTGCCAGCCAGTTCGGATATGTTAGTATTTGACGTTTGAAATTTCATCTTTAACGATTTTTTTAAGCTGCCAGCATAAACATTGAACCTTAGTACACAAAAGTTAAGGTTGGAATTACATTGATTGATGACAAAAGATTAGATGATGACGTGTAGGACACGGTAGCTCAATTTGTTAGAACAACAGAACGGTGCATGTGGATGCCAGTTCAAGTCCTGTTCGTGTCCTATTCTTTTCATTCTAAAACGATTTTTAATTGATGTAAGTATTTGCTAATTACGTAGTATCAACCATTTTTATTTAATGTTACTAAAGCAATCACGATAAAGCGTTAAATACTTTCTTTAAAAACTATTATTATTATTGCACACAGGTAACTATAGAATCTAGAAACAAAATATCAAAGTTGAAATCTATACTAATATATTATAAAGCTGAAGAGTTTGTTTATTTGTTTGAACGCTCTAATCTCGGGAACTACTGGTTCGGATTATAACAATAGTTAGGTAGGTTAACATATCTAACGAGGAAAAGGCTTTAAAGCATTGCACTGCGACTAACAGGAGCGGAGAAAAACGGAAATAATGATTTATCTTTGTGCGTTAACATACTCAAATATTGTAGGAAAAAATGATCCCCTTTAAAAAAAGGACACTATATCTATATTTTTTTCTATCTTCTAAGATTAACATGCAAGATCGACGAGACGCGACTGACGTTGTGGAGAGCTTAAACTAATAAAGATGAAAAGGAGGTTCGTCAACACAAATTTAAATGGCCGAAATAACTACTTAACGCGGACAAAGTCGATGACATAGCTAGTGCTCAATATACCTCGTGTTTCAACCTGTTTAATTTGCTTTATATATCGCACTACACTACCTGTAACACTTGTTAACAATGCCGATTACAATTGTTTCCAAGACGACCATCTGGTGACCCCGTTTCCAAGTCTCTTATCATCCAGCGACTGTAGCGGATTAGCTACGGAACCACAAAACGCAGAAGTTTCACTATTGTTTCGCGTCAGACGGCGGAAGCGCGGTACGTTTCTGATTGTTTGCATGTCGCATTCGCTCTACAATGGGTACTGGGGAATGTGGGAAAGAAAGATTAAACATGCACGCAGAACATACAACATTTTAAGTGGACTATCAACGTATTGTGGATTCAATCTAGAGTCCACCGTGTTTCCAAATAATTTATAACTTTACAACTTGATTTCGTCCGGAAATACGGATTATAAATAAGTTTTTAAAAATAGAATACTACAGACAAATGCTGTCTGTAGTACTGTACTACTGTAACTACGGCCCGCATATACTACACTACAGTAAACGCGGGCCGTAGTTAAAATAATTTTCAAATAAGTTTAATTAATATATATCGCGTTAAAAAATTAAGAAGTTTAATTTACATAGAAGAAGTCACCATAAGGCTTTTTATATATAGTCAAATATAATAATAATGTGGATAACATTTTTGAAAACGAAAGATGTATTATGTTAGTTTCTTTTATGATGAAAGGTAAAATACCCTATCTATATACATATAACATCTCAACTACGTTGCCGACCTATTGTCGCGTGCATTATTAAATCTATAGAGTCAAACCAAAACGTGATAAAAGTTCACGTCTATTTCATCTGTCAACAGACTGTATATTTTGTAAATTTGTTTTATAAGCGCTCACATTATAGAAAAAACGTATAATTTACTTGGAAAGTTATCGCGTCGAATCCTGCTTTCAATTTTACATTTCACAACCGGTCGTCCTTACCTTGATCAAGACTCGTTAAAACTAGGAAATTTCGAAAGAATAGTCTCACGAACTTAACGAGAAATATTAAGAAAACTGTTAATTAAAGCAACTAAATAAGTTACGTGGTGTCGCAATGCAGTTACAACTTGTTTCAGACATTGAGCTTAAATTGTCGTATTCCTTTGTCTATCTTAAGTTATTCGTCAGTGATGGCGTGTTATAAGTTAAGTTTAAATGGCTAGGTAACATTAAATAAAATTTTAACGTTTAAAAACTTTAATTTTTTTCACATGATGGCACCATATACAACAAAGATCGATTATAAATTACGACTCGATTACGACAATAAAAATCGACGAAGACCTGTAGGAACACGGTAGCTCGATTGATTAGAGCAACAGCACGAAACGCTGTGGACGCCGGTTCAAATCCTGCCCGTGTTGTAATTTTTTTAACTTCATAATCGATTTTAACGGTTTGAAACGCGAAATGTAAGTTAGTGCATTTTTTATGTAATTCGAGTTTTAATAACAAATCTGTTTTATTTATCATTAAAACCAGGAAAAGAGAAATCCATCTATTATTATGATACTAACTGTTTGATACGTTAAATATATTAGTTTATTAGGGATGGTTAAATGTTTTACTTAATCTACACCATTCGCGTAAGATTTATCGATAAAAGTGAAAGCTATCATCGTCATTAGAAAAGGTAAAATTTAAATGTCATTATTTTTCAAATTTCTTCAAAGTTGTAAGGGTAACTTGAAGTAGGTAAGGTATGCTTAAATTTATAGGGTTGATAAAAACTAGTCTTCGCAGACGAAGTCGCTAACACAGCTAGTATTTATTTTATGTATGAGTAATTACGTGCCAGATTGTACTTCTGCTACATTTAAGTTATTTGATCACTTCAACAGAGAAATCTAATATCCGACGTAACTTGAAACCCGCGGGATTCAGTTTTTCACTTGAAGCATGCAGACACAGTTTTTATGTAGGTCAAAAGAATATATGTAAAAGTGAAATCCCGTTTCCGTAGTTGATCAGACTTCTGTGCCCTACCCGACCGAAACAATTTTTTGTTTCCCTGGGATTCGAACCGTTTAACCATTTGGCTTCAGAGGCGGAAAGAATATATGTAGGTATGTTCTTATTATTTTAATTTGAATAAAATAACGTAAATAGTTTAAAACACAAAATATATCAACTTATTATTTACTATGATCGGACACCTGTGGTTCCCCGTAAGTGTGATTTAATTAAAAAAAAAACTTGTATGACATATTTGTTTGATGATAGTAGTGGTTTGGGTATGTATGTAACTGCCCTAAGTAATTTGCAACGAAGTTTATAAGAATCCATGCTATGTAGGACAACGATCTGACTGAAGGAAATAAGTAATAAAAAGAAACATTTACATACTTCAAATATAGTGACATTAGCTATAAATGTTCATACTAGAAAAAAAAATAGTCTTTTCGTGTTATCCAATCTATAAGGTTTTAAGATTTTAGAATATATTTTATGTTTAGTAACATTCAAAATTGTCTTCACAATGTTTCAGAAATTATAAACATGTTCAAAGTATAATACTTACTAATATTATAAATGCGAAAGTAACTCTGTCTGTCTGTCTGTCTGTTACTCTTTCACGCCAAAACTACTGAACGGATTTGAATGAAATTTGGTATACATATGGTCTAGACCCTGAGAAAGAACATAGGCTGCTAAAAAGGGGTTGTAAGGGGTTAAAAGGGGGGTGAATGTTTGTATGGATATTCGTGGTTTTTGAAGCTAGAACAATGAAACTTTCTTCTTTGGCTTTTTCGGAATAGGGGTGGGAGTGGGAGTGGGACTGAGAGTGAGAGTGCGGCAAAGTAGCACTTAGCTACAACATAGATTGGCTGCGATAAAAGCGCAATTGCATAAATTAAAAAAACGGCCTAAATAATTAAAAATTCTACCCCAAATCAGTATTCCACGCAAACGAAGTCGCGGGCACAGCTAGTTTAATATGTATTTTACATAAACAAGACTATATTAGAAATAATAATAATTCGTTTCGAATTTTAAAAGTTTTTTTTTATATCCGCTTTTAAACCAGCCAGTGCACTATAAAAACTTGGAATTAAGTACTTAACTGAGTTAAAAATTGTGTTTCTCAATTGAATTATCTATGAAAACTTTAAAACTCCATTATAGATTTTTAATAATGTTCGACACTGGCCGCACTTGAACCGGCATCTACAGCGTTCCGAACCCATTGTGAATAGTTTCTCTAAATTCGACTTTAGTAATTTTGACCAACGAGCAACCTTTCTTCATTCTATAAAAAGGTCGCACGTTTATGGGCAGTTAACAACTCAAATACCATTAAATTACGTAAAAAGAAATTGCCAGTTTTCACATGACATGGTTAAATATTTCACTTCTCAGCTTTAACGTTACGTATTTTAAACGTGAATAGTCAATTTCACCAAGACATCGCGAAAGATATGGAGGATTCAATTAATATCTAGTGAGAGACGGAAAAATAGATAAACAGTGTATGGCTAATGACCAATGGGTCGTGGATTCGATCCCCATCAGGTCCAACATGTTTCAAATTTTTCAATTTATACATGCAGGACTCTGGTAATGTATAATGAAAAACCCGTGAGGCTTAATTGCGTTTCGGTTTCGGTTTGTGGATTTCCGAATATCCAAAGTCAAAAATAGGACGACAGCGCATCTAAACAAGATGTTTAGATAATGAACTATAGGCTGGGCTATGTCACCTACCATCAAGTGAAAGAGCCATATCTGTCCTTCTTTATCATAAAAAAAAAATAAAAAAAACGGAAAGAAAGACAGCAAAGTTTCGGCAATAGGGTTTCTTTGTGGCTACGGACCACTATGAAACGCAAAATGAAATACGAAATAACAATAACGATTATGATGATATAATACTCCGCACGGTACAAGGTTAAGAGAAGGTATTTAACCTTTAAGAATGTTAATGGCAATTCAAATGATACTTTATTTAGAATACCAAAAAAAACCTGAAATTGTTTTCTTAGAAAACTTACTTATATACGGAAGAGACTGTACAAGATATATGTATATAAAAACATTACAAAAAGGCACTTGTGATCACTTTTATACGATTAAACTTAACCACGGCCCGACGTTTTGAATGCTGGTGCCGTTGGATGGTGATCCTAATGAAAAGTCTGCTACCTAAAAATCGAAATTTTCTACCCTAACGCCATCTGTTGTTCCTCCGTGAACAACTGTTGCAATGCATCCAAAACGTCGGGTCATAGTAAAAATAAGTTAACCAATAGGTATTATGTGTGTATTTAATTTAATGTGTACAAATCGTGTAAACCAAAGACAACGCTCAACACTTTTTTTTTAAATTTAACTTTTCACATTTTACCGTTATGCTAGGGATGTCTAGCTTCACTGACGTAGGTATTTGACATAAAAATGTCCGTTTTTAATTGCTTTAGGTTAGGTAAGGGACCAGTACAAAAGAGTTCAACGCACACCTCCATTGTCCATATTCGGTGATGTGGAACAAAAGTTGACGACCTTTTGTTTCCAATCAAAAAATGTAATTCCACTTTCTTGTAATTAGGGTAGTGGCACATACGTCTGTCTATTTCTACAATCGAATTCGTCTACAAGCATGTAGTTATACTCATCTGAAAGCAGTACGAAATTAAACTAATACCTAAATAGTTTCGTAAATACTTAATTCTTTGGGATTTTAATCCAATAATGCAGAAATGCTTTATGCAATGAGCCATTTCAATTTGAACTTATTAAATGAATCGTCATTTTATACATAGTTCCTTTGTAAGAAACAATCGAATGAAATTGTCAAAGACGAAATTAATTCACTTCTATTATTGCCGGATCTAAATTCTAAGAATAAATAACAAATTATTAACATTTTAAAGTAGCATAGAACTTTACTACTAAGACACTCGACTATCAAAGAATATATATCCGGAATTATATTAATAAATCACATTCACTAATGTGTAGAATTTACTTAACATAACGAGCTTTTAATGTTTGCACTTTCTACTTAATTTTATAGCATAATCAACAATGCTTAAGTAACAACTTGTGTTACAAGTAGATAATCTTTGTAGTTGCAGAAAACGTTTGCTTAGTATCTCCTAACTTAGGATACACTTTATTACTTAAACTTCAAAACACCAATGACGTGTCGCGCCTAGATACATAATTGTCGAATGCAGATGTATTCGAGAGCTGTAAGCATATGAACTCACTTATCGAGAACGATGAGACTCTTAACACGGAAGCACCAGCTATGTAGGACACTACACTAGAGATCACAACACAAAATCACTAACACGAAATCGCTTCTCGACTGTTCTTGTTAAAGATCAGTGAGGTTTTATATTAGCACATATGGTATTGTAAATCCATTTTGTTCGAGGCATAGCCCCGTTCGAATGCTACTGGGTTGAATGCGGACTGTGAAGTGTGCGCGAGCGCAACCTGCCCGCGCCCACGCGTGACGTCACTCTGGTATTCAAAATGGCGGCGTTCGAGAGCCTACATTCAGTTTAGTCGCGGAGGCGGACGTTATGGACGTTATTCGGACGCATTGTAAACGATTATTATTGTTTTTGTTTTTACTCTTTTTTGATTGTAACTGTAATTATTGCGGTATATTTTTCTTGTCAACTACAAGGAAGGGACACAATATATATATATATCTTTTTTCAAATGACCAAAGCCAAAATAAGTCAGCACATCTTGTTTAGATGTTAAATGGCTCAGGTCATCCTCGAATTAAATAAAGTACAAGTTAAATGTAAAATTGCATGTTTAGAAAGTTACACCTCTTTTTATGACAAAATAGAAATCAGCCTGTAAATAAAATCCATAAGATACTGTCTGTAATTTACGAGTAGTACACGTTTAAATATAACAATTTTAACGGTTTAAGACGTGACATGTATTAGTTAAACTTATGAAGTACTGTAAAGTATGAAAACTTAAATATATCAATAAAAAATCGATTTTATAATTAAAAAAATACGACACGAACAGGACTTGAACCGGCATTTACAGCATTCCGTGCTAATGCTCTAACCAATTGAGCTACCGTGTCCTTAGGATATACTGCAAAGCATAGAAAACCTCGGGCTGTTGTAAAACAAAATGTTAATAAGATTAACTAATACAAAGCGCTTTGAAGTCTTTAGAAGTATTTTTTTTAAATAAAATCGATCAGACACACACGGGAAAAAGGATGACAAAGAGCGCCATGTTTGTTGTAATATTTTACAATATCAACTTAATTTTTAACGAAATATTCTAACATATTCGTCTAGCGCGCTTGGAACTAATCGCATTAAATGTGGCGCGACGACTAAGCCCCCGGGCCCGGGCGGTGCATCGCGAAGCTAAAGGTAATTTTTAAACTAAAAACATTTTTAAAATTAAGATGATTTATGTATTTGGTAAGTCTATTTAATGCTAAAGACCATTTAAACGTTTGAATACTTTTATATTTTCACACGTTATTGCACATGATATAAAATAATCAATTGAGCTACCATGTCCTTCTTTAGAAGGTTTAGTTAAGGGCAGGACTTGAACCGGCATCGACAGCGTTCCGTGCTATTGCTGTAACCAAGTGAAAATGTAAGTATAATTTTTTTCGGTATCTCTATCGTTTAAAAGACAATGTTATTATCACTAAGCATTGTCTAGCGTTTAGCGTTACATGAAAAAAAATAATCAAACCGCCGGAATTTTCTTTGTAAATTTGTTTTTTTTTTCTCACACTTACATAACATTACTGATCTGTCCAATAGTTCTTTTTTATGATAAAAGAGGACAGACAAGGATGGGTTCCACTTGATGGAAGGAAAATACCCCAGCCTTATAGCATCTCAACGAGACGCGCTGTCGACCTGTATTTTGACTTTGAATATTCGAAGACCCACAGATTCAATCGGAAACGCGATTAAGTTTTATTGCTTTTTCACTGTGGCGGTGGTTGTCTATCCGAACGGAATTCTGATATTCCTACCACCCTTTTATTATACAGATTACCAGATGAAGTCGAACATGTTTTAAGAATTATAAATTAATTAGCAGGGTTTCGTACACGGTGTGTGTGAAATCCCGTTTGAATTACAAAACATTGATTTTATTTACAGGCAAGTAGTTGATCAGACTTCTGTGTCCTGACCGACCGAAACAATCTATTGTTTCCCTGGGATTCGAACCCAGGACCTCCGCTTTACGCACTGCTAGGCAACACGTTTAACCATTTAGCTACAGAGGCGGTCTCAGTTGAGTATACAGTAGGAATCGAATGAACCATCCGTTGATTATAAGAAATACATTGCTACCAGTAGATCAACAAGCTCGTCAACCTTTATATTAAATGGTATTGTACGAGTTGCAAGGAAAGACTCCCATAAATCATACTTCCTCACTGTTCCCGAGTAGATAAAACGCTGACCCCAAACCGAATCGTAAAAATAATTCGCTAAGCCTCAATTAACTTTGGGACAAGGAGAAAATTGGATTTCCACCGACGTTTTTCATAAAATGGTAATTGATAAAGGGTGGGATTTTCCATTTCATTTATAAGCAGTTCGAGTTGACGTTTGCCAGGTTTAAGCTAAACAAAACCTCAGGGTTCAAAGGACTTATACATACAATAATAATCTCCCGTGTTAATAATTAGGAAATTACCCAATTACCAATTTTAACGCTAGCTTAGTACTTCTGAAGTAATTGCCAGCAATATATATTTTTTACTAAAATAATTTTCTCAATAAAACATTAAAGGAAATGACTTTTGGTCGATTTAACACATATAGCAAATAAGCAATAGTTGCGTGTCTGTACGTTTTATGTTAACCTCAAAACATGTAGTTTAGTAGCGTAGTACATAGTTAAATAAAACAATTTAACGGTTTAAAACGTACTATATATTAATACATTTTTATTTATTACAGTACTTTACTACAGCATGACGTTCCGGATATTATCCAGCAGTTACACAAGGCTACAATAAAGTTTGCATTTTAAACCATTAAGTGTTTTATACAAATTAATACATGTATTTATTACCTTTTCTCATCAACACTTAATTTGCATTTTTTGAACATTATATACAAACAGACAGACAGGAGATACTTTTTTTTGTATATTACAGCAATTCTTCTGACAATACAGAAGAACGACGCCCGTTTTAACATAGCATAGATTTGTAACTTCAATGGACGTACTAAAAACATGGAGCGGAGTCAGCTACACGGGAAGTACGGAGTAATAAGAAAGGGTTACCTGGTGAATGTTCGCCGTTAAAGGTGACTCGTACAGTATGCGGACGAAGAACTCTTGGCGTGAAAGCAGCTACGTATCGATTACCACCAAGTGATCGGACGGAACTGGCAACCAAGGTTCCGTTGCCACCGGAAACTTCTAGTTCCAGCTGTCCTGGGCCTGCTGCGCTAGCATCCACTGTCAAAGACAATATACGAATAATATATGAGGCAGCTAGAGGCAGAGTGGCCTATTACCTAATATCAAAAAGCATGCTTTTTAAAAAGAAGGAAAATAAACATGCTTGTATTTGTTTAAGAATTATGTTAGCAATTTTCGGTTACTATGCTCTTGTAGATAAACATGTTTAGACTATGAAAATATAAATAAGTCACGTCATAAAATTGCAGTTAGGCTACTCTGCCTCCAGCGGCCTCAAATCGAGTATTATCTATATGAAAGTAGTTAATATTAAAATAAAACGGTTTAAAACGCGATTATTAGTTAACTTTAACTACGGCCGGATTTTGAATATCTTGCTTGGCTGAGTTAATAAGCTAATTAAAATATTTCGTGTTTTAAACCGTTAACGTTGTTCTTCTTACAAAGCTATACAAATCTCTTGACAAGTACTTATTAAAATAAAACACTTTAACGGTATAAAACGCGATATATATTATAAATAATTTTCAATTTAGTTTAACTGATATATGTCGCGTTTGAAAGTGTTTTATTTAAATGTGTACTACTCGCGTAAACTACAGACTATCTAAGTTCTTATTAATTAAAGAATTTAGAACAGAACGTCGGGCCTTGTAATTCAATCATATAATTACCTATAAACTCAACAGGTTGCCCCACGATTCCTTTATAGGCTGGTTTTATTTCTATACCTTTGGCACCTCTATTGTTTTCCCTTTGAATGGGTCTGTAACAGATTAATTAAATTTATATTACGTAACTAAGAGACAAAACGAACTAGCGTTTTTCAAACGTCGAGGCAGTGTTTTACGCGAACATAGTATAGTCGATAACAATCCACAAATAAGTATTTTTATATTATATATCTAAAACTTAAAGTTTCATATAATTTACAAAATAATATTTGTCTGTGGACTTCTTTCAGGAAAGCGATTACTGAATACTGTATTGTGTGCATATAAGAAATAATAAAAAGTATGAAAGATAATAACTATGATTATTTAATGCCAATACTAATCTCAGGAACAAATTAAAACAATCTTTTTTGTGTTGGTTAGAGCATTTATTGATGAAGGAAGTAGCGGGAAATGTGTGAAAACGGGGAAAATTATTCATCTCAGTGGGTTTCCGATGGGTACGCTGCGACAACGGTTCAAAATACCCAAAAAATATGTACGAGAAAATGATTCCTCTTTAAATAATCTATAAAATGTTCGCGACACTACGTTTCTATTGTTTAACGAGATTTCACTATTTTGGCTAGCAATACGTCGCTACCATTTCACCAATGAGTCCGTGGAACACTTTTATCGGCCTTACACGTGAACCAATTTATTTTGAAGGATGACAAAACGATCGTAGATGCAAGATAAATGTTTCGTTTCCGTCCGCATGTGAGGTTTGCCGAGCGTTTCATAAATTGTAAATAAATACTGTACCTCTACACAACAGTAGCAGATTCAATTTCGATAACAATACATTTCTTGCATGAGTTGCTTTAGATAATTTCCAACTCGTTGATGGGTGAACATGTTCATTCGAAATATTCCCAGTTACATTTCAGTATTACAGATATCTTTACTATAATTAATGCTTAAATTTCCTTTTATTTATTAGTTGACTTATTTTTAATTTATTCTATCTAACGGCCCGAAGTTTCAGATGATTTGCAGCAGCTTTAGATAACGAATATATTTCGCGTTTTCAACCGTTAAAACAGTTTTATGTCAATGATTATATTTTATGTATTGGCGTTAAATATTTATATAAGTATTGTTAATTCCTTTTATGCTCACAACACAATGTTAAGACGTAACTTAAAAGGAAAGTGATGATTACTTACAATAGAATAAGTTAAAGCATAGCACAATGCTTAGATATGGCTATGTAAACTTATATGAAGTACGCTGATGGTCGTCAATTCGAGTCCCGTTTGTATCATACATTTATTTTTTATTTAATTATTTCAAATTATGCAATGCACTTATTAGATTTATACTATTTAATAGACATACGAACCTAAAACGGATGTGAGCTGCATCCGTTTCAGAAGGGGCCCCCCCGTTTGGGTCACGGGGGGGCCTATTGGATAAAAAAGACTGCTGTTCTTGACGTTTCTCCTCGACACTGCTGTACGAGGAGTCGCGAACCACGTACGAACTCTCGCGCACTTCACGCTTAAATTCTTGCTGTATCAAAAATAAAGTTAACTAAAAACTTTGATGCTTTTTACTGATGGATGAGGGCAGACTTGAAATGGTGAAATAGCACCCCAGCATCTAAACAAGATACGATGTCGACGTAATTGAATTTGGATATTCAGCTTGTTGGACATGGTAGCTCAATAGCTATGATCGTCGTCTTGGAGTCGGTCCTGCCAATTTTGTCGATTTGTTTTAACCTTAAATTAATTAAGCTATATTAAATACTAATTAAATATTATATAGCAGCTAAATAGTAGCTACCTAGCAAATACCTGACATGTTGTTTTAAACGCTAGAAGTCTTGGGTTCGAATCTCAAAGAAACAATAGATCGGTCGGGTAGCGTACAGAAGACTGATCAATTATTTGCCTGTAAATTAAACAGATCTGTGAAACGGACATAGTAATATGTTCAAATTAAAATCGATTTTAGATTTAAAAAAATTACGACACGGTTAGGACTTGAACCGGCATCTACAGCGCACCGAGCTCTTGCTCTAACCAATTGAGCTACCGTGTCCTACACGTCATCATCGAATTTCATCATCATCGCAAAAAGATTGAATTCAATCAAAATCTTACACAAACACTGGTGATCTACCGACTAGCAAATACTAGGAAACTTTGGACAAACTAATCTCCATCTGTCCATAGTACCAGTTGAGTTAAATTACATTAAACACGTGGAATTTCACTTAGGCTCTGGTCTCCTAAAACGACTCAGTTCGCTCACAGGATCGGCGTTATAGAAGAATTGCTAAGTAAACGTTGTATTGGACGATGCGATGACCAATATGATTTAGACCGCCGAAGAAAGAAAGAGAGCAATTTATAGACTACTAAGGCATACAAAAACATAATTTAATCTTAATAGTATAACTTAATATTAACAGGATAAAATAGTGTTGTGTGTTGCCAGGCCCTTTGTTAACATAACACTGATTTTCAGTGTGTCTCTAGAGTGTGGACAGCGGTGCCACACTCAAGTGAAAATAAACAAAAAAAATTGTCAGTCAAGCATGCAGATTACTCGATAAAAGTGGAAACTAATTTAATTATTATGTTTCATCAATAATTACACAAACGCCGAAAGGTGGATATAGCATGTCCCTCTTCGCATTTTTTAAGCCAATCTTACTAATATTATAAACGTGAAAGTTTGTATGTGTGGATGTATGTTTGTTACTCTTTTACGCAAAAACTGCTAAATGGATTTCAATTAAACTTTCCAATATTATAGCTTATACATCAGAATAGCACATAGGCTTATACAGATACTGTGTGAACTGTCCAAAATATGACATTAAGTGTCAAGCAACTAGGAAAACACCTACCTTTCTGCGAGCTATTCTGGCGTGAGCTGCCATAAACGTTCGTTACACATAATTATGTAATGTATGATATGATAGACATCATTTAGTTTAAATGCGCGATACTACGTAGTCCTAATCCTGCGTAGACGTAGTCGCGGGCACCAACTAGTCTTTTATATATTCACCTCACGAGCGTAGTAATTTCAAATTTAATATATTTCTATTGAAGTTCGATTTATATGCTACGCAGCTTAAAAAGTTATTGTAGATTAAGATACACATACAACATTTGAAAAAATATTTTTACCTCATATTATTATTACCATTAACCAACGAGTCTAACGGGAGTTTATAATAGTAGAAAGAAAACCTTTTGTTTTTCTTTTTATAGGAGACCACAGCCTTACCCGACTCGTGTAAGTATCCGATTCGCGTTCGTCCGCCAATCGATCTAGCTGTTGGTTGAAGGAGTCGTGCGACAGATCGCTAAACTTGTTGAGTTGGGTGTTGCGCAGCGTCTCTCGTTCCAGTGTACTTCCATGACGCTCTGAATTGCTCGAATCCAAGCTAATTAAATAAATTAATCATTACTTAAGTGTCGTTTAATAATTCTAATTGATGGTGCTTTAATTATTACAAAGACGGTGGATAAATTAAAATACTTATTAGAATTTTACTGTACACGAGTGAAACTTATACTAAACTTGTACTCACTAAACATACGCATTTTAAGGGTTTTTCAGTATAGTTTAAGCAAGGGTTACTAGGTACTACTATAAGTTTCATAATTTTCACATGGTACACATGAAATAACAACTTTTACTTAAGCATTTAAAATGTAAAATAAACAAGTTAATTTACTAACAACAATTCTTTGAAACGGATTCAACAATACAAACAACATGGATACAGAATGTCGGGTTGTATTTAACAACTGAATTAATTGTTTAATTTAGGAGTTTATTATATATACTAAGTAAAAAGAACTTAGAATCGTCGATTTAGTTCGTTTTAAGTCTATTAATTTACAGAGTCTCAAATTGATTTGATCTGTCTAAACAAGCAAATTTGTAAATTTTCCAGGGAAAAATTCGAACTAAAACAAATGACTTAATTAAAAACAAACGAACCTATTTTTATTCAACAGTTGCCTCGTCCTCTCCACTGAATCCCACGAGTCGTTTCTTGAATTATACGATTTCCCACCTGGATCCACTTCTTTCCCCCCTTCTCCTATCCCTATATACAAACAAAAATAATAAGAATTTACTTATAGAGTAAACAGTTTAAAAAAATAAGTATTCTTCTATTTTTAAACTGTTTATGAATGGCAAATACTTTTATTTGTCATAAAAATGCATGTTATATGTACGTGTATAGAATCTTTATTTATTTAATTTCACAAAATCATTTTATAAGGAATTAATATATATGTATATATATATAGTACAGATATTCCCTTAAATAGTTTCACAGATAAGACACACAAACAAACGCCTCTGTAGCCAAATAGTTAATCGTATTGCGTTAAGCGCGAGATTTCCTGGGTTCGAATCCCAGGCAAACAAAAAAATGTTTTGGTCGGGCAGGGCACAGAAGTCTGATCAACTACTTGCCTGGGAAAGAACGGATCAGGGAAACAGACACAGGAATGTGTTCGCCCCCTGCCCCACGAGGGGAAAACGGGATTTCACACACACACACACACACAAACAAACAAATGACTATGTCACACTATACGAACATGCATAAAAGACTACAAGACAGAATATATAAATCTATGCAAAAAACTATACCAATGAAGAAAACGAAGAATTACAATTTTTATAAAAGAATATGAATGAAATTAATTTTTATGGACAAAATAGAGATATCGTGGTTGCAGTATTATTGCTTAATAAAGTTTAAACTTAATGGATGTCTTTTTGTTATATATTATATTGTATTTGTTTACCATAAAAAGCATAAAATGGGACACACACTATCATAACACATACACACATTCATTGGAGAGTGTGCGTGTGTTTGTTTCTTCTTTATCTGTGTTTATGTATATTGTAAATCTATTTTAATATACTGACCTGGACTGCCATATCGTCGGGCCCGATCGTTTTCTAAAGAAGAAAGTGGGCTCATATCAAGGTTATCTTGGGAGCCACTGTATGAGCTATACATTTTGTAGTTGGACCGTTTTTCTACGACACGTTTAGTTGTTGTTACGGGGCTGTATCTCTCAGTAGGGCTGCTTACGCTAAAAAAATGATTTAATTGATTTACAATAAAATTAAACGTCACATTATTTAAAAGAGTATGAAGGGAAAGCCACTAAGTTTAGTAGTAGTGTTTAACACATTGTCTAATGAATATTTATGAAACATACGTAAGACAATGTTGTTGTGTGTAGTTTGTAGGTCGGACGCTAGATGGCGTTTTTTGTTTTGTTTATTTTTCATCCGGCTCGAAGGACCAAAATGTTGAACAGATGCTAAACCAAAATGGTTTATATCAAAAACCTTCGATAGCTTTTATATGTAGATTGACTTTATTTCCTTTACAACTACACTATTAATAGTTTTACATTTGACCTAAAAGACGCTATTTAAGGAAAATTATCGATGGCTTTTAATATGAACCATTTTGGTTTCACAAACTAATAAGTAATATTTATATAGAACATAAAAAATGTGTTTGTAACTATGAACTTGTCGAGGAAAATGTATGTACATAAATTGCCCCTACTTCATTACGACAAACAGTATGAAATTAGGATTTAATATCAAATGAATTCTGTTTGTACGTTCACACAAGTTTCGACCGCAGCTCACTCAATCTGGCACAGAACACGAGCGGATCAGTAGGGAGGTATTATGTGAAATATAACAACAATTTTCAAGTCACTTTAAAGTTTAAACAGTTTGGTTTTGAGTCCAATCCCCATCGGATCTTTTTTTTTATTTTATATTTTCTTTGACACATGCAAGATTATGACTGTAAAATCTGGTTGATGATTATATTCATACATTCACCACAGATGAAAAAGTCATAAAGTTTGGTTGGTGTTAGTCTGTGGATTTTCGAAATGTTTGCCAAAATAGGTTGACAATGCATGTGGTATACACGTTACATGGCTGACGTATTTTACCTTCTAGTAAACACTATGCTTATAACTGCTTGGAAAGTGATGTTATGGCGTAAATCAATATCCAAACAATAAAAATGCTTGGACGGAGGAAGAACAACGATATAGTACACTTGAAGTACGTAAAGTCTAAAAAATAAAATTTGGCGATAAAAGGCGTGGCGGCGAGTTTAATGCCAGTTCTTCTCGTTCGTTATCGCTGTTGATTTGAAATTGGTAGTGAATTTAGAGTCTTTAGTTTTTAACTGGTTTGTCGTCTATAAGTGTACCTGGTTACGTGAATAAAAGATTTTTGACTTTGCCTTTGTTTCCTGTGTCGTGTAAAACAAATGGTTTTAAATACTAGCTGTGACAGCGTCCGCGTAGAATAGTGACTTGGGGTAGAATTTTTAATTATTTAGGCTGTTTATTAATTTATGTAAGAGCGCATTTAAAACAGCTAATCTTTCGTAGGTGCTACTTTGCCGCAACACTCTCACCTCACATCACTCCTACTGACTGTAGGAACTCACAAAGAAAATATCTGTATACCAAATTTGATTTAAATCCGTTCAGTAGTTGTGGCGTGAAAGAGTAACAGACAAACAAACAGATAGACAGAGTTACTTTCGCATTTGTAATATTAGGAAGTATTTGAATTGTATTTCAGGTGTCACCTACCGATTAATTGGACTAGACGTCCTATTCAAAGGACTGTCTCTCCTTGTTAGCGGGCTAGTTCTCCCGAGTGGACTTGTAGCTCGATATGGGCTGCTAGCTCTATACGGACTACTTGATCGATTAACGTCCAAGCGTGACCCGTTCCCCAAATATTTCGAAGTAATCGGACTGGCCGTTCTTCGTGGACTCTCAGGCTCGTATTTGAACGTCTCCTTCTTATTCATCCTGGATGCGTAAGAGTCGGTGACATCAAACGACTTCTCTTTATCATATTCTCTTCTTTCACTCTTCTCTCGTTCCCGTCTGTCTATTGAGCTTGTGTTGTATTTTGTGGAATTCGAATCGTACAGATATTGATGGGGGCTTTCAGATCTAAGGCGGCTGGCTGGAATTATGAAAAATCATTGTACCGTAAATATTTTTATGCTCGCAGTACTCGTTTTTAATAGCGTAATGTTTTTTTGCCTTTAGCGGGAGGTAATAAAGTCGCGCGAAGTATAAAGCCCGGCGCAGTGGGAGTCGGGCGTACGAGGGGTTCCGTAGCTGTTAAAACATTAAAAATAATGTAATTAACAATTACTTAACTAAATACTTTTTTACGCGAGGAGTACACATTTAAATAAAACCCCTTATCGGTTTTTAACGCGATATATTAGTTAAACTTATTTGAAAATGATTTTTAACTTCGGCCCGACGTTTCGAATGCTTTGCAGCAGCCGTGGTCACGGGGAGACTGTTAAGCCGTTAAAGTGTTTTATTTAAAGATTACATAACTATATAATGAAAACGTGAGTTTTTGATCAAACTAGTAATGTTATATGGGAAATAGCGAAGCGTTAAGGGGCTCGTTAGTGTAATCTACAGGTCGTGAGTTCAATATCCAGCGGGTCCGACATGTTTCTCGGTTGAGTGGTAGGAATATCGAAATTCCGTCTGGGTCACTAACCACCGTACATAAAAATAACCCATATAGTTTAATCATTTTTCAGTTTCAGTCAGAATTCCGCATATTTAAAGCCAAAATCGATCGACATCGCATCTAGTGTAGATGTTAAACGGCTGGTGTATTTTACCTTCCATGAACCTCACCACCGCTTGTGTCACCTCTATCGTAAAAAAATTACAACACAAGTCTTAATTATACTGAAACTCTCAAAAGCTAACTAAGTGATTTACTATATAAATTTTGGCAGTTTACAATTACAAGAGCAAAAAAACCTTTACAAGATACATTAGAGATAAGAAGCGAATGCGCCGTCCTATTAATAGAACTTGCGAAAAATTTTGATATCCTACCCGCTTCTGTTATTTTTATTTTTGATCTGATTGGACTCGAAATAAATTAGAATTAAGAGTAGTTCATAGTTTCTTTGTGAGCGATTCGTAAATCTTAAGAGAAACAAACGTCTTAAACCATAAACCATAACAATATCGTGTCAAATTGAGAAAAAAAATGACATGAAAGTACTCGTTAAACATTTAATTAATTCTATGGGTGTTTGTTAATCAATCAATCAATCTTTAAATATAGAAACAAAATTTTACATAGAGAACCCCGTTAGTTACGGAACCCTAAAAGTCCAGTTTATTACCTCCAACATGTTTTAACAATGCCTCTGTAATGGCGACCTGTGTTAGGACGGGACGATCAGATATAAATACCTGGACTTGACATCGCATACGCTGGGCTGGCGCTGTCTCGGGGCTTTTTGGAGCGTGACCCCACCCGGAACACGTGGGGCGAACCATGAACATCGTAACCGTTGAAGTATATGTACAACTGGAATTTTTATTAACGTTAATTTTTTCTACTTTGTCATACTTTACGCGAGTAGTACACATTGGCAGTTTGAAACGCGAAATATATTCGTTAAACTTATTCGCAAATTATTACGGCTCGACGTTTCGCATGCTTTGCAGCCATGGTCACGGGTAGACGAGACGTCGAACCGAGAAATAATTTTCAAATAAGTTTAACTTATATAAATTGCGTTTTAAACCGTTAATGTCTTTTATTTAAATTGATAATATGATTTTCAATTGTCGATTACTATTGTTAGCGCGAAATATATTTATCAAATTATTAAAAACCTGTAAAGCAGTTGTAGATAACGCAAATAAAAAATTATTATGCATTATTTATTTTAGCTAATATATTTCCCGTTTTTAATCATTAAAACTGTTTTATTTAATGTGTAGGTACTACTTGCGTTAACTACAGTCACTTTTATTTATATTACTATGGTGTGATTCCACTTTTTAATTAGTAGGTATAATTTAAAACTGACTGGATGGCCGGTTCAAGCGTGGGGCTTGACCAGAGCTGCTACTGTTTTCTCCAAATTTCATAAATTTTAAAAGCCAAATTTAAAAAAAAATTAAAAAAAAATTATTTACTCCATTAATATATAATATAATAATATTGTTATTAAACTACGCTATATCTGATTTTATAGCAACGTTGTATACCTCTAATTAAAATATATAATCGTCACATAAATTATATGAAGTTGTTTTTTAGATTAAGCCTAAATTATATATTTAGTTGGTAAGATTCTTTGAAATAAATACTCTAACCTAAGGAGCTATCGTGTCCTTCCTAGTACTGCCTAGGTATCTAGAAATAATTACCCGATGTTTCCCCGCCGCCTTTGGCATGAACGTAGCCCGATATTTGGTAGGCGACAGTTTCTCCAGTGCACACATAACGCTCCGCTTGTCGTGTACAATATCTAGCTGCAAGTCACCCTTGACCCCACAACCGCTGGTATCCAGTTCGAAGGAGTGCGGTTTGAGCGGTTCCGCACCTTCCAGCGCGCCCTGGCTGAGACGGACGCCCGCTGGATCGAATACTTCGCATGTGAACGGACCACCCTGTATAGTAAATTATAAGAATTTTTAAAGATTTAAATAAAACACTTTAACGGTTTAAAACGCGATATATTAGTTAAGCTTATTTGGAAATGATTTTTAACTTCGGCCCGACGTTTCGGATGCTTTGCAGCAGCCGTGGTCACGGGGAGACAGAAACAGGAGAAGTTAAAAATCATTTCCAAATAAGATTAACTAATATATTGCGTTTTAAACCGTTAAAGTGTTTTATTTAAATGTGTACTACTCGCGTAAACTATAGACAGAATTTAAATATACAATTGTTTAATTTATATGCAGAATCACATATCCCTTTTAAAACTTTCAACAGCTAGATGTAAATTGTGTTTAATCTAGCAAATACACAAAATAATATTCGAAACAAAAGGCTCACCAATTAAAGCACCTTACACTGTAACATATACTGTGTATACCCATATAAAGTGTGAATTTGTATGTAAAACATTTTCATTTAACGCCACTTGCAGGGAGTGCAAAATTAGTTTTAGAAACTTTATTATACCGAGGTCTGCGTCCGCTTCCTATGGGATGTTGCTAATGACTTTAAAATCTATTTCAGGCGTCTACGATGATGAAATAAACAGGCATAACAACTAATAAAAATTACCTGTAAATTATACAAAATAATTATGTTTAAATAAAACACTTTAACGGTTTAAAACGCGATATATTAGTTAAACTTATTTGGAAATGATTTTTAACTTCAGCCCGACGTTTCGGATGCTTTGCAGCAGCCGTGGTCACGGGGAGACATCCGAAACGTCGGGCCGAAGTTAAAAATCATTTCCAAACAAGTTTAACTAATATATCGCGTTTTAAACCGTTAAAGTGTTTTATTTAAATGTGTACTACTCGCTTAAACTATAGACAGTATTTCAAATAATTATGTATAAGAGCGCCTCTGTAGCAAAATGGTTAAACGTGTTGCCTAGCAGTGCGTAAAGCGCCTGAGGTCCTGGGTTCGAATCCCGGGGAAACAACAAATTGTTTCGGTAAGGCATAGCACAGAGGATAAAGTTTAGAAGAGTGTTTCGTTTATTTAACTTCAATATTATCTAAATCGAACCTGTATATGCTCTCCCTTGTAGGTAATAGCAATAGTCCAAGTCCCAGCTTCATCAGGTTGAAAGGTGGCACTGGATGCAGTGGTTCCTGGAGCTGATGGTGGTGGATGTCTAGCTTCTAGTGGTACTGCTCTGCCGCTTGGTGAGTGGGCTGTCACATCTATATCCTGACGTCTCGGTGCACCTTCAGAGTCATTCATTGAGTGTACATTTTACAAAGAGTGTATTTTAACTATACGATTGCGACTATACTTTATTTGAATTAATATAGTAATATTGTTTTTGCATTATGCTTTGACAATTTGACTAAAAAGGGACCGTTCAAGTATTACGTAAGCACTATAGGGGGGTGGGGGGGTCTTTGTTTTGCTTATTTTTGATGACATGGCTGGAGCATGGATGACAGGGGAGTCCAGGTGATGATTACGTCATCGATATTTATTTACTTTCTGAATCAACTCACTTTCTTCATTTTAAAATTATACTTATAATATAAAAAATACATTTTTAATTGAAAAATGTTTACGTAAGCACGGGGGAGGGGGTAAAAGCTTTGCTTACTTTTGCTGACGAGGGGGATGGGGGGGTAAATAATTGTAATAAATCTGCTTACGTAATTCTTGAACGGCCCCAAAGCAGAATTTAATGATGAGTATCTTTTAATAAAACACTTTAACCGTATATTAGCTAAATTTACTGGAGAATTATTTTTTAACTACAGCCTGACGTTTCGGATGCTTAGCTTTGTTAGTTTGTTTACGCAAGTAGTAAACATTAAAATAAAATATTTTCAACGGTTTAAAACGCGAAATAAATTAGTTCACTTGTGTTTACTTTATTTTAACTATGACCCGACGTATCGGATGCTTCGTGGTTTCCCTGTGACCAAAACGCATAATGTATTAGTCCTCACCTCAGCTAGCCACAGTCGTCGGTGGTAGTTATAATTAATCGACATTGAAATTGGAAATGTTTCGAGTTTTAAAACGTTAAAAGCGTTTTATTTAAATTATCTGCAGCAAATTAAAAGATTTTACTACTCATTAATATTAATAACTTAATAAAAATCTATTATATAACGCAGGCTTATAAAAACAAAATTAAAATGCTTTAAACTTCCCTAACATAAAATATATGAAGTTTATGTTGACACTTAACATAAGTGCAAACCTTAACGCCAAGATTATATAATTTTTAATTTTCACCGAATTATTTCGACTTAATCCTACAATATTCACGTATGAACTTAAGGCCTATTCGAAAGCGACGCGTTTATAAAGACGTTGGTGCTCCATTACCTGTTGCGCTAACCAACACTTCTACAAGACTGCCAGCGGCACAAGGCGCCATGCCAGGCGGAGGCACTGACACCAATCTTGGCAACACTCTGAAGAAATATCTTCCATCCACCCTGTATAATCATTTTTAAATTAAATCAAAACATTCCCGCCACATTAAGAAACGTTTCTTGACGTGAGTTAGTTTAACGAATTCTGAAATTAAATTCCATAGTCATTTTATAAAATGTTTTGTGCTCTTTAATAACTAATGATGGGTTTTTTTTTATACATATGTGATAGTGGAGAACAGACAAACATGGGGTCCACATGATGGAAGGTGATACCCCACACAAAACATGTAAACAGGAAACTGTGGATCTATTTTTGCTTTGGATATTCGGAAATCCACAAATTGTAACGTGATTAAATTTTACAGCTCTTCCGTGTTGGACCCAGTTAATATTCACATTTCCATACACAGTCCAACTTGTTTCTGGATACTGTCAATAGTTTACGCGAGTAGTACACGTTTTAATAAAACACTTTAACGGTTTAAAACGCGATATATGAGTTAAACTTATTTTAAAATGATTTTTAACTTGAAACTCAGTCTGAAACGTCGGGCCGAAGTTATTAATCATTTTCAAATAAGTTTAACTAATATATCGCGTTTTAAACCGTTAAAGTGTTTTATTTAAATGTTTCAGGATGTTGATGCCGGGGGATCGAACCTATGAACCATCGAAACAAGCTCGTAGAATCAATGTCAATACTAGAATCCGCATTTTACTTAATTAAAATTACCACCAAATAAAACACATGCATTAGATAAAACGATATATTATATTTAGGTGCTAAATAACAAAATTTACTTTGCGTTTGTGACGAGCTCGTTGAATACTGTCTATAGTTCACGCGAGTAGTACACATTTAAATAAAACACTTTAACGGTTTAAAACGCGATATATTAGTTAAGCTCGTTGATCTTATGGTAGCAACGTACGGTTAATACCGGCTCCAACACTTTTCTGATCAATTTATAATTTTTCGGAAACATGTCTGGAAATCTGGATATTAAATGGTGCTAGGAATATCGAAATTCCTTCTGAGTCACAAACCATCGTCCACAGATGAAAAAGTTGTGAAGTTCAATAGCGTACGCGTTTATAATTTCACCTACCATCTAGTGAAATGTCTATCATAAAAAACCGTTAAATTTGGTTTATCGCAGAGAGATTTGTATCGCACTCCAGTGTGAAAATGAAAATGTCAGACTAACCTTACGTCGTCGACAACGAGAACAATTTCGTGCATGCCTGCGTGCTCCGGTACGAATTCTCCGGCGCCTCTCGAGTCCAATTTCAATCTAGACTCCTGTTCTAATGGGTTTACGATTAACACTTTTACTTCCGATATCGACAGCTCTCTCGTTACGCTCTCGACTTTTATGTATGTCTGCAAATAAAGGACGTTTTACATGTATAATTACATATATAATTTGAATATTTTTATATGAAAAATGCACATTAATTATATAAATTAAAAAACTGATTAGATTAAAAACTTTTAACGACATAACTGGGCCTTGAACTGCCGTGTCTCACATAATCGTTGAATTTCTTTAACCAATAGAGATATGCATCTCACGAGCAAAATAATTTTAACCTTAACACATAGTTTAACAAAAATGTGTGTAAAATAAAATAATTTTGAATTATATTTAATTATCATAGTAACATATTAGAGAGTAAATAAATAAAACATATTTAAAAAAAAATTGAGCTCATGTGCTGCTGAGCTACCGTGTCTGATCGAAGAATCTAAGCATTTATTAATGACGTATATACTATACTGTGTAAACGATTTTTTCCATCAATTTAAAATGTTTTTTCATTTGGAACACAAATGAAAAAAGCTAAGGGAATTAAGAAAGCAATACAATGACACAGCCCGAAAGTAGGTAAACGGGAAAACAAGGAAATATCTGTTGTGAATAATGACTTAATTTCAGAGATTAGCTTCGGCTGTACGCTCGAGAGTACAGACTTCGTTTCGCGATATTAATGCTTTTATCCCTTAAAGTAAATAGGAAGAAAGAAATAAACTTTTATTCAAAATACAAAAAGAAGAAGTCTAAAGACTAAAATATCGAGAAATTTCTGCCAGCAAGAATTAAAATGTTACAGCTCTATTTTTCAGTCTGTTTCTTCAGCCTGAGGCTTTGGAAGATCCTGACTATAAAATTATTAATTATATATATCTTATTGGTCTATAAGTCAATTCTGTCTCATAATATTTTTATGACATTTAAACACCTAACATCATCACAAAATAGCACTTACATTTGGCTGCCTTAAATGCGCCCTTACATAAATTAATAAACAGCCTAAAAATTAAAAATTCCACCCCAAGTCACTATTCCACGCGGACGAAGGCGCGGGCACAGCTAGTAGTGAATAAGAAAGAAATATTACATACTATATTTATAGAGAAAGGCTATATTATATATATGATATCACGCTGTGTGAGTGAAAGTCTGAACAAAAATGGGATAATTGTTCAACTTTGAGGGCTTCCGTTGCGGGACTCTTAACGGATAAAAAAATAAGGATTGATCGACTTGCAGGTTTTTAAAAATTATCTAAAAAATCTTTTATGATTAAATCGTAAACCGCTTTTATGGTAATCGAATTTGGTCGAAATGAATGCATTATTACCAATTGTTTTGTTAGAGTTATTAATAACGCTGTAATTGTAAAAAGTATATCTCTAGTGCAAAATAAATAAATCCCACACTCACAGTCTCTCCGACCCGACCTGAAGTGGAATCGAGCGCGACTCGCAACATGTCGTGTACAGGCGGCCGCGGTGGGATGTTACGAAATTGTGTGACCCACGCCATTACACCTAAGTGTTCTACGTCGCTCTGGCTCATGTCCTTCGCTGATAACACTGGCTGTACTCCTGCAAAGGATAGACCCATTAAGAACTTGCTTCTCAAGTGTTTATCTAAAGTTGTTTGATATTTTTTATATGTTAATAAAATTAAAAAGTCGTTTAGATAAAAAACATTATACACGACATCGCCCAATTTCTTCAATGCTTTTATCTATGTATCGCTCACATTATGTGAAACATATTACAATTTCAAACATTAGGTATTTAAATAAAACAGTTTAACGCTTTAAAACGCGATATATATTAGTTTGAATGATTTGGACATTATATTAACTGCCCGAATGTACCCGATGTTTCGAAATCCCTACGTGATCACGACTGCTGGAAAGCATCCGAAACATCGGGCCGTAGTTAAAAAAATCTCAAATAAATTTAACTAATATGTATCGCGTTTTGAACTGTTAATATGTTTTACTTACATATATACTACTCGCGTAGCTACAGACATTATATATACTCGATAAATTCTGAAATAGTTTTTTTAAGTTTGTTTTTTTAGGGGTGTCATGGGGGATTAAAGATAAGACTTCTTTGATGTAAGGTCAATTAAATAATATAATTTGCGTAACATATTTAAACCAGTAATACCAATGTATCTACGCAATAATTAACTATTGTCAGTGTTATGAGAAAATAAACTGAATAATAGCATCAATATTGAAATTTGCTGAAACCGCAACGTCACGAACGCAGTGCATCAGAATTTTGATGAGAACATTCCATTGTTTACCCCAATCGGCTAATTCAAATTAGAGGAAATTTGGGCTTCGGTGATATTACCGAAATTGTATAACGCTTTCGGAAATTGATTATGACTACAGTTAAATAATCAATGATAATTTACACGGTACGCTATCTGATATCCGAATATCCAAACCCAAAATACACAGCTCCTGTAGATATATGGCTGGGATATTTCACCTCAGATCAAGTAGAAGACAGGCAAGCATGAGGATGCTTGCTTGTCTACTACTATCATTAAAAAAATCAAAATGTCTCGTTGTGTATGGTGTGTGTAGTGGTCATCGTCTGCAGATCACAAGTTCAAATCAATCAATCCATCGATTGAAATGGTCTAAAATCGATTATCTTTACATAAAGCTGAAGAGTTTGTTTGAACGCGCTAATCTCGGAAATTGCTGGCGCATATTCATTAATCAATAAGCATTCATCGAGGAAAGCTTTAGGCTACAAAACGTTACGATTAACAAGATTCAACAGAAAACACTGAGAAAACGGTTCAAGAAACCAAAAAAATGTTAGAAAAATGACTGCATTCAATTATTTAAGAAACGTCGGCGACACTATTTGTCTTTCATTCAAGTTTGACTCGCAAGAACGACGGGCTGAGGGGGTTATTTGCAAGATTAAATAATAAGACGCCCAAAGTAACTATTCCGCAGACGATGTCGGAGGCACAGCTAGTTTTGTTTAATAGAAATAAGCTTTAATTTTTACGTACCAAGTTTTTTACCAGCGTCAATAGCCATTTGGTTGTTTTCTTCCCATCGCGCTGGGTCCCTTCGCAGTCTGCTAGGTGGAGGTGCTGGTCCACCCATGGATCTCACCAGCTCATTCGCAACGCGACCATCATTCCAATCAGTCTAAACGAATAAAATCATACATTATACTATCCTATATTATTTAAATAAAACTTAAACGGTTTATAACGCGATATACATTAGTTAAAATTAATGGAATTTATTTTAACTACGACCCGACGTTTCGGATGCTTTGCAGCAACCGTGTTCACGGGGAGACAGTAGTTAAAATAATTTCCAAATCCGTCAACTAATATATATCTTGTTTTAAACCGTTAAAATGTTTTATTTAAATGTGTATTACTCGCGTAATCTATATTATGTATATATAGGAACCCGCTCTAAAAAAAGAATCTATTGCACTTAAGTAACGTAAAGACTGTAAAATGACTCGGCGATAAAAAGAGGTGGCGGCGAGAGTCTTGCCAGATCTTCTCGTTCCTTCTACGCCCTTGATTTGAGAACTGGTAATAAATGAAAATTTAGAGGCCTTAGTTTTACTACGTCAATAAACGATTTTTGACATTAATTTGAATAAAAATATACTTGTCTTCGTTTAAAATTGAGTCTGAATACTCAATTTTAAACGAAGCGTTTGATTTATGAACTTAGGTAAGAGTTGTTTAACACCAAGCGAAACGATTACTATTATAAACGATTAATATTATAATGGTTTGCGACCGAACTTACTAAGTGGATCGCTATTATTTACGACGCGAATCGTCCGAAATACTATGAAGTTTCTTATCTTTAAGAATACATTTCCGTTTACACAAACATAATATATAAAAAACAATTTAGAAAAGGAGTAGAAATGATGTACTAAACAAAAATAATGTACAAGTAAAATACTTTTAACGGTTAAAAACGGGAAATATACTATTTGACTTATTTTTAATTTATTTTAATGATGATCTCTCCATTTCTCAGCTGCTGTAATATTTCGTAGTTAAAAGAAATTACTTATAGAACTACTAGAGGAAAGATTTTTATTTAAAAATAAAAATCTCCCGTGAATGATACAGTATTATTAATGAATCAACAATAAAACGTTTCTCGAGTAAGCAAGGATATACACAGTGTAATATTATCTAAAGTTGAAGAGTTAGATTGTTTGAATAGGACCAATAGGAGCAAAGAAAATGTGGACTAAAACTGTTCTGTTGCGGGAGTTGCAAAAACAATTGAAGAATCAAAAAAATTGTTCATGGAAAGAATGTTTTTTCTTTGAATGACATAACAAGTATCAACTCAAAAATAACTTTTAAGTTAAATTTGGACATATCCATCGTGTTTTACTAGTGTAGCCTTTTCATTTGACACCCATATTGAGGGGGTTAAGGAAAAAAATGTAATCAGCCATTTTGTATCGGCGGCCATCTTAGATTTCTAATGTTATTGATTTTCTTATACTGTATTTGAAAACTTCATTATTTTATACCTGTTATTGCACATGAAGGCGCTATATAATTAAAAAATCGAAATAAATTGAAAAAGAAATTTTCGACTCGGGCAGGACTTGACACGGCGCCGTCAGCGTTCCGTGCTGTTGCCGGTTCAAGTCCTAACAACGTGAAGGTAATTTTGACCAAAATAAGTAAATCCCGTACGGGTCAAGCTAAATAAAATTGTTTAATTTAAAAAATGTCCGCGGTATATGTCTATCTTTCTTATATCGTTTCTATTGATACTTGAACAAATAAACACTGAACAGCCGTTTTATGTTAATAAATTTTTGCCGAAATGAATGCATTATTACCAGTTAATTGCTAGATTTGTATCATCATAATAATATTTATCTTGCAAACAACAGAACAACGTTTGCCAGATCAGCTTTGTTCACGTAACATAGTTATTTTGTGCATTAAATTTATTACTCTCAATGTCGGTCGCGCCACGTAGTTCTTACAAGAACTTTGTTTTTCTTTGTTATCTGTTACTGTTCATCTTCTATTATTAACTTATAAGTTAATTTAAAAAAATTAACATATAGTGTCGCGGACACGTTTTTAGATCATTTAAAGAGGAAAAACATGCTTTCTTATTTTTTTGCGTATCTTGAACCGTTTTCGCAGCATTGCAACCCACACAGATAAATTATTTCCCCTTCTTTTAGTCACAGCGCGCGAGCCTATAGCCTTCCTTGATAAATGCACAACTCAACAAAAATTGATTCCAACTAACAAAATTGTTTAATTCGAGGGTAATAGTTCCAGAGATTAACGCGTTCAAACAAACAAACTTTTCAGCTTTATATACAGAAGTATAGACAACAAAAAGTTACAGTAATATTCATAATTTTCTTTCGTTGATGCGTGATATGCACCCACAGTGCCAATAGAACCTTCTTTTCCAGTAAAAAGCCATTTTACGCCCGATAATACATTATCATTCGACACCAAAACAAACATATTGGGGTACAATTTGGTCTTGTTATCTCGAAACGACATTAGCGCACCCTTTACGTTTTCCTGTTTGCTTACTCCCCGGATATGCTTGTCCCTTAGGGCTTCATGTGTTTTAATCGTACGTCATTGAGGGGAACCGACAATTTTCTTATTAAATGTTTCACTTAATGGCAAGTGGTCGAGAAAACGAAAAACAACTTGTTACTTAGGTAAACACTGTCTGTAGCTTACGCGAGTAATACATATTTAAATAAAACACTTTAAAGGTTTAAAACTTGTTTGAAAATTATTTTTCACTACGCCCGTTCGTTAATTTTTACTTGTTACTTCCTCAAGTGCGAACTAATATCAGTAAAAAGCTATTATTAAGTACAATCTATGTAATTGTGTCACTCCTAGAACAACTAATACATACATACAAACATAATAAAAATGAGAAAATTATTGTCCTGTAGTTTACGCGAGTAGAGCTATTAAAACACATTAACGGTTAAAACGCGATATATATTCGTTAAACTTATTTGCAGCAGAAAAGAATAGTTTCCACGTTTTGAACCGTTTTTTATTTATATAAAAAACACATTGTTTAATTTATATAAAAAAACCAATTAAGTGTGCTCGTATACAAAAAAACGCAATGTTGTGGCAGAAATATATCTCTATCACAAAATACTCAATCCTGTACTAATGTAATTTGCGAAAAATAAGAAAATAAAAATACAATACGCAATTTGTTTACCTAGCCAATAGGGAATCTTTATTAATTAGAGATGTTTACACTTGTAAAAGTAAACTTCATTATAAATGTTTGCGAAAAATCTTGGCAATATATATTGAAACTTACTTTCTAATCCCTATATTAAATAGTAGTACGTTTTTTTTTAAAAGTAAGTTTAGTTAACTACGGCGCGACGTTTCGGATGCTTTGAAGCAGCCGTGGTCACGGGGAAACGTTGTAATGTATTGCAAATCTTTATTACTGTTTACCGTAACGTCCCAGCAGTGGGAACTGCAAAATCTATACATATAGTATCTGTCAAATCAAAGTAGTGTATTGCTAACAATCAACGGTTCGTGGATTCGATTACCGCCAAATTGTTTGTAATAATAATTAAATGGTTGAAAGGTATGTCAAAATTCAGGCTGAATCACTAACCACTGCTTAGAAATAGAAAAGGTGTGAAGTGAAATTGAGTTTCCGTTTCAGTCTGTTGATTTACGAATGTCTAAGCCAAGGTCGGCAGTACGTCTTTTTCGCTGTTAATCTTTAATGTTTAGTATAAGAGTGGAATTCCGTTTCTCCCCGTGTGGCATGGGGCGAACATTTTCTGGGACCGTTTCACCGATTGGTTTCGAGGCTTTAACAGCGTTGTAACTTGCGAAGAAAAAGCGGAAAATGTAAAAAAAACGGCGAAAATGATTCGATATTTACAGTTCAAGACACCCAAAAAATGTGTACGGAAGAATGATTCCTCTTTAGAAGATCTAAAAACGTGTCTCTTGAAAGAACGGGACGGGACGTGGAAAACGTCATCAGCCTTAATTTAAAGAGTTCAGCAGGTGGTGTGTGGTGGAGGTGTGCAAAAACAAATTTAAAGCCCAAAATAACTAATCTACGCGGACAAAGTCGCTGACACAGCTAGTCATAAATGATCTTACCGTGAAATTGGAAATAGGTCTTTCCAGACGTGAATTGACCCAGTCCAGGGTAGACTTCATCCCCGCGGAGTCAGGTTTCATGAAGTAAGACAGATACGTCATTCCGGACAGTTCGTCCAGCCACGGCGATGCCAGATACTCTGGTTCCAGGACCATGGGCACTTGTAGTTCTCTGTGAGCTAGTTTCATTGCCCTCCTGCAGTTCTCCACAGCCTCATGGCGGTCTATATAAAAAGTGTTTAATTTTATTGTATTGAAGTGAACAAAAAATTCGACTATGACGTGTAGGACTGGGTTGCTCAATGGTTTAAAAAAAAATACGACGGTAAATAGATATTCTTTCGGGTCAAAATAGACACCAAACTTCACTTGTTATTTTTGGCTATTTTAATAAAAGATAATTCAATTATTGTAATTAATTATAGTCCGGATTACTATTATATAAATACCGTGTATATGGGGCATGGGTCAGACACACTTCTGTGTCTATTTCAATGCTACATTATAAATAAGATCAGTGTCTCTAAAAATATTATTTGGCGTTGACTGTACAAACATTTCAGTAAGACTTGCCCACGTTTCAGCTATAGTTACGAAAACTTTTATCTATTATTTCTTTCCCCGGAACGCACTGAAAAGCTTCTTAAGTCAACCCCAAATCCGCATTACATAGTTATTTATCTTTGCTTTCTCTCTATTAAAAATATTACTAGGACGTAGGACGATAAAAACAATAACGAGAGTGGAGCCACGAAACAAGTTATTATTATAGATATATTAACATTATAATGTATACACGTTTTTATAATAGAACTCCAGTAGATTTTTAATTTAAAAACAATTCATTCAAATATCCAAAGCAAAAATAATACATGGCTTTATTTATTTCACCTTCCGTCAAATGAAATCCATACTTGTCTGTTCTCCTCTAGCATAATATAAGATTTAAAAAAAAGATACATAATCGATTTTTATATGAGAATCTATTTATTAGAGATGGGCCGAGTACTCGGTTGGTACTCGGTACTATGCGCGCGCGGCGTGTATTTTGATACTCGTACTCGGCCGAATAACTCGGTTATACTTTGTTATTTGATAATGAGTATACTTTGTTTTAAGAGCAATATATTTAGTCAGATATAATTTAAACAACAGTGTCAATCCAAAGTATGTATTAGTAATTTAGGAAATGTTTAAATAATCTCAATTTATAAACGCGTTTGCAAACAATCAAATGACTTGTAGTTGAAAAGCGTGGTGTATCAACGCCAAGGCCTGGTTTGTACTTGTTTTCGCGTGCGAAATGGGAATTTGACTAAACCGAGTTAAATACTGTCTATAGTTTACGCGAGTAGTACACATTTAAATAAAACCCTTTAACGGCTTAAAATTAATATTAACTTAATTGAAAATTATTTTTAAATTTGGCCCGACGTTTAACTAATATATCGCAAACAAATAAGTTTAACTAATATATCGCGTTTTAAACCGTTAAAGGGTTTTATTTGAACCGAGTTACTCAGCTGAGCACTTGATTGAAAAAAAATTGAGCCGAGTAAAACTAGAGTACTAGTTACTCAGCAAAAGTGTTACAGAGCGCATCTCTACTAATTATCTATTTATTATGTACATACAAATAAAAACTTACTCAATTCCTTCCAATGTGGAAAGATACCAGGTTTACAACGGTCTAGCAGCGCGGATAGAAGCACACCGCTATTCCAATCTGTCGTTAAGTTGCTGACCCGACATTCCGGAAGGCTCGACTGCAGCCAGGCTAGCATCAGCTTTCTGCAATTTTAGGTAATGAGAACTGACGATGTATTATAATAGGTTTGCGCAGCACAAAAACTAATTAAAACAGGAAAATACGCAGATAGAGTCTGCATTGCATTGTTGCCCGACGACGCCAACTTAAATGAACGGTAATTATTACATACTATCTGGGTAAGCGACTTTGTCCGCGTAGAATACATTTTTTGGGCGTAAAAAAATTGATTTTGCAAAGGTCCTCCGACCCTTGTGACCCACATCGTTCGTGCCTGTCCTTATTGCAAGTTAATCTTGAAAGATAGATAGATAGTGCCGCGGACATTTTTTTAGATATCTTGGACCATTTTCGCAGCGCACGCTGTATCTCTCGAAGATGAGTTATTTCCCCCCGTTTGTTTCACATTTCCGATTGTTTTTTCGCTTTTAAATGTCGCCGCATAATATTTTATGGCGTAAAACCTTTCTGTATTAATACGCTAACCAATACAAAAATAGTTATTCAATTCGAAACAGTAGTTACTAAGATAAGCGGGTTCAAACAAAATCCATCATAATAATAATAATAATAAACTCTTTATTGCACAAACATAGACATAAGAACATGCATACATAGAATTACATATACAAAATAAAACATGTTTGTGCAAAGGCGGCCTTATCGCCTATGGCGATTTCTTCCAGGCAACCTTTGCATGTAGAAATAAGAAATAAAAAAGATAATTTTGGAAAACAATCAAAAGTCAACATAAAAAATTAAATTATACAATAAAAAGATAATATAAACTGGAAATTAACACCAAATTACTAAAGCTAATCATGTGCAATAATAACATGTGAAAAATATTAATGTTTATAAACATAAGTAATCCTATTTAAATTCTGTTGCACGAAACCCAAACATTATGTTAATGATACAACAAGTAAATTGAATTCAGTTATAATAACAAAATTAACTGATTACCCTTAATTCTATGAAAGCCTCGTGTTATATGAGTGCTGTCATATTATATTATGTTTTATTATTTGGATGACCTCCATAGTTTGGGGTACAAGCAAAGGGTTCACGACAACAACGACGATAGCAGTTTCTGATCTTTCACGAGATTTCAGAAAATCACTAGTAGGCAAAAATCAATATTTCGTTCATGTGTCAAGCTATCGTACAGTTTCACTTTCAGTTTTCCATTGTCCTAAGCCAGGATAGGCCGACAGCACATCTTAATTATATGTTACTAGCGACTTTGTCCGCGAAAGTCTTGATTTTGGCATCCAAATTCGTTTTTGCAGCGTACGCCGAGGCTTTTCAAATTTCTCACTGTATCTTCACTTGTATTAGACACAAGGCGGTGTTTTATAGCCTTCCTTAATAAAAACTCTAAGACAACATTAATTCTTCAAATCGAACCCGTACAAATACAAACATACAAACTCTTCAGCTTTATACATTAATATAGATAGGGCCGGAGCATTTTCTTCCATTAAGTGCACCACTTAAACTTATTATAGCCCGATCCTTACGTATATAAATGATTAGAAAGTTGCCACGATATTTATAGAAAAACAACTATTTCTTAATAAAGTCGGGTTGAAATCGAACCAGTACTAAGTGGGATGTATCGTAATCTTATTACTTGTATAAGTTGATACTGACACAACACAGTTTAAAGTACTTACCTTTTAGTTATTGATTTTATATTGAAACACTTTTTACCAATACATCGTATATAAATACACTAGCTGGGTCAGCGACTCACTCCGCGAGAATCGTTATTTTGGGCATCCAAATTCGTTTTTGCAAACCCGTAACCCACGATGTCGGTCGCGTCCCTTCTTGTCGTTCTTGTAAGTTATATTAAAAGATAGACATATACTCTTAGCGTCGCGGCCTTTTTTTGATCTTTTAAAGAGGAATCATTCTTTTATAAATACTTTTTGGATATCGTGAACCGTCTTTGCAGCGTACGCCTCGGAAACCCATAATGATGACAAATTTTCTCCGTTGTTCCACATTTTCCGCTGCTTTTTTGCTCACAGAAAAATATTTTTTCAATTCGAATCCGCATTTTCTGAGATAGCGCGTTCAAACATACAAACAAACTCTTCACCTTTATATATATGTAAGTATAGATAGACTTTTTGTAATATGTATGTACGATACACATATAAAAGGTTCTACTCACCTCGGTGGGAACTTGCTCCTTCCAATTTGGTAACGAACAATCAGTGACCAGATTAATCCTAATATTAACTTAAGATTTCCATTAACAATATCCACGTTTCCTAAAAAAAAAGAAAACAAACTTATTAGTCTATTAAGATAAAAATGTCCAAATTATATTGACGATTTCACTGGATTCAACTAGCGAACAACCGGGCGTACTGCAAGTGTATGGGGGAGGCCTATGTCCAGCAGTGGACACCGAACGGCTGAAAATATATTGACGACACGGTAACTCAATTGGTACAGAACCGTACACAGCGTATAGATGCCGGTTGAAGTCCGTTACCGTTTTGTAAATTGTACAATCTAAATAGATTTTTAATTTATATAATACTAATGGAAGAAGTTATAAAGAACATTGAATTTTTCAAATAAACTCTATTTACAGAAGATGGGACTTCTGTTTCTGCACATATCTTCGTCAGTTGCACTGATTGTGAATAGTCACAGGCGAGTAAATTATCACTCCTCTGTGCCCTGCCTTACAGAAAATTTGTTTCCCTGGGATTCGAACCTAGAATTTTTCTTGCTTAACATAATGTTTAAACTTTTAATCATTGTACTACGAAGGCGTTCAAAAAGTTATACTCATTTAACTATTATAGATCTGATCCAGTAAACATTCCAGTTTATATAAATAACATTGCGCAAGAGCATGTATAAAAGCATTAATTAAATCGATCGGGTTAAAGCCCCGCTCATGCATATTTTTCTGTCTAATAATTGTCGTACCTATATTAACTAACTTCACTCCATCGTCCTCAATGGCTTGTAGAGCGGTGGTAACATTTTCTAGTTTATGGTGCTGGTTGGTTGGATTCTTACTCCAACCTTTAAGTCTTCGTCCCTGCAAGGCTTCCACTAGAGCACACAAGACTGTACCGTCTTTTAAATCTTCGATCAGATCCACGACCTGGTAGGGGATTTGAAGCAAAAAATAGTTATTAAAATTCGAATATCTCAACCCAAAACACAAGTTGATAGCGCATCTTGTTGAGATGTTATATGGCTGGAGTTTTACACCTTCCATGGAGTAAACCCCATGCATGACTTTCCACATATATATTTTTATTAATGTGAAGAGATTGTTTGTTTCCATAAGGTAATTTCAGAAACAATTAGTCTCATTAAAATACTTAAATTACAGAAAAACCTATCAGGCTAGGTGGTGGCTATCCAAGGAGGAAAAAAAGAATTTAATTGCGCGAGGAAGAGAACTCATAAACTCACGATCAGAAGTGGGAAACACAAGCTAGAAAAGCTTACTTGTGGAGTACTATAGAATTAACAATCATAATATTGTCAGTAGCTTACGCAAGTAGTACACATTCATATAAAACAATCTTAACGGTTTAAAACGCGAAATATATTAGTTAGCTAATTTTACATTTTCATTACGGTCCAACGTTTTAGAGCAGCTGATTTGCAGCAGCCTTGGTTACCGCAAAGCATCTGAAATGTTGGACCATTCCATTTAAACAATCATAATATGAAAAAAAAACATACCTTTATGTTTACAGGTTTGAGTGTCTCGTTCACCCAATTACGAAAAGTATTGGCTTGGATTTCCACCCAAAGATCCTCATGACCCTTGATAGCCATCGCTTTCGCGGCTGTTCCTTCTGGACTCCTTGCCGCGAGTCCAGCCTGAGTGATGCGACCAGCTGAACCTTCAGGCGTGTGCGCCTTCAGGCCCTGGTGAGTTACACGAGCACCATCCATGTCGGGTAAGTGTCAGTGTCTATGGTTGAATTGGTATACCATATCTGCCAGTGTGGTGCAAACCACAAGTGTCATCTGGAAAGAATACAATATTTAAACATTTTAATATTAAATAATGTCTGCAATTTACGTAAGTAGTACATTTAACTAAACCACTGTAACGGTTTCAAACGCGAAAAATATTAGTTAAGCTTATTACAAATTAAACTACGAAATTTGTAGCAGTCGTGGTCACAGGGTGTCTAAAGTTGGAGGGTGTCTCCAATGTCAAAGGCGAAACTGTTACTCAAGCGCCATATTATAGAATACTGACATTTCCATATTTGTTCTATGCCTACTCGTACTAAGTGTTCTATACTGGCACAGTTTGCGTCTGCAGAGAAAAGAGCAGGTTTTATTGTTCTAAGATGCGGTATAGGTATACAGGATGTCCCATTTCTACAATATTTGATCGACCTTAAATATAGTTGCCGAAATGTACTGCATGAACTGTCTTTTTTTTAATTTTTCTCTTTCCAATTTCAAAAGCATTTAAATACAGTTTCAATTGTTTTATTTGTAAGATTTAAATACAAATCGAAGTTGAAGCATATGTTGGTTTTAAAATTTATAGGTTCATGTTTTTAACTATTAAAGCGCTTTTCATTTTTTCCCATTTTCTTAAGATTTATTTTCGGTGGTATTAAGAAGTTCATCTCCTTTAACCGCTATCTTCAAAAGAAAAAAATAATAAAGCCACTTTTTAGTCTAACATGTTTCTAATTTATAATTTTTCCGAAACATGTTCGACTTCATCTGGAAATTGATATTAAGTGGGTGGTAGGAATATATAAAATACTGTCTATAGTTTACGCGAGTAGTACTCATTTAAATAAAACACTTTAACGGTTTAAAACGCGATATATTAGTTAAACATATTTGGAAATGATTTTTAACTTCGGCCCGACGTTTCGGATGCTTTGCACATGACCACGGCTGCTGCAAAGCATCCGTGGTATCTATCATAAGATAAAAATTTGCTTCCTATATAGCAAGTGGAACACCCTGTATAGACTGTTCGTAGTCGAGATGTTCGTCAACGTCGATGGAAATACCGCTAAGAGTTTTCAGCAGATTGATGACGTATTGTCACTAAACTTCAGATTTGATTGATGATGCTTTTAGACCCGATATTACCACATGCGTCACAATCAAGGATTTAAAGAAATAATTTATCTTAATCTTTTTAATAAATAAGTTTTTTTCATGGTAGAGGATGACGGACATGGAGGAACTTGATGGGAGGTGAATTACTCCAGTCATATAACATAATATGAAAAAGCCGTGAAGTTTAATCACGTTTCGGCATCATAGTCTATTTTCAGAAGTCCAAAGCTAATATAGTTAGACAGTGTATCTTGTTTAGATGTCTGACTGCGGTATTTCACTTTTCTATTCCTGTCTATTTTCCTTTGTCATTAAAATACAATTTAAATAAAACACGTTTACCGTTTAAAACTAGAAATATTTAAAATCGATAATAAATTGAAAAAAAAATACGACTCGGGTAGGACGATTTTAATTAACTTATTTTTCACTACGGCATTTAGATGAAGCCGCAGCTAAACAGCAGCCGATCGTCTCGGGGTTAAAGATCGAGGTCGTCCCTAATGTCTGTAATCTGCTACGCTAGCGCCATCATCAAAAAAAATCACAACACTTTTCGCAGTCTAGCGGATTATAATGGAAACTTCGTACGTGTGGCAGACTCACGCTTGACCGGTTTTACAAAGTTGACATAAGGATGTGTGAATTAATTTGTTGTAATAATACAGCATAATAAATAAACGCTAGATTTTTTAACAGCATATTTTTAATTAACCAGCTGCGGTGTTGTTTTAGCACTTTTTACAAAAAATGCTGCTGCTGCATGTCCCGTATGGTTTAATACACTCACTAATTATACTAGTCTCGGATCTGGGAGGAGATTTTATAGCTTGGGGGGGATTTCATTTTCGCTAAGCACTGCGTTAAGCGCAAAGGGTCCTTGCTTTGAGTCCTTAGCAATAAATTATTTTAGCCGCCAAATCACTAAGTGTGATTACCACACTGTAAGTAAAATCGATCAACGAAAAGGACAAATAAATATGTTTGCTCCATGGCCGCCAGAGGACTACGAGATTATACAGCAGCGTGTAATAAGATAAAAAAGTGAAATTCACTTAAAGATTACTATTTTTGTTCAACTCGATAACATTATTTAAAGAGTTGACTTTTGACTCCCGTCGTTCTTGCAAGTTAAAAGATAGACATTTAGTGTCGCGGGCAAGTTTTTAGATCATTTAAAGAGACCATTCTCTCATACAGTGTACGAGAGAATGATAAGTGCTCTAACACAAAAATATTTTTTCAATTTGAAACAGCAGTTGCGCGTTATGAAAACTTTTCAGCTGTATATACTAGTATAGATAACAAATCTAGTCTGCTTGCGTATAAGAACCACCTGTCATTAAAAGGTTATATTATTCAACCGAACGTTTCCAAGACTTCATTAAGTCGCATTAATTTAATAAGAAAGTACCATACATTTATTTCAAAGGAGTTTTCCTCATACAAATACATTCCTTGAAAAGTAATTACTCAAGATCCATCGGGCATTCACGAATGAAGCTTATCGTTATTTTAAACCGTACTTTGTTGCCGGTGTTTTTTTATATAGCATAGAATGAAAGACAATACTCGTTTTTACTATAGAGGAGGACAAACAAGTATGGAGTTCGCTTAATGGTAGGTGAAAAACCACAGGTATCTAAGCAAGTTGCGCAAGCGACCTATTTTGCCATTGGAAATCCCTAACGAAGCGAAACATGAACTTTCGGCTTTTTCATCGGTGGTTCGTGATCGGACGGAAATTCGATATTCCTACCACCAATATAATATCCAGACATCTAACATGTTTCAGAGAAATTATAAATTGATTAGAAAAATACCAGGTGGGGATTATAAATGCGAAAGTAACTCTGTCCGTCTGTCTATCCGGCTTTAACTCCGAAACTACTGAACTGAACTGATGTGAGGTGAGAGTGTTGCGGCAACGTACCGCTTACGACATAAATTGGCTGCCTTAAAGCACCCTTACATACATTAATAAATAGCTTGAATAATTCAAAATTCTACCCCAAGTCACTATTCCACGCGGACGAAGTCGCGGGTACAGCTAGTCAATAATATACAAAAATAATTTTTCAATTCGAACCCGCACTTCCTGAGATTAGCGCGTTCAAACAAACAAACAAACAAACTTTATATATTAGTATAGATATAAATGATAAGTCGGTCTAAACGTTTGTAGGTGGAGTGTTTACGACATCTAAGGTAACGTCATTTCTATTTTAAATCGATCATGATCTTCATTCAATGACATGGGTGAGCAAAGCCTGATTTGTAACCTAAAAGATGGTTGGGGGCTGAATATTTTTCTAATCAATTTATTATTTTTCTGATACATGATTTCGTCAGAAATACGGGTGTACTTCACCCTCAAGCGAACGCCATCATTAAAGACTCGGTGTTTCCAAATAAAATAATAATTTACTTTACTTGTCTTTTAAATAAAGTTATTTATAACTTCTCCCTGTTCTAATTAAATTACGTAACCATGATGCAATAATAATTAATTTCAACACTTTTCAGCAGATAAAAATTAAAAATACTGTTTTTATTTGGTTGACCACGTTGTGTGTCAAGCAGACATAATTCTGTGTCTGACTAACGATCGATTTTTTAAAGTTGTTGATGAACGTTTTCTGTCCTACCGAACCCAAAGCGGTACCTGTAAATTCTAACCGTCTAATTGCGAAAGAATTGCTAGAATTTAGTTAAACATTACATGTTTAAAACGGTTAAAACTGTTAATTTTATCCTTTATTGTCTACTACAGAAAAGACAAAGGACAATATTACAATAAAACACTTATCACGTCGTGGTAGTTAAAAATAAGTTTAACTAATGTACTTCAAGTTTTAAACCGTTAACAGCGTTTAATGTATACGTATACTCGCGTAAACTACAGTGCTCAAATAACTAAATTTACTGTTGACGACATAATAAAACTAATCCATTTTACTATCATTAATTATTGGAAATCTGCGGATGCTCACTTAGTTTTTCAAAGCATTAATAATTAATAAAACCGAAATGATAACTTAGCGCAGATATCAAACTTTGCTCATTAAATCATTAATGATTAATGAAAACAAACCTTCAAGTTATTTAACAGAAAACACTGGAGTACAAGTTTAAATGGAAGTTATGCACATACAGATTAAGAGAACATGTAGAATATATTAGATATAGTCTGTCTATTATAGGACGATCTGTTTGACATTTCTCACGTCATACGGACGATGAGATTAGTAAATGTGACCATGAGAAGATATATACGATAGAAACGATAGTACATTTTTTTATAGTAGAGGAAGACACTTCACAGTCCCAGGATCTCTAGCGCTTAACAAAATGTTAGGCAAGACATTAGGTTAGGACTTTATGTTGTGATTTTAATACCAGCAGCGTTTCAAAGTTCAAGCGGTTACAGAGTCTCCGGTAAAAAAGTAAAAAATCACACAAATCTATACTAATATTACAAAGTTGAAATATTTTTTTTGTTCGATCGCGCTAATCTAAGGAACAACGGCTTGAAATTTAAAAAAACATATTTTTGTGTTGGTTTGGCCAATTATCTAGGAAGGCTGTGCCGAATAGAAACGAACAAACAGTAAAATGGGAAAATTATTCATTTTAAAGGCTTCGATTGCGTAAGCTGCAAATAAAATTCAAGAAACCAAAAAGTTATGTAACTATGAAAAAAATATGTTTAAATCTGTTAACTAGCAAGAACGATGTCGTGGGTAACATTTAAAATTTATTAAGCTGTGGAGGTTGTTTGAAAATAAATAATATGATTCCCAAAATAACTATTCCACGCGGACGAAGTCGCGGGCACAGCTAGTTTAAAATATACTTTTTAGATAATGCGATGGTCGCTAGGGTCGTCCTTAATAAATATTTATTGCAAATCCATAACACAAGTCAGATTAGATTTCAAATTAATAAACTTTTAAATAAAACATTTTAACAGTTCAAAACGCGATATATATTAGTTAAACTTATTTTTACTAATATATCGCGTTTTAAACCGTTAAAGTGATTTTTTAATGTGTACTACTCACGTAAAATAGAGACAGTATGAATAAACTTATCATCCTAAATTACACAGCGTATAGAAACGTCGGGCCTCGGGACTTGTTTGCATGTTACTCGTGTGTTGTTGGTGCGTCGTTAATTATTTATATAATTACCTGCGTGAACGCTAACAAATGCCAAATGTACGATACCGATATGGCAAGAGACGCTAAACAAATGACTGACATAATCATCACGTATATCTGATTACTCTTACACCATGGCAACGAAGATCTTTTTTTTTATGATAGAGAGGGCAAGCATAGGATTCACTAGATGGAAGGTCACCTTAGCCACATAACATTTAAGACAATACGCTTTCGTCCTATTTAGTAATGTTACGTACTGAACCATGATTTTTATCAGCCCGTACTTGTACTTGAACTGTTTAAAACTAGACCAATAAGGCCTAACCCTGAAATCCTTATACATTAAAATCTGAAAAGGGCAGACGGTACAAAATTATGACTGTTCTCGACCTATCTTGACTTTGAACCACTGCCTGTCAGAAACCTACACATATCTTAAGTTCGTTTTTGTAAACTACCTGCTAATATTTAGAAATTACAGCTGTTACTCACAACACAACACAGACATACTTTCGCGGACATTTTTTTACATCGTTTAAAGAGGAATCATTTTAATACATGCTTTTTGAGTATCTTGAACTGTCCTAGCAGCGCACGGAACGTAAGATGAATCATTTTTCGCTCCTATTAGCATCATTATGTTTTAAAGTCTTTCTCGATTCCTTCAATTCGAACCGAGTAGTTCTTAAGATTAACACGGTCAAACAAACAAACTCTTTAGATTTATATAAGTGTTAATAATTGTAGTCGTGGGCTTAGCTATGATCTGACAATGAATTCATAGACACCCACCTCCTATTTTTATGGACTATTGAAGTCAGTATTTGATCTTATTAACATTGAGTTGTACGTTTGTTGTGTTTTATTATCGTGACTGGACTATAAAAATGATTTAAGCCTTGTGCTATGACATAACTTTTTAAGGCATATAAACAATAACGCCGCTGTTTTATAGCTTGATCAAAGCTGTATCTAAAAATTAACTTAATATTAGTGTAGGGCTTGTTGGTCTAATGGAAACGTATTAAATACTGTCTATAGTTTACGCGAGTAGTACACTTTTAAATAAAACACTTTAACGGTTTAAAACGCGATATATTAGTTAAACTTATTTGAAAATGATTTTTCGGGAAGACTTCCCGTGACCACGGCTGCTGCAAAGCATCCGAAACGTGGGGCCGAAGTTAAAAATCATTTTCAAATAAGATTAACTAATATATCGCGTTTTAAACCGTTAAAGTGTTTTATTTAAATGGAAACGTATTGCTAGTAATCGACGGGTCATGTGTTCGATTCGTTGGGGAATACATGTTTCTATTTTTTTTTTTTTTTTTTTTTTTTTTTTTTTTTTTGGATTGATTATTACGTATTGTGTTCCTATGGAGCCACAAATACTAACCGGACGTTTTGGGCGAGCGCGTTAGCGCTCGCCGTGTTTGCGACTAGACCAAGGGTGCCCCGAGGGGGGCATCGGCCTCGGCTTGGACCGCCGCAATGAGGGTGGGAGCTTGAAGAGCTGGACGGAAGCTCACCCGGGTGAGCGGTACGCGTAGCGAGTGACCTCGCCTACGCCGGCGTAGGCGGTTTTGCGGGCGATCGGCGCCGGTGTCGGCCGATCGCAAAGCGGTAAGGAGATCGACGGCTTTCGTTAGATCGTCGTCGGGGTCGGTAAGAACGTTACGCGGCCTTCTCCAGCGTGTATTGACGGGAACGGTGTAGTTGGCGGCACGGGCCACCAGTGGGTTCGGATGCGACGCGGCTTTTTTAAAGAACCGTTCGGACGATTCCTTGAAGTACCGACTGAGGGTCGGTAATTCGAGGTCGGCGTGAAGATTAGCATTCCGCACGCACCAGATGGCTCCAGTAGCGGTTCGGGTGAACCGGTTCTGAAGCACCTGGAGCCTGTGGAGTGTTTTAGGGGCGGCGTGAGCGAACACTACGCTGGAGTAGGTGAGAATCGGACGAATACAAGTTTTGTAAAGCGTAACCTTATGTCGGAGGGACAGTTTGCTACGCGCGCAAATTAACGGATATAGCCTACTCGTGACGTAGTTGGCTTTGCGAGAAACGGAACGGACATGTGCTCGGAAGTTTAACTGACTATCAAGCGTGACGCCTAGGTACTTTGTGGATTTTTGCCACGGAATGTCTTCGCCGTAAAGCTTGACATTGGCGGGGCGTCTGCACGGTTTAGTGGCAGTAGTGAAGGGACTACGAGTGAAGTAGATTGCCGCACTCTTATCGGGGTTGACCTCGACTCTCCATTTCCGGAACCATGCGCCTAGGGCGTCGGTCGCGGTCTGGAGAGTGGAGACGATCCGCTGCGTTTTGCAGTCGGTGGTGTAAATGGCCGTATCGTCGGCGAAAAGCGCGATGTGGGCTTTGGCGGTCTTAGGAATGTCGCTTGTAAAGAGCGAAAATAGGATCGGCGAGAGAACCGATCCTTGCGGAAGGCCTGAGCGAAGGGATTTCGGAGTGGAGAGGGCGCCCTCTACCCGGAAGCGGAAGGAGCGATTCGACAAGAATGAGTGGATAATACGCACCATTCTGTCGGGCACACCGATCTGGTATAGCTTGTATAACAGACCGTTATGCCAGACTTTGTCGAACGCCTTCGCTACATCGAAAAAGAGCGCTCCTGTCGCGAGACCGCGAGTCGTACGGCCGAAGCCGTGAAGGATGTGCTCCGTGAGGCGGTGCACTTGATGGGTACATGAGTGGGCATGGCGGAAGCCGAACTGTTCGTCCGGAAGAAGGGCCTGGGAGTTTGAAATGTCCCGTAGGCGTGCGTTGAGAAGTCGCTCGTATATTTTAGCGAGCGAGTTGAGAAGGCTAATGGGTCGGTAGCTACTGGGGAGATTGCGGGGTTTACCCGGCTTATGAATACCTATGACTACAGCCTCTTTCCACTGATCTGGAAAGATGCAGTTAGTCATGAGACAATTGAAGATCGCCACCAGAAGGGCAATAATTTGATCGGGCAGGAGTTTGATTGCCCTATTTGATATTTTATCGGGACCGGGGGACTTCTTGTTATGAAGACGCCTGATAGTCGTGTTAACCTCGTCAAACGTAATCGCGGGGAGCGGGTCGCCGGCGGGCGGCGAGTTGAGTCGTAGCGACACTTCGTCGTCGACTGTTTGTATGAACGCGGCGTCTACGCGGTTCGTATTCGGCGAGCATTGAGTCTCGAGACTCTCGGCTAGACACTCTGCCTTTTCCGCGTCGTCGAAGGCAGGTGGCTGGTTAACGCGAATTAACGGAGGGAGTGTTTGAGAAGTTCCCTCCGATTTGAGGGTTCTCGCGAGGGGCCAGTACGCAACGTGGGAGGGCGTGAGCTCGGCGAGATGTCGATCCCATCTGTCGCTTCTGAGTTCACGGATGCTATCTCTAACGCGTCTCTGAAGTACGCGGAGATTGCGTCGGTTTACCTCTGTGGGGTATCTATCGTACGCGCGGGTCGCACGGTTCTTAGCCGTTATCAACCTACGCACCTCCGGGGGCAACGCAAATCGTCGATCGGGACCGACGACGCGCTGTCTGGAGGAGTATTCAATCTTAGATTGAATATGGTCAGTAACGGCCGAGATCGCGCCTAACGCTTCGTTCGCGGTCGTCAGTCTGTCGGGTATGTTATCTAATTGAGGGGAGCTGATGGGCTTGAGAGCCGCTTGCAGCTTCCCCCAGTCGACAAAAGTCTTCGTTACCGGTTCGGAATCGACAGGAGGACCCAGCTTGAAGAGCACGGGTCGGTGATCAGAGTCTAATTCGTGTATAGTTTCTACGAGTCGTAGCTGTAGCGCTACATCTCGTAGCACTGCTACGTCTAAGACATCCGGAGCGCCGGGCGGCGGACTATAATGTGTGGGAGCGATGGGCGCGACTACAGTGAAGCCTAAAGTGTCTGTCAGTCTGTCTAGAATGATACCGTTGCGATTGTTCCGAGAGCTATTCCAGCTCCAGTGTTTACTGTTGAGGTCCCCGGCCAGAATGACCGAGTTCCCTAAGGCAAACAGGGCTCTGAGATCGCTCTCGAGTACGGTTTTATTTGGCGAGAGGTAAACCGACGCAATAATTAGCGACTGGTGTCCTGTCATCGCGATACGACAGATGGAGGCCTCCATGTTCGTGAGCGGAGGAGGGTCGATAGGCATGCAATGCAGTGACCTTTTATAGTAGATTAACGTACCGCCGAGGCGTTGGCCTGTGCGGTCGTTTCTAATTAGATTAAAATTAGCGATCTTAGGGTCGCGCACTGATGGTTTGAGAAAAGATTCCTGCACCGCAAGTATGTCGACCTGGTACCTGACGACGAAGTCCCTAACAAGGTCGGTCTGTTTGGTAAGTCCGTTAGCGTTAAAGCTAACTAATGTTAGTGAACGCGGTTTGTTTCTAGATGTACTAGCCATTACGAATTGAGTATTTAAAAGTTACGAGGAGTACTGCACGGAGGGCAGTGGTAATTTTTGAGGGCCGACACGAAGGAGTCGAACCTTACGACTAGGCCCATGAGCGCGTCGAAGTTCCCTTCGGCCTCGCGAATGGCCGCGGCGAACGCGTTTATCGCGTTGAGGTCTAGATTTCGCGCGAAATCTCTACATAGCGCCGCGTTCTCCGATAACTCGGAGGTAGACGCATTTGGCGCAGAGGGCGCCACGGAACGAGTGTTTGTTTGTAGCGCTGAAGGCGCTTTAACGCGTGGCGCTGAGGGCGCTTTAGGACGTGGCGCTGAGGGCGCTGAATTCGCCGCCGGTAGCGAAGGCGCTGAAGGCGCGGTCGTTGATTTTTTAGACCATACATTGGTCGAAGGAAGCGGGGCAGGGACGAATAAGTCCCGGGGTTGTTGCGTAGCGCGAGGCGCTGCGGCGACGGTCGGCGGCCCCTTATTCCCGGGACGCCTCCGGCCCGCACCCCTCGGGGCCTTGGGACACCCGCGATAATTCGCCGTGTGTCCCTCGGTTCCGCAGTTGACGCAAGCCGGCGGAGTCTCGCAAGGAAGCCTCCGGGTGCAATCGGCCGTGCCGTGGTCTCCGAGGCACTTCACGCACCTCGGTTTCCCCTTGCAGTAGCGGGAGGAGTGCCCGTAGTGCTGGCAACGGTGACATTGCCTCACCACGTCCTGGGATTTGGGTGACTCGACAGTGAGCCCGGTGAGAGAACAACAACTTTTAATATTGAAAATACTCTTAGAAGAGGGGGAGGGGGCGAGAATGACCAATACCAAGGGGTATTGTGCCTTCGTGTGCCTGTTGTACAGGCGGTGAATTTCCTCTACAGGGAGGCCCTGAGCCAGGAGGTCGGATTTAATATGGTCGTTTTCAATCTCCACCGGGATACCGCGAATTACGGCCCTAAGGCGACGCTCTTCATCCATTGCAAATGAATGGTATGGGACTTGGCGCTCTTCTAAGAGGCGAATGAGGGCCCTGTAATCGGCCGGAGCGGAAGGCTTGACGCTGATGCCCTGCGAAGTGTTGCGGGCCTGCGTAAAAGTTATTTTTCTCTGTGCCATCTGGCCGGACAGCGAGGTCCAGATGGTTTTGTCGTGTATTACGACAGGAGGCGGGGACTTGGGGCCCCGCTGGGGCGCGACGGATGGAGTCGGAGGCTCCACCGAAGGGGACGGGGGCTCGATAACGAGCGACATAAGGGGTTGAGGCGCGACGGGCGCTGGAGTGCGCTTCGCGGGCGGAGAGGCCTGAGGGGCCTGAGGGGCGGAGCGCTTCTTCTTTCGCTTACCGGTTACGGTCTTGAAAGAATCGTCCGAATCAGATGATGAAGAGATGCACTCGGACATTGGCGAGTCCGAATGCTCGGCGGAGAGCGGAGATGGAGGAACGCAGACGGCGTTCCGAATTGTCGCGGCGTCGGAGGCTGCACGCGACCGGGGACTCGGCGACCTAGGTGTCGCCGTTTCTGGGACGGGAACGTCGACGCACGGTGAAGCCGCGTGCGACGGGAGGGACGAGAGGGACGTGGAGGCCGCGCGAGTCGCGACCTCATTTTTGATGTTGAGGAACACCTCAGGATGTTCTTTACGTAAAATTTCGAGGATTAGGCGGTCCTCGAGTCCTAGCATTTTAATGTCCCTCTCCATGCTGAGCACGGAGAGGACGGGGTCGTGGGTTCGGTGTATAATAAATGTAAAATACTTGTAAGATACTTAAGGAGCAGCTGGCAATGAGTGTAGTGCGTCCCCCGCTCGCAGACTGCAGCGGCGGTGGCGTGTAGCGGCGTGCGGCTTAGCGGCTACCGACGAGCGGTGGGCGGCTTAGCGGCTTCCGGCAGGCAGCGAACGGTGAGCGACAAGCGGCGGACAGCAAGCAGCAGCGGTGAAACTCACTGAAAAACACTAACACTAACACTACGCGGAGGGAGCGCGGTAACACGACGCGGCGCGGGCGGCGGGCGGCGATAGCGGGGGGCCAGTTGTCGCGAGGGGACAACGGCGAGAGCGCTTAATAGTCACGTCCGCTCGGGACGGCTGTTCGGCGCGGAATCACATGTTTCTATGAATCTATGGTTTGTATGAAATATGTTGTACTTCGTCTGAAAATCTGGATATTAAGTCGGTGGTAGGGATATCGAAAATTCCGTCAGAGCCATGAATTTCCGCACACAGATGAAAAAGCCGCCTTTATCGCGTTTCGGTATCAGTCATTGGATTTCCGAGTGTCCAAAGCTAAAGAAGGTCGAGCGTATCTTTTAAAGATGTTATACAGCTGGGATATTTCACATTATAAATAAGTTAATATACATCGAGTTTTAAACGACTGTTGCAAAGCATTCGAAACATCGGGCCGGAGTTTAAATTTCGACATACATTTCGATTTTTAAACCGTTAAAATCGTTTTATCGTTTAAAAGTGTTATTTTTAGGTATTATAAGTTATTCCGCAATTTATTTTAACGTAAAATAGCATACTGTGATAAATGGTTCATAATGTTAGTAAAAACCGTATTAAACTCCAAGATATAACCTTCCAACAAAGGACAGTATGACATTTTCATTGTTAAACTCTTCGGAGAATCGTTAGAGCGATCGCTCATACAATTTCTTTGTTCAAAGAAACTCCGACGGTTGCAATATTGAAGCAATTTCATCAACATTAAGGAGGTGAGTGGAAAACTAGTTTGAACTTGGACTGCTTAGAGAAGGAACTTCATAGCAGGGACGTTAGGGAGCTTCGGCTCCGGTTCCGGTTAAGTCGGAACGACTTCGGCTTCGACACATTTTAATTCGGAAAGGAATGAGAGGTGAGTTTTCTTATCATAAAATAAAAATTCTCAAATATCCAAAGTCAAAATAGATCGACAGAGCAGGTCGTGTACTTAGATGTTTTGTGACTGACGTGACATGAAGGGAACCCCATACTTAAATACTGTCTATAGTTTGCGCGAGTAGTACACATTTAAATAAAACACTTTAACGGTTTAAAACGCGATATATTAGTTAAACTTATTTGGAAATGATTTTTAACTTCGGCCCGACGTTTCGGATGCTTTGCAGCAGCCGTGGTCACGGGGAGACTCCCAAATTCCAAATAAGTTTAACTAATATATCGCGTTTTAAACCGTGAAAGTGTTTTATTTAAACCCCATACTTGTTTGTCCTCCTCTATCATTAAAAAAAAACTTATTCTCATGCCACCAATTCTAATCCTCCAACTTCGGTTCCGATACTGATTGCGACTCCGATAAATCAAATTAAAATAGTCCGAATCCGCCTTCGGTTTCGATAAACCTACTTCCATTACATCCCTACTTCATAGTACAAAAGAGTTCTTAATACTGAATGACTATAATATTACTTAAACAATTTTAAAACTTAAGAAAATTAAGGACGGGATTCCGTTAAGGTATAAAATGTCTTTATTAAGTTTAATATTGTTCTGGCTTCTTTCTTGGTCGGTTAGTTTAGGAATATTATAATCTTTATATATGTTGGGCTGTGGTAGCAATGTGTGGCTTGAAAATTTTAATATTTTCAAATGTCGCTAATTATTATTAAATTAAATAGATTTTTAACTTATATAGCATGTGAACAAAAGCGTGTTGAAGTTTTGAAACATTGAACTCTGTAATTTCATCTCCATAATTTCTTAAGCTGCAACGCACAAGACATTGAAATTCGGTTAGAGCAGGAGTACGGGACACTGTAGATGCCGGTTCAGGGCGCGCGCGTGTGTATTTTTTTTTCTAAATAGATTTTTAATTTATGTGTGTCCAGGATTTTCTAATCTGAAAAATCAAGAAAATAAATGTGTGGTAATAATATTGGGAATCTACAGTTTCCGTCGTTGGATTTCTGAAAATACGACCAAGACAAGTTGACAGCGTATCTTAAGAATAGGGCACCTTTGATCTTCAAAGCCTTTGCTTTACAATCTTTTTGTGCCATACAAAAGATAATCCTCCAATTTGATATTGTCTAGTTTATACGTTTAACAAAACTACGTTTCTATAGAAAAAAATGCCATTTTTAAAGCTTAAGTTTAAGCAACTCGTATTAAGACATAACAATTTGTATAACAGGTCTATAGTTACTTTTGTCTATAGTTTACTTTTAACGGTTTATAACGCGGAATTGATAAGTATTAACTTATAAAAAATTATTTTATTATTGAGCACCGTGACCACGGCAGCTGCAAAGCATCCGAAACCTCGAGCCGTAATTAAAACAAGTTAATTAATATTTTTCACGTTTTAAACAGTTAAACGTGTTTCATTTAAATGTGTGCGCCATTTAACTTTATTATTTAAAGTACTAGTACGTAATGGGATAGAAGAATCACGAAAAAACCCAGTCATCGCTTAGTTAAAAAGTTAATTGTTTCGACTTTCCAAAAAACGGCGATACTGACGAGCACTTTCTTTTGTTTTGTTATTTCTTGGCACTAAGACCCCGAAACAGGGTTTGGTATTCCATTGGAGCCAGAAGTAAAATTATATTTAAAAACATTACAGTTACAATATTATTTGAATTTCGTTTAAACAAATTGTGTAATTAAATACTGTCTATAGTTTACGCGAGTAGTACACATTTAAATAAAACACTTTAACGGTTTAAAACGCGATATATTAGCTAGTAACTAATATATGGCGTTTTAAAACGTTAAAGTGTTTTATTTAAATTGTGTTATTCTGAAAATAAACAAACTTTTTTATGATAGAGGAGGACTGACAGGCACTTCACTTGATGATAAATGAAATAATCCAGGCATATAACATCGAATGAAGATCGTCGACCTATTTTGGCTTTGGATATTCGAAGACTTTCAGAAAAAATATACATTGATTAGAAAAATGTTGTTCGAACCCACGACTCGTTGATTATTAACCACAGATTGCAACCATTACGATAACAAGAACATTAAAATTGTTCAAATCATGATAGAGGGTTAGATGTGTAAGCCCTAGGGACTCTGTATTCGAATCCCGGAGATATAAAAGTTTAAGTTCAGCAGTGCAGCAGCAGACGGAGAAAATATTTGCTACTAAATAAGATTGATCACACGTTAGCACATATCGGTGTATATTTTAGACACGGAAGTGTGTCTATCTCATGCAATAAAGAAAAATGAAACTTCAATATAGTATTTTTGTATATATCGTACACATAATATGTATTTAGTCAAACCGTAAATTGTTTCAGTAAATACATCAGTGAAGGTTACCTACGAATCAATTATGAATCAAAATTTTTTTTTATTTATATCTATTCATTATTTGTTTTTCTCCGATATAGTTTAGGAATGTTTAAGTATAGACCAGTCATACAAATGTCTTATTTCACATTATCTACTTGTTGGGGCGTAGGGTTGTTTTACTGATGTGAAATTTAAAGATTTTGATCGCAGTTTATTCTCTGACACTATTTATCAATTCCCAGAATTTGAATCTCGATGTACCCTTTACTATTAAGCCAAAGCATTCTGCTTGCAAGCCGCTAAAACAAAGACAAAAAATCGTATGCTAGAATTATGATTACTATGCGGTTGAATAAAATTCAACTTTCTTTTATCGTGAAAAAAGTTGAACAATGTTTTGCTATTTTATGACGTCATCGAGACATCTAGTCTAGACTGGATGTTAGGGCTAATCAAAACTAGACGTGTGAAACCTTGTCAACTTAGATGTTAAACATTCTATGTAACTACGACGTTTTGAATACAATTATTTAATATTATAAATATTTCATATGCAACATAGGTGCAATTAAATTTGACGTAGAAAAATACTTTTAAATAAAACACTTTAACGGTTTAAAACGCGATATATTAGTTAAAGGGGGACTCGTGACCCGTGACCACGGCTGCTGCAAAGCATCCGAAACGTCGGGCCGAAGTTAAAAACATTTTCAAATAAGTTTAACTAATATATCGCGTTTTAAACCGTTAAAGTGTTTTATTTAAGTGTGTACTACTCGCGTAAACTACAGACAGTGTTGAAAAATACTATTCAATGTTTTTAAGATAGAGCTTATTAATTAATGTCTCGTTACCGGTTTAAAACGCAAATTATATAATATTAGTTAAATTATTCTTTTTTTACTGCGGCCCACTAAGCATACCAGTAAACGAGAGCATACCATGAGTCGGTTCTTAAGGACCAAGTTAGGTTCTTCAAATACCAAATACGATAAAATAGATGGCGTTAGCGTAGCAGTTTTGACTTTACATTAGGAACACTCCATTCTCATTATTCACATTCGGTTTAAACCGTTAAATGTGTATTCCTTACGTTACTTTACAGACAATACTTATTGTAATTTTTTTGTAATGTTCTCGTTTTTTTACATTTTCCATTGTACTCCACTCCTTTAAGTTAAATATAAGTCGCAGCTCAATGTTTTATAGCCTACAAGCCTTCCTTAATAAATACTCTAGCCAACACAAAAATAATTTTTCGATCAATTCGAAACCAGTAATTAATTGCTGTGATTAGCACGTTCAAACAAACTCTTCAGCTTTATTTAAATAAAACACTTTAACGGTTTAAAACGCGATATATTAGTTAAACTTATTTGACTCGGAGACTCCCCGTGACCACGGCTGGTGCAAAGCATCCGAAACGTTGGGCCGAAGTTAAAAATCATTTTCAAATCGCGTTTTAAACCGTTAAAGTGTTTTATTTAAATGTGTACTACTCGCGTAAACTGTAGACAGTCTTCAGTTTTATATAATAGCATAGATTGCGTTATCGAAATGATTACTTTAAAACAAACCTACTAATAAATTTCTAGACAAGATATTTGTCGTCATTGTATTGTTTCTTGTACCGAATTTGTATATTAACGTGTGAACTCGTACTTACAGAGGAAACAGGATTAACGAATGACATCATCGCTCGTCAGGGAATAACAAGAAAAATGAATAATAAGAAAACGCTTCTAAAATTGTGCGATTTTATTTTTAACGAGCGGCTGCCTAACGACGCTTCGTGCTTGGCTGGCTCCAATAATGTGCAAAACCATACGTGTAGAAGCGTCCATGTGTACGTTTATACATTCTGTTATTTCTAACATCTTTGTAATTCTAATTGCACTTAACAGAGCGAACGTGTAAATGCTCTTCAGTGTTGTAAAACTCGTTAGCCCTAATTGCGTATTTATTAGAAGTGTTTTCGGGTCAAGCGATTAAGACAATAATGACAAAATGGGAGAATAATATGTCCAATAATCTATATCGTTTTCCAATGTTGATTTTTATTTATTTAGCAATAAGATAACAAATAGATGTATTACACAAGTATAGTTAAGGAACAACAATGAAGAATAAAGTTTAAATGCATATACAAAGTTACACGTTACATAGAAATGGTAAAGAAAAACACATCAATAAAAATTTACAGGAAATAAAAGTAATTTTATATAAAAGTTAACATACAAATGAAAGAAAACATGTATGTCTGTGAGTAATAAATAAATGCCACACGTTATAAAACACTTTTTACGGTTTAAACCAGAGTTCCAATCATTTGTGTGTCGTAGATCCAAATAAATAAAACTACTTAAAATACAATTTTGCATCTGTTATGTAAAATATACGTAACATAAAATAAACATATTTAGTCAATATTTTTAGTGAGAAGAATGAACCTGATGCTTTAATAATAAATTATCAACATTTTATAAGCATATATAATAAATTTGTTACTTCATAGGTAAATACTTTTATAAAGAATGTATATGTTTTGATATTATAAGATAGAATGATGTAAGTAAATAATTACGATCAGTGTATGTGTTGAAATCCACGATCGTGGACCCCCATTTTCATTTCATGGACCCCTAAATTCTTTTTCGCTGACTTAGACCCCTTGCAGGTTGTCATAAACCTCTAGGGGTCCTTATAGACCGCTTTGGGAACCACTGGTTTAAACCATGAAGAATAATGGTAATTTTTTTTTAATTTAACTACGGCCAGACGTTTCAGACACTTTTCAGCAGCCATTGTCACGGGGTGATTGAAAATGGAGGGTGTCCCTAATGTCAAAGTCAAAACTGTAAACTAGCGCCTCCTGCATCGTCCATTCGAAGTTTAATTTTAATAATGTTGACAGTCAAAGATTAACAGAGCACGCTCGGGCTGAAAGTATCCTATTTATATAGTTCACAGCGATTTATTAGTTAATGGTTTTGTCTTTATCCTTTAAGATCTAAAATCAATAAGATATGATTGATGAACGTAGACCGACCGTTAAATCAAAGAATATACAGCATTAATGTCGAATATAGACACTGTCTAAGTAAAACTATCTTAAGCATAGGAATTTGAACCCTTACTTGTTAATTATAAAGTTAAAATTACATTGCGCGTGAAGTGCATCAATCAATTAGAAGGTGAAAGCGAGAAACGGTAGCTCAATTGATGCTCTAAGCAGCAGCAAGGATCGCTGTGGATGCCAGTTCAATAACTTGCCTTGGAGGGTGTGTTCGATTTTTCCAAACTTAAAAACATTTTTAATTGTCTAAGTAATTTATCAGTCGTGTTTTATTAATTCAGTTTATATTTTACCTAGAAATCGAATTCAAGACAAGAAACATATGGAGTATTACATATGGAAACATTATTTATTCCATTCCTTTTTCAAAAAAACACTTGTTAACGGTTCAAAACGCGAAATATCTTAGTTATTCCGAAACGCCGGGCCGTAAGTAAAATAAATTGCAATTAAGTCGCGTTTCAAACCGTTACGAGATTATATTTAAACAGTGCCGTATTATAGCGCGCTTTAGTTTCAGTCTGTTGATTTCCGAATATCGATAGCTAAATTAAATTTTAAACCCATTAATTGGAGGTGTTCTAACGTAATAATCAGAGTTAAATAATAATTTTCTTTCTAAGTATTGAGATACATTTTCTTCAAAACTCTATTGCGTGGGTCACCCAATAGTAGCCAAGCAAATAAATTATTATCATAATTACATATGTATATGTACCATAGCCATGTACGGTAATGTTTCAAAGCATGATAGATACCTGCGTTGACAACATTAGTCATGCGGTCTTCATGTCCACTAGTACAAAGAATTACTGATGTTTACGGAAATCCAATGAAAGAAACACTGCACGTGAATCAACATTAGTTTTATTTCTGGATATTTATGAAAGAAGAGAATAGATAGCCAAGGTGTTTACTAGATAGAAGGAGAAATGCTAGCCATGAAAATACTCTATTCTCTTTAAAATATTAAAAATTATTTAGATTCGTCAATTTTTTTCGTTTGTCTGTCTGTTCGTAGTGTTTCTACAGAGTGTTCAAAAGAGCAACATAACTGAGAAGAACGCCCAAGAAACTCAGTCCGGCTTTTTTTAACATATCTTATAAACTAATACATTTTTGTAAATGTATTAACAAGAGCAATTCATATTACTGCCAGGCGGTCTTGTCATTCGAGAAATCGTTCAGATAATAATACGCCTTTTGAGACTATATTTCATACAATTTTTCAATTCACACCAGTAGTTCGTGAGATTAGCGCGTCCAAACAAATAAACAAACACTTTAGCTTTATATATTAGTTTTGATTTGACAACTATGACTAGTCTTAAACAAAATTAGTTCTATTTCTTTTTAATCACACACAATTATATATATTTATATTTATTTTTAGTATATTTTGTGACTAAATTATGTTTTTTCAACTTCTACTAGGTACTGAGGTCAGATACGAGTAGGCGAGATAGTTGTAAAATAAAAACCAGGATTAAAATTTCCGAACAACAAACACTCAGATTTCGTTTAAAGCAAGTATTATTACATACTGTCTATAGTTTACGTTTACGTTTACGAGTAGTACACATTAAAATAAAACACTTTAACGGTTTAAAACGCGATATATTAGTTAAACTTATTTGAAAATGATTTTTAACTTCGGCCAGACGTTTCGGATGCTTTGCAGCAGCCGTGGTCACGGGGAGACTAAAAGTAATTTTCAAATAAGTTTAAGTAATATATCGCGTTATAAACCGTTGAAGTGTTTTATTTAAAATTAGTTTATATCTATTAACTTTTCCAACAATAAAAAAAAGCAAGGATATTTTATTTCAAAATACCTACTTAGCGCGCAAAAAGAAATGATTGCCATTCCTTCGCGTATTAAAGACCAAGGTGCTAATTGTATTACTAACACTCAAATAAGCACGTCTTTTTTTCTATTGAATAGTTTTTCTGATTCATTAAACCTAATATTCACGTAGATTCGAAAAAGTCTCTGAGAATAATTAAATCAAGCACTTGGACTAATTCTTGCGTTATAACTTAATATTACTTAGTACCTACCTAGTGCATTAAGTAGAGGTGAATTTTAATACTGGCGTTTTAAGCCGGTAAAGTGTTTTATTTAAAAACTAGCTGTGCCAGCGACTTCGTCCGCGAGAATTGTTATTCTGGGCATCGAAATTGGTTTTTGCAAACCCTGTCATCTTTATAAACTAAAGCTGTTAGCCAATACGCACGACATGCTGGGGGACTTTAAAGTCCCTAAGCTTCTATAGACGTATGTCCTAAGGTACCGAAGCCGGTTCGCATAAACCGATAGACGGTTTCTTTACCGGTTTAATTATTGTAAAATAAAATTATAATGTAAAAGAAGTTAAATAAAAAAAATACGTCGATCAAAAATTTCCCCCGTTTTGTTCACTTCCCCGCATTTTTTTGTATTATTTCTGAATCTAAAAGCGAGCACTTTTAATCGGCTTTCTGATACCTAATTTGTCAATTATCTTATTGTACTATTTTCCATACGTGAATATATAAATAAACAAAAATAAATAATAGGTATACCTACTATTTACAAAAAACTCAACATTCAAGTAATTTATATTATAGAAAATAACATAGGCGTAATATGTTTCTTATTAGACTAATAAGAAAATTATCTTTGTAATTTTTTTTTATATTTTACTTCTTATGGAATTGTTTTTGGCAGAATAAATAAATAAGAAGCAGAATTTTGTAAGTATGTATTTAATCTTCTTTGTTGATTCTTAATAATAGGGGATCATCTTGTCGAATTTATATCTAATTTTGCGTGTGTTATTTGCAAGAATGAAAACATAAGAAGCATAAAATAATTTTCACACTTCAAGTAACCTTAAGACACGTGTATAGTGGGCGATGTTTAAACATATCGAGATGATGTCACTACCTTAGCACTGTACAATCTTTGTCACCCTTAATATTTGTAAAGGCTCTCAACACTACGAAGGTTTCCGTTGACACACTGGTCTGTTTTGCTGTTATGCAACGAACCGGTACGCTCAAGTCATTCATTAAATCAAATGCACCTGTATCAGAATCGTACGCTATTGTGCTTCAAGTGATTTGAATATATACGTAATAACTGTTATTTTATGCGACGTACGCCCTATCTTAAGTTACTGAATAAATCTTACCTCATCGCGTCCAATCATGAACATAACTATAAACAGATACACAGTGTCACTAGAATTCACGTAAATAGTTTATTTAACGATTAACGTTGAGTTCGCGCACGGCGTACGCGCTTAATCTGCGGAGGCGCACTGGCGCAGGCTGCGCGGGAGTGTATCCCCCCTCTGCGCCGCGTGCGCAAGGCTGCCCCAACGCAATGGCATTCCGTGTGATGACAATGTGCCCATTTATGTCTTTGGACACAGTACCGGCCATATGGTTTTGCGTTTTGACGATTACGTGGTTCTAAAGCAAATTCTTCGGTGATAAGTACTTGGTGACGCGCTCGTGGGAAGCGGACGAAGATGGTAACGGTTTCGGATGAATCACGGAAACCGGAAATTAATTAGAATAATTCATAACAAACGTTTTAATGTAACATAAGCAAGAATCCGAGGGATACAACTCTTAGAATTTATTAGTGTTGGTTGTGGAATTTATGTGGGCATAAATTATTTATACGAAGGCTTTTTGGAGGCTTGAGATTTTCTGAAGAATACAAAACACGATTCTTATAAGGAAAATTCATAATTCATTCATATATTTAGTACTGTCTGTAGTTACACGAGTTGTACATTAAATAAAATAATTTTAACGGGTTCAAACGCAAAATACATTAACTAATATTTAATTAAAATTTTACTATTGCTTAATATTTCGAATGTTTTGCAACAGCTGTTTTGACGTAGGCGCTGATGCGTTATTATATATTTCGCTATTAAACCGTTAAAAGTGTTCTATTTGAATATGTATTACTCGCGTAAACCATAGACGATACTTAAGTTATCTTTGTTTATTTTACCGTAACGTTAAGTTTATTTAAACAATTCACATATTGTTCGGATCTTATGAGTTTTAACTTATTTGCAATGCATATGCTCTATCATTTGACCTAAATTAAAAACTTAAATTCATATTACTATAATATACCCCTATAAACCTGTTTTGGTTTTGGATATTCGGAAATCCACAGACTAAAACCGTTCCACAGATGCACAGATTATACTTCACGACTTCATCGGTGGACGGTGATAACGATATCACTACACCCATTCAATATCATAATATCCAGACAAAATCCAACACGTTTTAGAATTATGTATTAATATAAGAAACATGTTGAGCCCGGCGGAGATAGAATCTGCGACCCGTTGATTAGATATAGTATTCTATATCTACATTTTAATTTTACATTTTTTAGATACCGTTGTAAATGGCGAGGGCTTTTTAATTGTATCTGTTTTGAGTGACCTGAAGACCCTCGTGCTTTTACTCGTGAATAAATTTGAATAGTTGAATAGACAGTACTCTGCCTACGGGGCACAGATGTTGCAAACTTCGGGTCGTCGTAAAATCGGCGTACACCCAGCAATATTTTACAATATCGCGCTCGCATCTATGAAATTAAATCAGTGTACATTATTTATCACTGCGTCGAAAGTACAATGCGGATCACGGTAGCCAGGCTTCAAATCCCGCTTTGGTCGAATTCTTAGTTCGTTATTTTTAACTAGGTTTGTCAGCGACCGCGTCCGTCTAGATTAGTAATTTTGGGCATCCAAATTTGTCTTTGTAAACATTCTTTTCACTTTTATAAATTTAAACGTTAACCTATGACGTTGGACGCGTCCCGTCGATTTTGCAAGTCAATCTTAAAATAAATTGTGCTTTTACGACCATCGAGATCAAGATACCCAAAAAATATGTATGAAAGAAAAAATCCTTTTTGAATGATCTAAAAAAAATCCGCGTAACTTGCAAGAACGACGGGATCCGAGGATGGGTCGCGGGCGACGCGACGCGTCCTATATCGATGTCGGATAGGATGTAGGATAAAAACAAATTTGCATGCCCAAAATAACTATTCTACGCGGACAAAGTCGCTGGCACAGCTAGTATAGAATATACGTAATGAATTAATTAAAAACAGTTCGTAATACTTGGCCATTTCTCTTTTGTATTCCAATATTGTTCGTAATCCATATTTTACATATTCACGGTTAAAAATCAGCGACTGATGAGCTTTCAGTATAATTTATAGTCATTCACTTTATTTGCCTCGAGGATAATCCCGCAATCTGGATCCGCGAATGTAAATGCCCCGGGATTTGTTAACGTGTACGATTGTAATTTTACATCGAAGGCGGAACTCTAAAATTGGATTTTCCGCCCGATGCAGCTACGAAGGTAACATTTCAATAGGTGAAAAATTGAATCTGCTATTGAAACTACATAACGACTTAACGTGAGTAATACCTTAGCCAACGACTCAAGACGATGCCTTATTCCTGTATTTTTGGATATTCGGAAATCCAGGGACTGAAATTGAAACGCGATTAAACTTCACGACTTTCATTTGTGGATGGTGGTTCGTGATCCTGACACCATTTCGATATTCGACACATCTAATATCCAGATTTCCGAAATATCGAATCCACGTCACGTTTATTATTAACCAAATTTTTCCTACCATTAGACTAAGGCTATAAAAGCTAAGAGGATAAATGGCTATATTAAACCGGTATTATCTATGACGCTCCTCGAAGAGGTCCTAAGTCCTAAGTAAAATTGGGTTGCCTGGAAGAGATCGTTCGTTAGCGATAAGGCCACCCATTGCACTCCATATGTTTAGTATATAAGTTGATATTTTTGTTAATTTTTTTGTGCAATAAAGTAATAAATAAATAAATAAACCAATTTCAGTGTCTCAAATGTGTCAAGAATAATTGCGCAAGACACTCGACGTAATTAAAAATGATTTACCACATGTTAAAAGCTTAGCGTATTACTCATGCTTTCTAATTTATTACCTATGAGTACAAGTAGTTAAACCCTACTTCTTGTATGCATATTGATAGTCGTTAAGACGTCTTAAATAAAACAGTTGACGATATAAAACAAGTGACGGTCGGGGAGTTAACCGGCACGTTTATTTCTCGCCGAAATTGGGTCCAAGAGAACCCGATATCACACGTCGGGTGTTGGATGTTTTATAAGTGTCCCCGAAATTGAAATATAGCGTAGTTAGCGGGAGAAGACAGTTGGGTCGCCGGAGCCAACTCGCCGAGGCTCATTATTGTGCTCGCGTCGGGTTGCGGAATTTCAATTTATCGCTTTCTCGTTGTTTTTCATAATTTATAAGATTAGCAGGACCAGCGCCGTCGCACTCCCCTTATAAATTTCAAATAAGCTTGATTTATTGAGGCGAAAAACATCGGGTTTATTATCACTTCTCCATTTCGGATGGACTCGTTGATCCAGTGGTCATATTACTAAAGTATCCAACATTTCAAGTTCGATTCCCGGCAGCACAATAATATCCTGATTTTTCGAAACATAAGTACTGTCTGGAGTTTTCGCGAAGAGTACACATTTAAATTAAATACTTTTAACGGTTTTAACGCGAAATGTTATTTGCAGATTATTTTAACTATGGCATGACGTTTCGGATGCTTTGCAGCAGCCGTAGTCACGGCGAAACTATATATTAGGTAGATCATCATCGTCCCCTGTTGTTGCGACTAAATTATGAGGAATAATTTTACATTCCATTAATTGAATTTTCAGCTTGACTGTCCCGCTTAAGTGACCAATACAAAAATTTTTAACAACTCGGTATCTCATTTGGTAAAGCAACAACACGGAAGTCTGACGATGTCGGCTCAAGTCCTGTCCGAGTCGAAAATGTTTTCAATTTATTTTCGAATTTTGAAAAACATTATTTTTGTATAATTTAAAAGTCTATTTAGATAAAAAAAAATACGATTATTAAAGCTTTCAAACAATCTTTTCTTTAAAGAAATATTAGTCGTAACCCAGGGCCAAAATCAAAACTGTATTTTTGCATCTTCTCAGACATTCTAAGGACAGCACTCGTCCATCCGACGCTACGTGCTTTGCCTAATAGCTTTTTGATATAGCATTGGTGCATTGGAGCGAATAATATTATGGAAAGTACCAATTCTTGATAGACGGGCTCGTTAGTAAATCGGAAGCAATGTAAAAGTCAAAGTCAAAATCATTCATGTAGGTACTAGGTACACATATAAACGTCACAAAACTAAAGAATCTAACTTTACATTTATTACCAGTTCTCTAATCAAGGGCGTAGAACGAACGAGAAGAACTGGCAATAAACTCGCCGTCACTCTTTTTATCGCCAAGTTTCATTTGCAATGCATTCCTAATAAACAAATCGTGGATTCCATCGCTGCAACATGTTGCTAATAAATTAATAATTCTTCTAAAACTTGAAAGAGATCTTAAGGAGACCTGGATAATTAATAAAAGGTGGTAGGAAACCCTCCACAGATAAAAAGCCGTGAAGCTTAATCGCGTTTCGGTTTCAATCTGTGGATTTCCGAATATCCGAAATAGGTCGACAACGTTAGATGTTATGCGACTGAGTTATTGTCTGTCTTTCTCTATCGTACAAAAAAATACCGCTTTAGTCTCGTGGTTAGTACGCTTGATCGCAGACTAAACGGTGCAGAATTCTAATCATGGGTTGACAAAAATGTTAGTTTGCTATCGATATTCCTACCAGCTTATTTTATATCCAGATATCGAGAATAAGTCGAACATGTTAAAAATATAAATAAAACACTAACGATTTCAAACGCGATATGTAACTAATATATCGCGTTTTAAACCGTTAAAGTGTTTTATTTAAATGTGTACTACTCGCGTAAACTATAGACAGTATGTTACAAATAATTATTGGTAAGAAACATGTGGACCCGTTAGCGATCGACACCACGACCCGATGATCATTAAGCATACATTGCTACGATGACGCCAGAGCTACAGAACTCGCATTTCCCCATTTCCCCATTTCCCCCAATTATAAATTCCGGAAATGAACGTAAAAAGCAAAGACTCTCAGATGGTTTACATAAATAAACATCAAAGGAAACTTTTCGCTTATAGAAAAACTTAATTAATGTCTTTTAAATGAAATCCTGTAACGTTATCGCTGCAAATGAGTTCGTAATTACTTTTGGATTGGCAGCCAGTTGGCAATTTTGGTGAAGTGCTGAAATAACAAAAAGCCTTTCTCAATTAATCACGAGACTTCTACGACTAATTATTTCGAAAAATTACTTAATTCTCATAATCCGGTGCTGCAGAAACAGTTAATTTGTCTGTAGTATATTTATATTAGCAATGTACAGCTAATAACCATCGGGTCGTGGGTACAATTTCCACTGGATCCCGTCTAGATAATCTGGACTTTAATTTGCTTTAAATAAAACACTTCACCGGTTTAAACTGCGTTATATATTAGTTAAAAAAGCAACCGAAACGTCGGAACGCAGTTAAAATAATATTCAAATAAGTTTAACTAATACATATCACGTTTTAAACCGTTCAAGTTTTATTTAAATTTGTAGTACACTACAGACATGATAATTTGATAAAAACATCGAAAGCCCGCATTTCGGTTTCAGTCTATTTCACAAATTTCCAAAGGTCAATTACCCATCTTGCTTCGACGTTAAAGGGGGGGGGGAGGTTTCATCTTCCATCAAGTAAACCCCAAGATTGTAGTCCTCTGTTTTATAAATGCCCTGTCTGTAGTTTACGCCAGTAGGACACACTTAAATACAACACTTTCAACGGTTTTAAACGCGAAATGTTTTTGATAATTTGTATACCTACAATATATTTCAACTACGGCCCCTTTGCATGCTTTACGCCTCCGCGACCCCAGATCCTGCAAGGATTTTATTAAAACTAACAAAATTGTTTTGAAGCATAGAAATTTTATAACACTTCCAATAAGCCGAGGTGTTGACAAGCTTACTGTACTTAAATATTTATTTATGAGGATCAAAAGGGGACCCTAGTTAGTAAGAGGAATGCGACGACCTCTCACCTTTTGTGGCTTACCAAATTTCTAGCAAAATAATATGTTTTATTATAAAAATATTAAACGAGTAGTTTATCATAAAATAAAAGATATAAAAATATGATGTGACTTTGTTGACTTTGAACCAACGACCCATGAGTTCTTAGTTTCAAACACTAACTATGTCATTGACTTCGTCCGCGTAGAATTTTATTTTCTGCGTCTAATTTGACCTGCAAGCAGTCTGTTCGACCCTGTTAATCTAAGCTGTTACCCGTCGTCTGCGCCTCGTCGTACTTGCAAGTTAATCTTAAAAGATAGACATATACCGTCGCGGACATTTTATAGATCATTTAAAGAGGAATCATTCTTTCATACACATTTTTGGGTATCTTGAACCGTTTTCGCAGCGTACGCAACGAAAACCTACAAGGATTAATAAATTTCCCCGCTTTTTTTTCTTTACACATCCCCCTATTCCTTTGCTTCCATTAGTCACAGCGCAATGTTTTGTAGCTTCGATAAATTCTCTAATTAACACACAAATAATTTTTCAATTCGAACTAGTATCTCCTGTGATTAACGCGTTCAAAATCTTCAGCTTTATATATTAGTATAGATTTGAGGAGCTGATTATACCCAACATTGGTAAGGCTTCTTCTTCTTTTTCTTTCCTTTATATTCCCAATACGAATAGCCTTTTAAGCTATTCCAAAATCCATTCCTTTTCAGTAACACCAAGAATGTGATTATGTTGCCATAGTGGCGTTGTAAGAGCTATTTCAGATGGCATGAACTGGGTACAGGAAAGCTGAAAATAGCTTGACAGCTCATCGGATTCACAAAGCGAGGGTGTAAGTGTTGGTCTTTCCTTGCCGCGCGATTCTCTCCTTTACTTCCATTTATTATTCGTCCAAGTACCGCTGTCGTTTTACAATCTTTATTTTCAGAGACTTGTCAGAGCTTTGTTGTTTAAACTATGTGTATACTGCTTAATTAAAATGAATTGGGGTCTACGAACTTCTACCGTTGTTAAGATTTTTTTATGATAAGGGAGGACAGACAAGCATAGTGCACTCGCTTTTAGGTGAAATACCCAGCCATATAACATCTATACCAAATTAAATAAAACATTTTAACGGTTTAAAACGCGATATGAGACAGGGGAGACAGTCTCCCCGTGACCACTGCTGCAAAGCATCCGACACGTCGGGCCGAAGTTAAAAATCATTTTCAAATAAGTTTAATTAATATATCGCGTCTTAAACCGTTAAAGTGTTTTATTTAAATGTGTACTACTCGCGTAAACTATAGACAGTAACTATACAGATGTGCTGACGATTGTTTTCGGCTTTGGATATTCGGAAATTCACAGACTTAAAACACAGACGATTAACTTGATGACTTTTTATCTGTGGGTATCTGACGGTGGTGGATAGTCCTACCACTCATTTCAAATCTGTTGCAGAACAAATATACATTGATTAAAAAAGTGTTGGAACTAGTACTATGGGTACATTGCTACCATTACCCCAAAAATTCCGATGTCAGTCTGTGGATCTCTTACTTTGTCTAAAGTCAGCTTACCTCATTGAGATGGTGATGATCTTGATTTTACAACCAATTAACGTTTCACCCAACGCTGCTCTTGCGCAGGTTACCTACTGTTTGAAGACCAATAAGTGGTGATAACCACGCTCGACGACTTCACGTGCTACCCAGGATCCTAATGATACCGAAGGAACATTGCAGTCGACCCAGGATTCGCATCTGAAATTTCGAGATATATAGAACATTAACCACTGCCCATTGAGGCAGTTCAATTCAAACTTAAACCCAATGTATTGTACGTTGTATCTAAGCCAAGAGAGTGAGTTTAATTTCCGGCTGGGACACAGTTCCATATCAAACAACTGACGTGACATAATAGATACAGGTACCAAGGACTCTAACAAAGTACGGTGTAAGTTTAGAGCTCTTGAAATTCCCTTATACATTTCCTATAATTAGTTTAATAGTACAGGAACATTTTTAACAGTTTGACACCCTTAATATATTCGAGATCGATAACTTGGGGCTTTCCTGCCTATTTAATTAAAAAACGGTTTAAAACGCGAAATACATAAGTTTAACTTATTTGATAACTATTTTACGGCCCAAAGTTTCGGATGCTTCAGGTACAGCTACACCACTGCAGCACACTAATATATTGTGTTTTAAACCGTTGAAGTGGTTTTATTTAAGCAATGGAACAGGTGGCGCTGGCGTAAATGATTTTTACTTTAATATCAGGTCACCCTCCATCTTTTAGCCCGTGTTTTTTTTAAATGCGTACTTCTCACGTAATAGTTTACTGTAGTCAGTACCAACCCTACCAGAAGCGCGCAGAACCACCAAACATACTACCAACTCCTAATTTCAGTTATTTTCGTAAAAGCGCCTTACCTCAACCCTAAGAAGCCAGTTAAAGTTTTGCTAATATAAAAAAGGTTGGCACACTTGTATAGAATTTCCCACGAGGTTACAGTCAATATTATGACGTTGATCAAATTGACCCATATTGTGAGAATGTTTGTATTCCGTTCGCTCCTACTTTAAATATCACTGGAAATATGAAATTAATTTTGGCCTCTTTATAGAGAACTACGCTTAGATTTATATTCGTTTATTCATTTATTCTGCATATAACAAACAAACAACATAAAACAAAGTCGCTTTTCCTGTCCCTATGAACGCTTAAATCTTTAAAACTACGCAACGGACGTGTTTTTTTTAATAGATAGAGAAAGAAGAAGGTTTTTTAAGCAACGTTCACTCTATTCCGTAGAATATTTAGTATCAGCATTTCACCCGACCGAAGACGGGGCGGGTCGCTAGTCAATAATAAAATACACGGGAAACTGTGTTTTTGCTCCCGTTTTCACGATTTTACCACAAAACTAATTCGTTTCATTTCCGTAATTGATGTCTTTCGAGTCTATCACATGACAGCAATTATTAATATAGAGGATAGTTTATGCGAGTAACACAATTAAATAAAACCGTTTAACGTATAATATCGTGAAAATTATCAGTCATTAATTTATTTTTAATAGAGCACGATGGACTGGATATGGAGGGTGTACCTAATGTCAAAGTCATTTGCTACTCTGGCGCCATCTTTAGAAATAAGTTATCATATATTTTATTTAAATGTTTCAAATTCACATCAAATCAAATTAATGATTAAATGAATGAATGAACTCGTTTTTATGCTTATTTGTAAAAAAAAATACGTTTAACGGTTTGAAACGCGTATGCTAGTTGTCCTGGTTAATTTTGCCATATGAATTATTTTGACTAAAGTTGTATGTGTAGTGTACTACTCGCGTAAACTAGACAGTAGGGACTTAAAAATAAAATAGTCCGCGTTCCGAAATCACAATTCGCGGTGTCATTAGGGGGAGAGGGGGTGGCTACGTAACGACTTCGGCCGTGCGTGGAGTTCACGATCATTGAACACTTTGAATAAAACATGTGCCAACTCACCCCTGTCTCTTAAGGAAGTGGAATCACTAAGACCGGAAGCAAATATTTGTTATAGAGATATAAATATTCCCGTTTCCTATTTTAATTGTATCCCTTTGATAGTCTTTTATCCAACCTCTTTGATTAAATATAACTACTAAATACGTTGTTCGATTATAGGAAATTTTAATAGAAAGCTTTTAACGGGTTAAAACTTGAAATATATAAGAAATTGTAATTTTGCGTTATGAACCGGTATAAATGCTATTTTTGTGTTTTAGAATAAAATACAAATGATAATGAAAATGTGTTAGCTACTGTAAAACTGGCGCTTTTAAGTTTCGAATGGAAAAAATTAAAATTAAAGGATCGTAAAGCCTACTACATTATACAATTTAATGACAAAAGATTTCGGCATTAAAACTATAAGTGGAAAGGAGTTGTCATTGTCATCACAATCAGTTCTGTATGTTACGATTTTATTGACTTCCGATTTCCTGAAAGATTTCATTAATAGTATAAAATTTTCAGGTTTCAAAAATCACTTATCAACCACTTCACTGTACTTCAAACGATGGATGGATAAATATTATCTGTATTTTATAAAACCATTTAGCATAGCGATATTGAAAACAAAATATTTTATTAATTCCTGTATAATATATTTCGATGTTGATTAAGATTAACGAAGCTTTAAATAAATGTTTCAACAGTTGTGTATTTGAGATCCATTTTTGCTATTCACCTGCGCTATAATTTCTAATTTAGATATGCTTCGAACTATTTTTGTTTAAAATTCTCTGATTAATATTGAAATGCAACTATTCACTTCCGTTTATCGTCGTTCGTAGAACAAAATCTATTAACAATAGTCCACATTTTATTACTTTTAGTTCAACATTGAAATTAAACACTTTAACGGTTTAAAACGCGATATGTTAGTTAAACTTATTTGAAAATGATTTTTAACTTCGGCCCGACGTTTGGATGCTTTGCAGCAGCCGTGGTCAAGGGGAGACATTCATAATCATTTTCAACAATACTAAAAAAAACATATTTTTATACTTGCATTTTCTCGACATCATAATAATATAATAGATGTATAAAGTCCCGTATTACGTGGGGCATGGGACGGACATATTCCCCAGGATTCATATTTAGGAACTCTAGCAACCTATGCAGTATTAACACAGGCGGAATAGACTGATTACAAACCTATATTTGAAATGCTATCTACAGACTACAGTATTGTTGTTGAGAAGTACGCGTACAAATAAAACACTTTTAACGGTTTAAAACGCGAAATACATTCGTAATCATGTCTCGGTTGCTGCAAAGCATCCGACGCGTCGCACCAGTAATACGAAATGTAAATATTTGCGTTTTGAACCCTTAAAAGTGTTTTATTTAGGTTTTATTTACAGCTCAAATATATTTATTAGAGGCACCCGATCGATTCATGTAATAGAATACTCCTCACGCTTTCAAGTTAAGAAATAATTTCCTTTTTGATTTTCAATAAAATACGAAAATAGCTTCTATCACTTTGTCGGGGTCGTTGGTCTAATGGTGGCGATGATTCAGCCCTTCAAGATAATCTATTTTATGTATACATTAAAATAAAACACTTTTAACAGATTGAAACGGGAAATATATCAGTTAACTTGTTTTTAATATATTATAATGTCCTGACGTTTTTTTAATTTAACGACCCGACGGTTAATAACCAATATATTTCGCGTTTAGAACCGGCAAAGGTATTTTATTTAAATGTGTACTACTCACGTGAACGAGAGACAATATTTATTTTATATAGGAAACAGGAAACAGTGTATGCATGGCACAGCTCGATAAACTACACGAAGATAGTTTTCCCAGGGTATAATTAATCAAGACGAAAGCGCTTATACCTCGACCATATCAATCATCTTTTCTGAACGGCAAAGAATATCTTTCGATACTGTGCTAATCGACTTCTTAATACTAAGGATTTTTACTGTTTTTAAATTGAAAATAACCAGTGACATCACATTATCACCTACTGAGAACATTTTTGTATCTGTTTCAAAGCGATATTATTCTGAACTGAAACAATTTATAGTTTAGCCGGGACTCGAATCCAGGATGTTGGGCGTTAAATGTAAGACAATATGTTTACAAAAAAATTACAGATTAAAATGAAATATTGGTTAAATTAGTTAAGTTCGTAATGTGAAAAATATGTATTATCTTATGTATGTTTCGGATGCTTTGCGGTAGCCGTGGTCATGGGGGATTAAAGATGGTGGACGTTCCTAATGTCATAATTAATTCTACGCTAGTGGCACCTGTTTTGTCGTCGCAGTTAGAATAAGTTAACTATATTTCGCATTTGAATCGTTAAAATTATTTTATTGAAATGACTCTCTTGTATTTCTCTATCAAATTACTTCGTAATGAAATACAACCGCAATGCCAACCCAGAACGAAGCGAATATGGCGAAAAATAACGGATAGATAAATTATATCAATTTGTAGCGCTTCTTCTTCGGGTCTCTAATAACATAAGAACGACTGCTTTTATGATCAGCTAGCTGTGCCAGCGACTTCGTCGGCGAGAATCGTTATTTTGGGCATCCAAATTAGGTTTTGCAAATCCCTTCTCGTCGTTCTTGTAAGCTAATCTTAAAAGAATTTTTTAGATTATTTAAGGAGGAATAGTTCTTTAATAGACATTTTTTAGTTATCTTGAACCGTTTTCGCAGCGTGCGCAACTGAAACCCACAGAGATGAAAAATTTACCCCGTTTTGTTCACTTTTCACGCTGTATCTTCGCTTCTATTAGTCACAGCGCGATGTTTTATAGCCAATGCCAAAGCCTTTCTCGATAAATGTTCTAACCAACACAAAATTTTTCAATTCGAACCCGTAGTTCCTGTTATTAGCGCGTTCAAACAAACAAACAAACTCTTCAGCTTTATATATTAGTATAGATATTTATTTAACGAAGATTAATGGAGTGCATTCTAATTATGTTACTTTTGCGTGTGTGATTATGATTGTTGTCTGTAGTGTACGCGAGTCATCAGTGTTTTTAACTACGGCCCGACCGAGGTGACCGCGAATGCTGCAATGTATCCGAAACGTCGGGCCTTATTTATTATGAAAAATAAGTACTTTGACTACAACTAATGTATTTTGCGTTTTAAACAGTCAAAATTGTTCTTTTATTTTTTTTTAATTTTCGGGTTTATAGATTGTAGATACTATGAGAGATTACCGAATTCAAACATAACTAGATGTACATAACAACAAATGTAGTGTTGTAGCCCCATGTAATGTTGGCAATTTAATATGATGCTGGCCCATTAGAAGCGCCTCGATTGACCTAAGGCTGCAGTCTCCTAGAAACGCTGCAGTTCGCGATCTACATCACGTATCACGCTGTATTAAGATGCCATGGATTTTTTTCTTTTTTCGATGATTAAAACTAATTGAGCTACCTCGAATATCAACCGGACGTTTGGGCAAGCGCGCCAGCGTTCGCCGTGTTTGCGGTTGGACCAAGGGTGCCCCGAGGGGGGCGACCTCGGCTTGGACCGCCGCAATGCGAGTGCAAGCTTGAAGAGCTGGACGGAAGCTCACCCGGGTGAGCGGTATTCTATTGGACCCTATTGGTCAACAGTTCAAGTACATTGAAGTCATCATTCACGAAAGTAACCTAAATACAAAAAAGGTTACATCCCGTTTCCCCCTCGTGTGGCGTGGGGCTTTTTTTCACTGATCCGTCCTTTACCAGTCATTTAGTTGATCAGACTTCTATGCCCTGTTTGGATAAATTTGCGTCTCTTGTTAGTTCATGTGAAAACAGTGTGTGAAAGAGACAACGCCCGTCACAGTTCGTGTCGCCGCTCGAACTACAGATCTTTTCGCCTTATCGTATTGCGTAAAGTACGCGAATTATAGCTTGTATAGGAGACCACAGCCTAAAAATGTAAATGCAGTCAATTTGTCTACTACATCCACTCGCTGTTGTATTTCGCGACTACAATCATTAATGAAAATTAGTTTCTAAGTCCGATACTGAGGGCTGTTTCAACCAGTGTGTTGCGTAACGTACGTTATATTCATTCCTTGCTTGATGGGAAATAGCCATATAACATCTACATAAGATGCGCGGTTGACCTATTTTGGGTATTCCTACCATCTATTTAATAACCAGATTTCTAGACGAAGTTGTTCCAAAATATTTCAGAAAAATTACTTGGTGTCCTGGTGGGGATCGAATCCACGACACGAAAATTAGCCATACATTGCTACCATTGGAGCAACTAGCCCTTTGAGCAATTATGTTTGACGGGCCGGAACACTGTAGATGCCGGTTCAGGTCCTGCCGGAGTCGTAGTTTTTTTTTTCAATTTATAGCCGGTTTTTAGTCTATACAGTGGCACTTGCTACATGTTAAAAATCAAGTTTTAAAAAACTTGCTGAACGCAGCAAATAAACCTCATAGAGGTAATCAAAATGGAGGAACAACAAACAGAGTTCAAAAGAAAAATAAACGCAATGTTGAGGCGGAAAACAGATTGCGCGTTACGGAGACTAAAATATTAAAAGAGGGAGCGGGAGGAGGTCGGGGTCTCCAGGCACGGTGGGTTACTTTTAGTAGTTGACTTCATTAAACTTGAAACGGAATCTGTTTTCATTTGCGGGCTCGTTGGTGTGATGGTAGCATGCCTAATCATCAACGGGTCGCGGCTTCGATCCTCACCGGAATCAACATTTGTCTAACCAATTTATAATTCTAAAACATATTGTATTTTACCGTCCACAAAAACCGTGAAGTTTAATCGCGTCTCCGTTTCAACCAGTGGATGTTCGAAAATTCAAAGCCAAAAGGTCGACTGCACGTCTTCTTTAAATGCGCAAATAAACACTTCACGGCTTTTTCAATTGTGAACGGTGGTTACTGATCGAGATGGCTTTTTGATATCCCTATGTATATTATAATCCAGATTCTCCAAAGGCTAATATTTCAGAAATTCGTTCTACATTTAAACGGCGGTAACTTCGTTTTGGACCTGTGTACTTAAAAATCAAAATAGGTCGACATTGTACATTAATAAGATGTAGAGTTAGGAGCTCATCATCTGTCTTCAATCATAAAAAAATGATTATTTACGAATACTTTTTTCTGACAGAAAATATATACCTTTGAAATAGATTTTACAAGTCACATTTTGTTGACTTACCTTTCTAATTTCAGTCCGAATTTAGCCGGTCATTCAAGTTTCCATGCAGCAGTTGACAACACTCCGCTGGGAATACCTGTTCCAATTTCGTGCGAAACGAAAATAAAACAACTTACAAACGATGGTTTCACTTATATACGGAATATATTTGAAATCTATTGATTGAACGTCGCAGACATTTAAGTAAGATAAACTAAAAAATTTAAAATTTAATGAGTCGAAAGAAAAACAACGAAAACAGCGAAAGGCAGACTATGTTTTAAATTAAGTATATAGTTTACGTAAATGCACAGATTAAAATTTCTTTAGTTTGACATAACGATGGGATGTAAGCTAAGTCAACGATCATAGAAGGTAGAAGTCCAACTAATAAACAATTGATAAAAAACGTTACAAGCTTCGTATTAAATAAAGTCGTCATAAAAAAAATAAAAAATAAGTCGCCATAAAAGTGATTTTGTGTTATCTATGGCAACGACTACACTCTATAAAAGGGCATCAAAAGATTGAGCATCTTTTGAAATCGGCCATATTTGTTTTGATCTTTTGCCAAGTTAGAAATAATACACTATGTACAGTATTGGTAATTATAACATATAACATTTCGCTTGGCCCAGGTTTCGAAGGCGCCACCATGTTATGTGGAAACAGTGTTGCAGATGTGATATATGTGGATTTGGGGAATAAAACATACGCATTAATGATAATCTTTTTATTAACAATAAAATGAATCGGGCCACGTACATAATAATTGATTTTCCAATTAAGGACTCGCAAGCCTAAGACCGTGAATTACAAGACAGTGGAACCCTTTCTTAATACATCCTCCGACGATACATTACGCGTGATAAATGAAAATTCGAAATTATTTTTCTTTAAGAAATATACTCGGTAAGTTTCCGCACGAATTAAATTCTTAATATACAGAATTTTAATTATTAGGTAAAAAGCGCTTGCATCTTCGTTTACATCTTCGATTGCAAAATGCATTATGCTTATCACTTACTTTGAGAAATATGCAAGAAATATTATGAATATACATATAATAACAGTAAATAAATTTTTATGTACAATTAAATTTGGTACCTAGTCCATTCGGATAGACTGGACGTATAAGTTCAATATACAATCTGGTATTTCGCTTCTTCGCATGAATAACCGCTATAATAAATATAAACATTTAAATAAAGTAATTTTAACGGTTTTAAACGAGAAATATATTAGTTAATTTATTATAACTGCGGCCCGACGTTAAGGTTGCTTTACAGCAGCCATGATCATGGGGGGACTAAAAGTAAGTAATATATTTCGCGTTTTGAACCATTTCACATAAACTATAGACAATAAAAATTATTTTAGATTGAGTACATTTTTGTTGCGGATGCGAGTCGAACACACGATCATTGTGCACTGTGCTGTTACTTAAGCACTTGAGCTTGAGCTACCGTGTCCCATCGTGATACATCAATCCGTTTTAAATTACTCTTGCGCAATATAATTCCACCCGTCATTTACAGCTTTATATAGTTTTAACCCTTGAATGATTATGGTTTTAATATTGATGGACATAAGACCTACTTTTGATTCGATTCGAGGAATTGCTTATGCTTTTCAAAAGGTTATTTGTTAATATGGACACAACTCCTAAATACAACGTAATTTGGAATAAGTTTTTTATCTTTGTGTTTCGTTTGATTAGATGTTATTGATGCAAAGATACAGGGAAGACAAACGAAAATGGTAAGGAAGACTGGACCGCTTTTGTAACAAGTTATGGAGACAGCAGACGACTCAAATATGTGCTAGCAAAATTCATACGCGACTTGTATTCGATCCCGTTACTTTAGACTAAAAACATACTTTAATAATTGTTCTAGCTTCAAAACGTTATATTCTATGGCACGTTTAAAATCGAATGATTCAAATCATAAATGACTAATTTTTATCAAAAGCTATATAACAGTATAAATTACTTCGGACTACTAACGTCGCGGGTCACGTTACTAACGCGAGCAACGCGTTAGAACATCGGAATTCTATATTCAATTATTGAGAAAATTTAATTGAAAAGAGGATACTGGATGAAAGGGGAAGACGCGGCGTTACTAGGTTAATTTATTTAATAAAACAGTCACAGATTACTGATAATCTTCTGTCCGCATACTGAATTACATTAGTAACAATGGTTTTTAGATTCAAACTATTGATGATACACGCGAGAATAGAACCCACGACCGTTGCGCTACAACAATTTTTTAGTCTAAATATATATAAGTTTAGGGATATTATAAGGGATAATTCAAAATTCACAAAATCTGGTTAATGGTTATTATGTTCCAAAGACCTTAACATCTCCCCCCATTTATTTCAGTCGAAGATATTTCATGAACAAAATAGCTTAGCCAAAAATACATTTACGATGACGGGAAATGCTTTAAATACAGTTCAGGAAAATACCTGCTTCCATCTCATTCTAAACTCCACCAGCTCGTGGCTAAAATTAAACATTTACCAATGAAAAAACAGCCTTAAAATAGTTTACAGTAAGTTACTTATTTACACTTAATACTGAACGGCATTTTCACACAATTCATTTAAAGTCAAGAAATACGAAGCCATTATAACAGCTGAATCGAGCTACGCAACGATCGGAACAAACTTATTCGTTATACAATGCAGATAGTACAAAACAATTATTATATTAATGTTATCATTATTTATCTAACTTAACGTTTATTTGGCAGTAGTGATTTACAAAATACCAAAACGACTTCGAATATCTAATTATTATTTTTAACTACTTCACTTATTAAGAGGTAAATATTCTCAGTTTAACAATTATATGTGGTTCTTTTGTTATAGAACAAATTATCATTACCTTACTGCGTTACATACAAAGATTATTATTATAAAATTTATTGACCATTGGCGAGGCAAGGGTTTTAACTAGCGCCTCTAGTGGCGAAATTTTGAAGCTGTCTAAGAACGACACTTCAACAGTTTTCCATACAATTTTCAGCACGGAAAATTTGGTTTAGTAATCATAAATAAGAAATGAAAAGAAAGAAAATTGTTGTTTTTGTTTTGCTTGCCGAGACGAATGCCCATTAGACGATACTAAATATTAAAAATAAAAGGTACTAAATTTCCGTAAGAACTACGCACCAAGATTTGTGTTTCTGCTTTTATTAACTACATTTTATATGTAATGACTATCCATCTGCTATATTTAAACTTAACCTTCAGTTAAAACTAAACTAGTGTCGTTCTTAGACAGCTTTCAAATTTGGCGTTAGAGGCGCGCGAGTATTCTTTGCTTCGCCAATACTACCTAAATGTTTTATAGATAGAAATAATATCATTAATGTGCTGAATAACATTATTCTCCGAATTTTAATAGTAATTAAAGCTTAAAATCAGTGGATAAGATAACTGTTATAAAACCCGTAAAATGATAGGACCGTGACTTTTACGAACTAAGTAATATACTTTCCCAAACAAATGACGGTCAAACAAAGGTCAATGTGGATATCAAAATTTGGCACATTATTATTTAAAGCGAGTATTGTACTTAAACAAATTATTTGTTTTGCTTTATTTATTATTTGAAGTTATATTTATACTTTTAAATGCATAAGAAATGGTAAAAATTCTGTCTATTGTTATGATCCTCGAACACAAGCGACAGACCACATCCAAACACTTCCATCGGCTATTTTACTGTGGTTTTCATACATTTAATTCTGTATCGGACATCAGTTATATGAAAATTACAAAAATATACCGATGGCCGGGATCGGCAGTTAGTGTGCGGTGACCCTAATTAGGACTTGAAAAATAAAAGGCTAAATGCATGTAAACTAGGCACGCCGCCATATTGAAGAAAGAAAATATGTTTCAAATTAAACGATGCGATTCAATTTCAAATAAGTAATTCCACTTGTAACGAATAAAAGCGGAATCCCATTTCCACCTTTGGGGCATCACGGACACATTGCTGTGTCCGTTTCACTGATTTTTATACGTGTCCTAACGAATTTATCGTTTCCCCGGTATTTGAACTTAGAATCTTGCGTGCTTGGCGCAACGACAAAAGGATATTTGCTACGATTTAGTTCGCTAAACATTGATTTAAATCTTAATTAAAGCTACAGCAACTGGGTAAAATACACCATGACCATGTCTATACCCACGGTTGACAATTATCAATTCATTAAATAGGTTAAACAAAGTTCCAAGTAAGTTAGGCTGTGGTCTCCTATAAATGCTATACGTGCAGTGTCGTCTGCACTATTGTTGTCTCTTTCACACGTTTGAAAGCCGTAGACGACGTACAACACTTTGCGCCGCGTCTCGTCTAATTTCGAAACATTGCTTTTTAAATATCGAATATGATGCGAGCACTGTTTGTCGTCTACTGGAATATCGTCTGCGCATGAGATATTGAACTGATCAATAGGATCTAATCGTAAAAATAGCTACGCTGTAGCGTCCATTGGAGACCGCAGCCTTAGAACTGTCACTATTTATGCATATAAATTATTTACCGATAAAACTGAATTTTATGTACAATTTAAAGTTATTAGAACTCGCATCTGTTCACGGACCCAAATGTAGGAAAATCGCGCAAACACAGACACACTTTAAAGATAATATTGTCTCGTCAAAATCTCACTCCACGAACACTCGTTTATCATTAGCGAGTTGTATATCCTATGCGTGTATAAATTTGATAAAGTTAATTCGTATTCAAGTATTACCGTAATACTTAACATCACGGGTCATAACACTGAGAAGTTCCTGACTTAGCCAAGTTGTGCACCGTCCAATTCGCACTCCAAAAAGTCCAATACAGGAGAGTTTTAACAATCCGAACATCGCCGTACGGGTACTCCCCTAAATTTTGAGTTCCTTCCTCCCTACATTAGGTCAGATAATGAACCCTCTACTGTATGTAATAGTCTAGTCACTTAACAGACAGCGGCTAGGCGCAGCGCATGTGGCGCGTTTCTATCGGGGGAAAGTCGCCGCACTGGTGGTGGAGGCTCGTAAAGAGCTGGGGGCGAAGCGCGCTGTTAAATGATGCTCTCCCGGTTACGCTCGTTCTCCTCTTGCGAACTCAGCGAGCTCCCCCCACAGATCTGCATTTCGATCTCTTGTAACCTACGATAAAATAAAACATAAGCCCTCCAATCTTGCTGCTAACTATATACAAAATAACTTCAAACTTAAAATTAACTTAGTCTGACCAAGTTCCTTTGTATTTCTAAGCTGTTCGTTCCTCGAGAGTCGTGATATTAGTGACGGCAAAACATCGAAAACAAGGCAATTGTAGTCTTTAATAAGCATTTGAGGATACGACAGTCTAATCAGTGAGTATGGGGAAGTGTTTATAAAACAGTTGTTTCAAGTATGTAAATTACAACCGATCGATACTAGATATAAACTAGACACAGTAAATATGCAGGCAATAAAATAAGAGAAACTAAAAATGTATAAATAAATCAATGTTACCTTAAAACCTTTCTTATAGATAATAAATTTATAAAATGCTTCGGAATTTCCTTTTATATTCATTATCAGGTTGGTATCCTGGCTGGACCCTAACAGGCTGTAATCTCGCTAGTCAAATGCTTGTTAAAAAATCTCAAAGCGTAAAAATTACATAAGTAAATAATATAAAGAACGTAGATCAGAAAGAACTATCATACCTTTGATCAACTTCCCACTGTTGCTGACTCAACTTAGCGGACATAGCAGCATTTTCAGTTTCAACAGTATAGAGTCGTTCGCGAAGTCTTTTGATTTCGGTCTCAAGAGCGTCGTGGGTTTCCCGTTTTGGTACCGCGCCACCAGTTGCCATACTGCCTCCCCCCACTGCACTACTGCGTATGCTTGAAGCACATGAAGCTACTGGTGATGCTATGCGTAGAGGGCTAACTGATGAACTAAAACATTTTTTTTATCAGTATAAATCCTACTAATATTATAAACTGACAGTTTGTACGTTTGGATGGCTGTTTGTTACTCATACACGCAAAAACTACTGAATGGATTTCAATTATACTTTCCAATAATATAGCTTATACATCAGAATAACACATAGGCTACAATTTATAAAGATATTGTGTGAGCTGTCTAAAATATGACATTAAGTGTCAAGTAACTAGGAAAAAACCTACCTTTCTGCGAGCTATTCTGGCGTGCGCTACCATAAACGTTAGTTACACATATTTATGTCATGATGCTAGTTTTTTTCTACGCCACATTAATATAAGCTACTCCAAATACTAATCCTGCGTAGACGAAGTCGCGGGCACCAGCTAGTCATACATCCACAACACACAAGTACGTACATAACATTTGATCCGCTCGCGGTAAATCAAAACATAACCGGACACTTATTTGGGATAAAAATAGTCCATGCGTCATTCCAGTGTATAACATTGATATACCATTATATCAATATCAGTTAAGCCCGTGGAACGTAAAATTATAGTAAAAAACAAAGTTGTTGATAACAGTGTATGCATTTTCTTGTAATATTATTTTAGTTTAAATTAAACTTAAAATAAATGAAATTAGCAATTGGTTTTTGTGTTAAAGGAGCGCGATCAACCTTCTAAAATTAATTTATTTTAATCAATAAATCAAGAATTTATGTTAAACTCTCATACCTATAAACCTGGTCCCGGAAAGAAGGCGCATGTGAGGAAAGCATTGACAGTGCCAAAAGTGGGCGATGCCTGTCCATCGTCGTCGGTTGGCCGAGAGACTCCAGCATGCCGGGAGTCGACTGACAACGACCCATCGCTACTATTAAAATATCAAATAATCATGAGCAAAATTATTGAGATATTTTGTGCAAAGCACGTAATGATTTTAGGGTATCCAACTATCAAAGGATACTTCTAACTTTACTTTTAATAACATTACCCATTACTTCGTTCTGTTTTTTAATATTTTCTTTACGTTTAAGAAATTTAATTAGATACTCCTTTGTGGTAAAATAATCTTTTAGTTTTTTACTTTCTTATAATATATTGGTAAAAACTTCAATTTAAATAAATTTCGTATATAAAAGAAAATAATGCGCACCGGTCATGAACGAACCTTTGTTCGAGGGCACCCTTCGATACTTCTCAAGTCTCTTGACCGCTATCGCTTCAAGTCGCACCCGGGCCGCCGGATATTCTTTGAGAACATCCCACATATCGTTCTTGCTCAGCACGAACAAGTCCGAGTACCCCACGGAACGCACTGATGCTGTCCGACGGTTGCCTGTCGACGTGTCATCCACACACTCCGTGCCATCTGGTGCTCAGTTTATCGCTTACAATGTATTTTACCTCCCAAGTACGGTGAGGATCAAATACATCGTTAGCCATTTATAAAACCGACGCACCAACAGGAGTGTGTTGTAATTCAACTTATATTAATCTATTTTAAAACTACCCTTAATAAAAATACAAATGAAGGTGAAACAGTCGAACAAACCATTTCGAAACAAACTATAAGAAGCCAATTCTATCGAGATCAGAAAGTGCTTCAAGACAAAGCTTTAGGAATTGAAAAATAAGAGAAAAATTACATTACCTTACGTTACAGAATAAGCTTCTACAAGTTGATTTGATCTATCGATTACTAAATAATTTTGGAGATTTACTGAAACAGTCAAATGATAGACCACGATTCTTCGACGGTAAAAAACGGTTTATTTATGGGAACACATGCACCAAGAAGTCACGCCAAATATATAAAAATTGGGGGGATGCAAAGCGATCGGGGACACTGCCTTCAATACAATCAAAGGAGATAAAATAATCAAGCTTAAAAATTACTTTGCATTTTAGACTACAATCTAAAAACAATGCGGTCGATGAGATTGAATTAAAACGCATTACAAATGCAATAATATGATTATTACAGAAAATGAAAGGTAGTAAAAAGAAATCAAAGTCACACTAGCATATGAAAAAATGGAATTTTATCGTCAAAATGCGAAAAATATGAGTATAAATAAATGGAATGTATTAAGCGTTCTAAAACTTACAAAACGATACACAGTCAGCTGCAAGAACATATTAAATTTTTTAAGGCCACTGAACGCTGTATATCATATAATATCATAAACCATTGCGTCAAATAAAACGCAACTTTGAAGATACACAAAATTGTTCGTCCATGTCATATAAAATTTCATGTTAAACTAGAAAAATATTTTAATTTCACTGAGAAAGAAAGACCTGTCAATATTTTGATGCAGTGTAACGATCATGAAAATAATAGCTTCTTTGATAGCTTCATCTAATGTAGACTTAAAGAGCTTCTTGCAAATGACTGTGTGTGCTGTTCAACTTGGTTTATCATGTTATAGGTGATAATCCCAAGATTAATCAGCCGTAATGATCGCTTGCGATGTCCCATAACCTGTTGCTAGCGTCGCAGCCGCTCCTTCGGCCTGACTGCAGCGTCTCCTCGAACGTTCGCTTTTTTACATGGACGAAAACTAACAAAGATAATGGCGTGGCGTCTCGGGCCGTTTCGATATTTACCAAATTGTTTACCTGCGGTGCCCATATTCAAAATGGATATTTCGCCGAAATAAGAACCCGCCTTAAGTGTTGCCAGCACAGTTTTCCCGTTGTCACCCATCACCTGTAATTTCCCTCGGTTCACTATGTACATCTCCTTTCCGACTTCGCCTACGAAATAATCATATGTGAGAATTGAAAGTACGATACATTTTAAAACCGTCGTCGCGATTCGTGGCGTACCTTTCCTGCAGATGTAATCCCCCGGGGAGAATAGCACGGGTCGGAGTCTTAACACTAACTCACATAAAAAACCGGCTTCTGTATTTTGAAAAATCTCCACCCTGCAAAAGTTTTCACATAGATTTATATTACTGCGTTATTATGCATTTTCATAACGAATATTTGTATCAATAAAAGACGATTCGCTTTATGTAGTTTAAAGTATGTTTCTGCTTTAACTTTTATTTATTAATTATTGTCTGTGGTTTACGTGAGCTGTATTTATTTAAATAAAACACTTTCAATGTATGAAACGCAACGTTAAGTTATATACAATTTATTTTAACTGTGATCCGATGCTTTGGATGCTTTGCAGCAGTCGTGGTCAAAGAGGGACTGAACATGAAGCGTGTCCCTAATATCGAAGTCAAACCAGCTGCGTTAACACTCTTTGCTTCGTTGTGGTATGTTTCTGTTTGTTGGTATTTGATCAAACTACAATAATAATACAGTTTTTGCAGGTTAACGTTTCGTGTTTTAAACGTAAAGTGTTTTATTGAAACTCACAAACTATGAATTATTTACATCACTAACATGGCACCAACCAGTATCCGAAATGTATTTATTTATTTACTTAGGAAACTAAACAGCCCTGTCTTTTATGATAACTTAAAACTAATATTCTTATTATCTAGGGGAAAAAATGAAATTTTATAGAAATCTAAATGTATGTAGGCATGTACTCAGAGACAGTACCTTTACAAGTTTCACTGAGAACATTTGAGTTAAGAATAAGAAAAAAGCTTTGAGGCGAGAAACAGTGTCCTCTACAAAATATTATAAAATAAACCGTTTTTTTTTTTTTATAATTAGATAAGTGTGATATCTTTATAAGTTAGGAACTTTATTTATGTATACAAATAAAAATATTTATAAATTTAAATAAATAAGAATTAAAATAAAAACACAATTGTGTTTTTTGTAATAGTTCTTAGAAGAATTTGCATATATTCTCCTAGAACTTACGAATTCACTGTATACGCTGTTGAGCTTAACTAAGTAAGTATAACGGGGCTTAGCGTTGAAACCTAGAGTGCTACGCATAACGTAGACCGTTACGTTTCTACGTAGCAGTTTAATTCGCTACACAAATTTAAATTAAATTAAGTTTAACGAAACAATTACAATATACAATAGTATGTTTTGTGTAGGATGACAATCTTGACAAACTTATATAAAACAATTTGACGGTTTAAAATGCGATATATTTTAATTAAACTTGTTTGTTGCTGGCTGCTGCAAAACAGAAGACTGCGAAACTTCGGGCCGTAGTTAAAAATAATTTTCAAACAAGTTTAACTAAGATATATAGCGTTTTAAACCGTTAAAGTATTTTATTTAAATGTGTACTACTCGCGTAAACTATAGACAGTATTCAATGCATGTTTGTTAGTTTTACGAACAAAAGAGGTGTGCGAGAGAAGGTGTGCGAGTTGTGATGTAAATATTAAAATAAAAAAAAACGTTTTTTTTATTTTATTTAAAAGTATTTTTACATAGTGTTAGATCCTCATTGTGAATCGTGCACCTTATCAACGAATATACGACAAAACATGTTGTACGGTTACCATAAAAAATGCCTAACAGCATTTAGCGAAAAAACAAGAGCCCGCGATAGCCATTTGATGACAAAAATTTACGGATCGTATAAACGAACGCCTTTGAATAATTCATGAACATAAAAAGTGAATGTTTCTGTTTTTAATTATACGACACAGATATTAAAGCCGAGACTGTTTTGCTGACGTTATTTCGCTTTGAATGTATAAAATATATCATTTATTTCATGTTCTAGGTTTTAACAACGTTTTAATAAGTTTATTGACGTCGGCCTTTGGAAAATAAATCCCACTGCTCCTGCTGACCCTCCTAAATAGAGCCTTTTATTGCACGTCCGGGATCAAACTTGTGACCCTCATGAAAATAGCACATACCACTAGATCAAAGTGTATCTTCGTAAACTAGTTTACGAACGTTTGGGTAAAAACGTTAATTATAGATCAACGTTTTCACCCAAACGTTTTCACAGGTAGTACACATTGAATTAAAACACTTTTAACGGTTTACAATGCGAAATATATTAGTTAAATTATCGCAACATTTAACCGCGTCGGATCGTAGTTAAAATAATAGGTCAAATTTCGTGACTAAAACCGTCAAATGTGTTTAAAACAAAACATGTTTGAATTAAGTGACTTAATTTAAAACTCCTTTGTATAAGGTCTGTATTCAATTATATACAAGATATAACGTGTCGTGTGAAGATTGAATCATTTGCTAGATCGGACCAATCAAGGAGAGCAGGGATTTGCTTAATTTTAATTACCTCTTGAGCGTATCCAGGTGGACGTTAATAGCTATTTCTGCTTTAAGTTTGTCAGGGAGACAGGAAACCGCCTTCTCCTCATCAGAACACTTCTGCGTGAGCCATAAATAGTCGAACCATTTAATTACTTTTACTTGCAGATGATTTGGAACTCTTCTCATTCGCATGTACGTCTTGACACCGTCTAATTTAGCTGTAACAAATAAATTTCAATTTTATTAAACTAATTGTGCGCGCGACTTCGTTCGCGCGGAATAGGTAGTTTTGGCATCAAAATTTATTTTTGCAAACTACCTCCCAAGTTTCTTGAGTTATAGCAGTTACCCACGACGTCGTCCGCGTCCCGTCGCGTTGTTCTCACGAGTAATTTTAAAAGCTAAACATCTACTATATCGGAATTTTTTTTTAATGTTATAGAAAAGGAAAATTCCATCATACATAAGTATTTTTCTATTGTTTCTAGAACCGTTTTTGCAGCGCCTGCAACGGATGCACTCTGGATGCAATAATGATTAAATTTCCCTTAGTTCCTTGCTTCTATTTGTCGCAGTCTGATGTTTTATACCCTCTTCGATAAATGATCTAACCAAGAATTTTTCTATTCGAACCAGTAGTTCCTGAGATTCGCGCGGTCAAACAAACTAACACTTCAGGTTTATATAATATTAGTATAAATAATAAATATAGCTTATCCAGGCGGTATTATGAATCGTTATATATCAGTTTATTAAAATTGAATCAGTATTTTAAGCGCTAGAATTGAACATACATACAGACTAACTAAATGTATTATTTATTAATATTATACATGTCCTTGTATGCTTTGATGGTAAAGTTTGAATCACTACTGCGGAGTAAAAATACTTTTCAATTTTCCAGCCAGCTAAACAACGTTGAAACGACATAAATTTTAGTATCCCGCTGCGATACAGTTTATTTGAGTGATGAAATTATTTACTACCTAGCACTTAAACGTATAATATAGATATTGAATACCTCTGTAGGTAAATAGATAAACGTTTGCCTAGCACTGCGTTAAACGCCAGAGTCTGAATCTTTGGGAAACGATAGATTTCGGTCAGGCATCGCACAGAAGTCAGATCAACGGCTATTTACAGGCGTACATAAAAAAACCAATCGATGTAACAGACACAAAAGTGTGTTCGTTCAATACCCACGGGGGAAACGGGATTTTAGTTATATATTTTTTTAATTACATTTACGATTTTTGTTATCATTCACATACTATTCTATAACATGACATATATTGTTAGTTTTTATTTAAGCTTATACTGGTATTACTGTCAGGAAAGAATGACATGGGGAGTGTGGTAAATCTCACTTAACCCTCTTCGGAGACAATAGCCAAGCAGAAGCACAACACCACCACGCTTTAGAAGTGCCCTGGGAAATCATTTCTCCAAAGCAACATTAAAAATACCCCTTTTTTTAAACTGATGGTGTGAATGCCTAATGCACGCCCACGTCGGCCAAGTGTGACGTGGGGAGTGTGGTAGATCGTATAGCCGACCAGAACCACTAAACACACCACCAGCCCTCTACGTTGCTTTGAGGTAGATTTGGGCACACTACAAATACCCTAGAAATAATGGATACAACGAAACATTTTCTTAGCTTTTAACTTGCAAGATTCAACCAAGAGCCGGTAACGCGAGAATTACATCCCAGACCGAGTTTAGCATCTGAAATGTTGGACACAGTTAATGTTGGCAAGAATAATTTCCATCTGAAGTTTAGCACACCCGATTAAGTCTTTCGTGTCAGCGCCTTCCGATAAACTTAGTTCTCGAGTTTAAACTCCGGCTTGTAAATTTCACTACTAAATCGCTTTTTGATGTTATTTTAATTAAAACTATAGTCACGGTGTTACCTGAACTACGTCAACTTTTACCGCCTTTTAGAATTCATTACGCTTCACGTTTATTTTCCTCTATACTAATATATAAGCTGAAGAGCTTGTTTGTTTGATTGCGCTAATCTCTAGAACTACTGGTTCGAATTGATGCTGAGGCTATAAAATATCAGGCTGTGACTAATGGAATTGAAGCAGAGGGAAATGAGCAAAAAACGGGGAAAATTAAGTAACTAAGTTTCCAACACAACGCTGCGTGCGCTGCAGTTAAAGATATATATAAAATGATGATTTATCTTTAAATTATCTAAAAAAATCCTACACTACCACGACGCTATACGTCTATCTTTTAAGATTAACTTGCAAAATCGACGGGACGCTACCGACATCTAAGGTAACAGGTTACATTTATAAAGATGCCGCTGCAAAAACAGTTTTTGACGCCCAAATCAACTATTGTTAGCGGACGAAGTCGCTGACACAGCTAGTATGTAAGTATACACGCACTTTTACCTGAGGAACTATATAAAACTTTATTGTAATAAACTTACTAGAATTGTTTTAAATATGCTGTAACATAGATTATTTTTAATTACTACAGCAGGACTTCATCTGGCATCCACAGCGTTCCGTGCTGCTCTAACCAATTGAGGTACAGTGTCCTACACGTTATCGTCAAATTCTTAAATTGATACATGCGTACGCTGCAAAAACGGTTCAAGATACCCAAAAAATATGTATAAAAAATGATTCCTCTTTAAATGATCTAAAAAATGTCCACGACGCTGTATGTCTATCTTTTAAAATTAACTTGCAAGAACGACAGGAAGGGACGGGACCGACGTCGTGGGCAACAGCTTAAGTTTTGGGCTTGCAAAAACGAATTTGGATGCCCAAAATAACGATTTTCGAGGACGAAGTCGCTGACACAGCTAAATGTAATTTTCAAATCAAAATTATTGTATATGTGCGTTGTTATATCAGTCAGTCAGCGTCCAGTACAACCTATTTCATATACATAGTATGTGGAACAGTATTTTTTTAATAAGTAAAAAAAAACTGTTCTTTGAGACTGGCTGGCAAGTTCTGACAGCAAAACCAATTAAAAAAAACTTTTACTATGAAAAAGGTTTTATATCACTACAATATCTTTTGATAATGGCTGTAGATAATGTTATGATGACGTCGACGACCTTTACCTTTAAAACATACAAAGGTCTACTCTGTACGTATATCGTATGTGTTCCTAACCCTTTTTGCCTCCTAAAAGGGCATATGTAATGTCTCTTACAACATACTATATTATTCTCTCTATTAAAGAATATGGTTGGGTGTGATATTCACAAAAAAAAATAAACTCTTTTAACGGTATACAATGCGAAATATATCATATAACACGTCTATATTTAAAAAAAAATACCATGATATACATGTGATTATCTAATAATGGATTGAGTTATCATTACTTATACATAGTTATATTCTTTGCAAATATTAGTAAATCTAGTTTATTCGTTTTTACTCAAAAAGGGATTGATGTATCTTACGATAAATAAAGAGTTTTAAACCGTAACGAGATCTCTTGAAACAATGGTTTAGTTAAGTATTTCGTGTTTTAATCCGTTAAAAGTGTTTTATTTAAAAGTGACTACTTGCGTAAACTAAAGACTTTCTTAAAGATCTGTTGTCTAAAGATTCTTTAAAAATCTGTTGACGATTCGCACATTTTCTCCCGAGTAAAATAGCGTAGCGAAGACCATTTTTATTTTTAAAATCGTTCTGTTCTAGATAACAATTTGCTAAAAGATTGAAAAGGAAATTAAATATTTGAGTGTTTGACGATTTCGTTTCAGTGCTATTCTAGTTATATTTCATGCCTTTTAAAGTATTGTTAATCACGTTTTAATTAGTAACTGTTAAAAGGGTACGTTTTAACTCGGTATACTGGATTTTCAAATTGCAATGATACGAATTTTTCGTGGACTTATTTATTTTATACTCTAGAACACGCGTTTTAATCATCTTGTTTAATTTATTCATTATTGTGTGATGTGTGAAATCCCGTTTCCCCCTAGTGGGGTATGGGGCGAACACATTTCTGGGTCCGTTTCACTGATCCGTTTAACAGGCTAGTAGTTGATCAGACTTCTGTGGATCTCTCGCGCTTAACGCGATGCTAGGCATTACTATACAATAATTTTGGAATTTTGTCAATATGGGCTCGTTGCCTAATCAACTAGGTCTTGGGATCGATGCCCACCGGTCTAACATTTTTCTAATCAATTTATATTTTTTCTAAAACATCGAGTCGGACTTCGCCTGGCAATGTGGATATAGAACGGATGTTAGGAATATAGTAAGTTCCGTCCAGGTCACGAACCACCGTCCACATATGAAAAAGCGTAGTTTATTTCAATAAAACACTTTAACGGTTTAAAACGCGATATATTAGTTAAACTTATTTGACAATGATTTTTAACTTCGGCCCGACGTTAAAGTGTTTAATTTAAAAAACTACTTGCGTAAACTATAGACAGTATTTAAGCGTAGTTTAATCACGTATCGGTTTGATACTTTGGATATCGAAATATACATAGCCAAAATAGATACTATAGGCTGTGGTTCAACTACCATCAATCGAACCTCATGCTCGCCTGTCCTCTGTCAATAATAATTGCGTAAGGAGCCTTCAAACCTAGCGTGGACTCTGGGTTCACATGGAGTATTTCGAGCGTAGATCGATGTGGCGGTCGGCTGGGATGGGGCGCGGCGCCCGACTTTTGCCAAGCTATTTATAGCATTCAAGCCGCTGACCTATTTTGCTGCAGCGCCGCCGAGGAAGGTCAGAGTTTCAGCCTGCCGAGGCGCCATTGTCTCTCCAACCGAACTGCAGTGCTAATTAAGCTTGTCGACACTTAGCTGCCTGTAGCCCATTGCATTTCTTACCGGATCGCCACTTGGGTACAAAAGGGTACAATTATTCTCGTCGCGGGATTTCCTCGACTATTTTTAACGCTTCACCCAACGGTTCTGTTACAGTCGACCGCTCACTTTGTCTGTGGCTCGGTGGTATTTTTTTTCGTTTTTGCCGAGCCGGTCTTAATACGATTTAAATATAGATTATCGATTGGTTTTTGAAATTTATTGTTGGCAACATTTTAGTGTTATATTTTTAAAAAAAGGGTATACACCTAACAACTTTAAAAATATGGTATTTGTGCGTGATCACGGCTACTGCAGAGCATTCTAAACGTCGGTTCGTAGTTCAAAATAGGTTCATTTATTTCGCGTTTTAAACCGTAAAGAAGTTTTTTTTTGGGGTTCTTATAAGTATAATATAATAATAATAATTTGTACATAAGTTGAACTAATATATTTCGTGTAATACTCTCGTAACTAAAGACAGTATTTAAAGAAGAACAAGACATACACATACATACATACATACGTACGTATGTACAAGCTTTGTATACAGAAACCTAATTCTGCATTGTTAGATTTCGTTGTTTAAATATATGTATACGATTTCAGACCGCATAAAACATACAGTACTACTATATTTAATAATATATATTATATATAGATAGGCAACCTTTGTTGTATCTGTACTTTACACGAATGTTATAAATTAAATCGTTCTTAACGGTTTGAAACCATAGTAACCACGAGCCAAAGCAATCTTACGTCATAGTTAGATATTAATTACGTAACAAATTTCACGGTTTTCATTGACGATTGGCTGTACCCGCGACATCGTATAATTATTGTGGACACCAAAATTTCTTTTTTCAGTTCTCTTACTGTTACCTATGACTATAGGAATCTTTTTTTCATGCATATTATTTGGTTATCTTGAACCGTTTTCGCAGCATACGCATCGGAAACCTACAAAGATTATCCCCGTTTTTATTTCTATTTATTATTTCCCGCTGTTCCCTCCTATTAGTCACAGCTTGATGTTTTCTAGTTTATAACCTTCCTCGATAAATGGGACAACCAGCACAAAATAATATAAATAGAACCAGTGGTTTCTGAGATTACGCGTTCAAACAAACAAACTCTCCAGCTTTATAATATTAGTTTACGTACGTTACGTCATGTGCGTGAACCAATCATGTTTGGATGAATGATTTCTGTTGAACTAGGGTAAGCTTGCAGGATAATTAGGGTTGAGATTGTTTTGTCGAAGCGGAGACGCACGTAGCGGCGCGTGTCGGCACGTCTCCACCTGTTTAGCACGTTAATGTGAGACGCGGCGAGTCTCCGACGACGATTTAGCACCTTGATCCTACGTAATAACCCCACTCGACCTTTCGTAGTCTTACGTTGAGAGTGAATTTTCAAAAATGGAACGTACGTTACATAATTTTGTATTGATTGCCGTTATTATTGTAATATAAACCGTACCGTACCGTATTTATAAATATAGAATTGTACTATTTTAAAATCTGTTTTTTTAACGATGTAAAGAAATAAGGAAGTCTAAATACGGCCTGATGTTTCGGATGCTTTGCAGTAGCCGTAGTCACAGAGAGACTAGATGGACTTCACAGACTTTAATGTCAAAGTAAAAACTGCTAGCGCCATCTGTTCCGTCGTAATTGGTATTTGACAACTACTACAGCTAGCGTCGCAGCCTTGCAGACATGATTAATATTGTTGTAATAATTTGTAGTTAATTTGTCAAACTTATCACCCTATTTTCGACAAGGCATAGAAAATAATGCACAGCTATATGTAGACCGCTAATTTGAAACACGCCGACTTCCACAGTTAAATTATTAACAGTCGCGACTGAAAATTGATCGCGTTGAACCGCAACCATTAATGAATTAGTGTAAACTTATTATGATCAAATATTGTTCGGTTTCACATTGCAATTTTCGTTTTACAGTTTATTCATATATCTGTTTCAAATATCTTATTGCATATATTTACATTTCTCAGCGGTACGGCGTAGTCGCAGGTTCGTTTCCGTCCGGCCGTGACCACGGCTGCTGCAAAGCATCCGAAACGTCGGGCCGAAGTTAAAAATCATTAAACTTTAACTAATATATCGCGTTTTAAACCGTTAAAATGTTTTATTTAAATGTATTTTCTTTCTTCTAATTCGAGCTAAAGTAACAATAAGGACTGGACATAAGAATGGTCAGGTCACAATCTCCGAAAATAATCCGTTCTTCGAAGTTAAAGGGAAAAGGATTACTACTTATTTATGTCTTGTACGTAATCAATGTTTGGCTGTTAAAACTTTTTGTTTGAGAAACTACATCACAAAGAATTGCCCTTCACTACGCCGAACTAGGTAATTCCGCTGTTTGTGCTATATCTAATCCATAATTATTTCTATGCATTTGGTTTGTAATTATTATAATAACGAGGTAGTTACCTGATAAGTGAATTTATAATTTAACAGCTGTGATGAAACCCTATGTATTAAAATGCAGTCTCCCCGTGACCACGGCTGCTGCAAAGCATCCGAAACGTCGGGCCGAAGTTAAAAATAATTTTCAAATAAGTTTAACTAATATATCGCGTTTTAAACCGTTAAAGTGTTTTATTTAAATGTGTACTACTCGCGTAAACTATAGACAGTATCATTTGTTATGTCAAAAAACATGGTCGGATAGTCAGTGGTTACAAATGAGATAGCTGTTATATACATAGGGTTTCATCACAGCTGTTAAATTATAAATTCACTTATCAGGTAAAAAATGAAAATGCAGTCTCCCCGTGACCACGGCTGCTGCAAAGCATCCGAAACGTCGGGCCGAAGTTAAAAATCATTTTCAAATAAGTTTAACTAATATATCGCGTTTTAAACAGTTAAAGTGTTTTATTTAAATAACAAATGCTTTTACTATTAGGTTTGTTTCGCGTTTTGAACCTCTAAATGTATAGAATATTTTTCACATAATGTCACTATTACAATTAAAAATTGATAATAAATTGGTAAAAATTTACGATGCCGGTGGTTTTCGAGTCGTAACTTTTTTCAAATCATAATAGATTTTAACTAATATAATTCATTCATTAATCGGCAATTATTCTCGGGCAAACCTACAAAATAAACGTTATTAATTTTAAGAGAGTTTTAGTCGAAACCTACACCAAGAAATGCGGAAAGCCTCGTCCATTTTTCGAACGACACAAACAAAGCTTTCTCTTTGGCAAAACAATTTATTAAGCTCCGAGCCGATCAAACAACAATTCCTGAGTGATGTACAGACACACAACTGTAACGTTTTCAAGTACTGGCACTCTGTTTGATGTGATAAAAGACTAGTATTGTACTAGGTATAAACTTGCTAATAATTCGTATATAATGTCGATAAAAAGATAAGCTACACTTTCTTAATAAGTTGAGGGTCTTCTTGAGCTAGCTTAAAAACGAGACTGCAAAAAGGGACGCCACAATTAATACTTTAATAAATATCAGTTTAAATACTGTCTATAGTTTACGCGAGTAATACACATTTAAATAAAACACTTTAACGGTTTGAAACGCGATGCAATGCGTTTTTACTTTGACGTCAGAGACATCCTCCATCTTTAGCCTCACCGTGACCACGGCTGCTGCAAAGCATCCGAAACGTCGGACCGAAGTTAAAAACTTAAATCATTTTCAAATAAGTTTAAATATATCGCGTTTTAAACCGTTAAAGTGTTTTATTAAAATAACAGTTTAATTAGAAATTTAATAGAAAAATAGTACTAAAGAAAATATTTATGAGACCTATTACGAGACTACAATTCTTGATATTTAATTCGTAATGTATGTAGACTGATGTCACTTGTCAAAATATTGGTATCTAATAGTTAACTATCTTTTGCTTAACCCGAGATGTGTCAGTATGTTCCAAAAAGACTACAACAAATATGGCCGATTTCAATATATGGCCACAGATGACAGAGGGATAAAGAAACATCGCTTATATATGAAACAAACGACCTCAATATTTAAAATCACTTTTATGGCGACTTTTTTTTAAATGTAATCTTATTCTTATTTAACTAGACTATTCTATAGAATAGTGGCGTTCTCTTGTTGTGGAGGCCAAGACCCACTTTGGGTCGCTGCGCCAGCGGAGTAAGTAAGTATACTATAGAACTACTTTGTAACGCTTTCACTTGCTTTGGGGAACTTCTACATTCTATTGTCGTTCAATTTTGGTTACATCCCTATGTTAATGTGATAGTAAAGACATTTTAAATCTGACCATTTACATAAAATAAATTTAACATTTTTAATAATTTAACATGAAATTGTGGTTTTTACTAAGTACATTTCAGGCAGCTTCATTCGTTTATTTGACAACTCCTGTGTCTCAAACTGTTGTAAAATAACCTTTTGAGAAAATCACAATTTCATGTAAATATGTGTTTGTTTACAAAAAATGACAAGTTGGAAAAATATACCACACAAATATCGGCGCACGACCCTGAATGTATTCCCTAACTTTACTTTAGGAACAATAATTTATACCAATACGGTTCTCTACAAACCTATATGTATATTCAATAAGCGGATGTTATGCGCTAACGCTTCCGTAATTAACTCATTTGAATTATACATACGGAGGGAACGGCGTCGACACATTAACATCATTAGGCTATCATACCCATTCATGGAGTTGTAACAGTGTTTAGGCTTTGGTCTTCTATCAACGCTATACCACAGCGATATGTAAAGCAAAGGTAGTTTTTTTAACAAGCGAGGTACAATGTTGGTGAAGAAACCTCGTGAATATTATTTGCATGCACAACGCACATCAGACAATTGTGACATCGTGTGGTAAATCGGACTACATCGGTGTTCACCAAGTACTAACCCCACCAGACACGAAAGCAGACCAGAATCACTAAACACACCACCTGCCCGCTACGGTACTTTCTTGGGAACACGTCTATACAACCCCACGTTCTCAACGCCTGTTTATAAAAGCGATCACTGGAATGGACATACAAATGTGTCCGCCTCATTCTCCCAAACGGTGAAACATTTAGTTTCTCCGTGGACGTATGTAATTAGACAAACATAATAATCACCATAGTTCTTTAAGACTTATTGTTTATAATAGATTGTGCTTTGTTTGTGTACCTTAGGAATAAAATAAAGATATGTGGTATTTCACTTTTACGTAAAGAAGTTGAAGTAGTTTTAGTTAGTTGTAGTAGGTTTTTCTAGATTTCTAGGATTACATTGTCTCACCTTGAAATTCCTTCCGAGCAGTACTGACCGATGTAACTATGTTAGCTACATGTCCCAACACTGTTGCAAATAGCAGCAAGCCGAAAAGCAATTGCGCAATGACAAACACGTACTCTCCTTTACTGCGCGGGCGGGGCAGATCACCTATACAGAAAGAGAATACGTTAGAAACATAACCAGATAATCCACAAACAACAGGGGCTTTACACAGACCAGCAGTTCCAAAACTATAGTGAAGTTCGGAATTTTCATGTGAGAATTTTAGCGGTTTAAAACGCGAAATATATCATTATCTAAGTACATGATATATGAATTACAAATAGATTTAGATTGAAAAAAAATAGACGACGCGAGCGAGTCTCGAACCGGCAACCACAGCGTTCCGTGCAACACATAAGACGTTGAACCTCAATACCTACTTGTTAAGGTTGAAACTGCGTTGCGCGAGAGGTGTAAGTATCAATTAATAATGCCATTATGTGCTATAAAATTTGTAATAATATTAAAGTTTTTAAATACAACCGTAACATTAAATGCTTAAGAGCATTGGTGTAAGATACAAATACACTGATAGTTTTCACATTTTAAACCGTTAAATGTATTTATATAAACCTCGCGTAAACTGCGGACAATAGTTATTGTAGTCGCGAATATAATTATTTTGGTATGTCGCATGAGGCAGACAAACTTCTGTGTCGTGGGGTCAATTTTTAAAATGAAAAATGTGATACACCACATACAGGTTTGTTACCACCACATAAACTTTTTTGCGTAAGTTTTATATTTGCATACTTGTGTTATCGTGTGATAATGATGCAAGGTATATTTGCGATTCCTCTTTTCATATTTACATAATTAATTATTGCGTTATTATTATTTCACCCCTCCTAATGGATTTAAAGTCAGGGTTGTCAACATTTTTCCAGTGAAATATAGTATATTTATAAATGGACATATAAAATGTAGTACACTTTTATAACACTTATACGAAAGTATAGTACTTTTGGGAAAATTGTTACTGTAAAAGACATTTACATGAAAACAGAATATAGTATCGTGAAATGAAAATGAAATGTACTTTAACGGTATATAGTACACAGACTCGAAATAGTACGATAATATATTTTATAGTACACAATACAGGTGGCAACCCTACCTCTGGTATGGTGTATTTTCTAATCCTAAGCTACGCAATAGTTTATCACAAGAGATCAATAAAAGTGAAGCAGGTAAGCTAAATGGATATTCATTGTCAGCAGAACTTTTACATTTCCCATTGCTGGCACTGGGTTGAGGTCGTATTGTTCTACAAGTTATGCTGACGTGAGACCCTTTTGGCATCACTTTTCTTTAAATATTTTTTTTTATATCAATGATTTTATAATAATTACTTTAATTATTTTCTAGCATTGTTCTAAATTAATGTCAAATAAATAGATTAATATTTTTATTATATACATTTTTGGTTCCCGACCGAACAGATTTTGTTAGCATGAACAGAATGCACATAAAATTCGAACAGCACGCCATCTGTAGGACGCTTAGTCAAAATCCACTAATTATATAATTATTTCGTCTCAGCGAATATTTCAGTTAGCACCAGAGAACAACATGCAGAGAAGGCACAAAATGGTTGCCACTGGTGCTAGTAGATTCCCTGAACCGCACTATTTTAATTGCCCTAAAATAAAATTATATAAAGTGGCCAAGTGTGAGTCGGACAGACTGAAAAGGTTCCGTAACGAACCTAGATATAAATAGTTTATTATTAAACTTTTTCTTTATTATATACAGGCTCTAGTTCACGCGGGTAGTACACATTTAAATAAAACACTTTAACGGTTTAAACCACGATATATTTTAGTTAAACTTGTTTAAATATTATTTTTAACTACTAACGGTAATTACTAACGATGACCACGCAAAGCATCTGAAACGTCGGGCCGAAGATAAGAATCCCTTTCCTTATTTAAGGGAAGGATTGATTTTATTTTTGTATTGGATCTTATCAATATAAAATATTTAAAGTGAAAAACACAATTGAGTTATTTGTAAATATTTCAAGTTCTGCTACAATTATTTATAAGACGACAACATGAATACATAAGTCGTGAAAATGTATATTGCAATTCTAGAGATACAGTAGCCGAACCTAACCTAGCCGAACTAAAAGGCTTTCAGTGTACCCAAGGAACCCTAGAAACGTTTCTATCTGAAATTTTTGAAATATGCACAAATTATATTTCCGCGCTCCCATAATAAATGAATATGGCGCGAGATTTTCAATTTCACGTTGAAATTTTGATGCGAATATCTAGCCAATGCACCTGTGATGAAGATGAATAAGAGAAAATTGCTCTTTACGCTAGTTTGAATTGAATAGAGATTACTTCAGCGGAGTGTGATGCATCCATTTGAAGAGGATAACGCTCAGCGTGGCTGCGAAATGATTTATAGGCTATTGGGGACCCCGTGGGGGGTATTTAGGGCGTAATTTATTGGAGACCAATAAAACGCTAAGTATCCTAACACCACAGATAATGCGATGATGCGAATGCGTATCCGAAACCGAATTTCGCTAATTTGAATGGCACGTATTACTATGTATTGTCTGTTTGTTAAAACAATTTTATTGGCTTAAAACGCGTAATATGTTAGTTACCACTTAAACGTCGGGTCGTAGATAATAATTAATTAAAACTACTTAATAAATTTCGCGTTTTACCTTAAGTTAAACTGAATCGAACCTCTGCTAATAAACTGTTTAAACGCCTTGGGTTAAGTGCTAGAGGTCCTAGGTTCGAATGCCGGGGAAACAACAGATTGTTTTGGTCGAGTATGCCGTAATGTAAGTGAGTATGATGAACGACTTGCATGTAGCTAAAATACCGACACTGTCCGACGTTTTGAATGCAGCATTAAATTGTAAATCAGTCAACTAATATTTTTTTTCGTTTTAAAACATTCAATGTGTTATATTTAAACATCGGATATGTTAATGAACTGTTATTTATAAATTGTATAAAGCTTTGTCCGCCATTTTGGAAGTTTAATTTCGTTTTAGCGTTGTATTTTAGCATTTTTTCTTGACGTTTCTACATCAGAAGTGGATTCACATCATCAGGGCAAGTTGCGCGTTCGACTAAGCGAATACTGGGGAAATTTAAAAGGTCGGTGGCAATGCTTAAACTCCTCAAAGAGCCATGATCGAGGGTTTCGGCAGATATCGCGTTTTATGGGTTTATTAGAAAAGTTTGCACTCAAGGGGTTCCTGGCATTAAGGTCGGAACGGAAACGTTTATGTTTTGGTTACTTCACTTTTGCTAACAACTTTCAGTTAACCAACCTCAATAGAAAGCACACTTATAATACAGTGAGTTTTGAAATAAATAGTCGAAACGAAACACTTCAACGGTTTAAACGCGGTATATATGAGTTAAACAAATTTGAAAAGTAAATGTCTATCCGTGACCATAGCTGCTTTAAAGCATCCGATCTTCCAGTCAACTTTGGAAGATGAAGATTTACAATATTAATTAATAATAAGAGAGCTATAATAAGTTTATAAAATGCTAAGAATATTCTTAAAGTTAGACTTAAATTTGTAAACCATGACCATAAGTGAGTATCAACCGTTGCCATTCAATACATGTACATACAGGGTGTATTAAATGTATGCGGTATAAATAAACGTTATCTTTCCTACAATTATCTCCCTACTAACGGTCGGAAACTGTCGACGTCCGGGTTACTTGGCTGCTATATCGCGCTCCAATGCATTTTACTATTTAATATTCTAGTCATTATAAGCTACTGTATTTACATTTCCGCGCCAATATTAAACGTAGTATAATTATTAGAAAATATTAAGTTCATCTATTATTTTTTTAGTATCGAATAGATCTACTTTAAAATAAAACACTTTAACGGTTTCAAACTGTTAATAAAAAACGAAGAAAGTTGATAGGGGTTGAAAAGGGGTATGAAAGTTTGTATGAAAATTCGTGATTTTTAAAGCTAGACCAATGACACTTTCTTCATTGGCTTTTTGGGAATGGTAGTGGGAGTGGAAGTGAGTGTAGGAATGAGAGTGAGACTTAGAGTAGGAGTGAGGTGAGAGTGTTGTGGCAAAGTAGTTAAATGCGCTCTTACATAAATTGATAACAGCCTAAATAATTAAAAAAAATATCCCAAGTCACTATTTCGCGCGGACGTAGTCGCGGGTACAGCTAGTATTACTATAGATATAAAAAAGGCTTACTATTACTTCTTAGAAGATTAATAACACAACTAAATACTTTGCTGGTGAAGGACATCACTCCGCTATTGCCGGAATAACTGAATTGCTACAGCGCTGATAGTAGTCAAGCCGTGAAAAGGTATCAGCAAGGTAGTCTAATATTCAATAGCACAGCAAACTTAAACTCTCAAACAGCACTGATCCTTTATTAATTCCGCTAACACTTAATTACAGTCCAAAGAAACTATTCAAACTAAAACCTGCAACTACCCTCACGCCGTAACTACTTTCAGGGGTAGTTAAATTGCCACTAAAGTGTGAACGATCCAAACATAATCTCTTTTGGGTTCAAGCCAAGTATTTTCCGCACCTGCATTATGTAATATAAAATGCAAAGTACCTGTATTTTGTAAATATTTGAAACGCCTTAGTGACGTCATCGATTCGCTTTATAGGTATTGGAGAGCTGTTTTGGAAATATTGAAAAATAATCAAATCTATAAAATCGCGCCGCGACTAATAGGAGCGATAAACAGCGGGAAATGTGGAAAAGGGGAAAAACGAAAACGGTTCAAGATACCCAAACTATGTATGAGAGAAAGATTGGTATTTAAATTATGTTAAAAATGTTCTTCGACGACGAAGTCGCTGCCACGGCTAGTGCTATATGATAATAGATATATTCCAAAGAATTATAATATTCAAAAACACTTTTCTCTTTATAGTCTGTACATTAAGCGCTGTATACTCGATTGTAGAAACTAACTGGGTCTTTGCATAGCTGCAAAGTATCCGAAACGTCGAGTCACCTATACTAATATTATAAAGCTGAAGTGTTAGTTGCAATGCGCAAAATTTGGTACACAGATATTTAAGAGCCCGAGAAAGGACATAGGCTACTTTTTAATGCCAAAAAAGGGTTGATAGGGGTTAAAAAGGGGAAGAAAGTGTGTATGGAAATTCGTTGTTTTTGAAGCTAGAACAATGAAACTTTCTTCTTTGGCTTTGAGAATAGGAGTGGGAGTGGGAGTTAGAGTAGGAGTGATATAAGGTGAGAGTGTTGCGGCAAGGTAGCGCTAACAACATAGATTGACAGCCTTAAATCCTTACATACATTAATAAACAGCCTACTAATTAAACATTCTATCCCAAGTCACGCAGACAAACGCGGGCACAGCTAGCATTTTATAAGTAAGTCATCAAAGCTACTAACATGAAAAAGAAAGAAATATATAAAGGAACACAAAATGAAGTGAACTTTTATTGAGATAACAACTGTGCTGCAGTGTTATTTTTATCGAGAGCTAAGAGGAAATACAATCTCTATTAATAGAATATCTTGACGGCTTATGAAAATAATTATTTCAGTTCTACAATACTATAAAACGGATATGTGAAACAATAAAACGTTTCAGATGTTTAATCATGTATTAACATGATTTTCACGTTCAATAATTCAATTTCTTTGTTAAAATATAGAACAACATTTAAATAAAACACTTCAATGGTTTACAACGCGATATATTAGTTAAACTTACTAGAAAATGATTTTTAACTTCTAATAAGTTTAACTAATATATCGCGTTTTAAACCGTTAAAGTGTTTTATTTAAAGTCAAAGTCAAAATCATTTATTCATGTAGGTAACTATGTACACTTATGAACGTCACAAAATAATTAAAGAATCTAACTTTACATTTATTACCAGTTCTTTTGAGAACTGGTAATAAATGTAAAACGAACGAGAAGAACTGGCAATAAACTCGCCGTCACTCCTTTTATCGCCAAGATTCATTTTACATTCTTGATTTACTTTTAGTGCACTACATATTTTTCCTTGTAAGAGCGGGTTCCTTCACACCCCAAGCATTTTTATCATTTAAATATTGTTTAACGTCATAATAACCCTTTTCAAGCAGTTTTTGTTTTACATAGAATTTAAACTTATTTATTGAGAGTGCTTGCACTTCGCGGAAGGTTTTATTAAAGTATCGTATGCAGTTACCTTGAAAAGAACTACTACCTTTATAGAGCCTTTTGTTTGGGACACTTATTTTGTCCTTATTACGTGTATTGTACTGATGAAAGCTGCCGTTAGTTTTAAAAGTATCTACGTTTTTCCTCACATACAAAACATTTTCATAGATATATTGACTTGCTTGCGTTAGGATATTCAATGCTTTAAACTTATTTCGAATATCTTATTTCAAATGTGTACTATTCGCGTAAACTATAGACAATATAGAATATATAGAATTTGCCTGGCTCGTTGGTCTAATGGTAGCAATATAAGGCGAATTTCCATATTAACAAACCGGGAATAAATACTGTCTATAGTTTACGGGAGTACACATTTAAATAAAACTCTTTAACGGTTTAAAACGCGGTATATTAGTTAAACTTATTTGAAAATGATATTTAACTTTGGCCCGACGTTTCGGATGCTTTGCAGCAGCCGTGGTCACGGGGAGACTTAAATGTTCATTAAATTTTCAAATTGTTTATAAAATTTTCAAATCGTTTATTAAAGTTAATGAATGTTCCGTTGTATGCATGTAAAAACATTTACTTTCTTAAATACTGTCAGTAGTTTACGCGAGTAGTGCACATTTAAATAAACCACTTAAACGGTTTAAAACTGTAAAAAGCCACGGCTGCTGCAACGCTCATTTACTAATATATAGCGCGTTTTAAACCGTTGTAAACTACAGTATTTTATTTAAATGTATATTCTTAGAAAAAAAATGTTTGTACCGATTACGACTAAAGAACATAATTTATTTGGCACAAACCAATGTATATGTCCAAATGTGTGAAACCCCGTTTCCCCCTCGTGGGGCATGGGGCCAACACAGTTCTGTGTCCGTTCCACTGATCCGATCTTTAACAGGCAAGTAGTTGATCAGACTTCTGTGCCCTGCCTGACCGAAACAATTTTTTGTTTCTCCGGGATTCGAACCCAGGTCCTCTCGCGCTTAACGCAATACGTTTAACCATTAGGCTACAGAGGCGGTCCAAATAGTAACAATAAACAGCTGAAATATGCGTTACGCAAATAAAAAAAAACACTCACCTATCGTGGTCAACGCCAGCGTACACCAATAATAGCTCTGTAGATACTGCTTCACCACGTCCGCGGTCTCCGTATCGTGGTACACCCAGTTTTTACTACCGAACCCATTGTTTTTATATATTATATGGTACAAGCACCCGTTCCAATGAAATATCACTAGTAAATAATGAATTAAACTAGTCGACCTGAACAGGTTAGGATAGTTCGTGTGGCGTTCAGTTCGGTCCATGAAAGCCCAGAAACGGTAGATCTTCACGAGTCTAAAGGATCTGAGGATCGAGTTGAACCCGATGGACAAGTAGAGAAAGTCCAACGGCAATAAACATAAGCAGTCAATGTAAAAGGTGGTTGAATTCATGTAATGGGCGCGCAGTTTCGCCGGTTCGGTCTGCAAAACACCGTCTTCTAAATAACCGGTACGGAAGTGAAACAAGATGTCCGCCAAGTATAGGAAGTCCGAAAAGTAGTCTAAACAGAACCAGACTATCAAGGTTTCACCTGGAACAAAGGAATGTTGGATTAATTTGTATGTCTGTCTATCCATGTATGTGTGATAGCTTAAAATTTTAAATATATTTTTATGAACAAATTGCCTAACATTATACTACGTAGCATGTATACAATTAAATTAAATGAACATATTGACGTCGAATAAAAATTCACTGAAATGAAGATAATGTTCTTAAAAGCAAGAATATATTAAACTTGTTATTGTTATATTATTACTTAGTGAAGTTAGAGTTCAAGACGCGCTTATTGTTGTTGTAAAATACCACTTATAAAAATAAAGCTTCTTACACGAAGAACTTGAAGTTTTATATCGTATCTATATAAAGTAACAAGAATGTTTGTTTTCAAAATACATTTAGCAAAGAAAAGGGAATTTGCGTGAACAATTCAACAAATAATACTCTCGTTAGCTATGCTGTCCAATAACGTTGCATTAATCTAAGTTACTTTCTTAAGTGGATGTAAAATTTGCATTAAAATAAGTCGAATTCTTTTTGTTCACTCTTGAATTGAATCTTTTCATATCGCCCCAATGAAAATCGAAGATAGAAGTAAAAAAATCAAGCTAGCCAAATCGGAAAAACTCGCTCGAAATTCAAATAAATGAATCGATGAGGAAAAATACAGTTTACTGAGAAAACAATGATTATTGACAGCGGCGAAGTCTTTCATTTGATTCTAAGTAATTTTATTCATCAAAGTTTTTGATTTATTCATTGAATTGTTGCAAGCGTTGTGTGAATACACATCACAACCTATGCTAGCAGCTTTTGTTATAGTTACTTTGTCTAATATAGGATGACACTTTTGAACATTGACAATAAAAGGAAATAAGGTCATTTGAAATCTATTCAATCAATATGGTTTTTTTACAAGTTGAAATGTTTTATTTTTTATTAATTGTATGATGGTATAGAAGGACATTAATTCTAATCGTTCTAAACAGATTTTATATATGAGGCTGCTAGAGGCAGAGTGGCCTAATAAAAAAACATGATTTTCAATGAGGAAAATAAAAATGCGCAATTAATTAAGGCCAAAGTGAATTTGTACATTTATTTGTGCAAGAATTATGTTAATAATTTTCGGTCACTGTGCTCTTGTAGCACTTTTAGACTGAAAATGTAGATACGTCATATAATAATATTGTAGTTAGGCTACTCTGTCTCTAGCGGCCTCATATTATTATCTATTCATGGAATAGTACTAAAATTTTGATGTATAAACAGATAAACTGCCAAATTACGGCTGCTTGTAAGAAAATGTATAATTACTGCCATTTAATCTTATTTATCTTAGATCAAGACAATTCAGTAGACGATGGGGTATTATAGTCTTAGATAATCCCGTCCACTGCGCTCGGGAACTGTCAAACTCGTCACTCTATCATAGACAGCGTATAGTTCTTACCATTAATTTCTTGAAAGGCAAATCTATATACAATGACCCAAAGGTTGTATAGGAAGGCGAGTGAGACGACCATCGACCAGTAGTAGCAGAGACGGCCGGCGGGGTCAAAAACAAAGGAGAACGATAAGCCGAAACCGAACCGTCCGCTCGTGTACGTCGATCTTCGGCGAAGATTTCTGCTTCCACTGAAACAATTAAAACAACGACGAGTTAAATTAAATTGCTTATGAAAGAATATAATTGATAAGTAGTGAAATTATATCCTCCTATTTACGTCACTAATTACAGTTACCAAATACTAACAAAGCTGTTGTTTTATGATAAAGTACAGACGAGCATGTTGTCACTTGAACATAAGTCAAATACCAGATATCAAGATGTCGTCTAATCAAGATTCTACCTTCTTTTTACTGATGGTGTGAAGGCCTAATGCACGCCCACGTCGGACATTGTGGGGAGTGTGGTAAATCGTATAGCTGACCAGAACCAATAAACACACCACCAACCCTCTACGGTGCTTATTTTATAAAACAATTTCAACGGTTTAAAACGCTTACGTAAATGAACTGACTTGATATGCACTAATCGCATTACCTGCAGATAAAATTCTATTTATTCTCGTTATTAGTAAATATAGTTATTATATAACTGATGTTAATACGCCACTTGACGTTGATGACGATTACGATGGATTCTGATTATATTAATTATTATCGAAATAATTAGTGGTCGAACCACTATTGTCAATGGATCATTTCAATTACGAACTAAGGGTACTGACTAGATGCCACCATTGTAATATGTTACACGTCGAACGTTCATGTAGTCGTTTCGACCCAATTTTCAGAAATTTTTAATTGTATCAATTTTGATAAAATATATTTTTTAAATAAACACCCGTAACGGTATAAAACTCGATATATATGAGTTAACTTATTCATAACGCATTTCGGATGCTCTGCAGCAGCCGTGGTTACGGTTAAAAGGAAAGTCTCACCAATGTCAACGTCAACGCGTCGTATCGTGCCGCAGTTAAATTATAAATATATATCGCATTTTAAACCGTTAATTGTGTTATATTAAAATACTTACTATTCACGTAAAGTGCAGAGAATACTTAAATACAACTGTATTTACTAACAGCCTTTGAAGTAGATTATCCCGGTTACCTAACTTAGTAAAGCTTAGTTAGTGTCGTAAAGAATACTATTAACAATATTAAAATTCTGATTAAGTCGGTTTTGATTATTGTACTCATTATTCTGTTTAAAAAAAGCCCGGTCAAATTTAAAAATACAGGTAAGATGTCAATAATGCACTGAAGGTTGAAAATTTCCAGCAATCATGGCAACATTAAAATTTGACAAAAATCGTATTGTAAAAAACATCAAAGTGAAATTCAACGTATTTAAATTTTCATCTAAACGACGATTCTATGATAGAAATAGTACTGAATTTTAATTATTAAATTTTTCGTTTCAACGTTTTAACGATTTCGTGTAACTTTGAAATGTATATCAAGCTGGATCAAATGACATTTCTGTAAAATGAACATAATCTTTTAAATGTACATATGTACATAGTCTTTTAAACTAAGTGAGGCACCAATTAATTTTAAAAGACTATTAATAAGTAAAAGTAAACGCAGGTTGAGTAACATTAAACAACTCGCACTTATTAGACGAAAGAAAGATCCATCCGGGATCCGACGTGAAAATTCGTATCTTTTGGCTCTGCCGTTATTTTGAACAAAGTTTAAAAGCAGTGACGTCACTAGCTCATAACAAGATGGACGGCGTTTGACGGCTCATTATTTTATCTTTATTTCTACTTTCAATTACTTGTTACCTATTTATTATTTTTAATGATGACATCAAATAGAAAAAATCTATTTTCTTTTCTGAAAATTACCTATTCTTTCCAACTTGCTATGTAAACTTTTACGATGTACCTTTGGCTTTGATTATTATTCCTTACACCTGCCCACTTAATAATTATTTTTCTTTTCATCTGTGCTTCAGGTTGCCTGGAAGAAATCGCTGCTTAGCGATAAGGCCGCCTTCTATTTATAAGTAAGTATCATTTTCCTTTTGTGGTATGTCTTATAAATAGTAAAGCTATAATAATAAATAAATAAAATAAATATTTTACTTCCCGATTACTAATGGATGGAAGCTTTAGACGTTGACAGGACCTTTTTGCTACAGGACGTTTTTAGACATTACCTATCTGTTCCATTGCAATTTGAAGCTAGATGGTTGTGTGAATGATGCGGTGCTGGTGTGGCGGGCGCCCGCGGCGTCTGCGGCGTACTACGCCAGCCGCCCAACAACGGCGCTTCGCCGCTGGCGCCCAGCAATTTTAACCTGTCGGAAAACACTATTTATTATGCTGTTTTTTCAAGATGATTTACAAAAATGGCTGACTTATACATTGTAGCTACTGGACTAACGCGTGTTTCAAAAACCATACCGTCCTATTACTGGTTTAAATACATATAATTAGTTTCTAACTCTTCAAAGATTGCGGCGATATTGAAAGAAAGAAATTGACAATAAATTTAGGTACTTGAGCAATAGACGTTACACACCAACATATGTATATTTCTACAGTATTAATCTTTTTTACTTAATGAATACTATAGTTACTTGCAATAAATCAATTAAACTGCCATCGTATTGTGTCATAACATTTTATATTTAAATAAAACGCTTTAAGGGATTAAAACGCGAAATATATTATGGCCCTAAGTTTCAGATGCTTTACAACAGCCCTAAAATATCAACTCGTATTATATTTCGCGTTTCAATCGGTTCATATATTTTATTTAAATGTACAACTCGCGTAAATTGCATATTAAAAATAAATGGTATATTTATAATAGCTATCTTATGGAAAAGCTAATAAGAATAACTTCCAAATGCATATTAAAAATAAATGATATATTTATAATAGCTATCTTATGGAAAAGCTAATAAGAATAACTTCCAGACAATAATTTTTGAACGCAAAATTCATCTCTGATATTGTCGAGAATAAAGTCTACAATTTTGAATATCACTTGTAAAATATAACATTTCAGTAGATTTTAACAATAAGACACTTCGTTATGGCTCTGTAAAAATTCAAAAGACAACATTGTATCGTGTTTCATTATTCCAACGCGATCGCTGTAAATTTAATTGGAAAACTTTCTGAAGCTTGCACCATGTTATTCTACCTATAATAAACGATGTTTTATAATTATAACTGAGTGGAAATCTATAATAATGTTATATTTATCTTTCAGATACAAGTATTTTCACGCACGGGACGCTATGGATGCCGGTTCGAGACCCGCTCAAAGATTGTTTTAAATTTATCTATCTATTTTGACATTACAATAATAAACAAAAATCCTTGTAATAACACTGTATGTAAAAAATCATTTGGAAATATAGACTAAATGAAAACAAGAATTAAAAAGACAGTGGTTCGTGCGGATTTCGATGTTTCTTCCTACCACCCATTTTGTATTAGGATTTTCAAGACAAAGTCTAACATGTTTCGGAATACATACATAGATTTTTTTAATTAAATATTGGTTCTAGTGGAAATCGGACCCACAACTCGTTACTGCCATTAATTGCTACCATTACACCAATAAGAAAGAGATTCTATTTTATATCAACTTTAATATACTTATAGTTATTTTTTAGTTTACTCGAGTAGTGCACATTTAAATAAAACTAGTTCAACTGTTTAAAACATGAAATACATTTAATTTACTTTACATTTATTTTACTAGCCCTCGTCCGCAATGCCGAAACCACGACTGCAAAGCAAAACCTTAAAACCGTAATTAAAATAAGCTATGTAATACATTTCAGGTTTCAACCCGTTACAATTATATACGTATACAAGTAACGCGGAAGAGAAACGTTATATCGATCTACTAAGTACTATTCTCCGTAAGAGCTTCCCGTATCAGCGAGAATTAATTACTGTATTATGAATTATTTGTTGGCTGCAACAGCATTAAGGATTCACAGCGGATGCTGCATGTACCTCGTATATTTATGGTAATAGCATAGATTCTGAGATCCTTTTGTGATGGCAACATTAATTTCCTTAATGTAAAACCACGGAACCGAAATACAAATCTATATAAACGCGATACAATAGAATAAATTGTATCACGATGTTAGTCTATAGAGTATATACGAATACACTCATTGTTTCCCGCGTCCCCTTCCGGGGTATGGGGTAGGCACATCTCATCGAATTTATTGACAGGCAAGTAGGTTGTAAGTAGAACAGCTTTGCGCCTTTTCCCGCTTCTAACGTGTAATAATTTGATTACAATAACGAGAATCGTTGTTGGATTTGAAACTGATTAATCTATACTAATATATAAAGTTTAAGAGTGTGTTTGTTTGAACGCGGTCATTTCGGGAACCACTGGTTCGATTTGAAAAATTAGTTTTGTGTTAAAACATTTATTGAAGGAAGCTATAGATTTAAACATCGTGCTGTGACTAATAGGAGCGAAGAAAATTTCCGCGATGCTAGCTTAAATTTATAAAGATGAAGAAAGGGTTTGTAAAAACAACCTTTGATGTCTCAAAATAACTATCCTACGCTGACACAGCTAGTGATAATATTAATGACACTTTTATACCGTTTTAAACGCGGTCTATTGAACGTTGTAATTATTCAACCCTATTGCGTGTTTTAAGCCGTTAAAGTTTTATTGAGTCTTTATCATTTGCGTAAACCGCAGATTCCGTTAAAACAAGATGAAAAGTGGTTGAATACATTGAATTAGAAATATATATCGTTCTGGAGTTCAATCGACTTAGCAGCACGTGAGCAACGGGCAAAAATTGGTTTTTCAAATGCCGTCGACACCGAGGGTTGAGGGATAAGGCTACGGTCTCCTATAAATACCACAGACAATATACAATATACACATAATGTTTATAAAATATTGTTGTCCCTTTCTATGATGTCTACTGATGTCACGATCTTTTAGGCATATAATGATTTGCGCGGCGCAGGAGCATGTTAAATGTCATTATTTCATTAACAATAAAAACGAACTTCATTCGTTGACTATTGTTGTACACGACACATAATTCTTTACGCTTACTGACAGAGCAATAAAAAAAAACACGACATAACACTGACCACCTGAAGTACATAACATCGACGTGTGTGGCGAAGCGTCTTCGTCCTTGTCATGTCGTGTCTAGATTTAGACATCAAGCACTGTTAATAATAAGTTTAAATCGTATGTAAAACAAAACCTTGGAAAGGGTTATTATGACGTTAATCAATATTAAACGACAGAAATGCCTGGCGTTTGGAAGAACCTACTCTAATGAATGAATGAAACCTCTCGATAAAAGGAGTGGTGGCGAGTTTCTTGACAGTTCTTCTCGTTCGTTCTGCGCCCATGATTTGAGAATTGACTGTTAATGTAAGTTTAGTCTTGAGATTCTAACTGGTGTGACGAAAAGTGTACCTAAATTAATTAAGGAATTTGATTATAACCATGATTTTGGCTGTAAATTTCTCTCGTGTCGAAATTATAATATAGGAAACCAAAGCCTTAAGCTCGCTCCTAACTGTCGCTCTGTGAAATGAGATATAAACCGCTGGAAAATGTGACCCGATGCAGGCGTCGACGCTTCCCTTCTATGACACCCAATAATGGTTGTATAAATGCTTTGAATCGTAACATCTCAACGGATTTAAGAGCGTTTCAACGGAGATCGACGAATTTTATATATGACGTGATTTTACCGCCATTTGTGCTCGAAATTCGACTAACTTCTTTACGTTTTATAATTTTTGCGTTTGTTAGATTTGGACTGTACTCATACAAAATATCTTGTGCTATATCTTTACAACTTAATATTTAGTAGAACAATTAATAAAATTTTGACATTTTTTTTTACATTATACAAAGTAATTGAACACTTTCGACGGTTTAAAACTTGATATTAACTTGCCTGTAAAACCCGATCAGTGAGATGGATACACATCGCCCATGCCCCACGGGGGGAAAGGGGATTTCACTGTTAAGAGAATAAACACTTACGAGGAGTCCTGGGGTACTTGCTCCTATCAGTTGTTCTCTTGGAACCCTATTGGGTGAACCCTTATAATTAAGGTACTCTTAAAGTAAGGGTTCTTGCCTCAACAAACAAGAGACCCTCGAAGCCAGCACTTGATGCCGCCCTAATAGGCCGCACGTTAACCTCCTTCCGTTCAGCTAATTTATAATTCCCGAAAATGGGCTCTTTGTCATATTAACAACATTTCAAATATTGTCCCGTGGAGAGAAAGAAAAGAAAAGAGTAAAAAGAAACGCTCTTTCCATATTACTCAGAAAGATTAGTTTTGGATTGCAATAGAATATGGCAAAATTGAATAAACCATCAACTAAGACATTTTAACGGTTTAAAACGCTAAATATTGGTTATATTATCAACAATTCAAACATTGTCCCGTGGACTCAAGTAAAACGAAATTCCCAATTTACACTACTAAGAAAAATTAGTTTGTTTTGGATTAAAATAAAATATAACAAAATTCAAACACTATTAAATCAATAAAACTTTTAACGGTTTAGAACGCGAAATATATTAGTTAACTTGTTTACTCTACATTTAATTATAACGTTTCGGATGCTTTGCAGCAGCCTTGCAGATTTAACTCCTTTTGAACATTTGACTTTGACATTGGGGACACGCTCCTTCAATCCCTCCGTGACCACGGCTACACCGATCCGGCACTTCAAGATTAACCGACAATAACTGTTTTTATTTGTAATCAACTAATGGTCGACAAGACAAGAGAACGGTTGCCAGGTCAGCTAGTAAATAAATAAATATATAAAGAAAGTACTCTGAACTGAATCCCCATTGTCTCCTGCTAGATACGATTAGCTGGAAGATAGAACAGGACAATATATTATCTGGTTTATCGTTGACAGCTCCATTTTGGAGGATATAAAAATAATATCGCTTTAACATTGCACAGAACACTCCGACTCGAGGAAAATGCGACAAGCGTAAAAAGTAGCTGGGATTTTCCTTTGGAGAATATCCAGATACGGTATTATTAGTAAAAAGACAAAATTATTTATTACACTAGTTGTTTTAACAAATATTACTTTGCCATATGAAGCATTTGGACGAAGTTCGATTACCATAAAAATGGTTCTTGTGAATTAATCTTAAAATAATGAATAAAACACTTTAACGGTTTAAAACGCGATATATTAGTTAAACTTATTTGAAAATGATTTTTAACTAATATATCGCGTTTCAAACCGTTAAAGTGTTTTATTTAAATGTGTACTACTCGCGTAAACTATAGACAGTATTTAAAATAATGACTTATACTGTCTGTTTGTGCTTGTCTGTTCTTTAAATTTCATATTTTTGTAGATAATTTAAATAAGAATAATTCTTTGCTATACATATATTTTGGATATCTTAAACGGTATTCGCAGCGCACGCATGTAAACCCTTAATGTTTTATATCCTGAAGCTTTCCGCGATAAATGTTCTAAACACAAAAATAATTTTAAAATTCGAACCATTATTACCTGAAATTAATGCGTTCAAAAAAACTAAAAATAAACCGTTTAGCTTTAAAATACTAGTATAGATAAACCGTAATTATAATACATTTATCTCGTAAGTCTAAATGTTTTTTACACGTGACTCCAGATAGCGAAGGTCAGGGTTTGAATCCGGTCGAGGCTATCATCAATACACATATAAGGTTTGTAACAATTACACACATGGACGTTAAAAGGCCGTGTGTTCGAGCCTCACTCGAAACCATTATTTTCAACATTAAATAAGTTGAAAACTTTGTACTATTGATTTCAACGGGCAGATATAGATTTCATAAGTCCTCTTAAAGTTGGCCACTCAATTATTTTGCTCAGAATTTGTTAATATCGGCGCGAAACTTCTGGAAACTTCGTCCCATTAGCAATATTTTCGTGCGCACTGGGAGGTTTTAATAAAGACTCGATTCACATAAAGCGTTTGAATAAAATAAAATAAATCTACCGTTTAAAACGCGATATATGAATTCTGAATTACTACAACTTTGAATTCTTTGCACCACCTTGATCGCTGCTAACGACTAATATACTTCGCAATTAAAACCGTTAAAAGCGTTCTGTTTGAGTGTACTTTTCGCATAAACTATAGATAATACTTTAGACTTTAAATAAAGTACTAGTATGTTTCCACTGACTCGTTTGATAAATATTCATAAAACACTGTTAAAAAAACGATGCATATAGTTTCTCCTTTTTATAGTAAGTAATAAAAAAAGCAATAAAATTTTCCCTAATTTTAAATTGGACGCGTTATGTATATTTATTGGTTTATATTATGCAGCACTAAGTTTTTTAGCCGCTTCAAACTAGCAAGACTTAACCAGTTTTCTTCTGCAAATAACAATTACGAGGGACAGATGGCGCTAGCTCAGCAAACTTGACATTTGAGACGACCACCATGTTTGTTCGCCCTCATGACAACTTCTGAGCTAAGACATGCCACAAATTCTTTTTGTAGTTAAATATAAAATTATAATAGTTTATATGTTTAAAACCTTTAAAAGTATTTTTATGTGTAAATAGTTAAAGAAATAAAATAAATAAATTAGCTTTTGCGATCTTTTAAATAAAACACTTTAAGGGTTTAAAACACGATATATTTTAGTTAAACTTGTTTGAAAATTATTTTTTAAATAAGGCCCAACCACGTGACCACGGCTGCTGCAAAGTATCCGATCAAGCCGTAGTTAAAAAATTTATATTTTTCAAACAAGTTTACTAAATTATGTCGCGTTTTAAACCGTTAAAGTGTTTTTTTCAAATGTGTATGACTAGCGTAAGCTACACACAGTATTTTTGTACTTATCTCGATCACCATCTTTTCGGATCATCAGATAATATCAGACAATAAACAGAAGCCTCTAAACTGGCCAAAAAAGTCTGTTTTTTTGTAAACCGTTGTGACTTGTGACACCCGCAGAATATTAACCAATTTCGAACTAACTTTAAATTAACAATAAACAATTTAATAGTATTAACTAATAAAAATACAGATAAATGTACTATCTAGCATGGTTCGACTTAAGTAGTCACTGTCTGCCCATGCATGTTACAGAATCCTGAAGAAAACTGTAAGTAAAAATGATACAGTAGAAATTCCATTCGTCTAAAATGAAACGAACCAACGACAACAATCAATACTTCCCGAGTCTCAACACGGGCTTAGAATACTTCGCTTCTATAGTACTTATTATAACAAATAGGTGCTCAAGGAAACAAAAATTCTTTCCAAGTTCAGTACAAAACTATAATTCTTACTATAACTATTTTACATTCAAACTGCAAGCAACATAATAATTAAGCTGGAGAGTTTGTTTGACCGCGCTAATCTAAGGAACTACTAGTTCGAAATAAAAAAATAGTTTTGTACTGGATAGACCTTTTATCAAGGAAGGCGATGCTGCGATTAAATAAAACAATTTTGACGGTTTAAAACTGGCCTAAGGGGGTAGGCCTCCGCGTGACCACGGATTCTGCAAAGCATCCGTAACGTCGAAGCGTAGTTAAAATAATTTATAAATAAGGTTAACGAATACATTTCATTTTAAATCGTTAAAACTGATTTAATTATATATGTACTAGTCGCGTAAACTACAGACAGTAAATCATGCTGCGCCCAATAGGAGAGAAGAAACAGAGAAAGAGAAAAAAATTATACATCTTTAAATGTGTCCGTTGCGAGAACAAACACGGTTCGAGAAAACAAAGAGAAGTATGTACAAAAGAATGATTACCTTATTTTTTTTCCTTTAATTATGTAACAAAAAATCCGCGACAGTATATGTGTATCTTTAAAGCATAATTATCATTTACTAGCTGTGGCCGCAACTTCGTCCGCCTGGAATAGTGACTTGGGGTAGAATTTTTAATTATTTAGGCTGTTAATTAATTTAAATAAGCATTTAAGGTAGCCGATCTATGTTGTAAGTGCTACTTTGCCGCAATACTCTCACCTCATACCACTCCTACTCTAACTCTCACTCCCACTCCTATTCCCAAAAAGCCAAAGAAAAAGTTTCATTGTTCTAGCTTCAACAAACGAATTTGCATACAAACTTTAATCCCCTTTTTTCAACCCCTATCAACCCTTGTTTGGCATTAAAAAGTCTATGTCCTTTCTCGGGCTCTAAAATATATGTGTACCGAATTTCATGTAAATCAGTTTTGTAGTCTCAGAGTTAAAGCTTGACAGACAGACAGACAAGCAGAGTTACTTTCGCATTCATAATATTAGTATAGATTTGTAAGAGTTGTATAAACGTATTAATCTTGCAAACAACAAAACATTTGCATGATCAACTAGTTAATTATAAATGTTTATTTGAATATCCGACCTTTTATACATATTTCACTTTAAAATTTGTTCAGTGTTTCATTTAAATTGATTGGTTATTTGTTTTATTTAACAAAATATACAACATAAATATTTTATTCACGTATTCGTTCTAGGAAAGTTCAAATTGAAAACCGTTTAGGTAACAATATATTTTTTAAGTACGTACTATCAATTCTTTATGTTATAGGCGTGTATTTTTGTAAAACCTTTCATATATAAATGATTTTTTTAAAAATCTATACTAATGCAGAGTACTGAAAAGTTGTTTGTTTGTTTGAACGCGCTATTCCCAGGAACTACTGGAGGACTACGGCCATATGTTGAGATGAAAAACAAAAATGGACAAAACCATAAGTGAATGGTATCCTAGGGAAAGAAAAAGAAGTCCAGGACGCCAGATTAAGTGCTGGGAGGATGACTTCAAGAAATAGCTGGCACAAGATGGCCAAGAGCAGCAAGGGACAGGCAAGCATGAAAAAGTTTAGAGGAGGCCTTTGTCAAAGGACAACCTGTTTGCAAAACATAAATATTAAAAAATAATGTATTATATAGTTTAAGTTAAGCATATAGCAATTAGATATAAAGAAAACTCATGGTATTTGAACTTTTTAATAGCAATAAAGGCTATAGTTTAATGAAAATATCGCTGTTCTAAATAGTTATGTTTTTCTAAATAATCAAAACTTTTTACATGACATAGCAACATATATTTTTGTTCAATAAATAAATAATTAAATGTGCAATAACATTAAAGTTTTCAAATATTCTTTCCTCCTTCTAATTCTTACCTAGCTTTATGAGCGCGTCGTGCGCGTGCGCTGAGATCCAGCTCGCTAGCGGCGGCGGAGCACGCTGTCCCGGGCTGCAGCGACCCTCGCGAACCGCCCAGCCGCCGAGATCCCAGCCGACATGTCATCATATCTACCAACAAATATACAAATGTTTTATCTTGGAAAAATAAAGGTTTTGCCGAAAATCCGTGCTATAGTAGCCAACAACTCTGCAACTTATACGTATATATATTTTTAGCATCCATTTTCTTCTAGTTCACTTTAACCTCCTAAACTATTTGGTTAAATTCTTGAATAAAACTGCTGCAAAGCATCCGAAACGTCACTCTTTAGTTAAAACATTTTTCAAATAAGTTTATCTAATACTAGCTGTGTCAGCTACTTCGTCCGCGTAGAAGTACTTTTGAACATCCACTTTGCCCACGACCCATCCCGTCGTTCTTACAAATTTAATCTTAAACGATAGACATATAGCGTGGAAAGTAACTCTGTCTGTTACTCTTTCACGCCAAAACTAATGAACGGATTTCAATGAAATTTGGTACAATAGGCTATACGCTTTTATTGCGAAAAGGGGGTTGTAAGGGGTTTAGGGGGGGGGGGGGTGAAAGTGTGTATGGAAATTCATTGTTTTTGAAGCTAGAACAATAAAACCTTCTTCTTTGGCTTTTTGGGAATGGGAATGGGAGTGAGGTTGGGAGTGGGAGTTAGAGTAGGAGTGATGCGAGGTGAGAGTGTTGCGGCAAAGTAGCACTTACAACATAGATTGGCTGCGAATTCTACCCCAAATCACTATTCCACGCGAACGAAGTCGCGGGCACAGCTAATGATGAATAATTTTCCCAATTCACATTTCTCGCTGTATCTTCGCTTGTATTAATCACAGGGCGATATATTACATGTATACTTTATAGCTTATACGCTTTATAGCTTATAGCCTTCCTCAATAAATGCTCTAACCAACATAAAAAAAATGCATTCGAACCTATAGATCGTGAGATAACCGCGTTCAGACAAACAATCTCTACAGCTTTATATATTAGTATAGATATATCTCGTTTTAAACCGTTGAAGTGTTTTATTTAAATTTGAAAATAAGTCTAACTACTTAATAAATTTCGCGTTTCAACCATTAAAAGTACTTTATTTAAATTCGCGTAAACTACAATATCTATTAATTTTGTTCAAACACAACAGATTTTTAGTATTGATTAAAGCTAATTTCATTTAGTTGGTATATAACCAATATTTTAAAACAAAAAGCCTCCGTAATTCGACTTATTTGTCTCTCTCAAAGTACAAGGTGAGGTAGGTAAAGGAAATTCAAAATGTCAGTATCATTAAACATCAATTGAAACTAAATAAAGAATTTTGCACATTTCGCAAACGAGAACGGATAAGTGAACGAAAACAAGACAATGAAAGCGAGCCATCTTGTGAAGCGAAATAAATCGAATAATGTCTATTCTTGCCTCTGCTCTTTTTATAAACTGTCGTTCACAATTTGGTTCATTGGGGCGTCCTCTCCCCTAAAGATCCGGTCCAAATTACTGGCTTCAAAGAATCTTGGAGCGAACATTAAAACAAGTAGCTATACGCGAGTAGTACACATTTAAATAAAACACTATTAACGGTTAATAAAATGTATAAATAAGTTTAACTGCTACATTTCGCATTTTAAACCGGTACAACTGATTTATTGAAATCAATAAGTAGAATGTAGAAGCCAATAAGTTCGAGGATTAGCGCTTTTTACTTAAATCACAATTTATTTATTTTTCCTTTGTAGGACTCCCTTTTTAAGACAATCATGAAGTTGAATCAATCAATCAATTGAAGGGAGATGACACCTCAAACATATCACATATCATTAAGATGACAATGCATCTTGCACCAGTGTTATCTTAACACGTTATCGTTAAGGATGCCGATTTAAGTCCTGCCCGTGTCGAAATTTTCACGCTAAAATCTATTTTTAATTTCAGTGTTTATATCAAATGTTAATAAAACATTTTTACGGTTTAAAACGCGACATATATTTTTTAACTTCAGTAACTATGGGGCCGACGATTTCTTTTAGGGTTCCTTCAGTATCTACTAGTTCAGTATCGAGGTGAATAATTTGAAACCAATAATTCCTGTGGTTTAAAATTTTAATGATAGGGTACGACTGCAAATCACCAAGATTGGTTTCAATTTGAACCAAAGCCACGATTAAACGTTCACTGTTTCTGGTTTACATTGTTGTGTGAGGTTTAAACTGTGGCGTAGCCCATAGTTAAGCTATATGGGTACAGTAGATGATAAAAGGTAATTGGCCAGGTCAACCACAACAGACTGGGTGGACAAAAGGCTGATAAAATGTCAATTGTCACACTGTTGGTGACCCCAGCCATCTAAATAGAATGCGTTGTCTTATTTTTGCGATAACATTCTAATAGATCTAAATAAAACACTTTAACGGTTTAAAACGCAATATATTAGTTATACTTATTTAAAAATGATTCTTAACTTCGGCCCGACGCTTTTTAAAAACTCTGGATCCCAATAAACAGCAACCGGCAAACGCTAAGACACCGTTAGTAAATTCTGCAAGGATCCGGCCAGTTTCACCAAATACCAACTTCGACGGAACAGATGGCGCTAGCGTAGCAATTTTTTACTTTGACGTCAGACACATCCTCTATCTTTAGTCTACCCGTGACCACGGCTGCTGCAAAGCATCGAAACGTCGGGCCGAAGTTAAAAATCATTTTCAAATAAGTTCAACTAATATATCGCGTTTTAAACCGTTAAAGTGTTTTATTTAAATGTGTACTACTCGCGTAAACTATAGACAGTATTCTAATAGAACCTATTTCTACATTTTTTAAATTAAATTTGCCTTTTTGACATATGGTTAACACGTGAGGTCCTAGGTTCGGATCTCGGAGGAACGATACATTTCGATTCTTAAGAGCACGAAAGAGCACACAATTCGCACTCAGACAACGGACGGACAAATGTGTTCGGCCCATGCTCCACTGGGGGATTCTCTACTTTGCACTACTTTTAAATGCTCCATTCGACATTACAACCGGTGCGTAGAGCTTCTTAATATTTTTAAGCTCTACTAAACCCAAGAAAATTTTGAATTTCCAAGATTCGAATCCGGTAATTCTTCTGCTCAATGCAATGCAGTTAATACAACTTTAGTGAAAATAATGATATGAACGTAAAAGAATACAGACTAGTGAATAAAATAGTTATTCTTGGCACTGTAACAAAAGGAATGAAGGAGATGCTTTATTACCGTTTAATTAAAATAAGTTCTTTTACTCATTTTAAATCCACACTTAACGTTCTCAAGGAAGATTTTACGATTGAAGTTACAGTTGCTGGTGGGAAAATGCTGTCATAGTGTAGTTTAAAATAGACAACTTTAACAGTTTGAAACAAGAAATATATTCGTTAGTAGATGACCCGGCATACGTGATTCGTTGCTTGCAAGATTCATATCTATTCATTTATTTATACTGTATTTCACAACACACACACACAATTACAATGACCAAAATAAATTATATCTATACATATACTGTGGAGTGTAACGGGCGGCCTCATCGCTATTAAGCGGTCTCTTCAAGACAACCTTTCTTAGAAATATAATATTATTATGTTGATAAATCGAACAAAAACTTGGTAGTAACGCATTAATTTACCATTTACCATACGTACATATATTAACGCATGAAACGTCGGGCCGTAGTTAAAATATATTGTAAATAAGTTAACTAATACATTTCTCGTTTTAAACCAAGTGTTTTATTTATAGCCTTTTAAACTTGCTAAAACTATAGTCCCACAGTTGCAGCAAAGTATCCGCAACATAAGTTCATAAGTCATAATAAAAAAATTTGTAAGAACAATAATATCTATACTGTCTATAGTTTACGCGAGTAGTACACATTTAAATAAAACACTTTAACGGTTTAAAACGCTCCCCGTGACCACGGCTGCTGCAAAGCATCCGAAACGTCGGGCCGAAGTTAAAAATCATTTCCAAATAAGTTTAACTAATATATCGCGTTTTAAACCGTTAAAGTGTTTTATTTAAATAATATCTATGTTCCCTTCCTTCTTTGAACAATTTTATTGAAGTCCCGGGGAAAATGACTAAAAGTGCAATCGTCTAATTAACATACATCAACTTGATCAACATAACATTTCCATTTTAACTTCCAACATAATTTTATGCCGCACCTTAAAACTAAAATGTAAATTTTAACATCACTCGCCCGGAGGAAGGTATGCCATATCCAAGAGATCTTATTAAGGTCGGTGCTACTATATTATGCGAAATCGCTAATTTTACAAATTACTGCCTACTTAGTCATGCAAGGCATACGCTGTCACTCATTTCGTTTTTAGGGTTCCGCAGCCACTAACGTAAGATAAAACTGAATAATATTACGAACGCTGCAAGATTTACTTTATTTATTTTGCAAGAAGAAGAAGAAGAAGAAGAAAGGACGACAGACAAGCATGAGGTTCAAGTGATGAAAGGTGACATATAATCTCAAAAAGATGTGCCGTCGGCCTATTTTGCTTTCGGAATATTCGGAAATCCATAGAGTGAAACTAAAACGCCATTAATCTTGACGGCTTTTTCATCCGCAGACGGTGGTTGGGTTTTCGATTTACTTTCCAGATTTCCAAAGTCCAACATATTTTAGATATATTATACATTGATTATAAATATGTTGGACCCGGTGAAGGTCGAACTGATTATTAGCTGTTACTCCAACGAGCCCATCGCAAGTTTTGTATATCTGTTGCCACTTTAACAACAAGAGCTAACAAAACACTTTAACGGTTTAAAACGCGATATACTAGTTAAATTTATTTGAAAATCAAGCATCCGAAACGTCGGGCCGAAGTTAAAAATGATTTTTAAATAAGTTTAACTAGTATATCGCGTTTTAAACCGATAAAGTGTTTTATTTAAATGTGTACTACTCGCGTAAATTATATACATTATTTAAGTACTAACAAAACAAATCAATATTACATACTTCCATCAAACGCCCATATTTTTTCAACAATCTTTCTTTAATGGTTTGTTATAATTTATAATGTTTTGTTTACCTACTGTTGTTTATCTAGTCATTGGTACGGAGCCCGCCACGAGCGAGTGCAACTCGCACTTGGACGGTTTTATTTACGTTTATAGCCATGCCAATTTATTGTTACGCTTACGCGGGCTTCACTTCCTACAGGATTTATTTAACGTACTCGAAAAAATCCCCTTACTTTATGCTCTCTCTATCGTTAAACGCAATGCGGTAAGCGCGAGAAAAAAGTCATTATTAATATTAAAATATTTATTTTTATTTATTTTATTCCTAAAAAACATTAAATATGAGGTATATTAAATTTACAATATGATGATGTATGAGTTATGTCGTTTTTGCGAGTAGTACCTTCACGTTAAAACAACACTTAACGGTTTAAAAAGCGAAATATGTTATTTAACTTATTTTAAAGTTAATTTAGGGATAACAACGCCCCTCGTGACTACGGCTGTTGCAAAGCATCTGAAATGTCGGGTCGTAGTGAAATAAAATTCAAAATAAATTTACTAATATTTTTCACGTTTAAAACCGTTAAAAGTGGTTTATTTAAACAAATTTTGACTTTGTGCGGCAAAAGTCCCAGACTTGTGAGCGTGTAGTTGGAAAATAAGAATTTGGGTTACTCATAACTGTGGTTCAAGAAAGTCCTAAATTCAAGAATATATGGCTTAAATTAAGATATTTAAAATTCATAAATTAATTAGACAAGTAAAATGACACTGCGTAAACTACAAACTTATAAAGGATCGTGAACGATGCTTTAACTGTTTATATTCTTTGTAGCTTCTGCTAAACTGGACTTCATTCTTCTCTTTTTTATGATGACACAGAGCATAGACAAATACGACGTTATATTTGTAACAAGGATGAATTATTTTCCCCGTTTTTTCGACATTTCCCGCTGTTTCTTCGCTCCTATTAGTCACAGCGATTTTATAGCATAGCCTTCCCCAATAAATGCTCTAACCACCACAAAAATATTTTTCCCAATAGTTCCTGGGATTAGCGCGTTCAAACGAACAAACTCTTTAGCTTTATATATTAAGTATAGATTTGAGAATGTCCAAAGCCATAAAAGGTCGATAGCACATCTTGTTAAGAGTTTATGTTGCTGGGTTATTTCACCTTCCATCAACCCCATGCTCGTCTGTCCTCTGCATAAAGTAGCAAACACAAGACATTAGCCGAATGGAAATTAAACCTAATTTCATAAACTATTAGTTCAAGTTGCGGCATCAATCAGCGAAAATTTAATTATCTCTACATTAAGCCACACATCACGAGCGAATCCGTTAATTGATTTTCGTCGAATTCAATTTCAAACGCAAAAAAAAAAACAGTAGTAAATTTTCATTAGCGTTCGGTTTTGGGAAATGACGGTATATGAGTCATGCTGCAAACGCGAAATTATAAATTACAGACTGAATGTCTTTCCGTTCCTGGGATTCCGTTCATTTGTAGCGTTCAGATTGCAGATTCAGTTTTCATTTTAATATATTTTCTATTGTATATGTAGTTATATAAATATAGATACAGATACTGTCTGTAGTTGACGCGAGTAGTACACATTTAAATAAAACACTAACGGTTTTAAGCGGTCCAAATTTCCAGACGAAGTCCAACATGTTTCAGGAAAATTATAAATTGATCTGACACGTTGGCATTATTAAGGACATTTAAAAATGTCGCCGCGATGGTCGAATGTTAGCAATGAATAGCAATAATAAATGGCAGGGGGTTCTATTCCTATCGAGTGCAAAGTGTTTTTAATCGTGTTATATTTTGTCTGGATATTGTATGTTGAATCGGGACTATCAAAAGCGCCCGCATCATAAATTACCGTCCATAGATGAAAAATGTTGTGCCCGAAGTATTTCACTTTTTATAAAGTGAATCCCAAGCTTGCCCCTCCATCAATGTCAAAAAATTATTAGAAAATCCGACTCGACTTCGTAGACTCAAACGAGCAAAGCTCTTCGCATTTCCACTAACACAAATAACATTCAATTCTTGAAACGTTAATTTTGCATTCAAGCCGCGCTCACGCGTCATACCTCCCCCCGACGTCACGATGACGTCAAAGTAATGACGCATTCACTGGATTTCTGGAACAGTCTACATAATCCCTGTCCACGACCACTTGTTGCCTCTCAAGCAGTGCAGAGCAAGTTTTGATCGAACTTGCACTTACTTCAGAACAAAGGAGGCGAATAAAACTACACTATGTTTTAAACTTAACTACATGACTTGGAAGGGAACATATGTCTCTTTACTTTAGAAAAGAAAGATAAAGGAAAGAATCTAGACGTGCTCTTAAAAACTTTTATTGTATGTTAGTATTAGCTCTAATAAAAACGAATATTGTGAAAGACTTTGTTTGTTGGAACGCGCTAATCTCAGGAACTACTGGTATGAATTGAATTATTTTTTGTGTTTATTAGGGCATATAGATAGGGGATATAGAACCTCACGCTGCGAATTGAAGTGAAAAAAAATGGGAAACGTGGAAAAAGGGGAAAATGAAAATTATTCTCAATCTTTAAGAATTACCGTTGCGTGCAACGAGAAAACAGTTCAAGGTATCCAAAAATATGTATTAAAGAACTAAAGAGAAAAAGACTTTTAAAGAGATTAAACGATTTAAAAGAATGTTCGCAACACCATATGCGTCTCTTTTAAGATTAGATTGACTGGCAAGAACGACGTGGACGACGTCTTATAAAAATGGGGTTCGCAATATAAAAATTTGATGCTATCAATAACTATTCTACCTCGAAATTTCTGGTTCAGCTCTTAACAAATACATCCTTTCTTTATCAGTTAAACAATTTCTGGTAGTTTGCGCAGTGGGGTAGCTGTAGCCCCTCCCCCCCCCCTCCTGTCCGGGTACGCCCCCGGACGTGCGTCTAACTAGTAATAGATAAATATCGTTCGAATTATCAAAAGAGACATTAAAATATTAAACGTGGCTCGCCGTGAGATGACGAGCTAATCAAATTTCTCGCAAGTTTGCGAAAGTTGGAGGCGAGTTATAAGATTCAATTAGAAGATACGTCCCGCTCCGCTTCTGTCGTCGCCCTCATTATTACGTAGAGACATCAAGAGATTCTTCGTATGATCTATATACAGATATTAAAGAAATACGGTTCACATTTGAAGGGGGAATTTATTAAATATTGTATGCAAGTAGCTTACGATTTTTCAATTATGATATGCAAGTAGTTAAGATAAGTTTAAATGTAAAAGAAACACTACTTGGAAAGGATTATAATGACGTTGATATTTAAACGATAAAAAATTTGGGGCTTAGAGGAACTCGCTCTAACAAGAAAAAATACGCAGTACATTTAAAATTCGTGAAAACTGTAAAATAAAACTTGGCAATCAAAAGAGTGGCGAGTTTCTTGACAGTTCTTCTCGTTCGTTCTACACCCTTGTTTTGAGTACGGGTAGTGAATGTAAATTTAGAGTCTTTACCTCCCCTGAATTCTATCAAAAATATTTATGCAAAAGTTTTAATTACGAAGTATTATATGACGTAGCTGTTTGTTAAACGAACACAAGAGGTCCTAGGTTCGAATACTGGGGAAGTTTTGATGTATATGTATATAAATACTGTCTGAAGTTTACACGAGTAGCACAGATTTAAATATAACACTTTAATGGTATAAACCGTGATATATTTTAATTAAACATGTTTGAAAATTATTTTTAACTACGGCCCGACGATTCGGATGCTTTGCAGCAGCCGTGGCGACGGCTCTCGTGTTTTAAAACGTTAAAGTGTTTTATTTAAATGTATATGTATATGTCAAATATCGTTGTTCGATTGTAAAATTAAATTCGTATCATCGGCGGAATTAAAAATCAGGAACACTTTCAATATTCAAGTCCCGCCCGTGGCATATTTTTTTTCTATAAAAAAAGTATAGGTATTATAAAATTTATATAACGCAATTACTGCAATAAAATGGAAAAAATAAAGTTTTCAAGCACTGTAAATGTTTAAAAAGCTCAAAATATGTTACCTATCTTTCACGATGACATTTCAATTAAACTAAAACTTATTTAAAAGTCAGGATAGGAAAGAGTATAAACAATATTATACCTTTTCAAAGAACGGTTTCCGAACGAACTTACACAGCTTCGTTTATGTAAAGGAAATAAACCGAGAGAAGTTGACCACACTGTTATAGAACTCGTATAAGAACTTTTTACACAAAGAAAATATATTTCCTTTCGGCGCCATTTTTACTGCTAATAATTTTGTTGCGAGCTTTCAACTTTAGTTCAATTCGTATTTATGGCATGTTGAGTTTAATTAAAAGTGAACAATAATGTTTTTGCAAGCTTCCCTTCGGTTTTATTTTTTATTGAATTTACAGGATTTAATTTATAATTTAGGAGCATAATTTTAACGGTTTGAAACTCGAAATAAATTAGATAAACTTGATTTTACTACAATCCAATGATTTGCTTTGTAGCAGCTGTAGTTACGGGCGGGTGGTTTGAGGGTAGTTTAATCTGCTACTAGCGCCATCTGTTTCCTCCTTACACAACTGACACAAGACGTCCTCTCGTTTATAAGCGTGCTATTTTTTGTGATCTAGTGTTTTTAATAGGATCCCATGTGTTTGATATCTGTCCGTCTGTCCTCACTATTGATATTTAGATGTTTGATTTAAATTGCTTCGCCGTGATTGTATGGGAAGAAAGTTAACTTATATATATCGCGTTAAAAAGTGTTTTGATTGACAAACATGTGGTTTACTTAGAGACCTATATCACATCGAATTATGGTGCGCTGTCGAACTCTTTAACTAGACTAACAAGAGATTAAATGAAAAATTCAAGAGTCTAGGATTTCCATGTTTTCATAATAGGCACTAATGTCAAAGCTACAAATTGACAAAACCAGAGGTTTTATAAATATTATATTATCGAAAACTCTTTATCTAAAAACTTTAAAACAAAATATATGTGCCAACACGGTTTGAATCACTTCATGAATCCTAGACTAATAAAATTTACTCGAATTTAAAAGGCTTATAATTCACTTTTCGTGTGTGATTGATGTATTTGAGTCGTTTTCAGCTATATCTTATAATTTCGGTCATTTGAATAGAAAATTAAATATTTGAATCCTATAGAAATCAGTCTCGTTTAGCTAAATCAAGCAATTAAAAGAGATAATATATTTCGCCGATCAAATTTATTTACAGGCAAATATTTATCTACTTCAGATCAAACTTCTGTACCCAGGCTGTATCAATTAAGCGTTACCCCGGGCTTCGAACCCACGATCTACCGTGCTAAAAGTTGTTACATAGAAGTGATACGTAAAGAACCTGAGTTTATCTGTAGTTTACGCGAGTAGTACACATTTAAATAAAACATTCTTAACGGTTCAAAACGCGAAATATATAACTTTATTAACAAAATATAACCCCGTGCATAATATAGCATCCAAAACGTCGGGTCATCGTTAATATATATTATAAATAAGTTACCTTATACATTTCACGTTTCAAACAGTTAAAACAGTTTTATTTTAACTGTTTAATATATCCTCTAAGGCTTTGCCAATCGGCATGTAACCTTCTCCAACAGAACGTATGTGTTCTATAGTCACTGTTAGCTATGACGTCATTTCCGCACATGCCCGAGTTGTATTGTATCTAAGCACCTACACACGCCGTAGTAAGTGTGCACCCACAGAAGCGTTAGCAAATGTTGAGATGGAAAGCTTTGTCTCATTAAACAAAGTAACCCGCCTTTGTCTTCAAGCCTTTTTTATTATAAGCTATTTTCTAGCCACTTTTTTGTTAGATGAAAACACATTTTATTCGGCTTCATAACTACATACAGATGTATGTTTTTTTATTATAGAAGAGGACAGATTATAGAAGCATTAGGTTCCGTTGTTAGGTGGAATACCTCAGCCATTTAACACCTAAGGAAGATGCACTGTCGTATTTTGGCTTTGGATATTCGGAAACCCACAGGCTGAAACCAGAACGTGATTAACTTTCACGATTCTTTCATCCGTGGATGGTGGTCCGCGACATGGACGGAAGTCGATTATAAAGGCAAGAAGGGTTTACTTGAGGTACAACACAAAGCTAGACAGCAAGAAGCGCTATTTTGGCTTCACATTTAGAAGTCCATAGACTGAAAGAAAACGTTGTGTTTATGGCTCGCCTTACCTACCAGCTTATATCAACCAGATTTTTCATAGAAAGTCAAATATTTCAAACTGATCTTAGAAATAGTATGTGTGTTGCAGCTCCTTAGGTTCTTAAACCCTCCAATCTAATGTATACAAATATTTTGTAGCCGCAGAGTGTGTTTGTTTGAATATGCTAATCTCAGGAACTACTAGTTTGAATTGAATTTTTTTTTTGTTATTATAACCCGCTGCTGTGATCAATAGTAGTGAATAAATAATTCATATTTAAAGAGTCCCGTTGCGTGCGCTGAAAAAACGGTTCAAAATAAAATAAAATTTGTACGATTATTTTTTAATTGACTTAAAAAATATCGGCAACAGTACATGTTTATCGTAATCGATGAAATTAAATCGTAAGAAACTCGTGGGAAACAGTTAAAATTTATAAAACCGAAGAAGTTGTTTGAAAATCGAATATATTCAAATAAAACATGTATATTAGTTAAACTTATTTGGAGATTATTTTAACTACCGCCCGACGTTTCGGATGCTTTTCCGCAACCGTGGTCTCGGGAATACCTCTGCTAACATACACCGTGTTTAAACCGTAAAAAGGTTTTATTTAAATGTGTACTACTGGAGTAAACGCAGACATTATTTAAAATTATATATATCATGGCAAAAATAACTCCTCGACGCGGACGAAGTCGCGGGCGCAGCTAGTTGAAATTATAAATGGAACTGTTAATTACAGTGTATAATAGTAATTCAATTCCCGTGCCAGCTATAGCTCTTGCCTATCATTAAACTTGTAACTGCCCTCGTTCTCTTGGCACTGGGACTATTTTTACCGCGTCCGAAGCCGCCCAGGGGTAACTAATATCATTGGGATGGACTAATCTAACGTAATTATTATCAAAGTGTGAAAATGTGTCAAGTAGCATTTTATACGTCTCTTGTAAGGCATTTCAAAGCATTTCCCCATTTATGTTATTATTCTATATATTTACGTTAGACAATATTAAGGTATTGCCTATCGTAAAAACTGTTTAAAACGCGAAATGTATTAGGTAACTTAAATATTTATGATAGAGGAGGACAGACAAGCTTGAGGTCAGGTACACCAACCAAATAACATCGACTCAAGGGGGCGCTGTCGGCCTGTATTGGCTTTGGCTCTCAATAGAAAATCTGGTAAACAGACTTTGAAAATAACTGATGTAAGATACGAAGATTACGAGTGTGTGTCTCGTGTATTTTTACGGAAAAAACAATTGAATGTTTGGTTTGACCACGGCTTTGTAAGCATTTTTAAAATGATATGTTTCTGTAATTGGTGAACAATATATCATTAAAAATAAAAAAACTGTATAATATCTGTATTATTGAGCTGGTGAAGTTTGATGTGGGGAATTTTCACTGTCTTATGCTCCCTTGTAAAATTGACAAAAGTGGATACGTCTATCTGATTGTACGCCGCGATATATTATACTTATATAGTTAAACTCAAAATCAAAGATTATTTGTGTGATTTATATAACAAATATTGTATATTTTAACAAAACAGTTTCAACGGTTTAAAACGCAAAATATATTAGTTAACTTATTTTTTATGATAGAGGACATACAAGCCATATAACATCTAAACGAAATGTGTTGTCGACCTATGTCGGCTTTGGACATTAACAACTACCTTAACTGCGGTCAAACGTGACGATTCGGTCGACCAGGGCATAGAAGTAAATTACGTTTATTATTGAATGAAAAATGTCCTAAAATATACACGTTTCTGATTATAACTTTTATCTAGATAACGTATTGTTTTAGATCGTACAGAAGCTTAATTGAAATAGCGTTTATAATGAAAGAGCCAGCCACATAAAACTTAATAGCCATTGATAAGGATCGATCTAGCTCTCCCCGATACCTGCAATGATAGAGCCTTTTGATTCACAGCCGGCGTTTATTGGAAAGTTTAAATCACTGGGAGTCGACCACGTTTCTTGTGGGTGTCATTTTGAAACCACAATATATCTATCTATAATTAATATATAAAGCTGAAGAGTTTACTTGTTGAAACGAGCTAATCTTAGTAACTGCTGGTTCGAATTGATAATTTCTTTTTGCGTTATATAGACCATTTATCAAGGCTTTACGATATATGACATCACGCTGCGGCCAATTTGGGCGTATGGTATTAAAATTTCAACGAATACTTCATATGGCAGAAGAACGTTTGTCAGATCAGCTAGTACACAATAAACTTAAAATACAACTGAATATTTTTGCTTATTAGTTGATATTGAATAAAAATGCGGAAAAGCTGGGAGTACAAGCCACCGCGTAAATATCAACTTTCTTTTGTTATTAGTAATTGTTAATGTAGCGGTAACAGTACAATATAATTTTTGAAAATTTTTCCGCTGTGATTGTTCTTGAGGTATTGGCATAAAACGAAACAATGATATATGATTGTGTACGTAAATTGTAGTGTTACGCATAAAAAAAAATACTTTAAACTTTACTCAAGGTACAGTACCTTGAGTAAAGTTTAAAGTATTTTTTTTATTGATTACATAGTAAGTCAGTAATACACATATAAAGAAAACACGTTTTCAAGTTTTCAAACGTTATTGTAATATTATTTTAACTACGCGACCACGGCTGCTGCAAAGCATCCGAAAGGTCGGACTAATATGTATCGCGTTTTAAACTGTTAAAGTGTTTTAATTAATTAATTCAAGGTTGTAGGTAAAAGCAAAGTTATATTAATATCGAGTATTAACACAAACAGTAGTTCAATGAAATGAAAAACGCTGCGTTTTAATATTTCCTTTTCTCACTACTCGCGTGCTTTGTGTTCGACTTCAAATGAACTGAATTGAATAAATTGAAAGACTCAAAAGCTCAATGTTGTGTTAAATGCAGTAAACTATGTTCACTGAAGCCTTTCATAAACTAATTCGACCGTTAATTAACTTTATGTTTAATGAAACATAAACGAGATGTACAGTTTACAAAATTTTATATAATTTCTGGACAACGCGAACTGCCCAACTACGTTAACATAATATAGTTATGATTTCTTATTGGACGGTAAACCGTTTCGTTACGTAACGTGTTACGACGTCGTTTCACGACACGACGTCGTAACGTGTCGATGCCCGACGTCGTGACATTAGAAACTCACGATGCAATCCTGCGCAGTAGATATTCAAAATTCAAAGATGATGGATGCTATTGAAGTCGATCATTAAATTACCGTAGTCGAGCAGCGTTCCTTGAAAAACCACACGGCATCGTGCCGTGTATCAAGCGTAACACGTTACGATGTCGTGGTTTTTAGGATGCTCATCGTAGATTTACACGATGCGACTTCGTTCCCTGATACGACGCCGCATCGTGTTTATGTGTGGGAGCCCTTAGTCCAACCTTTAGTGTAACATCGCATTACACATGAGTCGTCCTGGCTTTGAAATTTGTAAAAACATACTTAATGGAAAATAGCCCTTTAAAAATAGCATGTACAATAACCTCCTTGGAAAGGAGATAGAATAGGACTAGAAATCTTTGTACATAAAGCATACCTATATTGGCTTTCTGATTTCTATTTTATCGAATATCATATTGTACTGACTGTAAGTATAATATGAATTAAAATAAATAAATAATTAAACACTACACGCACACTAGATTATTATATCATCAAAGTCACGCTTCAACTCTATTAAACATTTTAAATACACAAAATTTATTTTATAAGCTGCACTCTTTCCTTACTATACCAGGGCAATCTGAAAACCAGCTGGTACCGAGTGTAATTTCTTCTCCATGTAATATTGATTACACCTAAGTTACGTTTGTTTGTTTGAACGCTCTAATCTTAGGAACTACTCGTTCGAATTGAAAAATTATTTTTGTGTTGGTTAGAGCACTTATCTAGGAAGGATCTTACTGGCCATCAGTTGTGTACGCTTTGAAAATGGTTCAAAATAACCAGAAAATATATATAAAAGATTGATTTCTCTTTGAATGTTCGACTTTTAGGACTAGCTTGTCAGAACGACGGTAACGGCTTAACTTTAATAAAATAAAGAGGAGGTTTGTAAAAACAAATTTGGGTGCCTAAAATAACTATTCTCCGCGGACGAAGTCGCCAACACAGCTAGTACACTAGTAAAACCTCACACTTCCGTTTCAGCGTTTCCGTAGTCGGTTGAAAAACGATGACTATGTCGCGTTAAACTTTTCCCTAGAGCGATATTTTGTCATGAAAACATGCGATGCAAATATTCCCTAAATTGTTTAGCGATTTTTTATTAAAACCGGCAACTCAAAATAAAACGCGACGTATCCGTGAAACACGGAACGTTAAATGTTTAACGTAGCGAAAAATGGAGTCACAAATTTTGTTATACAATGTGATATGAAGGGAAATAGTTAATTTCGTCAATTAGTGTGAAATTATGAATATGCTTTGGTGTTTAATGAACACATTATTACTTTTCATTTCGTACTGAAACCTATACTTTTCATTGAAAATTTAACCGCAAAACACCTCGACGTATAATAAAATAAAAAACGTAATCGATCACTATGTCCAACATTATCCTAATCCACTTGGAATTTTTATAAATTTGTAAGTCGTTTGGAAATCTGGATATTAAATGGATGAATCGGAACTTCCGTCCGGATCGAGAACCCCAGTCTACAGATGATAACCGTGAAGTTTCGCGTTCCGGTATCAGTCTGTGGATTTCCGAATATCCATAACTCAGAATAGGTCGGCAGTTAGTTAGATTGAACTCCCTGCTTGTCCATCTCCCTCTATCATAAAAAAGGCTTTACAAACTATCTCTATATCTTCATTATAGACTTTCTTTTCAAAGATTTCTTGAAACTTTTACGTACGACCGTAGTTTAGCTTCACAGGCGGCCACATCTGTATATCAAATGCATACCCCGGAGACATTATGAAATTTTCAAGTCACAAATCGATGGCCATATCTGAACTAACTATTCATATTTGCAAAATAGCTAACTACATATACTAACAATACATAATTACATATAATAACATCGTGCTGGCTAGAAAATAATTTCTAGCCAACACGATGTTATTATATGTAATTTTGCCGTTGCAGGAATCATAAGTTATTTTTTGACGTGGCGAGCATTGTAAAACGCGAAATATAGTTAAACTTAATTTAAGCCGTTAAAGTGTGTTATTAAAATGTGTACTACTCGCGTAATCTACAGACAGTATCCGTTTGATTATTTAAATAAAACACTTAACTGTTCAAAACCCGAAATGAATTAGTTAAACTTATTTGAAATGTCTCATTTAAATAAGTAAAATACAGACAATAATCAATGCTTCTTTATCTAGACTACTAAAAAGTCCGATGTGATACTTATTCTAGTAATAGTATCAACATTGTTTGCTAGTCGTTCACGGGTCTACTGATACATTAGTAACAAGGAAATCACTAAGGCAAAAATGTTAGTGATATTGCTTTGTTCGAACCCAAGCGAATGTGGGCGTGCCGAGAATCCCATAATGACGCAGCGAACAACCTACTTACAACCACTTGCTAAAATCTTACACCTCTAGATAATTATACACAATTAAATTCAAATATGCATTTTAAAATTCTCTCTTACCTGGAGATTATTACTAAAATATTATACCACTACCAGCTGTTCCCCCAAACGCTGTTTGTTGTCAAGATAAATAAAATCCATACTAATACTATAAAGTTGAAGAGTTTGTTTGTTTGCACTGATCTCAGGAACTACTGGTTCGAATTGAAATATTTCTGTGATTGTTGGTCCATTTATCGAGGAAGAGTTTAGGCTATAAAGCATCACGCTGCGACCAACAGAAGGATGGAAATATGGGAAAAACAGGGAAATTTTCATCTTTGTGGGTGTCCGTTGCGTGTGCAAAACATATTAATGAACAATTCCGCTTTTTATGCTCTACAAAATGTCCGCGACACTTTATTTCTATCTATTAAGATTAACTCGCAAGAACGACAGACGTGGATGTTGTGGGTTTATTGTAGAAAGAAAAGAAATAGTTTGCAAAAACGAATTTTGTGTCCAAAAAAAAACAATTGTACGCGGACAAAGTCGCTGACACAGCTAGTTACATTATATAACAAGTAGATAAAGTAACTAAAAGATAAGTAGTGAAATAATTTAAATCCATGAAATGAATATTGAAATTGTAAAACTATTTTATTCATTGAAGGCAAGTTTTGTTAATACAATGACATTTGATTTGGCATTTACACTGAGGCTTATGTTTGGTATCGATTGATTATATCAGGCTATCCCACAAAGGGACCATGGCAATCTATCTTACGCACCCTTACTCATTGAAATGTACATATCCCGGTCTGAAACGTTCACAATATCCCAGGAAAATGTGGAATGTCATTGACATCGAGCGGTCCAGTAGAACTAATTATATCTATAATGTGTTAATGAGTGTATCTGTGGATAAATGGTTAAACGTGTTGCCTAGCATTGCGATAGCCCTGGGTTCGAATTTGAGAGAAACCAATGATCGTTTCGGGCAGGGCGCAGAAATCTGATCAACTTGCGGCTTGCCTGTAAAATAAACGATAAGTGAATGAGACACAAAAATATGCGCGTCCCATGGCCCACGTGAAGAAAATTTTCTATATAATGGGCACATCTACTGTCTATAGTTTACGCGAGTAGTACACATTTAAATAAAACTCTTAAACGGTTTAAAACGCGATATATATTACTTATTTTTTTTTATTTAATTAAACGCGCACTGCTTGAAACAGTTTTGTGTTTTTCACGGGGCATACACACTGTTTATTTGTAGATACCTTCTACCATTTATCGAAGAAGGAAAGCCTTCTTCGATAAATGGTATATATAAAGATATAACATGAGGCTCCCAACAGTAGGAGGAACAGAGAGTAAATGTGGAAAAAACGATGAAAATTTTTCATCTGCAAGAGCTTCCCTTGCGTACTGCGTGTTGCGAAAACGTTTTAAGAAACTATAAAATATATACAAAAGATTGATTCCTTTTGAAATTATTAAAAAAAACGCAACAGTATATATTTATCGACGTACGACATTAGTAAACAGTTCTTATTTCCAAAGAAGAAGTTGTTTGAAAAAATAAACAATATAATGCCCAAAAAACGCGCCATAGTTACTATTTATCAAGATGAGGCGAAGGTTTGCAAAAACAAATTAAATTAATACGCGGCCAATGTCGCTGGCGCAGCTAGTGTGTTATAACACGGTTTTCAACGCGTTAACCCTAAGGACTGAGTTACGTCGCACGTTATTGTAAATAAACAAACCATTCTAACTACAAAATTGATTGCCGACGTGCTTGTTGTAACGGAAAATTTTACTTATTTGAACTATCTGCAATGCAGGGCAGGGCGAATATCCCGAGGGAATCTACAACAACGATAAATGAACGCAATGGAAAAATTATTTCATTTTCTGTACAAAATGTTTTTGGAATTCACACACCGTTGAATCAGCCAGTTCAAAATGTAATGTACGTGTTATTTTGAAACAGCTCGGCTTCCTTTTATGGAAAACCAGGTTTTTAACTGTCAAATATAAATACTGTATATAGTTTACGTGAGTAGTAGAGATTCAAATAAAACACTTTAACGGTTCAAAACGCAATACCAATATAAATCTCGTTTTAAACCGTTTGCAGCAGCCGCGGTAGCGGGAGACTGACCCGGAGTCTCCCCGTGACCACGGCTGCTTCAAAGCATCCGAAGCGTCGGGCCGGAGCGTCGGACCGAAGCTTAAAAATATTTTTAAATAAGCTTAACTAAAATATATCGCGTTTTAAACCGTTAAAGTGTTTTATTTAAATTAGTTCAATATAATACAAGCCCAACTCAAAATACATAATAGGTATATGAGATGAGATTCGAAATCAGGAAAAATACAAAAATGTGGAAAGATTCTAGTGCACATGAAGGCACTAGATACGCTGTTAGTGGGTTCGAGTCCCGCGTGTATCAAGTTTCAATCTAAAACTATGAGTAAATTTTAACCATAGTGTGTTTGTGTGTGTGTTATTATATCAAGCTAGTTGTGATGCCTTTCTTATCACTAGTACATAGACAACAAACATCGGATCATTTAAATGCGGATCTAGTTTAAACTTTCAAACTAATTGAATTAAATCAAGTTATACTGCAACTCAATCCCGTAATGAGAAAATGTTTCCAAGGAGATTACTTTTCTTCAAACAGATTGCTTGGAACCAGAATATCATATCTATTGAGACATAAAACGTAGCCGAGAAGTCACCTTTTCAGAGACAAATGTATTATTCTATTTTATCTGTATTTACGTATATTATACTAAATACTTATTAAATAACTTATACTAAAATAAAATCATTTTAACGGTTTAAAACACGAACTACATTAGTTAGTTAGGTTCGGATGCTTAGCTTCAACCGTGGTAGGAGGGCGTGTAAAACGGAGTTAAAATAAATTGTAATTAAGGTAAGTAATTTATTTCGGATTTTAAACCGTTATAAGTTATTTAAACGTAACTCGTCGAACTAGACAATAGTATATTAAAGTAATTTTTTCTTTTCTGTGGGTTAGAGCATTTATCGAGGAAGGCTATAGGCTGAAAAACATGGCGCTGTGGCTAATAGAAGCGAGAGAGATACAGCGAGAAATGTGAACAAAACGGGGGAAATTTTTCATCTCTGTTGGTTTTAAATGCGTACGCTGCGGAAACGGTTCAAGAAACCCAAAAAATATATATCAAATAATGAATAATTTTTAAATGATCTAAAAAAATGTCTGTGACATTATATGTCTATCTTTTAAGATTAACATGCAAGAACGACGGGTCGCGAGCGACGGGTCCCGACCGATGTCGTGGGCAGCTTAAATTTATAAACATGTAAAGGTTTGCAAAACCAAATTTGGACGCCCAAAATAACAATTATACGCAGACGAAGTCGCTGACACATGTAGTTTGAAATAAATTCAGTAAAATAAATACATTTTCTCCAAGACATAGAACAACATCACAAACGAAAAAGACATTAGATACGTAATTATAAAATCCGACCGCACACTAGAATTGTTTTATTTAGCGTACACGCCTATACACAATTTATCGTAATTACATTCATGCGTGAATCCGCACTAATATAAACTGTTCACCTCATTCGATTAATCATTCGTATATTAATTCAAAACGCTTTCGATTCATCACCGAAGCAAATAGATTCACATGAATAATTCCACATTATCCGTTGCGAAGGTTCCTACTGTGCTTAATATTAACTGTGTAATCGGGTCGCAAAGATGCGATAGTAGTATGCTTATTATGTTATTATAACACCTTGTCTTGATCAAATGCGTGGCTTATTTCTTTTATGATAGAGGACAGAGGAGAGATAGACAAGTTTCGCACTTCTTACACACTGTATAGTTTTTAATTAATCGTTAAGTCTCTTTCTACTCGGGTTGCCTGGAAGAGATCGCTTATAGCGATAAGGCCGCCCGGTACACTCTATAGTTTTAAATTGCATAGTATCTGTATATTATGATTGGTGTACCAAAGTGTGAAATAAATAAATAAGCATGGCGTACAATTGATGGAAGGAGAAATACCATATAACATTTCAACAAGGCGCCCTGCCGACCTATTTCTGGCTTTGTATATTTCTACTTTTATTGATATTTGATATACCTAACACCTGTTTAATATCCTGATTTCCAGTCTACGTCCTATGTATGGTTTTTAATCAACGGGACGTGGTTTCGATCGCCATCGGATCCAACATAATTTTGTGGGAAATTATAAATTGATTAGAATTTCGTTGGAATTCGTCTGGAAATCTGTGCATTGAATGGGTCCGTCTGGGATGTGAACCACAGCCGTCACGTAATCACGTTTCGGTTTCCAAATATCCAAAGCCATTAAATAGGTCAACAACACATCTAGTTTAGATGCTATATGACTGGTTTTCTGTTGTCGTCATAAAAATCTACCGATCATCTTCGCGTATCGTGTACATGCCCGCAACGTTTCACACTGCGAATCATTGCAATAAAAACGTCAAATTTGACAGTCAGGAACAGGCAAGCATGGCGTACTCTTGACGGAAAGTGAATTATTCATTCCCTATTACATCATATTGTACTCTGTGGCTTTACAATATACTAGCTGAGTCAGCGACTTCGTACGCTTACAATAGTTATTTTGGGTATCAATTTTTAAAGCTGTTACCAACGACGTCGGCCGCGTCCCGTCGTTCTTGCAAGTTAATCTTACAGGATACACATATGCTGGCGCGGACTTTTTTTTTACGGAAAAGGGGAATCATTCTTTAAAACATATTTTTGGGTATCTTGAACCGCTTTTGCAGCGTACCCAAAGGAAACACACAAGGATGAGTAATTTTCCGGATGACGTGTAACACGGTAGCTCAATGGTTAGAGTACTGCGCAACGCTGTAGATGCCGGTTCAAGACCTGTTCTTGTAATTTTTTAATCTTAAATCCACTATTAATTTACATTACAATTGTTTTATTATATCAATAGCATTATATAGCAAGCATCTACGGCGTATATAGGAGACCAGAGCCTAACGAATAAAAAGGTACATAAGGAAATAGAAACAGTAAAATTTCTTCCGCATATTTCTATTTAAACAAGTTAACATTGTTGGAGAAAAATAAAATGTAGACGGTAGATATAAAGAGTTTTCATTCGCATACAGTGCCATTTTTGCGGTTGACGTAAAGTTCTCATTTAAAACGTGCCCGACACATGCGCTTGGCTTAATGTTGTTTGTACTAGGTGTTTTACTGTTGCACTGAAACACCTAAATTCACTTTATTCCACCCGTACCATGAATTCGCTTTATTTACGTAATTAAAAAGCACGAATAAAGGCTTTGAAAAGTCCCATTTACCGAAACTATGCATGAGACACACATTTTAAACTAACTTTGTGCTCAGCTTTTGCAGAATCGCGTTTAACCATCGATCGAACTATGAACCAATACTGTAATTTAATTCGAACGTTCTTCTAGTCTAAAAGTTTGCGTTATGTCAAAAAAATAATGCGTAAATGAATAAATAAATATTTACCAAGCATTGGCTCTTTCACGTTCACGCGAGTATAACACATTGAAATAAAACACTTTTAACGGTTTAAAACGCGAAATATTTAACTGTATGCTATATACCCCGTGACCACGGCTGCTGCATAGCTTCCGAAACGTTGAGCGGTAGTTGAAATTAATTGTAAAAATGTTAACAAATATTGTTCGCGTTTTAAACCGTCAAAAGTGTTTTATTAATTGTGTTCTACTCGTGTATACCAAAAATAGATGGTCGTTAAATTTATATTTTCATAGTCTTAGTTCTATGAGAATAAGCCCGTAGTAAATAATTTAGAACCTCCGTGAAAATTAGAGAAAATTAATCAGTTGTTAGGTGAAGCGGCCTAATACAGATTTACGAGAAAGCTGAGCTCTGACACTGCTTCGCCTTCGCTACACAACTCATCAATTTCCTTAGGACCACTTGGAGTCCTGTTAATTAAACTACGCCGCTAAATTAAACCTACGCAATGAGGAACACACCCTATTGCGACGTATGGAGGTATAGTCACTAATTACCAAAGTTAGGATTATTTATAAATAAATAAAACACTTTAATGTAAATAATCCATTTCAGATCCAAATTTATACGAGCGGGTCTTGAACAGCGTTCCGTACTGCACTGACCTATTGAGCTACCGCGTCCTACACGTCATCGTCGATTTTTAATTTATATAATGCCGTCATGTGCAATGTGCAACATTTAAAAAATATTACAGTATTCACTAAAACGTCAAATATGTCAGGTAATTTATTATAAATACGGCCCGACGATTAAAATAAGTTACCTAACATATTTCGCGTTTTAAACGGTCAAAAATGTTTTATTTAAATGTGTGCCACCCTCGTAAACTAGAGAAACGACGTGGTTAGGTTATATCACTTACACGTTAACATTATATTTTCTATTTTAGAACAGAATAAAACACTTGTAACTAAGATGAAACCGTGTTTAGGAATTTTCATAACTTTATTCAATAATTAGGATTACAGAGGAATTAATATTTATTTCAGTTTTAATAAGTTATGAGTTTTGCATAAAGCTTAAGTGCTTCACCATTAAAATGTTTTATAGTGAAAAAGAGACAGTACATTTTGTCATACCATGCCACGTCGAGCAAGGGGTCACGGGTGTAATATCCTAGCCATATAACGTCTCAACAAAATGCGATATCGACCTATTGTGGCTTTGGATATTCGAGTATGCACACACTGGAACCGTAACGCAATTAAAATTGACGGCTTTTTCATCTATCAATGGTTCATGACCCTAACAGAATTATTCCTATCACACATTTAATATTATCCATATTTACAAAAGAAGTCCAATATTTATAAAACCATAAACTGTTTAGAAACACATTGGTCCCCATTATTAACCAGTCGAAACTGTTTCATTTGAAACTTGTATGTATTAGTAAGGATAATGCTTACCTATAAGGCTGTGGCGACTGGTACCGATGCTGGAGGCGGGCGGCGAGCTGGGCGCGCGCAAAGCGCCAAGCGCGCCGCCGCCCAGCGGACCGCCCTCCAGCGCGCCTGCAATGAAATATCAGATTAGTCTCTCTTTATTTGACATTCATTTAATATATTCATTAGTAGTAGTGGATATATAAATGTAATTACTACAAATAATCTATATAAAAATATTAAATTTAATTTGAATAAAAGTGATACTATAAGGGTCGTGCGTCAACATAAGTTGCAGGACAGTTCGTTTGTTACACGGCGCTCATGCAACCATTAGATTTTTTTTAAAACAGTGACTTAAACGAGAGACATTATTAACCATTGCGTGCGCTTACGAAAACGGTTCAAGAAACCCAAAAATGCAAGAATTATTTCTTTTAAGATTAAAATCTAGAACCGTTTTTATAGAAATCAAACAACGTCGAAATACTGCGTTTGCTAGCTTTCATTAATACGCGTTACGTAATCGAATAACCTGATTTATCTAGTCTAGTATCTCTGTATTAAAGACGTTAAAAGTAGGCTAAGATGATGAATGATGAGTAATAAAGCAACAAAAACTTGTAAAAGAAAACTTTTAAACAGAATCCGTTCAAAAGAAACGCATTAAGATCGCGAAAGTGATTAATTGAGAGGGATAATTCTTATTACGAACTAGGAAGCGGGATTATATTTAGCTGATCAATTCCCACAGCTGGGACTGAGGAGATCTATAGTTCCTGGATTCTACTGTCCAAATACGGGTTGCTAGATCGTAATTTTTGACACTTCGCCTTGGTGGTTTCTTTATAATGTGTATATAAATAATATTTTTTGTACGATCGAAATTCGAATTCCATACCCGTTTCCCCCCGACTTGGACCGGGATAACAGCGTTCCGTGCTGCCGCCTTAACCAATAGCAGACAGCAGTTCCATCAAGACCAGTCCGCAACATTTTTTTTTTCAGTCTAAATCGATCAGCGCCGCTACGTCGGGCCATAGTAACAATATTTCTTAAACAAGTTTTACGAATATATATCGCGTTTTAAACCGTTAAAGTGTTTTAATTAAACATAAAAATATTAGTTATTGGTGGCTCAATTGGTTAGAGCAGCGTGGAATGCTAGGGATGCCGGGTTATATCCTATCGGCGTTAAATAATTTCAATCTTTATCGATTTTTAAGTTATATAATGCCAACGTGTGCAATAACATGTGAAAAATATTAAAGTTTTTCTAAAACAAGAACGCTAGTTTCGAAAGCCGCTAATTTCGAAGTATCAAACGGAATTCACGGTAATCCGTTGATGAAAGTGATGTGTGGGCAGCGAGCTGAATGTAAAATTTATGCCTCTACTGCACTGCAGCTATGCCTTGGCGAATGCGGCCCCAAGGGAACTCAAACAGGACCAAATAGAAACGGAAGGTCTTTTGGCGTATACCAAATTCTGCGGGTTAATCTTACGCGTTATTATTGGTAGATGAATTTTGTTCGTTTGACTTGAGTTCCAAAAATCTATCTTTTGAAATTAACATTCAAGAACGGTAGGACGTGAACGTCACCGTAAGTAATAGCTATAGTTTATAATATACTAGCGACCCGCCTCGGCTTCGCTCGGGTGCAATACTGATGCAAAATACACTACAGAAAAAGAGTGAACGTTGTATAGGTATAAAAACATCGAAAATTGAGGATGTTATTATACATATAAATCTTCGTCTTGAATCACTCTAGCAGCTTTCAAAATAATTACGCGGTCGAAGTCACAGACGTAGGTAGTGTAAATATATAGATAACACACATCGATATGTTACCAAAGCGAGCGTCTGTCAAAAACGAGGGTGTCGGCGATAAATACAGTCGGAATGACAAAAATGGGGCAGGAAATTGATAGGTTCTTTCAATAACGCGTCCGTGATAAGGGCTGGATGGAGCAGACTCGCTAGGGAGACGCTTTACTCTAATGCGCTGAGTCGACGAACAGACAAACGTTTTACTATTGTGCCAAATGTTGATGACGTCATCCTAACGATCTCGACGGAACTGTCATCGATATGGCAAGCCTTATATCACGTGTATGTAACATAGGTGAAAAGAAACATTACAAAATTATGTCAACTATGTTCCGACACTTCAGATACTTTTGGACTCGGGTAAGTTATACACTACAATTGAGCTCAAAGTAAGATGTTAAAAACTACACTTATTATCAATATTACCATAGCTATATCAATTAAATAAAACGCTCCTAAACTGCGTAAAACACGACTTATATTAAAAAAATATTGACTGTTATAATATATAATTATGGCGTTGCGAACGCTCGCTTGTTTGTGCTTCCCGTGACCAACGACTGCTGAAAACCTTCTAAAACGTAGGGTCGTATTTAAAGAGTTATAAAAAACATACTTCGCGACCCAAACCCTTAAAATAGTTCATATAAATAATACACTTTCTAGGCAAAACATTTTTTTTTATTTCTTTCAACCACGACCCGAGTGTTCAGCAACCGTAGTCACGGGGGAACTGCTGCTATATTGTCTCGTTAGAAACCGTTAAAATAGTTTTATTTAAATGCGAGGTATAGCATGAGCTAGAGAAACAATCATTTTGTACATTTTAATTACTAATAATTAGCATAACAATTACAGTGCGCCATTTAAGGAAATAGCTTATACAGCACTCGAGCGTAACTGAGTTAAGCTAATGATTAAGCCAGAATAGGAAGAGGATTTATGAGAATATGCAGCTTATACGGGATGTGCTATCTCCTTTACCTCATTTAATCTTGGCTCCGAAATGACGATATTAAATTTTAGGCAGCAATCCAAAAGTCCAACTACTATAGATCTCTTAGCTTACCCTTAAATAACAAAGATTAACACACCCTTTCCAATTTAGGTAACCTTTAGTTCCAATTACATCGTCAAAAAAAATCCCTTTTTAATCTCTGTTTAAGTTTAACAATAGGACGAACTAAGTACTTCAAAAATGTATATCTATATCTATACTTACTTACTAATATATAAAGCTGAAGAGTTTGTTTGTTTGAACGCGCTAATCTCAGAAACTACTGGTTCGAATTGAAAATTTATTTAATTGGTTGGTTAGCGCATTTATCGAAACGTTATAGGGTATAAAGCATTGCGCTGTGGCTAAAAAAACGGGGGAAGAAGGATTTGCAAAAATAAATATGGATGCCCAAGATTACTATTCTTCGCGTACGAAGTCGCAGACATAGCGAATGCATAGTGAATTATATTATGCCGTAGTTAAAATAGCTAATAAGATAAGTAATATATTTATTGTTTTAAAATAATAAAACTTTAATAGTTATATAAAATTTTAATTAATTAAATGTGTACTACTCGCGTAAATTTAAGAAAGTTAATGTATAAATATCTGGTTTAAAAAATTCTATATAAAATACGATTTTCTATGTAACATGCGACCAATAGGAGCTAAGCAACAGTGGAAAACGTGTAGAAAACGGAGAAAATGATTCATTTTTGAGGGCTTGTGTTGCGTACGTTGCGACGGTTCAAAAAACCAAAGAATGTGTATGAAAAATTGATTCATTTTTTAATTACTTAAACATTTCCGCGACAGCATATGCCTGTCTTTTAAATTAATTTGGAGAAATAGTTTTTATTGTTATAAAATTTGGTGGAAATCTTTGTTAAAGTTGTATCGATATAATGATAATAATCTTGCAAACAACATAACGTTTGCCGGATCAGCTACTCAACTTATTAAATCGTATTAAAAACATTATGAATAAAGCATACACAAAGCAACACAAAGTTATTCCTGTGTGTCAAATAGTACGCTATAAATAAGAACCTAGATCAATAGCACAAGTAGTAGTAGACTCGCTTAGTTTGCTTCGAGAACAATACATCAACTTGCTAACGTTAACAGAATCGGTTGTGTCAGCGTTGTAACAAAATATAGGTTAGTATATACTTTAACAGTTTAAACCGCGGAGTTTTTCTACAAGTTATTGTAAATAAGTCGATGAACATTGTTAAAATATATTTTCGATATAAATAACTGAATTATTTCGCGTTAAACCGTTAACCGTGTTTTATTTAAATGCATACTACGCATAGAGTACGGATGACATTAAAAAGAGGTAACTTATGATCTATAACCCACGGAAGACAAAAAAGACTTACTACATACGCATTAATATATGAGCATAAGAATTTTTAACTAAAGAGTAAAACAGGTTTTTGTTTTTTTTTATATTAACATATAAAAATAAGTATTTATTCAGGTTTTTTAAGCAATCTACTTTTGATCTAAAACCGCTTTTAAATAAATAATACCTATGCCAGCTCCTTCATATCAAACATGCATTTTTTTAAATTTCGGTGTTTTGTTGTTAATATAAAATAAAACTTACTTACGTTACTTTTGTATTTTACTACGACCCAACAATCCTGGTTACCGTAATTTGACGTTATTATTTATTTATTTATTTATTTTACACTTTGATACACCAAACTGAACATACAGATACTATGCAATTTATAACTATAGAGTGTACCGGGCGGCCTTATCGCTATAAGCGATCTCTTCCAGGCAACCCGAGTAGAAAGAAACTTAACAATTAATTAAAAACTATACAGTATGCAAGAAGTGCGAAACTTACTAATTACTTAAACTAAACAAAATAAACTTAAATTAAATTAAAAATAATAAAAACCCAGCAAAATAAATATAAAAAAAAAAAAAATAGAAAAAGGAAAGTGAAATTTATTAACATGATAAGGACAGTAGATGTTTATATAAAAGACTTTTGAAGGAAAACAAGGAAGGAGCTAATCGGACGGAGTCAGGTAGAGAGTTCCAAAGTTTTGCAGCAGAGATGGAAAAAGAGTGACCAGCAAAGTTCGTAGAGTGACTGGGAATTTCTAGTATAAACCTTTCCGCAGACCGCAGGCCATAGGTGTAAGGGCCCAAAAATTTAAAAGATCGTTTGAGGTATGTAGGAGCACTGGGATTAAAAAGGATAGAGTACAGAAGGTGTAGAGTATGCGAATCACGTCTAAGCCGAATGGGAAGCCAACCAAGCTGCTTACGGTAAGTAGAGATATGATCATATTTACGAAGGCCAAATATAAACCGGATGCAAAAATTTTGTAAACGGTCGAGCTTGTCAAGTAGATCTTCATTCATGTCCGAGGCGCAAGAGTCAGCGTAGTCTAGAAAAGGAAGGAGAAGAGATTGGGCGAGAATAGTTTTGGTAGAGATAGGGAGAAAATTACTTAACCGCCTTAAAACACAAGAAGTTGCATACAATTTGCGACCGACCTCCTTTACATGACAATCCCAAGATAGCGTTTGATCTATAAAGACACCCAGGTTCTTTACGGAGTTATACACACCCAAGGTAACGCCGTCAATGGTTATAGGAGGAAGTAGAGCATAGTCAAGTCTGGACATGTAATAGGGACTTCCGATAATAATGACTTGGCTCTTGGTGGGATTGATTGTAAGACCAAGATCATGGCTCCAATCAACGACCTTGGCCAATTCACTATTAATTGTCCAAATAGTTGACGGTAGGTTATCAAGGGAGGACTGCGCATAAATTTGAAGGTCATCCGCATAGCAATGGTAGTTAATAGAAAGCCTAGAAGTAAGGGATTTCAAAAAAATAGAAAAAAGGAGAGGCGATAGTACGCCACCCTGAATCGTTTATAGTATTTTGTTGGGTATGTAATTCAGAGCTACACGTGTTGTGGAAATGCTATTAAGCTAAATAAATTGAAATTAAACGAACAACACACATATTATATGTAAAAAACGTACAGATATAGTGTAGTGTAATACAACGTATTTAAGTGAAATATATATTTTAAAATTAGTTGTATATTAAGTTGCGTTTTATTATTATTTCATTTTTATCTGTCACAAATATTGTAGAAACATTTCCGTGTTAAAATCTATAGTAATGTTATGAAGTTGAAGAACTCGCCAGAATGACGGGATGCATACGACATAGTGGATAGCAGCTTTTATTTATAAAAATAAAGAGAGATTTGCATTGCAACTGTCGTGGTCATGGGAGCTAACTTAAAAAAGATAAGGATGGTGTTTGCAAAAATTAATAATATACTGCCCAAAATACTATGTCACGCGGACGAAGTTGCGGCCACAACTCATCATTCTGTCTATAGTTTACGCGAGTAGTACACATTTAAATAAAACACGTGGTCACGGGGAATCTCCCCGGCTGACCACGGCTGCTGCAAGCATCCGAAACGACGGGCCGAAGTTAAAAATCATTTTCAAATAAGTTGAATATATCGCGTTTTAAACCGTTAAAGTGTTTTATTTAAACTCGCCACTCAATAAATTTTCTCAAGAAATGTACCACTTTCATGGTAGTCGTATAACTAACAACAACTTTATAGGTTAATCGCCAAGCGAGTGAATTTAATAGGATCCACGTGGCAGAACTCGTCTGAATAATTTCGTTCCTTTTAAAGCTTTGATACAAATAACGTTATTAACAAAATAAGATTCAAAAACCTTCCTAAGTTCTTCCACAGTTTATTACTCAAATGTAAATGATTAACACTCAAGTATTGTCTGTAATGTCTGTATTAAAATAAACCCTATTAACGGTTTGAAACGCAAAATATATTAATAAACCCTAAGTCAGTTCTGCATGAACTCTGCTAGTTTTTTTTAACCAGAAGAACAGATGACGCTAGCTAAGCAGATTAGCGTAGCAGACCCTCTATCTTTAGTCCCCTGTGACCACGACTGGAAAGCATCCGAAACATCAGGCCGCAGTGAAAATTAATTATAGAAAAGTTTACTAATATATTTTGTTTTAAAGTAAGCAAGCAGGTATTTTTTATCCTTTATTTAAGCTGATAGGATTAATGTTACGAAAAACGCTTCGGCCCGACGGGGAGACGTGATCCGTGACCACGGTTGCTGCAAGCATCCGAAACGTCGAGCCGAAGTTGAAAATCATTGTCAAATAAGTTTAACTAATGTATCGCGTTTTAAACCGTTAAAGTGTTTTATTTAAATGTGTACTACTCGCGTAAACTATAAACAGTATTTAAGAAATTATTGCTCCAAAATGCAACCAATGTTAACAACTAATGGCAACACAATCGATTCCCGAGTTCGATTCTCATCGAGTACAACGTGTTTCTAAAATCAAACAATATTGTAGTCTTGGTCTGGTAAATCTAGATAATGTTGATTTCTGAATGTCTAGATCCAAAACAGGTGAATAACGCATATTGATTAGATGGTACTGGGGTATTTGACTTTTAACAAACGAATGCCATGCTAGTCTGGAAATCCAACAAAAACACTTATAAATTGATCGTAGCGCTACGCCGTAGCATGGCTCTACGCGACTATTTTCAAGCCGCGGGGAACTCATTAAAACTGTTGAAGTTTTTTATTCACAAACACTTAGCTATATTCGGAGTCGTTCGAAAATCGTCGCTAACACCTTCTTCCGGAACCGGATTTGATTTATATTCAATTCTATTCGAATGCCTTTTCAATTTTAAATTCTTTACCTCCGATGGCAAATTTACCGTGAAATTAATGAGATATTTTCTTTCCAATGGACTTATCGAAAATATATTATTTAAATTTCATTGCCTCCCACATTTATTTGTTGTCATGTGATACTCAACTTTTGCGTCGAATTTAAGGTTTAATAGGACGTTACAATGCTAAAATGTTATTAAAAATACCTTAAACACGTTACTAAAAAAACGAAGGGTATAATCGCAATATATAATAAGAAAGAGCAAGCACAAATATAAAAAGTTTCTCATGCACAGAGAAAATAGATTTTCATAATTACACAGCATTATAAACAGAAATAACAAAATATTGAAAACTTCAAAGATAATCTATACTAATATATAAAGCTGAAGAGTTTGTTGTTGTTGGTTTGAACGCGCTAATCTCAAGTGTGGGTTTGAATTGAAAAAGATTTTGTGTTGCTAAGAGCATATATCGAGGAAGGTTATAAGCTATAACACATTGCGATGTGACTAATAGGAGCGAAGATACAGCGAGAAATGTGAACAAAACGGGGAAAATTCTTCAGGTTCAAGGTTTCAGATGCGTACGCTGCGAAAACGGTTCAAGATATCTAAAAATTGTGTTTGAAAGAATGATTCCCCTTTAAATAATCAAAAAAAAAATTGCGACACTATATGTCTGTCTTTTAAGAATAACTGGCAAGAACGATCCGAACGACGGGATACGAATATCGTGGGTAACAGCTATCTACGCTAATATTATAAAGGTTTTTGAAGCTAGAACAATGAAATTTTCTTCTTGGGTTTTGGGAATGGGAGTGGGAGTGAGAGTGAGATTGAGTGTAGGAATGAGATTGGGAGTTAGAGTAAGAGTGATATGAGGTGAGAGTGTTGCGGCAAAGTAGCACATACAACAAAGATTGGCTGCCCTAAATGCGCCCTTACATAAATTAAAAAAACAGCCTAAATAATTAAGAATTCTACCCCAAGTCACTATTCCACGGGGACGCAGTCGCGGGCACAGCTAGTTATAGAATATTAAAGATCCAATAAGGTTTTTCTAAAATATAAAATAAGTACAAAGGCAAGCGATGGAATGTGTTTTATGCCTGAACATGTATTTTGGACCGAACTTGTATAATAGGGAAAAGAAAAACATATTTACGACATGACTAATTAAACGACAAAGAAGAACCACATATGATTATCTTTACCGACCATTATTAAATAAATTACTTTTTCTTAAACATTCTTGGAAATTTGGGCATTATTTTGACAACCTTATTCGAGATAAATCGAACTTGCTGGCGTAGGGGTGGTATGAAAATATACAATATATAATTTAAAAATGAATCTGGCGACCAAAAAGGTAACTTATCAATTATTGGTTTCATTTAAATTTCGAACTGGCTGCACATAGAGAGGTGATTTGTGAAAAAAAATACTTTAGTGGGTAAAAAAAGCTTTTGTTATTTTATTATGTTAAAATCGAAAATCAATTGAAAAAATTTACGACCCAGGCAGGACTTGAACTGGCATCGTTAGTGTTCTGTGCTGTTGCTCTAACCAATTGAGCTACAGAATTTAATTTCGGTTTTAAAATTATATAGTACCACATGAAAAAAAATATTTTTTTTAAGTATTGTTTCTAATTTCCACTACTTACTCTAATCTCCGCATTATTTGATCCCGGTAGAAAACGGACCCACATTTTTGCTAGCTAATGGACCAACAAGCCGTACGTTTCATTGTTTAAAAATATTACCAAGTCATTTGTCTCGATACATGGCAGCATTAATAGGAAAACCGTGTATAACAAATGTTGCCACAATACGCTGTTTATCTTCATAAAAGCAAAGTTGACAACATTAAAGTGAAAGGCTTTTAGCAAATTGAAAAGCTATGAATTCCGTAAATCTACAGTCTTTGGTAAATCTACCAATTATTTATATAAAAATATAGCTAGCTTACCTCACAAGCTCTATAGATCGAATATACTTCTAAAGATTTCCAAGCGGACACGTTGGTCTAATGGTAGCGATATGGCTAATTTTAATCAACGAGTCTTGGATTCGATCCCCACCAGTTCCAACATTTTTCTAATCAATTTATAATTTTCCTAAGCTTTACCAGGGAAATCTGTATTTTACACCGGTTGTTGATTTACTACTACCACAGACAAAAAACCGTAAAGTATAATCGCGCTTCGGTTGTAATCTGTGTACTTCTAAACATCCAAAGACAAGATAAGTCAACAGAGTATTGTTTGGATGTTATACAACTGGTGTATTTGAATCTTTAATTGAACCCCTTGTATATCCGTTCTTTGTCATAGAAAAGGAAGACGACATCCATAATGTAATAATTTGATGTAAATAAGTAGTATATAAAATGCCTTTCACCTTCCGTTAGGCATGGGGGAGATATTGTTGTCCGTTCGTACGAATTTATTTACAGGCAATTAGCTGTTCGTCCAAGCCTTACGTCATTGAAGTAGTACGTTTTTCCGGGATTTTGAACCTTCCACGTCTAAATCAGTACGTTTAACTATTTAGTCATGAAATCAAATAATTACTTATTTATCTGCAAAATCGTCTATAAACATGATTTTTTTAATTTAAAGTCTATTTTTGATTTACATAACATTGAATACACAAGTGTAAAAGTTGATTACATTGGGCGAGTGGTGGTGATTTTTTGATGTGATTTTTTGTACACAAAAACTAATATAGAATTTAAAAAAACAACATATTTGTATACATTGTAACGGGTTTTTTTAACTAAAATTAACTTAAAAATTTACATTATTATAAAAAAGTAACAATCTAAAATAATTAACTAATACAATATAAATACCTAGCATAACACGGCTTAAGTATTGCCTTGCGTCTTTCCTAATCGTTTACTTTACTTACTTACTTTCAATGAGAGAACAAAATTTAAGATGACGTGTCCCTCCACATACATCTATTATTATTTTTTATTCTTTTTCATTTTATAAGCCATCACTCTCATGATTAAGTCAGCTTATAAATAAATTACAATGGTTTATGAACTAAGTTACTTAGGGATAATGATTATTGTTATAATATTCGGATCTAAGAAGCAATGATCTATTATTATTTATGTCATTGATTTTTATATATTATACTTTGTATATTATATTTGTGTGGGTGTGGATGATTTGTTTTGACGTGCGGACACGGTATCTCAATTAGTTAGAACAACAGCACGGGCCGTGTCTAATTCTGCCCGTATCGTAAGTTTTTTTTTAAAATCTGAAGTCGGTTTTTTAATTCATATATTATTTCAAATTTATTACATTTTGGTAGCAGCCGTTCTCTAGTGAAGTTATTCGTGTAGATAAAACGCATAATCTCGTAGTCTATTCTTATTTTATGAGTACCCTGAAGGTGGCAGCACTAGTCGTAAATACACGTTGTTTACGAGGGACAGCAGGCGTACTGCGGTATACGACCCAACTTTAGACGGTGCATTGAGGCATTATCTTTTAACTTATCTATACTTACTTTTTTACCATTGGTGTAGTTAAAAATATGGAAAAACATAAACATCCATAACCATGTATAATCAATGTGACATAAATTCGATTCCTACCAGATCCAACATGTTACAGTCCAGAATATTTTTAGACCTTTAAAAATCTCTGATCACAATATGTTCTTCTGAAAGTCATAATTTTTCAGAAACCACCATGTCCAGTTCACCATGACTTCGCCTGGTAGTCTGGATCACCTTCCACAGATGAAAAACCGTCAAGATAAAACGCGTTACGATTTAAATCTGGGGATTTCCGATTATCCAAAGCCAAACTAGGTCGATTCTGTTACAATGATAACACTCACTTCAAACTCGTCTCTATAGTTCAATAGCGTTGACTTAGGCGAACCCGAAAATATAATACAATTTTTCGGCCGACCAGTACACAAAAGTCTAGTCAACTTGTAAATAGAGTCGATTATTAACGCGATACAATATTGTGTCCGCCCAATACAGGATGCTGGAAAAACGTGTTTTCACTTTTAAAACCGCTCAACCGATGTACGTGTATAACTGCAACCTTTTACAAATATTAAATACGAAAGGCTTTCAAAACGAAAAAGGGTCAAAATATTCAGTACGCGTTATCACCTCAAACCTTTGCAAACAGAAAAAAAGCTTAAATAATTACGTTTTGCTTTAACAAAGAATTTAACGAGGCGCTGGTAGAGGGCTGTATTATGAACTTATGGTGGAACGTTGAGCGAGAGTAAAACATTTATATCATCTATGGTATGTAAGCAAACAAATGTATACTACTTTTAAATAACACACTTTAACGGTTTAAAACGCGATATATTAGTTAAACTTATTTGAAAATTATTTTTAACTTCGGCCCGACGTTTCGGATGCTTTGCAGCAGCCGTTTAACTAATATATCGCGTTTTAAACCGTTAAAGTGTGTTATAAATAACACATTTAAAAATGTGTACTACTCACGTAAACTATAGACAGTATTATAAATACTACGGCAGACTTTTGTGGACTTATACAGATGGAGCTAGCGTAGCAGACTTGACTTTGACAACGTCGTCCGAATCCCATCGTTTTTGCAAGTTAATTTAATAGATGGACATATACTACATGGACATTTTTAAAATCATTCTTTCATACTTTTATTTTTTACCGTTTTCGCAGCGCATTCAACGAACACGAGCACTTCCCACTCTTCTTCGCTTCGATTAGTGACTGACGCTTTTAAACGTCGATAAATTCTCGATAAATAGTCCCACCGACAAAAAAGTAAATTCGATTCAGTAAGGGGAACCAGTAGTTCCCGAGATTAGCGCATTCAAACGAACAAACTCTTCAGCTTTATATTAGTATAGATTTTACATTAGTAAGTGAGTAATTACGTAAAGTTTAGGTTCGTTTTTCAAACAATCGAATTCGGAAGTAAGCGGCCGTTATAGAACCAAATTTATCATATCACGATCCCCACTGTGAACCCAGTCGACCTTCTAACGAAAGAGCCTGCAAATCTCTCATTTCCTTGGACAAATGCTGTTATTTATTCATGCATGTAGGGCGTTGTGAATTCGGGCAGCGCAAATATCGCGTAGGTGCTTTCCAAAACACAAACTACAGTTTCAAGTTACTTCGTCTTGCTTGAAAATAGGCGTGGGTTTGTTGGTTTTTTTTTAATTTAACTAACATAATTATTTTAACTTTGCGTACAGGTTTATTCTACTATTATAGAGACAGTAGTTTATTCAAACATCTCGTGTAACCACTACGAGGCTTTACGGTAGCCGTAGTCACTATGAGACACCAATACACCAAATCTTCTTCTTCTTTTTTTTTTTCTTCTCTTTCTTCTTTCCAATAACTTATATCTGTCGTGTTTTATACCGTTAAAGTGTTTTATGTAAAAACGCGTTTTTATATTGTATGACAATAGAATTACTTTAAGTATTGTCTGTAGTTCACACAAGTACCTATACATTCAAATAGAACACTTTAACGGTTTAAAACGCGATAAATATTAAATAACCTGTTTTGGACCGTTAAAAAGTGTTTTATTTATAAGAACCTGTTTTTATATAAAAACAAGCGAAAGCCCGTTTCACCCTCGCGAGGCGTGGGGCGAACACATTTCTGTGTCCTTTTCACTGATCCGAATTTATTATTTAATTTATTGAGCATTACTTTTCATATAGCACAACACACATTGTCTCTTGTTTACAACACGCCAGGGAGCTTTCGAAACTTCACAGAAAAGGCCGTTTTACGGTTGTCGGGCCAACGCCTGATTAGATAGCAAGGTCGTTTTAATTATAAAAACTAATTGACGACAAGAGCTTTGTAGTCGCCTGGTCCAAATTTCCAAACGTTATTACGTGTTCCATTTCTTTAATTAAACACTTGCTTTATTTAAACAGTTACTCGTGTATACTACAGACAAAACCACGATATATAGCACATAATTACAATTAATTGTTTAAAATGCAACAAACGTCCATATGTTTCAGAAAAATATACAATAATTTATTTATTTATTGGCAGAAATCCTTACAGCTAAAAATACATGTTTTCTTATAGTTAGGCAATTAATTACGCCAATTACAAGGATTTACAAATAATAATTTAATAGGATTACCCAAGTGACAAAGTTCTACATTATAGGTGCATAAAACAAGAACTGAATTGACGTATCCAGGGATAGGGGTTTGTTTTTTGTATGTATGTGTAAGAGTAAGTGAATGTGAGTATGTTATCGTTTTTAAAGGTGCTAATTAGGGCTTTTTTAAAGACGGGGCGTGAAAGAATAAAAATATCTATGGATGATATGAAATAAATATACATTCATTAGAAAAATCTTTGACCCGGTTGGAAGAGATCACACGACCTGTCGATTAAAAGTAATATTGCCACCAGTACACTAACAAGCCCTTCAAAAAAACTTCTAAATAAAGCACTTTTTCACTGGTTATTTCATATATTTGGTGTTTTAAACCGTTAAAAGTATTTTATTTGAATTGCAAAAACGTAAAACATTCGGTTACATACGTAATGCTTTTTTAAATGAAAACGCTGAAAAAAGTGAAAAATCCACGAAATTTTACCCGCTCTAGCAAATGTTCACGCGAGAAATTCTTGTTAATTTAAAACACCAAGATTAATTTCTGAACTTTTAATTCCGGCGAACTCGAATCGGCAAATATTTGCGTAACATATTCGTTAAGCGCAAGTAGTGTGCAAAACTCCGAAGTTGATCTTTCCGATATAAATTTAAGTTGTTTAAGTACGCCTACAGTTTGAACAGAGATCGCAATTCGTAATAATCGCACATTGTCTTACACGAGAGATTGTCTAAGAGCTCAGATCCACCACGCTGATCCAGTGCAGCTTGGTGGGCTTTAACGACTACCGCCAATAATTAATAATAACCATTATCGACGGCTTAATGTTCACCTCCTATGTCCAAGCTTCGGTACCTATAGATTTTATTTTACTTATTTGTGAGATCAAATTAAACCAGATTTAAACCCGGACTTTTGTTTTATATTGTATGATAGATGAGAATTACTAAAATATACTAAGATAAGGCCGCCTTTTATTTATAGGTCAGTACGTAAATATTTCTTCTCATGAAGTATTTTGTTTTGTAGTATATAATTAATACATTTTTCTGTCAATTTTGTTAGACTGTTATTAACTTTATTTATTTAATGTCTCATTTATTTCTTCATCTGTTATAATTAAATTAAGGATCTTAGTTACCCGTGAATGTGGCCCTCGTAGTGCGGTTGGTTAAGTAGGGGCGGGCTTGTGCTCCGCCGCCAGCATGCTATCAGCTGCTCGGTGCAGCCATCTTGTTCGTAGGTGCCTGCACTCACCTCCCGGCGCCTGCGCAGAAACACCATATAAGAAAATAACTAGTATTTGTATGATAGAGGATGACAGACAAGCGTGGTATTCTCTGATAATAGTTGAAAAAACCCAGCTGTATACCTAACATCTAAACATTTAAGCTGTAGATATTATAATTAGAGGTAAACCATTTACTTTATATTTACTCTTATGGCTTTAACAAAAAAGCTCATCGCATGTAAGTACTGCCTAGTTTACGCCCGTAGTACTCACATGCAATGATTTAAATATAACACTTTTAACGGTTTGAAACGCGAATTATATTAGTTAATTGACTTAATTTCTTTAACTACAGCCCGACGTTTTATTTAAATTCTTGAAAGTAATACTTTGATATACACTAACGATACCTTATAAAATCTCCGTTCTATGGCCCAAGCATTAATTTGATGATTGACGGTACGATACAACAAATTAAAGCTACAATACCATAGTAAGCTAAAAGTGTTTATGCTTTCAAATTTAGTTGCTTTGACGTCCGATAGAGGCGCTGTTCAGGTTTTTATATAAATTGCCATAAACCGATAACTCGCAATATTCATATTACATTACAATGTAATGTAATATGAATATCGTTGGTCTAATGGTAGTATGTAATGTATGGCTAATAATCACCACCGGGTCCAAGATGTTTCTATTTTTTCTGAAATATGTTGAATGTCATCTGGAAATCTGAAAATTAAATGGGTGGTAGGAACATATAAATATCGTTCGGGTCACGAACCACCGTCCACAGATTAAAAAGCCGTAAAGCTAATCTCGTTTCGGTTTAAATCTGTGGATTTCCGAATATCCAAAGCCAAAATGGGTCGACAGCGCATCTTGTTTAGATGGTATAGAATGACTTACCGTCAAATGACCACTATGCTTGTCTGTCCTCCCCGATTTAAAACACTGGGCAACTACTTCATTTGCCCAGTGTTCACGACAATCAGAAATTTCGTTCAGCTCATGAACGGTTTTTATGTAAAACGATATAAAGGTACATTTACTATCGACGACTTTCCGAGGCGTGGGTCGTGTTCAGTGTGGCGAAAGCCTCACACTCGTAACAATAACAGCAATATTTCCGTGATTACTAACACTTTATAACGTACGTAACTTTAGTATCTTAACTCCCTGTAAATAAATGGCAATGACGATAAACCAGTGGTTTATTTTAAAAACTTCGCTAGAGTCGAGAGCAATTAAATCTTATTTATGGATATATATATAGCTGAAGAATTTGTTTGTTTGAATATCAAGAACTACAGATTCGAATTGAGGAAATATTTTGTGTCTGTTGGTTTTTTTATTATTTATCGAGAAAGGTAAGCTATAAAACATTACGCAAATGTGGGAAAAATGGAGAAAACAATTAACCTTTAAGGACGTCCGTTGCGTGCTCTATAAAAGGATACCGTATATCGTTTTTAAAGAACCAAAAAAAACTTTGAGAAAATGATTCTACTTTAAATTATGTTAAAAAAACGGTCGTCACGTGCTTTGACATCTTTTAAAATTAACTCATAATTAACGACATAACCGAACGACGTCGTGGGTAATAGCTATAAATTCTAAGGCTGAAGAGGTTATTTGCTAAAATAAATAGTATGATAAAAGAACTATTCTACGGAAACAAAGTCGCGCGCAAACTTAATATATTATACACACAAAGTATACGCATATATTGTGATAATGTTATATAAAATAATGCTAACGATTTCAAACTAGTTCACTATAACAAGAGCAACAGCACGGAACGCTGACGATGCCGGTTCAAGTCCTGCCAGAGTCGAAAATTTTTCAATTTATTTTCTTTTATAAATGATATAGTTACCTACAATCTAGCCAGAGGTTCTGTTGCTGTCATGTCTAAAACGTCGGGTTGTAAGCAAACATACATACTAAACGACATAAGGCGAGTCTTGGCCTTTAAGATTAAAGAGCATTAAACATACATTGACTAATATATATCACGCTTTAAGCAGTCAAAAGTGTATTGAATAAAGATTGTTGATTAAGTGTATAAAGGAAAAGTAGGATAGTAGAATAAAGTTCGGGAAAGACTATTTTTACCGGTAAAAGCACTAGCAAATGCCTGTTTGGTTCTAAAAGAAATTTAATTAGAAGTCGGTAATGGCGTTTTCACGCATGACCGCTCGCCACAAAGAATGGAGCATACTTTTTACAAAGTATAAAGCAACTTTGACACTCGCTTTTTATCCTGTGGACGTAAAATCTCGCATCCTAATAGCTTTGTAATTTTTTTCTTGCTTATTATTTAATATGTATCTCTAAAGCGTCCATCTAACGTAAAATATGTATACTAAGCTGTATATTAAATTGCGTTAAAAACCATATTTCTTCGAAACGGCTTGACCGATTTTTATGAAATTGTATATGTTTATTCAGTAGCTCTGACACTCAGCTAGTATCTACTTTTCATACTACTAAGCAATGGGTTGTACCCCAGAGATTTCTTTGTAACAAATGTTAATGTTTATAGAGTGGAATTAAAAAACTTATAATGCTACCATTCTTCTATCCTCCTCTGTAGCTAAATGGTTAAACGTATTGCCTAGCATTACGTCACGCGAGAGGTTCTAGGTTCAAATCCCAGGGAAACAAATTGTTTCAGTCGGGCAGGGCACAGAAGTCTGATCAACCACTTGCTAAAGAACGGATCAGTGAAACGGACACAGGAATGTGTTCGCGAAATTCCCCTACGAGGGGAAACTGGATTTCACACACACACTATCACCTTCTATCACCACCTATTTAATAGTTATTTTAGTTTTTTTTATATTCTTGTATCTTCACAATACACTTGATGCTTCTTTTACCCATATACTCGTTCTCCTTACAACAGTTTTCTGCTTTGAAACCAATATCGAACTGATTGATACAAAATACTGTCTATAGTTTACGCGAGTTTTAACCTTACGTTTAAAAACAAAGAAATGAATATTTTGTTAAATCTATATTATAGTAGTTTCTTCTTGGTTCGAGTTGTTACAAACATTTAAATAAAACACTTTAACCGTTTCAAATGCGATAAATTAGTTAAATTTATTTGAAAACGATTTTTAACTACGGCCCGACGTTTCGGATGCTTTGCAGCAGCCGTGGTCACGTGGAGACACCAATATATCGCGTTTTAAACCGTTAAAATGTTTTATTTATATGATTTTAACAATTCGAACCAAGAAGCAACTACTATAATACAGATTGAACAAAATATTAATTTGTTTATTTTTAAACGTAAGGTTTCGTGTCTATTGTTAGATATTAGTCGCATAAATGTCGTTGAACAAAAAAAGGTTGCAAATTTAAAATTCAACAAGATTGTAGATAACCGACACATTAAAAATTCTCCACTGAATAATCTGTAATACATTCTGAACTGGAGAGCTATGTGAAAGAGAAAATCAGGCATATTCCCTTTGATCAAAGACAAAAGTGCACGTGCGCGACTCTATTCCCGGGGGGTAAAGGTTAAAATACAACGCCAGCCCCCCCGAGCTGCGTAATTCATTCAGCATTGTTCCCATTACTGCTCGCCGTTCGAGGAATGTTCCATTATTCCCATAGAACTCCAACTTACACATGGATCCGCGGTCACCGCTTCACATCGCGCCAGAACTGTCTCGTATCACAAATCTCAATTCACAAACACTACGCGCCGTTAGGGTTTCCGTAAGGTGTTCCACTGTCACTTGGGGCTGCAAGTGCTTGCGGACGCGGGCCGGTTGAAGCGGGAGCACAGTGCGAAGCTCTCTCGGTCCAGCGCTGAAACACGACAACCTCCGTCGCAATGACGAAACGGCCGGGTACCGCGCGCGCGCTCTGCGTCGCAGCCTCCCGACCCTCTCCGACCGGCTGCGATGTCCCCCGACGGTGGGGTGAACAAACCCTTCTCATTCTAACACAGTGGCGAGGTTAAAAAGGATTTAGACTTTTGCACGGCGTTCACGGTTCTATCGGGAACGAATTCTGGATCTAAATGAGTTTTTTTATGGTCCTGCTGCTGCTAAACCAGTTAGCAGACTTAGCTCTAAGTAAGTTCCAGTGCTGGCCTTGACGCAGATGACGTCAGAAACGTAACTATACTAGCTGTTACTCGCGTCGTCCGCGTCACATCGCGTCGTGCTTGCGAATCTTAAATATGTTTTAAGATTCGCAATTACATACATACATATATTAAAAGTGTTTTATTTATGCTTAACGTCGCGTAAACAACGATAAATAATATTGATTATATGGGATTTGTTCTTACATAAGAAAATTATTTTTGTCTATGTTTAATTATTATTGTATTTAATTAAGCAAATAAAGTTGTTGAAATAAAACACTTTTAACAGTTTAAAACGCGAAATGTAATATCTATGTATTGTAACTGCCTCACGTTTCGTATACTTTTCAGCAGCTGTGACCACGGGGGCACGGTTAATGTAATAGATTTAGCCTTTTAAACCGTTAAACGAGTTTCATTTAAATGTGTACAACTCGCGTACATAAACAATACTTAAATTGAATTGTGAATAATGGGCAAGCCGGCAGGCCTTGATCGAAAACGATTAAAATGCTACAAATTGATATCCCTGGGAAAACGACAGATGACGTCCCGAGCAAAAACACCTCGCTGGCATCAACCCGCATCTAGGTACGAGGCATCGTTACTCATTTTCACAAAACTTAATCCAATTAAGCACGCTATGTTTCCACTATAAATGAATGAGTTCCGTATTTGCTCAAATAAAGCTAGCTCAGATATAAAACAGAGTTAGCAGTGCATTATTTATAATGCTTTGAAATCCACCGAATGTTCTATAATAAAACTTTTTGTGAACGAATTCACTACATTTCTCTAACTTATTTATATAATTAAAACAGGTATAATTAAAACCTTGTTATACATACGTTATGAGGAATAGGGGATGACACACTTACACGTCTATTTGGTTTATGTAGAAATAGGCCGACAGCGCATCGTTCAACAAACAACCCTATAATTAGCATCCGAAAAAATTGTCTTTTCTCCTCTGCCGCTTTGAATAATATATCGCTTTTAATAAAACACTTAAACGGTTTAAATAGTGATATACATATATTAATTTACTTATTTACAATCAATTTTAACTGCGGCCCAATGTTTCGGATGCTTTGCAGCCGTGGTCGTGGGGGACGGATAAATTAACTAATATATTCCGCATTTTAAACCGTTAAAAGTGTTTTATTTAAATGTGCTCTAATTTTAACCTACAGACAATACTGAATATATCGATTTTCAGCTGGGTTTCATCATAATACGAACTTCCGCAAGCTAGTCTTAAGCTAGTAATTGATGGGTCGACAGTTCAGTCCTCACTGGGTAAAAATGTTTTTTATAACATTTTCTGACATACTGTCTATAGTTTACGCGAGTAGTACACATTTAAATACAACACTTTAACGGTTTAAAACGCGATATATTATTAAAACTTATTTGGAAATCAGTCTCCCCGTGACCACGGCTGCTGCAAAGCACCCGAAACGTCGGGCCGAAGTTAAAAATCATTCCCAAATAAGTTTAACTAATATATCGCGTTTTAAACCGTTAAAGTACATGTACTTCGAATTATCTGGGTAATAAATGGGTGGCAAGAATATTGAGATTCCGCCCGGGTCACGAACCACAATCGCGTTTCGGTTTTAGTATGTGGACATCTGAATATCGAAGGAAAACATAGGTCGACAGTACAGCGCATCCTGGTGAGATGTTATGTGGCTGGGTTATTTCACCATCCAACAAGTGAAAGTTGCTTGTCTGTCCTCCTCTAGCATAAACAAAACTACAAATACAAATTATCTAACTAATCTCAGTGAATAGCAACATCATATAATGAAGTAACAAATGGATCTGTTACAAGAGATTAGAGATGCGCCGAATAATACTTTTACCGAGTAACGAGTAATGAGTTTTACTCGGCTCGATTTTTTTCCAACCGAGTACTCGGCCGAGTAACTCGATTCAATCAAATTCCCATTAAATTTCAAATGTGGAATATTTCTATTAATGTTCTTGTTATTTTGTCACATCACTACTCATTCATTAGCATATTTTTTTTTGAGATTTTCAAAGCTTTTCTAAATTACGAATAAATACTTATGGATTATCACTGTTGTTTTAACTATATCTACCTAAATATATTGCTTTTCTCAAACAAAGTATAGAATAAAAAATCGTTATAGAATAACAAAGTATAACCGAGTTATTTAGCCGAGTGTAGTAGTGAAAGCCCGTTTCCCCCTCGTGAACACATTTCTGTGTCCGTCTCACTGATCCGTTTTTTAACGGGAAAGTAGTTGATCAGACTTCTGTGCCCTGCCTGACCGAAACATGTTTTTTTTGTTTCCCTGTGATTCGAACCCAGGATCTCTCGCGCTCTCTTGCTAGGCAATACCATTTTAACAATTTGGCTACAGAGGCGGTCGAGAGTACCGAGTATCAACCGATTACTCGGCCCATCTCTACAAGAGATCTATTTATAAATGCTATTCAATTCGGTTACATAGAAGACTCGTAGTTCGTTCTACGACATAGGCACGTAGATTGCTAAAATATACAAATAAACCTTTCGATTTGAAATTTCGTGTAATCTGCTTTTAACGAGAAAGCTTATCGCTTACTTATCTAGATCGGTCGCAAGTTACACATATTAAATATTTTTCTTCATTCCTACAAACCTAACTCGTTCTTTATTGTCTAACTGTTGCTATCATTTTGTGACAGGCTAGTAATCAAATCCTATATATAATGGATTCCCAACGTGTCCAACATGTGAAAAATTTTAATTTTTCGAATCGAAATGCGGACTGTCGCATAGAAAAAGCCTATACTAATATTATAAAGCTGAAGAGTTTGTTTCATTGCTTATATGCGTCAATCTCGGAAGGAACTGCTTCTAATTAAGACTAAAAATATCTTTGTGTTAAACTATTTATCAAGGAAGACTTTATAAAGTAGGTTATATAGCATTAGGTTTTATAACATAGCATTTCAAAATTTTCCACTGTTTACGTTAACAGTGTAAATGTGAAAAAAAAGAGAGAAATGTATTTATCTTTGAGAATAAAATATTTAGGCATTAAATAATCGAAAAAACAAATCGCAACAATATTTCCTTTAAAAAACTCGTAATAATGATAAAAAAATTTGGTCGAAATTAATGCCTTATTACCAATTATTTGTTAGAATTGTATCAACATAAAAAGATTAATCTTACAAACAAACAAACAACGTCGGCCGGATCAGTAGCTGCAGCATTTCACTTTCAAGAGAACACCTTGCTAGTCTACCCTCCTATGTCATAAAAATAACACCAGCGTCGTAAACGGTTTAAAACGCGATATACTTATTATAACATTTAACTTATTTAAAAAGTATTTTAACTACGGCCCGACGTTTCGGATGCTTTGCAGCAGCCACGGCTGTCACGGAGAGACTAAAGATGGTAGGTGTCTCTAATGTCAAAGTGAAAAATGCTACGCTAGCGCCATCTGTTCCGTCGTAGTTGGCATTTGGCGAAACTGGCCGGGTTCTTGCAGAATTGAATACCAGCCGTATTTAAACGTTTTATCCCCTTTCATAACTTTAGGCCGACAAACTTGGCATTGATAAATTCAAATTGACACACAGCTATATAAAATCTATCAAAATTGTATCAGCAACAATCCTATTCATATGGCGGAGGCACGTGACGCAGTCGAGAGCTTAACGGATTTTCTAATAAAAGGAATTCCTGGAACATCCCTCTCAGTAGTTAGCTAACTATCCGTTTAATACTACCTGTATTCAGCTTACAGGAATACGCTGGGATTTAAATAGAACGTGCAAATAGGAATGATCTAGACTCTTAGAGTAATTCAATGTTATAGAGGACATTTTAGTGCTAAGTACATTTGAAATTATAATACAGATACATAATACATACATACATACATACTGTCTATAGTTTACGCGAGTAGTACACACTTAAATAAAACACTTTAACGGTTTAAAACGTCGGGCCGAAGTTAAAAATCATTTTTAAATAAGTTTAACTAATATATCGCGTTTTAAACCGTTAAAGTGTTTTATTTAAACATACATACATATTATAACTAGCTGTGTGAGGGACTTTATCCGCGTAGTTTTGGGCATCCAAATTTTTTTTGCAAACCCCCTCTTCTCTTTATAAATGTAAGCTGTTACCCACGACATCGGTCGCGTCCCGTTGTTTTAGCAGGTTAATATCAAAAGATAGACATATAAAGTCGCGGGTTTTGTTAGATCATTTATAGAGGAATCATTCTTTCATGCATATTTTTTGGGTATCTTATTTATTTTCTTCGGAAACTAAACAGTCCTGTCTTTTAAAATAAGTTAATACTAATATTCTTATTATCTAGGGAAAAATTAGGAATCTAAATGTAAGCAGGCATGTATGTACTCAGTGACAGTACCTTTACAAGTTTCACTGAGAACATTTGAGTTAAAAAGTTAAAAAAAAAGTCAACGCGTTATTATGAACCATATTGTGGAGGGGTCTTAAACAGTTTTTGCAGCGTACGCCTCGGAAATCCATAATAACGAATAATTTTTCAAATTTTCGTGACATTACTCGCTGTATCTTCTCTTTTATTAGTCACAGTGTAATGTTTTATAGCCTATAGCCGTCCTCGATAAGTGCTCTAACCAACACATAATAATATAATACAAGAATTTTTCAATTTGAACCCGTGGTCCCAGAGATTAACGCATTCAAACACTCTTCAGCTTTATATATTAGTATAGAGTGAGGTAGACAAAATCTTTCCTTACTATTTAAGTATGTTCTGAAGACGAGGCGAAGATATATGTGTATTACTAACGGTTCATTAACAATTATTATTGCGGAGAGAAACATGAGCTATGTATAATATTACACGTGATGGAATGTTCAAACTTCTATATAGTTATTTTTTGTTAGTTCATTTGTTTTGAAAAAAATATTTAAACTTCTATATTGATTTCTGGTATAAATAAAACACGATGATATCGAAACACTATTGTTATCAAAGCAAAGTAGCAAATAGAAAGGGAGAAAGAAGGGGAATCCCACCGCCTCTAGTCGGGAAATTAAAACGGTACACAAAGTAAGACATAATTTATTTTAACACTAAGATCTACAATTTAATATCAGGTAAGCTATTATCCAAAGATTCATCGTATACTACGACAGCACTTTTATGTTTGTACTCCACTGAAATCTCAAATGCATCACGCTCCCCCAACTTATCGAAAAAGTGGCTTGTATTCTCTTCACTTACGGACGTTCGGGAAAAATTAAAAATGCCCTTCGACTTAGGAGTGGAGCAGCTCAATTTTCCATCAGCCAGTATGCTTTTCCTTTGCTTCTCTAGCTTATTTTCGAAGACTAGCTTAACCAAATTGCTATTAAGCGTTGCCGTCGTGAAGGAAGGGGCTGCTGTAACAATATTATCTACGATAAGTGATAGATCACTTTCATAAATGTCTCCCGTACAATCCAGCATACTCAATAGATGGAGCTCTTTCTCGCTTTGGTTTCCTAAATCTTTGTTAGTTTGATCTTCTTTTAATATGGAGTATCTTAAAGAATTCTTCTTCTTTTTCTTTACGAGGTAATTTTCTATACCCTTCGTTTTTCTAGAGTTCTTAATCTTCCTTTTAAGCTTATTGACATTTACGCTTACATTTAGCTTACTGTTGTCGAATTCAGTCTTTTTTGAGATACTTAAGTTTTGCATAGACTTGTTTATTTCAGATATATGTGCATCAACATCATCTCCTAGTTTAGGTTTCCGCGTATATTTGCGTTTAGGTTTATCTGTCTCCACGTTTCCTTTCTTCTCTCCTCTAGTCTTCTTCGCTTTGACTGGCTTTTTGATGGATTCTTCGTAAGTATCAACGATGTCTGGATAAAACTCTTTCATCAGATCCTGTCTCTCAGTTGTTGTCCAGATATCTGATAGTTCTTCACCATCTGTTGAGGGAATTATTTAAAATTTACAAAAATAGTTTAAACACTTTCATTTTGGTCACAAAAGGTTTTAACAGTTCATTTAGTTTATTAACATTATAACACATATGAGATTTAAAATTAAACTATCAATACGTTAGTTTGAAGCTAAAACTTTTCATTTAATAGCAAAAAAGGATTCTGAAATAAGAACACAGTCGTACCACGGTAGCTAGATCAACACATCACGCATGCACGTCGTACTGTTAGTATGAGTACTTTAAATAAAATGTTATAAATGTGAATACCTTTTAATTGGTCATCTGGAACAAGTGCTTCATATTGTGAGTCGATATCAGCCCATACTACTTCATAACTAGGAACCCCTAATAAACAATATCAAAAGAAAAATAAAAAAATCGTGTAAACACTTTTGGAGTCTATAATTTAAAAATCGAAAATAAATTGAAAAAATGTTCGACTCGACTTCGACTCTACCAATTGAGCTACTGAGTCCTACTACTGACGATGCCGTTTCAAGTCCTGCCCGAGTCGAAATATTTTTCGATAGTGCCTTCATGTGCAATACACATGTAAAAAATATTATGAGTTTGAAATATTTTATATAATTTTCTAAAACATATTTAAATCAGTCTAACTAACTAACACTTTTTACTTTACTTTCAGTACTTTTTTAATTCACAATCAAACGTCTAAAGCCAAAAGGGTCGACAACGCATCTTAATTAGGCGTTATAGAGCTGGGGTATTTTATTACCTTTTTATCAAGTGTCATAAAAATTATCATAAAAAAGTGAAACCTTGATCCTTGATCAGTTTTGTTTAGAGGCAAGTAGTTAATATGACTTCTATGTCCTGCGCGAAGCAATCTAATGTTTCCCCCCGGATTCGAACCACTCGTGCATAACGATGCTTGTCAACACGTTCAACCATTAAGCTACAGAGGCGGTAACTGTCATACCTCGAGGATTTCTTTTCTTCTTAATTTCGATCGGTCGTATTGTTCTACAGGGCACAGAGCTTTGCAGGTGCCATTTCGTTAAAACAGGTAGAAATTTCTCAATGCAATATCTCTCCGTCCAATCCAACTTGTTTGTCATTATTTTCTGTAAATATCAAATGTTAGGTCGCTATTTTATTATATACATACTAGCTGACCCGGCAAGCGTTGTTTTCCCATATAAATAATTTTACTAAAATGGCTATTAAAAAATAAGGGTTGATCGTAGAGGCGTGAAAATTGAGGATTGGAGGATAGTAATCAAAAATATTTGTTGGCCGATTCGTATAGATACCGGAGAAGCACAAAAAATTTCATCAAAATCGATCAAGCCGTTTCGGAAGAGTTTGGCAACGAAAACTGTAACAGAAGGGCATTTGGATTATTTGACGTTATACACAGTTGAATGTATTGAAGAAAACATGTAATACTTTCTGTAACTAGAAGAAGTCTTAGTAAGTCGTCGACTAAAAGATGAAGAAGGCTTTCTTTTTTTACAAAAGTAACTACTTTTCCAGTTTAACGTTTTAAACCGCGAAATTTATTAGTAAAAGACTTATTTGATAATTATTCTAACTACCCGACGTTTCGGATGGTTTACAACAGCCGTTTTAAACCGTTAAATACATACACAATACAGTAAGCTACAAACGGTATCACATTAAATAAAGCACATTTAACGCTTCAGAACATGAAATAATTTTGCTGATACATTAATTGCAATAACTACAATAACAACAAACCATCAAGTCATTATTAAATATAAAATATCTTTCGCGTTCTAAACGGTCAATAGTGTTTTATTTAATATAAAAGTGGGGTCTTAGACGTTTAATTTTTAAAAGCTTTTCACTCTGACTATTCCTTAGAAACAAGGGAGATTTATGAATACAAAGCGAATACCACGAATTGAATCAAACTAGGCTGTGGAATGGCCGCGTCTAGATCTATATCGTCTGCTGTTGCATCTAGGAATTCCTTCATAACTTTAGGTTCGGGAAACGGCATTCCGCACGAGAGAGCCCGACTGCGGAGCGATAGTTCGCGTTTCGAGTCCGCCACTTTGGCCCTGTAAACAGATGGCGGGTTAATCGGCATCGTTATTCATTTGTTTTATTAATCAACCCCGTTCTTATAAAAAGCTGAGTATAAGTAAATAAGAGTGTTTAAGGGATGATTCACAACATGAAGATTACAAATTTGTAGTTGGCCTTTTCAGTGTAAAGTGACTGGGATTTTTAAAACATAACTCCACAAACACACAACAGGACAAACCCCATTTTATGTTGACATAGTCCTGGATTCGAACCCACGAACTTAATGTACTACTGCACCTTGGCGAGACCTAACATTGCAAGAATAAATATTTCTTTACTAAGTACACCAAAATGAAGCCCGATGTAGATAAATGGTGTAAAGAAATGGTTTTGAGTTAAAAAAATTAGATTAGACCACTAATAGCTGTCTATAATATATGCGAGTTTTCATTAATTTAAATAAAACACTAACGGTTTAAAACTCGAATACTTCGGTTAAACTTACTTGAAAATTATTTTCACTACGACTCCGTCCGTCCGTGCAGTTAAAATAATTTCGAAATAAGTTTAACTAAAATATATCGCGTTTTAAACCGTTAAAGTGTTTTATTTCAACCAGTAATGCGTGCAGATGATTATTGCATGAAGATAAAAACACTTACTTATGTCCAAGGTCGTTACACCCTCGATGAGTGGCGCAAATTGGGCATCCGTTCTTCAAATGAGTACGACCAACATGCCCGCATCGATCACAGCGCCCAGGCTGGGACACCCAGCGTTCCAGCTCCACATAATCATTAGGGTTTGTCACCCATGACAACAGCCTGAAAGAAAGCTTTTTAAAATCGATTAAAAATTTAAAAAAAATACGACTCGGGCAGGATTCACAGAGTTCCGTGTTGCTTTAACCAATTGAGCTACCGAGTCGTATTTTTTTTTTATTTTTAATTGATATCTATTGTACCATGTGAAAAATTATTAAAGTTTTTAGAAAGCTTTTTTATTACAGAGGAAAGACGAAATTATAGGGATCACTCTGTGGAAAGAAAAATACCATAGACATTTAGGTTTAAAACGAGGAGTTTAGCCGCGACCACGACTGCTGCAAAGCATCTGAAACATCGGACCATAGTTAAAATAATTTTAAACTAACATTTCGCGTTTTAAGCCGTTAAACGTGTTTTACCTTAAAGTACTACTTGCGTAAACGCATATTTGCTTCAGGAATCCAAAAACTGACATCGAAACGCGATTAAACTTCACGGCTTTTAAATGTGGACAATCATTCATGACACGAAGGATTTTCGATTTCTAGACTAAGTCCAATGTTTCAGAAAAATTATAAAGTGATTAAAAAAGTTTTGGACCCGATGGGGACCAAACCCACGATGCGTTAATTATTAGCTATACATTGCCACCATTATACCAACCCCGCCAATAACGAATACCATGCATCGGGTTCGTTGGTAAATATTTGTAGATCAATTTAAGAAGTATAATAAAATTAAAACCAAATTACCTGGGTATTACGTCGTCGTCGGGAATACTGTGTAACAACGTTAAAACGGTGTTAATAGAAGTGCCACACGCACCAACCCCATAGTCACACCCACAGAGTAACGCCAAAGCTATCATCTTTTTACGGCCGAACCCTAAGGAGATAGACATACATAACAATTTGACAACATAATATTAACCTTAATACGCAAGTGTTAAGTTTGAAATTACATTGCGCGAGAGATGAATGTATTAGTAGGTTGAAAAAAGTGTCGACGACGAAGTGTAGCACACGGTAGCTCAAATGATTAGAGCAACGGAACGATGTGGATGCTGGTTCAAGTCTTGCCCGTATCGTAAATTTTTTCAATATGTAATCGATTTATAATTGACATAAAATCAAGTTCGTTCTTTACATTACGTGAGTAGTACATTATGGGAATGTGTAAAAGACACTGTGGTATATGGTTAGCAAACAACTGTGTATCATTGATCGATTTTTTCATCTTTTGACTTCTGAGCTCTGCCCGAACGGAGAATTATTCGTTTCACAGGATTCGAACCCAAGATAACTTGCTGAAAACGCTACGCTATATCTTTAATCATTAAGGTTAAGTATTGTCTGTTTATGCGAAGAACATATTTAAATAAAACACTTTTACCGGTTTAAAACGCGAAATATAGTCGTAAACTATATTTGCAATTAATTTTAACTATGGTGGTTAATTACGGGGGCTATCGAGACCTAAAATTTAATTTATAAATATCGCGCTTTAAACCGTAAAAAATATTTAAACCATAAAGTTTCTTAAACTTCATTTAACAAGTTGAAACTCAGATTATATGACCGTCTTCTTGTCGTTGTGAAAATTCGACCTTTATCTTTAGGTAAGTTAAACTAACTTAACGGTTTCAAACGCGAATTATTTAGTAAAACATATTGTAGGGTGCGTCCTACCCCATGACCACGACTACTGCAAAGTATGAGAAACGCGGAGTCATTATTAAAGTTTAAACATATTTAAATTCTCTCGTTTTATATCGTGTTTTATTTAAACGTGTACTACTCACATAAAGTACCTATCTTCATGTAATGTGCGTTACTGTTTAAAGTACACAATATTATCATAAGAAAATCGTTAAGTGTGAAAAGATAAATAACTTTTCCTAAGTAGAAGAGAGAACTCTAAAATATAAGCACAAAGTAATATTCAAATACTCGCTTGCTATGCTTTACGCTACAATAAACTTTATATGAAAATGCGCTTTGCTTTAACAATACAATCATGTTGTACACATAACAACGAGAAAATAAAAGACAGTATTCACAAACAGGCACAAATGACAATCGTGTTCTGTGCCTTTTCTACAATGCAGACACGACGTTTGTTTCGCTGATTGCTTCTACAGTGGTTAATAAACTTCAGACGAATTTCATCGGGATTCGAACCCGGAACCTCACGCTCTTTAAGTAACGAAATAATATTCATTTTAAGTTTGAACTAATATAATAAATGCGAACGCTTTTGAGTAGCGATCCAGATGACTTTGATGAAGATTCGTGTTATTACAAACAGTGATCCTGAATATAGGTCCTGGATTCGAATCCCGGGGAAAGAACAGATCGGTCGGGCACTGAAGCTTGACGAACTGAACTGAAATGTGTTCGCTCCATGCCCCGGGAATGCACGGGGGAAACGGGTTTTCACTTTCCACATAGACGTCAGAATTGCCTGACGCGGTTGGTATTATATATTTACACCGTCAGTCAAAAAGTGTGTGTATGCGCTTACCAATAGATTCAAACATTTTATTCGCATCGTAGGCATCTACGGAGCCCTGCATGGCGCCACCTCCCGCTGAGCTGGAAACGCTGAAGTTGCGGTACACCCGCCGAGCGCCATAGGCGAAGCAATCAGAATCTTGTGACACCACAGCATCTACTAACTATAAAGACTCGTAGCATTAATACTAAATAATTATAAGCAACAATTTGGACTCTAAAAAATGGTTCTCTCTTTCAAAGGGACACTTTCCCACAGCCAGACCTCAGTCTACGTAAAATAGCTACCACTTATTACTTTACTATACTTACTGCTACATACTTGAACATACAAATAAAATCAAAGAAAGCTTTAATTAACCAACTCTTGATGTAAAGCTCTCTTTTCCCCTGGGGGGCCCATCTCCTCCAGGATTAAATTGGATGGATTAAGTAAGATTTAAGTAAAACAGACATGTCTTTATCTGTTTCACTTATTTCTGTGCCCTGCCTAAATGAAAACAATGTTTTTTTTTTATAATAAAATCCAGGAATTCTTGTGTTTAATATAGCATGTTAACCACTTTCAATTAGTGCCTGAGCGCTGTGTTATTACAAAAGTATACTTACACCCTTAGAATTTAATCTTGCACATGTTGCTTCTGCCTCTCCAGAACCCTTAACACATCGTACACCTATGCTCTTTAGTAAAGTTTCACACTAAAACAATTGAATAGTTATAGCTATTTTATTAGCAAATTATATGAAAGAATGTGACTCCATATTTCCTAACTTACTTCTTTCAATACCCCTTTAAACCTTTTTCTAGATACACTGGGAGCTTGGGTCTTGTTAGTTTGTGATTTAGGTGCGGCACCACGAAATTGAATTGCATTTCTAGCTGCCATAACGTCTCGTTTAAGTTCTGGAGCATCCCCCTCTAACACAAATATGGGGTTTATATCTGCTAATAGGAGGTATGCAGTTCGGAAAAACAAATTTCTGAAACAAACTATCATTACTTATATTATTGTATAAAATAAAATAATCTAAAATATGTGTGTATTATTTACCTTAAATACAACTTTGGTTGTATGTAATAATCTGTTACATTCTGACTATCACAGACCCAACCAGCCAAATCAACAGCTACAGTTTCACCTCTTATCTTAAATTTAAGTTAATATTTTTTTAATAACGGTGAGATAGGTAGGTTTAATATTATCATAGGGGACTTATGTACCTCATGTAAGGATTTCTTCTCACAATACGGCGCCATAACAGTCCATAGTCCCTTAATTCCCATTTTAAGAGTGATACAACAAAAAGAACATGACATATACAACAGAAAGGTAGTTATTTAAAAGATATATAAGCAAACAGTTAAATCGTATTATGTACAATAATTTTATAATTGTGTTAATATCCAAATTCACAAGAATATACTAGCAAATACCTAATATATCAGTTAAGAGACCAGCGATTAATAACGGTTAAGTAGGAACCTTTTAATTTTATAAGTGATTTAAAATTAATAGCAGTAATCTAGGACATGTTAAGGCCCTCATTATTAATAAACAATAATTAAACTGTAATTAAATAAAACCATTCTCCAACTAAGTAACAAAATTATGATACTTAGCGAATATTTATAAATTGTTATTGTTGATAGTACAATTTTTAAACTTAGTTCGTATTTTCGTAACTGTTTTCTCTTGAATGTCAAATATTGACATTGACATCTACTCTACATTATTCGTAATCGATTTATCGAAACGATATATTTTTATTTTTTGTTGTCGTTACTGCTTTAAATGTATATGTATAATTACTTTAGATAATTTAACTTTACATTTGTGAATGTACACAGTACTAATTTATAGTACCAGCTCTGTATAAGAAGAGTTGAAGTTATACATTTAACAAATTCTACACGACTTCTGCGATTACTACGATACATTGGTATCGATTAATCTGAAAACAAGTAGATACGGATGAATCGCTGTCAATTGTCATTGCATTTGTAAATAAATAACAACATATTTTATAAAGTGATAAATTTACTATGAAATTTTAGGTTTAAATATGGTGTTTATATATAAATGAGACCAACAATAAAAAAATATTGCTAATAATGAGATCGAGGGCATCTTCGAGTCAGATGTCAATAGCGGAAGCGAAGTAGATGTCTAGGTTATAATTTATATTTAATAAGTTGCATGCATTGACGCGTTGAAATATAAGATCTGTAAAACCATAATTGTACCACTTCTAAAATAAATAAATACTATTTTCAGAATTTAGCGGAGATTATGAACCTGAAATTTGGATGAGCCGAACCCCATGGAGGACTTGGAACTCATGCGCCAGGACGCCAAGGAGGACCAAGCTACATGATATGGCTGAGGATGACGAAGATGTTTTATATTTTGATTGGTCTTCGGAATATGACAATTTCGAGGGTGTCAGAGAGGTATTTTCTGGGCCGTCAGCGTCAAAACAAACAAGCTGGAAAACTTAAGTCGCGAATAAGCCTATGGAAAGACACTACCAGGGAGGAAATATGGCGTTTCCTCTCCATTTTAATGCTGCAATCATTAGTAGTTTCTCATTCCTGATTCGATCATGCAGCGTAACTCCGACCGTAGGCTTTTCGCTAAGCGACGCGTAGCGACGCTTCATCACTGGTAACACACACTGCTGGAACACTAGTTTTAAGGCACTGAGGTATACGGGATGAAAAGACTTTGTCTAGTTTCCCGAACGCTGCCCAGCTGAGTCTGATTTGACGATTGATCTCTTTCACGAAGTTGGATCTACCTAATTGTATAACTTGACCCAGGGAGACGTATTCGTCAACAACTTCGAGTACAGTGCTTCCAATAGATACAGAGGTAGGCACTACATGGGCGTTCGACATTATTTTTATCTTGTCCGTGTTCATAATCAGGATTACCTGCTTGGAAACACTGTTGAGGTCTTCAAGCATTGTGTTTAGATCCTCCAAGTATTAGTATTATCATTATTTAATTGTTATCGCTTTATAGTAAGTACTAATATATTATACTTACTTAAAACATTTTTTAAATGAAATCGTAACAAATAGCAGAAGTTATAAGCCCACTCAATTATAAAGACTGTTACAAAACTATTAATTCATACTAAGCAAATGTCAGTTTTATTGTTCGGGTTACGTGTTTCTCTGTTCTGTTTGTTACAGACGCTATTTTTTATTTCTATGATTTTTGTATATAAATGTGTATTTATTTACAAAAAATATAAATATATATTTATATACACTATAAATTTAAATATCTGCATGTAATAAAATTAAAACTTTTATTTTTATAGCTTTTCTCGTGATCCAGTGTGGAGAATCGACTTTAGAAATGTTGCTGGCAAGCTCAGCTTGTTGTTAAAAAGATTCGACTTGCGGGTCGATCGATCGAATAACAGATATTGAGACTGCTAAAACGGTCTACTTTGCGTACTTCCACACTGTTATGGCATATAATTATTGAGTTTTAATTTTGAATGTATTTTACAAAATCAGAAAGATCTTGTAAAATGTATTTAGTATTTAATTTATATTGTTTACTAACTATTGAATTTAGATTTAGATACAAAGTAAAGATTAAAATAAATGTTATGTTTCTGATATTTCAATTACTTTCATTAATTTGTGGTGTCCTATCCGAAAGAATATATACTTTCAGTTAAATTACAACCATTAGATATATAATACATAGAATAAAATAACCGTTACCAATATTATGAAAAGAAGTTTTTTTAAAGTATTGAATGAAAATATATTGAATATTTCAACTCTATTCATTCCTTGTCCAAGCCCTAGTCTCGGTCGTAAAAGTGGTTGGCTTTTTGTAATTTTGACTTTAACACAAGCATGTAAAGTTGAATTTGTTCTGATATCATATTAATTTTTGTTAGAATTTTTGTAAAGACAACCTTATTTTAAGTTGTTAAGGTTGAATTTAAACCAATGTATATATAATATAACTGTAGTCATGTCAAAACATTTAGGGACAGTTTTTAGACAAATTTTGTATGGATTGTATATCTAGTTTAGCAGTGATCGATGGCCACCGGCGAGTGAGCTGTTAAATAATTACCATTTACATCATTTTCGTCGGTTATCATGTTTATTCATAAGAATGATAAGCGGCTACGTCATTTTAATTATAATCCAATAGCAGAAGTATGCGCGTTATCAGTCAAATTTTTTAGATTGGTGTAGTAATGTAATAAAAGCGAGACCAGAGAACAAGAATTGCAAGCACAATTATCAATATTAATTTAAACCGCCGTTAATTCGCACATTGTTGAATATTTTTATAGACGTTAAAGAAAATGTATTTAAGTAGAATAAGCAAGTTTTGGTAAGTTACAATCTTTGTTTAAAAGTGTAATTAATAAGAACAGAATTAGCCAGCATTTATTGTGCATTGATATTTTTTTCAGGCAGTCACAATATTTTCAAAATGGAAGGCGGTATAGTCATAACATCGAACCGAAAAAAGACATTCAATTGAGAAATATCAATAAAGTGTTGATAGCCAACCGTGGTGAAATAGCATGTAGGGTTATGAGAACTGCTCAAAAGTTAGGTATAAGAACAGTTGCGGTATATTCAGATGCGGATAGACAAGCAATGCATGTTGAAATGGTACAAACTATTTTTATATATGAAACAGATACTGCATTTGATATGATTCTAATTCATATTTCTTATTCTATAATCTAGGCTGATGAAGCATATCACATCGGTCCAGCTCCTTCAACATTAAGCTATTTAAACGCTAACAAAATATTAGAAGTAGCTAAGAAGTCCAACAGCCAAGCAATACATCCCGGTTATGGTTTCCTGTCTGAAAATGTGGAATTCTGCAAACAATGTGCGAATGAGGGTGTTATATTTGTTGGGCCTCCAACTTCAGCAATTAGAGATATGGGTATTAAAAGGTAATATTGTTTATAAATTGTGAATCTTGGTGTTTTTTCTCCAGTACCTATTGTACTATCAGAAGCACTATTGACCTACCATTAATTATAATGTAATTTATTGATCTCTCGATGTTGAATGAGAGATTCTCAATAGTAGAGTAAATTTTGAAAAACCCCTTACTGCGAATTAATGGTTTATTAAACTGATGAAAATAGTAAGATATATCTATAACCTCTTCTAGTGCATTTTTGGCATTAAAAGTGCTTTAAATATTATTAAATGTATATTTCAAAATGTAAAAACATTACAGCACTTCGAAAGCAATCATGTCAAATGCGGGAGTGCCCATAGTGAAGGGATATCACGGAGAAGAACAAAGCACTAATCAGCTGTTAGCTGAAGCTAGGAGAATAGGCTTTCCGTTGATGATTAAAGCAGTTAGAGGTGGTGGAGGAAAAGTGAGTAATATCTGATCACAACTTAATCTAATATGATAAAGTTTTACATAAGTAAAACTGTTATAACAAGTGCCTTTCTCACCCAGGTAAATATAATTTGGTTAAGTATAGGATTGGTTAGCACTGACTCCCCAGCAAAGCATGTTTGATAATACTTATTGATAAATTGACCAGAAGATTGAGTAATAAAAGAGACTCAGAAATATATCTGCCACTAAAATATTTTTCAGGGCATGAGAATAGCAATGACGGAATCAGAATTTATGACACAATTGGAATCTGCAAAACGGGAATCTCTGAAATCATTTGGCGACGATAACATGTTGCTGGAACAGTACATAACAGATCCTAGACATGTTGAGGTTCAGGTAAGAAAATCATACAGTTTATTTTTATATCACACTGATTCTAGCATTACCTACCCAAACTTTTACAGAAAATACAGTGTACCTAGGGGAGAAGGGCCGCCTCTCCCCCTACTTTCAAGCAGAATCTAAACATAATGTACTAGCTGTAAAAGTCGCTGGGACTTTGTCCGCTTAGAATAATTATTTGGGCGTCAAAATCGGTTTTTGCAAACCTTCTCCTTATCTTTATAAATTACTTATAGCCCTAACCCACGACGTCGTTCGCATCCCGTCATACGCGTCTCGTCGTTCTTGCAAGTTAATCTGAAAGATAGACATATACTGTCCCAGACATTTTCTTCATCATTCTTTCTTACATATTATTTTGGTTTTTTAAACCATTTTCACAGCGCATGCAGCGGAAACCTTTAAAGATAGTAATTCCATCCGTTTCTACCACATTTCCCACTATATCTTCGCTCTTATTAGTCGCATCCTGATGTTTTATAGCCTAAAGCCAACCCACACAAACATAATGTTTTAATTCGAACTAGTAGTTCCTGAGATTAGCGCGTTCAAACAATCTTTTCAGTTTTATATATTAATATGAATGTCGAATTTACTGATAAAGTTTTGTGTGCTAGGTGTTTGCAGATATGCACGGTAACGCTGTACATCTGTTTGAAAGAGACTGCTCCGTTCAAAGACGCCACCAGAAGATTATAGAAGAAGCACCTGCCGTAAGATATATTTTATTTATATAACTTGACTTTACGGTATCACTCTATCTATGTCTTAATTCTAATATTTTAATGTTGAAAGCTTCTTAAATGTAACTTAACCTAATTATTATATCGGAATAATGTTACTTCGTCTGTGCCTCTTGGTTGGGGAGCTATGGTGATATGGTCAAGTAATTTCACAGTCTGATTACCCAACCTGTAATTAGAGTCCCACCTCTACTAAATGTGTACACAAAAAATCTCTTTTTCGAATATTCATCAAAGAATCAGTTATTTTACAGGCAATGGTGGCCATGGCAACTTGTCAATTAGATTTTTTTTCCCTTAGCCCGGCTTATCAGAAGAGACTCGTCGTGCTCTCGGCGAGGCTGCAGTCAGAGCAGCAAAGGCCGTGGGCTACGTTGGTGCTGGTACTGTCGAATTCATTCTGCACAGACAAACACACGAGTTTCACTTCATGGAGATGAACACTCGCTTACAAGTTGAACACCCTATCACCGAGATGATCACAGGTCTGCTCTATTTTTACCTATATAAATGATGACTAGATCATGCATTAAATAAAACTATTGCAAACGCGTTAAAACGCGAACCATATTCAAACCAATTAACTTAACTTCTTGTAACACATATAAATATTCTAATAAAACACTTAACAGTTTAAAAGGCGAAATATACTTACTTATGTTTTTTACGATAGCCCAAAGTGTCGATCTTTTATCACGTTCCCCCGTGATATATTCCTCGTTTTATACCGTTTTATTCAGTACTATTCGTAAATACAGATGGTTGCTTGGCTGGAGACCAAAAGCAATTTTTTATGAAAATCATTTTTTTTTGACAGGCACTGACTTGGTGGAGTGGCAACTTCGAATCGCTTCTGGTGAGCCTCTGCCTGTTACTCAAGAAGACATCATAAAACGCGGGCATGCAGTGGAATGTCGGATCTATGCGGAGGAGCCGCGAGCTGGATTTCTGCCACGCGCTGGAACTCTTCACAGACTTACTCAACCCACCTCTGAGGAGAATGTTCGAGTATGTTTCTAGATTATATTAAAAAAACTGCTTAAGTCTACTTACTTCAATTTTCAAATAACATTCGAATTATAGGAAAACACTACTAACGACTTTAGGTCTCGAAAGACAAAGAAAAAACGATCAGACACAGCAAACTTTGACGACGGAAAATTTGACAGGCTCGTTGGTGTAACGATAACTATCAACGGGTTGTGGATTCTATATAATTATTCTAAAACTAATGGGACTTCGCCTAGAAAACCATTAATTTTATCTTAACTTATAATTTAGCCCTAAGGGAAAATGCGAGTGGTAATTACATTGAAACGCTAGATGGCTCTAGTGTAGCGATTGTTTACTTTGACGACAGAGACGTCCTCCATCTATAGTCTCCCCGTGACCACAGCTGCTGCAAAGCATCCGAAACGTGGGGCCGTAATTAAAAATAATTTTCAAATAAGTTTAACTAATATATCGCGTTTTAAACTGTTAAAGTGTTTTATTTAAACTATTATTAGATTACCATCGGGGCATTGATAAAAGTCCAGTCGAATCTTCTCTTTTTTCCTCTTCTCTTCAATTCTTACCTTTATTCCAGATTGAAACAGGAGTAAGACAAGGTCAAGAAGTTTCAGTTCACTACGATCCCATGATAGCTAAGCTGGTTGTGTGGGGACGAGATAGAAATGAAGCGCTCGCTAAGACGCGCCGGAAGCTTTCTGAATATCAGGTAATTCACCAATGTTAGATATGTCTCCAATACCTTTTTTTAAAAAGACTACAAATCTGTCGATTTGGGTTTATCTGGACGTTTAAGCTATGTGGCTAAATCAAGGTTCTGTAAGGACCCAGCTAGTCAGTCCCCATGTGACCATGCCTGCTGCAAAGCATTCAACGTCGGGCCGTAGTTAAAATAAATAAAATTAATATATTTCGCATTTTATACCATACCTTTATCGCCACATTGGGCGTATACAAACGGCATATACAATACTATATGTACAATATATGTTACATATATAGTCAATATATGTAATATGGCCACTACAGTAACTCAGTTTCTATTATTAAAATAATATTATTTGAGTATTATGAAAAATATATATATGTGAAATCCCGGTTCCCCCTCTTGGGGCATGGGGCGAACACACTTTTGTGTTTGTTTCACTGATCGGTTGTTTAACAGGCAAGTAGTTGATCAGACTTCTGTGCCCTGCTCGACCGAAACAATTTTTTGTTCCCCTGGGCTTCGAAACCAGGACCTCTCGCGCTTAACGCAATGCTAAGCAATGCGTATAACCATTTGGCTACAGAACCGGTCATAAAAACGATACCTTCATTAAAAATTTACTTCTAGGTAGCTGGCTTAGAAACGAACGTAAACTTTTTATTAAGGTTGAGCGGCGCAAGCGCATTCGTTTCGGGTGATGTTCACACAGCGTTCATCCCTCAACATGAAGCTGAATTATTCCCCGAATCGGATTTACATATTAGCGAGGAAAGAGCCATACAAGCTGCATTGGGACATGTAAGTATTTACTGCAAAAAGTGTGCTATTTAAAAAAAAAGGAGAAGATCTTACTTCATATAAAACTACTAGTCATTTTCGGTCAAAGGGTTGCCAGACCAAAAAAAGGTTTTGGTTAAGAAGTATGAGGCAATTACGTTACTATCTCCATTATACTAATAGATTTACAGACTATACTTTTTATTACTAGAAAAAATCACAAAGTAGTTAAAAGTTCAGCAGTTTTCATTTTGTATATAAAAAGCATAGTGAAAAAAGATTTTCCGTCATGTGAAACTACTAGTTATTTCAGGTTAAAGTGTTGCCAGATCAAAAACAATGGTTTTGTTCAAGAAGCGTGCGTCAATCACGTTTCTACTGTAATCTCCATTTTCCTAATCGATTTACAAACAAAATCTATATCAGAGTTCGGCAGATTTAATATTTTTTCAGATTATTAAATCCCAATTAGAGAACTCACCAAATGACACGTGGAAAGGAATCTCTGTAGCACCAACATCCTGGAGACCGAACTACCAGCTTCAGAAAACAGTTCATTTGAAGTTCGGCGAAAAAGGTTTGTATTACAATATTTATCAAAAACTCTGAGTAGTTGAATCGAGTTCCCTTTGAACTTAAATTAGTTTTCCTTCTAAAAAACATAATTGATTGTTTGTCATGACGGCTAAAAAACTAAATTTAAGTATTGTTGTACCCAAGTAATACACAATAAAAAAAAATATTCTTCATGGTTTAAACATTTTTATTTTTTTAACGAAGTCTTGACATTGCGATTACTACAGCACAAAACAAAAATAAATAAGATATATTTCGCGTTTTAAACCGTTAATGTTTTTTTTTTATTTAATTAAAGATATAGAAATGCAAACAGAAGCATTGTATTGAACATCTACCTCAGTATAACCCTGTTAAAAGATAAATAGTAGAAATACAATAAGCCGTAAAGGAACCACACTTTCTATTAAGTACATTTGTTTTTGTTAACAATGTCAATCGACTTATTTCTTACTGATCTAGGATAAGCTACATACACTAGGCTAAGCATAATATAAGCGAGTATTTAAAATTTTTCAGACGTCAAAGTCGCCTTACAATTTGAGAGCACACCAAACACATATCTAGTGCGAGTGAATGATGGTGAATGGAAAAAGGCGGAAGCATCCTTAAAACAGAGTGAAAACGGTCTCAGGCTGATTACCAAGTTGGATGACAAGACCAGTAATGTCGGATTACTCACATATGATCAAGAAGTACACGTTTATGACGAGGTAATCACACTATACTATTTATAACATATACGCTCGTAAAGTGGATGTAATTACACCGATTTCAATATCGTAATGTATCTCATTACGTACTTGTGCGATAATGTAATGTAAAAGGCACGTGTGTTTTTTTTTAGCAAAGAGGTTTTATGTCAAAAAGTGGTTAATATTCTATGAATAAAATTAACTTTGGCAAATAAAATACAACAAATAAACATTTAATTCTTTAATTTAATCAATTTTGACAATAAATTACAACCATTTATCAATAACAAAAATATTAATTCACTTTATTAGTAATACTGGCTGTTTTTGTACCTTTGCCAAAAAAAAAACGTTGATGCGCGCGCATCGCTTAAGTTAGAGTTTTATTAATTTCCTCATGTTATAAAACGTCGTATGACATACGTGCGCTTTGAAAATTACAGCCTCTGCTTTCTTATAAGTAGTAATATCGCCTCGGCTGAAATTTTCAACTTACCGCACTTATATCATAATGTACTATTACGTCGGGCATTATGTAAAGATAGTAATGTACGGCTAATAATCAACGGGTCGTGGGTCCCCACCGGGTCCAACATATTTCTAACTTTTCTGAAACATGTTGAATTTCATATGGAAATCTGAAATTAAATGGGTGATGGGAATATCGAAATTCCGTCCGAGTTACGAGCCGTGAAGTATCACGTTTCGGGTAGTCTGTGGATTTCCGAATATTCGAAGCCGTAATAGGTAGACAGTGCATCTTGTTTAGATACTATAGGCTAGGGTAGTTCACCTACCATCAAGTTCTCTTATCGTTAAAAAAAAACGATAAGTGTATTTTTTCGAACTTGAGAAACGACCGCAACAAATATAGCCGGTTTCGAACCATAGAGAACTAGTGATGACCTATTATAGAGTTAAGTTGATGACAGAGGGATAAATATCGATTATATACGAATTAAAAGACCTCAATATTCAAAATCACTTGAACGACAATTACGACGTCAAACAGTTCGAAAACTGAACTGTCTTGCTTTGTCTTGATTGATCAAAAATTTTATAGTTATATTTTTGTAAGTTTTAATGCAACATATATTTGTATAAAGAAAATGCTTTATATGAGTATTATTTATATACATATTAAGAGTTACTGTAATATTTTCTTTAATATATTTAGTTCAAAATATCTTTGACTTATTATTTCATATATTTTTTGTTTAATTTAACAGAACGGACAAACAGTGCTCCAGCTACCAGTTCCAAAGTACCAGGCTGCTGTCAACGCGAGATCTTCTCAGTCTTCAGACAATGCATGCTCGCCAACACCTGGTGTCCTTGAAAAAATACTAGTTAACGCTGGGGAAAAGGTATGACTTACTTAATCAGTTATATGCAATGTTATTTATATACGCGATACGCAAACTCCCCATGACCACGGCTGCTGCAAGGCATCCGAAACGTCGGGCCGAAGTTAAAATAATTTTCAAATAAGTTTAACTAATATATCGCGTTTTAAACCGTTAAAGTGTTTTATTTGAATGTGTACTACTCGCGTAAACTATAGACAGTATATAGATTATTTTGTTTTATAACTCTTTGTAAAGGGTGTCAAGAGATTGTTCTCAGGAATTGTGGTCAAGAAATACATTTTGCTTTAGTCTGTAGGTTTAGTTTTGTTGACAACAAAACTAAATAGACTTAATTTCCGTTATTTGTAAAACAGAGACTTTATTATTCTATTCACGTAAAAGTCTAAATATGATGATTTTTACGTGGCCTTGCGTTAACTACAAGTGGTCCAGGACAACTGTCGTTTGTGTCTTTTTCTTTTCTTTTGTGCAATAAATTGTTAATAAATAAATTGTTGTTTTATAAACGACAGACAAGGCATAGGTTTCACTCGATGAAAGGTGATCTATCCTAGACATATTACAGCTTAACGTGATACGCTGTCGACGCTGTCGCTGTTTAAAATCCACAGACTGAAAACTGTGGACGGTGGTTTCATGACCCGGATGGAATTTCGATATTCCTTCCACCATATCCAGATTTCCGAAAAAGATGCCCGCTGGAAATCGAATCCATGACCCATTGATTATAAGCCATACATTGCTACCAACGGGCAAGCCAGTTTTGCTAAGACTTAATTTTGCCTTTAACTGAAAAATCGGAAAATTTATCGGTTCCAGTAATTTGCCCCACACCCCGCATTGGGCTACCAAAATATCACAATACTTTTTCTTATATTGTACAGGTGGTAAAAGGACAACCCCTTTTCGTCGTAATAGCTATGAAGATGGAGTATGTAGTGCGGTCTCCACGAGATGGCGTTGTTGCAAATGTCGCGTCTTTGAAACAAGGTGACGCTGTAGGCAAGGGCGCTGAAGTTGTAAAGTTACATGAAGAAAACCAAACTTTGTAATATTCTATTAAATATAAATGTTATATTTTTATAATTATATATATTGTTTAACAAACCAATTGTTTAAATTGTATATATGAAACTCTATGAATACCAAATTGATAAAGCCATTAAAATATGTTAAAGGTTTTATATTTGTTAAAAAAAAACAGCAGAATTCTAATCTTTCACTGTTCAATATAAAAATCGTATTACAGATGTTCAATACATTCTACAACATGGCTATTTTAAATAAAAACAAGTTTAAACGTAGTAGATTAAATAAATATTATAGTGTTACTGAAACAGTAATAACTAATAGTATCCCTAAAACAACTATAAACTAAATAGGTAATAAACTATGAACTAGCCAACGCGAAACAATAACCAGTGTTTCTCACCTCACATACCTTGAATTATCGAAAAACTTGTCGTTCTGCGGTTCTATTACGGCATTAGAACGGCCTACTTAAAATGTCACAGATATTCGTATCAAATAAATTGCAGATAACCGTTAGGATAAGATAACCGAAGAAACCTTGACAACTTCGCGCAAGGCTTGTGAAAGTTGTTTCCGTGTTACATTATATAAATTTACATACAAATCTAATAACCGTTCTTTAATTTGGAATTCACGTCAACCGGGGGCGTAGCTCAGATGGTAGAGCGCTCGCTTAGCATGCGAGAGGTACCGGGATCGATACCCGGCGCCTCCATTCTTTTTTTATTTTATTTTTATTAACCTTCTTTCACATGAAAAAGCAACAACACGCCGGTCATAAGCCCGACTTCCGCCCTAGTCATTGAATTTATTCAATGTAAAATATACAAATTATTCCATATAAATGAGATAGGTACAAAAATATACGCGTAGTATGAAGATAAAAGCTAGAAGAACAGAGAAGGTGGCACATAATTCCTCACTATGGGACTAAATATACTGGTTACATCTTCTTTGATAATCTTTGTAATTAGATACTGTCTATAGTTTACGCGAGAAGTACACATTTAAATAAAACACTTTAACGGTTTAAAAAGCGATATATTAGTTAAACTTATTTGAAAATTATTTTTAACTTCGGCCCGACGTTTCGGATGCTTTGCAGCAGCCGTGGTCTCCCCGTGACCACGTAATTATTTTTTCACTAAGTCATATCGTTTCCATGCCACGCGCTTGACCCATTAGTATTTTATTTTATCATATTGCGTGCGCAACTAATACAAAACGACCTGTTATCAAAATTATCGCGGTTTCTTTTCGCTGTGGTCCTTATCAGCTACCGAAGATACCGTGCGGCTATTTCCAACGACGCATTCTGTTACCGCTATTGCAAAGTAGGACTCTATTTGTGGAAGCCCGCCAGATAAGTTTCTTTTTTTATGTTATGCTCCTCCACGAGTGATGAAATATCTATTTTAAATTACACTTACAACGATTTTTTATTTGTATTATAAACGTAATAAGAACCGTTTGTAGTTTACGCGAGTAGTAAACGTTTATATAAATCACTTTAAAGGCGAAATATACTGTATATAAGTTAACGAATAAATTTCACGTTTTAAACCGTTAAAATTGTTTTATTTAAAACTAATTAGTATAGATTCTCGCCAAAATACGACAAATATGAAATTTGTTTTCTATCGCACTTTGATCAGAATCATGCTTAAGTTCGAAATTCAAATTGTTAAGTCTGTTAGCCGTTAAATTTGAATTAAGACGTTAAAGGTTAAACGTTAAAGCTGAGAGTTAACGAAGTCTTTAGGTTATCTCGCTAAAAGTGTATACTTTTACATCTGATGTTCTTCAAGTATGTTGCCGCTCAGATGTCTATCCATCTATACTGACTACAGACTGTAATCGTAGCTTTGTAGTGTGTACAGTCTGTAGATTTCCAAATATGAAAACCCAACAAAATACACGTTGACAGCGTATCTTGTCGAGATATTAAGTGAGTCTCATACTGGGGGAGTCTGTGATTTTGTTATGATATGGACCTACCATATCATAACAAAATCACAGACTCCCCCTCCTTAGTCCAAGAACACTCAACACCTTCGGAATTTGACATACTCATTGGTGTAATAGTACCACTGTATGGCTAATAATCGACAGACAGGTCGTCCATTTGATCCCCATCAGGTCCAACATTTTTGAAATCAATTTATAATTTATGTGGACTTTATTTGCGACCACAGATAAAAAAACCTAGTTACAGTAAAAGTTACAGTCTGTGGATAACTGAATATCCAACCCCAAAATAGGTCAATGCGCATCTTGCTTAGATGTCATATGGCTGGGGTAATTCATCTACCATCATGTGAATCCCATGGTTGTCTTCTCTATCATAAAAAAAAACACCTCCCAATAATGCAATTCGCGATGGTGAAGCGTCGGGAACTTTTCCAAGATGGCCGCGAACTTTGTTCGTTTATATCTAACTCTTCTCATCACACGGTAGTTCTGAAGTAAATAAAAACATCGCAAACTACCTATTGAGGTAAAAAAGAGTTAATAACTTCCTCTTATTAATATAATGAAGGTTAATTTTTGTATCTCTTCCTTATTTTCATTAGCCATTACCGAATGCTTTTTTCATTATAGTTATTAATAATTATTTCTGTAAGTGCCAAACATACCGTCAACTGCAACTAATTAGATTATAAGTCGCCGCGTCCTTAATTATATTTATAGAAATTCGTTTATTCAGAATTAACGTAATTTAAGTGGAATTACAAACAAAGCATTAAATCAAACAATACAAATATTTAAATAAAACATTTTAACGGTTTAAAACGCAATATATTAGTTAAACTTATTTGAAAATGATTTTTAAGTTCGGCCCGACGTTTCGGATGCTTTGCAGCAGCCGTGGTCACGGGGAGACGAAACGTCGGGCCGGAGTTAAAAATCATTTTCAAATAAGTTTAACTGATATATCGCGTTTTAAACCGTTAAAGTGTTTTATTTGAATAGAGTTGCTTTTAAAAAGGAGTCCAATATTAAGTACACATATATAATATGAATTATCAGTCACATACAATTAGACATGAATACAATAAAAAAACAAACAAATTAGAATCACAACAATAATCATGCGCAAGTAGTAACACAGTAGAGGGACACTAGAATATTAAAATCTATATAAAAACACCAATTTATAATATTGTTTTTAGTTCCTGCGTTATATCATGGTATGTTATTCTATAATAAAATCCAATGTTTTTGCTTACGTGTTTGTATATAATAATACCTTTAGACGTAGTGATTAGAAACTTGTGCTTTCAATTAATTATGTATACTAATATATAAAGCTGAAGAGTTTGTTTGTTTGTTTGAACGCGCGAATCTCAGAAACTACGGGTTCGAATTGAAAAATCTTCTTGTGTTGGTTAAAGCATTTATCGAGGAAGGCTATAAGGCTATAAAATCGCGATGTGACTAATAAAAGCGAAGATACAGCGGGAATGTGAACAAAACTGGGGAAATTTGTAATCTCTATGGGTTTCAGATGCGTACGCTGCGAAAACGGTTCAAGATAACTAAAAGACATCTATGAAAGAATGATCCCCCTTTAAATGATCTAAAAAAAAGTCCGCGACGCTATATGTCTATCTTTTAAGATTAACTTGCAAGAACGACGGTAAGGGACGCGATCGACGTCGTGGCTAACAGCTTAATTTTAAAGATGACGGGATTTGCAAAAACTAATTTGAATGCCCAAAATAACGATTCTCGCGAACGAAGTCGCTCGCATCGCTAGTTGATAATAAACACCATTAGATGCTAATCTTTAGTTTCATAGAAATAATTAATAATTATTAAGAATTGATAGAAACTGTAATTAGAGCACTGTAATAAGTATATTTTGTAATTTTCTAATTGATTGTCAGACGGGCTCGTTGGTCTAATGGCAACGTATGACTAATAAACTGGTCGTGGGTTCCCACCGGCTCAACAGGCTCCAGCTGTTTGTCCAAAACTCTTGTCTGGGAATTCTGGATATTAAATGGGTGGTAGGAATATCAATATTTCGTCCGATTCACGAACCACCGTCCACAGATGAAGATTTTGCGCTTCAGTTTTAGGCTTTGGATTTCCGAACATCCAAAGGCATAATGGGTCGACAGCGCAACCTGATAAGATGTTATATGGATGAGGTATTTCACCTTCCATGAAGTGAACCCTAAGCTATTCTGTCCTCCTCTATCACAAAACGCGAAGTAATGTATTTCGCGTTAACTTAATTACATTTTTTTCAACTAGGTACGGTCCGACGTTTTGCATGCTTTGCAGTGGCCACGGGGACTGTAATAAATGATAAATAAGTTAACTAATACATTTAATAACAACAATAGTAATATTTAAATAAAACACTTTAACGGTTTAAAACGCGATATATTAGTAAAACTTATTTGAAAATGATTTTTAACCTCGGCCCGACGTTTCGGATGCTTTGCAGCAGCCGTGGTCACGGGGAGACTAATATATCGCGTTTTAAACCGTTAAAATGTTTTATTTAAATGTGTACTACTCGCGTAAACTATAGACAGTATTTAACAATAGTAATAATTAATTTATCAAACCGTTGATCAATTTTATAATCTAATTACTGTTAGCTGGGTTAGTGACAACTAAACTTGAGACTTGAAGAGACTTGTATGTAGCCTTTTAAACCGTTAAAATTGTTTTATTTAAACACATAAGTGATATTAAAAGTGAAAGAACCCTGAACGTGTTCTACATAATTTTATTATTGTAATAAAACGTGATTAATTTACGAACGTGATTTGTTTTAAATTTTAAAATAATTATTGCAGAATAATATATTATAACTAACGACCGTAAACACGACTTGTGATAGTAATAATATTATTTATTACTATAAGATTGTTACGGTCTCGACGTGTCGAAATGGTGAAGCCGTGAAGTTTAATCGCATTTCGGTGGCAGTCTGTGGATTTTCGAAAGCCAAAATAGGTCGACATCTCTTGTTCGGATGTTATATGGCGGATGGTATTTCACCTTCCATCTCCATCATAAAAATTGACTTCATATTATATGTTGAATCAATGTTGATATAGAACATAGCTCTATATTATGTTTGCCGATCATCTCAATAACTCAATAATCAAACGCACTGCCTTGCATTGTATTACATTACACCTGGTTCTGAATTCCGAGAGAGTCGATGTATTGTTTCGGCCAGGCAGGGCACATAAGACTAAGCAACTACCTGTCTGTAAAAAAAATATCACTGAAACAGACACGGAAATGTGTTCGCCTTCAGACGAACTTTCGTTTTTGTCTTTAATTCGTCGTCTTTGTAATTAAAAGTCAGGAGTTGAACGCTTTAGTTTTACTATTAAGCTACAAAACGAGAACGAAGGAGATGTTCAATGTTGCTCCATTATACGTTGTGTTATCGACTTAACATCTAGTAAAGCTGGAACCAATCTTGCCTGGCAGGATTCGTCCCTATATGGTGTACTTATTATGCTTGTGTGTCCACCTCGATCATAAAAATATATAGATACTAGCTAGTGCCCGCGTCTTCATCTACGCAGGATTAGGTTTAGGATTACGTAGTATCGCAAACTAAATGATGTCTATCATATATTACATAACTATGTGTAACTAACCTTTATGGCAGCGCACGCCAGAATAGCGCGCAGAAAGGTAGTTTCTTTCCTAGTTACTTGACACTTAATGTCATATTTTTGACAGCTCACAAAATATCTTTATGTGTTATTCTGATGTATTAGCTATATTATTGGAAATTTTAATTTGAAATCCATTCAGTAGTTCTTGCGTTAAATTGTAACAAACATCCTTTCACACATACACACTTTCACGTTTATAATATTAGTAGGATAATAAGATAATAGACTACAATAGGTCGGCCTGTATATTACAGAGCCTATTTATTTTTAATTACGCGAACCCCTTATCTGTTCGCAGTTCATTACAAAATTAAAAACAATTTTTCGTTCGTAGAGTCCGTCCTACACTACGATGTATCATTGAATTTGTGCGTAGATGTAACCAGAGCGCTTTAATAGCGTTGCATAAGTGGGGTGCATCTGCTTGACATTTGAATTGACCCAAAATCCGAATAGATCTATGTCATATAGCCGGCGTATGTACAGGCTCGCATCGGCGCGTTGAGCAATCCCGTTAGCGTTTCCACTCCACGTGCGAACCGAACCGGTGCGGCGCACCTCAATGTCGCTCGTGGGCGGCTATCCGCTGAAAATAGCGAGCGGACCCGAACGAACGCCGGGTCGCATCCGACGTTAACCGACATCGAACCACCTTCTCCGTTCCGCACGTGCGCTCCGCTATCCTCCATCTCGCTCCCACAAACAGCTGAGTATCAAAACAAAGAAACGAGACGGGCGGTCGCCGCTCCCGCTCGCCGGCCGGCCGGTGTCGCTCCGACGTCAGTTCTCGCTAGAACCGTGTCTATCGTGGTTGTCTCCTGCGCGCGTACGTGCAAAGTTTATTGCCGCGAAAGGATTTTCCTTTGTCCCGATCCAAACGGATCCCGTCTTCGTATTATGAGTCCGCGTGTGAGCGTACACTCTCGGCCTATTGAGGAGCCGGATGTAAAAAGTGCGAATCCACGTCGAAGTTCTCACAACTTACCGAAGTTTTGTGACGGATACCCCGCGAAACGCGTGCGCCGGGCAATTTGAAATACTTGAAGTTCTTGTGCTGTGAGGACCGGCTTGAGACTGTTTGTTTATTGTGAGGATATTTGTGAATCTGCTACTATGTCGACCGGTAAACGGCTCGCGAAGCGTTCCATCATCGGAACTCGGGTGGCCGCTCTGGGCGACGATGGACTGTATTATTCGGGGATGATTCAGGCTGTAAAAACGCCAGCGCCGTTTCCTGAGAACAATAACTGCATCAACCTGACCCCCAACACCAGATACACTGTCCGTTTTGACGGTGTAAAGATGACGAGGGAGTATAGAGACGCTGAACTCATCGGCCCTGGATTCAGAGGTTTGACTGGTGTGCGTTTGAAGCCAAGTCAAAGGGTTTTCCTCACTTACAACGGACGGGAGGTCCGGGCAGATGTGCTGGAACATGATCATGACTCTGATGAACTCCGAGTTCAGGTGCATTCACCTTCAGCTGAGGTTTGTATTTTTTTTACTTTAGTCTTTATGTGATGGCCTCGTCTGAACTCTACGAAAAGACATCAACGGCCGCGACGTCCTGGAATGTCATATTTCTGTAACGTTGTTCCAGTGCAAAGTCTTCGTATCGTGGGTTCGAATTCCACCAAATCTAGCTTAATAAATATGGTGCTTAACCGATCCACCATCTATAGAGAAATAGGCAAAGTAACAAAGAAATGCAACAGCGTTGAAGGACGTAGAGTACCACCATGTCATCATTGCATCGAAGACGTAATACGCGTAGACAAAGGTTTGACGTGGCGGGGCAGGGAGGGCGTGAGGTATTGACCTCCACTGCACGTGGGATTAAGGACATGTACTCCAAATGGCCCAAAGATTGAACGCCCTTACAAAAAACAAAAAAACAACAGTAAAGCGATTTAATTGTTTATTGTTTTCGCTTTTTACTCCATGTAGATACGATAGAGCAGGTAAATTAAAAGTACTGTAAACAAGTTCTTATGGTTTTCCCATCTATCATAACTACACAAGGGCACATAACAAAACAATTATTAATTTTAATCGTAAATATATCGTATAAAGATATATTGTATGTTAGGTTGCCTGTAAGAGATCTCGTTAGCGATAAGGTCGCCATTGCACTGCATTCTAGTATATATACGTTTTCATTGTGTATCATTATTATTTTTTGTACAATAAAAAATGAATAAATAATTACATATATATGTAGACTATAGTTTTTAGCTACCGAATTACATATCGTTACCGAACGTCGCTTAATTAAGTAACTTTTCGCTTTTTTCGAACTACGTTATCGTTTATCGTTGGCTCCTTGCCTTAGTATCTTGGTCTTTGGAGTACAGAGGATTACAAACGGTCAACACTACTTAGCGCTTCTTACCCACCTGTAGTTGCATAATACGATTATCTAACGAACCGGTAACTAACGATGCAACACAACGACTTATTAGAACAGACTTATTTATGAGTCTGTGTATTGTTTCGACTGCCGTGGCTCAGTGGTTGGAATACCGGAGAATATCATTTTACGGTTAAAATGCGAAATATATTATTACCTTGTAGCTGTGGTCACGGGGGACTCGCTGGAAACCATCCGAAACGTCGGGCCGGGAAAATAAATTAAGAACACGTTAATTAATAAAAGTCACGTTTTAAGCGGTTAAAATCGTTTTATTTTAATCATCTGATGTCGCAGGGGACTCACTGCAAAGCTACCGATACGTTAGTCTCTTTATTTTCTATTTCGCTTTTTAAACCGTTAATTTTTTTTTTATCCCTCTTTTTTTTTCTCGTTTTTTTAGTACTACTCGCGTACTACACGGAATACTTGATAAGAACAGATTTCGTACGAACAGGACATTTCACAGAATATAAATACGTAACTTGTTTACAAAAAATCAATTATGTCTATTGGAAAGAACTGCGTACGCGCTATTTTCCTGTGGTACAGATAATTTATTTGTGTTATGGACAAACACCACTAGTGTTCCGGCGTCATACACTGCGTCATTGATCGTATCGTGTTTACTAACAAGTGTGATATAATTGTTTTTCGGTTTTTATACGTATCTATATGTAAAAGTCTTCAAATTACTAGACTAATAGACCATTTAAATAAAACAATTTAACGGTTTAAAACGCGATATATATTCGTTAAACTTATTTGAAAATTATTTTAATTAAGGCCAGGCGTTTTGGATGCTTTGCTACAGCTGTGTCACGGTGAGACGGATGCTGCTGTCAAAAATAGTCTGTAACCAAGTTTAACTAATATATATCGCGTTTTAAACCGTTACGGTGTATTTTTAAAATGTGCACTACTCACGTAAACTATAGACAGTGACTAATAGACCAATCGACCACGCCATTAATTTTAAACGAGAAAAAATAATTTTAAATTTAGAAGCGGAAGCCTCTCGTGACCAAGAAGTCTGAAAACACCCTAAACGACGAGTTTGCGAATAAATATATTTCGCGTTTTACGCCGTTCCAATGGTTTTATTTGAGAATTATTTTATCATTATGAGCCAATGCGGTGCTACAGTGGTAATGTTTGATTAGATACGCATGTCCATTGCATGTATCTTGCGCATTCACACGTGTAGCAACAAAACCCCGATAAGATTAATTATAATTACGACACTGCTTGTCTGTACAGCACGTTCTAAATATTGTCAAACATTTCCATAACACGACGTTTATCCGTACATATTAACCGTAATTCGGTTTACGTTCGGAATCAAAATAAAATCTTCGGTTTTCATCACATTTTAGGTTTCTTTTTACTATTACCAGACCGGCTGACTAAAGCCATTAATTTTCATTTCTCCTTTTATTTATTAAATTAGGAAGTACACAGAATTCCTATTGTTATTACTTAAACAAAATTTTTAATTGATATTGACATTGAAAGAGTTTGATATTGTTTAAAATTCATAGTATTTTAATTTTCTCAGAAGTGCACCTAAAAAATTTAAAACAAACTTAGAACTTAGTAATAAATAATAGCTCTACAAAAATACAATGATTGACAACCTTAAGAATATGATATGTGGTAAACTCTGTTGATTGTAGTCTATATAAAAAACCTTCAAAACAGATAAAAACCGATATTCTACTACACAAGCCGAACTTCGGTTTCGGTTTAACTCTCATAGCACATTTCTAGTCCGAACAAACTTATTAATATTATGGACAAAGCCAGGTAACACGCATGTGGCAAATAGGTCGTTTGGAGACCGTTAACGCGACGCCCGCGCCGTACGCACCAAGATGGAATTTCAATTTCTCCTGCGTGACGTGACGTTAGAGTTGAAAACACTTTGAATTAACTGCGCATGCGCAAACAAAGATATTTATCAAGCATTGTCTGTAGTTTACGCGAGTATACAATGAAACACTCTCAACGGTTTTAACTTTTAACACAAAATTAGTTACTTAATTTCTATCTATGACGCGAAGATTCAGGCTTTCTCATATTTAACTATACAATATTTTGATTGGCTTATCGAGATCAATGTGAATTATTTTTTATTATAAACGTCTCCAAATTCTGGAACCACAATACACCGGTGTGAAAGCCATGAAGTGTAAATGGGAGTATTGTATTCGATCTTTGAATTTCAAAGCCAAGATAAGTCGGCAGCACATTTTAATTAATTTTTTCTCACTTATAATATTCTATCTGTACTATAAAATATTTATATCGAATTTACTATATGTAGTCTCTGTCTACTTAATTAAACGGTTTGTGTAGAAAAATTTAGTGACTGCGCAAACGCCGCTCTACATTCGGCCATTATCGCGACCACAAATTACATTAACCACAATTTGTTAGTAATTTCTCGTTTTGAACAAAACACCAGATAGCTGATGGCTATTTGAGGTGACTGACTTTGATAATAATTACTCAAAGCTGACGTCAATAACGGTACAGATTTTTTTTTATATGGTAAAACAAGTATTTTAATGTAATTTTTATATTATTAGTTACCATTAAACATGGAATCACAGGTTTTGTTAGCTTTGATTGTCTTTCATAGAAAGCTTTACCTTCTCTAAATACAAAGGTAAGTCAAGAAGAGTTATTTTGGTCGAGTTCTGGTTCACTTGATTTAGGTTATAGAAAAAATACTAGTAAAATATAGATTTCGTCGTTTCAAAATTACAACGTGACTTCATCTTTGTGTATAGAGTTCCTAAAGATGTATGTAGTTTGCGAGAAAAGTCTTACTTTCGACCTTACCGCTCCATTCACGCCAGTTCATTGTCATTACAGAACGAGTGACAGAATAGCTCATTAAGCTAAGTCAACAATGTTAAATCAAAGTCAATGTCGATATTTGCTTGCCAGATAACAAACGTATCTTAAACTCTGTGAAAAACAAAAGTGAATCGCGCGGAAGTCGTAATGTTTAGATTATATACATTTGCGCACGGCGATGTATTTACTAGTATAATACAAAGATACCGGAGGTTAATTGAGAGCTCTGATTTGCAATCGTATTGCGTGTAAATAGGCCGACAACGCATCTCGTCATCTATACGTATTTCACGTTGCATCAAATGTACCTACCCAATGCTTATCTGTTATAAAAAGCGTGTTTATCTATCCTCCTCTGTCAAAGACAAATAAGATTTTCTAAAGTCTAAATAGGTCATAAAAACGCCTATTTATTTGTCCTCCTTTTAGAAACATCTTCTTCAGATTCTTCGATATCTAGAGTTATATATCATTGCTACGACGCCAATATATGACCGGTACATGAGAACTTTGCTTCGTACAACGTACTGCGTTTAAGAGGAAATAATCTAGTGACGCGGTATTCCCCGCCGTAGCAGATACGTCTCTCAGCGTCACTCTATAATTACGACGCTTCACTGGCAAATCCACTACAACAAAAACATTCTGACTCATATATCCATGGTATTGCGTAGATTATAAACCAATATGATGTTTTTATGACAGGGGGGGGGGGGAGGTCGGTGTTTAGACTTGCAGCACATAAGCACATAAATTATTGTAATTAATTTTGCGCATATAGGGACAGAAAAAGCGGCTTTATTAACTTTATTAATACGTTACGTTTTTAGGTTATAAAGTAAAGTAAATATAATTAAAAAGTGCTGTCCACTTATTTTGGTTTAGTATTTATCTCAACATTTCCGCGAATGTCAATTAAGTACTTTTATTATAGCGTATTAAAGTTCAACATTGAAGTAATAAATCTTATGTTTAACGATTAAGCATAAAAAGATATTGTAAGAAATAAGTGCGCGGAATAAGGTCAGTGGCAGGCCCGGAACAGCGTAACGGTATCGGTTACAAAATCGCGTCAAGAATTATTTTCACGTGCGCCGGCGCCGGCCGGACCGTTAGCTGTGGCGTTGTTGGCCCTGGCCAAGCTCTGGCATCTATAAGCTCATCTTAAATGTACCGCGCAATCAACGAATCCTCGATTTAATAAAGCAGCTTTCAAAAAATTTTGTTAGACGAGGAGTCACATTCAAAATAATTTGTAAACAACTGTTACTAATACATTTCGCGTTTTGAAACGTTAAAGTGTTATTTAAATGTGTACCATGCGTAAACTACAGATAGTATTTAGCTAGAGGCCTCCGCATTGTTGTTTTGTTAGCAATAAGTTTGAGGCAGGTCAGCTGAAGTATTAGATTATTTCAAAGCGTTACGTAAACATTGATTTCCCTGTATAACCGGCTCACCTTTCATATTTCGTTGATAGTAAACGGGCGGCACGATTCGCTCCGGCCAATCCTGCGCCGTGAAAGTGCCGCTCACACCTGCGTTGCGCCCGCGCAGGCCGCGCACGGTTTAGACTCACTCACTTTTACACAATGGTCTACTGTGAATTCTTATGACATATTTAGCATCTCGCCGCTAAACAATATCATTCGAAATTCAAAACATTAACTTAATTTATGAGAGTGTTACGTCATAACGTAACGTTTGTATTTTGCTTACTGTAATCGTTCAGATATTATCGAATTAAAAGTATATTGGTTTTATCTAATTAGAACGACGCGCGACAGGTTTATCTCGCTTATTTAACATGTATTTGGTTTAAACTCCGAACGAGCAGATAACAATGTTAAAAATGGTTAATGGTACTACACTATTGAATTTAAATAATATTTAGACTTAATTGGAAATCGTAGAATTAACATGTTATCATATTTTTCCAGTTCATTGTTTTACATGTTTTAACGAACACTTACGCTCATGGTAAGCGTTGCGTGGACGCATCGCGTGTATTTTGTCAATTTCACTTAATATTTGTTTGAATTCCTGTTAAAAGACGCGTAAGCGACGCTCGTAATCTATAAGACTCTACGTTACAATAAAGTGATATACGACAAAGAAAGTATAAAAAAGAGAAACGTAACTTTGCTTTGTATTACGACTATCAATGTTCCTTACAAGTATGCGGCAGACACATAAATATGTCTGGCATTACTGATGTAATTGATCAGAGTTCTATTTTGTCAGGTCGACTCGTTTTAAACGATTTTACCATGCATTTTACTATACTTACGAGATTATAGCCTGTCCTCGTTTCGTTACAGATTTCGTAATCAACGTCTTGAACTTAAGTACTAGTGATACTCTGTCTAAATAAATCACAAAAGATTAGATACCATTGTTAGTTTCTTGGTGAGAAAACATCGTTAAGGTTCTGATAGTACGGGACTATAAGTCGGTCGCGTACCGGACGTGCTGGAAAAATTTATACATAAGCAAAGGTACAAATACAAATATTCCTTATTTTCTCAATACAAAATACAAAATGATTAAACTAGAGACAAACGGCGGCATTATAGCTAAATAGCTATCTCCTTCAAGCAACCGCGGTGGAAATGAACAGTAATAAAAGAGGTATGCGTGACAGCAAAAATTGTACTTAAACTTATAAACACAATAAAAAAATGAGCTTAATCTAATACACACTAATTACTAAAAAAACTAAATTAGTTAATTTGAGATAAATAGTCGACCATTTTCTTGAAGCAAGCGAGACACTGGACTCTTCTAAAAGTTAGTTGAGTGGAGATATTTATATTTTATCCATTTTATATATTTATTTTACACGAATTAGAAGGGGCGTTTAGCAATACTCGAGGGCGTATTCTTACTAGCTTTATATATGAGTGTTTAAGTATAAAAAAAATATTTTAAAACCTACAGAATTTCACTCCAAAAGAAAAGGTCAACCAGTCTCGAGCAATTATGGGTTTTCACCGAGCACAAACGCAGTGTAAAAAGATTATTATAGGAAAATTCGAATGAATCATTTTGCGCAATTAATATAATATAGCATATAATGCATTAACCAAAATTGACCTGCTTCCGAAAATATTGAGGTCAGTTTCATTATTGTTTATGTTGACACTTTTAAAATGGAAATAATTATTGTGAGTCATTATTTTAGTCTTTTGATATAGCGAATCATTTTTAAGTTGGAGTTCATTTTTAAGAAGCACAGGGTTCGCTTGATGGAAGGTGCCATAGGACTTTTATAACGACGCGAAGTCGACCTGTTTTGATTTTGGATATGTAAATCTATATTGTTAAACCAAATGCGATTAAACTTCACGGCTGTTAAATAAAACACTTTAACGGTTTAAGTTGCGATATGTATTTTAGTTAAACTTGTTTGAAAAATATTTTAACTACGGCCCGACGTTTCGGATCATTTGCAGCAGCTGTGGCCACGGGCTCTTCCCGTAAAATAATATAATTAATATATCGCGTTTTAAATCGTTAGTTTTTTTTAATGTGTACTACTCGCGTAAACTACGGACAGTGTTCACGGCTTTTTCACCTGTAGAAGCTATTCACTCATTTGCTTAGGAGTCTCGCCTGTTGGATTTATCAACACATTTTCGACAATGATGTAGAGTTGTCCTCCCACTACCGCGGCGAAGGCAAGGCCGGCCCTTTGTGGGTGACCTCATTGTGTTTGCCTTGGAATAGTTTCATGATTCACGTATCTAACTCTTGGCAAATTGTAACAATGGTTATCTATCAAACGAAGCGTAGAACTCTCACTAATTGTTATACTTCCAAAAGTCACAGGCAAGAATAAACTAATTAAACATAAGTTAAAGAAGAAGAACACAAATTACATTGTTAACTTCTATAGCTCTAAGTCTGTTATTTCCTGGCTTACCTAGACTGACCATTCTCCGAGTCTAGGATTCGCGTCGAAAGAGTTAATCCAAAATTTGGTAAACATTTAGCTTCTTTTATGACAGACAAGCACTTGATCAAAAGTAAAATACACTATATAAGTCTGAATAAGACCTACTTTTGACTTATAAAACCCTCAGAATGAAACCGACAAGCGATTATCCTATACGGCTTTTCCATCGGTGGACGTGGACAGACGCAATATTGATATTCCTATCCTTTTAATATCCAGCTTTACCTGACGAAGTCCACGTAAATTGATTGAAACAGCAGGTCTGGTGGCACCGTATTAAAACCAAACAGAAATGAAACCCATATTGACCCATAATTAAGCTATATAATTAATATAAATAAATATAAGTATAAAGAACTAAGTAATAATTATATTGAAAGGCAAAATTATACGCACAATTCATTATATTTATGAGTTTATACGAGGTCTTTGTCTAAATAAAGCATCGCTCATCTGTGACTCGCTGACTGAATCAGCGGCGCAAAATAACTTGTTTTTAGATTTGGCATAACAGTACGGTTGTCCCGTTAATGTGTAGGCACGTGTACCTCTCTGGCTTATGCGAAAAATATACGTAGAAGAAAATAGAAAGAACAGACAGTAGAATTATTAAAGAACAGGAAGCTATGAGTAGATAGACACAGTGAGACTTGGGTAACCTAACGAGGTTTTGGCGTATTTATGGACTGATAATAAAGTTTATCGTAATTTTTGGTCATGTTACGTACAAGTCCATATAGTAATGAACGGATTATTATATAAAGTCATTATAGCGGTAAACTTGCAGATAATTAACCTTAAGAACAATGACAGCGTCAAAGGTAAAGGTCAAATTTTGGACAGCTCATACCGATGACGCAATTAATACGTTGGTTATTTTTATGTAGGTTCATGAAGATCAGATTATAATTATTAACCACGAGGAGCGCGCCGCGCGGGCCTCTCCGGCACGCTGACCCACTAACCTAGATAACACTGATATTGAACCGACGTAAGCTCGCTTCAACTCGACCTCCACTTGCGTTTTTCTTTTTGGCGATTTCATAACTTAAATGCACCTACAGAGGGTAGCAAATCTATTGAAGATAATCGAAATAATCTAACACCCCCTCCTTTTCTCTTGCGTAGCTGATGTAGTAATAACGAGAAAAACTAAATTACGCTCGGTGAGAAACTCTCGAGAATAATAATAGGTGTGAAGCGAGGTGGGCGTCGAGAGCTACCGATCAACCGTGCAAGTACTGTAACTGTTGATAGTTATGTACCTAAGCGAACAGGTTCCCGGTGCCCGTTATCAACTGGTGTTCGGGGCGCGGTGGTACCATTCCGTTTTTGGGTCAGCCTGGGTCACGACGCCTGCGTGAACATCGGCTGCAACGATGTAATGCTCTTTCGATACAAAGGATAGAAGGGCGATGCGAATAATTGTATCAAGGTGAACGTTCACTTTTCTGAGCCAACTTCGAAACATCACCGAAACGTGTAGAAGTTTAGGCATACGTGTTGTGATATATTTAATTTCATGAAACATTTAAATTACATTTATAACAAGTATTAAATAAAACATTTTAACGGTTTAATACGCGTTATACATTAGTTAAACTTATGTGAAAATTATTTTAACTACAGCCCGACGTTTCGGATTCCTTGCAGCAGCCGTGGTCGCGGGGTAGATAGATACATTTTTCAAAGATGCAAACCAAATGGTGACATACTCTTTTATGTTTTCATTGATTTTAGTACTATTTCTAATTGCTTTATTTATTAGAATATTTATTATTGGCGTCGCTTTGTTTCTTCATGTAATATTTGTATATTAAACTTGTCTAAATGTCTTATGACAAACCAAATAAAAATAAAAAAATCTTGTCGTTTCTTACTTTATGTCAGGTAATGTCTTAGTAAATATAGAAATACGATTATTCAATCGACTCTCGCTAAATATCTTGACGAGCGTGATAGGAAAGAGCCTGTGACGTCACAATCGCGTAGTGCCTACGCTTTCTCGCCTACGTAGATAGTGACGCGCGTTCTGAAATTACAGCTCTGACGTCATCTAGTGGTTACACATGGCACATGTTATACAATAAGTGACAATGTGACGAGCTCGTTGGTAACAAAGTATGTATAATCAACGAAATATTCGTCTGAAAAATCGGGGTTATTAATTGTTGAGAGAAATACCGAAATTCCATCAACAGATAAAATGGCCGTCAAATATGGCTGGGCTAGTCCATCTCCCATTAATCGAACCTTGCTGTTCTCCTCTAATCAAAGTCATAATTTAGATCTTCTAATATTTGTGCTATTGGACTTATCTTAGAGAATTGTGTTTCGTATAAATCTATAAAATGTAGGTCAGAGCTAAGATAGGATAGGTTCGCGAGTTGTGACCTGTATCCGTGCTCGAGCCAACTAGGCCATCACTTCGTCCTGCTGGGCTTCGCTTCTGGGTTACCTATTTACATAATAAACTGCGTTAGCCATTGATAAATCTAGAGTTAAACTCAGTTTAGATTACGAAACGTGTAACGGTTCAAAACGCGAAATGCTTTAGTCAATTAATTAAAAAAATATTTTAACTTTTCGGATGCTTTGCAGCAACATCACGTGGGGATTTAAGATGAAGGGTGTCTCAAATGTCAAAGAGAAATTGGCTACACTAGCGCCATCTGTTTTGTCGTAGTTGGTATTTGAAGTTTAAATTAGACTTACTAAGTTAAAACATATTTCTCGATTTAAAGCGTTAATTCTTTTTATTTAAATAAATACAACTGAAGTCTAGAGGCAAAACCAAGATGCTCTATTGTAATTAAAGTTTTGGTGACGTGCGTCAAGGACACAATCTAAATTAAAAAGCATAGATTGCGCTGTTGTAAGAAATGTGGGTCACTCTTTTGGGGCAAGGCTTTATTGCGCCTGGGCAGTGCATTTGCGTGTTACCATCGCAATTCGCATCCGCTTGCAGCGTTATTATTCATTGATCATACAAGGCCAAGTCTTGCCAATCGATTGATCCAAGAGCTCGCGTTCAATTAGATTATCTAGTTTAAACTTTACATAAATTTAATGACCACGAAGATCAATGGTTACACGGATTGTATAGCGTTGCGTAAAATAAGACATCTCCTGGTTACTTTTACATAGTTTGTAAAGTATAATCCATCAGTGTAACAGATATATAAATGTGTCTGCTTAAATCGTGATTTCACAGCCATTGAATGGTGTAAAACGTGATATTTATTAGTTAATTTATTTTTCATCAAACCCCGACGTTTTCAATGCTTTGAAGCAGTCGTGGCCACGGGAGTACTGAACTATAAGCAAGCAAAACATTGAGTATGCTTGAATGAAAATTTGTTTTTTTTGTATTATGTTAAACTCGCAAAAATGCTACACTTCACATATAATTTATAACAATTAAACTTTATTCTTCTTCTTCTTGCTATTCGGATAAACATACAGATTTTCTCTTGAAAATAAATACCTACTGACTCATTCTAGTATACTGTCCTCTCAACTGCCATTACCCTGGGTCCTACCATGTCTATAAGAATTAGAATTACTAATCACTGTCGCAGAACTGGAATCTCACTGACCTTTCACTGGCGATACGACATTCTGGTAATATTTCGTTTAATTGTCCAGTAGTCTTGCTTCTACAAAACCAGAATCAGGTCTTCGATTCGATTATGCATGCGTGTCAACGTGATTCCAAGTGCAACCTTATAGAATATTAAATGGACTGCGTGGACGTTCGAACTTAGAAATTTGATATTTCTCTATTTCGTATATGCTTTAGCCCTTGAAAATTACAAATGCGTTTGTCATTGAATCGTCAGATTGTACTATCTTTAGATATGTACTTATCGCTTATATTTATCAGCAGCTACTGAAGAAACTGAATAAAAGGCGTTATTTGACAGTGTCTTTTGTTTTCGCCTCTTTCTTTTGTTATTTTCCTTCAATAACACCATTTGTGAATCGAGACATAATCTGTAGTCATTTTACGTAATTGTAATTAATTGCGCACTTAGCAGTAGTATCAGTTAATATTTTCCTATGTTGATTTTACGTTTGTTCCGCGTTACGTAATGTGATAAATCGTTGCCACTTGACATTGAAGTAATGAATATAGTTAAATTACGTTGATGGAATTAACGAAATTGCAAAATCAAGATAATCAAGATTATTTCATTAAACGACAAAGCCTTAATGATATCTTAATGAATGCATTAATGCTATTTACGTAATTCTATCATTACTACGATATATCTTGCTTGGGTTGTTAGTAGGCACGATACGCCACAGACACAATATTTAAACGCCACAAACAATCTAGACTACTATAGACATTCTAATGTAATTTTTCATACTGGCCATTTACGAATTACGAATCTGTAGTAAATACGCTGCACTCTCTTTGACACATACGTTGCCATTACGCGTAACACGCACGCCTCTAGCATTTAAACCAATGACTCGTCGCCGCAGTCAATGCCACTTGTTAATAACTTTCGCTTTGAACAACGCTATTATAATTACACCTGCCGTATCTAACACTTGTGATTATTAACTATGTACATTGCGTTACAACCATTAAACCTCAAAAAAATGTAACGTAGTATGCTTCGTCAAGCGGCAAGGATATGCAATAAGCCGGTTGAACTTTCGCAAACTAGATTCCTGTTATAACGGGTATAAATCGATTTATACAAGAAAAACCTTTTTATAAGACAGGACGGACAAGCATGGGGTTCTTTATGGAAGATACTATACGTTAACGTTACAAAAGAAATAGCTTTTAAGATGCGCTACTTTACTTCGCGACCTTATTCGGGCCTTATTAAAAAAAGCTTTTTATTACCTTCAAATATTTACAAATATTTTAAGTATTTAATTTTGCATATTCTTTTCAATTTAAAAGGCATAATATTAAGCAAAATTAAAGTTCCCGCGTATCCCAAGATATGACATTTCATGCCTGACGCAACGTCAAAATGGGAAAAAAAGATGGCCGTTTTGACGTGTAAAACCTAAAATAGTGTGATTTATAGAAGTAAGATATTTTTATTGTTTTAAAAATTTATTTAATATATAATAACAGAGTATATAATAACTTTCAGGTATTTATTTATATACTATAAAATAAATAAAAAATAAAGTAACTTAGATTGTATAAATTAATAAGTCTACTTCACATTCACAACAATTCGCGCAACACGGTCACGACTTAAACCGGCGTCTACAGCGTTTATAGTATTCTTTGTTTATTTATATACATATTCCTTCTTCCTGTTCTCATTTTAATTTTTCTCATTGTACATTTAAATATATTGTACAGATAACATCGAATAATCGCTTTTCCTCAAATAATTGTACATGCGTTTTCCTCTTTTGGTATTTGTACGTAACGGGTAACTAAAAATAATAATTGTTATATGTACTAAATTATACTTTAAATAATAAAATTAAAGGTTCCCGTTCGCCAATCCGTTGATTGTTTCCCGACTCAACGTACTTAATAAACTTTTTGTCGCTACTATATTTTATTGTTTAATTGATATATATTTATTAAATAACTCGTAAACTTGAAAATAATTACCAGAACCAGTTGTGCAACACTACAATCACCAGAAATGACCATGAACCTCATATATGTATACTTGAAACTGAAAGATTACGTCAAAGATTGACTAAAGCTAGTAAAATACTTGGGACATGCTAATGATTTTTTGACATTTAAATTAAACAGGTTATATAAACAGACAGACGACCCATCTATACTAATATTATAAAGTTGAAGAGTTTGTTGCAAAGCGCTAATCTCAGGAAATACGGTATCGAATTGGTAAATTATTTTTGTGGTGGATGGTCATTTTATCGATGAAGAAGATATATATTATACCGAGCTGCGACAAAACGGTGGAAAACGGGAAAAATCATTCCATAATTATTATTTTGAGGGCTTTCGTTGCTTGTCTGTCTTTCTTTTAAGTTGAACTCTCAAGAACCGTTTTCAATGGTAATCAATTTTTGAAAGTTCGAAAAACTTGTCTGTAGAAAGAAAATAGTAAAACGGACACAGAAATGTGGCTACTCCATGCTTAAAGGAAATGGTATTTACGCTATATAATACTCCGGCAGAACACGTCAGACTAGTTCTAGCAGTCTTCGGTGCGTATGCTATCAATACCTCTAAAGTTGGTCAAGCGACCACTACCTCTAACACTAGTGACGCAGAGGTAACAGTTATCGTGTCAAAGTCATTCGCTGACTTTCACTGGCATTTGCAGTCGGCCAAGTTTCGCCATCGGATCGAGCAATTGTGCAATGCTTGTCACTTTTTTTACATAACCCACCGACTGCTCTAGCTGCTCGATTTGAAAAGCTAAGTCAGCGTATCATTTTTAATTTAACTAAGAACCAGTTCCGTTATAAGTGAATTTGGTCTGCGGTTAAAAGAAACGTAATTAAACCTCTTTTACGGTAAAGGTCGGACGCACATTTGCTAGTAGGTGAAATATCTCATATAACATCTAAACAAATTGCGCTGTCGACCTATTTTGGCTTTGGATATTCGGAAGTCCACTAACTGTAACCGAAACTTGTCGGCATTTTCCTCTCGTTCGTGACCCAGATGGAATTTCTAGATGTCCAGGTGAAGTCAAATATGTTTCAAAAGAATTATAAATCGATTAGAAACATGTCGGGCCCGGTGGTGATTTAAACCATGACCCGTTGATTATGACCCGGTTATTAGCCATACATTGCTTCTATCAACGAGCCCGTTATAAACTTGATGCGCTAGACAATTCTGTTTTATACACGCATACAAAAATTAAGAATTCCATTTATTATTCCGTATTATTAATATACAAAACGCATTATTCATTTGTTGCTCCGCTACCCGAGTTCCGGCATAATATACATACTTGATGGAATTATATTAAAAAATGTTCACAAAAACACAGATTGGCAAATTAGAGGTCGCTCCGCGGGTACAAATTCATTAAAAAGTGAAAGTGAGAACGGCATTCACTTAATGTCCGGGTTGAAAAAAATACGAATCTATTCACAGCGGCCATTTTTAAATATGATTTTGTAATTCTCTGCATAATGGTGACGCTTTTAAATGTCACTTTTGACATGGGACATACGGTCTGTAGTTGACGCGAGTAGTACGCATTTAAATTAAACACTTTAACGGTTTAAAAGGCGATATATTAGTAAAACTTATTTGAAAATGATTTTTAACTCCGGCCCGACGTTTCCGATGCTTTGCAGCAGCCGTGGTCACGGACTAAAGATGGAGGATGTCTGTGACGTCAACGTAAAAAACTGCTACGCTAGCGCCATCTGCTCCGTCGAAGTTGGTATTTAGGGAAACTGGCCGGGTCAAGAATTGATTAACGGTGTCTTCGCGTTGCTAGAGTTTGCGAAATCTAGAGTTTTAATATGGGATCCCAGGTGTTTCATAAGTTCAGGCCGCCCTATTGCTATATAACTAATTTATATCGCGTTTTAAACCGTTAGTGTTTCATTTAAATGTTATACGATTTAGCTTCTCAATACGTCGATAAGTCAATGTCATTTTGTTCTATCCATTACTAACTTGACTATAACCACAGATAATAGTCGAGAAGGCATCTTTTCAATTAGAATTTCAGGCTAATTGTCCTTAACAGTATATTTACGTAAATCGAGGTTAAACGCAATGCTCAACTGTCCACTTAACCTCATTCGGATACCGTTTTACGCAGTGGAAAGAACAAAACTTCGAAATTTACGTGGCATAATAAGGGAAATCGATTCCGTTTCCTTATAAAACGATGAGGTAAAGGAAGGATAACCTTCCAATGACGTGCAAGAGCTTCCCAATAAGAGGAAAACACTGACGCAATTTTTAAAGTGACTCATAATAAAATGCACATAAGATATAACAATTAACACAGATAACCTCACCGATGTGCAAAAGAAACGCCGATAAAAACCAGTTGCGCACGCGCAGCGTCAAAGAAACAATCTAGAAGGAGGAAGCTTAAGGCTAAAAATCAATGTCAACGAGTACATTTCAATATTATTAAAGGTTAACACACGCATTACTCGAATCACTGTTGATAGTATTTTTATGCGTCATTGAATCCAAATATGGTTTTGTAGAAATGTTACTTGATATGAGGTACTTGCGTAATAGGAAACATAAGTCACATTTTATTATTACTTACAATTTTTTTTTAATGGTAGAGGAGGACAGACTGACGAAAAAATCGTCATACCATTTATAAAACGCGCCACCCCTCATTGATCAGGTTATATAAGAACAAAGTTTGTGACACGGAACAGATCTCGCTCCACTTCCAAGTTCCGTGCTAGGTCATGACGTCACGTCCGACGCGAACGAAGGTCGACATATTGATCACACACACCTAGTTTTTGAACGGCTTGAACACGTTTTATGCAAGCTGCATAATAATTACATCGTATTAATTTCAAAGAGAACTTATTAATGATAGAGGGAACAGACTATTATTAGCTGTACATTGCTACTATTACACCAACCGTTGAATCTAAATTGAGAATTTCGCTTGTTACAGGTGCCAATAGAACTCAAGAAGAGGCTGGATGAGATAAGACTTTTGGAGTCTCGTAAATCTGCAAGGTTAGCTGATGTCGACACTGATTTTGCAAGGCTCGCCGACATGGCAGGAGACCGCCGCCGCGCCTCTGCTACTATTGAAGTACCCGCACATCACATGCAAGGGTAAATACCAAACTACTATCTATACTCTATACTTAATATATAAGGAAGACTTTGTTTGTTTAAACGCGCAGGAAATAGTGGTTCGAACTTTAAAAATATTGAAGGCAGGAGCATTTATTGAGAAAGGCTTTTGGCTTTAAAGCATGGCTGCGACAAAAAGGAGTGGAGAAACAGGGGGAAATGTGGAAAAAACAGGGAAAGTTATTTATATTTGAGCGTTTCCGTTGCGCTACGGAAACGGTTCAAGAAACCCAAAAATATGTAGAGAATAATTCTTTAAATGATTAAATATTTTACAGAGCAGGTATCTATATTTTTAAAACAAACCACAGGAACCGTTTTTATGGTAATTGAGTATGATTTAGAACAAAACCTATTTCTGAACTGAACAATGAAATTTTAAAAGGTCTTAAGTATAGAAATAAAACAATTAATAGATTTTTATGTTAATTCAGGCCTGGCACCTTTCACAAAAAAATTTACATGAAACAAGTAGGAATATCATATCTATGCATATGTATATGCATGTGATGAACTTAATTGGGCATGCTTCTCTACTACTAGGTACATACTCTCACATACAGAGGATCATTAACAAAAATTAATTCCGAAGCGTTACCTTGGATTAGCGGCTCACCTCGGTAACAACGAGAAGGCCGTTTCATTTCTATTGCAAGCGATTTAACCTTGCTGTGTTTCCCTTATCTTTTTCGCGTGTTGTATTCAATTATCATCTAGGTGCACCATCTACCTTTGTTGCTTAAGCGGAAGTGAAGAAGAAGGTCAAATATTTAGGCCGCAAAACTGATGCAGCCAGTGCAGATTGGAATCTTTTGAAAGCGTACTAACTATTTTAATAAAACGGGAAAGATACTTATTTACTTACTTACGATCTTTCGGTTGTTCTGCATCAGCTGTGCGAACGTGGGGCTATAGTTAAAATAATTTTAACCGTTAAAATTTGTACTACTCGCGTACAGATGAAGCAAGCTTAACGTGTAACCTAGAACTAATTATCTACAATTTAGACTTGAACAAACGTTTTTTAGGCCTTGTAATACCTAATCATGCACTCGATTTTATTAGTGTTAGAATAATCGCAATTGTGCATCGTCTAGGAGAGAGGTGAGCTAGAGCCGCGCGGGTAGTTGCGAAATCGGCACCAAGCACATTAGAAACTGGATGGAAGTGTTAGCTTAGCGGAGTACGGGCGTGTCCTTGTCACACTTGCCTACATTCTATAGCTACCTCCCGCGGACCGCACCCCCTCCGCAGAGTGGGACAGACAATGCAACAGTGAGAACTATTAAAAAATTCCAAACGTTTGATGAAACTTGGGAATGGTAAAGTCGAAATTGTACTTGTTAAAGAGCATTGTTTCACTGCGATGCCATTAAATTGATGTAATGTACTGTTACTTTATAATATAACGCTCTAGAACCGGAACAAACGGCTGTAAATGGTTGTCGACGTGACGATCGTCTGTGGCGAAGTTTCACTTTTCATCATGTCGGTGAGAGGTAGAACTACCGTTGGACCAAATTTCACAAGATTGCCGAAAAAGAAACAAGATTCGGATTGTTAGAGAGTATAATACGCTGCTATTATATTGCTTTGTAGTGCAATAATAAATTAACTAGTCATTATGGAGCTTTTATGCTATATAATATTACACTTTTATTTCTGAATGAATTAATTACGTAAAGTTTATTTTAAAGACCTGTTTTTAGTTCATATAGAATATTATTTTACACACACAAAGTCATCTAATATAACCTTAAGAATACGACTAAGTTATTTGTTTTATCAGGGATTAATAAATAAAAATGAAAGGATTTATATGCTTCGTGATTCAAGCTTTCACAAACACGCCCCACAGATAAGCTATGGTGAAAGTATTTTTTGTACATGACTTTGAAGATTCTTTAAAATTGATATGGCATATACTTGACATTGACGGATTCCAAATAAAAGAAGATTAAAAATTGTTTAGCTATATACTTATGTAACAGATACAGCTAGATCCGTGAAATATTGCACAGATGAAATATTTAAAGATGGCGCACCAATCGCACTGCTGCGACCGCCATGACACACTGACCTAGTTTCAAAATGGAACGTAGCGACTAGCGACATAGTAGGAAAGCCGCGTGAATACATCCAATGAGAATAAATTACAATTTAACGGATTAGTTATTTACTTTTAAACGTATTAACGGAAACTACATAACTGGAAAATAAAGGAAATTGTTGCGCTTCGCACTATTTGTTATTAAGTCAAATTATTAAGAATTTTTATCTACTATTCATTAAAATAAAACACTTTTAAGGGCTTAAAACGCGAACTGTACTAGTTAAACTTATTAACAAATTATAATAACTACGGCTGCTGCAAATGAATAATTTTGTTCGCGATTTAAACCGTTAAAATTGTTTAATTGAAAATATTTAAAAAAGGAAAGATATTCTCTCACTCAATGATAAGTTATCACTTATGCGTGATTTTTACAACGTTTTCTTGTCGAAAAATCTCCATTTAATTAAAAGCCAACATAACATAGACTATATTATATTATGTATAACACATTTTAAAAGCATATAAAAACACAGAGGACTAAGATAAAACATGGCCTTCACTCAATCGAAGCCTTAAAATTCAATATTTAATATATAAACGGTTTCTATTCGTCGCTATTATACCATAGAGCCTTAAACTTTGTCAATGCAGCATTCCTCAACGTCTATGCAAGTATCGTCCTAAGTTGGCCAGTAGTTAGTGGGCCAGTTGTACAACGCGCATTTTGATGTCGCAAGCGAGACTCGTACCGCTATCTACGTCCTTCGCACCTAATTCCATTTCAATGGATTAATCTCTTTATATCAGCTACAACACATCTGCGCTCGCCAAGCGACCTATTAACAGAGTGCTTTTGTTGACTTGGGTTCTTTATATTTTCATAGTTTAAAAATTGTAATCTGCAAGAGCAAATCGATCGAAAATTGTTAACTTAATTTTTACACAAATAATAATACAAATTCGTTTTCGCCTAAGTTAATTGCGCATTGTTATTTTCCTCCTTATTAAAAAATCATGTTTTTTGTAATAAGACCACTCTAGCAGCCTCATAAGTATAATACAAAACTATCGTTATGATCTACTGAGCCCTTTCTACTAAATCCAAATTAATACAACTTTAAAAGTATCGACACTGCTTTTTAACGATATTCGTTCCTCATTACAAATTTATTATTCCACTTATATTTATTGTAAATGCTCAGATTGCACTTAAATTGCCTCTACGTATACAAGCTATAATCCTTCGTTATGCATTATTCATTGTGCACGAGAAATAACGTACAAATGGATTTGAAGGTTTTCCGTTTTACGCAACAGTTAGCGTAGCCTCAGACAGGCTATCGGCTGAAAAATGGCCGTCACATTTACATATATAAGTTTTCACAGATTGTAACACAAACTGTAATAGTGCGTGGTGGCTTTCTTCATCACCGTTTTATCTTTAACAGTTTCTACTACTCACTACTGAAAATGTCCTCTTAGGCACGTTTTAAAGCCATAAATGCTCCAAAACGTGTCGGATTTTGTAAACATGCATTTTTATAACGTTGATTGCATAGGAGCCCGAGTTCCACCTGTAGAAACTACTAAAGGTACTATAATGATCGTAGGTTGACACCGCTATCTATACAATAAGTACATATATAAGAAAGCAGAAAAAAGCTTGTGGCGTTTTCTTGATGGCCCGTGTGCGGAGACCCCAAAGAAGTGCAGAGAAGGGAATGTAATAGAGCCACTTTCTCACTGGCCACACGCTTGCTTTCGTTCATGTTGTGAGAACCGTTACCTCATTTAACAGGTGGGTACGCCATCGGAGTACTAGAGAAAGTGTTTTACAAACAATAATTACACAAAAAAATTTACACAAAACCAGTCGACACACAAAAGACTCGTTAAAATAATTTAGGAATGTTTCCTTCTTAAATTTACTAATTCCTGTAAGCAATTAGCTTTAAAATGCTATGATAATGAACTCGAATATTATAAGCGATAAGTCATCAAGGGTATTCAACTTTGTACTGACTTTCCAGCGACCTACCTATAGGTTATTCCACTTTTTGCAGGAACAAAAAGTCTGACGTGTAATCATGTAATTATTCTCCGAATCTGGACAAAAGCGAATCTTAGTAACGAGTTTCAGCCGGGTTTTTGTGTGAACAAAATCACTGCTGTATCGAAGTTCCATCTAAATGTGGGTAATATTGAATATCGTAATAGCTTAAAATTGAATTCTAGTGTTTCATTTAGCCTATAATTTCATTATAGACATATACAAAGGCTGCAGTGGCTATTGCAGGTTGTTGGCATACCCAAGGTTACTGTACCCTTAACGTCCGGACAATGCTACGATAAAATATGATTCTGCGAAAATCTTTTAAGAATCTTTTTTCGAAAATCTAATTAATCTTTTCTTGCAACATCCGTCATTTTGACAATTTCAAAGTAACTTCTCAAATTAAATTCCAAATTTGAATTAGGAACGGCCGGTCTTACGTAATCGCTACGTCGATACAACGTAGGTTAGCTACAGTTGAAACCTAGACCTACCGCATTAGTTCACGCGTTTTTTATGCCTAAAATCGTATCGCAACCTGACTCAACTAATACCTATTTGTGGCGAACGACCGAACAATGTTGGCTCATTTTTGCGAACACACGCGATATTCGTAAAGTTGTGACTGTATAGAAATCTCGTAAGAATGAACTTATCGTTACATAATCGTAAATGTACTTGAAGAATGTCATCTCATACCAAAAACGGCTGGAGCTATTGAATGTGAATTTTATAAATGGGTTTGTACGATAAGCAACAATGGATTTAATTATATTGATTATCCTACGCCAATAAACACCGTGTCTTAATTTAAAATATCGAATAATTATAAAACAAAGAGACAAACGTAAAATTAAATTAAAACCAAAACTTTTTAAGCCTTCAATCTGCAATGATAAAGTATTTGGTTGTAAATTAAACTTTAAAATAAGTAGCTTTTTTGCATCACTAACTACAAAGTATTAGAAAAAACCAATAAATAACCAAAACTATGTAACAAGCTTTATCAGTTTAAAGTAAAAGTATAGACGATATTTAAAAGAAAGTAGTTAGATATAATTATAAATAAATACGCGAGTAGTCCACATTTAAATAAAACACCTTAACGGTTTAAAACGCGATATATATTGACAGCAGCCCAGAGACAGTCTCCCCGTGACCACGGCACCTGCTAAGCATTCGAAACTTCGGGCCGAAGCTAAAATAATTTTCAAATAAGTTTAACTAATATATATCGCGTTTTAACCTGTTAAAGTGGTTTATTTTAAGATTGTGAATAGTTATATGTCAGACCGTCGCATAATTATAACTAGTTAAACGAAAGCCCGGCTCAGCAACAGGCGGCAAGGTCGCCCTGAATGTTACGTATGCCCACGTACAGTACGTCACACTCGCGAAGTACTGGCGCAGAGGTAAATATTATCGTATGTGCACAGCCGGCCGGCAACCGGCGACCGGCTCCGTACTATTAAAATATAATCAACGATTTACATAAGATGTAAAAACCTTGCTCCCGAGGTCGCTCGTTTTAATTTCAAACTTGTTTCATGTGTTTCTAGTCGGCTCACGTTTTTAATTTTGTTTTTCTGGTATTCGCTTACTGTTTTGTTGTGATTGTTATGACGTCACTATTAATAATAGCGTTACATAACTTACATATTATTATTTAATTTAACAATCCTTGTGGGCTAAACACACATTGTTCTTTTATCAGAAAAATAAAACATCATTTTTCTGTCTAGTAGGCCTAAATAATATTATAATGGGGGAGGATAGGAGCATAGGATTACCTTGATGGAAAGTAAAATAGCCAAACACGATGCGCTGTCGCCCTTTTTTGAATTTAGACAGGCGTAAACAGACTGTAACCGAAACGCAAATACACTTTAGTGGTGGTTGATCATCGGGACGGAATTTCAATATTTGTACCTAATTAACCTTTACTGTTTTGGGGAATTTTAAATTAGTGGAATTTAATTTTTCAAAGGTATTTTTGTGGGTATGAAACTCACGACCTACATTTAAACCATTAGCCTACCGTGTCTCACTAATAAAAGCGCTATCATGTTACATCTTCAACAATTTTAAAATCTTAACTAAGGTCGAAAGAGCGATCTTCTATTTCTAATCCGACTGTTTCTCAACCATAGAAACGTGAAGGGACGTTACATCATCAACTATTTTTAACGTGTAGTAGACTTGGAGTCCGCTGTCTAGAAAATGATGAAAAAGTATCAATAACTCTACTTAATTACTCGCCATGATCGTCTAAGTTGAATAACCAGTGAAGGTCGCTCCCCGGCTGGGTGAATACCCTAGGGCAGGTAACAGGTCACACAATAAGCGCTAAATACAATTACTAGTTTTTAAAATAGAGGAGGACAGACAAGCATGTATACTTAGTAGGTGAAATACCAACCGCATAATATATAACAAGATGCGCGATCGACCTATCTTCGACTTTGGATATTCGGATCACCCAGACTGAAGCCGAAACGAGATTAAACTTCACTTTTCATTTTAAACTTATGTTCAGATATAAATGATTATTGTCCACATTTTTGTGCTTAAAATATTTTGACTACAGCACAGCGTTTCGGGTGCTCTGCAGTAGCCGGAGTGGTCTGCAGCATATTTATAAGTTAACTAGTACATTTCGCGTTTTAAACCGTTAAAAGTGTTTTATTTATATGTGTACTTCTCGCGTGCTTATGATGTTAAGGCTTTGACTTTCTACCTTCTACCAAGTGTACTTCTTAATTATCTGTCCCCCTCTATCAGATTTTTTTCATCTTATTCTGCTAAAGCCTACATCTATTTATAAACACAGCTTTCTGCTTCTACGGTCATCGGTCCCCACATAGATCAGTGCTCTCTATGTGGTAGAGTCAACGCACCTAGCTTAACAGTTATGTGGATGACTTTTATCATACTTCGATGATATCTGCGTAATCGTAATGAAATCCGACTAATAAACAAAAGTATGCGTATTTTGTTTCCCTTTACGCTGCAACGGCTCGACCGATATTGATAAAATTTGGCATCCACGTACCGGGTACATTGCAAAATATAATTGTAACCAATTTTTATTAAGTCTGGTCATTCATTTCACTTTAAAACTTTCTTTTACAGGTGGCCAGTAATATATTAATAATTATTATGTAAATTAAAAATCGAAAATAAATTGAAAAAATTTACGATTTGGGCGGCACTTGAACCGGCATCCACAAACCAATTAAGCTACCGAGTTCTACACGTCCTCGTCGATTTTTTTCAATCTATTGATATTCATGCACCTCTCGCTCAATTATTAATTATTATGTTTCAATGTATTTAAACTAATATAATATTACAATAGATAATTACAATATTACAATAATTTTGGCAAATTTGCTTTGACACGTAGTGATGACGTTCTCATTGTATGTATTTTGCGTCATTTTCAAATGCAATGTAGTTATTTCGACGAACTCATTAGCAGAATACAGTAATATCTCCCTAATAAACCACGGATTCAGAATGTATGTAGTACTAATTTTAATTCGTTTAACACGTATATCAACGTCTGGAAAATTTAGAATGTAAATTCTGCATCATTCACCACCATCCATGGATCGAATAGCCAAAAGTGTAAATTCGCAATTTCAATTTAAAAGTCAACAGGTTGACAGGCCATCTTGACTAGATGTCGTAGTTTTGAAATTTTTACCTACAACCAAGTGACCACCACGCCTGTCTCGACCCTTCAATAGAAAATAATAAACTGTGAAAGTCTGTTTAGATTTTTAAAATACGAAAAATTATGGGCTTGAATTTTAGCTACCGTGTCGTAGCTTATGTAGTTGTAGCAGCACGGAACGCTATGGATGGTGGTTCGAGTGCCGCCCGTTTCGTATTTTTTTTTTCTAAATAGATGTTTTTGAATGCAAAAAATATCAAAGTAAAAAAATATATGAAATTCATTACGCTTTCCTCGAACTACTTTTAGACCGTATTATCATTACGACCTTCCCGATTACGTTCAAACAAATGCACTTACAAAATTGTTCTTATCAGTCAAAACAAAAGGTAGCAGGTTATCAAAATACAACGCATGAACACAGTTACAATGTACACAATTGGACAAATACCTTGTTTATTTGTGGATTTAATTATTTTTATCGCCGAGTTTATTGACTTCGGAAGACACGCGAATTTTCTTGACCTACCCTACCTCGAACTCTATGAACTTGAGTTAGCGGGGTGATCGGCCAGACGCGTCGGGCCTCGTCCTCACTCCTTATGTAATCCAAATGCCTAATACTCCAGACGGGACAAGCGACTGAACTGGTGAACTCACTCAGAGTTCATGGAGGAATCGAATTTTCGCGAACGTTCAACTCTATTCAATTTGTAGGCGCCGTAGAAAATTCGTCATTGATGCTGAAAACATACGTTCGATAAAAAGCAAAAGTATAAAAGTAAAGTAGTTTTTTAAAAAGAAACACCGTTTTACATACATATATTACCAATAACTGTGTGTAGTTTACGCGTGTAGGTAGTACACATTTAAATACAATATTTTAACGGTTTAAAACACGATATATTTTAAATTAACTTATTTGAAAGTTATTTTTCCGTCGTTTTTCAGCCGTGGTCACGGGGAGACTTGATCCGTCCCGGCTTCGCTCGGGTAATCGTTGTATATAAAAGCTTTCCTCTTGAATCATTCTATCTATTATTATAAAAAAACCGCGTCAAAATACGTTGCATAGTTTTAAAGATTTAAGCGTACATATGGACAGAAAAAGAGTTTTGCTTTACTATGGAGTGATTAAGTAGAAAGCTACTATGCTGTTATTTTTCTTTTATTCTATTTTGTATCTGTATTGAAGTTTTGAAACTAATCTCAAATCTTCGTCAGAATCCCACCAGCTCTCCAGCATTTTTGAACCATTATCGAAATTTTCTTACCAGCCTCCAAAACTCTGGTCTTTAAATGGGTTGCTGGAGAAAGTGTATATCAAGCAAATATATATTTAAAAGTCTAAATTCGTATGTCCTTTGTTTCAGGTCTCGCAAACGTGGTCCAAGTAGCTCCTACGATTTGGGCTATGGGGAGCGGGACGACCAGATGAACGAGTGTAATGCTGCTCTTGTGCTCATGTCGCTTAGCTGCTCCCCAAATTCACCAAGACCAAGTAAGGTTCCTTAAAAGTTAACAAAAAAATAGCGTAGCCCCATTACTCACCCGCAACATGTGAAAAGCGTAGATATTCAAGTAAGCTCTGTGTTGACGCGAATAGTCAAAACCTCGTTCTTAAATTAAATTCTATATATGTAATTTTAGGACTATGTTTCGCGTTTCAAACCGTAAAAAATGTATTATTTTTTACGGTTTTGAGTTACCTAAATTAAACGATTAATTTGACGAGAACGACGAACGAAAGATTTTTGGTAACCAAACCGCTATAGCTTGAATTGAAATTTTGACAAACTATGCATTTGTGTGGCTAGTACAAAAAAATACTATAATATTAATAAATACATTTTAAAGAAAGTTACCATATAACAAATGTGATTTTTAGTTTTAAAGAAACAAGCTATCTTTCATTATTAAACTATGAACAATCGAACTTGAACTAATAAAAAAAAACACATTACAATATAGATTTGTTGTTATCTAGTGTATGGTATGACAACTTCAACAACCCGAGTCAAATTCCCACTATACCGTTTTTAATTTTCAATAAGCCGTTACACAAATTATTCGGCGATGTCCACCGATTAACTAGTTATGCAAGCGAGATTGTACCAGGCCGAATAGTTACGCGTTATAGACGTTGCGTTACATAAACTAACATTACTAGCTCAGTTACTGGCACAGCTTTCCACTTTCATATCTAGCAAGCAAATTACGGATTCCACTCGTAGAATATTCTAGATTCTCTTATACGTAACGCTTTGTGAATATTATGAAACGTGTTAGAATAGAAATATTTAATTCGCAGATAACTTAGTTTAATGTAAAATCTACAAAACGATGATAACGTCTAGACCGAAGTCTAGACTTAGTCTAGACAGGTATTCGGTGGAGCTCTTGTGTATTGAGATCTAACCAAAATTGTGCTAAAGAATTGTGTTATTACTCGAGCAATCTTGGACAAAAGCAAAGGGATTTTAGCATCAAGCAGCGGGGGGGAGGGGTATTATTGTTGTATTTCGTGAGAACAAACAAACTCAAAGGCTTTAGCTACCAGTGTAAGCTATCTAACGTCTTCTTTGAACTTAAGGGTAAAGGATATATAATTTATTATATTATAAAGATATAACTTTGGAGGTTTATATTGTTTCAAGCTACACGGAAAGAGGGGATGTTCCGATTATTTTTTTATAACCAATTAATCTCACTAGCTAGGTTATATTAAACATTGTTTTGACAAAATCGATTCCGCAATTAAGTCTGACTGAACTGAAGTATGACTGACTTCGTTTGGAAAACTTACATATTGCATTGATGGTAGGTATTTTTAAACTCCTTCATCTTCCACAGATAAAAAAGATATGAAGTCTGTATAAAGCGCTTCCGTATTAATCTGTCGATTTCCAATATCCAAAACTAGATTGATCAGCAGATCATGTTTCGGTGATATAGACTTAGTTATCTCCTCTTCCATTTCGTCCACTACTACAATAGTCTAGCTTGTCCTACTCTCATCATCATCATCATTATCAGCCCGTTTAGGTCAACTGCTGGACGTAGGCCTCTCCCAAAGCAAGGCCCTCTCTTGAGCTCTATTTATCCATTCGCTGCCGGCTACTTTAGGTCATCAGCCCACCGTGCTACTGGTCGTCCTATATTGTCATGAAACTTGCATAATGCCCGTAAATTAAGTCAAAAAACAATACCAATACGTAATTAATAACTCAATGGTTAGTGCGAATCGTAAAACTTTACGATGCATCTCCAAGTCAGCGTCGATGTATGTGTGCCGCGAGAAAATAGACGTGCTTTCGAGTGAAAGTGGCTACGGATTGACTTCCGTTATACTTTTATGTCGCTAATGATTGTGATTCGGTACTTTTAGCTTAGTTTGCAAGGAAAAAGTGTTATTTAATTGCCATCATAATTTCTTACATTACTTAAATAGTCGCAATTAAATTTTACTTGAGATAAAACACTACTCGAGCGAAGGCCTTGGATGGCAAAAAGTGCGCTACACTGATTTTTAGGTTGCTTGTTGGCTGTTGACGTATGACGCGATAAATATAGGTAGTATGTATATGTATGCATATTATGTACTAAGTAAATTAATATATTTACTTATAAATTGACGTAAATATAATTAATGATTACGTTATATATATATATATATATATATATATATATATATAAATTACAATATTATTAATTTTCTTTTTCGTTTATTTTCTTATTCAGCACACTGAAGAATCACAAGAATACAGATGATACTACAATTTTATTTTTTATATTTGACGTTTATGCTTTTAACAATTTTTCTGGTACAGCATTCTCTCTGATTATTTAAGTTGCTTATATAAGCGAGTTCTAATAAATATATAACTTTTGTGGTTTTTTTAGGTGCATGGGGAGGCCGTTCATCGGTATCACCTGGTGCAAGCAGCAGTTCCGGTTCATCATGGCGCTCCGGCACACCCTCACCGCCACCAGTGTCTTCCTCCTTCAGTGACGAGGGTATAGCCATGGACTACGAAGACCATCATCCAAGGAAGAGGAGGGTTAGTATCTATCTCTTTTGGTTGCTCTCGTTCTACCTTCGTTTACAGGTAGGACATTAGCTAAGTTACGTTTTATTTCGTTCCCAGGTGGATATGGCGAGAGTGATTTCGGGGACAAAGCATGCGTTTATATAATACATAACATACCTAGTAGATACACGAACGGTAAGAATAAAAAAAAGAATTACTGCCCGACTTGGGGTATAAGGTAAACACATTGCTATGTCCGTTACTATTTTGTATTTGTAGACAAGCAGGCCGAAACTATATTAGGTATTTATAGTGTAATGTTTCCCTGGACTTGAACCCAGTACTTTAACCGTTGAGCCACGTCGGCGAAGAACGGTAAGAAAGAATATTTAAGACTACAATTTTTAACCTCCTAATGTTACAATTACGTTATTTTGAGATCTCCTTCAATTAGACCGTGACACGAATCGAGCTCGCTTTCATATAACCAAGTGGATATTATGTACAACCGCAAATTAAGTGGCTTTATGCGTACGCGTAGCTATGTCACACCTAAAGGATCATTCATTTTGTATATGTAGGACTACATTCAAAAATTGTGTTTTGAGATTCTCTAGGGCCTTAAAATAAATATCTAATCATAGTTATACAATTACATATTTAATTTACTTACAAAAAACCATGTACTAATAAAAAAAAGGCGAAATACGTCGCCAGCGCATCGTATTGAGATGTTATATGGCTCGGATTTTTAGACTTCCATCAAGTGAATCCCGTGCTTGTCTATCCTCCTTTATCATTAAAAAAACGTTAGTAAGCCATGGTTTTTAAATTATCACGTATAAATATAGATGCAGAAATATATCGTATATGCCAGACTATAGTTTTATGACGCATGACGATATGACAGATATAAATTCCAAGTCTTTTGTTCTAGTCTGTGGCGTCTTGATTGGCGTAGCGTTATGTTCCTTTGTGTAGCCAATGCGTCTAACATCTGTAATACGACCTTTGCATACAGAACTTTCACTATGTTAACCACGACACCTGTTCAAGCTGGTCCCCGCTAGAGGATATTAAATCAAATTCTACAAGAGCCTCTTATACCTTGTATATATAAGGTAAAATTTGAACAAATTTCAATCAGTGTCAATGTTGGTTTTGGGTTCAAATCTTGCCTATGTATTTTTTTTTCAATAATTTCAAACATATCGTTTATCAGTATTCGGTCTCAAAAGCATTGTGTATGTGGAAATTTATCATTTTTAATTTATCTAGGCCAAAGACTATAATGACATCAACATCACGTTCATATAAAAAAACACAGTTACCGGTTTGAAATTATCTAAAATATTTTGTTCTTCAAGCAGATTATTTCTTGGTGTAAACCACAGACTATATTAAAAGTTGTTTAGTTTTGACAAAATGTCAAATGTCACATATTAAATGAGCCGTACATTATCTGTGAAGTACATATTACTTACTGCGTTTACGTTTAACATAAAATGTGGTGAGATTAACTTACACGCGCTCACACAAAAGTGTTTAAACATTATATAATACTGAAAGCATAATATATACCTATAATGATTAACGATACACGTGGCTGTGTCGTACAATGTCAAGGTGCAGCTCTGCGGCGCTGCATTATGCAACGCCATTGTAAAATTGTCGTTAAATATATACACATATATTATTATGTACAGATCCGTAACTCACTTTACGTATCTACTCTAGTGTGTAAAGCACGAGAGGTGCTGGGTTTGAATCCCATGGAAACAGTATTTAATTGTCTGGCAGGGTACAAAATCCGATCAGCTAATTCTCTGTAAAAAAAACAGTAGAAGAGACATAGTTATATGTCCTTTATTTTCACTTGTTTTACAAATACTGATATCGTTAGTCAACCGCTAGATCCAATTCTCAATATGTTTCTAAATTATTTTATATCTTTCTAAATAATCGTTAAAGTTAGTCATTAAATATGACACTGAAAAATCACGGATGATTGTTCAAAAACATAAATCCGCGATGCGGTTTCAATCTGTAGACCTCCGAGCGTCCATAGTCAATATAGATCGACAACGCATCTTATGAATTGCCTTTAAATGACAATAATTTTCTCTGACCTTAATTCTTTAAAAAAATCTGTGATAATTTCAGATATTAACGGGACGTACAGACAGTATTTTAATACGTTTTATATAATCCGCACATTTTTAACAATTCTTCCTCTAACTAAAATTTTTAATTGGGTCTCCTACTTCGGACTATTTATTTCGCCACCTCAAAGTACGTAAAATCTTATTTAGCATTCACACACGTACCATTCATGAATCAATGACGCGAAGTGAAAAATAGACGTCCACCGGCTGCAGTACAAAACGCGCCAAACATTTCATGACTTCAGTCCCACGCTCAGCTAACCTTGTATCTACGCCAAAATAACGTGGGCTCATCTCACTATTATAGTTGCGTAACTAGTATTTACACAAACGCCGTGCAAGCGTGATAAAATGATGTACAAGAACATCTTCACGAATATAATAATGACCTTTTACAGTAACAAGTTTAATACAAGTTATAATTAACTTATTTAATTGCCTCCCTAATCTAGTGGTCATTTTACTGAAAATCACTAGGTGCTAGATTCGAATAATGGATGCGAATCTTAGTTTAGGTTTTTCTAAGAAACAATCGAGTATTAAATAACGGTAACGGTTTAAACGGCGATATATATCAGTTAAATTTATTTGAAAGTAATTTTAACTCCATCCATATTTTAAATCCAGCCCGACTTCGGATGCTTTGCAAAACATACGTTTTACGCCGTTTAAATATTTCATTTAAATGTGTACTACTCGCGTATACAGATAGTATTAAATTCTAATACCATTAGGGTAATGTGTACTACGTTAGGTTACAATTAGCAATTTGGTTAAAGTATTCGTTAAAGCCTGCCTGTTCGTTACCATTGTGATTAGTTTACTTTAATAAAAATTTGGTTAGTAAATTACAAATCTACTTTGTAGGACTTGTTACAGTCGCCGCCAAATTAATCACACGACGCCCGGCAACTGTGCATTGAATGTCACGTTATTGAAAATTGCTCTTTAGAAATGGGATAATGATGATAGCAAAGCAAGAAAATACATTAGGGTTCGCTGACACCTTTATTGCTTCGCGCCTATGCCAACATATTTCTTTTCCGAATTACACCGTTACTTTATTTATTATTCGGAAAACAAGATAATGCGTTATACAAGAAGAACAATCACTATGTTTTATTCGATGTATTAACTTAATTTGTAATTATTAATTCTTCTTCTTCTTATTTGATGGCTTTCCATTCTAAATGCATTCTGCCATTGTCATGTCTCTATGGATAGAACGACAGCGCATGATAATATAAACTAAAATATGAAATTCAGTTTTCTAAAATCAAATTGACGATTGACAAAGTAGCATAAAAATATTTTACAGATAATAAATAATTATACAATAAACATAGACAAGTAGGTAACTACAGGAATACAGTAAATGCCAATACTTGGATGGAAAGAAGAAAGGATTGTAGGGTATTATTATGATAAGAAAAATACATTGCACTTATAAGTACAAACGAACCCGGTCGTAGAATTGTGTAGTATCTTTTTAACTAGTTTGAAATAGTTTTATTATATGTAACTTTAACTATAGATATAAGAAAATATAGTTACCGATAAGGTCGCGTTCAACGCCGGCTGGCTGAAACGTAAGACGGATTGATTAGGAGAACTTTCCGCCTGATTAGCGCCAAAAGTAACCCAAGAGCAAATACATTTTTCTCGATATCACTCTGGGATAATCGGAGTGGGAGGTCAGCGAACTCACGCATCGCCCGACACGTCATGTGAACTGGGAACCAGTTCTTGTGCACCACTTACCCCACAACCACTATCCATGGCGGGAAACGAGCATCAATTCATACTAATTTTGCGGTACTTTGTGGCTACGAGGACTTATTTGCAATGTTGAAATGCATTAGCCATTACATTTCCTAATTGGCATGGCAACCAAGTTGTGAAAGTCCAGAGATACGGAAGAAATTTTAATAAATTGTTTCTCTTCAGTTTTGTGTCATATATGTGTATCAGTAATTTATAAGTGTTTAAATATTATGAGAATTAGCAGCGCAAACATTTGTTTGAATTTACAAATTATAACAGTAAAATGTGTCTATATGAGCATCGGTCAAACATTCTTTAATTTTTCTACATTTGTGTTAAGACTAACATGTTCACTACAGGTAGCTCAAACTTCATATCTGACTTGCTTTACCGAATGCATCTACTACATATTATATATATAATTGGCTTAGCATCCCAAGCAAAAAAGCGTCTTAGTCTTAGTGCACACGATTTTGCCCATTGTATGCTGACGTCATGCGCGCGCGTCATATTTGCATCACGACAATACTTTATATCGTGTCAAATCGTTACATCATTGCCAGCTGTATTGAGAGAATTAATCATTAATAAAATAATATTACGTTGAATAACTTCTTTTTACATACAGTTGCTTATAAGGCATCATAAGGTAATTGCAGTAAAAAAGATATTATATATCAGTCAATTCAGTTTGTTATCCACTGGATGTATTACTAATAAAATAAAACTTAATATAAATGATTACAGTTCATTTGCAAATTAAAAAAATAAGTTAATAACACACAGAAATTACGTTTTGTAATTAATTTGATTTTTTTTAAATGTTTATTTCAGTCGTGACATTAAACCTTTTACTTAACGTCTTACGAAAGATTAAAAAAATCATGTGTAAATAAATCAAAATATACATTTTAATCTGTACTTGTCTGAAATCGATAAAATAATGATTTTAATTTATGTATATAACTGGGACAGCCCGAAGGGCTCTCTACAACTTACCAACTCTCGGCTAGTGAAAAATGACAGGAAAAATCCAAATAGCGAACTGACATGGTGCCCAATACTGATTTTGATCAGCCATCAAATAAAACTATAGGCAAATAAAAGAGTTACGGAATAAATCGAAGGAAAATATTTGCAATAAGAAAGCACGAGTAATACGCGATAACTCTACACACGTGTAGATTTTAATGTAACCTCGAAAGCATAAAAATCGATAAAACAAACGTATCTACACGCGCCTAATATTTATGTACGTAATAGAACAAAGGTTGCCTTTCAACCGCAAAATAAATGGGTCAGATAAACATTGTAGAAATGTGTAAGCACTGTATTGTATATCAACAAAATAATTACCTCCAATATCCTTCATAAGTAGATCGTCCACAGATGTAAGTCACTAAATAGTTCAAATTTAAATAGTTGAAAAGTGTTTTATTCAACACAACAATGTTAAGGTTAAGGCCGGCAATGTAGCTAATTCTAGACTAGGCTACGCAACAAACACAGATTATGTAACTGATAGACCTAACGTAATAACGTAAAACAATTTATCTACGTAAATGTGTAGTATGGAGGGGCAGGCCAAAACGATGTGTAATGATTTCCCGGCTATATTCTTTTTTTTTTGATCGAGGAGGATCGACAAGCTTCGCGTTCATTTGATAGAAGATAAATATAGCTATATAACACCTCGCAAAATTACGAAATTAAGTCTATCGAGTGAATTTGGCCCTGGACATTCGGAAAGCCACAGACTAAAAGCACAACGCGATTAAACTTCACGGCTTTTTCATCTGTGGACGATAAAATTCCTTCTATTCATTTATAATCCAGATATCCGGACGGATCCAACATGTTTTAGGAAAATTATAAATTGATTAAATACATGTTGGACCCATTGATTATAAGTCGTAGAGTGTTACTATTAGACCAATGAGAATGAAAAATCGCGAAACAGAGCTCTAGTTTGTATGTCGTGGTCTACAGTTAAAAGATAAAATTATAGCGCAGAAAATACAGACTATATTATATTCATTCATAGATATTAAATATGACAGAATTTAAAGTTGTGTTGTCGGCTTTCCACGTACGGCTACGTATTGCTGGTGGGTTATAGTTATAAACGCTTAATTTGAAACTACTGAGACGACACAATTTTCAAACGTACATAATGTCACGAGGTCCAAGGCAACTACGTCAACGAAGAGGTACGTACGTGTTGCGAAGGTCGCTTTATCGTTGAGCAATGATAAAATAAGCCAATTGTTATCTGGAGAGGTGGCGGGCGCAACTTCCGCGTGTGTTCACGGCCGAAGCAATTATACTTAGATAATTATTAGAATCGCAAATCATCTTGGCGCGAAGAAGAATTTTTACGGGTTCCCCATATTTCTTGTAAGTTTATTACTCGTAATTTCGGTATAACTGTTGTAGTGAATAAAATAAATAAGCTTTAACTGCAATTAAAAAACTAGTAGGCAGGTTATACGCAAATTATAAAAAAAATAAAGCGTTATTGTTTAAAAACGTGTTTATATGGTGAGGTATGCCTGTAGCAGATAAAACAATTAATTCACGAAAAAAAATATAAATTTTTCATTTATTGTTTTTCATTTTTACCCTTAAAAAAACGCTTGAAAAGAAAAAAAGCGGGAATGACCACAATTACTTAAACGCAATCCGCAATTAAAATAGTAATTTACAGATACAAAATGTTTCGATTTTTCTACAGACAACGCAACTAAATCTGTATTACAACACCGACTTCGATGACCCAAAACACTATCTCACCGCTCCATTTTAGGATTGCGTGTTAAAAATTGCGCAGAAGTTTCGTATTGTTGCTTCGGGTATAAATTTAACACTGTCCCAAAAAATCCGTTACAATCTATCAAGTAGCAGACAAAAAATATGTCATTTGCTTTTGACGTCTTTTCAAGGTTATATAACGTTATTGTGTATTTCACCACAGATAAAGCAACGGCCTTCGAGATCTATATTTAAGACGCGGAAGACATTGCGCGCGTATTATTCCTCGCTAGTTGGTAAACAGTTAGGCGTATAAAAGGCAACTGGTCACGTTAGTACTTTAGCTTTGAACACACTTCTCGAGTCTCATACTTAAACTTAGCGAGTAGCATCTCAAAGTGTCAATAAAATTAATTTACAAGAATCTTTCATAAAAGAAAACAATTACGTAACGAATTTATAATTAAGTGTATATACACTGCTTTAAAAATGCAATTTAACATGTAATTTTGGAATTTAAAGATGCATTTACAATACTGTAGTTTTAGATATTTACTGTTTATACTGAAGATTTTTACTGTACATCAACGGAGCTTGTGAAATCCCGTTTTCCTTTGTGGAACATAAGACAGCTGTGACTTGTTTTAAAATTATTATTTATTTATTTATCTATTAACTTAAGGACTGCCGACGTTTTATTATAATTACTAACATATATAGTATAACTCAATTTTAAATGGGTAGAAGAAAAATGTGTAAAGCAGTTATTGATAGACACAACATGTAAATTACTGCTTCACGATTAAAACTTAAGACCATCGCGCTTACTAAGCCACGGAGGCGTTCCACTAAATATTCTATGAAACTGTAAATGCGTTTTCCCGACCACTATTTTCCACGAAAACCACTCACACAATGGCGATATGACCATTAGCTATTCTAAAAACTACCACGCCATAAGTCGCTCTGTACTTTTTTCGATAATTGCCTCTATATCGATCAGAATTGCCAGTACATCAACCAGAACAGCTAAGTACATGTGAGACTGCGTTGTGCAATCGCGAAATAGGTTACATCCATATAAGCGACCTAGATACACGCTTACATTACTTCACCGAGTCCTTTGTGTCGAACTGACTGGCTGCACTATCAAATAAGGTCAGATATTTCAATATTTATGCTCGGGACTAAAAGGTAAACATAGTGGTTTCATAAAATTCTCTTTGTTTTCCGGGTGACGTCACTGACGCTAACTTAGATATGGCGTTATAAAGGTACGCACGAACTTCATTTTTGTTGTCTCTCCGTCCCGCTCTTCGGGTCATCGGCCGACACACCACGCAACTCCCTTGTTCTAATAACCCTCGACGTATCAGTAGCTTGATACATCGCCGTTCTGTTGAATCACAAATATGTCTTTTGACATTCCAACTAACAGTACTGACCGCTCGCCTAACTACATGGCAGTTATCTAAATGTACGGATTCTCCTAACTCTATTTACCTGTTTTCGTTGTTCGCGACAGATACACATAGAATAAAACAAATTTAAACAGTTTCAAATGCGAACTTTATAAGCATTTTTAGATGCTGGAAATCCTAACTACAGCGTTTAATTTCAATAACTATTACATACATAAACAAACCTTAAAATAACTATTAATTAATACTTACTTAAAACATTGATCCTAAAGTTTAGTGTGCAGTTAACCATCTAAGAATTAACGTTTTACCTGAATTAGTTCTACTCTTGCGCACTGTCGGTACAAAAAATTTGCCATGCCAAATTTTGCGTGCTATCACCATGTGGGTGGTGTCATTCACGTTTGATTTTGGCTACAGATTAAGCATATCCTAATTCTCACATTTTATACAGCATATAGATAAAAAAATATTGTTTTTTTTCTATGCGTGTAAATGCACCAGCCAGCAATGTCATCGGGTAGGTGGCGATACGTTTTTTTACCGGCACCGTCGGGGCAATGACTCCAAGAACGGAGCACTGCCCGTTCTTGACAGTTCAAATGTTTACATCTCACAGGATCACTTAATACTCCAATCGACGGTTTACCTCGGTGACTAATAGTCAATTATTAATTTGAATGCGACTATTGTTCTATTATTTGGGACTATACGCGACGTGATACTTCGAAAATTAGTAATGTATAAGTACCCAATATATAATAATGAGTAAGTAGGCATAAAATTAGTTTTTTTTGTTGTTTTTATTTGTGCTTACTCTGTCCAAAAGGTTACTAAGTAACGTCTAAGTAGGTTTTAAGCGAATATTTAGGTTTGCTTTGCTTCTGTAAATTTTGGAGGCCTAATTAAAAAAATAAGGAGTTAGTCATGTGGTGGTGACAGCGGGAACAATAAGTACGGCGAGTTCAGCAGACGTGATAATGACTGGTCCCGCGGGTTCAACGAACTCCCTATTTTGCAAGTAAAATAAGCTCGATTCGACATCGAATCTGTACCAAATTCCATCAGTTGAATGTCCACTATAAATCGCGTAGTCTTGTGGCGGTGCCAAAACGCGACAACACATTCGTTTCACATTGAACGAGATCGGCGAGATTCAGAGTTTGAGGGCTGAAAGATGTTGTTAGAAAAAGTGAAATTGTAACAAGTCGGAACCAGTTGAGGTCGGTGACCAGCGAGGCGTCTATACCTCGATTGGCAACTACAACGACCGACTGATTCATCATCGCTGCTTTGCCACCTTCGCCGGCCGGCATCAGATTCTGACTCATTTGATACACCCATTTCAGAACTGCAATTAAAGCTACAAATATTCACACCGAGTTTACAAAAACCCGACTAGACATATAAATTTTAACGCCTCCATATTTATTTAGAAATCTGAACTTTAATTTCGCGCCATTTTTACTTTTGACAATGCACCATTTGACACATCATTCGTTATAATCGGTTCAATTTTAATCTGTAGTTTGACAAAATCTCGCTTTGTCTGGGTTACCTGTGATAATCGCCGACTATTCTTCAACAAAAACTCGGCATCTCCAATAACTAATAAGTATTATAACCTATGTGTATCGAAGTGGTTGTACGTGTGTGGTTTAAGGATTCTAACAAAAAAACTTCGAGGGTTAACCGTCTGAGGGCGAATGCGGGGTAAATGCCCTGCTCGGTTTTCGACAGCATGAAAGAGAAATTCCACCTGTGGAATTTTGATTTTGAATTCATTCATCTACATTTAATCATTAATTCTAGCTATGAAGGTCTTTTAGTCTATCTCATCATTACTATATATTTTAATCTATGTGTAGTTTCCCTTATCTTATTAAATAGGTATTAACGCGAAATATTAATTAATATATGAATCAAATTTGTTTATTATTTAAAACTAATTAAAAATCATTAGAATGTACACAAAGCAGTTAGATAATAAACATTCTTGTGTTTTCGCATTTAATAAATTCTTAAAATCGATTTACCAAAACAGGTACAACACAATAGCCAAGTGAGAAAAAATATGATTACTGCTCCTTACGATATAAAAGAATCATTTCAGTGCATTGACCTGATGCATCTATTCCCCCCCAGCTGAAGGGAGCGGGTATATTCCGCAAAATAATAACCTTTTTCACCCTTTGTTGTACTCGGCTTCTCTGCTCAAAAACCATAAGTAATTTTTAACCTAAGTACAAAGTATGTTTAATAAACATTGTCGCCATTTTTAGACAAAGCCGACCACGTGATTTTGCACCATATGAGACACGTGACAGCTACAGTTTTACAAAGGATTCAGTGAAACTTTGTTACTTTAACACTTTACTTACTTAAATTATAAATAAAAAAATAACCGTTTAAAAGGTCGAGTTGTATTTAAAAGTTAAATATAAGTAATTCGCTTTGTAAACCATAAAGTATTTTATTTAAATGTGTTCTACACGTGTACTAAGACAGTAATGACTTAAATTCAATCATCTTAAATAATAAACTACTTAGTAACAATTTATTATTGTAGATTGCGCATTATGTTAGTTAGGAAAATGAAGCCGCTAAACTGCAGATCTTTCAAAGTATCTTCCACAGCGGTCGGTTATACAGTTAGAACGAGATGACATCAAAACAATTTATCTAGCCCCGATACGTGAAGTAAATAAACGGAAGGTCACTCGTGCGCGATAAAAATATACCGAGTGCATAAGTTAGAAAGAGATGCAATGAAAACAAATCAATAAGTCATCTCGCCACAGCGTTCTTACGTAGAAAGAGATGGCGCAACAACAAACCGGCATTTTATCCGGCATATATTACTTCCTAGGTTCAAACGAAAATGGACCTTATGCCATTTTAAATAGTTCTTGAAATTGAAAACTTATTTAATTCTATACCTACTTCGTTGTCCCAGAAATGTTCATTACTGGATTAAAGCGATTTTTAATGAGAGACATAATTATTATATCAAGTCACGTGAGTTCTTTTGTGTTTCGAAAAGTGTGAAAACTATGTTTTGACGTCTGTATTGCCAACAAAGAATTCCACAGAGTATATTAGGTATATATATTTTACAGATAAAAAATCTATGCATTTTCAAACATCTGTCAAAATTAAAGTAACCTTAATCCGCTTCACAAATGATATTCCCCTTGTATTCTTGGCCATATCTCGGCCAACTCGAATTAAATCATCACCGAGTGCACACTAATAGCTCTAATATACTGCATAGTGCATACAACTGCGACTCAACACACAGACAAAAGTTCCGGCACGTGTAACGCGTACAGATAGCACACAGCTACAGTATTCAGGGACGCGTCTTTACATAAGTTTTAAAGTCTGTTGCATTTAATATGCAATGTTGTATTAACTATTACAGCTGAAATTATGATTTACGTATTTCTAAAAGTCTAAATCAAACTTAAACATTATTCTTTGTGAGTCAGTCATACTTATGTGCCATGCTAGACTGAAATAATTTTTGCTTGAAATCGAATCGTGTATCAATTGCGTTTGAAACAATGCTAGGCAATGCGTTTAACCTTTATGCCACGCAAGCGTTTGAAATACAAAGGGAAATCATAATATTTTTGCTATGTGCTATAGTCTATGGTATGTATACTCGAGGCATTATCGAGGGGATAAACTAGGTCAGTAGTGCAACGAGGGTTGGGGAATGGTCCTTCCTGAAATTGACTGTACAGTCCACTTTTACACTATTACAGGACTCGGAGTTTTGTTATGAATCTATGGTAACACGTAAGATTAAAAGTATATAAACTTTTTCAATTAAAAGATTGATATCAACAAGTGCAAAGGGCACAGTTATTGACACTAGCCGGCAGTTGATTCATTTCCTATTTTATGACGTCACAAGCCTGTATTACGAATCACAGATTATATATTAAAGACTCGTTAACACAAAAGATGAGCGCAACCTTCGACCACCACCCTTGGCCGTGGTGCGCGACCCAGTTCGCAGTCCCCCCACCCGCCTGTGACCTAACCTAGTTTTAAATGCACTTGATTTAGCTTCAGCTAACCGCCGTTATTGTCGCTCCGATAGCAACCCAATTCGCGTCCCTGACATATCACAAGTCTGACGTCAGGCTCTAGGCAATAACCCAACTGCTACGGAATTATATAACGCTTCTTTACAACAGAGTCCCAATTCTGCTATTTACATGTCGCTAGCATTGTACCATACCAGTGTCGCGACACTGGCCTACATGCGATTATCGTTAGGTAGAATAGTCTTTATTGCAATGGCGATGAGTTGCCCTGTAGCTGGCGCGACACTTGAAAGCAACGGATCCATGAGGAGGGGCTTGAGCTGGTTCCAGGACTTATTGAAGATATACATAATTTTATCTCGTATCGATAAAATTATAAGTTCTTGAATTGACCTCGACTGTGCGAACTCCTGGCAATAAAACTGGGTCCACCTTTGTTTGTAATCTTAATTTTCGTAGATCTATACCAAAGCAAATCTTATTTGAAAGCTTAACGAACTGTTAAGTTATGAAAACTAAGCGTTATTCTGTATCAAAGATGAATTCTAGAGGGCGTGGCCCGCAATATTGCACAAGTCTGAACGCTCGCTGCCCGTATTAACACATCAGCGAGGCCATGGCCTAGAACTGAATCTATGTACTCGTCACCTTAATAAGAACAATTAGACATTAGAATATTTCCTACTGTGCTAATGTTAACTATACTCACTAAGTTTTCCTTCGCTCCAGGTAAACAGCGTCGTCTTCGAGTGCACCTGGAGGGGCTGTGGATTCATCACAAACACCTGTTTCTCCATAGAAGCTCACATTAGGCAAACACACTTGGGGTATGTATTGCTTCCCTGATTCATATGTGCAGCTTAAAATAGAATCTCGAATTATTCCCCTAATGGAGGGGGCTGGGGGGCAGGAGGAAGTTTCTACTGATGGGTGTGCATTCTTTAACAGATGGTATTTTCTCGAAGTGATGTTGTGCCTACCCGGAAACAACAACGTTTCGCGACAAGGCTGATCGCAACAGCTATATAATATTGATACACCCGGTACACGTTTAGCCGGCACAAGGCCGCTGAGTGCTCCCGCTTATGTAATTGCACTTGCAACAGATATTTTTATCCACATTGTCTTATTATATCATGCAATGGAAATAATTGAGACTATTGAATTACTTTTTCACGCCGATCACAATTAAAACTACGCATTTTAATTTAATTCACTTACTAATCGCCATTTTCCTTCAATTACATAGTTTTTCAATAAAATAAAATGAAAAATTACTAATGTTTTTGCCATATGAAATATTTTCACGACATTTGTTTACCATATAGAAAAACAAGTCGCGAGGCCCGGACATTTTATTAAATCATGCATATTTTTTAATTTAAGCAGCGTATGCAATGAGAATCCACAAAGATGAATAAGTTTCCCCGTTTTGCCACTTCTCCACTTTTCCCTTTATTTCTACGATCGTGTTGGTCGCAGCTTGACGTTTTATAGCCTTTCTCGATAAATGCTCAAACCAACGCAACATTAATTATACAATTCGAAATAGTAGTCCCTGAGATAAGCGTCTACAAACAAACAAACTCATCACAAGCTTTATATATTAGTAGTTAGTATAGTTAAATGTGGGATACTTATAATAATTTCTAATAAATTGTTGCAGACCAAAGAAGGAAGGCGAAAGTGATCATGAAGAAGAGTTCTATTACACGGAACGCGAGGTATCTGCGCCGGCGCCTCCTCCGACCCTATCCCACCGAGACATGTGTCGGCCACCACATGAAGATCCTGATTACCAGCGACAAATCGTTGGATCCTACAGGTACCACAACATACCACATTACATATCTAATATGCATTACGTAGTCTTCGCTATATTTTCATTTTCTTAGTCTCTAAGAGTTGTAGCTAATATTTTTCTTGGTATTTTCCAGGCAAGGGTTGCTATCAACGATGCAAAATATATCTGCGAGGTCCATAAGCATTCCCGTAACGCATTCCTGGTCAAACTCACAATCACCGGTATGTTTGCTTCCAGAGTTTATTTAGACCTAATCTTAGTAGGAATTATAATGATGAACTCATTAAGATTATTATATGAAGTGTCGCTTTTCTCAAATTGCAAACGATTGATATAAAAGTATTTAAATCATCAACTGTCGCTTTTTGGACCGTTAAAAGTGTTTTATGTAACTGCGACTACCCACGTAATTTACAGGCAATTGATGTAAACATTGTTTCCAGAAACACATGAAAATATCAGCAACGGGCGGTTCACCGGGCAGCCCTGGGCGCAGAGCTCGCTCCGACAACAAGAAATGCCGTAAAGTGTACGGCATGGACCAGCGCGACCAATGGTGTACTCAGTGCAAATGGAAGAAGGCCTGCACCAGATTTGGTGATTAGCGATTACGCTCTGCTTTAGCGCCATCTGTGGTGCTGAATGCGAACTAATTCTCAGGGCAGCCATCGCCCGGCCGCGAGTGACGCCGCTGATATTATGAACTGTACCCCAAATGAAATCCACTATGATAAAATTTTACTTATAGATTTTAGAATACAACATATTCTGTTCTATGTTACAATAATGTAATTAACGGAGACATATTTTTCCCTTCCAAATGTGGCTCATATTTTGACTGCAACATGGAAATTGCCCACGTATTTTTGTAGAGCAGTAGAAATGCCTGCACACACAGACGTGTGTCGCTCTCGAACGGAGACTGTGGATATTATAGAGATAAGTTTAGACTTTCAATTAGACTGACTTTCGCTAAGTGTGAAAACATTTGCACATAACGAGTTTATTATTCTACGCCGATTTCCTAACTTGACGATTTGGTACACGCAGAAAGCACTATTTTATGACTATTTATCGATTTCTTTTATCAGCCGAGACATCCGTAGAATTACAAAATATATTTTTAATAAACATTATTCATTTGGTAATATATATACATTCGTATTTTGGATGAATCGGAAAAGCCTCATTTCAAATATTACATATTTAGTTATGTTATTAAAATCCGTCCAGGTTCTCAAAGTGCGCTTCTATGTGAATGTTTCCACACTGCGAATAGAAAATCGATTATAATTCGATTGTTATCGACTTACCACCCTCAGTCGAATCGAGGTGAATGTATCACTGCTTATTTATATGCATTGACTGAATAATTAGAAAAGAATAATTATATACTTAACGTAAGTTTTCTCAGGTTTGACTAAAAGACTAAACAAATTTAGATGGAACTTTATAAACATATCTGTACGTATACATTTGGTCCTACCGGAGTTTAAGACAATACTCAGCGGTGTGTTATGCTTTGGCGAGCCTGTCAATATGCTAGACGTAATGAAATATTGCTTGTAACGTGTTCAAAACAACTATCGTGCTTCAAACAAATATGGCTGATACGCACAACTATTTGACGTTCATAATAATAATCTTAATGGTATTCTAACTAGTACTACGGCATCGATATATTTCAATGACAGTTAGTTGAGCATAAACCGGATCGTTCAATTGACAGATTATATTTTGACAATTGACTTGGGAAAAAACGGGTCGTGGAATGAAAAAGGACAGTATAGGTTGCGAGATGCAATATTATATAATAAGTATTATCACATTAATTGTAAATATAAAAAAGGAAAATTATATTATTAGCTGTAAGGGAATAAACAGAAAGCAATGTTTGTAAATGTACCTACGTGTAATATATTTATATTGATAGTTATTAATATTGTTACTTAATGTGATTGTTAAAATCGATAATTTTTATAGAGACATGACGTGTTATATTTACGTTAATAGTTATATCTAGACTTTATATTGACGATGTAATTATCTTTTACATCTTGCGCGGTATATCCATACCTACTCCAGAGTTACCAGCATACATCGATTTTTCTTCTCTCCTTAGTTTAATAGAAGTTATATACAACTTCTGCATATTTAAAGTAACTGTGCCAATACTTCTTAAAGCATATCGTAGATGAAACATTGTTGCCCGGAATTTAACGAAACGTGTTCAATAAGAAATACATATTTAATTGTTGGTGCTTTAACAATAAACGCACATGTCAGATTTACGTGTCCAATAAAAATAAGAACTTGACATGTAAAATTCACACCCAGATTAGGTACAGTACGATGAAATGCTTGAAGTTAAAGAACGCAGTGCTACCGTAACGGGTTGTCACGAGTTAGGCGATCCATAAAAATAGCTCATGAATTTTTCTTGCCAAGCGTTAAGGCCTACAGACTCAGCACTGACATGCGCAAGCGACGTAGTAGGCAAACACTGCAGTTACATTTCAAAACAAAAAGTACCTGCATTCTTACCAAATATATATCATTTTACTTTCGTTCGCTGTATAAAGGTTGTGATAAAAATACTGTAATGGAAATTACGACGATTTTGCTTCACAAATAAATCCGCGCTAAAAGAAACCAAATGATAACTTTTAGAATAAGGCAACAACTCAGCTAGCGTTTTAACAACTGCCATAATATAAGGATCTAGTACCTAAATGTGGTTGATAAAGAGTATCATAGTTTAAGAAGTTAATATAAGTCGAAGTCATGATGTAGTATTTACTATTTAAAAGTATAAGTACAATTTACTCTTTCACAAATGCATAACATAGTTATATATACTTCTATTTTTCTAATATTGTCAATCTACTTAACTTTTTAGAGGATTGCAAAGACATCAAATCACTTATTTGCTGAGTATCTAAAAGTGGATAATATATATTTTCATGAAATTTAAATACATATTTTTAAGCCCTGGAAATTTTGAAGGCTAACTGCCCCCCCGGTGCTCGAGTTAGCGCTTGTTCATTTATAAATCATACACCGATCTCAATTTTTTTGAAGCTATTAGATTTATATTTACACAAATTTTTAAGATGTCCCTATTTTTATTTTGTGCTAGGATTTAACAATGATTTCTATCACATATTAGTAAAATTTTATTATTTTAATAGATTCTAATTTATTTAGCCAAATTTGCTCAATGTTGTATACACTCGACACCAAAGTCATAATAAGAAATGAAATCGAGCAGTACAAAGCGATCATGATAAAATACATTTTATTAAGGTTGTGGTCTTATATAAACGATGCAGGTCACGTATAGAATATGAAAGCATATTAAAATATCTATATGTCGTAAATAACTGCGGCGCTGCTGTACGCGACTTACTGCGTTTATAGCAGACCACAGCATTCTCGGTTATGGAGACTTGCGTTCATTATTGAGAGTTTTATTTATTTTGCAGGTGTGAAACAATTATAATGTACCAACTAGATGAATTTAATTTTAGAGAATTATACGCGAACGCTAGTCCGGACCTAAGTCTTATCTTGAATTGTTTGCTGGAATATTTTTAATTTCAAGAGTGTTGCATCCTTATTAATTATCGCTACTAGGTTTTATTTTAAACGTATTTTAGTTTAATGATATTATACCGTCTATGTTTTAGTTATAGTTTCAATCTTAGCTATTACCGATTTCAAACAATGCCTCGATACCGTACTTAGTCCACTGTACACTTTTAACGTATTTATGTTTTGGACAATTTTACTCACACATTTTTTTTGCGAAATTGTATTTTCTTGCTTGCCATTCTCTCTCTCTTCTTATCTTACCCATTACTGGTTCTAAAATCGGAGGACTATTGAAATTTGAAAATTCAAAATTAGAATATCATTTAATACTTATGTGAACTACTGTGCCTCTTCTCTCATTGATATGGTAAAAATTCGGTCGAATATTTAGGTTATAATATATAGGTGTACATAAGTAAATTCATCTTTCCTAGAGGGTAAAGGGTAAATTAGACAGGAAACATTTCTGTTTCCTGTCTAATTTACCCTTTACGAAGACCACTGCCTTTTCCCTTTGGATTATTATTTGTTCATTTCGTATAAATATGCTATCTTCGACTCTTATTTTAGTATTGACTAATGTGTGTAAAATACGTAATGTATCATAGTTTTCATTTTTCTGTGGATATCAAAATTCTTCCAATACCTGGCTATTTTTTTTTTGTTTCATATGCCTTGCTCGTTAACCTATTGTAATTAAAACGATTTATTGACTAGTTAGCTTTTAACATTATATATATTATCTGAATTCCAAGTTTTAATACTGTTATTGTTGTGGGCAATAGTTTTATGAAAATATGTCTCCTGAATGTATATATAAGTGAAATGTACCTATTGTACATATGTGTGGTTTTATCGATTAGAGAGCAGACTCGTTTCCTCGAGAAGAGAAAAATCTAATAATTTACATGAAGTGAAAACGATATGATACAAGTGTTTAAAAAATTTACTCTATCCTTATCTGTTCACGTTAAATGATTTTATATTAATTTTCTTTCTTATAAAAATGTACAGGCTTAGTAATTACTTCATTTAGTTTGGCTACTTGTTTTCTTACAAATTATGATTATATATTTTTCTTCTATCTCTAGCTCTGTACGGGCATAACCCGCCAACGTATTATAATTATATTCAAGATGGTTACCAGTAGATTTAAGATTTTTCTGTCGTATCAATATTGTGTATTGAAGGATATTATTGTTTCATACGTTTTGCTCTCGGATAAGTAGGCATATTTCCATATAATAATAGTTGTTATTGTCGATATCACAGAAGTTTTTACCGTTGTCTACTGTCAGCATTAGTTAGATGAGAAAAACAGTGATGCATTGTTCTAAATTTAAATAATTATTTTTTTTGTTTTTACTTAACTTAAAACACGAATATGTTCACATAAAAACAAAACACAATATAAAGGAAATAAGTCCGACAGAGCTATTTTATTTTTCACGTTTCTTTAAACTATAGAAATGCTGGCAGTTGATCTCCTGTGATATTTATAATTTAATAATATATATTCATAATCAATTGAATAGTTACATACTCTTTAGGTTACTTTTATTTATAATGATACCATTTTATGTTATGAATGTGTATAAGATTGTTTTAACTTAGTAAAATACCCATTGTGTGTTCCAAAATTATCGATCGATACACATTGTTTTTATATATGTAAGCTCTGTTTCGTGCCTAAATTTGTATAGAATATCCAGTAGCTTCGTATGTGTTTTGGAACAAAAAGTGTGCAAATTCCATTTGAAGTTTTATATATTTATTTGTTATTGTAATAAAACTAATTTTCAACATATATTCGTGTGCGATACTCCAAGCTCTCTAGTACCAATAAGTTTGTTATTAAGAAATAATAATTTGCATTTTGACCAGAATTTATCTGCTCAATTCATAACCATTTTATTATTGATTGATTGGTTCATTTCCACGATTTGATCCAGCAATAACAAAACTTACCTGTATTTTTATACAATTATTTCTTGAGAATAAATAGAAGTTATATTATTTGAAAGTGCCCAATTATGCATGTCATATTCTTGTTTTGAAATGTAAAATTGCGCTTTTCGCTAAAAATCTGTAATTAATAATTACCCACATACATAGGTATGTGCGTGAACAATTTTTCAATACATGAGATTTTTTTGTAACAAAAATTTAAACTGTGTGTAATAAGTAATAATTAAATGATAGATCTTATAATTTATTTTATATGTTACAATTTATATAATATTATTATACCTATATTTATTATTACAAATATAAATTTAGAAGATAATTTTACTCGTGTTTGAATTTACTTTTGCATCCTTTTTATGTAATAATGTTGTACTGCTACTATGATCCGCAAACAAAAAAATATATCTTGTATATAATTATGCTATATACATGGTGGATATTAAGAGAATCCATTGAGGGTTCTCTTAGTACACGGAGTATCTAATTACTTAAGTAAATTTAAATTACTTATGAATCCCGTTGCCTTATTTAGAAAAAAACAAAAAAGTTCAATTTATAAAACAAAATATACGAAATAAGTAATGAGAGTAAACCATAACCGTCACCAGCATGGAGTCTGAAATTCTATCTTTTTTTCAAGAATATTAAAAGGAAACCCATAGACTTGAGATGAATCATAAAAAAAAGGGTTGAGAAAATTAATAAAATTGTTTTTTCACAGACTTACGTCGAATTAAAGACGTATATTATCGTAGTCACTATCGCGTCTTTTATAATATGTAGACTGGACAAATCAATATGGCAATAATAAACTGTATTAATATTGTTTAAATCATAATACATTATGGCAAAGAGAAGTGTGTTTAATTTTTCTAGAAAGGCGAACTAAGTTCTTTGGGCAGACTTAACAAGTTTTCTTAACATGCAACACTGTCTGTCAGGCGAAGAACTAAATAAATCCTGACTCATTGAATCATTAGAATGATTTGGTTCGTTTAACCCGTTCAAACGAATGGTCGAGCAGTGTAGCCAACTTCTGAGTTTTTTCCATTAATATGGAGAGTAACAACTAATTAATAATAACACTTTTTAAAGGAGTATAAACTAGTAAATAAAGATACACTGCATAAGCAGTAAGTACAGCCTTTGACTATATTTAAGATACATATACAAAGTTATTTAATACCATGGTTTTTTTTTATAATTTAATTTTCGCTCGTTGTAGTAACACATTATACTAAAAAGTAAAGGTACGAAATACTTAAAAATTATTTTAATTCAGAAGAAAATTAAGTCAAAAAGTTAAAGAATATAAAATTTAAAGAAAGATTATTTTAGAAAGAATAATATTACATAGTTATCTTTATTGTTAGATTTTATTTATAATAAAAACATTAAAATATATACACATTTAATACTATTAGAATATTATTGAATCTATTTTTAAGGTGACTTAAGCTTTTTAGCTTGTTCTAGGGGGAACATACAGTTGGAGTTGGCATCACTGATATAAGAATTAAAATTTGTTTTGCTTTCAACTGTGTTTTTGAGCTCCGTAGTGTTCTATAATTACATCCTTGTTTGAAAATTTTAACACAACCAGGGTGCTGTTTGTTCATTGTTGGAGCCTAGTTTCGCCTTTATGCTAAAGGGAAATCGACTTTAATCCCGAAAATGGGCGCCGTTCTGGGCCTTTGTTCCGCAGCACAGGTAGGTCATCAATCGATTAATTCAACTTAACCATTTTCTTAATATTTGTTTCTAGTTTTAAATTATTTGAACATAAGTGTATTTACGATCTATACGAAGTAGGAACAATGTTTTTTAGAAAATTTATGCGGATATAATATGCCCTGATATTGTTTTACATTTCCTGTAAAATTATTTCTCAATATTACAGTTGGCGTGCTGCTGCGGAAGTGCTGCATGCTCCCTATGCTGTTCAGCATGTCCATCATGTGCCAACTCTACATCAACACGGCTTATGTATACACTTATGCTGTTACTGATGACCGTGGTTGCCTGTATTACACTTGCTCCTGGCTTACACAATGTGATGAAAAAGGTGTGTTTAACTACTATAAGACTAATGCTATATAAAATATGATGTCTTTGTTAAATTGTAATGTTTGTATAGACATATAAATAATACTTTCAGCTGATAAGCCACAGTTCTTAATCAACATCTTAAAATGTCTAATGTATGATCACACTCACCCTACTGTTGTATTTCAGGTACCATTTTGTGAAAATTCCACAGGGTTAATTCCGGGTAACATTAAATTTGACTGTGACCAAGCAGTAGGTTACTTAGCAGTTTATAGGTATGGATATTATTGAGCAAATATATTTTCTAAGTCTTAGGATTTTTTAATTAATGGTATTATTGTTCCAGGATTTGTTTTGCTACATGTCTGTTCTTTGTGTTAATGGCACTTTTAACCATAGGGGTCAGATCATCTAAAGATCCTCGAGCTGGAATACAAAATGGGTGAATAGAAAATCTTAATTTTTTGTTTGTAGTTTACAAAAGCATATATTATTTACTCTTTAAAACTCAAAGTCATGGTGGACTATAGATGTTGGGAGTTCCTTATTTCAAATACCTACCTCAATACCTAAGTACAATAATTTAAAATAAATATGTATTTTTCTAGTTTCTGGGGCATAAAATACCTTGTTGTGATTGGCGGAGTTATCGGTGCATTTTTCATACCAGAAGGCCAGTTTGCATCAACATGGATGGTTTTTGGAATGATTGGAGGATTCTGTTTCATTATAATTCAACTCATACTTATTATTGACTTTGCTCATTCTTGGGCGGAGAGATGGGTTTGTAAGTAAAGACAAATTGTGTCAATTATATATATTATATTATTTTAATACATAAAGTCTAATATGTTACTATTTTTTAGCAAATTATGAAGAATCACAGTCTCGTGGCTGGTATGCAGCATTGCTTCTCGGCATGCTGACCTGTTATGCACTTGCTATTACTGGAATTACACTGCTCTTTATTTTCTACACCAAGGTAATGAGGCAATGATCATAAAAAAACATATGATTAAGATTGTGATGATGACCACAACCAAATTCAAGGGCTTTTAAGAGTAAATTTTATAAATAAGCACTGAAAATAGAACTATTGTAAATTTCTTTAGATTGCTGACATATTACTGGTGTTGGTCTGTATATTATATCTATATAATGATGTCTATACAACCAAATCGCTATTCCTGTTTCCAATTACATAGTTCAGATAATCATGTTCTACTAAAACACTTAATGGATTACTTTTCTATTCTATTATATATTAACAACTATATGCAGTCTATAGTTTACGCGAGTAGTACACATTTAAATAAAACACTAACGGTTTAAAACGCGATATAGTCGTTTTATTTCAATATTAACATTTATCTGAAAATAAAATTATAATAATAAAATAATCCTTTTCTTTACAGCCTGATGGGTGTGACCTATCAAAGTTCTTCATTTCATTCAATCTCATCCTGGTTGTAATTGCAAGTGCTATATCAATTCTACCATCTGTCCAAGAACATCAACCCCGTTCTGGTCTACTTCAGTCGTCAGTAGTATCTCTTTATGTTATGTATCTGACCTGGTCGGCTCTGTCCAACTCGGCAGGAGAATGCAATGCTAGTATCTCCAAAACTAATGAGGTAAGAAAATGATTATCATATTGTACAAGATAGTACTGTGATGTAAAAAGCTATTTAAATTAAAGCTTCTTGGGTGTTTAACTGTTCTAAGATTTGTTAAAAAAAGCGACTCAAGATGGTGAATCGTCAAGAACCACTTCCTCTCTTATGACGACTGAACAATTTGAAAACCCAATTAGCTTTGCAAAATGGCGGCGAAATCTTTATACTATTTATAACTTTTTTTATGGTGACGTAATGGTAATTTAATTTAATATGGCAATACCAGGAGCCAAAAGAAGAAGTGTATTGGGTATGTACAATACAGATGGTCATGTAATTGATTTTATTCACATAAAAAAACATCTCACTGTATTTTTATTTTCATAAGACATTTTTTATTATATTCAGTCACTATATCCCCGAGTTTCGAATGAGTAGCTATAATTTAAACATGGCATGTAAGTTTTTTAATATTTGAATTGTTCAACCACCTTTTCTCACAATTTTATGATAATCCATTAGACACTATATATGAGGCCGCTAGAGACAAGCTAACTGCAATTTTATGACTTGAGTCATATTTTCATATTGTAAAAATGGTAATCTGCAACAACACAGTGACTGAAAATTTATTAATAGGCCACTCTGTCTCTAGCGGCCTCGTATGTTGGATGTATTTATCTGAATGTCGTTGTCATAAATTTTGCTGTACGCTATGTAACCCACATTGAGGCATAAATGTAATGTATTTTTTTATATTTTTTAGACATCATTCGACAAGGAATCCATCATTGGCTTGATTATATGGGTGTGCAGCGTCCTCTACTCGTGTGTCAGAACAGCCTCCTCATCTTCCAAGATCACCATGTCTGAACATATTTTGGCCAAAACCGGAGAAGGTATGTTATTTGCTTACCCTTGGATATGTTGAAATTCTAAAATAAATGAGGTTTGATTTAAACCCTTATAATTTTCACTGGTTAAAGCACACAAGAACAAGACAAAGTACTTTAGAATAAAAGAATCGATAACACAGGCAAGACTAGAACCAGGCACCGTGATGTTGCTCTGTTCGTCGTCGAATTGAGCTTTTAATGGCATATCTGGCATTATAAAAATTCTAAATATTTTTTTCTTTTCAAGTGAAAAGCATTGGTTATTGGACTTCCATTACGACAGACAACTAATCCATATAATCAGTTCGTGAAATGGTTGGAGCAATCCACACGGTTTTGGCACCCGCCTGTATTATCGTTGCTTCACTCTTCAATACTTTGTTCAATTAATGTTTTTTATATAAAACGCACATCAACTGCCTTATTTTTAATTTTATTAACTCAATATGTATTAACAATTTACGCATATCGCGCCACCTCGACCTGGCTGTAAGGAAATGGAGGTCTTATTGATAACGAAGGTAATGTTGTAGTACCTTGGAACTAGATACTGGTGGTGGCGTAGCTTATTTGTTTTTCAACTCATAGCTTAGAAATATTTGACGGCCTTGTTTGTCTAAGCAATGTATGGGCTCAATCCCCATCGGGACCAACATGTTTCAAATTAACGTATAAGTTTTCTAAAACACGTTACCCTTCTGTAGTTTACGCGAGTAGTACACATTTAAATAAAACGCGATAAGTATATCTGGATATTGAGTGAAATTCAGAATTTCCGTCCGGATCACCAACCAAAGATGTAATACCGTGAAGTTTGAAATCGCGCTTCGGTTTCAGTCTGTAGTTCTTCACTAATAGGTCGGCAGCATATCTTATTAAATGTTATGGCTGGGGTATTTCGCCTTCCATCAAGTGCTATATATATATGCTTCTCTTCTCCTCTATCATAAAAAATTGAAAATTCTCATTTACATTGGGACCATCAACGAATGACGTCATCAAATTTCATAGACATAGACCTTAGCAGTTTCCAATAGCAATAAAAATTTGCTTGTAAATGCTAATAGTTGCATGTCGGTCCGCTCACTGAGCGCAGGTTATGATTCTCTAGAGGGCGATGGAGGCGAGGCCGGGCAGAGCGAGGAGACCAAGGTCTTCGATAATGAAGCAGAGAGCACCGCTTATTCCTGGAGCTTCTTCCACGTTGTCTTTGCGATGGCGACGCTGTACGTGATGATGACACTGACTAACTGGTATAAGTGAGTACCTTTTAAAATTATTTATTTCATTCTGCTATTATGTAGAGTTTAAAATTTAAGAAAGTGACTTCTTCAGTCAATAAGCTTTGATATCATGATTTATATCGGCAATATCTTACTAATTTATAATAATTTAATATTTATTAAAATAATTTTACCATTCATAGACAGGACTTGAACCATCATCCACAACGTTCTGTGCTCTTGCTCTAAGCAATGGATCTACCATGTCCTACGCGTTATCTTTACAAATCTAATATAATTTTCCATAAATTATAATTTCTAGTTTGAAAAACTCGACGACGACGTGTAGGGTACGGAACGCTATAGAAGACGGTTCAGGTCCTGACCGTGTCTTTTTTTTTTCAATTTATAATTGATTTTTAATCTATATATCAATATATTTACAAATATCTTAAGATGTATTCTGAAGGAATTCCTTCAGAATACATCTTGTCTCTGTCTAGACTAATATAACAGCACAACAAACTGTTGGTTGTGGGTTCGAGTTCCATCAATGCTATTTTCATCCGTAATAAAATGCCTTTATTTTCCAGTCCAAGCTCCCAACTATCTAAGGAGAACGTGGCGTCAATGTGGATCAAGATCACCTCGTCGTGGCTGTGTGTAGGCCTCTACGTGTGGACCCTGGTCGCACCCGCCATCTTCCCCGATAGAGACTTCAATTAAATTTATTATCTTACGCTTAGCGTGTCCCGCATAAATATTAAATAATGTCATAACCCTAATTACACCGAAAATCTCTGCTAGTATAAATCCTGACATTAGTTCTGCCATTTAAAGGACTAGTCTGATAAAACAAAAAAACAATTCCAATATAACTGCTGTACTTTCGTTTGCATTTTACAAAAAGCGGTTAATTTTAATATTAAAATAAAACTACTTAACTTCTTCCGTATAATATTAACTTCTTCTGTATAATATTATCTTCTTCTTATAGTTCTTAAGCCATAAAGTAGCTAGTTACCCATTATTGTAGAAGTCAGAACAAATGCCTTATAACTTTTGATCTCATAAGAAATCTTTATGTACTGAATTTATGTTGATTATTCTCAAATACTACATGCATGCTTTAAAATTATAATTATGTTACACTTGTCAAATAAATATTGAGATTCAAAGGAAAATTTGTTATCTAATTTTGCCATAACCATAGATAAAGTCCATAGCAATTGAAGGGTTAAACACGCTCGAAGGGTTGGAGGTCCTGGGTACGAATGACAGGACACAGAAGTCCTATCAACTATTTACCCATGTTTGTTGGAGGAGCAATGGAGATTCACTTATATACATAATCCAACTTCATCTATATTCTAAGAAGATCTTCACTCTTGACCACCTCATACTTCAGGAGTTTAGCATACTTCTTCAACAACTTTCTCCAATAACAAATAATATCTTTTTCCTTCAAATTGTCCCAAATATGTTGAAAACCTCTGTCTGCAATTTCCTTTGCTAATGAATCATTGTTTTTGAAAAAAATTATATAGTTAAGTATATCTTCTTGTGTAGCCTTCGAGTTTATTGGGATGTAATGTATCCAAGGCTTAAGAGATGGATAAAAGAATTCCAGCCAATCCTCGCCTACATGAAACACTAAGGATTTGCATAGAAATAAGTGTTTTAATCTAAAACTTGCTGCCACACCTCGGTAGTTAAATAGATATTTATATTTGCAATGGTCTTCAAATGAAACTTCTTTTGCTGGTTCGGCAAACAAAGTATCCTGTAAAATAAAATAACAATATAATATAATATTATGTTTAACTGAAAATAAGGAGCTCATGACTCATACTCACAGCATCTGATTTCCATGCCTGGTTTTTCGTATACCTAGCATCTACAAGATCTGGTTGAGATCGAGATAGCAATATCAATGCATCTCTTTCTTCACTAGTTCTTGAACCTCTAAAAAATGCTTGGGCCACCTTTTTCTCCCATGGCACCCTAAAAATTATATAATATTGAATACATTTTTAAGGCAATTGGTAAATATATGGGTTTATATTCAGTTTACCCAGAACAATTATATAATTAATGTTCATACTTATCAGCGACTGCAGTTATTGATCGTCTATGTTGATCCCAGCGGCCAATCCCAGTAGGGTACAATGATATTGCAGGCCCGCCTTCCCAAAAGCTCCAAGCTGGATACATTATATCCGAGTAATCTTTAGTCTGTAATATTAAGTCCTCACACCAATGGGATTCTCTTATAACAAATCTAATACATATATTTTTATGAAATGTACCTTACTAAATGAAAATACAGGTACATTTTTATGGCCCCATTGGGGATTCACTTGTGGCCAATCTCTTGTATTGACTGATAGCTCTATGTTTGGCATCTTGGCTGATAACTCCTTTAAGTAGTGCTCAACTCCAGCACACCTAGCTGGGAAATGGCAATCTATTTGTCTATAAAGCTTTTTATCTATTATCTAAAACAAAAAATATTATTTCAATAGCTTTCTTATGATTTGGGAATGTGATTAAACTAAGAAATTACCTGATACTTAGTGCCTTTGGAAAAAGCGCTTGCTACCATCTCTTTAGTTATGCCTGTTTTAAATGGTGCTAGATCATCATCTATGACTTTAGAGTGGCAGGAACAATTTACAGATTTGCATGGTACGTACTGAATCTCCGCGAGTTCAATTGATCTTTTGATTTTTGAAGTCCATTCATTACTTTCTGCAATTTAATTGTTATTTAAGAAACTATTACTTTCGATGTAACATATTCTATTTTATGAAGTGATTCGTTAAGTACGTTAGTTTATTTACTAACGTACTTAACGAATGTAAGTCTACTAATTGTTAGAGTATATTAATTACCTTTAGAATATTTATTTGTGTCTGATAATTTTTCAGTACACGAATTTTCACTAGAACATGTCTCGGTATTAGACTCTGTTTTAGGAAAGTTATTTTGAATTAACAATACTAAAAACGTACAACATGAGGCCCTCATTTTTCAGCTTTTTCATGGACTTATCTGTTATCATTCTATATCACTGATGTACATTCAGAAAAGCTTGTAAACAAAAGCAAGAGTCATAGACCAAAACGCCACAGATAATGTTATGAGACTCTGTTGACAGTTCTATTTTCATCACAGATTATTAACTAAATTTATATTTAAAGATATGTTTGTTCCACAGATTATCTCTGGAAACAAAGATCCAATAGACTTAGATGAAAACAAAAATGATAACTCTGCTCACCCGGGTGAGCTTCCGTCCAGCTCTTCAAGCTCTCACCCGTTTGCGGGAGTCCAAGCCGAGGTCGACGCCCCTCTCGGGGCACCCTCGGCCTAGCCGCAAACACGGCGATAGTCCCCGGGCTCAATACATTATAATCACTATCAAAAAAAAATTGATAAGAATGTATAAGGAAAACAAGAAAAATTAATTACTAAATTCAACTTAAGAAATCTTGTAAGTTTTTCTTTTGTCATTGTTAGCAATTATTAAAAAAGTAATACATACTTGGAAAACAATAATACCCATATTATAATTCGATAATTGAACCGGCGTATAAATCTAATATTATCATTTTAATTGCAATTACGCACACAATCTAGTCGTTTCTATTTTGTTAACGTCACGTTAATAAGGTTCAAATGAATATTGTGATAAAATTTCAAATGCAACTAATACGTAAACTTACTGGCTCAATAAGTTGGCAAAGAAACTATAATTTTTGAAGGTAATAAAAAAAACATGTCAATTGTAAGTTTCTGATTTAAATAAAAATAAACGGTTAAAATACATATCGTATATTTAGTGATGTTCCGAGAAGCATCATTCTTCCCTCATAACATGCTTAAAATTATATAGTTATAAAATTTTGATAAAGACTTAAAAATAATGTCTGATTTCATTAACAGTATATTTTGCTTAGATTACTTAGATAATTTGTGTTCAAGTTGATCAGCGATAGCCTGTAAGAAGTCTTCAGTGTGCAAGTACATTCCTTCTTTCGTGTTAGCTACGCCGTGAATGCATATAACCAAGTCCTTGGTCATCTTGCCGCTATCAATGCATTCGACGCACGCCTGAAATTGATAATGCGATCAATTATAATAATTTATTCACCTAATGACTTGCGAATGATAAATTAATAGCACATAATTATTTTTATCAACAAATAAATCCTTGGAAAATTATGGGCAAATCTTGTATTACGTAATTTTGATATTGTTGTGATTATATAGTGCGATAACATAGGCTGGCGGTGACTGGCTTGTATTGGAATTAACTTCGGAATGCATTTACTGTAAAATGTATATTTTGGTGGTAATTTTAAGATAAGAAAATTTCGTAATAATTTTTTTTGAAGCCATGCCTTATTTGGAGATATGCCCAATGGACACAGAAATGTCCCCCTTATAAAACTCCATTGAGGGGTGTTATATAAGGGGTCACTGTTTTTGGATATTTATATATATGTGGGAGGTGAAATACTTCAGCCATGTAACATCTAAGCGAGATGCGCTGGCGATTGATTAAACATTATATATACCTCCTCAAGAGCTAACGCAAAACGTTCAAGATCGGGTGTGCCATCCAACTTCGCCCGATGTAAAAGCCCTCTAGTCCAGGCGTAGATAGAGGCAACCGGATTGGTGGAAGTAGGTTTGCCTTGCTGATGCATTCGGTAGTGTCGCGTCACCGTACCATGGGCTGCCTCAGATTCTACAGTTTTTCCGTCCGGACACATAAGGACTGAAGTCATCATACCCAGAGATCCATAACCCTTGAAATTTATTTATAAACATCAAGTATCACATTCATGTATTCACTATTACGACGACAAAACAGATGGCGCTAATGTAACAGATTTGATTTTGACATTCGGGACACCATCGATGACCATAGCTGCTGCAAAGCAACCAAAACGTCGGACCATAGATCAAATATGTTAAATCTTTTATTTAAGTTTTTCTTCAACTCTTGTAAACAAACAGAGCTTTGACTCTATATCTTAATATTCTATTTTTATGGATACCTGTGCTACGACGTCAGACTGCACGTCACCGTCATAGTTCTTGCAGGCCCACACAAATCCACCAGCGCCCTTAATAGCCTGCGCCACCATGTCATCGATCAACCGATGCTCATACCAGATTTTGGCATCTTCAAACTGCTTCTTGTAGTCGCTGTTAACAAAGGATTTTTTGAATGAACTTACGGATTAAGTAAAAACTTCTAACTGTTATAGCAAAAAAGAAAATACCTGTCATAAATTTCTTGGAAGATGTCCTTAAAACGACCGTCGTAGCGCTTAAGTATTGTATTCTTTGTTGATAAATATAGCGGCCATTTCTTTTGTATAGCTACCTGTAAAGCGAAACGTATAGAAATTGGTTTGTTGAAATTTTTTATTGGTACTTATTTAAACATAAAAACAAATGACAAAAGATTAACTTCCCCTACATTTATTATTATCGCCATGTTTGGAATCGCTAACTACTGTATTGTATGTATATTTATTATCTTTTGGATCGTGTTTGTAATGTAAAATAAACCCGATTTAAACAGTTAAATTACCTTACCTGAAAACTAGAGTGCGCAAAAGAACGTATAGACTCGTCAGTGTTGTACATTCCCATTGCAACTCCGGGTACTTTGAAATCGTAGAGCAGTTGTTTTTCTACTGTACCATCTTCTGCTGTGTATACTAACTCCACCTGGACAAACAGCATTGTCTTTATTTACACAATTGTTATTAAAAACGAAATTGTGCTATGAATTATAATTTGAACACTGATATTTATCACATATTATTGCATAAAATGGCATTACAATAAAAAATAATTGATATTGTAAGTAATACGTAGGTAATAATGGCAGTAACGATTGAAATTACGTTGCGCAAGAGTTGCTTGTACTATTAGATTGAAGTGATTCAACGATTGAAGACAAGCTCATTGTTTAAAGCAGCAGCACGGAACGCTGTTGATGTCGGTGACTGCTAGTGTCGTACAAAATTATTTTTAAAGATTTTTTTTAAATAATGCGCTATAATTTGGCGAAAGGTATTAATTTATTTTAACGTTTCTCAAATTAAATGTTACATTTTGCAATATAACATTATTAATTTAATATACCTTTTACACGTATTCACAAAAGCATCTAACTAAATAATAACTTGGAAGTTATAATGTATCCGTTTTTAATAAATAGACTTGGAAATCTAGTTTTTTCACATCCGCGAAAGTTACCGCATAATGAAACAAATATTTGTAATATATACGTTAACCACATCGTGTAATCACTTGTCATATTATATTGTCTCCGGAACTATATTAATAATCTATACGTAACCTTGTAGTTACACGTGTAGGTAGTTTACATAATGTTTCCAGCCATGTATAGGCAGTTATTTCCGAAAAAAAAACATCAATGCGTCTACCCTTAGTTTTGTTTTCTTTTGTCAAGATTTAAATTGAGAACTACCTTCTTTGTAGTGAGCAAACATCATGTAATACTGTAGACTGAAGTTATAAACGCTATACCGAAAATGGTTAAATGTATCTTTGAAATAAAACACTTTAACGGTTTAAAACGCGATATATATAATTTTCAGTCGGCCCGATGCTGCAAAGTTTCGGATGCTTTGCAGCATCAGCCCCACGGCTGGGGGACGATAAATTAAATAAAAATTAATTAAAGAGTTTAACTAATATACATTGCGTTTTAAACCGTTAAAGTGTTTTATTTAAATGTGTACTCCTCGCGTAAACTACAGTCGGTATTTATGTGTATCTTTCCAAAAGAACATGTATGCATCATTTATTGTCAGGCCTATAGATTTGTTTCATACTAACCTTTCCTGGCTTCGAAACTAGGAAGTCCTGGGCCTTGTACTGGTCTCCATGTGCGTGACGACCAATTACCATGGGCTTAGTCCAGCCAGGTACAACTCTAGGTATACTTTTGCATAGGATTGGCTCACGGAAGACTGTTCCACCCAAGATATTACGAATGGTGCCATTAGGACTCAGCCACATCTTCTTCAACTTGAACTCTGTAATACGATTCTATATTTTTGTAGAGTTTTTAGCTATGATAGTAAAAAGCATTAATTCTAGTCTAATCACCTCATAATAAAAAAAAACTTTTTATTAACAAAATCTTAACGCTTTTTATTTTTTATGTAAACAGGCATACAGGGTGGCTGACGTAGACCCCGTGAGTCTCCGATTGTTTGGCCCATATTCGATATGAAAAGGCAAACATTTTTACAGCAGTATACTAAATAATATATTAATATAACTAAACTTGGGGGTAAACGATACTACTTGTATGTATAATCTAGAATCGGCAAGATCTATTTATCAACAAGGAAACAAAAAACATCGCAAATGATGTGTTTCATTAAATTAATAGCGTAATAATTGTGATTTTGTGTCAGCCGCGCCTCGCAATTACCGGATTAAAACACATTTAAAGAACTGTAAATGAAATCAATATGTTCAATTAGTGGTTCACCTTAGTTCTGGAACCAGCTCCCCCCACCCTGAATCCGCCGTCGCCACGAAGTTTTTCGAAAATTCCATAATATACGTAATTTCTTACCCTCTACTCTCTGCTCATCTGGTGTGATCGTAGCGCACTTGATGCCAACATTGTGTTTGAGGATGGCATGGGCAGCATCTATCGTCACTTGATCGTTCGTCGCGTCACGATGAGGCAAACCCAAGTCGTAGTACAGACAATCGAGCTGTAGGGAAATGAAACATTTTAGTTCCAATATTTTAGAATATAAATTCTTCAGTATTGGTAGCAATGTATAACTGAAAATTAACAGTCGAGTTCGATCCCGACGATTCGGATGCTTTGTCTCCCCGTGACCACGGCCGCTACAAAGCATTCGAAACGTCTGGCCGTAGTTAAAATAATTCTCAAACAAGTTTAACTAATATATATCGGGTTTTAAGCCGTCAGTGTTTTATTTTAATGTGTTCGACTCGCGTATACTACAGATGTAGTTTACTAGATGAATACATGATTTTGTATTTTTATCATGTTTTGTTATTGGTTTTATTTCGGGAATCGAACCCACAAATTTTTATTATCGTATAGATGATATATTTCTACCATTCGAATGAGCTCGGCGAATTATAATAATGTTGCATATTGTAATGTTGTATTGCAGTAGTAACGCAACATTTTAAAGTTGTGAGTGCTAAATAAATAATAATTATAGTTCCAAGTATCTATGATATTATTATTAAAATTTTGTAGATATAACAAGTTCAAACATTTGTCCCAGTAAGATATGGAGTGCAGTACGTAATGCCATTTGATAAAGAGCAATTAATGATAACAACGGGAATTACTTGATAGTGATAACGAATGTATACGAAAATAATTGTGAATAAAAGCTACGTAAATAAGTCTAATAATTTGACTTCTGTTATCGTATTGTGTAATTTTTTATGTAATTTACTATGTATTATTTTTTATGAACTTATTTACATTTACTTTGTGTGTTTGTGTCAGTGTTTACGACGCATTTAAGTTTTTTTTGTCTCTGTTAATAAATCACCCTCTTCCATTTCTCCTACGTGGGGTTAGGCCCTATTTGGGTCCACTATCGATTTTTAAAATTGTTCTGTTCTAGGTTCGAACCTAGAACAGAACTTCACAAGTCTCAAGGCAATGTAAATCTGAATAAAGTTAAACTACCTACTGTAATATTATAATCATTTGTCCGCTTCGTATTTCTTGCAAGTTAATCTTGAAAAAGGAATCATTCTTTCAAACTTATTTTGGGTATCTTGAACCGTTTTCGCAACTTACGCAACGTAAGGCCACAAAGATGAATAATTTTCCCCGTTTTTTCTACAGAGAACAGATGAACGGAACGGATAAAGGGAAATGATGATGAGAAACGGTAAGAAATGTATTTCTCACCGTTTCTTTGCTACTATTGGTCGCTTAAAAACACCTCTAAAGCGTTCCTAGATAAATAATCTAACCAACACAAAATAAGTTTTTCAATTCGTATCAATAGTTCCTGAGATTAGCGCGTTCAAACAAACAAAAGACTTCAGTATTGTAATATTAAACTATAAAATCTAAATTATTTTATCTATACTAATATTAATACGTTACTTATTAGATTTTTATATCTATTTTTAATGTCACTATTTTTACTGTCATGTTATGTTAACAACTTAAATGTAAAATTTGTAGAATACGAATTAAATATACATTGTGTACAATTTTATAGACCGATATTCTGAGAATAAAGAAAATGGGAACAGTAAGACAGTGGCACTATTTTTCTTAAGTTACACCATAATTATTAAAGGCATTCTTATAAAATCGCAAATGTGAACCAGTCTAGAGGCATATTCAGAAAACAAGTTTCAAGTTCCACATGACAATAAAACCGTTAATTCCACATATATCTTGTATACATTCATATATACAAACTCAATTTCAGAGTTTAATGCCCTTGAGGGTATTGGAAACCATAAAGTAATGACCTCGTTTTATTTCACAAACAGGACTTAATTGGCAATTTATTACCACAGATAAAAATGTATCATGTACAATGCATACAGATTAAACTTGAGACTATAGATTTGATAACCCATATGACCAAAATAGAAAAAAATTAAGAATAGAATATTTTTTTTACTTATTTAAAATGGCCTGGTATCTATACATAAACAACACTTCCAGCCATGAACCAGTCATGAGATCAATTAACTTTAAATGACTTCAATTAACTAGGTTATTTAGTTTATACTATCACAAATAGAATATACATTGCTATAGTAATCTGAATGTTGCAGTAATTTCAACAATTAGGGAGTCTCTTATTTAGTGCTCAAAATAAAGAATTTAAAACTTACCTTCACATAGGGAAAAATTAATTTCTCTTTAATTTTCTCCCAAATAATTCGTGTCATCTCGTCTCCATCCATTTCAACGACAGGGTTTGTAGCAGCAACTCTTTTAGCAGTTCCATCTAAAACAGTTTTTATTATAACAAGTCATTTAAATAATGTTCAATAATTAAACTCATATAAAAAAGAAACATTAAAACCTATTAAATTGTTTTTAGGTATAATGTATAATTTTATGTTTAGAATTGTTTGTTTATCTTATAGTATTAAAATAAAAATATTTTTAACAAAACATGACAAACTTTCATACTTACAGTTTCTTACACAGTGAATTGTTTCATCTGACAGTAGTTTGAGCAATCTTTTGCTATTGTTTAGAGCCATTATATAGGAATACTTTGAAATATAAGTATCTTTCTTTTAGGTATTACGTAAATTAAAAATGCCTAAAATATGTGCTAGATTCTAATCAGTCTTAACGCACACCTCGTGTGCTGTACTGCTCTGAAGTTGGGCACAATCAGCTAAAACCGTACACGTCTGCGTACTTTATTAACGAGTTGTATGTTAGGCTATATCATTGTCAAAGATAAGTTATGTATATTAAAAATGAAGGAACGATTTATCATATATTTATAAACATAAACTTCACTCGCTGTTAACAATAAATATATCTAAACAAATAATGTGTTATAAGATTACTTATGTATAAAGTTAATACATGTTTAATTTAAATTTATTTTAAATGATTGCAATATGTCTGTATTTTTATTCTTTGACCAATGTGAGAGCGTTGATCGCGTATTGCCTGCCAACCGCACGGCGCGCTTTGGAGCGCCCCGCAGCCCCCACCGGGCACCGGCCGGCGAGACGAGAGTCGAGCGGCGACAACAAAATTATTTTCAACGGGTGTGCAGCTTCGACCGCCGAACTCGTTTCGTTAAAAGTTTTTTAATAACCTAGTGCACATGTTAATTGATGCAGCTAAAATTGAACTCGTAAGATAAGGCTTTTCGACGTTTAAATTGTATTATGAGTTTCAAACAATTAACAGAGCGTTATTTATAAAATAGGTGAGTGTTTTCAAATTATTATTAACAAAAAAGTATTGTTTTATCTATAGTCCAATGTACATAATTATGAGGTCGGTGTGAAAATTAGAAAAGTTACCCCCCAGTGGTTTAGATATTTGCATGTTGCGGCGGAGAAAACAAATTTGTGTAAATACGAAACATTTTAGGTGTGCTTTTCAAAATGGGCTGTCTAAGAATCTTACGAGTCGGTAAGCCCATACCTCAGTCATGGCAGAGAAGGTTATTTAGTTCATCATCTACACCTCCTAAAGTTGAAGGAGTTCCGTATACAAAACTTAGCATTGGTGTTCCTAAAGAAATATGGGAAAATGAAAGAAGGTTAGTTTATATTGAATTACTATTTAAAAAGTATAAAGAGCCTTGGTAAGTTTTAGTTATTAATGTTTTAGAGTCGCAGTTGTACCAGCTGTTGTCAATAAGTTAGTTAAAAAAGGTTTTACTGTAAATCTAGAAGAGAATGCTGGAGTTTTAGCAAATTTCCCTAACAAAACATTTGAAGAGGCAGGTGCAAAGGTTACAAATCTAAAAGATGCTTATCAATCAGGTAAGAAAGACATTTAATATTCCATTTGAAGGATGAAAAAGAAGTATGTTTGTTGATATATTAAAACTTTTTTCAGATATAATTTTAAAAGTTCGTCCAGTAACAAATAGTGAGGTCAGAAATCTAAGGGATGAAGGAACGCTAATATCATTTTTATATCCTGCACAAAACCAAGATTTAATCAAAGAGTTGGCAGCTAAGAGGATTAATGCTTTTGGTAAATACTGATCTTAATTTTTACAATTAAATATGCAAATTAAATTACATAATATATAAATGAATAGGATGGCAAGTCATGACTCATGAGTCATAAAGTCCCTTTTGGGACATTTTTTTATATTTTGTCTAATAACTGAATATTATCTTCTGATATATATGTATATTACAAGTTATATAAGATAGATTCAAAAGCAATTTGAAAGATCTAGGGTACAAATTCCAGGCAAATAAAATTAATAATCAAGATATCATAAGAAAACATCAAAACCGTGAATATAGCATGGGAATCCACATACTCATCGTCATCATATAATAATTCATCCAAAAATACTTCCTCATTTAAAGATCTGGTATTTTTTAGCAATGGACTGTATTCCACGGATAAGTCGAGCCCAAGTATTTGATGCCTTGAGCTCAATGGCTAACACGGCTGGGTACAGAGCGGTTATAGAGGCAGCAGCTCATTTTCCAAGATTTTTCTCAGGTAAATTTTTATTTATCCTTAAGATTTTAATAATTATTATCTATTTTCATAGTTGTGTGCATCTGATATGATAAGACTTTAGAATTGCATTTAATTAAATGATAAAAAAGCAAATAACATTAATTCTTGACATACTTTTGGGTAGATAAATGTTTGGAAGTAAATGTAATAATAAAAATTAATGGAAATGTAAGTATTACTACTAAACAGTCTAGTTGACTCCTGTCAACAAATTATTATATAAGGCTGCTAGAGGCAGAGTGGCCTAATAACAAAAACATGATTTTCCATGAGGGGGAAAATAAAAATACGCAATTAACATAGGCGAAAATGAATTAGTACTATTATTTGCGTAAGAATTATGTTAATTTAAAAATCGAAAATCGATCAGCGTTCCGTGCTGTTGCTCTGACGATGCTGGTTCTAGTCCTGCCCGAGTCGAAAATTCTTTCAATTTATTTTCGATTTTTAAATTATATAGTGCCTTCATGTGCAACACAAAACATGTAAAAAAACATGAAAGTTTTCAAAGGAATTATGTTAACAATTTTCGGTCACTGTGCATGCAGATTAAACATTTTTAGACTAAGAAGATTTAATTAAAAACTCAAGTCATAAAATTGTAGTTAGGCTACTCTGCCTCTAGCGGCCTCGTTTTACATTTGCAAAATACATTTTGATCAAATAAGCTGTTCATCTGCAGGTCAAATGACAGCAGCAGGACGAGTGCCCCCGTGTCGGGTGTTGGTCGTCGGTGGAGGCGTGGCTGGCTTAGCAGCGGCTGCACAAGCTCGCTGCATGGGTGCTGCTGTCAGAGCTTTCGACACGCGCCCCGCAGTACGGGAACAGATAGAAAGTCTTGGAGCACAATTCATTACTATGGATATTAAGGTAATTTATTGTTGAGGTCGACGTTACTGCCTCGCAAGAGGTCCTAGATTCGAATTCTTAGAATTTCTATTACAACTCATAAGAATGTAAGTTTCCGTTTTCCACCATGGGGCATGGGGCGAACACATTTTTGCCTTTCCTGATCGGTTTTGTGTACAGGCAAGACTTGACAGAATTTATTGTTTCATGTAGGCAATTCGGCGATGGTAATCATTATACTACAATATTTTAAACATGTAGCTACATCTTTTTGACCCGGTAATTTATATTTTTTATAGAATTACCACAGAGCACTTCTCCTATATAAAATTGTATTGACATTCGTCTACTTATCTACCTAATGTTTATTATTGTTTAGTTATCTATGTCTTTCCCTTGTCTCGGAACCAAAAGTAATTTTAAGCCACTTAATTGATTAATGAGTAGACGGGATCGTGTAGGAATATAGAAAATATCTCTGAACCATGAGAATCCGTCCACAGATGAAGAAGCCGTTAAGTTTAATTGCGTTTCGGTTTGAGTCTGTGGATTTCCTAATGTCCAAAGCCGCATAGATCGACAGCGCATAGCGTTAAATGTTACATGGCTGCGGTATTTCACGTGAACCCCCCCCATGTCCTCTTCTACTTTAAAAAAAGTTAACAGAAATATTATTCTATCTTAGTGTTAGTATAATACTTCTGTTAACTATAACTAATACTACTTTCCCCTTATTAATCGATGATTTTCTATGAATAAGCTCTCACATTCGTTTATCATCCACGTTTAAGCGGTATTAAGGTCAAGCTGATTAAAGTTAATTCTCGTTAAATACAACATTTAAAGCGGCTGATAGTGTTGCAAAAATACGATATGAGAATGATTGTGGGTCACAATCTTTGCGTTACCTGAATTACGTCAAAGTAGTTCATAATGTTAATTGAAGTTATCACTGTACCAGAAATATCCAAATATTGTTATCAGAATAACTTTGGGTTCGTATTATCTTTTGAATGCAAAGTTGGTTATTGCATTTCTTTAGTTTGTCTCCGTGGCAAATGGGTTAAACGCCTGGGCTCGAATCTCGGGAAAACATAGTTTCATAGGCATATAATAGTGCTATTTTTTATTTGACTTTTCACGTAATTTATTAATTACAGATTATTATTTTTACGTATGTTTACTATAACGTTATTTTTTTATTTTTCTTATTTTTTTTCTTATAAATCTAATATATAAAATTCTCGTGTCACAGTTTTCGTCTCCTCCGAAACGGCTTGACCGATTTTGATGAAATTTTTTGTGCTTGTCCGGTATCTATGAGAATCGGCCAACATCTATTTTTCACCCCCCTAAATGTTAGGGGTAGTCCACCCCTATTTTTTTTTTACATTTTAGACAAAATTTTTAATTTTCATTTTTTACGATACAACATACAATCTACATTTTTACTCTTCTACGATCAACCCTTATTTTTTAATAGCCATTAAGTAATTTAATAATTGTTCCTCTCCTAAAATTATTTATATGCCAAAACAGCGTTTGCCGGGTCAGCTTGTATATATTTTTATTAACATTATGTAACTGAGAAAAAAATTAGTTAAGGTTTACTTAACAGTCGGGTCGTATTATTTATATTAAATAACTACGTTTTAACTCAACACTGTCTGTAATTTACTCGACTAATACACATTTGAATAAAACACTTTAACGGTTTAAAATTTCTCCCCGTTACCACGACCAGCGAAGCATCCGAAACGTCGGGCCGTAGTTAATATAATTTATAAATAAGTTTAAAATATTTTGCGTTTTAAACCGTTAAAGTGTTTTATTTAAATACGTTTTAACTCGTTTAAATTCGATTACTATTGATACAAATACCATGTTTACATTGTTTTTAAAGTGCTAAATGGTCACTGAAGAGAATATATATTTACAAGCAGTGATAATAATACGCGAAACACGTAATCACGAACTTGATACAGCTGCATTCATTGTTTGCTTGTTATGTAAACTGTACAAAGATATATATTTAATCTTTATGTCGCCTTTCGAGGCTCACTGGTGGGAACGAGTGTTTGGACTCGTTGGTCTAATGGTAACAATGTAAGGCTACTAATCTACTGGTCGGGAGTTCGATTCCCACCGGGTCCATCAAGCTTCTAATTTTTCTGAAATATGTTGGGCTTCGTCTTGAAATCTGGATATAAAATGGGTGGTACGAATATAGAAATTACGCACGGGTTACGAACCACCGTCCACAGATAAAAAAGCCGATGGATTGTGTGTATTTTCGAATATGCAAAGCCAAAATAGGTCGACAGTAGGACAGTAGTCCCTATGCTTGTCAGTCGTTAAAAAAGGGTTTCATAGAATGAGTTCTGTAGCTTATACACCGCGCTGCTAAACTGCAGATACGGAACCTACCTTTCAGAGACAGGAGGTGACGCGTTCCAAATTTAAAATTTTAAGCTGGTACTTTTGTGAAACTTTCACAAGAACCTGTGTTTTCACTCTCGATCTCTGAAGTTACAGTATATCGTATAAATCAGTAGATCAAGTCAAGAGACAGTCATTGTTTCGTGCTATGTTGCTTCTTGTTGCAAAATTGATTATTCTTTCCAGAAACGAAAGTAACCAAAATTGGCAGTGGCGCGCCCGCTTGGCGTATGGCCAATGGTAAAAAAGTACTAATGTAAAGTAGTTACATACGTAATCCATAGTTTTGCATGCCTAAGTATATAGACTCATAATCATTTACTTTTTTGCTATCCTATATTATATTCTCATCTATTCTAACTATGAAGTTTATATCAATTGTTTTCCTATTATTTCTTACAAATGCTATGCTTGTCCTTGTTAATTTAGTTTATTTTCAACTTAACTATTATTAACTTTTATCTTATCACGTATTTTTATATTCATAATATTGTTTGATACACGTTCAAGTTTGTTAGTAAACATTAGGATGTTATAGTGTAATACATTTTATGACACCAAGATAATGTGGACAAATAATTTCAAAGTTTGGAAACTTTAATATTTTCCACATGATGTAAAGTGAAAGCCCGTTTCCCCCTCGTGGGGCATGGAGCGAACACATTTCTGTGTCCGTTTCACTGATCAGTTGTTTTAATGGGCAAATAGTTGATCAGACTTCTGTGCCCTGCCCGACCGAAATAATTGTTTTTTGTTTCCCTGGGATTCGAACCCAGGACCTCTCGCGCTCAACGCAATGCTTGGCAATACGTTTAACCGTTTGGCTACAGCGGCGGTCACATTCCACATGATGGCATTATATTAATTATATCGATTTTAGATAAAGCAAGAATTATGATTAAATTACGTGACGCGAAAGGTGCATGTATCAATAGGTTTAAAAAAGATCGACGATGATGTTTTCGACATGGTAGCTCGATTGGTTAGAGCAACAGCACGAGCAGAGCTGTATACGCGGGTTCAAGTCCAGCCTTTGTCGTCATTTTAATCTTCAATTTTTTTTTAATTATTTTAGTCTTTTAAACTCTTGCAAATATTTATAACAGCAATATTACGGTTCACAGGAGGAAGGCGCTGGCGAAGGTGGATATGCGAAAGAGATGAGCGAGGAGTTTTTGAGAGCGGAACGGGCGCTGCTGGGCAAGGAAGCGAGGACGTCCGATGTTGTTATTAGTACTGCATTAATCCCAGGAAAACCTGCACCTATTCTCATATTAGAGGTAAACAAGATATCTATAGCCGAAATAGGTTGACAACACATCTTGTTGAGATGTTAAATGGCTGGGAATTCGTGAATCTGAATTTGAACGCGCTAATTTCTGTATCTTTCGTATTGAAAAATTATTTTTGTGTTGCTCGAACCATTTTTCTATGTTATTTATTTTAAAAGAGTGGACCGTCAGGCCGTAGTTAAATTAAATTAAAAATAAGTTAACTAATACATATATTTTTAAATTTTTAACCCGTTAATATTGTTTTATATAAACGTATGTACTTTAACAAAGACTGGGATAAATACAGTTTCAATTGTCGATTTTATTTCCAGGCAAGTTGTTGACCAGAATTCAGTGCCTTTTTATAAAACACTGGCTGTTCTATAAAAAAGTAATGTTACAATTGTTTTATGTAAACGTGTACTACTCGCGTAAACTACAGACAATATTTACGCCTATACGATAACTTTTGCAGGATGCAGTCCGCGACATGGCTCCCGGCAGTGTTATAGTCGACCTAGCAGCTGAAATGGGAGGAAACGTAGAAACAACGAAAAAAGGAGAGATCGTTAAAGTCCATGACGTTACACACGTCGGTCTGACGGACTTGCCTAGTCGTATGCCCGCGCACGCTTCCACTTTATACGCCAACAACATATCGGCGTTCTTATTCAGTTTAGGTACGTAGTTCATTTATCATACACAAGTATTTTTAATAGCACTTTATCTGTAAATATTATTGAAGGTAAATTCATTTTTTTTAATATGTGCTATTTTTACATTTTATTTATAATTTTAAAAATTATATAAAACGAATACGATGAAAAACTAACTGTTATTGTATTTGTGTTTTGTCCATAACTAATGAGAAAAAATTAATAATATTAATTGAAATAGGGTTCCTATTGCGCGCTCGTTGGATAAGTTTGACAGCTGCAGATAGCATAGATATTATACAATTTAATTCTTCCATCCGACGAAGTCCAACATGTTTCAGAAACATTATGAAATTATTAAAAACGACACGTTGATTATTAGCCATCCATTTCTACCATTACGCTAACGCACCTGTCATGTATATAATTTGAATGTTGTCAAATGTTGCAGGAACGAATGATCATTTCAATATCGACCTAGAAGATGAAGTGACTCGAGGAGCGATAGTACTTAAATCGGGCGAGTTGCTCTGGCCAGCGCCACCGCCGCCAAGCATGGCGCCTGCGCAGGCTGCAGTAAAACCCACTGCAATGGCTAAACCAGACCCACCCAATCCCTTTAACGAAACATTGAAAGATGCCTTTATGTATTCCACAGGTATGATTTTGACCCAAATTCCACAATTTAACATAACTATATATGAAGCTGCTAAAAAGAAAGGGGCCAAAAAAACTTAATTTTAACACGGACGTTAAATAAAAACATGTTTAGACTATGAAAATATAAATAACTCAAGTTCAAATTCCAGTTAGACTACTCTGCCTCTAGGGGCCTCATATGTAAATAGTTTATTCGAATTAATATAAAAATATTTGAAACTAATTACAACGCAATTTTTTTGTTATTGAATTGAACTACATATCGATCTTGTACAGCCGTCAAATGGGACCCGATGCATCAAGTCCCATTTGAGTGAAAAGTTGGACAACCTTTTGACGTAAAGTGAAATTACCTAGGTCTTACTTATGTAAGACTCTTTCCATCTCTTTTTAATTGCTCATCTAGTCAATAAGGATCGAGTTTTAGCTAAGTTTAATGTCTTAAGCGTAACAATGCTAGAACAGCAATTTATAAAGAGTTATTTTTACAGGAATGGCTAGCTTGATCGGTTTGGGTATCGCATCGCCGAATCCAGCATTCACCACGATGACTACAACTTTAGCACTATCAGGTAATTAATAATATGAAATTAATACAATAAAACAACTATTGTGTTGAAGAGATCCCGTATTTGAAGCAGCTCCACAGCGATCCTTGCTGATTCTCTGACCAATTGAGCTAGTGTGTCTCGTCCGACCTTCTAATTTTCATTCTTAAGTTGATTTTTGCAACCCTATTTAAATAAAACACTTTTAACGGTTTAAATCGTGAAATGTATTAGTTCATCTTATTTTCTATTTATTTTAACATGCACCCCGTGGTCACGGGGAGGTTTGTGCATAAGTTTAATTAATAAATTTTGTGTTTTAAAGCCTTAGGGTTTTATAAATTGTACTACTCGCGTAAAGTACGGACCGTACTTAAGTATAACAATTTTAATAATAAATTTAGTATTAATTAACTTATATTGAATTCTTAATGTTATTTATTGTATACGTAAAATTTGTTTTTGGCTATTATCGCTTTTCGAGACATTTATTTTAATCGCCTTTTTATAGGTGTGGTCGGCTATCACACTGTATGGGGCGTTGTTCCCGCTCTCCACTCCCCCCTTATGTCCGTCACTAATGCTGTGTCGGGAATCACCGCTGTTGGAGGTCTCCTGCTTATGGGGGGAGGTTATGTCCCTGAGACACCTGTGCAGGTAATTTGCTAAACAGCTTTTATGTTGTATAAACAAAATGCTATCTTTTAAATAAAACACTCAACGTGGCCACGCCTGCTGCAGATCATCCAAAACCCCGGGCCGTTGTTAAAATAAATTCAAAATAAGTTATCTTTCGCGTTTTAAACTGTTTAAAGGTTTTATTTAAATGTGAATTACTCGCGTAAACTACAGTCAGTTCTTAAGAGAATATTATTTTCTATTGAAGTTACTCTGTTTTATATCAGTTTTGTATATTTGATTTGTTTTTTCATCGTTCTGATATTTATGTCAATTGACAGTGGCTCGCAAGCACTGCGGCTCTGATCTCATTCGTCAACGTCTTTGGTGGCTTCTTGGTCACCCAGAGAATGTTGGACATGTTCAAAAGGTATGACCGCGTTATTTATATGAAGCAGTTATCCCACCGCAGACAATGAACTTAAGAAATTTAGCCTAGAAAAAGCTATTGTACAATTTTCATAAGTTAATCTCTGGTTCTAGAGCTAGAAGTTTGCATATAGAAGACGGGCTCCTTAAGTTCGATTTTCCATGCCCCTAAAATGTATAATGAATCTGGAAATTGTTAGACCTTGTCTGGAAAACCTATTAGATGATTGGTCAATATCGACATTCGGGCGGTACGCAACATCCACAGATGGAAAAGACAACAAGTTATTAAACAAATGTGTTATATCTGGGTGTGGGACAACTGCTTACTGGAACTCTGTTTTTTTATTAATGTCAAACACGGGTAAACGACTTAAGGTTTATATTTATAAATTCAATTGTTAATTCTAGGCCTGGAGACCCACCAGAATATGGTTATTTGTATGGAATTCCTGCGACTGCCTTGCTCGCTGGTTACATTGCTACTGCCATGCAGGTATCTAGTTTATTCATTTTGAGGGTCAATTTTCACTGATAATAACTAGTTAAAAGATAACATAGTTAGGATGATAGTATGTATTTCCCTTCCAAGATACCATCCGAAACCTCTTCCTTAGATCAATTAAATTGTGAACACGTTAACTATAATATTTCTTATAGATCAATTAGGGTCGTTATTATTGTGAAGTCGTAAAGTTCGCAAAACTAAAAATATATATATATAGAGTTCTAATAAATTTAATAGGAGTTTTTTGTAATGTGTAAGCTAAGGATATCTTAACATAACCATTGTTATTACAGGGATACCCTGAGGTACACCAAATGGCCTATCTAGCGTCTTCCCTATGCTGCGTTGGCGCCCTTGCAGGTCTGAGTTCACAAACTACAGCCAGAAAGGGAAACTACCTCGGAATGGTGTGTAACACTCTTATGACGTAAAAATCTTCAGTCCTCAAAATTGCGACCTATGATTAGAAAAGGCATCCATAAAGAAAAAGACGCAGCTAAAGACTCAACCCAAGCTTGGCCCGCTCATTGTAATCTTGATGACATTAGTCTCGATCTATTGATCATTGTAAAGGCATTGAGACATTATGACTGTATGAAGGTTATTCCTATATCTTTAGCAATTTAATATATTTATTTTTTAATTTTGTAAAGCTTATTATGTATAGTAGTAATCTTCTGGTCGCTATTACAGTAGTTTTTTTGTTGGTTGTCTTGAAGTTTAGGCGATCAATGTTACTGTAATTGCACTGTTCTTAACGAGGCAACTCGGGTGCAGCTCGTCGAAGTTTTGATGATTCTTTAGTAATATGAGGTTGTAAATCAAGGATAAAATCCAGGTGGAAGTATTTTTTGTAGATTCTACATTAGATCTATTGCATAGATTGGAGTGGCTGGTGGGATAGCTGCCACCCTGGGTGCTTTAACACCTAGTGCGGAGGTCCTGGCGCAAATGCTGGGAGTGGCGGGTATAGGTGGTGCTCTAGGAAGTGTGATTGCCAAGAAAATTGAAATAACCGATCTACCGCAACTGGTGGCTGGCTTCCACAGGTAGAGATTTAAATTATCAAAATAATTAACCTTTCGTGTTTTATGACGTGGGCGGGACTCGGTAAGTTCAGATCTCGCACGATCGAGTTTTTGCAATATTTAAAGATATCATGTGCATGTAAACTTATTTTAAAAGTAATGTGTTAAGAATATGATATAAAATAAGATTTTTATATGATATATTTATAATAAACTAGTTCTATCAAATGTGGGTAGTTATGTAACTTTAAAATACTTTTATCAACTATGAGAATACAAATAGAAATCTGAACTGAGTCCACATTACAACCCATTTCTCCATAACACCGCCACTTGAGAAGATCATCTGACTAAAAATGGTAACCTTATAATCATTATTATATTCTAATATCCAAATTTTATAGTCTGGTGGGTATGGCAGCCGTACTTACGTGCATAGCAACCTACATGCACGATTTCCCAGCGATGGCCTTGGATCCGACAGCCGCTACCTTGAAGACTTCACTATTCCTTGGTACATACATCGGAGGGATTACATTCACGTAAGTATATTTGAACCTCATGCTCAGTGGTTCTAAAACGTTCTGCTATTTTAAAACTACCTTTTTTTTATTAAGTCATTGCACATTTACATAACAATCAGGGAAGAAGGATGCTTAATTGGGTAGTCCATTCTTTACTAAATGGTCTCTAAAACTGATTTGGAGTGATAATATTAAAGGTAAAAACAAATTGGCTTGTTACGTAATGCGTTACGCTGCCAGTTTGACTTTTCTTTTTTTTTCATGTGGGTGGAAGGCATGACCTATTTGATGTTGAAATAAAACTCTTAATATGGAATTAACGAGCTTAAGATGCAGACGTATTTTTAAACATAGGGACCCATTTCAAAGATTTTTTTTTATATTCTTAGGGGATCGTTAGTAGCATACGGAAAACTGCAAGGTTCTCTATCATCTGCGCCCTTAATGCTGCCGGGGCGCCATGCCATCAACGCGGGTCTTCTGGCCGGGTCATTGGGTTGTGGTGGTGCATTGATCGCTATGCCAGATGCCCCAGGTCTCCCCCTACTATCTGCTGCCGCAGTACTTAGTGGTATACAGGGACTTACCCTCACTGCTGCAATAGGAGGTGAGATATATTTTATTAACTTTATTAAGTTGTACTTGTTCTCAAGTAATATGTTAATTGTATAATCTGGATTCTAATTTGGAAAAACATTGTAACTGTTACTTAATTTTTTTCGGTTTGGTTGGGCACAAAATGATTACAGAACTATAATATTCTAATAATGAGTATTATATTCATCTTTCATATATAGACATCTATCGTCATATGGGTCCAATTTTTAGGAACTAATTTTGCTAGGACGAAGTATTTGTACTTTAGATAATTTTAACATATTAAAATACCATACATTTGTTTGCGACACCTGGCATGTCCTGGTGGCACATTTTGAAACTATAAACAACAATAAGTAGATACAGCACCGCGTATTAAAAGTTTTGTGTCTTCTACATCATTGTTTTTCTTTAAAGGTGCTGACATGCCTGTCGTGATAACGGTTCTTAACAGCTACTCAGGATGGGCCCTATGCGCTGAAGGGTTCATGCTCAATAACTCCCTCATGACCATCGTAGGGGCACTCATTGGTAGTTCTGGAGCTATCCTTTCTTACATCATGTGTAAGGTACAGCATACAGTCTGAATATGTTTCTTAAAACCGAAATCATGTTTATAAACCACTTTTATATTTGAATTAGACAGTTTACCCTATACCCTTTGCGTTATTTTTGTCCTAATTACAATTTTAATGAAATTAAAACAAAGATAGATTATTCTCAAAATATTAAAATAAAACATGTTTAACTGTTCAAAATGCAAAACATATATTACTCAACTAGGATCTTGTGTATATCGTTTATTAATATTATGTACTCTGCCCGCACTTCGCTGGAAGGTGCTTAGGGTAATTTCAATTATACTATTTATTAATTTATGTAATTGTGCTACTTTACCGCAACACTCACCTCACATCACTCATTCTCTAACAGACTAGGAATGAGTGTGGGAGTTAGAGCAGAGGTGTGAGGTGAGAGTGTTGCTGCAAAATAGCACTTACAAAATAGATTGGCTGCCTTAAATGCGCCCTTAAATAAATTAATAAACAAACATTCACTTTTCCACGTGGACGAAGTCACGGGCAAAGCTAGTATATAATATGTCGCATTTTTAACCAACCATTCAAAAACTCACCTATTAAACAAGATTGACTAATTAACTTCTGGTTCAATATATATATTTCTTATATAATAGTTCTTAAACTGCAAAGCTTTCAAAGCTTTGTATGATCTACAATAAACTGTAACAGTAAAGTATAGTCTAGTTTACGTGAGTAGTACACATTTAATTACAACACTTAACGGTTTAAATCTTGAAATTTATCAGTGACCATGACTGTTGCAAGTCATCCGAACCGTTAGACTGTAGTTAAAATAAATTAACTAATACGTTTTGCGTTTTAAACAGTTAAAAATGTTTTATTTAAACGAATTAACAATCATGCATCAGGCTATGAACCGATCTCTTCCAAACGTAATTTTGGGAGGCTACGGCATCACAACGGGTGGATCAGCGAAGCCCGCTGGCGCTACCCACACCGAGATGAATGTAGATACTGTTGCCGACCTGATACATCGGGCTTCGAACATTATTATTACACCGGGTGAGTTTTAATAGAGGAGAAGCAACAAGCACGGGGTTCAAATGATGGTGGGGGAAATATCCCACCAATATACCATCTAAAAAAGATGTGTTGTCGACTTATTTTGGTTTTACATATTTTGATGGCTTTTTCGTCTGTGGACAATGGTTCATGACCACAGATTAAATTTGGATGGAATTTCAAGTTTCATTCCATGTTTCAAAAAAAAAAAAATTGATTAGAATAGATCCCCTGTTGGGATCGAACTCGCGACCCGTCCAATATTACCATCCATTGTTCCTGTTTTGCGTTTTAAACCGTTACAATTGTATTATTTATATTTAGTGGCCAATTTGGAGGATCTAGGGCAATTGTGTCATATACAGTAGAGCGTCGATTATCCGAATTAATTAGGGGACATGGGTGTTCGGAGAACCGGTATTTTCGGATAATTTAACTACCTATATGTATATTGATTCAGACATACATATTTACGTACAGGTAAATGAAAACCATGTTTACATTTACGTATATCTTTAATGAAATATGAAATATGGAAATAATTATAAAAAAATATAGTACAGATATGTAATCTTAAAGTAAAACATTTAACTTTTTTTTTTTTTTTTTCCTTTTTTTTTAGCATATCTATTATTTGGGTCGGGCGGGGACCGTTCACCCCGTGCGTTATTACTGTTCGGATAAGCGGTCATTCGGATTCGGTTAAGCGACGTTCGGATAATCAATGCTCCACTGTATATGGTTTCACTAATATTTTCTGTCGCTTTTAGGTTATGGTCTATGTGTGGCGAAAGCTCAGTACCCAATTGCTGAGCTTGTGAGCATTCTCAAAAATATTGGCAAGAAAGTGCGTTTTGCCATCCATCCAGTAGCAGGTAATTATTTTATTTATTATTATATATTTTGTATATTATATACATTTCGGACGTAATTATTAATATACGTCAGAATACTATATATTTGTACTACTTATATGATTAAACGTGTTGCCTAGCATTGCCAAAGTGCGAGAAGTCTGGTTAAACAATAAATTGTTTCGGTCGAGTAGGGCACAGATATCAGACCAACAACTGTTCTGTAAAAGAAAAGGTTAGCTATGCCCCACGAGGAGGGAGAAGGGGGTGTACGGGATTTTACTTTTTGTTCAAAAATAGTAATACTTCATACATAAGCAATATAACCAAAGAACTCTTTTATAAAACATTCTTCTACTTTTCAGGACGCATGCCAGGTCAACTGAATGTGTTACTTGCCGAAGCAGGAGTTCCGTATGACGACGTTCTCGAAATGGAAGAGATTAACGATGAGTTCCCTGAGACAGATCTCGTTCTCGTTATTGGTAAGAAAAATACCACAGACTACTATTTTTCTTATCTGTAAAACCTGAAAATAATCGTCCTTTTTGCGTAGGAGCGAATGATACAGTGAATAGTGCCGCTGAGGATGATCCCAACTCGCCCATCGCAGGCATGCCAGTACTTAAAGTGTGGAAGGCGGATCAGGTGAGTGTACAAAAAACAGCCAACTGTGAAACTGTCTTAATAAAATCGCCTAAAATACCGATTGATGTGGTGAAAGGCCACAATTTTTTTTAAAATTCTAATAAGAAATCTAGATTTAGTTAGTACATATAATGTTGTCCAGTCGCTTCTAAGTTTTGTACAAAAAAGGGGACCTTAATAACTAACTTATATATACATGAAATTAGTCTTTTGTGATGCATAAAATAGTATGTTTGTATATGTATGTAAATTACATATAAATAACATGAAGGACAGAGAGACAACTGATTTTGGAAAAAAACATTATTCAAAACTATTAATAAATCAATGTAATCTTGTTTAATCCAGGTGGTAGTCATGAAAAGGTCAATGGGAGTCGGTTATGCTGCTGTAGACAATCCCATATTCTATAATCCGAACACGGCCATGTTGCTTGGCGACGCCAAGAAAACCTGTGACGCATTACTTGACAAAATAAAGCATCTCACTGCTTAAACGATATGTATACACAAGGTACGCGTATAGTATGGCTAGATATTTTATTATACAGAAATGATCAGAAAACAGCAATATAGTCGGATCTTATCTTTTGTCCTTCTCAACAAATTAAATATTTAATAAGATTTATTTACGGTATTTAAATATTATGCGGAAAATATAATAGAATCTTACGTTAAGGTTTTCCTTTTTAAACATTTAGTAGTGTTTTAAATTTAATATTACTTCTTCTAACTAAGCAATTGGTTCGCTTATTGCGCCTTTTATAAATACTAATTATATTTTAGTTATTAAGTAGAATTTATATATTTTTTATATCCTATAAAAGTTTTAAACTTTGTAAATACCTATTTGTATTGTGCCATCATTGCATTATTACAATGATTGTAAAGTATATGTTTTACATGAAATTAAAAATCCACATTGTTATATAATGTTGTGGGAATGTGCCTTATTGCATTATTGTATATATTTTATGTATTAAGATGAATCTTTTTGTAAAGACTGAAATACAAAGTGTTATAAGTATATATATCTATGATATGTTACAAAAACACAATTATTTTAAATTTTATAAAAGTTATCATTATCTACACACATTTTATCAATAAATAACGTGAAAATTTTTTTATGAGATTGTATTACATTCCATTTTCAAGCTTTTTTCGTTAGGTAATACGATAATCATAAAATATATTGTAAGACATACTTTATAAATGTATAAATATTTTGGACTGCAATTGTTTTAAATACTTTTAAAATAAATATATAAAAAACGCTTGTTGCATCATTTTGAAATAACGTGTCCTTAAGTAAACTGTATTTTTGTATTGTTATTAAAGAGGTTTCTTTTAAATATCTTCACATTTTCCAGATGTGCATACTTGGTATAATTTTAAATCAGAACAAAAAAATGTCAAAAATTCCGAACATTATTGACAGTGACAGCCAATCATAAGAAGTTTGATTTGACAATTTCTTATTACATCTGTGACATAACCATCCTTATCTGTCAGTTTGATAAAAAATTGTGAGTGTTGTGTCGTGTGTTTTGAATATAGTTATTGAATAAATAAGGCGTTTGGAACAAAAGCAAATCGTTAAATTATGAAATAAAGAATAAATGTAGGAAAGTTTTAAAATTATAAAGCCGTTTAAAAATTAAAACATGGTAAGTTAGGAATATCAAAAATTTCAAGTAGCCGACACTATAAATAAAGGTGACACAGCCTGCATCTGAGCAAAATATAGATTACTGTGTCCAATTATGTATCTAAATAAGATGAAGTCTATTAGAATAAATACTGATATGTTATTTTTAATCACAAAAAATATTATTAAAAAGGTTAAAAATAATTTAGGTACAATTGGTAAAAAAGCGACTGCTTTGCAGGTTGTATGTATTTCCATTTATGACTAAATATTAATAAACTGAGGGAGAAGTCTTAAAGGAATTTCAGGGAAATATATCAGTAAGTTCATTAACTTTGTCCCGTACAATTTCTTTACCTTTTAGAAGTTAGCAGTTTGGAAATTAATAGTAGAAGCTGTTTCTAGGAGTTTGTAATTAAAGTAGAGGGTTCAATAATAAGGATAAAATATTTCACAGGCTAGCAATATGTCAGAAAATAGCAAGTTTGCTTTGCCTGTGAACAACGATGGTGAAACAAATGTTCTGTCTATGATCTACAGATTTTTTAAAAAGGTAAGTGTTCCTTAGAAATAATATTACATTCTCCTATATACTATAAAAAAAAAAACTAAATAATTTAATTTCTTAAGAATGTTTTATTTTGGTACACTATGCTTAACAGCCAATCTACATGTTGTTAGTAAATATTTAGATACATTGATATGATGTCATACTTTTCAAATTCAAATATATTACTCATACCAGAATTCTACTTGGCACTATACACTTTATAATTATTTAAATAAAGGTTCATGTTGCCTTATTCATCCTATGCAAGTTGACTCACAGTTTGACCTTGAAGTTATATTGTACCAATACTAATTCATTAGGTAGGCAGTTAACCTTCTCTTTCCTATAATGATGGGTACTGGTGATAACAAGCAACATATACCAATTCAAACAATTAACAGTCAAATTCACTTATCATAATATGTGCAATTAAATAAACAAAGTATGCCTAATTACAGACATGTATTGCTTTAATGATCATTAAACAATTGAGATAAATGTAGACAAATTATTTGTATGTAATAATTGCCAATTGCCCATTTCCATGAATAGGATATTTATGGTTTAATCTTATCAAAGTGATTATTTCCTTAAATGTATATTGAGTTTATTTAGTTTATTGATATTTATAGAAACACTATTATATTGATAAGATAAGTTGTAAATTTTAAAAAAAAAAAGATTTTCCTATGTGGTTTTGGGGTGAAACACTTTTTCGTCTATTTTACTGATTTAACAGTCTTTTTTAAAGGGCAAATAAATATAAACCCCGATTAAAACTTTTTTTGAATTCAATATGTTGTTACATGAGTGTCCTAATAAAAAAAAACATGATTTTCAATAAACAGAAAAATAAAAATGGACAAGTAACTTGGCGAAAATGAATTTGTACTATTATTTGTGTAAGAATTATGTAACCAATTATTTTTGGTCACTGTCCTCTTTTAGATTAAGATTTTAAGTTCAATTTGCTCTCATCATATTTGCAGTTAGATTTTATAATTTTAATTCTAATAAATAGTCCTAAACTTTGTGGTTTACAAAAACTTTAACGGTTTAACACACGGATATTTTCGTTAAAATTGTTTGTAGCAGCCGTGGATACAATCCAACTGACCAACGTCGGGCCTAGTTAAAAATAATTTTCAAACAAGTTTAACTAAAATACATCGCGTTTTAAACCGTTAAAGTGTTTTATTTGAATTAACTGTCGAAACTACAACTATTTTGTGGTTATTTTATGCAGGTGTCCATAGTTGGCGCAGTATACCTAGTTGGTTATATGCAATGGAGTGTCGCCTGGCTTATTGGTCCTGTGATATTGTCTGTGATGAGAGACCAGTGGCGTAAGGAGAATGAGTACAGGCGAAATATTGCTAAAATCGCAGCCGTTTCCTCTGAGAAGGATGTAGTACTTGCGCGGCTTGACGACCTTCCAGCCTGGGTATGTTACCTAGTCGACCTGCTAACGTTCTTTTACCATATGAAATATTTCGGGGAAGTTTGATTCTCACAGAAACGATTCTTGTGAGATCTGATAGATAACCGGAGGATGGAAATGGGAGGAAAGGAATGTTTTATTCTATGACATATACCATGACAGACTACAATACGACCAGGTCAAATGAAACAATGACGCAAGTGCAGTGATGAACAGGTGGAAGATTTGATTCCTTGCCCAAAAAAATTTCAAAAAAATTAATAAATATTTTTTTAAACATGTTACACTTCGTCTCTTATTCGGAAATTAAAGGGGCAGTAGGAATATCGAAGTTTAATCGGGCTATGAACCTGCGACCGCATATGAAAATTCCACTTCCCAACATTATCGTTTGTCATTTGTGATAAAAATGTATGGTTTTGTGGTTCTTGAAAATAATGATTAAAACATGACAATAATTCACGTAGTTGAGGATCACAATTAAGAAAAATTGACACATTTAAATAAAACACTTAAACGGTTTAAAACGCGATATTAGTTAAACTCAGTAAAGTTATGTAAAAAAAACTACTAATAACTAATATACATGGCGACTTAAACCGTTATCTTTTTAATGGACAGTCTCAACTCAGCATTGAGAGTTATTGTTATTTTAGAATATTTTTAGAATTAATAATACAATTTTTTTTTCAGGTTTTCTTTCCCGACGTTGAACGCGCTGAGTGGTTGAACAGAGTGAGAATAAATTTTTTTCATGTTTCAGTCAATTAAACTTGTACGACTTATCTTATTTTCTTTATATAGTGTATACATATATAAACGTAACTCCGACCCCAAACACTTTATAGATTTATGCTATTGCCCACGACGTCCGTCTCGTCCCATGACGCGGTCATTTTTACATTTAAAGGGGAATCATTCTGTCATACATAGTTTTGCAGTGAGATGTTATCGCCTATGCCCTTCCTCGATTAATGTCCAACGAAAAAAAAATTGCTTAATTCAAACCAGTTCCTGAGATTAGCGCGTTCCAAGAAACAAACTCTTCGGCTTTATAATATACAAATAAGAATAGATTTAATAATATTTTTATCGTTTAAAACTGTTTTTTTTTTAGATACTCCTTCAAGTATGGCCCAACGTAAATCATTTCGCGAAGACGCTGTTGAAAGATTTAATTGAACCCGCCGTGGCTGAAAGTTTGTCTAACTACAAACTAAATGGGTTCAAATTCGAGCGCATGATTCTCGGTACTATTGTGAGTATAAAATTTTATCTAAGACCGTGGATAAGGTGCGGATTGATAAGATCATGTGTAAATAGAACTGGATATAGAATTTTTCAGAATTCGTTTGATAAAAATGATATGGTTTTTTCTGGTAGATTAAGACAGACTAGCACGGAGTTCACTTGATGGTAGGTACCCGAGCTATATAACATCTAAAGCAGGTGCGATGTCGACCTATTTTGGCTTTGGATATTCAAAATCCACAGATGGAACCTGAAAAGCGATTCAACTAAACGGCTTTTCCATCTGTGGACGGTGGTGGTCCGGACGGAGTTTTAATATTCCCACCACCCATTTATTGTCCAGATTTCCGGTGAGGGTCGAACTCATGAACCGTTTATTAACCAACGTATGGTTACCATTACTTACATTTTATAACGTGTTTCCTCGAAGCTGTTGTGTTATATATTTTCTTATTACAATTCGTTCTAGGACTGGACTGTAAATTATTAGTGAAAATTTTAATTTGAAAGCATGTCGCGAGATTTTGAATGATTTTCCTTGTATATTCCTTCTCCATGTCATTGAGACTTTTCCGTTTCATTCCTTCGGCAGCAAAATTCTCTGTCGGGTACGGCATAGCTATCTGATCGACTATTTAAAAAACATTATCAGTGATTTTACCTAAGACCATATAGCTTGGGCGTACCAAATAAAGCCCTTACATTATTTTTTTTATTACTTGAATAGTGCATATTAAGAAACACTGGCTATGTAAGCGACTTCGCGTGCGTTAGTGGGCATCACAATTTGTTTTTTCAATTCCTTATCTTATACAAAATAGAGCTGTTACCAGCGACGTTGGTGGCGTCCTGTGGTTCTTGCAAGTGATTTTATTCCCTATTTGTTCCACATTTCTGTTTCTTGACTCCTATTCAACGCATCGTAATATTTAATCCAAGTCCAAGGCCTTCCTCGATAAATGGTCTAACTAACACAAAAAATATAACTCAATTTAACTAGTAGTTCCCTAGATCAGTGCATTCAAACTAACCAACACTTGAGTTTTAATTAGTATAGATTAAAACAAATCGCATTCCTTTGTTTTTTAACGATTTGGAATTTTTAAATTGTATAATCTTGTCTAGCGTTTTCAACTAATTGGTATTCTTATTAATTTCAAAATTATTGTAGGCTCCGAGGGTTGGAGGGGTGAAGGTCTACGATAAGAATCTTTCTAGAAATGAAATCATTATGGACATCGATCTATTGTAAGTTATATCGTTATGTACACTATGAATAATGTTCAACCGTCACGCCTTTGATAACGGTGACGAGTTTTTAAATAGAAGTCTACTTGTACTTACGTATACAATATCGTACTAGTACACTACAAGTACTAAAGGCGACTCTTAAATGTCACTTACACCCTTTACCTGAATAGCATGTCCCATCTGATAATAGTTATTTTGTAATGTATTTTTTCATGTATATAAATAAATAAATACTAATTTAAAGTAATAAATCGTATGTCACTGCGCATCTTAATTAAAATCTAACAAGATACATGTCTTTACCGCCGTGTATCGGAATTAATTTTATAGCACGATTGGGAATCAAACTCCCGACCTCACAAACGTAGGACCACTAGATCAACGTGGCTTTCCTTAGTGCTCTGAGAGTAGTTTACGCGAGTATAAAACACTCTTAAGGGTTCCTTACGCGATATGTAATATGTAGTTCACTAATTTACAATTACATTACACTACAGCCACCGACGTTTCAGACGTCACGGGGGTGTTCCCGTTTTTAGCCGTTAAAAGTGTTTTATTTAAATAACTTGTGATCGCGTTATATTCTTCACATGTTAATGCACACGATGGCAGTATATAAACAAATTTTATCCTTGGCCTTGAACCGGTGTCCACGGCGTTTCTTGCTGCCCATAGAGCTACCGAGTATGGCTATCCTAACTTTTTTGATCAATCCATATATTTCCACAGCTACGCTGGCGATTGCGACATTTCATTCGTTCTTCAACGTATTAGGGCAGGGATCAAGGACCTTCAGGTATGAAACTTATATTTGCAATTTTCGGTTCCACATTGGAAAAAAAATGCTTTAAACCGTTTTAAACGGTATAACTAAATTTATATAAAAATAAATATTAATAAAAAGGCGTTTTGATACGTTCAAACCGCTTCTGTAGCTGAAAGATTAAACGCAATGCTAGGCTTACGTAATTGCGGAGGTACTAGGTTCGAATCCTGGGCAAAGAATTGATTGTTTCTATCGGTCATCCCTGACCGAAGTCTGATCAACTACTTGCCTGTAAATAAAACTGATCAGTAAGACACTGAAATGGGTTCTCCCCATGCCCCATGAGATGAAACAGGATTTCAAACACAGCGTTCCTTCTAGATCCACGGAATGTTGCGTGTTATAATGAAACCGTTGATCACCAAAATGCCGCTTGTGGGAGGTCTTCAGGTCTTTTTCCTCAATAACCCGTCTATTGATTTCAACTTGGTTGGAGCTGCAGATATCCTGGATATGCCCGGATTTAGGTAAGTCCTTTAATACTAGTCTATTTTGAAATAAGTACCCTTTTTTATATTTATCTATGAGGATGTTTGTTACTCTTTACACTTTAATCGTTTGTTCGTTTTATTAGAATTTATTTATTCCTTAATATAAAGGAGAATTAATATTATTTTCTGTAGCTAGTTAACTATTAGTATTGTAATACTTATATACTCTTAATATAATTATAATAGTTTTAATTATAAAAAAAATGATGACATTAATTTATTGTCAGCAATTTATAATTTTCCTGAACCACGTTGGACTATGTCAACCTGAATAGTAAACGGTTACGTTGATACTTAAACCACCATGGACATATAAAAAGCCGAGAAAGTCAATCAATTCGATTTCGGTTCCAGTCTGGATTTCCGAATATGCATAACCAAATAGGTTATCAACACATCTTGTATAGGTGTTATAGCTATATAAGAGGTGTTTCACCTACATTCAAATGAAGCCTATGTGTTTCTGTCCTATAAATCTTAAAATCTGTGTACCGATATAAATAATTCGTATTACAGTGACATCTTGCGTCGTTGTATCGTGGAGCAAGTCGCGAACATGATGGTGTTGCCAAATAAATTGCCCATCAAGCTGAGCGATGAAATCCCAACCGTGGACTTGCGTTTGCCTGACCCTGAGGTAGCTATAACATACCATGACAATAAATGTGTAGACGAGAATCGAACACATTCTTTATAGCTCTAAACAATTGCTATAAACCTATCGTGGCCATATAGGTAATGGTTTGTTATGTACAAAGAGCGCACAAAGTAGAGTAAAAAAAATGTATCTACACCAAACGTGCGGTACGTATTAAATAAATACTCCTAACAGTTTAAAACGCGAACTTTATGTGTTGATTATTATAAACTACTTTGGGTGCTTTTAACTAAAACAAATTTACTTAGCGTTTTAAGTAACTGAGTGTTTTCTCCTATTTTGCAGGGCGTACTGCGAATTCATTTGGTGCAAGCTCAAAACCTTATGAAAAAAGACGTTTCTATGATCGGTAATTGTACTTAATTCCTTACACTTTTACAATAATACACTTTAAAACTTGATATATATTATTTAAATTTATTTGAAAAATTTTAAAACATCCGAAACGTCGGGCCGTAGTTAAAATAAATTTCAAACAAGTTTAACTAATATATATCGATATGATAATGTATGTTTGATTCGGTTTAACTGTTAACTGCATGGACTGATGTTTTTTTTTCGTAATACTTTTTGTTGTATAATAGGACTGTGTACCCGCGAATTGTACTATGTATAGATACCTAGAGTAAATATAGATCGGCTATAATAACCAATGGGTCGTGGGTTCGATCCTCACCGTGTCCAACATATTTCTAATTTTTCAATTTGTTCTGAACAATATTGGACGTCGTCTGGAAATCTAGTTATTAGATGGGTGATAGGTATGTCGGAACGGCCGTCAAATTTAATCGCGTTTCGGTATCAGTCTGTCGATTTCCGAATCTCCAGAGCTAAAATGGCTAGACAGCGCATTTTGTTGAGATTTTATATGGCTGGCGTATTTCACCACCCATCAGAAAAATAGCGTATTTTGTATCTGTATTTCTTACTAATTACATTTATCTTACATACATCATATTTGGTTGCAACTTGCGTTAGAAGTATAGCGTTCATCTTTTGTTTTTCACAGGGAAGGGTAAGTCCGACCCGTACGCGGTGATAACCGTGGGCGCCCAGCAGTGGAAAACGAAGCACATAGACAATGACATCAACCCACGTTGGGAGTATTGGTGCGAGGTGAGTTATCATACATCAGTCGCCTGAAGATTGTGAGCACCGTCAGATTATAAACTATCAGGGGAAGTTGTAAACCGTCACATATTGTCGCACACACGCGTTTTGGCAAAGAGCATTTTAAAATGTTGCACTTCGATTTATTCTTATTAGATTTTTAATGACAAGTAATAGAAGAACAACATTTTATATAGATTAGATTAGATTTAGATTTTTAAAAAATATGCCGGGACGGGACTTGAACCGCTATCCACAGCGTTTCGTGTTGCTGCTGTTACCTATTGAGCTACCGTCATTATTGTTATTTGTCTAAAAGTAGGATAAACATAATAAATTTCATATAAATACTGTCAGTAGTTTACGCGAGTAGTACACATTAAAATACAACGCTTAAACGGTTTAAAACGGTATATCTTAGTTAAACTTGTTTGAAAATTATTTTTATTACGGCCCGACGTTTCGGATACTTTGTAGCAGTTTAACTAATATATATCGCGTTTTAAACGGTTAAAGTTTTTTTTAATGAAATAAAAAATTAATTTCAATAAAAAATTCTATCTGTAGTTTACAAACTAACGGCACTTTCAATGTAACGGTGACATATTTAATTTTTCTACTCTGGCACTTTCTGGTTATGGATAGTACACCTATGTATAATTACCTCTTTACAATATGGGATGCTTTGATTATTTGGTTCTGTCGGTAAGTAAGGTATGTTTGACTTCTTCATAAAAGTTTTGGATGTGAAATAGCTGGACTGCTTTTTATTCTCGTTTGACTGACGTCCTTTAAGTGATTTCTGTTTTTGAGTTAAATGACTAATAAAGGCATGTATTTTTTTTACTTTGGACAACACTATTTCTTTGCATTGAGCCATATTATATTACTATGAATCTTTTCTATATTTTTATATAATACAACTAGATAACCGTAAAAAGATTGTACTTTAAAGTACCCTTTTGTAGAACTACATGTTCCTTAACCTAACCATACTTGACAATAACTCAACTTGTAACTTGGTTTTTTTTATTGCTCATGTGAAATGCCATACCTATTTGAAAGTAATGTCGAACGGTATATTAAGAAAGTGTGAATTGAGTTATATCTAAATATATGAGAAATTATTTGAATTGAGTATCAAATTATGATTTTTTAAATTTCTTTACATCCATTCAAATATTGAAGTGTCTTTTTGGGAGCTTCACTCTAGTTGTATTATTGAAAAAAAGCATAGCTTTTGGATGCTAGGTTCCCATTTTCAAAATGGGCATACCTTAAAACTGCGCTCACTTCACGACTCAATGTCGACCGTGAATATTATGATTTTGTTCTCGTATGTAAAGGCTCGTGTATTACAATCGTTGGGTCAAGCGTTGGAAATTGAAGTTTTCGACAAGGATGACGGCAACAATGACGACAAATTGGGCAGGTGAGTGGTGGCGGTAGGTGCGCACGCGCATAACCTACTACGCTAGTGGGTGGGTAGTTTAATCAATATGGAATGTCGGTTGAGAAATATCGCTGAATTTTCTATAATATATTGAAGTTCTGCACGAAATTATATCTCCAAAATATATTTAGATCGACATTATCGTTCCTACTTAAATAAAGCACTTTAACGGTTTAAAATGCGTAATTTATTAAACTTATTTACAAATTATTTTAACTATGGGCCGTTGTTTCGAATGCTTTGCGGCATCCATGGTCACAACGTATTAAACCCTGTATTAAACCGTTAAAGTGGTTTATGTAAATGTGTATCAGTCGCGTTTGCAGACTATTTAATTGTTGTTTCTAAATTGTATGCATTTTAAGGTTTTTTAACATAATTTATTATGTATAAGGTTCAGCGACGTTTCGAGAAGCATGCTTTGCCTGCAATAGTATACTTTTGCTTAAAAGAGGGTTATGTTTACTGAAAGAGGGATCCCCACAAACCACGTTTGGGGGACCAAAATTGTATAGGTTTGCGGTATTTCTTAAAATACATATTATAACTATATTGCGCTAATATTTTATTAATTAGCCTTTTACGTACGTTTATGGTCTAAAATGGGAATTCCTTTTCACTTTACACATTCCCCTCATGGACGCTTGAAAATCTACCTTAAGCAATAAAGGGATGTCATCGGTTTTAATTGATATTTAAAATATAGACCTTTTTCGAGTTCCTAGTGTAGAAACATTCCTATATTTCTTAAAAAGCTTGATCTTACTACTTTCGGCCTCAAAAATTATCTTTTCTTAATTCTTTAAATTAATTATAAAAAATACACATCCTTCTTCATTTCTAAATATTTTATCTATTATTATAGGAATCACTGAACAAAAATCTTATACCAACTGTTAGAGGGACGCCTAGTAATTATATTTCCAAATTGTAAGCTATCTAAACTCGATCTAAGTACTCCCTTCGTATGTATCAAGAAACATGGGCTAATGACTATCCAATTATTTTTCAAAGGCGATAATAAGCTCGAGAAAGAGCCAGGTGCTGCAGTGCGAGGTGTGGGACTGGGATCCGGGGATGGGAATTCAGCACGATGATTATCTTGGCAGGTCCGTCCTCAAATTTAGATGTGCTCCCTTTTTGGCCGAATTTCGCTCTTAGTATCCTCATCTTTTTGCTATTAAGACTATTTGCAAGAAGGTGCCATTAAATTAGAGATGCACAGACGGAATACTGGTGGCCACCTACAGCAAAAATAATGCTGAAAATAATTACGGTCTATTTTAACTGCTTCGTTATATTTTGAAAACTCAATTTATTGGTCTGATGTAACTAGATCATTAGACTTAGTGACATTAAACAGACATCCTTCTTGCAAGTAAGTGTATTCGTTTTAATTGCAAAACAAGATGGCCGCTGCTAAGATCAAGTCGAATGGTTTTTGCTCATTTGGTTTTGCTATTTCCGTGTGGCGTTTTTTGTGTTAGACTAGTCTCGAGACACAATGCGTTCCAAACCACGCAATGGGTGTAATAATCTAACTTATTTGTTGGCTTGTGTGAAATTTTTGTGTACGATGACAGTCGATCCTACGAGACGTGGCGACGCGGTTCACGGTTCAACTATACGACTGGGATCGAGCCGGAAAGGACGAGAACCTCGGCAGGTCGGTCGCTGATGCTGTATGGAAAGTGTCATGGGATATTGCAATATATTTAGACTATGCATTGAATGAATGAACTTTGCAGCAGAGGCACTCTAGGAGCATCGTGCAAAAGTCATTGTGCATCGACACAGAACGCCCCTTTTCATCAATCAAGTTTTAGCAATCAAAAATGATTATGAATGAAATATAAACGCAAATAGACAATTGTATTCTTCTTAACTAGTGTCTCTAGCTGGCTTATTTAATTGGTGTACATAAGATCAGATCTATTGCAAGCTTACTATTATCACAGCACTTACAGCCTTCACAAATACAGTGTAAACTCCATATAACGTCACTCGATATAACGACTAACGAAATTGTTGTCCATGAAACAATGGCGAACATGCATAATTATTTTGATACGGTATGTTATATAAATTTTATATTTCGTAGTCAATCTGTAAAGGTTCTATATCAAATTGAGTTATGTGGAAATATGTTTAATTTCCGAGTGGGGGGGAGGGGAGACTTATCTTTATCATCCATCTCAATTACGCCCCTCCGATTCAATTATAGGTAGAACGAAGCTCAGAAAATTAAAAAGACGTGCACCGAAACGCTTCAAAATGTAAATATATTAAGTAATAACAAATTTAACAGAATTAAATAGATAATAGAATATATAACTTCAGAGGATTTTTCGGAAGTCATTTTTCGTCGTTATAAAGTTTACACTGTGTGCTGTCTTGCAGCTTGTGTATAAAATTCCGTGATTATAAAAATGATAAGTGTGCGATGAGCCTAACCTTTATCTACTAATGCCAACCACGTTGCACTCATGCAAAATCCTTTAGCCATATTAACAATTAACCGCCTTATTTTACTTTAATGCTCTCGTATCTGTTATAAAATTGATTATTTTCAGGTGTTCCCTGGATATTGCTCAAGTTGTTCGTGGCGGGCGTGTTGATACTGTAAGTTTTAACAAGATGTACTTTAGAGACTAAAGAAGTAGTTTATAGCGTCACTACTTGCAGTTCATTTTTAAACGGATCGAATCCAACATGTTCCGTTGGAACTTGGATAATTTCGATATTGGCATAATGGTAGCAATAATTATCAAGTCATGGTTGCGATCCGGGTCCAATATTTTTTTAGTTAATTTTCTATTTCTTCTGAAACACACTGTTGGGCTGCGTCTAGAAATCTGGATATTACGTAACTGGTAAAATATCAAAATTTCGTCTAGGTCACGAACCAATGTCTATGAACAATAAATCCGTGTAGTTTAATCGCGTTTCGGTTAGTCTGTAGTTTTCATAATATCAAAAGACAAAATAGAACGACAACGCTTCTTGTTTAGATGTTATATGGCTGGGGTTCTACCTGTCAAGTGCATGACCTCCTCTATCATAAAAAAATAGTTGGTACGAATATCGTAATTCCAAACACGTCAGGAACCAACCCACGTCTACAGGTGAAAAAAAATAGAGCGCTATCACAACTCGTTTTTGTTATGGTGGTACTTCACTTTACATCATGTAAACCCGATACTATCCTCTTCAGTAAAAAATGCACGCCAATAAATACAGCTTAAATACACATAACTATATTTTTACTTCAGTGGCAAACTCTACAACAAGCGAAACATGGAAAGGTCCACTTACGCTTGTCTTGGCATCGACTGTCTTCAGAACTGTCTGATCTGAATCGAGTAAGTATTTCTATTAAAAAAAAATCTGTTTCTAAATAAACATTTGTTCTTAATTATTAATTTTTTGCAGGCTATCCTTGAAACACAACTCGTTAAAAATTCAGAGCTGAGTTCCGCTGTTCTGTCAGTATACATTGACTCCTGTAAGAATTTACCAGTAAGTATTTTTCGTAGGTTTTAAACGTTAAAAAAACGGATTAAGCACTTAAAAGAGCTTTTAAACCATTGATTTTTTTATATAGTTTGGGTTTCTTATAAAAAAAATTCAGAACAAAACAACCAAACCAAAAAAAAAATCATTTTATTTTTCTAGAATGCGCGTGCGCAATCAAAGCCCGATCCATATCTCCAAATCACAGTTGGAAAGAAGACCCAGAATTCAGCTGTTCAAATGAGAACGGATCGACCCGTGTACGAGATAGGACATTCCTTCCTTGTCCACAATCCCAATGTCGACACGTTGGAGATAAAGGTACTTTTATCACGTGTGCATTTGGACGAATATAAAATATTTTTATTATAATAGAAGTTTTGTATATAAAAGATATGCTGATACCTCTTACTTTAATAACTAAAGTAAATAAATTAGTTTTTGTTTCAGTTAATTATTTTTTTATGTTTGTTTAAAGTTGGTCGACGTTAACTATAGATGTCAGTGACATGACGGTGTCATCACAGTGAGAGCACACCGTAAATATTGGGGTATTAAATTCTGTTCTAGGTGGTGGACCAGAAAACCGGCAGTCAGCTGGGTATTTTGACGTATTCCATAGCGGCTTTGCTGAAACAGAACGAACTTACCTTACTTACGCAACCGATCAATTTGCAAAAATCCGGGCCTGAATCGAAGATCATTTTGGCTCTGCAGCTAAAGGTAAGCTGGACTCAATTTAAAATAGTAAGTACCAGTAGTAGTAGTACCTTTTTTACGATCGATTTTATTTACAACCAAATCGTTAATCAAAATTTTGTGCCTGCATACTCGAAATCGACTGGGACCTCTCGGTCTTAACGCATAGGAGGCTTCGAAACGTCATATACGACCCTGAAGGCGATTTACACACCGAAGCGAAGACGATGTACTTTGCTCCGTGTACCTCTTACTCGGGTGAAAATCCGTCCAGCTCTTACAGCTTCGACACATTGCGATGTTCCAAGCCGATGCTTTCCTCGGAGCACGCGCCAGAATAGTAACATAGATTGAGGTTTAAAATTCACGTGTTCCGTCAGAAAAACCATTGAGCAAAATTATTGTATCGTCTTATATGACACATAAGAAGAAAATAAACGAATGTACGTAGGGAGACGTGAACCAGTAACAAACTGCACGATAACGTAATGTGTGTGTAAGCGGCTTTGAATTGTATTCAATATATAATAAAGTACTTGAATACTTATTTTCAACAAGCCCTTGAATTGTTAAAGTTTAAACTTTTATTTTTCCAGATATTAAAAGAAGCAATAAAGGAAGAGGATTACGAAGAAGAAGGTCAACCTCAGACCCCGCCCCCTGCGCCCGAGTCTCCTCCCGCTGCCCCTGCTGTCGCACCAAATGCAGACAGCACCGATGCGGCACCACCAACCAGTAAGTTTTCTACCCTAACACTAGCGTTTTGGTTCAAAACGTTTTGAAAGCAAACTTTTGTTAAATCCCAGCTTTTATAAACTCGGGGATGCAGCAAACGATATTTTGTTGTTCAAAAGATTTATATCGCTATGTTGATACCACTCTAATACATTAAGAATCTTTGCCAATATTATAAACCTGATAAGTTTGTTTGTTTGAACGCACTAATCGCGTGAACTACTGGTTCGAAGTGTCAACCTTAAAAAATAGACATATACTGTCCTCGACATTTTTTTAGATCATATATTGAAGAATGTGTATTCGTATATATTTTTTGGGTATCTTAAATCTTCGCAGCGCACGCAATGGAAACCCTCAATGGCGAATAACGTTCTTTCCACATTTCCTATCGTTTTTTCACTCCTCTAAGACGCTCGATTAATGCTTCAATCATTTTTTTTTTGTAATTTGGACTTTATAATATATTGTGATTGTGTATGGATTTCGTGGCCATTTTCCGGTTTCAGTTATTATCCGAAATATTGATTTTAGATACGGCGCCTTCCGCTGAATTGAAAAATATTGATGAAAATACAGACAACGGTTCGGGCAAATCTGTTCCTGTGGAGGAAATTGTGAGAGAAGTCAGTAAGTATTAACACATTTTTTCATTCATTGACCTTGTTATGTTTTTTAGTGAAACACATTTACCTGTTTTAAGGGGTGTTGACTATTTTTGACAGTGTTTTAAATTATCGATAGGTTATAAAAAAAATCTTTTTTAAACCTTTGAAAAGCCCCAAAACAATGTTTTAAAATGCCCGGAAACATCGTTACGTGCACTAATGACCGCTTCTTCAGATTGAGTTGACTGTTGGTGGAGTTAAAAAATACATGAGCTCTAAGTTTTTATAAGTGCCTCTATGTTAGAGCAATACGGAGAAATCATCTGTAAAGTTATTTTCTATGTTCCTCGTTTGGTAAAATTATCTTTTGAATATTACGAAAATAATATTAGATAAAATTAGGGACGATTCTCTAATGCTTCCTTCTCTATCGCCTTATTACTGATTTGTTTTTTGGAAACATTTTCAGGTAGCCCACAAGAAAGCCAACCTCACGAGTCTGACACTCCTAAACTTGTCCATAGAGTATCTTCTTTAACTACGTAAGTATAATCTTAACACGTGTAAAATGGTAATGCCCACTCGTCATAACGACCTAGGCCCAAAATCGACATGAGGTCTCTTCTGAGTTTTTGAGCGTTATGAAATAGAATTAATTGCATATCACTAATAATGATTATTAGAGAGTATTGGTTTAGTTGCTTAAGTAGACTTAATTTCTAGAGTTCGCGTCTTGACCAATACTAAAATTACTTATTATAATACTTAGTGTATAAACGTACTTATTCTTGAAGGAAAAGCTTTGTGTGGTAAAGGGGATTCTATAAAAAAATATCGTGTCCCCGATGTGGGAATATTGGAATGGTATGTTATTCTGGACATTTCTGGATAAAGTATTTTCTATTTACTCTATTATTAGCTCTAAGCCTCAGATGGTCGATTTACTTTTGATATTTTAACAATCATACTATCTTCAAATATTAACTAATTCTTTAACTACAGCTCTGCAGGTGAAGCGGGATTAGGTCGCATTTTGCTTTCCCTACGCTACAGCGTTCTAAATCAAACACTCTATGTAGTTGTTCACAAGATTATGTAAGTATCAATATATTATGACCTCCATGATTTTTAAATAAAATACTCTTAACGGTTTAAAATGCGATATATATATATATATGATTACTTTTGTAGGAACATACCTCTCAAGGATCCAACGAATGTGCCAGACCCTTATGTTAAATTGTACTTACTGCCCGGGCGAGCCAAAGATTCGAAGCGCAAAACCATAGTAAGATTTTGTTCCTTCTTTTTTAGTAAATTTTAACTTTTTTACAAAATTAAACCTTTCTTTGCTTTAACTTTGCCTTTACTTGATTATCAATTAGAATACGTTTCAAAGGAATTATGTATTTCTGGAGCATTCTAAAAGTTGCTTAAATGAAATCAAAAGTATGATTCCTAGTATCACCAAAACGAGTTAATAAGAAAACCTTTGTGTCCTTGTTATATGTATAGGAATGGGGGAAAGAGATAGTGCTCTATTAATTCGTTTCGGCGATTAGTATAGCTATAGCTTGGTAGCGTACCTTTGTACTTTTAAATAAAATAATAATGCGTTTATTAGCACAAAGTACAATTTTAACTTTATGCTAAGAGACATACGACTCAGCTAATGTTCAGCGCGGCTGGCGCTGACTTTCAGTCTCTCCCTTTTTAGATAACAAGTACCTTAACAGATAATACTTTATAATTATGACATTTTTACGATAAGCCTAATAGCTGAATTATTAACTTTATTTTATTCCAGGTGGTGAAAGATAGCTGCATGCCCGAGTACGATGAATCATTCGAGTGGGTTATTCCCCTTGCTGAACTACATTCGCGCCAGTTGGAGGTGACTGTGGCAACACACAAAGGCTTCTTGGGCGGTAGTCCTGTTATTGGACAGGTATTGTTTATGGTCATTTCATTACTAGTACTGGTTATCTAATTCGTTAGGATTTTTGGTCTAGTGTTGAGTTGGAGTTGTATGACTTGTTACCTAACAAATTGTGACTTAGATTATACTCCATTCTTACGTGATAAAGAAATATTTATATAATGCTAGTTGTGCCTGCGACTTCGTCCGCGTCCCAGCTGCTTGCAAATTAATCTTAAAAGATAGATATATGTATAAATATTGTCGCGGTCATTCTTTTTAGATCACTTAGAAAGGAATCATGCTTTGATACATAGTTTATAGGTATCTTGAACCGTCAACGCACGCAGCCGAAACCCACAAAGATATATGCTTCACTCTTATTGCACACAGCGCGATGTTTTGTAGCCTAAAGCCTTCCTCGATATAGGCTCTAACGTGGAGTTCCTTAGATTAGCGCGTTCAAACAAACATTTCATCCGCTTTACAATATTAGTATAGTCGATGTTGTTTATATATATGAGTCAAATTAAACTTAAAAATGTAACCTCGAATTTCGAATCGATGAGGGTGTTCAATAAATAGTTCTACCAGGAGACACAATAATATGGTATTTACTATTCATACACTACCAACTACATAAGGACTTGACAACTTTGTGTTTTGCCTGTACTTGTCTTAATGTACTTTTTTTTCTTTCTAGGTTGTTGTCCATCTTAATCAGTACGATTTTAGGGAAGCAAAGACTCTGTGGTTAGACTTACTACCTGAGATGACTCCTAGAGATTAATGATGATATATACATCTTTTAAGATCAACCTATGCTTTTTTATTAAAAACTTAATTTTGTTTTATTTAATGTAATTTTTTTGCTTTATTCTTTTAAAACTGAGATTGCATTTATTTAGAGTGGATTTAAAAAATTGTTAACCTTCTATATTGTAATAAATTATATAATTGTTGTTATATTCTCTGAACAATGTTCTTATGAAATGCTAAAACTTTGATGTCCAAAACTGCTCTTATATTGTAAGCTTTTATGAAGAAATAAATAGATGTTTAAATATATATGTTTTTGAATATAAAATGTCTTTAATTATAATTGATTACCCAATGAATAAATCAATTATTTACAGAGATGATGTGTGTTATTATTTGAGAAGGACATTGAACTTCTAGGCTAAGGCTAACGGGGTTACAGTTACCCATAGTATTTTTTTATAATACATTTCTTGTTTAAAGTTTTGCTAATATGTTAATGAAGTTTACAAAATTAGATTATTGATGTGTCAATTAAGTTATACAGGGCAGCGGACTAATGAGGTTAAGCATGTATGTGGAAAAGTAATTTTAAGTAAATGTAAATGGAAGTAATTAATTAAAATATTTTTAAGAAATAACTGCTGGAACTTAACTTTATTAGCCTTATATATGAGGCTCCAAAATGCTGCAAGCTTTTATGCTAACTAAGATTTATATATTGTTACGCTACTTATGCAAACAAGCTGTTTTACTATAATTTTCAATTTCTATGTAATATGCTATGTGATAACTCCCATAAAAAAAACAGACTTAAGTAAAAATATTGGTGTATTAATTTATTGTTTTCACTCAAATACTTAATAGCTTAATTAGATTTATACAGTCTTTCACAGTTAAAGAACTCGGAAATCACTCAACGTTCCAAGGTGTTTGGGGTTACTTTTTGGGCAATAATCTTTCCATAACCACCACGCCCACCATCATAGTCTGTTCGATATTCATCACGAACCTGGAAGTTCCATTGAACATTAGCATACAGTGTAGAATTGTAGTACACATTCTTTTTAAGCAAATAACGTTTACCTGTCCACCAGTCTTTCCTCTACCATATTGTCGACCTTCTATAAAACCAGCATCCCAATCACATCTTATAATTCTATCATCTAATCGTGTACCATTTATATACCTGCAGAAAATATGGGTTAGGGAATTAAGAAGAATAACTATTCAAAAGTTTAATAAAATGTGCTTTGATTTTACTCTGTAGCTTACCAAATGTTCAAACTAAAAATAGGTCAACAGTGCCTTCTGTTTTGTTATATATAAATTGGGTATTTCACCAATGCTAGTCTGTCTTTCTCTGTTAAAAAAAAATTACCTCATACAATTTTCAGAGTCGGGCCTCGCATAATATTCCACAAAGCAAAAACCACAAGGCGTCTTTTTATATTTATCTAATCCCATTATAACTCTACGTATGTCACCGCATTTCGAAAATAGTTCATAAATTTGTTCTTCAGTGGTATAAAAGGACAAATTTCCAATATAAAGAGTGGATGATAATTTCAATAGCTTTTCTTGTTCACCTCGAGAACCCTAAAAAACAAAGCAATTGAAGGTTAGTAGAAACGATTGGTCTACGTTTAGTAGAATTTTCTATCGAATATATTTGAATTACCTTGAAATGTTGATCGCGGTAAGAGCTTATTTCAATTGACGAGCTCATAGAATCATAGGTACGTTTCATTTTGCTTCTAGTACTCTCCAAGTATGAACACTACGGCAGGCGCCTAAAGTTTACAATAGACTTAGCACTTTTCTCTGTTTCTACATAAACTCTATATACATATCAGTTATATTTAATTTGAAAATACCTACAGACTCAGCTCTGAATGTAAATAATCCAACAACTTTAATACTTATTAACACTCATTACTTCACACGCACACAAAATAGTGATTCGATAACTTTCCCATTCTGAATGGATTCTGTCAGTGAAGTCGCATGTCCAATGAAGAATGACGTTTGACAGTATAAATTATTATTGTTATTTTTATTTTATTTCGTTGTTTACCAATGGTATTAAGAAAAATCACGGTGTTGAAAATTATGTAGGTATGTATTTAATAAGAAGTGTTCGTATTTGGATGAAGTTACAAAAATACTTAAAATATAGACATACAATATTTTGTGACAGATGACACAGATGATAATACAAAAGTTAGAATACTTAATACACTAAAATCAAAGTTTAATATTATATTAGAGTGAATAAAATACTTGAAACTTTGAAGTAGGATACTAGACTACTATTCCCACTTTAAAAATTTAGAGGCGTCAGTATAAAAAATGTGCCTTTCCTTCCATGACTCTAAAAACACCACAATGTAACAAATTAGGCGGAGTGAAGACTAATGCCTGATAAGAAGTTAAGAATAAAGGATTTATGTAGTCGTAGGTATGCCCCCTACCTAAATCTCTTGCCACTTTCCTTTTTTGTTTAGGTCGCCATTTTTCTATTAATAAAAGTTGAAGCAAGGCAGACAAAAATTAATTAAATTTCGTTTGAAGAGGCTGCTAAACAGATTCCACACTCGCGCAGATCATTTCAAGTCACTTTATCAGGCATTTCGGGTCCACAAATTAGCGTCACTTTATGTAGCAAATCTGTTGCCAAGGTTCCTCGTGACACTTCTTGGCAAATCATAATATGATGTTGAAGCACATAATTACCCAAACTCCTTATTCGACTCTTCCTAACGGTTGCGCAATTTCTTCTACTACGTCTCTAATCGTGATTTAATTAAACTCTGCCTTGATTTTCTCGAAAACATTATTTATAATTCTCCTCTCAATTTACCGTCCCACGTTGCCCAAAGATTCTCAGAAATACCCTCTAAATTAAATAATGAATCGGATAAAAATACCATTTCTTCTTCTTCTAACGTTTTGATTATGAAATGTAGTCTGAACAAGAAATTATGATACGATATATATGTAGATTTTGTTAAACACATTAAAAAAACAATGTTGTAACAAAAAATATTTTTATTGATTAGTTGTTAAAATTTTTGTAAAATTTACATAAATATTTGATAATTTAAAGTATTAATTAATTGTATAAGTACATCGAAATACAGGTGTCTCATACATCGATCTTGGCATTATATAATATGTCTCATACACAATCTCAAGTAATATGAACCACGTCTCTTAATGGCTAGCACTAGTTGTATCTCATAATTTATGAGAGACTTTAGTGTCACTATTTATAATATCATCAGACACTACAGAAAAGCAAGCATGTTCTATGACTAATAATTATACAATGTTAATACTAAGTGTCTTTTTATGCGAATGGAATATAATGGAACATATTTAATTCTAACGGTTTTAAGTGCGAAATATATTATCCCATTGATTTTGAACTGCAATCAACATTCCCCATGCTATTCTGCTTCGACTATTTTTCGCGTTTTTAACCGTTAGAAGCGTTTTGTAATATGGTAATCGTACGTTAAAAGGATTGTTATGTGTCTATTAAAAGAATCTAAATAACAATAAGAATACATGTATTTTCGGTTGGTTTAATAAATATTTAGGTCAATTTTAAGTAGATTTTAATCTCTATTCGGCTTTGGCACATTCTACGGTGTAAGAATTATTCCTTATTGTAAATAAAACTTATTTTCAAAGGCCTCGGAATGAATAATGGAGATCTAGGTGTTGTCGTGTACTGAAGAAAGAGTACCTTCTATACCTATTTAAGAATACGATTCGGCATCTCAAAGAAATTGACAATTTCTCTTCGTGACTGGTTTCTTTCGCATTGCCGCGCGAACGGCTTCCTCGAACACCTCGTGCATGTTGACTCTTTCTAAAGCTGAGCATTCGACCAATTGAGCGGCTCTGAAACGTTTAATTCACATTTAAAACATATGAACATTAGTAAATATGAATAAGGACACTGTCTATAGTTTACGCGTAGTACACATTTAAATAAAACACTTTAACGGTTTAAAACACGATATATTAGTTAAACTTATTTGAAAATGATTTTTAACTTCGGCCCGACGTTTCGGATGCTGCCACTTATATAAGTGGCAGCGCGAATGTAAAACTATTGCGTAAGTAAAGGAAAACTAAAGAGAATAAAAGATATTTTCAATGAATTTCATTTTGAATTTTCGACAAAAAATATAGGAAGTCCGTGCGCCTTTTTGATAATATTCGCTGTAAAGTACAATTCAGTGGCTGTTTAAAGCGATCTAACGTTATCTGTGAGCGATAAATATGTCGATAGTGCAGCTGCCGACATTCGTCTCTGATAATAATTTATAACGTTATGTTACATTTTGAACAACGTTTAAACGGCCATGTTTTTAACGGTTTTAAACGTCCCGATTATTCCCACAGTTTGACAACTAAGCATTTGAAAACTTTAATATTTTTTTTTACATGTTATTGCATATACTATATAATTTAAAAATCGAAAATAAATGAAATTTTTTTTTTTTTGGGGGACTCGGTAGAGACGATGCCGATTCAAGTCCTGCCTGAGTCGAAAATTTTTTCAATTTATTTTTGATTTTTAAACTAAGCATTTGTCAATTAAATCTAAAGAAAAAACTGACTGCAGTTTACGCGAGTAAAACACATTTAAATAAATTTTTTTAACGATTTAAAGCGCGATATATATTAGTTAAACTTATTTGAACGGCTGCTGCAAAACATCTGAAACGTCGGGCCGTAGTTAAAATATTTTTAACTAAGTTTAATTACTATAAATCGCGTTTTAAACCGTTAAAGTATTTGATTTAAATAACGAAGTAATAAAAACAAGAGAAGTGATAATTTAAACTACCCTAAATTGAACTATTAGGCGAATACCATAATATAATAACTAACCGTATTTTCCTTTTCAGCTGTTTTCCCTCCTGTGTCGTAATAACGGCTTTTCCTGCCTCACGCAAATCTGTTTTTGTTGCTGAAATAATAAACAATGTTACTTAGAATGTATTCAAATTCGATATCGTCCTTAGTTTACAAGAGAGTAGTTTTACTACTCTTGTAAACTTTAAACATTTGCAGTTTAAAACGCGAAATTTATTAGTTAAACTGATTTAGAAATTAATTTAGTCTACTGTGCTAAATTATGATTTAAAAAAATACTTTTTTTTGTAACTAAATATGTCTTTTATTTAAACAATTAAAAAAAAATGGTTAAAAGCGAAACTCGGGACCCTATTAATTTGGCTTTAGTTTAATATTTGTTTCAAATGCATACACTCATTTGCATGTATAAATTACATTCATTCAAATATTTATTTATTATTGCGTTATTATTTATAAAACACACCACAGAAAATACATATAAATGAGGAAAAATCTTACGTGCTAACTTATAAATAAAAGGTCATATCGCTAAGTAGCGATCTCTTCTAGGCAACCTGAAGTACAGGAGAAAAGAAATAGAAAATATTTTTTTTAGTGGATAGGTGTAATGAATATCAAAGGTACACGGTGAAAGTACACACAACGAATAGGAGAGAAACTAACTTTTATATTATTTTATATTACAATTTTAACTAATTAATACTAATAAGACTAAACACTAAAATTGGGTTCATCCTCATTATCAAACTGAACTAGCCATTCTCTATTCACCTTTGAGAAATAATGAATGAAATTTGTCTGGCTCGTGGGTCTATTGGTAGTATGCCAATGTATGCCTAATAATCAACGGGTCATGGATTCGTTCGCCATCGGGTCTAATATGTGTATAATGTTTCAATTTGTAATTTAATTATTTCTGAAATATGATGGACTTCATCTGGAAATTGGTATATGGTGGTGGTGGTCGGTCACCCACCACCCATTTAATCCCAATTAATAAATGTATCGAAAACTCCGTTCGAGTCACAAACCACCGTCCACAGATGAAAAAACCGTGAAGATTTATCGTGTTTTTGTTTTAATCGGATTTCCATAATCCAAAATAGCACATCTGTGTAAATATTATAGGGCTAGAGTTTTTCACCTACCATCAAATAAACCGTGTCTCTGTCTCTCTCCCCTATCACAAAAAATAAATCAGTTTATTCCAGTACAGTCATTTTTTGTCCATACAAGTCCAGTGTGCACTGGGATGGAATAGAAGCTGACTAAAGAAGGAGATAGCGTCTATCTCATTCAGTCATTTAATTACTTTTTGCGAGTGAGGAAGACAATCTTATGCAAAAAAAACAAAGCTGGATTGGTTATCTATATTATTTCAGTTGCGCTTGTATGGCCGTGTTGAATTCAAAAATGTACCCCTAAACCAGCTTTTCAGTAGTCGTTTAGGTTATTCCAGTACCAATCCAGCACTGGACAAAGTTAATGCAATACAACCATTATAACATATATATAATAATGACAACATATTTTATCTTCAATAATCAATACCAATATTCCTTGAAACTTATTCTTATCGTTTATGAGTAACATTGCGTTATGATGATCTCAACCTTTTTTCCACATTAAAAGTAAGTATAACATAGATTTAGTATCGTAAACAAAAGTAACACCCCGTTTCCTCTACGAGGCGCAAGATAGGACCGTGTCGAATAGTTGATCGATATTATATTTTCTATAACAGAGGACAAACAAGTACGGGGTAAAATTGATAAAAAGTGATACCCGAGACATATAATTATTTGGGCTTTCGGAAATCCACAGATTTTTCAGAGTTTCAGACGACGAGCAACATAAATAAAAAATATTATAAATGGATAAAATTGAAAATACATTGATTATTAAAAATACATTCCTACCATAAGATACAAGCCCGTGTTTACTCAAAAATATCTTTCACAATAAGAAGACGCAGGGGGTCGAGATGGCATGGTAGAAATACTTGAGTCTGATTTAACTGATGTTTTATTTACAGACAAGCAGACATTATGTACACTTGGTTATGTCATCTAGGAAAACGGAGGAGTCGCGGCGAGTTTAATGCCAGTTCTTATCGTTCGTTCTACTCCCTTGATTTGAGAACTGGCAATAAATGTAAAGTTAGATTCTATAGTTTTGTGATGTAGTTACCTACATGAATAAATGACTTTTGACTTTGACTTTAAAACTTACCAACGAGAACTATTGGAACGGACGAGCTAAAATGTTTCAATTCAGGGTACCACTTGTGAATCACATTTTCATATGATGCTCGACTGCCAACTGAGTAACAGACTAGGAAGCAGTTCGTCTGAAACATTAAAAAAAAAAAATATTCTAGTTATACACTTAATAACAATAATATTGGTGTATGTAGAAATACAACCTTTATATTCTATTATATCAATAATATGCATGCATATCAAAATGATTCGGTTTTAATTACCATTATTTAAAAATTGTAAAAACATCATTTACAAGTCAGAGGAGAGACTAGTTTGGGGTTTACTTAATGAAAGCTAAACTGCCGACACACAATATCTAAACATGCTTTATGCCCCTCGACCTTATTTCGACCACGAATACTGCACAGCATCCAAAGGGTCGAATCGCAGTTAAAATGAATAAAAAATAAGTTTTCATAACGGTTTAAATTTTATTGTGCATTTAATAATACTCGCGTAAACTACAGACAATAATATGCAGGATGTGTAGATTAAGTATTGTTATTATTTTTTAGATTTTTCTAAATGTATGAAACTAAACGTCTGGGTGGGAATCAAACCCACGACCCGATAAGTACATATTGCTACGACTGGATCGATGAGCCCGTGTTAGAATCGACACATAAAACCAAAAATGTTACAATTAAGCTAATTTATTATCTATGACCGCCTCTTTAGCAAATGGTTAAACGTATTGCCTAGCATTGCGTTAAGTGCGAGAGGTCCTGGGTTCGAATCCCAGGGAAACATAATGTTGTCGGGCAGGACACAGAAGTCTGATCAACAACTTGCCCGTTAAAAGAACGGATCAGTGAAACGGACACAGAAATGTGTTAGCCCCATGCCCCACGAGGGAAAACAAAAGGAAAAAAAATATCTATGTACTTACATTATTATATGACAAAGGCCTTAGCCTTTCGTAGTCTTCCTGTCCCGCCGTATCCCACAGAGCCATCTCCACTTCCTCGCCATCTACAGTTATGTGTCCCACAAAGTTATCGAATCTAGAAAAACAGAAACATTTAAGATTGTCTTGAATCTATATTAATATTTTTAAGCTGAAAAGTTTATTTGTTTGTTTGAACGTGCTAATCTCAGAAACTATTGATTTGAATAGAAACAATATTTTTGGTTTTAGGTTTCCGTTGCGTGCGCGGTTCAAAAAAAGGTCCAAATAAGTACAAAAGAATTAAGTAATTAAAAGAAAGAATTCCTAAATGAATAAAAAATATATCTTTAAAGATTAACTCACACAGCACCGTTTTTATAGTAATCAAATTTCGTAACTAATATATAATTGTTAATGTTTTCGGAGTTGTTTGTATCAAAAACTACAATAGGATAAAGAAGATTAAAAATACAATAACAACAAGAGATATACTTAGGTGTTATAAAATTACAGTATGTAAATGATCACTTTGCGGTTTATATTAAAAATAGCTTGCTACGTCGTGTGACAATGTTAATCGTTAATCGAGTGCGAAGTTTCGGAAATCGGTGGCAGACTTATGTGTCTGTTCAACGAATAGCCTGTTAATAAAATCGACAAGCGAAACGATCACTGAAATAGGTCTTCACCACATAGAGGAAACAGGATTCTCCTAACAGTAATATTGTTTTGTAAATCAGCTCGTTGCCACGGCAGCTGCAAAACATTTAAAAAATCGGATTTTATTAAAAAAAATGGCTCGTATACATCGCGTTTTAAAGGCCTAGCCTGTTTTTATTTTATTCATATGTAAAATGAAAATAAATAAAAAATATACTTTTTTCTCGTTAATATTTTACAAATTATTTAGATTCGTCAAAAAATGTTTCTGTCTGTCGTGATTCTACGGAGTTGTTTGTATGTTATACAACTTTCTGTGTTTAAAAAAAAACACTTTTAACGGTTAAAAACGCTAAATGTATTAGTTAACTTATTACAGTTTTCGGATGCTTTGCAGGTCACGAGGTATTTAGTCCCAACCAGCACACGCCGGACTGTAGTTAAAATAAAACATAAGTTTACTAATATATTTCACGTTTTAAACCGTTTAAAGAATTTTCTTTAAATGTGTCCTACTCGCGTAGATAATGCTTAACTTTTGTGTTTATGTGTGTTTGGTTGTATTTTGAATTTATTCAAGGTTACCATCTTGTGTAATGTTCAAATGCCAATCGGCTACGGTCATTGACTACAAAATGCGTAGGACCTTCAAGAATGTGATACAGAGATGGGTAGCAAGGAAGTGTATAAGTATTGTTAAGTAGGCAGACTTGTGTGTTTCTTAAAGAGGAAGTCAGAGGCACAGACAATACACAATGGAGTACATTTGACTTTATAAATAGTGCAAATGTAAAATATAACATAAAAACGAGAATAACTTTCGTACATTCATAAAGTTTTTAAATATATCATTAGTATTATTCGAAAAACATCGTTAATGATTTCTGTAACAATGCCTTACTATTTTAAATTACTCAAGGCAGCCATTGCATAATATTTAACTCAATAATTAACTGTAATTATAAGAAAGTCAAATTATAATCACTTTAATAAATACAGGTCAAAGATATTAAAGCCTTTATGTTACCTAGATTAAAATAATAATTCGCTTCGTACTGTTTACTTCTAAAGCTACAAAAATACGCGAATAAGTATACCAAGTTGTTTTTGCGGAATCCTCAAGAACAGAGGGACAGTGTAAGTTGGCCATCGAACTTAGCACAAGAACTGGTGACAAATCCTAGATTTAAGATATACCACTTTTTCTCTTAATCGAAAAAAGTGCAATGCGCTAAGATAAGAAGATTAGGTCCAATGCCATTTCCAATGTTAATTCCTAAGACACCAATAAAGTCTACATTTCTAGACTGGCTAGACGACCGCTAATAATTCCCAGTCAAGTTCGAAAACCAATCGAAAGTATACTTGTTTCACTTTCGCCTCTACTGCTTTAGTAAACATAAAGACATATATACACATAATATTATGCGGACCGGATAACTTATCAGAAGCGACCGCGCGCCGAACATTTATAGTTTTTTACAAATTGTTCATAGAACGAAATATCTACAATGTACCTTATGACTCTAACGATTAATACTACGCATGACTCATCGATATTGATAAATCCTAATAACGGAGACGTCATAAGGAAAATAAAACATTTACGCATCACGGACAACTGGAAATGTCGCTTTTAAAACTTCAAGAAGTACTTGGTATTGGTGATAACTAACTGAAATTGAAACCACCTGCTGATTTAGACACGCACGGAACGCATCAACCGATTGACCTATACCAATCTATTAGACTATAGAAAAAGGTTGGCATCAATCCGCTAAGACGCCAGTACGGATGTACTTACACCGTCGGTACATATTCCTTTGGAAATTCATTCCTAGTGTAAACGTATAGCAGACAAGTCTTGCCCACCATTCCATCTCCGACCACCGTTATCTTCAGTCTCCTCGCGGTCCCCATGTCCCCTACATTCGCATTCACTATTAACAATAATTCACTTGATTTTAACAGTAACGTTATCTAACACTGTAGCATGTCGAATTTAACTGATAACTCGTTCCATCGGTAAGACAAATCGCACCTTAGCACTTCTTATCATAAATGATGTAATGATCTTATCACACTTGTAGAATATTTACGATAACACAGCAATGTTAATTGTGACGCGCGCGCGCACTGTTTCGCGGGTGAATGCAAAGTGTTCATAAATAGTATAGTTTGAAATTCGAATGATTCAACTACGATTTGTCACAGCGGCGAACGCGCCAAACACGCATTAAAGTAGATTGCTACTGGCCAACGCTGACCGCGTAACGTAAGTACTTCCATAACAATAATTATTCTCTGAACGTTCTCTGACCAAACTTTACTAACAAATGAAATAACGTCAAACGATTGTTCCATTTAACATCATTACAGACAAAAGGCGTCAACACATCGCACATTATATCATTTGACTTGCATCTAAGTCGCTGCCTAGGTTCTAAAGTGATAAATTAATTCATAATTTAAGCCAATTAAAAAATAATAAACGCTTGAGTATTTCTAATATTATTTAATGTATTAGTAACAAACCTATTGATACAATAATCTTATTCCTAATTGTCATCTAAAACAAGTGTAATTAACTTGAGGGTAGTTTCACTATTTGTTACTCCACTTTTTTGTGTCTATTAACAGTGCATATAACAACTTATTAAACTCCTTAAAGACAGGTCAAATTACCTTAAGATAAATAGCAACAATAAAAGATCACTGATATACTTAATGCTATACAGATAATCATTACTAAAAGCAAAGACAAAAATTACTGCATAAGATTATTTAGTCGAAACAGGTACAAACAATTTTTAAAATCTATTAATACTGCATCTTAAAGCAAGATATTATTCTTAAGCGGCAGATTACACAAAATTTTACTTAAGGCCTATATCATTTAAACCAGCTAAAATAAGTTCTTCCTTCATTGAGAGCACTTCATTTAGCAGTTCTTGATTGTTGGCTTGAAGTTGTGCTATTATGGACCTTTGTTTCCTATTTCTTTCCTTCAATTGAGTTAGAGTTGCATCACAAGAGTCAGCATGCGATATAAACGTGTCTGCAAAAACATATTAGTTAAGACAAGGTATCTATAAATAAGCACATTATTTGCTTTTTTACAGATACCTTCCGAGCATCAAGTATAAGACTGTGAACAATATCTTGGTAAAAACTTACTAGATTTTCCTCGTAGTCTATCTGTTAATTTTTCATTTTCCATTGTCAGTTTGGCTATTTTATTCTGGAGGGACTTTTCATTAGCTTCCTTTTGTTTAACAGTTTGAAGTAGCTTGGCTCGAGTTTCTATAAGCTTTTGATACAAATCATTAGAATGATCAGAAACTCGTTGAGCAGAAGCAACGCAAGCTCTTGATTCATTTTTTTCTGTGCTCAATTTATCCTTTAATTTGCCTAAACAGCCCTTTATGTAGTGGAATAAACATATAAAGATAATACATTAAAAAAATTTGAAAAAATAATGTAAAATATTGAACCTTATATAATTTAAAATTTCACATGCAAGATATCATATTATATTTAGAAGAACTTAAAGACAAGAAAAAAGCATAAAACATTATAAATACATACGTTTAACTGTTTATTGGTCTGTTCAAGAATAAAATTTTGCTCCTGTAAACTACTTGATTTCTCTAACGAATTTTTATAATGATGTAGAAGAGTCCAAACAGAATTAATAAGTTTTACTAGAGCATTTAAATTTAATGTGTTGTTTTCAACATCTATGTGTGGATTAAATATGTAACTAAAATTGTGAAGATTTAGCTCCTGAAAAAATGTGAACAAAAGTAAAGTAAATTTTGACTTTAAGTTATTTGTAATATAAAAAATTAAAAGAAGTGATACCTCGGAAAGCCCAATCAAACATTCTTTGTAATTCTTTTGAGTACATGGTTCGTATATCGTAGCCTTTTTATCTTTATAATTTTCTAAAAGTTCTCTTATTTCTTCATCGAGGCTTTCAGGAAGATGTGACATTTTTAGATAAATATGCAATAAAAGTTTAAACAAATTTCCGTCACTTTTATACATTAACAAGTTTAGATAGAAAGTAAACTTCGTTACTTTGCAAAATTTACTTTGTTTTGAATTTTCGAAAAACCATAGACTATATAGAGTAAATGATATTGTTCCACAGAACACCATTGACGGTTAACAGACTTCTAACCTCATATGAGTGATATAGACCATATTCAAAAATTAACATTGTTTGGACAACTTAGGTGCAAGACAAAAAAACAATAAATTCGGACATGCTGTAGGCCTAATGAGATTGAACTATTTACTTAGAACAATTGTCTCTTTTCCCATATTCATGTAGTACTCTACGAATTAATAATTTTGTATGTTTTCCTGAAACTTCTTTCGTATGGATTTATGGATTTCATTTATATACACGTTTTATAATAAATACGATTTGTTCCCAAAAGTTGCAGAAATAATTATAGGTATAAAAAAAACTTCATTGTAGTAGTTACTTGATTTATAATCTGTGAAATAAAATAAAATATTGTTAATCTCTAATTAAAAAAGGAATTCGAACAAAATAATCGTTAATTCATTGACGTCATGTGTTGCATTAGGTGGGGCATACAAAATTCAGATCTTAATAAGGGTCTCACTCCGACCAGCCACAACTGAGACCAATCCACTTGATACACAACAGTCCAGTGGTTGGTTCTATTGCTGTTTGTCACTTTTTCTTCATGTGGTCCAGAAGTTTGGTCTAAAAAAAGAACAACATTAGCATTATTTCGTTAGAATGTTAACATCAATAAAATACTATACACATATCTCATTAATTTTTTAATCTATACGAAAATTGGATTGTATTAGATCATAGACATAACTTTTGGTCAACAGTGATGGTTGATGCTACTGGAGAAAAAACAATTCTATCCTTACGCTTCACCCTATTAAACTTTTTCTATGCTGAAGTTGCGTATTTTTTTACATAGTCCCTATCAGTACATACCTAGCTTTCGGTAAAGTGTTTATAAAAAGCGGTATAACAAACACACCTTAGCAAGATGAAGTCCCATTTCGCTCAGTCGTTTGTGCTGATATGTTAAAGGTTCGTGTAACTTCGCGTCGCCGCGTTTGTAGAAGTCGCTGTAATCAAGACGGAACGCCAGCGTCTGCAGGGAAACCTCCGTGTGGAGAGCGAGCTTCAGTATCAGCGTTGTTACGTGGCCTCTGAAAGTATGGTCTTCATGTAACCTTATTCCTTTTCCTTGAAGGATAGAATAGCTGGCAAACATCTTGAACATATTAAGGTGCGTTTGGCGGAACGAACGGGTCGCAGAGGGAGGGGGAGGGGGAGTCGATGGGGGGGGGTATCGAGCGCGCTTTCGTTATTGGTAAATCTTAGGCAATTATCGTTTTATGAATGTCTATTATATTTTTTTTTAAACTTCCAAAAAAAAAAATACTTAAATTATTTTGTTCGCAAGTGGACTAGACCGAATTTGCTCCCACGACGCCACTTTTCGTTCAAGTGTTTTGCCAGCTTGCATTGCATCTGACTGTACCTGTATGTCCGCGCCCAAACATTGAGATCGGCTTTCCTGCTCGCGAGAAACTGGTTGAATATCTTTCGTCTCTCTTTGTCCTGGACTTCATCGGCTGCTGTGATGGCATATTCATCTGAAATAGGGTAAGGGTTTTTAGAATTGAACTGGTATGTTTCATCACCTTGCGAACAAGACATAGAGTTTAACACCAGAACATTATTTTGATTTGAAGAGCAAAACATCAAGCAGAAATGCAGAAGGCCTGAAAGTAACATTCACCTTTGCGAGACATATGTAAATCTCAGATATTTATTAAATTTAATGAAATTAACGGTTTCAAACATTGTTGGTTGAGTTGATCGCAACCATGATTATTATAATCAAGCATCCGGAACGTCGGGTAGTAATAAACAAATATAACTACGATCTGTCACGTTTTAAACCGTTAAAAGTGTTTATTTATTATACTTAATGAATATATAGTTACGTCTAGCAGCTCGTTCGATCTTCAAGGCTTCGTAGCGCTCTCGCCGCTCCAGCTCAGCGTTTATCCCGGTGTGGAGGGTAGTCTCAAAACTCCGTAACGCCAGAGTCTCATTCAGAACGTTCCCAAGGTACGATTGCAACTCCTGAAATGGTCGGAAATGTAAAAAATATACAATTTACATATGTTAATACATATCAGCCGAATCAAATACGTACCTGTAATAAACTGATTTAAAAAAGTATCAAACCCCCAATTTTTTTTAAAAAATAAAACATATAACTAATTACTTGTTTAAACTAATTTAACAGAAGTAACTAAATAAAAAATTATTAATACATTTATTTCTACACAGAGATTTGTGCCCAAAGGTGGTACAAGATTGTTCGCAAGGATAGAGCGGGCCCTTCCCTGTGTGGTGTGATGAATCATAGCGTGTATAGAATGCCTGTCGAGGGCGTTATGATGTAGTTGGAGAAGTTTATCGAGGTGGTGCCCCTCGGCTGCAGCCGCCAATAGATCGGCCCAGGCAGGCTCGGCGCCTTCGCAGCTCGCGTCTTGCAAGGCGCCGCATAAGCGGAGCGCCTCCGCCCTCAGACACGACACCCGACGCATTAGGCTCCACACCTCTGTTGCATATTTATCAATATTTAAGAGCTGGGTAGAAATCCTCTTTTCCTAACACTCCTTAGCTATAATTATATACAGTTGTCGACTTCAAATTTAACATTTTACATACCCTTAAATACAATTTAAAAAACGAAAATAAGTTGAAAAAATTTTCGACTCGGGCAGGACTTTGAACCTGCAGCGTCAGCGTTCTGTGCTGTTGCTCTACCAATTGAGCTACCGAGTCCTACACCTGATCGTCGAATTTTTTCAACTTATTGATACATGCACCTCTCGCGCAATGTAATTTCAACCTTTGCAAAGCTTTGCAGCTTAAGAAATCATTGAAGATGAAATTACAAAGTTATAACGTTTGAAAACATGTTTATTATTTTTTACATGTGCCAAAGTTTTCAAATATCCTTAAATTATAATACAAGAACGCCCCGTACTAGAAATGGTAATCCCCAGAGGTCCTTCACGGGGAAACAAATGATTTATTAGATGACTTTATTTGATGTTGCGGTCATACAGAACAGAAGCAACATAAACTAAAATATACAAAGTAAAAACTTGTTTCCCCAATGGGACTTGGATCGAACCCATTGCTGAGGCCATTTCGCTGATGGGGTTCTTTCACAGCCAAGTAGTTGATCAGATCTGTTAAACTTACCGGGCATGCCCTTGAGTCGCTTCTGGAGGATGGTGTGGTCGCGCCAGGCGTCATGAAGAGCATACTCGATGCGTTTGACCCGCCACAACTGGGTGAATAGAGAGCGATATTGCGCTGCACATGTTGCTGGGAACAATGTACCGAGGGGTCCGTCCACCCGATACTGCAACGCGAACACGTCCCAACCGCTGTCTTCGCGACCGTCACCTGTTTTTAAAGATTCATCATTCATTGGCTCCACTGTAAACTTCTTCGTTAAAACAACGGTTTAAAACGCGATATATATGCTTTAAAGCATCTGAAACGTCGGGGCGTAGTTACTAGTTCCAAATGAGTTTAACTAATATATATAGCGTTTTAAGCCGTTAGTTTTAATTCAAAACAAGGATAAAAAGGGTTTTTAATTTATGCCATCGTGTGCAATGTTAATATTTTCCATATTAAGTTTTGAAATATGTTTAGTAAATCAGAATTCATTAAGTCAAGCTTATAAGATATTTTAATTATTTCTCCACCCTCGATCCCGTATCAGAAAACACTTTTTTGATATTATACAAGCGTGGAGTTAACTTGATTCAGGGTTTCTCTCCTTTTGACATGCTCGTTGGTCTAATGGTTGTAACCTAACCAATGGTAATAACCAATCCATGTTGGATTTCTAATATATCTTTATTTCTGAAACATTCTGGATATTAACGTGGAGGTGGAGGCAATATAAACGTCCGCTGTTTGGTTTCATTCTATAGATTTCAGAATACCAAAGCCAAAACGTGTCGACAGTGCGTCTTGTTCTAAACATATGACTGGACTGGACGTACCATCAAGATAACCTGAAGAAAAGGGGTGAATTGACTCTGTAATACTTATTAAGATGTGGTACAAGACATCGACCGTTGGCAAGCGTAAGAGATTCTAATACATAAATAAAAAACGATTTTAAAGACTAAATTCGGTCTTTGTTAATTTAAATGTCTTACAGTTAGGATAGAGGTTGACATGTAAGCGAGCGAGTACGTGCGGTGGTTCGTACTGGGCATTGGTCGCTCGGACAGCCGCTTCCAGGGTGCAAGTCAAGTTGTGGACGTACAGCGACGTTGCCGGTTTACTCAGTTCATCCCTATGCAGAAAGACTTAATTAAAAAAAGAATAGAGCAAAACCCTAAGTATAACATAGGGTAGCGACACACAATCCTAATGATTATCTTTGTAGGCCGATAAATTTCTCAATTAAAGCCTTGTTAATACGTTTCAGAAAACAGCTCAGAACTTAATTTCTCGTGGTACTTCATATTAGTAGATAAGACCGCGACTTCGTTCGCATTGAACAGTTATTTCGGGTTTTATAAATTGTTGTTGTTTGTTTTGTTGTTGTAAAGCTGTTACCCACGTTGTCCGTGTCCTGTCGTCCTTCTTATCGTCCGCGATTAAATTTTAAATGATAGAGTTGAATTGTCGCGGACATTTTCTTTAGATCATTTAAGGAAATATCATTCTTTTAATACATATTTTTTACTTTCTTGAGCAGTTTTCGCAACGCACGCTTCTTGAAAGATGATAAATAATTTTCCCCCCTCTTAGTCGCTATCTGATGGTATATAGTCTAACCAGTAAGTCCTGAAATAAGCGTGATTAAAAAGACACGGAAGCGCTATTGGTTATATCAGCAGCACGGATCGCTGTAGATACCGATTCAAGTACCCCCCCATGTCGTTTTATCAATCAAAACTAATTTATATATTTAACTTCTTCAATAAATTATTATAAGTTTAATAATTAATTGTAATATTACTGCAACAGTGTCATAAGATGGTGTACGAAGTCTCCCTGGGCTAGCAGCAGATAGCGTCGGTGCGCTGCAAGATGATCCAGGAGATGGTGGTGCGTGGTCAGGGCGGCTAAGAGACGCTGAGAGGCGACCGCGTGCGCCATCTCCAAACCCTCACGCAATCCCTCTGCCTCCCACCACGCTGGACCCGTTGACTCCTCTTCCATGCCGCCCCCACTTGCACCTACACATTATTTTACGTTACAAAGACAATGTTTAAAAATAATAATTCTAACTTTTTCCATGTCATTTTATTAAATGTACACTTTTATTTGGAATCGTATTAAAAAGAAACCTTGTAAATTTCTGTGTTTATATCTATGAATTGTAGAAATTAAAAAAACCTTCTTATTAAAACCGAGGGACCACAGAGACAGAATAAACACTACATTTTAAGTTGGCACGCTAATAGATATCTCCCAACAAATAATCATTGCATTTACAAGGTATTTTGAGGTGATATTCTGTTGACGATGTCATGAGTGACGGCGAAGCGTCGCTACTACAGTACTTTGAAAATAATTCTGTTTGAATAAAACATATTAACGGTTTAAAACGCGAAATTTATTAGTTACACTTCCTTGAAAATTATTTTAACTACATACATAATAATTTTCAAATAAGTCTAACTATTAAATTTAGCGTTTTGAACCGTTAAAGTATACTACTCGCGTATATTATCTCGCCAATATTGTACATCTTTTTATTCCACAACCCAAACCACAGATACAAAACACCAAAGAGTGTGTACACAGATACTACACTGGACTCACCATTCCTAGTGTGGGCTGCGAGCAACGTCTGCAGGTGTAGCGCATGGTCAGACTCTGAACCCGGCTCACCCTGTTCCGGGAGGTTGGCACATGCTTTCCGCATGAACACCACACTCTTGCCAGTTGCTAGAATCTGCGCTGCTTGCTCACGGCTCATGAAAGACGGTATCATCCAGTCTCTGGTGAAAATAATTGGCATTAAAATAGATGCTGATTCATGTAACATTTGAAAGGAACATAATAATAAAAATAGGACAGTCAGCACAAAAGATTCAAAGTACATATAAAAATATAATTATATTTAAAAAAAATTTTGGCTACAGATTAATAAATATTTATTCAATACTAGCTGTGCCAGCGACTTCGTCCGCGAGAAGAGTTATTTTGGGCATTCAAATTAGTTTTTTCAAATCCCGTCATCTTTATACACTTAAGCTGCTAGTCATGACGTCGATCACGTCTCTTCCCGTCGTTCTTGCAAGTTAATCTTAAAACATGGACATATAGCGTCGCACACTTTTTTTGACTTTTTATAGAAAAATCATTATTTAGGTATCTTAAACCATTTTCACAGCGTACGCATCTGAAACCCACACAGATGAAGAATTTCCCCCGTTTTGTTCACATTTTCCTGATCTTCGCTTCTATTAGTCACAGCGCGATGTTTTATAGCCTATAGCCGTCCTCGATAAATGCTCTAACCAACACAATAAGATTTTTCAATTCGAACCCGTAGTTCCTGAGATTAGTGCGTCCAAACAAACAAACAAACTCTTCAGCTTTATATATTATTATAGATTGCACATACGAAAAATACATCACTTACATTTTATATTATTTCCTATGTGTTTATTAATTCTTATAATAAATTTCCAAAAACAACATGATAATATAATTTATATGATTAAATTCGTACGTTTTTCTGTTATAAATGTAATGTCAATGGTATTGTCAATGCAGTGGCGTAACTATACCGTTCGAGGCCCGTGGCAAATTATGGGCCCTCCCACTTCCCCAATATAAAAAAGAAGCTGAACCAACAATTGCGATTTCCTCTGACCGGGGGCCCCTTCGGGCTGGGGGCCCGAGGCATTTTGCCGACTTGCCACCCTATAGTTTCGCCACTATAGCAATACAAAGTCAAAAACATCTTACCTAACTCGGTACTTGTCGTGCCACATTCTGTCGATTGACACTTTATTTCTTTTCTCAATAAGAAATTCGCCATATGGATCGTCGATTTCACCTGCGAATATAACAAATTAATAGATCATCATTGCTAAGTTTATTTGAGTTTATTAACAATTTTGGTATATATGCCTATACCGCCTTTAGTTTACCCGATTAATACACACTTAAATACAACACTTTAACGGTTTAAAACGCGATATATATTAGTTAAACTTATTAGAAAAATATTTTTATCTATGATCCGACGTTGCGGATGCTTTGCAGCAGCCGTGGTCAGGAGAGACCCCGAGGGGGCTTACTAACTAGGGGCACAACTACAATATTTTGTGTTTTAAACTGTTCAAGTGTGTTATTTAAATATATGTGTATAATAATGATTAACAAAAATTAAGTTACATGAATCTCCATTTATATATATTTTATTGAAAGGATATGTTATTATTAAGAAAGACCTATATAAACTCATTAGCCCATCAACAAACTGAAAAAATTAAACCCTTGACTGAAATAACTAACCGTGTAGCAGCCAGCGTGTTAGCATTAGCAGCAGAGGGTAGGTGAGGGCAGTCAGCAATCTTCGCGCCAGCGCCGCTATCCGTTCATCACCGTGATGAACAAACCTATGTACGCAAGATGCTAATGCACCACCTAAAAGTTAACATAAACTTAGTATGCAATTCTGTAGATTCGGTTTCGAATCGCGGGAAAAAAATGTTTCGACCTGGTAGAACAAAGAAATAACTATTTCCTTGTCGCCTAATGAAACGGATATACCAATGTGTCCATCCCATTCCACATAACGAGAAAATGGGATCTCACACACTAAAAAATATAATTCATTAATTTAAAATATTTTTAATATTACAAGATATTTGATGGTTTGAGCACTTCAATTTTTTTTACAAAGTCAGTATTGATTTCTTATTGACTATGTTATTCTTACAAAGAGCTTGTAAAGCGACAGTAAGTAAAATTGTGAGAAAAAAGAATAACACACGACTTAAAAGAACGACGAGAATGTACTCCTGTTTCTCAGTTTATGAGATTTTTTTTATAACAGAAGAGGATATACTAGTATGGCATTCAAGATGTGCTGTCAACGTATTTAGGATTTGGATATTATTGGATATCCGAAAAAACCACCCCAATTTGTAATAAGGTAGTGTGAAGATTACCTCTCTTATCTTGTACACTGTGTACAATAGTCGCCAGCCACGTCAACCTATGCAGTGGATCCTGGGCCCAAACACATACGCGACGAAGTGTACCGCCACTGCAGTCATTTTCACAAACCTGTACAATAAAATAATATATATAGGAAAATTCGCGTTAATGAAAAATCCAAACTGTAATGAAATAGGAAAAAATGGGCATCCCCTTTCCCCTCGTGGGGCATGGAGGCGAACACATTTCTGTGTCCTTTTCACTGATCGGTTTTACAGGCAAGTAGTTGATCAGACTTCTGTGCCCTGCCCGACCGAAACAATTGACTGTTTGTCCGGAATTCGAACTTAGGACCTCTCGCGCTTAACGCAATGCTAGGCAACACGTTTAACCAATGTAATAAAATAGTAGTAACATTTTCATGATTAAATAAGGGCTGTCCTGGATCACAAATAAATATATGTATACACATTGAATATATAAAAACATAGGAGATTGGTATTGAAGAAAAGTAATTCACATGTGAACAAACCTGTGATTGAAGTAACGCAACACTTCGATAATATTCTGTTAGTTCATCACGTACTGCGGCCACCAAGCCTTCAACCATTAGACCTGAAACAGGAACTCTTAAAATTAATTTAAAATTGAGGCTAATGGATGGATGGCCTATGTTGTAGCAGCTAAACTTTTTATAAAAAAAAAAACTGTAGAATTTATAATATATAAATATACTATAAATACAGTAGCTCAATTGGTTAGATCTACAGCACAAAACACTGTGGATGCCAAACGCTGCGCGTGTCGTAATTTTTTTCAATTTAAAATCTATATATACATACTGCCATTATGCGCAAAAACATGTGAAAAATATTAAAGATTTCCAAATAATTGTGTATTTTTCTACATATCAGTAATTAACAAAACAAAGAATAGATAAAATGGTACCTCGGGGAGTGAACACTGATGTAGGATCAATGAATTCCTTAAGTTTATCGTGAAGAAAGCCCAAATGTGCTATTCTGGAATATAGAATTTGGACAGGCCTGGACAAGGTGCATGAAGGTTTCGGCTTGACACCTGTTGCAGCTAGCACTGCATCTCTTACGCAAGCATTTTCGTTAACATGATCTGCAACAGAGATTATTAAAATTTATACTTACTGCTTATGAGGTGACTTATAACACAAAATAATAATCTATGACAAACATAATTAATATCTGTTTTTATATATGTATGATGCTTATTAATAATCTGTTTTTTTTTTCAGTTTTGTCAGTGTCGATAGGGTACCAAAGTAAATACTGCCTATAGTTTACGCAAGTAGTACACATTAAAAAAAAAACACTTTAACGGTTTAAAACGCGAAGTTAAAAATCATTTTCAAATAAGTATCGCGTTTTAAACCGTTAAAGTGTTTTATTTAAGGCTACCAAATTTCCAAACTACAGCTACTTAAACCATGAAGCTTTCTTAATTAACTTTTAATTATGGCATTTTTAAAGTATTGTATATTTATATATTATATGTATATTAATTGAGATATAAAAGTATATACTTACTGCAAGATTCAGTCATAATAGCCATATTACTATGGTTAGATGGAAGGCTCTGACTAGAGGCTTGTTGTTTTGGAGTATTTAAACCCCAACTTGTGCCCACTGTACTCTTGCTCGAGCTTGCTGTTCCAGTAAATCCCACTGCTGAACTCTATAAATTAAGATTAATGTAACAACAAAATATGTATTTTAAGTTAGTGCCAACACAAAAATTAAATTTATTTCACCCATCATTAAAAAAAGTTGAATATGTGTGATTTTTATAGCTTAGTCAAATTATCATCTATTGTAGTATTCAAATAAGTATAATGTTTCTCTCTCAAATTCCAATGATTATTATCATGGTGTTTAAAATGCAAAAGTAAACAAACTTACATCAACATTGAGATTTGGTAGTGGAAAGAGCTGCTGTGTTGAATTAGATGCTTGAGGTGATTCTGATAGGGCCAATAAAAGGGACAAAACGGCTACTGGCTGATTGAGAACAAACTAAAAACAGAAATAAAACAAGTATGAGTGAACTCTCATATTCTAGAAGTTCTAAAGTACCTGAACAAGAAAATTTTGTAATATAGTGCTAAATAATTATACTTACAGCATTTTTAAGCTTAGAAAAGCACTCATTAAACTTATCTGCATCCTTGCTAGATATATTACTCAGATGAGAATGAATCTTTTGACAAAGTATTTTTTCTTCAGCTAAAGGTCGCTCATTTATTGATGTCATATAAGATAGTGCCAATTCATAAGCTTCAGCTGCAATAACACATAAAAGGATGTACAAGAACCATATGAAGAAAAATAAAACAAAATAAATGACGTTACATACATATTTTAACTGAATAAAGTAAACTTTTAAGCACACTTTGAAAGTAGCTCATTTGATATTATTGTTTCAATGAAACAAATAAGAAATAAAAACAAATAATGTAAATTAAGGTTCGAAAATGGAAATTGTCTAGTTACCTGATTTGACTGATTCTTGTTTGGATGTCAATCTTTCACATAATTTATTTAAAAGCCCCGGAACATTGCTATTAGAATTATCCATTTGGGCTAGATGTAATTCTTAATTAATTAATAGAAGCTGATTTCGTGTTTTCAACACATTCAACTTATGTTATGTGAATCAGATCTCTTTAAAGTTTAAACGTTAGTTCTATTTGGTTCCCGCGAGTCTTAAGGTCGTCGAGAATTTGAAAAACTTAATAAAGATTATTTATTTTTTTTCATATTAATAACCATACACTATTTTAAATTATGTTATTTATGTATACAAATACAATTTATGATAATTTTGATAATTTGCATTTAGCAAATGGTTTTAAAATAACGTTCTCTGTGTTTCGCACAGACTGCTTTTATAATATATTGTTTTATTTATGGTAAGAATTGAGTACTATAATCTGTGACTAGTGATTCTAAAAATAACCACGTACTTATTTGATGTAATAAATAATTCAATCGCATTTAGATTGAAGGGATATTTAGAAGATTTCTGCCCGTTGTTGGCAACCATAAGAAAGATTATTAATCTCTAGGGAAATAATGGAGGTATAGCAACTATAACATAGACTGCACGAAACAAAATGGCCGATATGCCAAATTTAGTTCCAAAATATTCCGCGATACTTATTTCGAGAAATGGACTCTAGAATACTGTGACAACAACTATTTTGAGGTTGCAAGTTTCTAATTTGTTTACAGATTTTTCTTCAATGTCCTATGACTAATCAATCACTACAGTAATTTTTAGAAGATCATTCGTTGAGTAAATGACTTACAATGAGTTTTTCTATAGATGAAGTTAATTTTCTGGTATACCGTTACTTACAGGAATCTGGTAATTGTTGATTGTATACATACGTTTTGGAGAAGCCTATGACAAAATTAAACAATTATTTTGTTTTTAGGATTCCATCACTCAGCATACACCTTTGGTATAGAATCTCATATTTCACAAAGTAATATAAATGGCGCACTGGTTCCACCAGCGGCTCTTCTTAACATACTTCAAAAGGGTTTGCAATATACTGAAGCTGAAATAACGTTGGGAGACGATGGTAACTAACCTATGAATTTTAAGAAATGTATACAGTTGTATATACGTTTTAAGCAACAATTAATGACTATTATTCCCGTTTAGGTACCGAAATACGGCTAACAGAGACTTTAAGTTTAATTGATGCAGTTACACCAGATATAGTTGCAGCTCGTCAGAATGCTCACAATGCTCAAAAACAGGCTATCAAAGAAACTGGATCAGGAAGTGAGCAAAATGGTGGTGTGGAGGTTTGTTTAAGAACTTATACATGGTGAAAAAGTTATAAAAGAAATTATTTGAATTATTTTTATACAAATTTTGATAGTCTTAAAATACAATGTAAAATTTCTTCAGGCTCCGCCTGTCAGTGCTCCATCTGCAACAGGGGGAGCTGAAACGCCAATTGCACAAGAACCTATGGAGACTGACCAATCAATTGAAATCCCTCCAAGCAAAGCTACAGTACTTAGAGGACATGAGTCGGAGGTGTTTATTTGTGCCTGGAACCCTAGCACTGATTTATTAGCCAGTGGCTCTGGAGACAGTACAGCGAGGTTTGTTATAATTTATGTACTGTTAATTAACAGCCTTAGTGTCATTATTAAAAAATAATGAACATATTTTCAGGATTTGGGATATGTCCGACAACCCTACAAGTATACCAAATCAGTTAATTTTAAAACATTGTATTCAAAGAGGTGGAGCTGAAGTGCCAAGTAACAAGGATGTTACATCACTCGATTGGAATGTAGGTTCTCTTATAAAATTATTTCTTGCACTGCATATTTTAAGATAATCAAAAAGCAATTACAATCTGTATCAATTTCAGTGTGACGGTAACTTGTTAGCAACAGGGTCATATGATGGATATGCTCGTATTTGGACTACCGATGGAAAAATCGCATCGACACTAGGTCAACATAAAGGACCAATTTTTGCACTGAAGTGGAACAAAAGAGGAAACTATATACTTAGTGCTGGGGTAATCTTTTTATATGTATTTGATTCAAAAAGGCATATTAGAAGTTAAAATCATAGCAATATAGGACTTGAAACTGTATATATATCTTATATATGTTAGGTGCTATATGCTGATGTTAAATGTGCAATACAGTGTGTAAACTACCCTACATTTAGTAATGACCGACTAAAGAAATAATTAAAGAAGTTCTAAAGGAAATAATATAGTTACATACTAAACTATCATTGTTAGTAGTGTGTTAAAGAAGTGAAGGTGACAAAATGCAATGCAACAATGTAATTATTGTATATGTTGTTAATATATGTTACAGGTTTATTCAATATTAAAAATCTATATGAATTTATTTTAAAAGAAAAAAAAAATAGTTTTAAGGCCTAAAATGATTGTGTTTTATGTAACTTTCAATGCAGTAAATAAACATTCAATATTACAGGTGGACAAAACAACAATTATCTGGGATGCGGCTTCAGGACAATGCACTCAACAGTTTTCCTTTCACAAAGCTCCAGCTCTGGATGTTGATTGGCAGACTAATACATCTTTTGCCTCCTGTTCCACAGATCAAAGCATTCAAGTTTGCAAGTTACATGTTGACAAGCCCATAAAAAGCTTTTTAGGGCATACAGTAAGTAGAAACCTTAGTGTAAAATATTTATTTCTTTGACACATTTAAAATAAAAACGAACATAATCCAGCTCTCAGATAATGTCCCTAATAGATAATACATAATATATAAAACAAATTTTAGTCATATACTATTTTATTTATATATATTGCTTTTGTTGGTAAGCACTTCAAATATTATGTTTAATGGCTAAAAGTGGAAGCAAAAAAGGCAGTACATTGTTGGTTAGGAGTATTGCCCGTATTACCAATTATTTAAATAACTCAAACGCCCTTACTGTCTGTTCTTATTGTCGACTTAAACTCTATAACAACTTTTCTTCCAGAATGAAGTGAATGCTATCAAGTGGGATCCACAAGGGCAACTGCTTGCATCTTGCTCTGATGACATGACATTGAAAATTTGGTCTATGAAACAAGACACTTGTGTTCATGACCTCCAAGCGCATTCAAAAGAAATTTACACTATAAAATGGTCCCCAACAGGGCCAGGAACCCAAAATCCAAATATGAATTTAATCTTGGCTAGTGCATCGTTTGACTCCACTGTGCGTCTTTGGGATGTCGAGAAAGGAGCTTGTGTGCACACTCTAACGAAACATACAGAACCAGTATACAGTGTTGCCTTTTCTCCCGATGGGAAATTTTTAGCGAGTGGCTCATTTGACAAATGCGTTCATATATGGTCCACTCAATCAGGATCTCTTGTTCACTCATACAAAGGAACTGGTGGCATTTTCGAAGTCTGTTGGAATTCAAGAGGTACAAAAGTAGGTGCTAGTGCCAGTGATGGAAGTGTCTTTGTTTTAGACTTACGTAAATTATAGTTAATGCTTTAATTTGACATCCAATTGGAGCTTAATCGCTTACGCAAATAAAAGCTCATAATATGCATAAACAACATCAAAAAGTGCTTAAATTGAATTTTAAAAATCAGTTTAAGAACATCAGACAACTTGTGTATATGCTATTCCATGAGGTTGTACCAATTGAATATGAATAGGATAAAGAAGCAAGATGTGAGTGTTGTGTAATCATTATAGAAATAGTAAAGGTAATTGGAAAATATTATGAACCATAGTTTTCTGTAAGTGATATACTTGAGGTAACTTATCTATTAATATAGCCTTATATGAACACATTTTAAAAATAGACTGTAAGTTAGACATTTCCAAGTGCTGTTTTAAGTTATGTACCTACCAGCATTATATTGTTGGTTAAATATATTTTTATGACCTTATTTTTCTTTTTATGTGCAAAAAATAGATACATTTTAAATTATGATTATAATTATTGAGGGTAGATGTTTTTATACACATATAACACTGGTTTTACATAAAATTGGATAGTAAGAGAAAGTTTGTAGATATGTTTGAGATTACGATTGTAACATTGAAAGAAATTGACATTGCAACTTGTAAGAATACCTTGTATGGTCTTCAAAGACTCAATTGTACATTTTACAGTATTTTAACTATATAATAAATAGGTAGAAATACTTCTGTACATTATTTAAAATGTCAAAAGCTAAGTGGATGTGATGTACAAAGAGTGGCAGAATAAAAAACATATTCAATTAATTTATTTACAGTCTTATCTAGGCAATGTCATCAATGGTCAACTGCAATATCAATTTTGTTTGAAAGAAATAAAAAAAAAACACTGTGTTAACAACCATATCTATAAAACAAAATGTTTATGTATTTACACCTCCATAGGTCTTTGATAGGCTAACAAATCTTCATGCTTATAAAGACAATGTAATTTTTCATACATGAATTTAAAAAAGTAGAGTAAGTTGTCATATTCACCAATGTAAGGCCTACACTGAATGTGGCCATTTTTTTCATGGACAGGCCAATTAGTTGTAAGTGGGGTAACATATATTTCATCACAACCCCAAGCACAGATATGTAACTCTATCAAAAATTGATGTAATGCTTCAATTGTAGATAAATACCATCTTGGACTGCCCTTCTGGTGACGCCAAAATTGAGATAATCGATGCTGTAGAACCACTTTCTGTAAATTCTGTAATCGAATATCAGCAAAAATGCCTCTACTTTGATTCCAAGTGCTATCAATAATAACAAGTCTGTCTATGGGCAATTCTTCAACATGGTAAATTTTATTCCCTTTGTCATCATTGTCATATACTTTTCTCATCAATGTACCGACATTATAACCATGAGGTAGTTCTGCTAATAATTTCTCTGAATATGTCTGTGATTTGTTTCTGCCGCTATATAGTTCTTGAACAGTGTAAGCATCTGCTCCAGGATATAATAGAACAACTCTTTCATTTTTATCATATTGAGGTATTTCAGGATATGTAAAAACTCTTACATCGTTTGGAGCTAGTACTGCAGCATGTGCAGATGTGCTCTTGCCGTCTATTTCATGTTTGTGTTTAATTATGTCAACTTTAATAGGCAACTGCAACACAAAATAAGATTTTTATTGGACAAATTAATAATGTTGAAACTTAAATGACTAAATATCTTACATCACATGAGGGTATTTTACCCTGTAATGGAGGAACCGGTAGATAACATGTATAACAAAAATACATGCGCGACTTGTGGCAGCGGGAGCACGCGTTACGAGTTTTCAAGTTTAATAATGCTTCTGAGCTGGTTATATTTAAACCTTCAAAAGGATTTTCATTTCGATTTCTCGCCTCAGAGCTTTTAGGATTCATTGTGACTGGTGAGACCTACTAGTGTGGTCCTTACTAAAATACTAAATAATATTATTTATAGTTCTTAAATCTTAACATATAATGGGAACCACATAAAAATTAAAGTAAATAGTAGAATTGTGTAAAATAGAAAACAATATGTTTAATGTTTATTTCAGCCACAGATGTGCAACAAACTACAGGTTCAATATGGCAAAATCGAGAAAGTGAATAATCATACAAAGAGAAGAGTCAAGCATTTTTTTGTTTAATAAAATTGTAATGATTAATTAACCATATTATTAATATTGTAATTAGCTTATTGAGCTATTAAATTGTAAGAAGCACGTTTATATAAGTAAAATAAATGTTCCAAACTATATAACGTTTATAATTATTAGTCTGTCGACGTTATCTATTTTCGTCTATGACCTATCAAAATTTTTGCTATTAACTCGTTACGTCAAAAATTGTAGGTAGGTGCCTACTAAATGAAATTGTGTTTTTTAGTTACAGTGCAGTGTTAAAAATAAAAATTGAAGGTAAGTTTAATTTTTCTATACTTTAAATATTTTTTTTGTTACTATTTGCTTGGAAATGTCACATAAAAATGTATGTAAATAAGATTTTTGAGCATGACGCCATTTTGTCGCGCCGGCTGATCGGAATTTTATTATTTTTTTAGCGTATTTAACATTAAAATTTGCTGTTGATTATCATCAAGTGTGTCTTTTTATAATTAGACATGATTAAGAATTAAGTCTAATTCTTTGTGTAACATTCCCGGTTATTGGTATGACCGTATCGATTAAATATTTTTCTGACGCAAATGTATGTATCTACTTGAATACTTTTATCTATATTTATGATATATTTACATTCAATATATATCTAATTTCTTGTGGGCGGGAAAGCCTATAATCTAAGAATATATTTAAAATGATTGTAACTGTGTATTTGACTAAGAACATTCACTACTAATATAATATCTTTATATGTAAACAGATAGATCAGATTAGTCACTAATACCTGTTAGGAGTTTTTTCCTTTTGACATCTCATTATTCGTTCTAATAATTCACAGAAAGAAATGATTATAGTTATGACATAAGAATGACAATATCAATGAAGGAACAAGAGCCAGTGCCTGGGGAGGCAAGTATACTACATAAATTTTGATTATTGTTTTCCTATGGGCGAGAGAGAAATAATAACTTACTTTATAGATGACATTTCCCGAGGCAAAATTGAAAGTGTTAGAAGATAAAATATCTAATCCTCGTTGGGTGGTGCCAGTTCTACCGGAACAAGAATTAGAGGCTTTACTAAATGCTGCTACAGAATTGGCAGCAAGAGGTATTTTTATAATTGATATATTTCAAGAATTAATAATAATTGATAAGAATATCACTGTTATGGCTTGTTAAAATTTTACTTTTATACCTATTTCAACAATTGTTTAGAAACCAGTTTTATGATACAATAATTGCACCTAATAATTAAAAATTACCAGTCTTATTACATATGGCCTCACTATCATAAAATATCTGTGCTTAGAAGAATATCATTTCAGCCTTTTTTGTACTAAACCACCATTTATTTGGCTTGTACTATTTACTACTAAATGATATTTTATTTACAGGTGAAGATGTCAGTAATCCAAGTTGCCAGCGCTTTTACAATGATGCTCTTACATTATCATTTACAAAGATTCTTACCGATGATGCAGTTTCATCATGGAAGCTTAACATCCAACAATGTGTGCGTTCCAACTGTGAAAAACTTGTTAAATTATGTGCCATGAAATTAGATGACCCACGATTTCTGAATCTTCTGTCTATGGCGTTTAATCCCAATAATAAGTAAGTGATCTTTGTTTTTTTTTTTTTTGTAAATATATTTACTATTTCACAAATAATGTATCAAAATAGCATCATATTTTCACTTGGTTGACGTATTTGCATTCTTTACTTGTAGATTTCATACATTCAATGCAGGGAGAACATGTGAAGGTCTTACAGTTTCAACTGTATCTGCTACGGGGCAAGGCTCCACCCAGGAGCCAGAAGTCTATGCAAAATCACAGGACCACAGGACACCGAGGGGATGGCTTGTTCATCTTATTAATGTGTATGTTCTACAGATTCAATTCAAAACAAGATAATAAAGAAGTTTAAATTTGATTTTAAATTTACCTTCATTATAATACATTAATAACTATAAGATATATTTTCCTTATTGTAATGATGTATGCATATGTATTAATTGCTATTGTATTTTCTATTTTGTAGATTTGGCCAGGCAGGTGGCTTTGTTAAGATAAGAGAAAGGTTTGAAATCATCATGGGTTTTAAAAAGTCTGACCTTACTACATCAGTCAATTGTGAAGAAAAAGTAATCAATGAAATTATTGAAAAAGAAAGTGAAGAGCAGAAAGTTGATGCAACTGATAGTTTAATAAGCAGTACTGACAATATGGAGGTATGTTTGTGTTGTGTATGGGTGCTGTTAATGTGATTGTGAAAGACTATTAGGCTATAGGCTTTTAGTGTAAGAGGACCTCTAAGAAAACATTATAAATTACTTTGGTTGTTAAGGACCAGAAATCTAATCATCTGTTTACCAGTATGTACTACTCAATCAGTTAAATGGACACAGTGTGCCTTACTTAAGGGAAAGGAGATATTTTACCATTTTATTTTATTTGGTAACTAGAAAGTCTTAATATAATAACTTATAAGATTTTATTTCATTTTAGGGTTCTGTATCGTCTCGGTCTGAACAACCATCCTCATTAGAAATGTCAACGTCTGGCGAAACTCGGGTTGCGGCTGTTTGGCAGTTGTTAAGACCGCTTGGGCTGTGTCATGATCTTCTCACACCACACACTGTCACTGTATATCTCCTACCAGTTTTGGTGAGCAATTAATTTTCTAATTTAATGTATTTGAATACTTTTTTTACAAACGTCGTGTCAAGCGTTCTTCTCGCTGATCAGTGAACAAAGACAAAATGTTCAAAATGGTTGTAACTATGACTATATTGTCTTTATGATATGCCTATATTGCTTTACATTTGTAATCTAAAATGTAATTAAAGAAACTAAGGTAAAATATCTTTTATCAACATTAAATCCGGACGGCTCGATAATTCGAAAGCGGTATTGTTTTTGCAACTCCTGTTTAACAAGGCCCTACTGTAATCATCATGGGAACCCAACGTTCTTTGCCGAGCACTCATTTCCAAGTCCATTTCAAGTCTTTTGAATAAGCAATTGTTATTCTTCTACTAATAGTTTAATGTAAATATATTTGTTACATTTTTACATCTCAATCACATCTTCAATGACAGTTTGATCAGTAGATCAAATTTGCTCTCTGTAGTTGGTAAAATAAATAAGAAACACTGTGTGTAGCTTACGTGAGTAGTTATTTAAATAAAACACTTTTAACGGTTTAAACCGCGAAATGTATTCCAACTTTGATAGAGTTGTCTGTGCAACTTTAGTGCCGTAATTAAAATAATTTCTAAATAAATTTAAAACGTTTAAAAGTGTTTTAAAACTAAATATAATTTAGGCGATGTCGCGGCCGATCTAATATATAACATTATACTTCTATTCTTATTCTATATGGGTGTAATAACCGAAGTAGCTTTTCAAAATGGCCTTTCTACATTTAATTATATTTTGCTTTTACAGGAATGTATTCCGACACTACTAGAAAGCTTGACTGATGACGAACTGAAACGTGAAGCGCGCGGAAGTGAAAATAAGACTGACACAGTATCGTGTTTGATAAGAGCGTGCAAATGTGTCTCTATTCGGACACCGCATCATCACAGCTTACTCAAATGTGAGTTACATCTTTTTGTTTACCCTATAGGGAGAAAGGAAAACCTTTAAAAACCTTTACTAAGTATACTTCGTATTTCTTAAAGCTTAAGTTAATAAGATCCAATAGGATTTAGTTATTCTTTTCTTTAAATGTCTGAGTTGTTGGAATTAGACATGTTGGAATTGATGAGGATCGAATCCACGTCCAGGTTCTTATTAGGCCGCAAAAAAGTTAAAGCTTATTTGTAATTATTTATATAGTTTTTGTTGGTGGGTTTATCTTATATTCCTTTAGTTAGCAGTTGTTTTACTATTGGGCCACCAAGAAAGAAAATCTTCGAGGCTAGGTAAATACTGGAGGCAGCTGAGGTTTCCACATGGTCCAGGCTAGGTTGATTGCCTACCCTGTAGCTGCTTAGGGGCGCTGTTGTATTCCGCTCCTAAACTGCTACATTGTATGTTATCGTACCTACTACAACTTTTCACAAGGGGCTTGGAAGACTTCCAAAAAGCTCATTATATATTAGTTGTGTGTCTACAAAATACTGTTATAAATATTATGCTCACTACCGATTTTTCTTCCAGCACTGGAATTATTTCGACTAAAAATGATATTGCGGCTATTACAAATGTCATCGTTTAATGGAAAAATGTCGGCTTTAAACGAAATAAATCAACTTATAAGCACTATATCCCAGCAACCTAAACCGGAGTGGCTTACACCTGCAGTGATAACGGTTAGTGTGTGACCGGACTTTATATAGGCCGGCCGCTAGAGGCAGAGTAGCCTAACTGCAATTTTATGACTCGACTTATTTATATTTTCATAGTCGAATAATGTTAATCGTCAAGAGCTAAATTGTTAACACAATTCTTCTTTTAAAATAATAGTACAAAAATCATTTTCGCCTATGTTAATTGTGTATTTTTATTTTCCCACTCATGAAAAAGCATGTTTTTGTTATTAGGCCACTCTGCCTCTAGCAGTCTTATATATATGCAATGCTTTATAAGCTTAGACAAAACTTGAAATATGCGCATCATTTGGTAGAATGTTCTACGTTTAAAAACTTTAATATTTTTCACATATTAAATCCTAACTAATCGACACGGTCGCTCAGTTGGTTAGAGCAACAGCGCGGGACGCTGTGGATTTCGGTTCAATTCCTGCCCGTGTCTTCAAATGTTTTAAATTTATAATCGACTAGCTTTGCCCGCGACTTCGTCCGCGTGGAATAGTAACTTGGGGTGGAATTTTTAATTATTTTAAAATGTTTAGTAATTTATGTAAGGGCGCATTTAAGGCAGCCAATCTATGTTGTAAGTGCTACTTTGCCGCAACACTCACCTCACATCACACCTACTCTAACTCCCACTTCCACTCCTATTTCCAAAATGCCAAAGAAGAAAGTCATTGTTCTAGCTTCAAAAACCACGAATTTCCATACAAACTTACATCCCCTTTTTCAACGTCTATCAACCCTTTTTTGGCATTAAGTAGCCTATGTCCTTTCTCAGGCTCTAAAATATCTGTGTACCAAATGTCATTTAAAACAGTTCAGTAGTTTCGGAGTTAAAGCCGGATAGACAGACAGAGTTATTCGAAGAGTCGCATTAATAATATTAGTATAGGTTTTTAATTTATCCAGTGCCACAGTGCAATTACATTTGAAAAATATTAAAGTTTTAAAATCCTTTGGATATCTTAGGAATGCAAAAGTAGTAGGCAATTAATAAAAATACTGGTATGTTTTAGACGTGGATAAGAGAAAACGGCGTGGTGGATATTGTGTTACGCGACTCTCTGCATCAGCCTCAGTATGTTGAGAGATTAGAGAAAATGTTAAGGTTTATGATTAAGGAAAACTCTCTGACCCGAGAAGACCTGGACGCCATTTGGAAGGCGCAGCATGGGAAACACGAGGCGATCGTCAAAAATCTTCACGATCTATTGGCAAAACTAGCATGGGACTTCACACCGGATCAGTTGGATCATCTTTTTGACTGTTTTAAGGTACTTTTTGACACTATAACGAGCGTTTATTGTTGTTATTATGTATTGTTTATGCGCTTTGAATGTGAATTTTCCATATATGTTATTTCATTTATTAACTCTTTATCTGTCTCTAGTTTACGCACGTAGTACACATTAAAAAAAACCACTTTAACGGTTTAAAACGCGATATATTTTAGTTAAACTTTTTTGAGAATTACTTTTAACTACGGCCCGACGTTTCGGATGCTTTGCAGCAGCCGTGGTAACGGGGAGACTCCTCGAAAAAATTTTTTTAACTAAAATTATCGCGTTTTAAACCGTTCTTTTGTTTTATTTAAAAACATACAAATGTATCTCAAAAATTGTGAACAATTACTAGAGATAAAGTTTAAAAAAGTAATAGGCGGCCTTATCGTAATCGAGCGGTCTCTCCTAGGAAACCCTTGTTTGAAAATAAAATAAGATATATATCATGGGAACGAGCGGGGCATGCAAAGCTCAAGGATAAAATAAAAATAAGTAACATTGCAAATCATTTTCCATTTGTTTATCAGGCCAGTTGGTCTACATCAAGTAAGAAACAAAGTGACAAGCTGTTAGAAGTAATTAGGAGACTCGCTGAAGATGACAAAGACGGCGTCATGGCCAATAAAGTGAGTTATCTTTTAATAGGTATCACTAGTGTATTATTCATATGCTCTTAAACAATTTAATTTTCTAGGTATTAGTGTTATTTTGGAATTTGGCGCATTCGGACGACGTTTGCACTGAAATATTGGACTCGACGTTGGCGAATTTCATCAAAATACTCGACTATAGCTGTAGTCAAGACCGCGATGCACAGAAAACGCATTGGTTAGATAAGTAAGTAAATATTCTATATAAGTAATTAATTGATAGTAAACGAAATTAAGCTGCAAGGTCTACTAATTCAAAGACTGTTTTGTTACAATGTTTATGAGCCATTAAGAGCTTTAGGCAGGCTTGTTGATCTAATTGTAGCAATATTTGGGTAATGGGTCGTGGGTTTAATCCCCACCAGATTCAACATGTTTGTAATTTTTCCGTACCATGCTATAGATTTTGTCTGGAAACCTGGATATTAAATGGGTGGTAGGAATATAGAAATTCTGGCCGGGTAACGAACCACCGTCCACACGTGAAAACGCCGTTAAGTTTAATGGCGTTTCAGTTTTAGTCTGTGGATTTCCGACCATCCAAATCCAAATGTTTAGATGCTATAGGCTGGGTTATATCACCTGTGAACCCCGTGCCATGTCAAAACAGTTAACGGTATAAAAAGCGAAATAATATTATCTTATTTATATACATATATTATAACTACGACCCGACGTTTCGCATGATTTGTCCACGTGGTATCGAGGCGGCATATCGCAATTTAATCCGGTGTAAATACAACTCTCATACAATACATTGAACTACATTTTCAATGATTTTCTTTTTTTTTAATTCCATATTTTTTACATTCCTAGGTGCGTAGAAGAATTAAAGAACAACGAGAAATGGGTGTTGCCAGCATTGAAAATGATGCGTGATATATGTTGTTTGTACGAGTCGGGCGGTACGGCGGGAGTGCGACCTCACGTGACGCGACAGGAGCTCATTGACCGATTACAGACTCAACACTCCTTAGTTATCCTCGTCACGGACTCTCTTACGAATTATATGGACACTGTGCGAGAGAAGTTGACAGGTAAAGTTGGCAGCTGTTGTAAAATTCCTTGAGATTTACTGAACGGAAATAGAATGACAGGAGTAGAAACGCTTTTGAGTTTTGACACCTGTAAAAATTCCACTTTGTTACTATTTTTACGTTTACGCTTACGTATACGCATATTTATTTTCCCTACTTTGACGCAAATACACTTCTATAGTCTATAAACCGAATCGATTTAAGAAGAAAACTAGACGATAGAAACAAAATTCGTTCCGCTAAATAAGTTTTATTTATTTATACATCAACAGTAATGTACATATAATATATTTTAATAAAAATCATAATAAACACCTGTGTAAGGCCTAATTACTGATGTACACAAGCATTGCCAATTTAATATTAGTATTTATAATATAAAACTGAATAAATCGAATCAGATTATAATAAGTATCTATCGTCGCAATACTTTGTTTTTGAAACGGTTAAACATAGTTTTATTGACTATTTGAGCTCCTGTCCTTTGTAGTGTCCTCCTGTCCTGTTTGTGATCTTAAGAGAACCATCTATTAACAGTAGAAGAGAAAATGTAGAATATTCTAATCTTAGTAAATCTCTTTCCAGTAGAGAATGAAATAGATTGGGACAATTGGTTGCCCGATGGCCGATATCCGCACGCCGCTCAAGTACACGAGAGACTCAGTTTTTTACGATTTCTCTTGAAGGACGGACAACTGTGGCTCTGTGCCGAACAGGTATTATACTAACTTGCTTTCATATTTAATATTATTAACTAGTTCTCCTGGCACACGTTCTTTTGCCATATGAAGCATTTCGACGAAAATTTGATTACCACATCTTAAAAGTTATACTGTATATACTGTCACGGACGTTTGTTTAGATTGATTGAAAAATTTTTTTACATGTTTTTTTTTTTGCCTTCAAAGATGACAAAATTTGTTCGTTTTTTTCACTATTCCCCAACACTCGCTATATTTCGCCTGTTTGTCGCAGCCTCTAAATTACATTTATTATATCTGTTTTGTAGCCTTCTAAATAGTTCAACCAATACAAAAAAAAAACTCCCAACTAATACTTCCTGGGATTAGCGCGTTTTAACAAACTCTTTAGCTATATATTATTGGTATTTATTGACATTCTTAAGCCATGTGTAATTATTGGCAATATTGTATTAAATTATCCTTTCTTGTTTTCAGGCCAAACAAATTTGGGTCTGTCTTGCTGAAAATCCAGCTCATATAGGAGATCGTGAAGCGTGTTTTCGTTGGTTCAGTAAACTAATGGGGGAAGAACCAGATCTAGATCCTAATATTAACTTACATTTTTTTCGACAAAACATTATGACGCTTCTACCGAACCTTTTAACACATTCGGGAATCAAATGTTTTGAGAGGTAATAAATTCAAAAGTAACATTTTATCTGTATGATATACGTTGATATTAAAACATTTATAATTTATTGGTTTTAGATTTTTCAAAGCTGTTAACTCAAAGGAGGGCAAGTTAAAAGTTAAGCGGCGTGGCTTTCTTCTGAACGACCCTGATCTCATAGGATTAGATTATTTATGGAGAGTAAGTAGTTATGAATTAACTTCTTTTTCGTCATTTGTTTCTAATATAACAAGTCATACAACCTACAAGGGTTCACTTCTTCGATACATAAATGTTTATGCCTGTGGTTAAACGTTGTTTATTTAATATTCCACATTTTTATTAGGTGATAACAGAATGCGAAGACGAGATATCGGCGCGGGGTATCGAGTTGCTCCGTGAGACGTGCACTTGCACTGGACCAGCTCTTACGCCTGCGCATCAGCACGAAGCGTTCCTCACGCAGTGCTGCGCACGAACACAACGCCTTCAGAAGGAGATGGATGAGGAACAAGGTTCGTGTTACCATTTCTTGACCTTCTCTCCCATTTTACTTATAACATAATAAATTATACGTACTATAGGCTTAATCCATTCTCTGGATCTGTCATTCGCCGGAATTTCGATATTGCTACCGTAATATCCAGATTTTCAGACGATGTCCAACATGTTTCAGAAATACTGTCTATAGTTTACGCGAGTAGTACACATTTAAATAAAACACTTTAACGGTTTAAAACGCGATATATTAGTTAAACTTATTTGAAAATGATTTTTAACTTCGGCCCGACGTTTCTCCCCGTGACCACGGCTGCTGCAAAGCATCCGAAACGTCGGACCGAAGTTAAAAATCATTTTCAAATAAGTTTAACTAATATAACGCGTTTTAAACCGTTAAAGTGTTTTATTTAAATGTTTCGGAAAACTTATAAAATAATACTATTAATAACATGCATGTAAAATGTTAATATTAATGTTTCTTGTAGATGCGGTGAAAAATTGTACAAAGATGTGTAGAGTAATTCGTGCCATACAAGAATATATAAACGAATGTGATAGAAAGTTCTCCGCGGACCGTCAGATCTTGCCGATCTATAGGTCGGGCAGAGGACGACAGTGCACCGTTATAGTGAGGTTCAATTTTCAAACTGGCCAAAGACAAATCGACGATGTCGAACTCTTTTCTCATTCTAATGAAACTCTTCATTCTCTTCGTGTGGCTGTGCAAAGACGGTAAATACCTATTCGATTTTCATTTATAATTCTCATTAAGTGCACAAAAATACATTACAATATTATTTCAGGTTGAAGTGTTCGTCTGAAAGCAGTATAAAGTTAGAAATGTATATAAATAAGCTGGAGTTATATGTAAATGGGGAACTACTCGACTCGAGTCATGATAGAAAAATACTTTCACAGATACCATTAAGGGACAAGACTATTTTAGTTGCTAAGGTAACAGGTCACATTTGAAATATCATTGTATAAATATTGTGTGCGACCACTTATTGAAGTAAAACACGTTTAAAATGCGAAATGCGAATTGTGGTGGGGGGGGGGGGAGGGTTTGTGCTGGTCTAAAGATTGAGGGTGCTACAATGCATTTCGCGTGTAAAACTGTCAAGGGTTTTATTTAAATTTGAATTGGCGCTATACTTCTACATACTTCTTCTTCTTCTTCTTTTTTGTCGATACACTTAAAGTTTCTTTACCCAGGTATATGACGGGCAAGTATGTGGCAGTGGCGGTTGTGGGTCATCTAATGAGTCTAGTAGTGACAGTAGCGCCACCTCGCCACCGGTACCTCCAACTCCAGAACACGCGTTACCTGGTGTAGTGAGTATTAAACTCTGTTAAAGCATTTGAAGATGTTTAGAGAAATACAATTTTACTTTTTCAGGGTATAATAGTGGAATATCGAATCCATTTATTACATATGTACACAAAGAAATTAAAAAAAACGTCTTCATAAGTCACCTCTGAATGTGGGTTATACGTTTGAGTCACGTAGTATTATAGTTATAAAAAAAATAAATGAAATCCTCCGTGGGACATGGGCCGGACACATTTCTGTGTACGTTTCACTTATCGGTTTTATTTACAGGCAAGTAGTCGATTAGATTTCTGTACCGTGCCCGAGCGAAAGAATCTTATCGTCTTCCCGGGATTCATACTCAGGGCCATTCGCGTTTAACGCAATATATATATATACCATTTGGCTACAAAACCGGTATAGTGGTAGACATTTTAATAACTTTCTTAACTTTAACGCTAGTCAACTCTCTCAAAGTACCTGAGCTTTTCAAAAAACAGATACCAGTAGTAAGTAGAATTGTATAACTAAATTATTATTTTCAGCTATTTGCACAAGGTTCATGGTACATACCGTTCATTTTGGAACTGGAACATGTTGGCATCACCAAAGGCCACGCCCCGTTGACTGAAGCTGCACATTTACTGTCACAAATATGTCCACCTCACAAACTTACAGTAAGTTAAATGTCCTACTTTTTAAACATAGCTTTTTAAATATGTTTGCGTAAATAAAACACATTTATCGGTTTAAAATGCCAAACGTATTAGTTAAACTTATTACTATTTATTTTAAATATGGTCAGATGTTTCTGATGCTTTCCAGCAGTCGCGGTCGCGGGGGGACTGAAGATATAGGATGTCCTTAATTAAACCGTTAAAAGTGTTTTATTTAAACTACGAATAGTCCTTAAGTATGTTTAGGAAAAACTTCGAAAGAAATTTTAATTATGCTCAAATTTTTTCAGGTAGAAAAATTGACAGAAGCGCTATTATGTAGAGACGAATCAAAGTTAAAAGATATTTTATATGGTCCTGCACCGCCCACCGTTGCTTATAACATAGAGGTGAGTTTTAATTATCTCAGTTGTTGCCTTTCCTGGGGGTCTAGCTTCAAAACATCGTGTTGGCAGATAAGACGTGCCAAACCTTCACCAGAGAACATGTGTCAGAATGTAACTACGATAAGATCGGCACATTCCGTGGATCGAAATTTTTATTGGATGTAATATAAGAATAAATGCACAAATAATGTATATTAACAAGTGTTAAATACTATCTATAGTTTACGCGAGTAGTACACATTTAAACAAAACACTTTAACGGTTTAAAGCGCGATATATTAGTTAAACTTATTTGAAACTGATTTATAACTTCGGCCCGACGTTTCAAATAAGTTTAACTAATATATCGCGTTTTAAACCGTTAAAGTGTTTTATTTCAATTAATAAGTGTTATTAAATGGATGGTATCGAAATTTCGTCCGGCTCTCCAACCGTGGTCCACAGGTGGAAAGTCAAGTTTAATAGCATTTCGGTTTCAATCTGTGGAGTTCCGAATATCCAAAGCCAAAATAGATTGACGTTAGCGCATTGTGTTAAGATGGTATATGGCTGGGATGTTTCACATAACATCTAGCGTACATACCACTAGAACGCCCCTTAAAACAATGTTCTTACATGTTTCAATATGAATTTTCTTACAGGTTTTATACAGTATGGTAATGCCTTCATCCGATACAAAACTTGAGCGGAATCGTAGTTTCCAACTTGCGTGCGTAAAGAAGGCACCGCTGTTAGTCAAATGCTTATCGGACAGTGAGTTTCTGAAGGGAGCAGCGCCGCACACTAGAAGGTAGATTTAGCAAACACTATTTACAATATTGCTTGCTACAAGAACACAGGCAGGAGTCAAACCCACGATAAAGTCGTCCTATGCTTTGTTTTAAACGCTGTGTTAAAGAGTCTTATACACTACGTGTGTTTATACTAGTGGCTGACGTACAACATACGTTTGATAATTAAAAAAACTTTACGTAATAATATTCAATCTGGTTAAAATATATTATCCGTTCGTTCGTTAGCTTTGGTGTTCTTTATGTACTTAAAAATAAGAAATTTTATTATATCATATTCAAAAATGAAAACGATATGTTTTTTTTATAGAGTGGGATATTTGGCGCTAGTAAGACTGGCTAAATTAGCCCTATACACTTTAGGATATCTTTTTGAAATTCTCGCTCCAGACGGGACAGACGCTACACTAGACAAAGAATTCAGGTGAGCAAGAACTTTTCAGTTATAGTTAAATTTTTAATCTGTGATTTTAACGACAAAGTGCTTTCAGAATGGACGTGACAATATTACGAGAAGCACTGCAGTCTGTACCCAATCAGAACTGTGAGATCATCGTTAAAGCTATAGCTGAGAAATTAGCGAACGCTCTTGCCGAGCAGGTTAGCCTGTTAATTTAAATATGGAACTTCTTTAATTGTGTTCTGAAAGTCTTCAATTTTTAAAAGTTCTTATATTTTATGTTAAGGTGGTGACGAGTGGTGAAGACAGTGATTCAGTATCCTCATTAGTATGGTGGCGCGTTCCTACAGCTGCTACAGTGCGTGCCCTCTATGCCCTTACCTACTCAGTGGCTCAGCCCACGGAAATGACTGGCTTGGTGCATTCAGATGACGTCACGTGTAAGTTTTTAATAATCTGTGCCAACGTCCAACTTTAGTTATTCGCAAATAATAAGAAATGTGTGCATAATCTATTTTTCTTTTATGGATAGTGGTACGGGAGTGTATGGAAGTCGTGACGATTTGTATGGCGCTTGGTGGAGGTCATCTCGAAGACCTGCTGCACGAGTCTTGGTGGCAGGACACGGCATTATATTTGATGATTGACTGTCCAAGTGCTCAGGTAAAAAGTTCTAAATCATTAATCATGATTAACACATTTGTGTATATATATTTTATTATTAAACAAAAATTTTCAATTTTTTTTATTATTAATAATATAATAAAACACTATGGTTTTATTTTATCGAATCCTAAGGGATGCATATTAAGAAATTTTGTCTATAGGTAAGAGTCTCGTGCGCCGAACAGTTACTGGCTATGTGTGGATGGGGTGGTGGGGGCGGTGCTCGGTGCGCGTTGACAGCGCTAGGAGGCGCTGGGGGCGCTGCCACGTTGCCACGCCTCAACCGGCACTCGCGCAACGCACACCAATTCCTGCAACTGCTCTGTCGCCTTGTTGCACTTGCGGGACCTACTGCAAAGACGCTGGAAGATCTTGCTACTGAGGTATATCACTTTTATTGTTGAATCCTACCATTCCAACTTTCAAATGTATTATTTTCTATAACAATCGGCTACTTTCCCCCATTTCAGGTATCATGGTTGCGTGCGCTGCGCGACAACCCAGAAGTACTGGACGACACATTACTCGAGGGACATTTGAATCTCACAAAGGAACTATTTACGCATGTGCCCGCGCAGGTTAAATTCCAATACGGCGCCCACCCCGACCATAAAGATTCCGGTCTTATAAAGGTACTTATTTATTAATATGTACCTACTACAGGCTGTAGTATCTAAGTCAAATGACCTCTTTGTCACAGTGAATTAAACTTCTACTCCCTGCCCCATCATAACTATTATGTTTTCCGGGGACTGAACCCCAGAATCTCCCATCTTATGCAATTTGTGAACCACGGATGTACTCAGATAAAAATAGAAATGCCTTTTATTTATCTTTATTTGTTACGCCATACTTCTATAAATTGATTTGGATGGTATATTGTAATTATTTCCAGTATTTAAAGATACACTTTTTTTACAGGAGGTAGCAACAGAATTTCTATGGCCATACTCCTGGGTGTGGTGCCATATGACAGAGTGTGATCGCGGTGAAGGCTGCGACGAAGAGATTCCATCGCCGTTGTGCCGCACTGCTGGGTCGGTGGCTGCAGCGACAGATTTGCTGCTAGCACTCGTTCATGGGTGTGTTCCCAATATGGCGGCGTTAGCAAACCTCCTACATATGATGTTCTATAGTGGTACGTACATATTTATACATTTGAATCGATTTTATTCGCCTGCTTAGCTAAATAGTTAAACATATTGCCTAGCATTACGTTGAGAAGGTTCGAATTCCGGGTGAACAAGAAATATTTCGGTCGGACAGGGCACAGAAGTCAAATATACTACTACTGGTCTGCAAATAAAATCGATTAGTGAGATAGATAGAAAATGTGATCCTATAAACCACAATGGAAACAAAAACAAAGTTAAAACATTTTCCCCGCGTTTCACACATTTACCAATATTTATTCGTCCCTATTCGTCGCAGCGGAGTTTTATAAAACCTCCCTCTATAATGGCCTATCCAATACAAAAGGAACTTTTCAATTCAAACCAGAGATTAGCGCGTCAAACATATAAAGAAACTCTTCCGATTTAAAATATAAGTATCGATTATTTATTTTTATAGTAACAAATTAACTGTTATTGTATTATGTCTTTGATTTTCATGCTTAGATAGGAACATGCCGCTTGCTGAGTGGGAGTACATGCCGTGCGTTGGTCCCCGCCCTCCCGCTGGTCTCGTTGGACTGAAGAACGCTGGCGCCACCTGTTACATGAACTCGGTTCTGCAACAGCTCTACTGCGTGCGCGCTGTCAGAGACCCCCTGTTGATTGTACAAGGTATTATTTGTTGTTTATACTAGAAGCAATTATTTATTTGAACGATGGAGGAAAAACAATTAGTTCATACCTAGTTCTAGTTTATTTATTTAAGAGTACAGGAAATAAACCGCCTCTACAGCCAACTGGTTAAACGAATCCGCGAGAGTTCGTGGGTTCGAATCCCAGGGAAACAAAAAATTGTTTCGGTCGGGCATTGCACAGAAGTCTGATACTTGCCCCTGAAAAGAACGGGTCAGTGAAACGGACACAGAAATGTTCGCCCATGTCCCACGAGGGGGAGACAGGATTCCACTTACAGGAAATAAACAAAAAAAAATCACACTGATATATGTAATAGGAAAAAAGGTACAGATATAATCTTACGATACGTACTAAAGTACCAAAAAGTGAAACATTAGTAATATGTACTTTGTATTCTAAGCGGTAACTCAATAAAAATATGGCCTGTTTCCTAACTTTATTTTTAATTCTTTAAAAAGAAAATATACTCTTATCCATTATAGGCACACAACTTAAATAAAATTTTAATAATCTCACTAATGTTAAATGATTGTAAACTTCAGGTGCCGCAACGGATCCAAATGAAGATTTCTCTGGTGAATTACATCTTAACGTCATGGAAAACAACATTGAGGTAAGAGACATTTTGATTTAAATAAAACACTTTAACAGTTTAAAACGCGTTATATTAGTTAAACTTATTTGAAAATGATTTTTAACTTCGGCCCGACGTTTCTCCCCGTGACCACGGCTGCTGCAAAGCATCCGAAACGTCGGGCCTAAGTTAAAAATAATTTTCAAATAAGTTTAACTAATATAACGCGTTTTAAACCGTTAAAGTGTTTTATTTAAATGTGTACTACTCGCGTAATCTATAGACAGTATTTGACATTTTGATTTATTTTTATGACACAGAATGGCAGGTAAACGTGGGATCTAATAGGTGAAAAGGTGACATATACAGTGGATAATTTTTCACAAACTATGGATATTCGGTAATTCACAGACTGAAAATGAAACGTGACTAAACTTTACGGCCTTTTAACTGCGAAATATCCATAGCAGTATCGTAACCTTTTTAATATATAACCTGGTGGGAATTTTATCCACGACACGTTGATGATTATTATTTCGTTATTTTCATTGAACTATTTGAAAATTCAATATAAAACACAAAGCTTTCTTTAACCAGAATAGCGCCGACTACAACATCACGATATTGAAACAAGTGCAGGCGATATTTGCGCATTTGCACTACAGCAAACTCCAGTATTATGTTCCTCGCGGTCTGTGGGCTCACTTCAGGTAAGACCTGTATTAAATTTTATCAAAATACCTTAATTTTTTTTGTACAGTATAATATTATAAGGTTAACCTTTCTGTTCTTTACTGTGCTGTTTTATATGCCCTGTGGCTTTTTGGCTTCCGTTAAAAAATGTAAACGACACGTTATCCTTAAACTCCGCTATCCATTTCTCTGCCCGACCGGGATCATGAACCACGATAGTGGCAGTTCAAAATTACACGCTTGAAGTATTTCTCTTGCCGCCGTTACAATCCCACGAGCAATCCCCCCCCCCCAAATAAACATTATTGGTTTAGATTAAAAATCGAAAATATTTTTTTTTTATTGTTTGACGCGAGCAGGACTTGAACCGGCATCGTCAGCGTTCCGTGCTGTTGCTCTAACCAATTGAGCTACTGAGACCCACATCGTCGAATTTTTTCAACTTATTAAACAATGCACCTCTTGCGCAACGTTAATATTTATAATAGAAATATATATTTTCCATTTTTAATCTGTTAGTGCCATCATGTGCATATCTAAAAAATGTTAAAGTTTTCAAACATTATTGGTTTAATTTTGGCTCGTCTATCTCATTCCAGGTTACAAGGTGAACCGGTAAACTTACGCGAACAACAGGATGCGGTCGAGTTTTTTATGTCACTAGTCGAGTCCTTGGATGAGGCTCTGAAGTCGTTAGGCCAAGAACAATTGATGGCAAAAACAATGGGTGGGACCTTTTCAGACCAGAAGATTTGTAGAGGCTGTCCTCATAGGTAAATCAATCATTTAACTAGCCTCTAAGCTAAATAGTTAAAAGTATCGCCTTGCCTTGAGAACGTGTCGTCCTGGGTTCGAATGCCGGGAAAACCTTTGAGATATATCACAAAAGTATCATGAACATCTGCCTGTAAAAATATGAACAGTCCAAAACGCAGAATGTATTAGTTAAATGGTTTGCAATGTATTTTAAGTACGGTTTTTCTTCCTTGTCTCGACCCGTAAATGTGTTTAGCTCACGTCCTGTAGCTAATTTACTTATTCGCAGATATGCGCCGGCGCATACAATGCATTTCACAGTATCGCTTCAACCACTAAAGTCGATTTTAGTAAATTATTTGCATGTGGGTTAGTTGGTTAAATCATTTTTTCTATTTAAGGTACTGCAAAGAAGAACCGTTTAGTGTGGTCTCCTTGGATATTAGGAATATGTCGCGGTTACAAGAATCGTTAGAGGCGTATGTTCGCGGCGAGTTGTTGGAAGGCGCCGACGCGTATTACTGTGATAAGTGTAGCAAGAAGGTTAGTTTATTTAAACTACAACTAGATCAAGCCTCAAGAAGCTCTCACTGCCTCCAAAAAGAATATTACAAAACATTTTAAAATATCTAAAAATACATACATAGAGTTTACCACGCCTCGTTTATTTTGCTAAAGAAATTATGCATTTCTTTATTGATTATATATAAATAATACAAATAATGTATGTATCATACAGATACCACATATTATATGATCATTTTCATCCAAATGTGTTGTCACTTGATATATCAATTGATAACAAATTAGCACTAAACGTCGGGTCGTAGTTATCATTTAACTAACACTTTCCAGATTGAAACAGTTCAAAATATGTGTGTTTTTCTTTTTTCAGGTGGTAACTGTAAAAAGATTATGCTTAAACAAACTGCCTCCAGTTCTAGTCATACAACTTAAAAGATTTGAATACGATTTCGAAAGAGTGTGCGCTATCAAGTTCAACGACTATTTCGAATTCCCACGAGATCTGGATGTTGAGCCCTATACAGGTGATTTCAATATTTATGTAATAAAAATTTATACCTAAATGTCTATATTTTAAAATTAATTTACAAAAGCGACTGTGGATCGTGGAAATCTGGTATATTTTATATGGATAAAGAGGAGGTTTGCATAAAATTTTGACGCCCACTATAACTACTCAACTCGGACAAATTCGGCTAGTGTTAAATATTTTTATGATTATATTAAATATATTATAAGTTACATCTTTTAAATAAAACACTTTAACGGTTTAAAACGCGATATATTAGTTAAACTTATTTGAAAATGATTTTTAACTTCGGCCCGACGTTTCGGATGCTTTGCAGCAGTCGTGGTCACGGGGAGACTTTTTCAAATAAGTTTAACTAATATATCGCGTTTTAAACCGTTAAAGTGTTTTATTTAAATGTGTACTACTCGCGTAAACTATAGACAGTCTTTAAGTTACATCTTTTTTTTCAGCTTGGGGTCTTGCACGAGCTGAAGGCGAGACGTTGTGGGAAGGTAGCGAGGACTGCGAGAAGGACCCACGTTACACTCAGTACGAACTGAGCGGTATCGTCGTGCACTCGGGACAGGCTTCGGGGGGACACTATTTTTCATATGTCCTTTTAAGGTAACGTTTAAGTTAAATTAAATTTTTAAATATTCTTTAGAAACAAATTGTCGTGCGTCATGCCGTGAGTGTATGTTTTGTGTATATCTTAATGTAAATATGTAGATGGCAAAAATCACGTTTCTCCTGTATAGGCAGATATACACACACTATTTTTACTCATTCTTTTTAGATTTTATATAGACTAGTTGATCCGATTACTGCGCCCGACACAATCGGCATTATATTGGCATTCAATATTGGGACTTACGGCGCTTAACGCAACTTTAGGTCATGCATTCACTCAGTCTCTGATTGGATAAATATGACCCTATAAGTAACTAGGATAACAATTAGTGGCAATTGACTGTAATTATTTTATATAAGGTGTATTTGCATACAAAATATTTACGCTACATTTGATATATTTATACTTAAAATATGTTAATCTTTTTTTTTTAATAATAGGGACACAGGTTCCGGAGGTCGATGGGTGAAGCTGGACGACGGCGAAGTGTCCGAATGCGCGATGCATGACGATGATGAGATGAAGGCCCAATGCTTTGGCGGGGAATATATGGGAGAGGTAAATTTTTCAGGATTGTAACTATGTCGTATTATACCATGATATACTTTTTCTGTTCTGCTTAATAAAGTTTGCAGGCAGTTTTAATTACAAATATGTACGCATAAAAAATATAAAATTGAAGTCATATTGAATAAGACTTATCCAAAGCTACATGGTTTTTGAGCTGTTTGACTTTCTACGTCGGACAATGTCGTCCACAAATGACGGCGATGGAGTCTCAGTTACGATAGACGAAACTCGAAAACACAAGTAGTTTTAAATCCATGATTCTTAATACTTAAGGCGTAAATTAATCGAACGCTTACGGCTAGACGAAGGATGATCCATGAGGTAGTAAATTTCTCCTTTTTTTTGCAGGTATTTGACTCGACGATCAAGCGAATATCGTACAAACGGCAGAAACGATGGTGGAATGCTTACATGTTGTTCTACACGAGGAAGGATACGATTGACACAAGTCTCGAACAAACAATGAAAAGCATGACGCTAAAGTAAGATTTTAAGACCTAATCTATGCTTGAAAAAGTGGGCTTAGTTGATATATGACTTATTTGACCTTTTTATGTGGCGACTAATTAAGATTTCCATTTTACTAAAATATAATGAAGATTCATTGCAGTTCTAATATATTAATTGTTACTTCTTGTCAAGGTATCACGTTTAAATACATTTTTTTTGCCTTTTTTTTTTCAGAGAAAGTTCCGTACCCAAACCCATTTGGAATTCAGTTCGCCGTAGCAACATCGCCTTTTGCCACAACCAGGACCAATTTAGCTTGGAACACTTCAATTTCATGAAGAAGCTATGCTGTATGCGACTCCAACTTCATCCCGGCTCACAGAGTGCTGTTTGGGTAACAACTCTACTATATACTGTTTGTAGCATACGCTAGTATGTCCATTTGAATAAAACTCAAACGGTTTAAAACGCGTCGCGTTTATAAAATTTTAGTTAAACTTATTTTAACTACGGCCCGCTACTGTTTTGCGTTGCATAATTTTGTAAGTTTAACTAATATATTTCGCGTTTTAAACTTTGATTTTAATCTTTAGTCTGCGTTATAATTCATTTTAACCTATTAATGTCCCACTGCTGGTTATAGATCTCTGTACTGACTGCTTTAGTGCGGGTTAGTACCCGGTAAGCTTTATGGACTACCACTACTAAATTATTACTAGTGACCGGGACCGACGGGTTAACGTGCTTGTCGAGACAAGGGTATCAATGTCAAACTGATGAAATGAGACTCACGAAGCAGTTATTAGTGAGAAATATTATCGTCGACAACTCTACAATATGACGTCATCTTTGCAAATTTCCGTACAGTGTGTACAGATTTAGGCGGTCGGAAGTGCTCAGAATATGTATGAAATTCTTAAATTCATTTTTCACAGGGCCCAGAACACGAAGAAATGTCAATGTTAGCAGTGCAAATGGCGACGAAGTTTCTATTCCAAATTGGATTTCATACGAAAAAAACGTTACGGGGTCCGGCTACAGACTGGTAATTTGTTGTATATTTATTTTAGTCAATTATTTATATATTATATATATATAGTCTTTAATAAACCAATTTCTGATAAAGGTTCAAAGCGAATGTTAGTTTATAATTTTTAAGTATGACTCGAGATCACGTGACACTAAAAATGTTGAGCGTTCTTACTGGTCATAAGTCAAAACTGCTCGTGTAGCTCCATCTGTATTATACGTGAACAGCTGGCTCTTTAGTTTCTATTTTATAACATTTATTGTATTATTATTGCTTTGTTTAAATGCTTACAATATATAATTGTATTTTTGGCAGGCACGACATCCTATGTCAGCACTTAAGATGTTCACAGACTGTGAGGGCCTGGTTCGCGTCAGATCTTTTTAAGCATCTGCACAGGTAAGGGTACACACTACCTTAATTTGATTTTATTGAATTATATCAATATCTTAATTCAAACTGAAAAACTTATACATCTTTCAGATTAGGAGATTATTTACTGTCGTGTCCAACGGGTGATGTCAGAATAGTGTTCATGAAGATTATCGTGTTCTTGGCGCACTTCTCTGTCCAAGATCCACCAGGTAATTTTTAGTTAATTTTTTATGTTATAGAAAGACAGACAAACTTGAAGCTTGGAATTCGAGCTATTTTAAAAGTTGTATGTTCGGGAATCCATAGGCTGAAAAACTGAAGTCGGCTTTTTAGGTTCCTACATTACATATATTTAAACTTTTTCTTATTTTAAATGAACTGTTAACCAATTAATAATTATAGACTATAAGCAATTTTTAGTAATATATTGAACGACGAAAATAACACGCATTTTGTTTAAATGCTGCTATTTGTGTCTAGATCTATCGGTTATCTCTAGGCATCCCTAAAATGTATGTTTTGACTGAATGTATTAAAGAAAAGATTGTAATTACTTTTTATTTAAATCTATATTTTCAATTAAATACAGTGAACAACGGCTACGGTTCATGGTGCAGCCGCGAGGAAGCGACGTGCCTATCTGACCAAGTGCTCTGCAGTGCGCGTGCGCTGGCTGCTCCAGACTCACACACGCATCGGCTTCCACCGCATCTGCCTCTACTGTTTAACTTCTTTCACGCGTACGCTATGCTAGGTGTGCACGAGAAGTACCAGTTACTAAGGGTATGTGTATTTTTTTTTAATTTTTAACTTATATTATGTCAAAATAGGTGGTGACATTGAGACAATAAACATTTTTTATAGTGACGCGGTAGTATGTATCCGTAAGGGTTGCAAAATTATTCAGAAAACAATCACATAAAGGGTACATTCCATTGTTTTTTTTTCTAATTAAAAACAAATATGTTTTTTCATTAAATAACTATGGAGAGAAAAATATCAATTTTTATGAATATATTAAATATTAAACCTTCATCTTAATTTTTTTGTACCGCATAAATTTTACATCTAACACAATTTTATTTTATTTTTTTATTATTATAGTGTATTGTATTGATTAGGTACACTGTGATTTAAAGTACACTGTACTTAAAAATGCAATAATCGTATCGTATTAATGTTTATAGGCAGGTTTTCCGGCATTTAAAGCTAAGTTCTCTCGTCTAACAATACAAAATACTATAATCTGGTTTCATTGTTGCAGCTCAAAATTTTGGATATTGTTCTATCCGTATGCATGGATGACTCATACTCGTCTCTCGGGAAGTATCAGTATCCAGAATCGGCAAAAGTACATCAGGTATTTGACTTTTAGGTATTTCTATGATGGTTAGACAATTGAATTGTTGCATATTTAAAGTTTAAGTTAATTGTAAGAACTATTGTGTGTGTATATAGTTTAATGTGTGCTTCCCCATTTTTTATATTCTTTTAAAAATAGGAAAAGATAGATATTCCATAAAAGTATTCGGAGGTTTTTGTGGCCATTTTGCATAGGTACTGGGTTCTTCGAGGTGTTGGGACCTCGTATTTGTGAAACGGTTTGATGATATTAAAAAAAAAAGATACGTCTTTGCTTAGTCGAGAAACGCCCGACGTCTGATGATGTGGTCGACTTGTTGTGACGAGACGTCGAGAATCATTGTCCTATTACAATGCCCGAATGACGCTCGACAACGTAGGATTAAATTGTCCGTATTAACCTAAACTGCTGTCATTTACATAATTATAACGTTCAAAGGTGGTCTGCGCGTTAGTTCGCTGCTGTGACGTAAGCGCACGGTGCCAGTCGGCGGCCGCCGCTGATGGTGCGTTGCCTCTGCCGAATCCGTATGCGGAGCCCCCGCCCCCTTCGCCGCACTCTCGCCCCACCCTCTCCACTACTGCCGCCGATATACTCTATAATAAGACTGGGTAAAACATTTATCTACTTTTTACTACTAATCCTATATTATACTATTATATTACTATAATATAGGTCTAGTAAGGTGTCATTGTTATTTTTTATTATAGAAATTTTCATTTTTGCGAATTCATTTGCAGGGAATTCACCAAAAAGTAGTATCTAATTTACATTACCTGCCAGTTCTTAAGAGCGTAGAACTTAGGCGGTCAACCAGCGAATAATGACATAAATTTTTCTTTCTACTATGTAAACTGGAAATTATTTTTTCTGAATACGTATGAATGTACATAAAACGTCGGGACGTAGTTTAATTTAAATATGTGTCGAAATAAGACAAACAATTTTTTAAAAATGTCGCAAAATAAGTTACTACTCCTACTTTGCTTGTACCCTAAAATTTTTAAAGGCAGGTGCAGATTTGTATGTGTGGTGTATTAAAGAGAATATACAACGAATGATAGTAGAAACAAAGTTGAAATTGCATATAACGTACTTTCTTCTATCTAATTTAGTTAACACACGAATAGAGTAAAAAACAATAATTAAATGAATTGATTTTATGAAATAGCCTGCTATTATAACATTTTTTGCTATTTCCATGTGTCTAAGATATTTTTGTAACTTAGAAATTATTGTTCTATAATGTGTATAATGCTAAGTACTAATATATAAAAAGCATAATAAAACACTTTAACGGTTTAAAACGCGATATATTAGTTAAACTTTATTAGTTAAAGTGTTTTATTTAAATGTGCACTACTGGCGTAAACTATAGACGGTGTGTATAAAGCAGTTAATTGTTACCTTTAGAAATAGGTAGTATAAATTTAAATTACATGGTTTGCCGTTTTAAAATAAACGTTTTATAATTATATAACTGTTCCAGTATCTATATGAAAAAACTGACGGAAGAATGTTGCGGATGTGAGGAGGGGATACGACTGATTCAATTCCTATGTTGGGAGCACGCAGGCTGGTCGCGCACCGCGCTCTCAGAGTTGCTCTGGCAGATGGCCTGCGCGTACTGTCACGAACTGCGACGGCATTGCGACGCGCTGTCCGCGCTGTTGCTGATGGAGGACAGCTGGCAGCAACATCGTATACACAATGCTATTAAGGTAACTAAGCGAATAGACTGATCAATGCACTTACTCTCCAGGTTTTCTCTCTCATAAAGAAGGTTTTACGCCCTACCTGTCCTGTACTCTACTATGAATCAGCTCAAAAAACTCAATCCTCAGACATTTGAAAGTTTTGACTTTTGACTGAAAGATTTGAAAAGGTCGAGGATCCCTAGTGCGTCCAACCTGTTTGTCAATTTATAATTTTTCTGAAACATGTTGGACTCCGCCTGGATATTTGGATATTTTTTAGGTGGTAGGAATATCAAAATCCCGCCCGGGTCATGAACGACCGACACAGATGAAAACTATACCATGAAATGCTTGTCTACCCTCTTGTATCATAAAAAGTCTACAAAATGAAAATCGTATTTTAAATTAACATTGTGCGAGAGATGCATGGATTTCGTCCGAGTCAAATAGATTGAATATCGACTGAAATATTACTTAATTGTAGACCTAAATTATAACTGTGACTTTAAGGGTGTATCAGAGGAAAGACAAGGTTTATTGGAGACTGGCCTGCGCGCGCGCGGGCACTATCAGAAACGGACGTACGCGTGCGTGAAGCTATTAGTTGGCGTGATGTGTCGTACGCCCCTCGCTGTACGTGCTGTCCACGCCCCACCGGAGGCACGACGCCGCTGGAGGCAGTTACTCTCCTGGCTACAAGATGAACTGGACCGCGTATGTATCATTGTAATAAAACTGTTGGACTTCGTCTGGGAAGTGGGTCGTTAAAACTTTATTCGATTCGTGTCTGCATATTTACAAATTTTAAGATGAGAATGAGAATGTCTGTCATAATAGCTTAGTTCTGCAAATTTACAAATAAAATAAGAAATGAATTATGTTAGTCGCCACCGGTGGTTGCAAAAAAACTCATTTACTTAATAACTAACAGCACTATCAGCACTTTCCCCGTAGTGGCACAGCTTAGGGCTGTCGCCTAATAAACTGCAGCTTAGGACCGGCACATAACAAATGCAAAAATATAAATATTTAAAGATGTCCAATATTATTTATATTAACTTGAATTTGCAGTATGGTTCTGGATACGGATCTTACGGGACGTGGTCGCCGCCGGGAACATCGAATGAGACATCCAGTGGTTACTTCTTGGAACGTAGTAATTCAGCGCGGAAGACGTTAGAGAAGTGAGTATAGATTTGTATACTTGGTACTATTTACCAGAAAAAAAAAACCTTAATGTCCAAGTATTAAGGTTGAAAATACATTGCGCTAAAGGTGCTTGTTGTGGGTGTTGAGGTTGAAAAATTCGACGATCACGTGTACGATACGGTAGCTCAATTGGTTAGCGCAGCATGGAAAGCTGTGGATGCCGGTTAAAGTTCTGCCCGTATCGTGTTTTTTTTTATTTATATATTTAATGCGCAAAGTGACCATATCGCTTATAAGCGAACTCTTCTAGACCAGCTAAATAAAATACAGTGTGTTATTAAATTACAGTATTAACGGGCGCACAAATTATATTACATTTAACATAATTAAGAGATTATATTTAAATATCATTACTATCCTTAATTACGTTTGCATCTTATTAACTGTGAACATGTTTCAGAGCCTATCAACTCTGCCCCGAAGAAGAGGAAGAGGAAGAAACGCGCGAGGCGGGTGAGGGTTCAGGGTCTGGTGGATCCGGCGAGGTAGCCGACAGCGGCGAGGAGGAGGAGCCTCCCGATGAGGAGCCACGCCCCTTGCATCTCGCCCCAGCGCCAGCACCCCCACCACCGCGAGACCCCCCTCGCTGGCCTCTGAATACAATCGCTTCTAGTCCGCCTCCAATTTATTTATTGTTTCGCGTTTTCCGCTTAGCCATAGTTTTATAGCGATGCGCGACTGCTAGACGTCACGTTGTCAACTGCATTCTTTAACTTTTTACTCCAACTGTATAAAAAAAAATAAGATTTTACACAAAAGCCATTTTAATTGTAAATTACATATTACTAATTTACATCTGTATTTCATAGCATAAGATATTCCCGTTTTTATATGAAAAGGCCGAACGTGCAGTACACGTTCGGCCTTTTCATATAAAAACGGCGAAAGTACTCGTAAAAGAAATAGCAAATATATATCGCGTTTCAAACCGTCAATTGTTTTAATGTCTACTACTCGCGTAAACTACAGGCGATACATAAGCCCGAAATGTCAATTGTCATTGAAGATTGCCAAAAAGAAAAAGCAAATGAGACGTGTTTATAGTAAGGCGGCTTTTAGAAAAATAAAGAAATTATTATAGGAAACCGGTTTTATCCCGTTTTACGTATTTGACGGGACGCTAACACGAGCGCGCATCGCTATTTTTTTTTCTGTGATGTTACGATACATGTAAAGTTCGTCTTCAAGGGCATTTATTGTTAAGTATTAATTATATTTGAGTTCGCAACGGCCCCGACGGGCTACTAATAAGTGTGCATAGCGTATCCATTAGTTTTACTATTAGACATCTATGTTTAACTGTAAGACTGTAGAAACAAACGCGATGGAGATTTTATTTTCAATTACTTAATGTTGCGTTCAACAACGCGCAAGATGCGAGATGTATATAGGACCGCTGGAAAGGCTAAACTATAAGAAAATAAGTGCCGTACTCTACAAAGTAACCTGTTATATATGGTTTTTATATTGCATGATAATTAGGGTTCTGATTAAAATCCTATCTCCTCGGTTAACGTAAGGTATAGTTAAAATGGATATAATTTATTTAAACTAACGCTTGTATAGATTCGAAGTGATCAGTGTATAGTCATTAGTGATTTTTAAATGTATTTATTTTTATTAGAGCGAATACTAAATATTTTAAATTCATCACTGCACTAAATTAAACAATCTTTATCCTCACTTACTTCTTTTACACAGTACAAATGGTATAGATAAGCTTTAGGGATTACGTGTGAATTTACTGAGCGTTGTGGGTGCTATTCTTATGTTTGTAACCTTATTGTACTAATTTGTTTCGCATTCGTTGTTATGTTAACATATATTCCCAATTGGATAATATATTGAAAATATAATTCACATTTTTTTCAAATCTAACATGGCCTTTTTGTTGTCGCTTTCACTTGAAAGTGTCTGTAATTTACGCGAGTACACATTTAAATAAGTCAGTTTAACGTTTTGAAACGCGATATATATATATATTTTATTTAATTTATTTTCACTCCGTCAACGCGGCGGCTGCCTCCGAAACGTCGCAGTTAAAATAGTTTTCAAATAAGTTTAACTAATATTTATTGCGTTTTGAACCGTTAGTGTTTTATTTGAATACATAACTGCCATATAACCATACAATTCAAGATACGTAAACTCATAAGTATTTCTAGACAGAGTTTTTACAGTTGTATAATTTGAATAATTTAGTTTGAAACTACGCACGATTCGCTCGGTTTCGAATAAAAAAATATTCAAAATATCGGTGTTGTATAGTTTATTTTTGCCGATTTGTTCAATAATACGATTATAGCCTTGAAGGACGATGTTGCAGCAGTATTAGTACAATTTGTGGCCTAAGACGAACTCTACAGGGCGATATTGATCTTGGCGTATCGGAAATGTAGATATAGATTTAAAACACTAGTCTAACAAAAATATGTCGCCACCGTCGTGGTTCTGCTTGTAATATATGTTATTTATTTTTATATCGCGTGACGGTTGTATATTATTTTTTCGCATTGTAAGTTATTCAGCTTAATTAAAAAATATGTTACAGACAGATTGTGAAGCCATTTGTTTTTGGCTGTTTGGCTATCGTAGCTAAGAAATGGTTCTCGACGTTCCGCTAACATCGACGGATTGACATTAGTAAGAACGTCGAAAAGTCGAAAGTTTTATTATTTTTGACATGGTGGCATTATATAAATAATACTTCTATTTATAATAATCACATTCGATGACACTGGCGGGAGAACCAATTGAGCTACCGTGTCGATTGGTTGGTGTCCTCGAATTTGTTCAATGCGAATTTTTAACCGTATCTCAGTTACGACAGTCGAACTGGTCGAAGAGCAAAATGGCCGCGAAAGGCTTAAACAATTTATAGACCGATTGCGTTTACTATTAATATAATTTAGGTTTTGCTATCGTTAGTTGGGAGTTGTTACGTTACTGGTTATATTCACTATTAATTCTTCAATTATTTCAGCTATTCTGCTATTTATCGCGCCCACTTTTTGTCCTGGCTTAGGCCATTTCAAATTCTATTAATGTTTTATCACTGTCTCTAGACTGGCCTTGGTTACAAACAATTGGCGTTTTTAAAACATTGCGTATTTCCCCTGATAGCATCACACTGAGAGCCAGAATTAGCAAACTGATGGCAAATCTGTTGAAATATTTTTTTTTGAGAACCCAACAATATAAATAAAACACAATACACGCTTCACTGATTATCACAATATTGTAATTATGTAAGTCCGGAAACACCCGCGTGTATCGCTAATTTATTACCAAAGATGGCTTAGTACTCCGACGCGTTTTGTATCTTTTGTATTTGTAAAGTTACGTTAACAAAATTAAAATAATTGTGATGGATTAGATTTAGCTAGGGGAGACGTTGGATGCGTACACGAGAACGATACTGCCACGAGTTCTTTTCTGTGTTAAGAGCGCGTTTTCATTTGTAAATACGACGATGACTACCGTCGCGATTGTGAAATTTTAATTATATTTCGTGTTCTGTAATGTTGAACGTTTTATGCCGACTGTAAAGCATTTTGGCAAATATTTTTCATGTATATGTTTCATGATGTATGTCGTCTGACGTATGGCATATTATATGCTTCAAAATGTACTATTTGTATTGAATAGTTTGTTATAAGATCAGTTGAGTTTTATATGACGTTTCTATGGCAAATTTATAGGTAATGGCACTCGACATCAGAGAATGAAGATGATGGTATTCATACAAGTATATTAAAATCAGAAAATAAATTTTGAAATTTATTATACGCTTTATTATTTTTAATGGATTTGATCCATTCGTACTAAGAATATATTGAACTCTTTTAATAAAACACTTTAACGGTTTAAAACGCGATAAATATTAGTTAAACTTATTTGAAAATTGCATTCGGCCGCTGCAAAGCACCCGAAACGTCAGGCCGTAGTTAAAAAAAAATTAAACATGTTTAACTAATATTTATCGCGTTTTAAACCGTTAAAGTGTTTTATTGAAATGTGTACTACTCGCGTACACTACACACAGTATTTTATATTGAAGTAGTCTTAAATTACCTTTGAAATTACCATTTTATAAGGCTTTTAAATCATACTTTTGTAGTCAGTCAATTGGAAAATGTTACAGTTTCGCATAAAAAGAGTCCGCTTGTACCCCGAAAAAAAAATAGAACTAGGCAAGCAAAGCTTCGAGGCTGAGGCAGACAGAAGAATCTGCTTAGGTTGGGCCGCATTCAGAAAACTTGAGAGGATACTCAGGTCATCTATCCAACAGAGTCTAAAAACAAAAGCGTTTAATCAGTGTATCCTACCTATCATGACATATGGAGCCGAGACTTGGAATCTTACTTGCGGATTGATCCACAAGCTAAAAGTAGCCCACGCTCCGTGAAGAGAGCCATGGTTAGGGATATCTCTTGCGGACAAAGTGCGTAACGAAGTCATCCGTCAAAGAACGAAAGTGACGGATATTGCTAGCAAAATGGGCAGGTTAAAATGGCAATGGGCTGGGCATGTCTACAGAAGAGTCTGGTCGTTGGAGCCGACGTATACTAGATTGGAGACCACAATTAGGCAAACGCAGTGTAGGACGACCTACAGCACGGTGGACAGTTGACTGAAGAAAGTGGCCGGCAGCAAATAGATAGATATCAAGTTTGAAGTTAGGGCCGAGTGGTATGCTTTGGGAGCGGCCTACGTCCAGCTGTGGTTCCAAACGGGTTGATAATGAAAAAAAATATACCCCGGTAATCCCTCCCCTAACCCCCTTGGGTTGGTCTATAGGTATTTTTTTTCACTATCAATATCAACACTCCACCATACCATGAGTAAGATAGTGCTTTGTTTTGGAAACATAAAATTTTTGCAAATTTTTTATAACTAATGACTTCTGACCCTCCTATTTGTTTCACATAGATAAGTAATTAATGGTCGCCTTATCGCGTGTAGTGCGTTATAAGTTTATTATCGGAAGAAGAACGGTCCAGTCTGATCTCTGGGTTCGTTAAGGAATGGACAAGTATATTAGTATTAAAGATTTGGAGGAAGCGGCTTTTGCGATCCTTCCAAAAGCCGCGAAGGATTATTATAAAAGTGGTGCAACAGATGAATTTACCTTGGGGGAGAATAAAAGGGCATTTCAAAGGTTAGTATTATAGTACGTGCAAATCTCCTCATACGTCCACGTTCCACTTTTCTGGACTTACTGAAAATCGGTTTCAGATCAAGTAAACCTGAAAAAGGCTGACTATGATCCGATACCAAATAGCAACACACAACATTTTTTTTCTGTTAAGATTAAATTATGTTATTTTTCTTGTTTATAATTTTTATTTGTCTTGTTTTAATTCTTCTTGCTAAAATTATGATTTTCTTATGTTTTATGCTAATTAAAAAATTGCTTTTAGACTGCGAATTCGACCAAAATGCCTCATGGGTATAACATATTTCGACCTCCAAACCACAGTATTGGGGGAAACAGTATCTATGCCGGTCGGGATTTCCCCTACCGCCATGCAAAGAATGGCTCACCCAGACGGTGAAACAGCTAATGTTAAAGGTTTGAAAGTCTTTATTTTGATAGGCTTAAGAAGACAATGCTTTAACATGTAAAAAATAATGATATAGTAATGTGATTGTAATTGTTATGTAATTATGAGTGAGTGATAAAATTTCTCGCTATATGTCTCTAGCTCTTAGACTATTGTTGCTTGTTATGTAATATCATATTGTGAAGTAATAATGATCAACTAAAGTAAATAAAACACTAATATCGGTTTAAAACGCAATTTTTATTTGTTAATTTCCGTGACAGCGGCTGCTTTACGGGGTGTAGTTAAAACTAAAATATTTTATATGCTTCGCGTATAAAGCCGTTAAAAAGGGTTTTATTTCATTGTTATTTTACCTTTATTTACAGCTGCACAAGCTGAAGGTGTAATTTATACTTTAAGTACAATATCGACGAGTTCTATAGAAGAAGTAGCAGAGGCTGCCCCAAAAGCAATAAAATGGTTTCAACTGTATATTTATAATGACAGGTACTTTTATTTACATAATTTATAATGCTTCTAACACGCAAATAAAGGTAACAAAGCAACTGTCTGAATATCGACTGAATCTTAATTATCAATTGTAGAAATAGAGAGATATATCCGTTAATTTATTCTCATCTACCAGACGTTTGAGGACGCGTCTTATAATATATTTCGCGTTATAAACTGTTAAAGTTGTAAATAGTATGGCTTTTACGGTTACCGTTCAGTATATCATTGTTTTTCGGGCATCTACTGATGAAGCCGTCCGCTAGTGATATCGAAACTTCGAGAACCTCTTGTCGCCCGAGGCGGCCGAACAGCCCAAAAACAATGATATGTTGCCCACTAGTGTCTTACGATCAATGTTTTTATATATTCTAGAGAGGTAACAAGAAGGCTTGTAATGAGAGCTGAAAAGGCCGGGTTTAAAGCGATCGCTCTAACCGTCGACACACCAATATTCGGCTTAAGACGAGCCGATGTAAGAAATAAATTCACACTACCACGTCATTTAAAGTAAGTCTTATCTTAAATACTGTCTATAGTTTACGCGATTAGTACACATTTAAATAAAACACTTTAACGGTTTAAAACGCGATATATTATTCAAACTTATTTGAAAATGAGTCTTCCCGTGACCGCGGCTGCTGCAAAGCATCCGAAACGTCGGGCCGAAGTTAAAAATCAATTTGAAATAAGTTTAACTAATATATCGCGTTTTAAACCGTTAAAGTGTTTTATTTAAAAGCCTTATCTTACAATTTATTTAATGCAATAATACAAATCTTTTCGTTCTAGTGGTAGAAATGTATCAACGGTTCGATTTCCACGTATATCAATTATCATGTTTGTAAATCATCTGATTTTAGGTAGGAAATGTCAAAATTCGGCCCAGAACATCACCACCATCCTTTGATCCTTCGTTGATGTTCAAAGCCAAAATAGGTAAACGTCGGACCTGAATTAGTTTGGTCCGGGACGTTATATTAATTCGTTTAAATGAAAAACCTACGTTTGTCTTTCCACCTTGTAAAAATAGCTTTTGTGTAGGTACAATAGTTTTTCACAGCCCTGGGGATCAACCCAGGGTTGTGGAATAAAGTAATAATAATAAATGTTTTATCATATTGGCTTATCTAAACTAAACGTTATTTCAAGAATAACACTTCCGACCACGGAGTTGTTAAGAAAATCGTTTATTATTTTATAACAATTTGTGTTCTTTGCAGATTGGCAAATTTCGATGGTCACTTATCAACGAAAATCCATAGCACGGGCGAAGGCAGCGGGTTAAATAATTATGTCAATAATTTATTCGACAAATCCCTGACTTGGGAGGAAGTGACATGGCTAAAAAGGTAAGTGCAGGTCGAACGTCTTGCTTAGCATTGTGTTAACACTCAAAGCCGGGGGGAGGCACGCAATTTTATTTAGCACAAGCCGAGTAGTTTATCCTTTTCCCAGTAATTGCTGAACTTTTATGTGTATTACTTGTACTGGACATAAAATATATTTTTATAATCGAAAAGATTTAATTTCATTGCAGCATCACCAAATTACCTATTGTTGCCAAAGGAATTCTACGCGGTGATGACGCCATAAAAGCAGTTAAAGCTGGATGCTCCGGTATCCTGGTGTCCAATCATGGAGCTAGGCAACTAGATGGTGTAGCCGCCACGGTAAGTGGTTTTTCGTGTTTTATACTTCAGAATCAAGAATTTCAAACACTACTAACCCTTATTACATGGTACTAACTACTTAGTTATTATATCAGTAAAAAATATTACATAGTCATGTGCGCTGGTTACCAAAGGAACTGCGAAATGCTGCTTTAGCTGGTTTTAAGCAATAATGCTGCAACAGGGTTTATCATTAAGAATAAATCAAATTTATTTATTTACTTTCAGATTGAAGCTCTACCCGAAGTTGTAGAGGCCGTTAAAAACTACAATGTTGAAGTTTACTTAGATGGTGGAGTATCTAATGGTAGCGATGTTTATAAAGCACTGGCTTTAGGCGCAAGAATGGTGGGTAGTTTGTAAATGTAAGTGTTTTCGTTATGTTCTTTAATTTATTTTGCCATTTTATTTGTAGGTGTTTGTCGGTAGACCCGCACTGTGGGGTCTAGCTGTCGGAGGAGAAGATGGAGTTAGAAGAATGCTTGGAATTTTTAGAAATGAATTAGAATATACGTTGCAAATCGCAGGTAAGGTATCTTTGTGATAACTTATTCGTAATTAAAATCGATCAGTGAAACGGACAGAGATTTGCATCTGCCCCTGTGGTAGCGGGGGCAGATAATGATAGGGGAGGACAAACAAGGGGACCATTGGGATTCACTCAAGTGAATTTGAAACTTGAAAGGTGATATAACATCTTACTTTTTTAAAATATGCGCTATCGATACCCTATCTTGTCTTTGGATCATTGGAAATCCAAAGACTAATAATTAATTTACGTGTTATCCTTGAAAAGTGACTACTTCTTCTATTTTGCAGGTACACCTACAGTAGCTGACATTACTCGTGATATGATCCGCCATGAATCGGAATACAGTAAACTTTGACATATTGACCTACCCACTTATCACCACAAAGAAGTCATACGATAATAAAAATGTAAAAGTCACGTACAAGATTTTTTATTTAGCAATAAGTTTTCTGTACAGGTTGTAGAGCAAATGTGGGGTCACGTAATTTTCATTCGGCCAAAACGTTCTAGATATTTTCTGAAAATGAAGGCAGAAAATGTTTATTATTGACCATTTATTGTAACCGATTAATGTCCCATAGCAGACATAGACAGTCTATCTTATAGGAATAAGTGTTATAGACCTTAGCCCCCTGAGATCCACCAGATTGCTTCAGTCTGATTTGCGAGTCGGAATTCTAAACAACTACTGCCATTAAATTAATTATCACTAATATGAACCGAGAGCGAGGTATTTCGAACTCTTATGATTAGCAGTCTAACTGTTAATAAAACAATTTTTATTTTTATTCGCTGAAAGATATAAATTATTTTAATAAATTGAAAAAACGTCCAACTCGGGCAGGTCTTGCACTGGCAGTCAGCGTTCCGTGCTGTTACTCTCGCTTTTAAAAGATAAGACATTTTTAGCTAAAATATATTTTGTTATGTTTTCAATTTTCCAAATATGTTTGAATATAATTTGTTTCATTTTGCCCTTACCTTAAAATCACATCCAAATAGGTTAATACCTTGTTTAAGTTTTTTAATAGTCTGTTTCAAACATTCATCGTTGGCCATTTTATCCTTCAGTTCAAGTGTATTATTGCAAGTGCTACACGAAGAAAATTCTTTGGCATTGCGTATTTCGTCACTGCCCACGTGTTGTCTCTTTCTCACGTAATTAGTGAAACTGTAACTACAAGAATCGTCGTATTGAATTGTTCTTTCGTTCGTTTTCTTACCGAACACCTTTTTAAAGCCCTGGACAACTGTTGCACAGGAACTGTTAAAGACATCTAGTAGCTTAGCGCTGAAAGACCGATTGAAATTTTTATTGGCTGGCACTCTTTTGTTAACTTTAGAGTTACTCTTTGCCGTCCGATTTTGGTAACTACTACTTTTCTTATCGACTCTGGTAATTGTGGTATCTCTCACAAATCTTTGTTTAGGTGTCGAACATTGGACTGGTTTGAAATCAGACAGATCATTATTATTTAGTGAGTCGTCATAATTATTGACATAGCTGTTTACGTATCTACTGGACACGTTTTTGGTATTATTATGTTTACTGATACGTGTACTGTCATTAAAATTGTGTCTCATTAGAAACGTGAAGGAGAGATCTATTGATTGATTTGATGGCTTTTTTTGTGTGAATCTTTGACTAAGACGGGAGCTCGAGGATCTTGGTGCAAACATTTGTGTCTTACGCCCAGTGTCATCTTGTTTTGATTTAAACTTATCATAACGATTGAAATTAGCAACTTCCCGCATGACGTTTTCGTAGAGCTCTTTTGTGTCATCGCTATTTGTATTATTAATAATTAAAATGCTTTTATTGTTATGAACGCTGTAATCTTTCTGGTGGTATCCGTATTTACCTAGAACTACATAATAGGTACATTTATCTTCTACCCTAATTGGTTATAAAGATTTTTTAACTGCGTATTATATTCTAACCTTTTTCTCGTGAATATAATATAATCATCGTCCATCGTGCAACCTGCAAAATAATTGTTTTCCCTCATATGATCGTAAAGCAGTAGAAATTGTTTGATTATAAAATATTTTAAAAATTCAGTCTTTTAATCATATTGCACAGAGCTTTTAGCTTTTTTTTTGTAATAATTAAAGCATTGTAACATAAAGTACCTGATTAGAGCATCCTGGCATTTGAGACAAAATATAAAGTTCATTAAAAACTTTTTGCGCTTGTAAGATGGCGTCAATACAATCGTTTGGTAGGTCTTCCAAAATCGTATTCAACAATTGTAACCCACATGAGTTTTGTAGAAGTCTCCTTAAATTTTACATATAATTTTATTACAGCTTTAAAAATATATAAATAAAGTATTGAATTTACAATATGTTACAGTTTAACACTAGAACATCTAATAATGTTATTTGTTTAAATTGGACTGTCCGAGTCCTACTCATTTTTTTTTAATCTAAAAAAGAATCCACGCGTACGCATTTTAAATACTTATTTCCCACCTGGTAAATATGCACATTCCATTGTTCGTATGAAAAAGTCTGTTATTTTTAATATTCCTTTGTATTAAGCTTTGTAGTACTAAAATGACGTCTTCATTTCCGTGTAAGCAATGTTTTACGGACTGCAAATAAAAAGTCCGTTTAAACCTTCGATTTTTAAAAAGTTTAATCATATTATTATTATCAACTCCTTGGAGGGTATTTTGATAATTTTGGCAATCGTTTGAAGAATTACAATGGGTTATTAATAAAAATTTGTTAGTAAAATAGTATTTTTGAGACACTTTATCGATACGCAGAGTACCTGCACTCACCAAAGGAACAAGATGCGAACAAAAAGTCTGATTGCCTAATGAACCGAAGCAGGCTTTTGCGATACACTGGCAAAGCGACGTCCACGTATCTTGTTGCTTTAATTAAGAATAACATATTATTCAGACATATGGGTGATTTTATGTGATATTTTTCTAGGTTCGGCATGGGGTAGGCTCAATTTTGTGTCTATTCTCATGGATTCTTATTTTAATTTAGATGTTCTGGCTTTCAACCGAAACTACAACTTTTCCAAGAGAATCGAACCCAGGAGCTTTTGTGGTTAGCCATTGTACAGCAGCTGTGCAGAACTATTCTGACGGCAACTTTTTAAAAGATGTGTTCTTATAACCTTAACATATTTAAATTAATAAAGTTCATGATTGTTCTTTGTCCCTCTATTAATAACAAAAACGAAAAGGGGCGATCCCGTAACGTTGTCAAAATACATAAACATTTTTTCACATTTATATGACCCCGGAATACTTATGAAACAGCGTAATTATAAAATGTTACATCACCATCATGTGGGTCATGAAAAGATTACAAATTGCTGACAGACAGCCTTTAGCTCTCATCGTATTTTGTGCGTAAATATGTAACGATTTCCTTCTTGTTGGTCCTTCATCGTTATCTATGTATAGTAAGGCTGATACAAAATTCAGTATTATGGATGTTTGGGGCGTCAGCCCTTGCCTTAAATCGTATGCTATTTTGTCATAAAGGGGTCCGTATTTGATTATTAAGTGGGAGTGTTCATTCTAAAAAAACAAACATAAGATCTTTTGAGCAGATATGAAGCTGCACGAAATGCTGAGGATTGATAATGGAACTTTTAAACTAGATTTTAGACAAAAACACAGCTCGCTGACGTGAGTACTGTTATTCGTAAGATTTTTAAATGTAAATGTTATATATTGTGTCGTAATTTACGAAATGTTAATATTTATCATTTTTTAAATGTTATGACATACTTGCTTAGGACTAGAATCCATCAATTTATAAAAGGTTTATTTTCAAAATAGCAAAAAATAATAATAATTGGGGTTAGCAAGAACGCACTTACGTTATTTAATAAATAGGTTCCCAATATGCAAAAACTTTTCACTTGAGTGTTATTTCTACAACAGTTATTATCAGTGACTGATTGTAATAATCGTTGTATGTTTTCTTGAGTCAGATTTCGTAGCATCTTCTACAATTACCTAATTCATGTGAGGATCACTTCATTACTCAATGGAACGTATAAGTATTTTTGCTACCTTAGGTTACATTGAAAAGAATAATCCATAATAAAGTTCAGGTTATGTACATAATACGTACATAACCAAATTTCAAAATATTATATTGAAATTTGGGTCTTGAATACGTACCGTACACCTTATTTATACGTACGATTTTCGCGCCTAAATAAATGCGCATTTGGTGTAGGACATCATGTTGCCATACATAAAATATATACCAAGCCAATGCTAAACTGTGGTTAGATGCATGGATATTCCCTACTCTATAAGTCTATGACATAATATACACTTACAATATCATCTGTGGTTCTATTTACTACTGCATTTGTTTTGATGTTAAATCATTGATGTTATGAGTATAAATCGGACTTTGAGAAACATTATCGACTATAACTTACAAGTCTTAAATAAATAATAATTTATAGTTGTCTTTAATTTGCGCAAAATGGATGTTGGCGAATTATTATCATTTAAGGTTATTATGGATTTTGATGTTTTACTTTTCGCTATATTACTAGGTTTATTCCTAACAAATCAATTTGTTTATAACAGCCTACACCAACTCCTAAACGCCCTAACGAAGATGAGTTAGACGACTCTGATGAAGAAAGTGTGCGTTCTAAGAAGGTACGCCGGCGAGGTGCGGGGACTAAGCCTGAGCAGTTAAGCAAGTCTCTACCTAAAGAGCCTACGATCACCGATAAAGAACGCGAAGATATTCTCAAATTTGTAGAAAATGTAGTTACAGAGGTAACAATTTTATTCAAGTATTTAAATTCTACATACTAAAGATAGAATATTTTTTTTATCTCTCAAAATATTCTAATAAGTTATTATAATTACAGGGAGAAGTTTTAGATGAAGCAGGTGTAAAAAAGTTAGTTTTGAATTTTGAGAAAAAGGCACTTAAGAATAGAGAAATGAGAATCAAATTTCCGGACCAGCCTGAAAAGTTTATGGAAAGTGAACTTGATTTATATGATGCTCTGCAGGAATTAAGTGCAGTCGCTACTGTACCAGATCAATATCCCCTCCTCGTAGAGGTTAAGTGTATTAATTCACTTTTGGAGTTATTATCTCATGATAATACAGATGTATCAACGAAGGTTGTAAACTTACTGCAGGTATATATTTTTATAGTTTTAAGTCAGGCATTATGATTATATTTTTGTCAATGTTCTTAACAAAATATTATTCATAGAGGAAAATATTTTTATAACAAATGTTTCTATACCCAAGGAACTGACAGATGTGGATATATTGCATGAGAGTGAAGAAGGAGCAGAAGAATTGATTAATGCTTTAGCTGATGCTGAGTGTCCTGCTCTGCTGTTGCATAATCTTGCTCGACTTGATGAACAAGTACCAGATGAGAGAGATGCAGTACACAACTCCTTAGGTAATAATTAAAATAGCTATTAGTTTCAAAGCTTTTTGACTTCACATTCCTTTGAACACAAGCACAAATCAAATATTCATAAAATTTCCTGTTATTTTGTAGGTATCATTGAAAATATAACAGAATTTCGACCAGAACTATGTGTTGAGGTGGCCAAACAAGGATTTATACAATGGATACTAAAAAGACTGAAAGTGAGTTTTGATTAGAGATTTTATTATTAAAATAAATAAATAATGTTTTTTATTAATCATTGATACTTTTTTTAGATGAAAATGCCATTTGATGCAAACAAATTGTACGCAACAGAGATTTTGTCAATTCTTCTCCAAAATACTCCAGAGAATAGAAAACTTTTGGGAGAACTTGATGGCATTGATGTTCTATTGCAACAGTTGGCTGTAAGTATAATTCATAAAAGTAGGAACAAAGAATTTACATTTCCTTACTGTTTAAATGAAAGGAATGTAGTATTGAGTTGAGATGTAATTTTTAGTTTTACAAACGACACGACCCCAGTGGTGCTGAAGAACAAGAAGCGATGGAGAACATGTTTGATTCCTTATGTTGCGCTCTCATGGAGCCCTCTAACAGAGACCGATTCTTACGTGGGGAAGGGCTTCAGTTGATGAATCTTATGTTGAGGTATATTAAATGTAGTTATTTTAGAGTTGGTTCTGCTAATTAACTTATGTTGCTTGGTTATATGACAAACTATACTATATTGTTAGTCAGTGGTCATGTTATATTAATATATAAGGGGAAATTAAGGAGGAAAGAGAAAAAAAATCAGTTGGGCAGGGCATTGAAGTATTATATGCTTACTTCTGTCCGGTATATAGATCTTTCAGTAAAACAAGCACTATCTCGCACATACCAATATATATATATCAATATCAATCAAACAATGTCAAATATTAATAGTTATCAATAATAATAAGCCTTTTAATATTAAAAAAAATAGGGAGAAGAAGATGTCAAGAAATGGATCATTGAAAGTATTAGATCATGCTCTGGCTGGCCCCGACGGTAAAGACAATTGTAATAAGTTTGTTGACATATTGGGGTTGAGAACAGTTTTCCCACTCTTCATGAAAACCCCGAAGCGCAAGAGGCTATTGACTGTGGACCAACACGAAGGTAAAAAGAAAAGTAAGACATTATTAAAACATTTATCAACATAACTTTAATGTGTACATTCTTTTCAGAACATGTTGTCTCAATCATAGCGTCGATGTTACGAAATTGTCAAGGGAGTCAGCGACAGAGGTTGTTAGCGAAATTCACAGAAAATGATCTAGAGAAAGTGGACAGACTCTTGGAGTTACATTTTAAATATATGGACAAAGTTGATAGAGTTGAAAAGGACATTGAGGTATGATATAAAGATATTTAATGAAATAATTCAATTGTACACTGTTTTGACGGCCTTAAACGCGATATATATTTGTATGATCGAGGAGGACAGACAGGCATGGAGTTCACTTGATAGTACATGATATACCCCAATGTGCTGTCGACCTATTTTTGCTGTAGATATTCAGAAATTCGCTGCTGGTAAAAATCGGTCATACCAGGTGTAGATAGAAATTAGTTAACTGACGAATTTGGAGATTATAGGTTAAAATTGTTTCATTGCGTAAAGATATAAAAATTAAATATAATTTTAATTTTTTAGCAAGAAGCAGAAGACTTGGATGACGACGCGCAATACTTGAAACGTCTATCGGGCGGTTTATTCACTTTACAGCTTATTGATAGAATTATATTAGAGGTATGTCTATTGAAATATCAAAATTGTATATGTACCTGAAAAATTGTATCATCAAGCATAAAGCAAGAAAAATCAGGTCTTAATAAATCTTACAAAGAGTGACTGTGTGGGCTTTGTAAAATGACCATGACTTATAGTGTATAACTAATAGTTGAGGTTATTTTTGTTTTACACAGGCACGAGCTTGCATTTCATCAATTTTTAGTACTAATTGCTATCGGATAAGGGACTGACTGAATATCATTTTAACCCTTAGTCTTAGAGATTGACCTTTTAGCAGAAAGTTAAAATTGTTTTTTTTTTATTCTCTTAATTATAAGTTTTGTACTATGTGTTAATAAACGGTTTATTTATATATTTAATAATTATTATCACTATACACAATAAATATTAAACTGATTCAAATGTACAGGTGTGTACTGCTGGACCACCATCGATAAAGCAACGTGTGCAGAGAGTGTTGTCACTAAGAGGAGGATCCCTGAAGATAATCAGACATGTGATGAGAGGTACTTACAAAGGATTTACTAATCTCTCTATAATCTATAGGTTGTAGTACAATGTTGTTAATTTTCTTTTTTTTTTGTAGAATATGCTGGAAACCTGGGTGACGATGGTAGTGAGGAGTGGAGGCAACAAGAACAACAACATATTCTACAATTGGTTGATAAATTCTAACCAAAAATTATTGTCAATGAAATTATAGTTCGCATTTTGTAAAAAGAACGCTGGTGTAGGAGACAAATATATTTTTAAAAGTCTATTTGTAGTTACGTTCACTTACCAAAACACAATGAGATACTTATATGTATGTAAAAAATATGGCTTATATTGGAACAGTCCATTAAGATGCATTCAATAATTCAATTTAGGTTAAAATCAAATAGATTAATATGCGCATACGCATACGCACACATCCCCCCTCTACTTCAGTCCAACGTTCTCTTTATATATCGCGACTCATACGATTTGAAGTATTATGAAAAAAAACGTCCAAACTTTTAATATAGTTTTATTTATATTAATAAACGTTTACATTGTTTTAACATAATTTAGGTAACGTTAATCAACATAACAATATAGAGCGCAACACTAATGTTAGATGCGCCAAAATAAAAATAATACCTATTGCGAGGGAATAAGAATGAGTTTAGTGTATTCGAAAATGATTTATACATTTGTCTGACACAATTTAACACGAATTGTATTTTTTGCTACTCTGAACAATATGGCACTGAAAGATTTTGTTTAAGAGAAATCACAAAGTCGCACTATTCTATATAAGGATTTAACAAATGTTTACTTAACTGCTTTTCAAGCAGCGTATATTAATAACAGTTAACTTACCACCACTTTTAATTCCGTTCTATGTTATATTATTTAAATACCTTATCAACTCATCGCAATTTATGTGTTATTAGAATCCACATACAGACCTAAAGAAGTAACATCAATTTTTTTCTCGGGGTTTTCACGTAGTATTGTTAAAGGCACCTATTGTGTACACAAACATATGTTTTCTAAATTGCACGATTTAAACCAATAACAATTCTATGTTTTCATTAAAAATCGATCACAACCACTTTATTCCACTATACAATCCCATCTTTACTCAATATTAATTCGTCAACAAATATAAAAACATGTAAATGCATTGTAGGATCCAAAAAGCCATATTTTTCTGAATTAAAAATTGGCAACGGAATGCAACAGAACGCGAAATTTGTTAATGTATTTTAAATTATTACAAGAAAATTGAAAATCCAACAGTCCATACAATAAATACGCAGCATTAACATTGGAGAGAAGGCACTACTTTTTAAGAGACGTATAATGTCTATGGGCAGTCTTTGAATGCGGTAGGAATGTCGTCATTTGTCTTCGACACGTTGCTAGTGCCGAGGAGCGTGGGCGCAGGTATAGTGCCCGTTTGGATTCCGTGCGCCATCTTTAGGAGATCGTAGTTGATCTTCTCGGTCACCACGGAGTCTTTCCTGTAAGCATAACAGAAATAGTAAATGAGGGTAATTTTATTGTTTGGGTGTGTATAGGTAAAATGGTAGTATTAAAAACCTTACTTGTAATCGGGATGGGATGTAACGAATTGCCTCATCCACGTGGCCATTGTAGAAATCTCGCCCGAGGCACGACGCTGTATGAGCTTTAGGTACTGTTGAACGGAACAGTGAGTATCCGCATCGACATCCATTCCCGATAAATATGACTCAATTAGCGGGATCAGCCCGGGGAATATTCCGTCCTGGAAAAGGTAACAAAACATTTACTTTTACATACAGAAGATGATATCAAAGAGTTAAAGATGAGACAAGTAATAGGATTCTTCGAACAAACCAGAATGTTTGAAGGGGACACCATATGAGGTGGATAACCAAAAGTCCTCCAAAAGGAGGAAGTGGGGAAATGGGTGCAATAAACAAAGAAAGGTAACTACTACACAGAATCTTTAATTTTACCATACCGACCTACAGACTAAGTCCACTCGTTTTTATATGGATTCATATCTCAAAAGAAGTCCGTAATAACTGATTTCTTACTTTTCCATTGACAATTTCGTCGATCGTCATCTCTGCGTACACGTCTACGTCGGGCGAGCGCACGTCCCGACGGAACCAGAACTTTTGTTGGGTGCACGCACCGCGTCTTTGTGCCCGCTGCATGTTCTCATCCACCTATAAATATTTGTAAGCTTTCTAGCACAACCAGCCAATGGACATAGTTTTTTATTAACATACTTTCTAAGCCGAAGCTATTTATACTATTACATAAAGTTGAAGAGTTTGTTTGTTTGAACGCGCTAATCACACAAACTACCGGTGGGAATTGAAAAACTCTTATTATGTTGGTTAATGCATTTATCGAGGAAGGCTTTAGGCTGTATAACATCACGCTGCGACAAATAGGAGGAGCAAACAAACGGGGAAACTAGCTTCAGTTGCGCACGCTGCGAAAACGGCTCAAAATACCCAAAATAATAAGCACGAACGAATGATTCCTCTTTAATTTATCTAAAAAGATGCCCGTGACTATACGTACTATGTCTATCTTTTAAGATTAACTTCCAGGAACAGCTTAAATCTACAAAGTTGAACAGGGGGTCTGCACACCAACGAAGTCGCTGACACAGCTAGTAGTAAACGAAGAAAACCAATCACAGTTCTTACCTTACTTATAGGCATGACAAAGTTGAGTCTATAGGAGAGTATAACACGGGTGAGAAGTACTACGAAACAAACGTAAGCCGCGTTCTCGAAGTCGGTGAGTTGGGCTTCGCAAGGTCGGAACTCCACTCGCCATCCGATGCGAGAGTTTGGCGGAGGAGGTTTGAATCGCATCGTCTGCCAGTTGGTCGATTGGATATTCTGGAATGATCATTTAATTATTGAATGATGTATTAAAATATCGTTATTTATTATCTGTAATGCGCAGTTAGCAATAAATCTTTTACATTTGGTACAACAATACTGGTCGATAATAATGATTTTTTTTTATTTTTACGATCCTTTAGAAATATCCTGATAACCTAGAAAACATGTTTTAGGGAATGGAAAAGAGAAACCATTACTGACACGTACAACAGCCCAAAACTTGTCAAAATTTATTATGTATGTGTCTCCTTCACACATACGGAGTCAGTTAAGGCAAAGATGATTAATAATATTGACTACTATTACTACTTGGATTTTTTAATAGTTCGGCCGTTGTTAATGAAAAATGGTTGTCGACTTTTCACCATTTTAGATGTTTGATGCAGCGCGTTTCTCGACTAAGTCGAAAACATTTATACAATTTCTAGAGGCTCAAACACTCAGCGACATTATCTTTAAATATTTACTTAAATAATCCCGACGCCATTTAGTTTTATTGTAAATTAAATGTCAATAGAAATGACTCAACTTGTGTGAAATGCGTGAAATTATTACAAATAAAAAGTGTCTGGCCTATTGTAGTATAATTTCTACAAAGTGCGTTTACTTAGATATAAAGAAAACAGTGTGATTATAAGATCACGGAATACCATTTGAGGCTGCTGAGAGCCAGAGTGGCCTAATAATAAAACATGATTTCCATTAAGGAGGAACATAAAAATTCGCAATTAACTTGGACTAAGATAAAACTATTATTTGATTTCGATTGCAGATTCGCATTTTTAGACAGTCAAGTCATAAAATTAGGCTACTCTGGTTCTTTTGAATGAAAACTTTTCATTAAAAATATAATGCAGGTAGTCACAAAAAAACATATCAATAACTTTATCATATTGCTCTTATCATGCCGCGTTTTGATGTTTCGTCTAGGGTACTGACCTCGAAGTGATCGGTATCATTCGCGTCGTCTTGGTTGACCTTCTCCGAAAAAAGCGACACGGAATCTCTTATGAAGAGATGAGCCACGTGCATAGCCAGCGGATGGTCGATACCGCCTTCCCGCAGGCGCCGGTAAATGCTCGGATCGTGAACGATCGGTATGTCGTTATATCTGAAAGAATTTAATTTTAAATTCAATGGTAAGTGATATACCTCAGCCTATAGCCTATAGCCTCGCTGTATCTAGCTAAGATACAGCGACAAATGTGAAAAAAATTGGAAAAATTAATCATCGATATGAAAAACCGTTCATGATACCCAAAAAATATGTATAAAGGAATTATTCCTCTACAAAAAGTCCGCGACGCTATGTCTATCGTTTAAGATTAACTTGCAAGAATAACGGGAAGGAACGCGACCGACATCGCGGGCAACAGCTAAGTTTATAAAGATAAAGAGGTTTTCAAAAACGAATTTGTATGCCCAAAATAACAATTCTCGCGGACGAAGTCGGTGGCTCAGCTAGTACATAATATTGTTAAACATGAAATAATAATGGGTGTATAGTTTGTAGTGAATTTAGTTGTAACACAGCCACTAGATGGCGCTGTTTGGTTTTTTATTGTTTTGAATCGCGGTGATAAAGTGTTTGTTGGAAAGTGTAAAACATCAAAATTTATATTATTAAAGCTCTCTGATTTCACTGTTAAATGGTATTGTTTTATTGTGCTAATAATAACAAGTATCCCTGGCATTTTTGGGATTTAAACATTGGTCCTTCGAAGGTGTTAAGACCTAGCGCAGTTGACAGTTAGCTTATCTCAAATCTGGGCACAGTGGTGGTGTAATTTATTTACCCGATCGTGTAGTCCATCTTGGGTTTTGCCGTGGGGGAGAGCACCCCCTGGGATTAACAACAACAGTCATCAATCGTGAGCGACTTCAATTTGAGATAATAACGTCAACATCAACAGAGTTATCAAGTGACATCTGCAAAGTGTTTTACGTGTGGTGTGAAATATAAAAAAAAACTGTGAGTACTGAATTTAACATATATATACAAGAAGCAAATATTGAAGATATAGTGTATTTCTGTCTATTTTATTATTGGTGAATTTGAGACTTCGAGTATTCATAGTGAAAGTGAAACTACGGGGAATCTCTGCTGCAAGACTTAGATTGCTTGATATTAAGACTTATAAGTTACATAAAGTTAAGACTTGTAAAAATTTGTTATTTTAAATAGTAACTTGTTAAATGTTTATGTCAATTACTTTTAAATAATTATAGATTATTGAACTAATTTAGTAGATGTTCTTTTAAATTGATTGCTATTATATATTGAGTCATTTTGTAACAGTTGTGGGTACCTACTGATATCTTTCATAATGGCAGATAATTACACTAAAGTTCAAGAGGACATATTTAATAAAATTGAGAGAAGTTTTTCTAATTTTAAAAAGTCCCCGAAGGAACGTATAAGCATAGGTTATTGTGAATCGCGATTAGAAACGTTAGAAAAAAGTTGGAATACTTTTTATAATAATCACCAGAAGATAGTTTTTGAATTAAAAAAAGATGTTCTCATACAATCGGATTATATGGTGAATGATGTTTTTAATACATGTGAAGAAAATTATTTAGACTATAAGACGTTGTTAAAGGATCTCAAGCCAGCTTTATAACAGACGCTGCTGCTCAACTACTAGGACTCAGAAAGTTTAAGGAGCCTAGCTACTTGTCAGGATTAGGAGGTGATCAGAGTTCTTTGCTAGTGTCAAAATACTCTGTAGTGTTAAATATTCAATCACGTTTTGATTCTGACTTTATTGTGTCAGTTAAGGCACATGTATTAAAAAAACTGACAACCTTTTTGCCATCTAAAAAAGTTTCTTTTCCCAAGGTGCAAGCATTTTCATCGATTCAATTGGCTGATCCTAATTTTAACACACCGAATAAAATAGACTTACTATTAGGTGCTGAAGTATATAGTCAAATTATTATGAAAGGTTTAATTAAGGATTTACCGGGATATCTTATAGCTCAACATACTAGATTCGGTTGGATTCTCTCTGGTAAGATAAAGGAAGATAAAATAGATAGAAATGAACTTAATAATAATTCAATGGTTAATCTACATCTTTCATATTGGGATGAAAATGAATTATTAAGAAGATTTTGGGAATTAGAGACTGAAAAACCAAAAAAAAGATTTTATACAGAGGAAGAAGAAAGGTGCGACAAGTTGTTTAAGGAAACAACTTCTCGTGATCAATTTGGTAGATTTATTGTAAAGCTACCATTTAAATCTGATACTCCATCATGTAAATTTGGTTCATCTAAAGAAATAGCTCACAAGCGATTTTTAATGTTAGAAAAACGCTTAACGAGGAATCCTAAGTTAAAAGTTGAGTATTCTAAAGTTATCAACGAATACCTTAGCTTAGGACACATGGAGGAAATCAGTTCACTAGAAATTAATAGGCCTGATGCTGTATATCTTCCACATCACGCAGTTATTAGGCAGGATAAAGAAACATCAAAACTGCGCGTGGTATTTGACGCTTCTTGTAAGGGTCTGAATGGAGTGTCCTTAAATGATGATTTGATGATAGGTCCAACGTTACAGCCAGAGTTACGCCACTTAGTCATGCGGTGGCGTTGTTATGAAATTGCTCTCGTCGGTGATATTGTTAAAATGTATCGACAAGTGAAGGTGACCGAAGGCGACACCGAGTATCAACGCATATTATGGCGTGAAGATCCAAGTGATATTTTACGGCACTTTCGTCTTTTACGACTTACGTTTGGAACGTCTTCTGCTCCATTTTTGGCTGTACGTACTTTGCATGAATTAGTTCACAAGGAAGGTAAATCCTTTCCATTGGCATCTGAAAGAGTCTTGAATGATTTTTATATGGATGATCTCATGTCCGGTTGTCATTCAGTTGCTGAAGGTGTTCAAATTTACAAGGAAATCACTGAATTACTTGGTAGAGGAGGATTTCCACTTCAGAAAGTTTTTAGTAATAGTAAAGAACTGCTTCGAGAAATAAAAGTAAACAGTGATGATTCTCTGAAAGCTATTGAAATAAAAAATGACGAAGTCATTAGAATACTTGGACTTACCTGGAATCGCGAAGAAGATAGTTTTCAGTGTGTAGTTAAACTTAATATTCCTGAAACAAAAATAACAAAGCGCAAGGTCATTGCCGAGATCGCTCGTTTATTTGATCCTGTTGGCTGGTTAGCGCCTGTTGTTACTAAGGCAAAAATATTTATCCAACAGTTATGGCTTTCTGGCATTCAATGGGACACAGAGTTGCCCAAACCTTTGTTACAAAATTGGTTGGACTTCAGAAAGGATTTAGAAGTGCTCTCGTCGTACAAAATCTCTCGTTGGATAGGATTAAGTCCAAATGATATCAATTTTGAATTACACGGATTTTCTGATGCTTCGAATGCTGCGTATGCCGCAGTTATCTATGCACGCATTGTAGATGCTAAAGAAAACGTAAATGTTGCATTACTTACCTCTAGAACTCGAGTAGCGCCAATAAAGCAAATATCTGTGCCTCGACTCGAGCTATGTGGCGCTCTTTTATTAGCAAGACTTTTAGATGAGGTAGCTGAAGTACTTAAAATTCCAAAACAGAATTTGCATGCATGGACAGATTCCTCAATTGTCTTGGCTTGGTTAAGAAGTCATCCAAGTCGATGGAAGACCTTTGTTGCGAATAGAGTATCTGAAATACTTTCACTTACTGATGCAGATCAATGGTCCCACGTTGTTTCTAAAGAAAATCCAGCTGACTGTGCTTCCAGAGGTATGTCAGGAACAGAATTTATCCAATTCACTCTCTGGAATCAAGGTCCTGATTGGCTGTACAAAAGGGATATAGATTATGATCAGACGATAGAAAAAGATACAAACCTTGAAGAAAGAACTCCAAACTGGAAAAAAGAAAATCTGAAAGAAAAAAAGGAAATAATTAGTAGTCATGTCACTGCAAATGAAAAAGAAAATGAAATCATTACCAGATTTTCATCACTTAAAAAACTTACTAGAGTCCTTTCGTACTGCCGTCGTGTGTTGAGCTGGAAAATATCTGAAAAAGAAAAAAGAATTGATAATTATTTAACAGTAAAAGAAATTAATGATACTCTTAACATATGTATAAAGTTATGTCAAGAAGAAGTTTTTAAAGTTGACATATTAACTTTACAAAACAATAAACCAGTAAATAAAAAAAGTAAACTTAGCTCGTTAAGTCCATTTTTGGACCAGAATAATTTCTTGAGAGTTGGAGGAAGACTGCAAAATTCTTATTTACCCGAAGAAACCAAGCATCCAATAATAATTCCTTGTGGCACTCATCTTACTGATCTTCTGATTAGAGATGCTCATGAGAAAACTTTTCACGGTGGTCCTCAACTAATACTTAATTATTTGAGAACCAAGTACTGGATCATCGGAGCTAAAAATGCTATTAGAAAAGTAACGAGAAACTGTGTAACTTGTATACGATATAAAGCGGAAGTGAACCAACAAATGATGGGACGGCTACCGACTGCAAGAGTAACTCCTCAACGTGCCTTTCTTAAGAGTGGAGTAGATTATGCTGGACCAATAAATGTGCGCACAACTAAAGGGCGTGGTCATAAATCCATGAAAGGTTATATTTCTTTATTTGTCTGCATGGCTACCCGTGCTATTCATTTAGAAGTTGTCAGTGATATGACTTCTGAAAGCTTTTTAGCGGCTTTCAAACGTTTTGTTGCTCGTAGAGGCCAGGTTGTGGAGTTGTGGAGCGATAATGGAACGACCTTTGTCGGTAGTGCACGCGAACTTAAAATGCTGCCTCACTTGGAAAGTACTCATGTTGCAACTGAGTTAGCTAATTGGTTGTCATCGAATGGCACAGCATGGCATTTCATCCCGCCCCATTCTCCAAATTTTGGTGGCTTGTGGGAAGCGGGAGTAAAGTCAACAAAGTATCACCTGAAAAGAGTAATTGGAGACAGGCATTTAACGTTTGAGGAACTTACAACAGTCCTGGCTCAGATTGAAGCATGTCTCAATTCAAGACCAATTCTGACACTCTCCAATAACCATGAGGATCCTGCGGCTTTGACACCTGGTCACTTTTTAGTTGGTGAACCATTAGTTCTGGTACCGGATGCGAACTATGAAGAGGTTAAAATTGACAGTCTGAAGCGTTGGCATTTAACTCAAAGAATTTTACAAGATTTTTGGCGTAGATGGTCAGATGAATATCTTCACCATTTACAACAAAGATTTAAATGGTGTCAACAAACACCGGAGCCAGAAGTTGGTAGCGTTGTCTTGGTGAAAGAAGACGATCTGCCACCTGCAAAGTGGCTTTTTGGTATTGTAGAAAAGAAACATCCTGGTTTAGATAATCTTACAAGAGTAGTCACTCTAAAATATAAAAATAATTACATTAAAAGACCGGTTTCTAAATTGATTGTTCTGCCAACCAAAGAATAAACAGTGAAGCTACTTGTCATTGTGTTTAAAAATTCTTTAAGTTTATTAAGTAATACAATAAGTTTAGTTTGTTAAGTATATTAGTTATTATTTTTCTGTATTCATTATTTTTATGGACTTCGTCCATGGTGGCCGGTATGTATAGTTTGTAGTGAATTTAGTTGTAACACAGCCACTAGATGGCGCTGTTTGGTTTTTTATTGTTTTGAATCGCGGTGATAAAGTGTTTGTTGGAAAGTGTAAAACATCAAAATTTATATTATTAAAGCTCTCTGATTTCACTGTTAAATGGTATTGTTTTATTGTGCTAATAATAACAAGTATCCCTGGCATTTTTGGGATTTAAACATTGAAATTGAAAAATGTTGAAAGTTTACATTAAGATTAGATAGAATTTTCTTTACTTCTTACCAGTATAAACAATTCCGTCATTTTATGTATAACAACCTTTAGGAAGCGAAAAACGTCACGGTCTAATACCCTTTATCGAAGTTAAACATTGACTCACATATTTCGTGTTTCAAACCGTTAAGTGTTCTCAATTAAACAACTAACAAACTAGCTTAAACTTTATCTATAGTTTATTTGTAAAAACGCGTATTATTTAGTTATCAAAAATGAAAACTAAATAAAAGGATTATACTATTCATTTCAATAAAAACTTTTAACGGATTTAAACTTGATACTTATCGGCTATTTATTTTCACTACGACCCTACGCTTGAGATACATTTTGCATCAGTCCTGGTCAAGGGTGGATTGGAGAATTGGCTAGTTTTTTAGCGCTCTTAGCCTATGAAAGTTTGTTATTTAGACGTGTGTACTTGGGTAAACTAGAGATGATACTTACTTCTCATGTTCCGGCGACAGATACGAGTCGATCGAGTCGTAGCGAGATTTCTGAATGCGGAATTTGTTATTTTTAAGCGGCTCGAGACCACGCTCCTCTCGCGTGCGACAATCCACCGACCCAGAGATTACATTCCAACGACAGTCCACATCCGTCAAGTAACCACGGTAAATCGGTGACGCGGCTGAAAGCGCCAACTGAAAAAAAAACTTGGTCTGTAGTTTACGCGAGTAGTACAAATATAAATAAAACTCTTTAACGGTTTAAAACGCGATATCTCTACTGCAAAGCATCCGCAACGTCAGGCCGTAGTTAAAGTAATGTTCAAACAAGTGTAGGTAATATATCGCGTTTTAAGTTGTAATATTATTTTTTATTCATAAGAATCTCGTTGTTCTAATGGGAGACACGTATAGCTTATCAATCAACGGTTCGCGAGTTCGATCTCCACCGATCCAACATGGCCTTATAAATTTATAATTTTTCTTAAACCGTAATGAATGAAGGTACATCATTTTTCATCATACATCATTTTGGTTTAGTCTTTGTACCGAATATCCAGAGCCTAATAGCTCGACAACGCGTCTTCTTTAGATGTAAAATGGGGTAACAAAGTATATTTTCTACCTATAATAATCGATACTGATATATAAAGCTTAAGAATAATGTTTGTTTGCGCGCTTATCTCAGGAACTACTGGTTCAAATTGAAAACTTATTTTTGTGTTGGTTAGAGCATTTATTGGGGAAGGCCCCGACAGTGTCTGTCTAAATTTGAAGAATAACTCGCAAGAACGACGGGACGCGGACGACGTCGTGGATAACACTCACAATTTATAAAGATGTGGAAGGGGTTTTCAAAAATAATTTTTTATGCCCAAAATAACTATTTCGCGCGGAAGATGTACGTTTTAATATAGGTTGGTAGGTAGGTAGGTTCAAGGTCGTCCATTATTGATTTAATAATAATTGCATAGCGCTTAACACGGTTCTATATTGCGTATCACATTAGAACAAGTTTAGTTATAAAAAAGGGTAACGTTTCGCCTAGTCATTGTGCGATGTAATTGTTAATATATATATATATATATATATATATATTTTTTTTTTTTTTTTTATTTATTTATATATATATATATATAATCTTGGTAGACCACGAATTCAAAACATAGCTATCTATAAGTAGGATATATGTAAAGAAACAGCATACTTCTGTAGTCTCTAACTGATAATCGTCAGATGGAATACAGTTGAATCCGTTTATTATGACTCCGCCTATATTGACAACTGTTTATTATGACGTCATTAAACTACGAAGTTTGGTTGTCATATAAAATTCTTTATAAAAAAGTCGGATGTAATGACTTCCCTTATAATGACATGTCGCTTATTATGACCCATTTTCAATAAATTGTGTCCGATTATAATGACCGGCATGATTATATACACCTCCGGGGACTCGGTGATATTCGTTGATTCCCGTTGACGTTCGGTTCGAAGAAGAAGTCGAGGTAGAACCATTCCCTTCCGTATAAGAGGCATTAAAAGTGCAGAATTGTTATCACGATTTGTTCATAGCAATTATTAAAATGATGATTTGACCATAGCGATGGTTTCTTTACACAATAATATCGGAGACTGTTTTAACAATAAAATGAAAAAACAAAAGCAGACAACTATTATAGATTACTTACAATAAAAAATATGTACATTTGTATGTGTATAATTTACTTATTACGTGCAATGTTTGTTTTCATTTAATTTGTATGTTTACATATGTAGTTACTAAGGTCCTCTATTAAATACTAAAATACATACATATTTACATAAAAAAAAGTTTTTTTTTTTTCACAAAACGCATTGTATAACGTATTATGACGTGTTTGTCAATCCCTTTCGATGTCATTATAAACGGATTCAACTGTATGAAGAATACTGTCTGTAGTTTACACATTTAAATAAATCACTTTAACGGTTTAAATCGCGATATATTTTAGTTAAATTTGTTTGAAAATTATTTTTAACTACGGCCCGACGTTTAGGCTGTTGTTTACGTTTTAAACGGTTAAAATGTTTTATTTAAATATGTGTGAAGAATGGTATTTCATTTTACGCAATCTCAAATCCCGTTGCCCCGAATAAGGTATACTTATTTTTTTTTATTTACAGACCTTAACACTGCGTTTCAATCATAGAGGCATTTATATAAATAGTAAATACAACGAGTTCCGGTAGAACATTACGTTACGTTTTTGAAATGTGCACAGTCATTCACGTCGAGTCATCGTCCTGAACATCGTGGATTAGATATAATCTATCCACTGTTTAGAACAGTCATTCTGACTGCGGAAGCCAAGTCAAGATTGAATTAGCATCGGCGTGATTTCAATAAATTTTAGTAAAACAGTTTTAACAGTTTAAAACTCGAAATATTTCCTGTTTTCGATCCGATTTTTCGTCCCTTGGGAAATCGAAGTCTTGATAGTTCAAGTCGCTTAGGATTAAACGTTTTATATCGCTGCTAGCGTTTAATTTAAATATATATAAATTATGTAATAATTTTATTTAGTGATAGACAATGTTATTATTACTAATAGCTTAGTTACCTCGTTGAAATACCCCAGCCACATAACATCTAAACAAGTTGTGCTGTCGACCTATATTGGATATTTGGAATCATAGAAAACAATGGCACTCCCTGTTAAGTAAAAAAGTATATCTTGATACTCATCACGACTCACAGAAAGATAACTATTGTTATCTTAGTCGGCAATTACAAACACATCCATACTCATAGAATATGACAGTAATATCTGACCTTGGGAATTGCTTTAATGATATAAACGCATTATAATGACTATGGTAGTATGAATAGAAAAAAACAAATGACGATCTCTAGAAGTTATCAATGAAGAAATGAATAAACAAAACCAAAGGAAAGTAGCGCACGCGCAACGGATAATATTTGAAAATATACTGCCCTATTAGGCTATAGAACTATATAAAGATGTAATTTCAAAATAAAAACACTTGAAACGAGAATTATATTTACAAGTTTAAGATGCTTTTCCGCAGTCTTGGCAACGTTAACGTTTTCCAAAGCAGTTCGCGTCTGAAGCACGTACTTACCACATTCATGACGGTTTAAAACGCGAAATATATTAGTTAAAGTATTTTTTTTATATTTCGCGTTTTAAACTGTTGAAGGGTCTAACTCTAAGCTATTCAACTTACTCCTATAAAGTTCGGATACAACTAAATGCGTGAGATTACTTACCATTATAGGGCATAGGGGCGCCAGTTGATCGTAAAGCGTTCGCGCTTCAGTTATGCAGCAGGCCTGAAATGTTAGCTGCAAGCAGCAACAGCCCATACCCATTCCCATCGCGTCCATATACACGCAGTCTGGTTTAGCTGCGCCCTTTTCTAGCTCGTGATAATTATCTACAGGTATCTTTGTGTTTTTGTCGCGGTATACTGAAAATTTAAACATGGAATTATGAACATGAAAGACATATTCGAAGACTAAAATAATTTCCAAATAAAAGGACCCGAAAACATACTCAGTTGTTTTATATAATGTTTATATATGTGTAAATATATACATATTCATCTTTTTATAAGAGGGCCTCCGCCAGCTTTCTTAGAACGAGGTACCCTTCAGCGCGAGTTTAAATTCTCTAGCATTTAACACCTAGGTTAGTGTCGCTTTCTAATGACAAACCTTGAAGCAGACCTTTACCCATTCATTTCGATTATTGATTTTGTCACTAGCCAGCATTTGTGTTACGACGCAATTTTTTATTGAACCTTAAATTACTAGTCACCAGCATGCAAACAATAAAAAATCTCTACTGGTAGCTATGTCCATGTAGTATCTAATGGTTATATATACCATGATTTGCCTTGACTAAAGGGACCTTTGATTGACCTTGATTAAAGGGAGCATGTATTGACTCAGCATTTTATGTGGACTATCCTTCATATGGCCAAACGCCTCTGTAACCAAATGGTTACAATTGCCTAGCATTGCGTTACGCGCGAGAGGTTCTGGGTTCGAATCCTAGGGAAACAAAATTTTTTTCGGTCGGGCAGGGCACAAAAATTTGATCGACTTGCCTGTTAAAAAGAACGGATCAGTGAAATGGACACAAAAATGTGTTCGCCCCATGCCCGACGAGGCGGAAACGGGATTTCACACATCGGGCATTTTTCGTATGGCATCCCAAAAGAAAATTACACTGTGCGTAGTTTACGCGAGTAGTACACATTTAAATAAAACACTTTAACGGTTTAAAACGCGATATATATTAGTTAAACTTATATAAAAATTATTATAACTAGATGCCTTGCAGCAGCCGTGGTCACGGGGAGACTAATTTTAAATATTTTCAAATAAGGTTAACTAATATATATCGCGCTTTAAACCGTTAAAGTGTTTTATTTAAATGAAAATTATACTAATAAATAGATATGTATGAACGAATATATAACTTCATAAACCTTTGAAGCTTACGACCAATGATGTGTTGTAAGATGGTATTAAATTACTGCATATAAAGATTATAGCTTATCACATTGCGTAATATTGACATAATATTGTTCGCATCAGAGATACATACTTGGTAAATTAATCTCCATTTTCTCTCCTCGTCTGCATCTTATGTTAGATGTCAAAGTCTTAAAACGTGGGTGTCCGGGATATATTGCCTCATCGGGAAAGAAATTTGACCAGGATACACCTTCATTAGGCGTTGCTTGATAAGGCGGAGATGTAAAGCCTGGACAACCTAGTCTGAAAATATGTTTCTGATAGAAAATTTTCTAGATGTCACCCAACTGTATGATTCTATTTCCATATAAATAAGTGAGAGTCTCAATAAATAGTGAATATTTGGATGTTAAATTTTTGTTAATATTTTTAATATAACATTTTTTGGTATAAATAAAAGAATCATATAAAAATATAAGAACGGTACAGAAAAAACAGCTTTTTTAAAATAAAATTTACCTTGGGAAGTTTGTTATACTCATAAGGACTTCACCATCTTTTAACAAAGTGCTTGCCTCGGCTCGTCTGAATTTCATATTAGCCTCCACTATATTGAAATGTGCTAAAAGTCCTCCATACGGTTTTCCTGGTGTACCTTCTATCATGTAAGCTCCATATTCCGGACGCCACAGTGATTTTACATCTGACAAATTAGAATAATATAAAACTCTTTCTAAGGTCACAAAAAAATGACTTAATCTTGCTTGAGTCATTACTTGAAGGCATATTTTTATTCATTTATTCAAGTGTTCGCATTAAAAAATAACTAAAAACCCGGGCTATCAAAACCAACATTGTGGTTTTTAGATAATAGAGATATTTTAGAGTATTATTATGATAGATAAGGAATATTTTGAAGTACGCTTTTTATTGAAACAAAATAATTAAATAAGCTAAGCCATTCATATCATGATTTGACTTAATCATGAGATGTATGGCTTACAAAATAAAAAGAATTAAAAGAAAATTAATAAGCTTAAGCTATTTCTTTATTACATATATGTATTGATATTTCTTTCATATCACTATGGCAGATTTTTTGTATGGTATGCATAACAACAGTCTTATTAAGCTTAATTAACTTTTTAATTTTATTAACCTTCCTTTGTTTGTATTTATCTCTAGTATGGATGAAGTAGTAAAAATGGTCATGAAGTGTTTAAATTTGTATGGACAGCATGACTTGCAAATATGTAAAACTACCTGTTAACATTACATAAATATGTTTTATTCAACAAAAAATTCAACAAATTTATTTGTAAAATACATCAGTTGAATTATTATATTTATTATTATTAAAAACATCATTCTAATGATATCCATGTACTACTACAATTATAGGTATATGCAATCATAAAAAAAATATTTCATCATTTAATTTATCTGTGAGATAAAATCTTTCTAAAGAGTGAAATTTAAGATTATATAGTACAAGTTGTCCATCAGATTATAAGTTACGTATATAAGGTTGATTATTTGGACTTAAAGAGATTTATAAACTCATATTGTTGAACTTAAACATTATGACTTGTTTCTAGCGAAGTATGAAGGACAGTTCATTGTTTTGCATGATTTATTATAAACATTTCTTTGAATTTACACCTTAATAACATTGAAAAAATTTTTGGGTTCACTCAATAATTTTTTTAGAGAAGTGGAAGGTAAAATATGTAGAAATCCAATACAGGAATAAAAAAATGGCATGATAGGAAATAGCTGTCTTTAACTTCCCTTACTTTAGAGTTCAGATAATGATAGAAAATATTAATGAGATATTTACTTTCAGGATCTTCTAGCTCTTTTTTTTGTAATTCGGGTAGTATATCAGCAGCTCTCAGACTAACTGTAGCCCGTTGATTTTTGTCATCAAACTTCACTATAATATATTCCACCTAAAAGGTTATGTGAGGGTTTAAATATTATACAGCTCAGATAATTTAATTAAGTAAACCCAAAACAGGTACTTACTTCGTCACCCCACTTAAGTACATCACCAGTACGGTCTCTCAGTTTTCTGTATAAGTTTATAAACTGTTCGATACCGTGTTGACGGACGTGTTCTGCAAGAGCTTTAGTTTCTTCCCAGGTCAATGGACTTCCTTCTGTTAGCAAACCCATTCTGAGTACTAGGATTTTACAGATATTGACTCGTGATGTGCACACACTTTTTGAATTAGAAAATATGTATTTTAAAATTAATCCAAAGTTCATTTATTGCCCACACTATGGTGAATTGATGTAAAGTTGTGAACTTCTTAAAACCCTGTCTTTACAACATAAATACCACTATAAAAAATTAACAATTCTAATAACGGTGTTTATTAAAGATAATTTTAATGATTAACAAACACTACTTTGAATATTTCAACAACTTGATAGACACCGACGAGTTGTCAATCTGTATACAGTACTAGTCGAGTTTCTACGCGTTTTGTCAAAATATTACTGTGGCTTGAGTTTTATATTGAAACGTATACGTACAAACTAATGTCAAGCGTACATTGTGTCAACTGTCACTTACCCGTAATCAATTGTCACTCAAATCTTAGTAGAGAATGTTGAATTTGGTGTTGGGTATAAACTAATTTATTGGTAAAATATTTTGATGCAGTTTGCAAATTGCTCTCCGTACAAGATATTTTAAGAATACTGAATATAACAAATATCATACAATACAATTGATATAATATTTCGTAACATACATTTAAAGAAACAGAATTATTTTAATGTGAAACTATGCTTTAACCATTGACCAAGTAATGTGAAACATAATATTGCTGTACTTTGAGGATTAAACATTTGTAAGTCCTCAACCATGGTGCCTGTATCCATAGAAGGCTGTGCCCAAGGCACAGAGGGTGGCGGCGCCCGTGGAGGTTCTATTTCACTTGGATTGTTGATAGATTTCATAGTTCAAAGGACTTATGATGAGCTTACCGTATTGGCAGAGTTGTAAGTTCCATTTAATTTTGTTTTTTAATGTCATTTTATATTAGGCCAAGTGAACTATGTCACACTTAATTGTCAAATTTTAATCTACATTATAATACATTCTCTGTTTCCTGAAGAGAACAATAAATAGGCAATAAAATCCTTTGCAGGTTGCCACGCAAAACAGACATGGAAAGAAAAATTGAAATCTACAAGTTTAGTGCTCGTACTCGGCAGCTCTTTGTTCGTTTACTGGCTCTAGTAAAATGGGCAAGTAGTGCTACAAAAGTTGACCGTTCAGCACATATAATGGCGTTTTTAGACAAGCAAGCTCTGCTATTTGTGGAAACTGCTGATGTCCTAGCTCGTGTAGCTAGAGAAACACTGGTGCATGCAAGGTAAGTTATTGTTAAATGTTAATCTTTTTCTACTCAAAACACTCATAGAAAGAAAGAAATCATAAGCACACCACTTTTAATACTTAGGTTACCAACATTTCACATGGCTGCAGCTGTAGAGGTGCTGACATTGGGTACATATAGTCGCTTACCAGCTGTAATCCGTGAAAGACTTGTACCACCACCGTCTCTCACTGCAGGGGAAAGAAGGTCTACTTTGAGAGCTCTAGCACATATCGTCAGACAGAGACTTACTACAGCTTCATTACCGAATGATGTTAGAAACCTTAAGGTATGTTGGAAGACTAAATATGTGGAAATGCTCACTTTTACAGGCATTTAATTTTATCAAATTAAAGTTTGTATGAGAACCCCATAAGATCCAAAGCCATGCATTTGTATATTTTTTCTCTTAAATAAGTATTTAATTTTAATATTTCACTCTTAGAAAGAAGACTCTTATATATTACATACCCAAATAATTTACTTTTTTTAAGGTTGAGAATGGAAGAGCAACATTCACAGTAGGTCAAGAATTTAGTGTTTCTCTAACAGTAATGGGAGATGGACCAAATGTGCCTTGGCGGTTATTGGATATTGCTATTCTTGTTCAAGACAGTGAAACTGGTGGTATGTAACTCTGAATGTTTTATTGTTCTTCCAACACATTTTGTATAGGTGAGGTTACATTGAGGATCTTTCTAAAGAACTGGTATTAATAATAATATATGTATCTTGTTGTGTGATATTTTTTGTGAACCGTCACATAATCCTCTAAGTAAGAAGGAACTAAAATACACCATTCTTTGCATTGCTCACTCACATTTGGTTCGAAAATAAGTTGTATATCCTCTTAGAAGGTCCACCACTAGTTTAAAGATTAACATTTAAACTATTCTTTACAGAAGGTAAACCCTTAGTACATAGTTCACAATTAACTTGGCTTCGCGGTGTGGCCCAAGCACGACTAGCTGCAGCTGGCTTAAATGGAGCCCTGACAGCTCTGCGATTCTTTTGTAGATCATTATCTCTTGAACTCTTGTACACTCAGACTTTACGATTGTGTCGAGATCGTCTAGCGCGACATTTACAAGTGGACAAATATATTCCTGGGCAAAAGTTACAAGTTTCTTATTGGAGGTAAATATCTTAATCTGTAACACTATAGTTTAGTTTTCACATCCTTACTTTCATACAGAATTATTTATTAGTTTTGAAAGCAAGTAATAAATTAGAATGCTAACTTTTTTAACACCAGAACGACTCAATATAACTAAAATGATACAACCATTGTACTGTCTATATGCAAGTGGTACCAAAAATAAAGTACTTTACTTTTGTTATATAGATTGTTTTACTTCTTTGTTGTTTTACCAGTCAAAATGAAGACACTCTTCTGATGGCCATTAGGTACTCTAATAAACAGTTTTTCTTATGCTTGTGGTTTTCTATAGGGAACTCGGATGTGAACTCGGTTACCGCTTGATAATTGGTGCAGAAGGTGAAAATTTATGCGTCTGGCACGTACCGGCACTGGCTGGAGGTGAACGTGTTGCAGCTGCTCTTACTCCGCACGCACCCTCCATGGAACGCTTACTAGCACACACCGTACACGTCCGTTCTAGACAACGATTGAATGACCTTAAGGTTCTGCTCAATGACTTGGGGGTAAGAGACTTAGTTACTTATATTAATATGATAGCCATGATTTGGACATACATATTTCCGAAAGACTCTAAATATTGTAAAAATCTATACAGAATAATATCAGGACGTTGAAAATACCTTAAAGCTTTCCGTACCTAATGAAAAAGACGTATTTTTTAATTACGACGTATTGCTGGTGCAAAGTATAGGTAGCCGGTTTTGCTAGTGCAAGATATGGGTCGTATGAATATCGAAATTCTGCCGGGATCGCAAACCTTTGCCCACAAGTGGGAAATCTGTGAAGTTCCATATCCATTTTGTTTTTAGTCTGTGGATTTGCGTATGTTCGAAGCATTTTAGTATTTTGTTAAGATGTTATACGGTTAGGGTTTATCACCTTTCATTAAGTGTAACACACACATCTCATAATAAAACATAACTATAAGATTATTGATAATAATTTAACTTTGAACGTTAAATAGGTAGAATGTACTGTGGGCGGCTGGCCGTGTGTGCTAGCATGTTCTGTGGTATCTCCGTGCTTACGCGCCGAGCAGCTTCTAGTATCTGTGGGCGCACACGGCGGGAAATTGCGGGCTCGCGTACCCGCCTACCCAGCCACGCCCAAAATGAACGAGCTCGCTGCTGTATTGGCCGCCGCTGATTTAAAAGCTCTACGAGGGCTGCTGACACAGCTCAGGTTTGTGGGTCATTTAGATACCATGTATGTCCGGCAACCTTGAAGATGGACATTGACAAGAACAATTGCATCTTATGTTATATGGCTGAAATATTATGTGACATTTTTTATTTGTAGAGCAGCAATAACTTAAACATTTTAAATAAATTTAACGTATAATTGTGTTATAGATTCTGGTTAGTGGCGCGACGTTGTGAGAAGACACTTCAGCATTTACCGGCTAGTGTCTGCGAACACTTGCCGTTCCTTCACGGCCCAGACCATCCGCTTACCAAACTATCGTCAGATCGGCTCTATGTAATCTTGCATCGTCACTCGGACCACATACTGGTATTTATATGATTTAGCTTAAAAACCAATATGTATAGTTCCTCCGAATACGTAAACTAAAAATAACAAGAATGTATATATTTATTGTTATTTCTCATATTCATTTGACATAAAAATTTGTTTTTGTTAACCTCCTTCTCATACTTATAAATTACAACGGTTACCAACGTCAAAAATGAATATACTTTTCCGTTTTTCTTATTTCCCGAACACAAATATTTTTTCAATTCGAACCTGTACTTTCGAGACTAGCGCGTTTAAACAAACAAAAAAAACTCTTCAACTTATATAACAAATAAAGCTGAAGAGCTTGTTTGTTAGATACACAATTTCAAGGTTATTATATTTATACATTTTCAATGCTATTTAGAAAAAATGCAGGCAGTCATCATGATGTTGTAAATGTAAGATTATGACGATTTATCAAAATGACAAAATTCCAACGTCATCCTAGCTAGATCCTTTTCGTGGTAGGTTTTAGTAAGAAGAATCCTTTAATCAATTAATATATTTTGTGGTGTGCTTATGATACTTAAATGTGTATATACTTACATTATAATTTTTCTACAGCATTAAATACTTATTGTTCTTAACAATAATGGAACCAAATTAAACAAATGTTATTGTTGATCTTTATTAAAACATGTTTTCCATCATATGTTATTAATGAACATTCTTTGACTACTTATATATTAAATATTGTTCACATGTTATTGCAAATAATGGCATTAAAAATCGAAAATTTTCATACGCAAGTGTTAAGGTTGAAATTTTATTGCGTAGGAGGTATTGATGTTATAAAAACCAGATGCTGCGGATGCCGGTTCGGAGCCCGTTCGTGCCGTAATATGTTTTCAATCTAAAACAGATTTTTAATTATGTACATTGTTATATTTTGAGGTGGTGGAAATGAAGGAGGTGGCTTCAGGCAGTACAGCAACTACGAGTACAAGCACGAACAGCGGCAGTGCATGCAGCGTAGCGCTTTCTTTCCATCTCGCCGGAGCTCGCCGTTGCACTCCCGAAGAGTGTGAAGATGAGGTGGGTTAAAAAAATGTTTCAAAGTTTTCTTATACGTTGCTGCTTATAATAAAAGATAGGTTATAATTTCCCACGCAGTACAAGTGTAAGTTCGACAGTTAACAATGCTTAAATATCTTAATACATTAAACCATATTTTTGTTATAATAACAATAACAACCACGGCTGTTAAAAAGCATCCAAAACCGTGGGCCATAGTTACATTAAAAAAAATAAGTTAACTCATATATTTCAGGTTAAACCGTTTTATTTAGATTTTCATAGTGTTAAAATTAATATCCACAGTCATCTGCGACGAGTGCTTCTCCGTCGGTCGCAAGAGCCTACTTGAAAATCCACTCCGTTGTTGAACTCGACACTTTTACCTTGACACATGGACCATTCACGCCGTTAGACACGCCAGGTAAACTTAATAACCAATATTTGGTGTTTAAAAAAATATAAAGAGAACAAGTAAATACTCTTCAAAGGATTTGATAATAGAAGGATGAACATGGGGATTGTATGTTTTTTAAAACCTTTTTATAAAAAAAAGTTAGGGGTGGACAGTCCACCTAGGAGACGTGGCCATCAATCATGGACAAAACGTGGACACACGGGCGCGAGCATGCGGTTCAAGGGCAACTAACCGACCGCTCGCGTCTGGTAATCTCCCGTGGGCTCTTGAAGGTTTAGTGGGTAGTGGCCAAGCTGGCTGACCCCCACACTCCCCCCGCCACTTAATGTGGCCAGGCGTCGGTAGAGATTCGATTCCTCCAAGTAAAAAAAAGGGTGGACAGCCCATAGGGGTAGTGATATTACTTGCTTAGGGGTTTGAAAGACAATCGCAAGACAATTCTCTTTCCACTGTATATGTAGTAAAAATCATTTGAAGAAGCAGCTTCAAAAGGGCATGGTTAATTGTAAGTATAAATATTTCGTAGAATAAGTGAATGCAAGTAGTCTTTTATATGCATTGTCATGACAGGTCAGGAGATAATAATGCCTCGTCATGATGATTTTAAATATTAATTATCACAATATAATATTGTCGAGTAGTACGCGAGTAGTAAAAAAATATTATTTTGTAATATTGATTATAACAATAAAATCCTACTGTCTGTAATTTACGGGAGTAGTACTCATTGTAATAAAACACGGTTTTAAACGCGCTATATATTAGGTAAACTTATTTGAAAGTTATTTTACCTATGCCCTAATGTTTCGGATGATTGCAGCAGCCGTGGTCACGGGGAGGCTGTTACGAATAAGTTTAACTAATATATATTGCGTTTTAAACCATTAAAGTGGTTTACTTAAATGTGTACTACTTTAAACAATATAATCCTTCTATGAATCAGGCATGCAACCGGGAAAACGGAAACTGGCGTCAAGCGGGAATCGGGCTGTGCGCGTGCGCCAACCGGCATATTTCTTGCCAGAACTCGCCCACGTCGTGGCCGCTGCTGATGAGAGGGTGCCATTCGTTAATCTTGCGCAAGAGGTTTGATTATGTGTACTATTAACTTGCACTCACAATGACAGTTTTCTGCAAACTTTTTGGCCGGGCTGAAGTTAGCGCGACCGCCATCTTGCGCATCATATTGTCAGTTGGAAGGAAAAAGTCGATTCGCCCTGTACCCGCGCACCCCTCTCGTCGCATAGTATATTAGCTAAACTTATTTGAACTTTAACTACAGGCGGAGCACGGCTTCTGCTATTTATATCGCGTTTTAAACAGTTTAAGGGTTTTTTAATCTAAATTAATTTTATGTTTTCCTTTCAGCTCTCAAACCGTGGTGTAACCCACGGTGGCGTTCAGCCAGAATGGAGTGGTTCTGCCCTCGGAATGCGTATAGTGTCTCTGCCTAAACCGGAAGGTGCGCCAGTACACGCGGTTGCTGCGTTACGGTCACGACTTTTAGCCGCAACTATACGCCTCACTACCAAGAACCATGCCCGCGTCTGGACTGCAGAGATTGTGTTTCACGGGTCACCCATTCGGACTCCAAATCCGAAGGAACAAGGTAGTATAACATTTTATCTATAGTCTTATATTTATCTTTTGTATCTTAAAAAAATAATCATTCTATTTATACTATTATAGATGCGTTTAAAACTTACCTATATTTTATATTATAAAATGCATGATGTTTCCTTAATGGAAATAGTCTATTTAAACAGACTTGAAAACAATGAAATGTTGGATAAGCTTTTGAAAATAATTATTGTACACCTATTGTTTCGACCGGCTCGTTGGTGTTATGGTAGCTAATTATCAACGGGTCGTGAGTACGATCATCACCGGGCTCAACATGTTTCTAATCAATTTTTACATTTTCTGAATCATGTTGGACTTCGTCTCGAAAGCTGGGTATTAAATAGGTGGTAGGAACATCTAAAACTTCATCCAGGTCGCGAACCACCGTACACAGATGAAGCTGTGTATTTGAGTCTGTGGATATCTGAATGTCCACAGTCCAAATCGACAGCTTATCTTGTTTAGATATGGCTGGGGTGTTACACCCACCATCAATACTCCTCTATTTAAAAAAATAACTTTACGTTTAATGTAGGTGAACGTCGCTGTGTATATCTTCAATATGAACTCGGAACCGACGCTGGTCGCACCGCTGACGCCTTCCTAGCTGATTGGGCAGCCATTGTCCACATACACACGTTGCTGCATGATTTCATGCTGAGACCTGCGCAAGGTAGACATTATCAATTGTCTTAGAAACTGATTTAAAAAAAAACTTTTATTAGAGTTTGACAATACATATTGTAATTACTTCATTAGAAATAATAATGTTACAATTGCGATTAATTTATGGTTCCGATATTAATAAGCCGTGATTAGTATAGGCTTATAATTTTATTAATTATGGGTATAGATTACCAAATTATGGATAACAGAGAACTTTTAGAAATAATTGTATTTAAGTCTTATTGTTTCTGTGTGTATACGATTTTTGTTGTGTTAGTATTTATTATTCTTGTAAGATATTTATTGCATGCCTTCTTCTGTTTTGTTGACTTTTGCGCTTTAATTGTTCCTTTGTTTATATCTCCTGTAAACAAAGGTTGCCTCGAAGAAATTGCCATAGGCGATAAGTCCTTGAATTAACTTTTTATGTAATTTAGTTATTTAGTAATTGTTTGTATTTGTTTGTGCAATAAAATGTCTTATAGTTACTATTACTAAGTTCGATTTTCGATAAAGTCCCTGTTAAATGCTTTTTACAGAACGCGAAACGTTGTGGCAGGGCGTAGGTATCAGATCGTACACGTATCGATCCCTGGTCCTGGGTTTCGGTCCAGGGCAGCGCGCGACCGCTGTGCTGCAATGGAATGCGCCGACGCAACGGTACACGGTGGCCACACCTGCGCACCAGCACGCAGCCAATGCGCATCATCTGATGCATCACCATCTCGAAAATTATATCAATTGGTATTTTATTTATATAACTGCTCGAATGTTTTTTTTAGGAATAACGATTATTATGACAAAATATAACGACGAAAAAATTCTTTCGTTACGCCATATTGTTATAAAAAAATATTTTATTTTTTATAAATGAAGAGGACATACAAGCATGGCTCATTTGACGGTAGGTAATATACCCCAGGCATATAACGTCTAAGCCAGATGCGTTGTCGATCTATTGTTGTCTTCAGATTCTAGAATACCAGAGACTGAAATCGATATGCGATTAAACTTGATGGCTTTTTCATCTGATGGTGGTTCGTGACCCAGACCCAATTTCGATATTCTTACCACCTATTTAATATTCGGATTTCGAGATAAGTCCAACATGTTTCAAGAAAATTGTAAATTGAATGACTAGAGCTTTAATATCTATAACAGGAACAAGGACTTGTTATCCCTTGGTGTCGTTCTACGGGAGACTTACGCACCACTACTCTCGCTAAGCCGGCTTCCCACTCTGCCCCAGCTGGGTTTGCATCATGTTCGGACGCTTATGCCAACGCCAACATTCACATTGCTGGCACATTCCTGGAGAAAGGTAACAAATAAGAGCTGTCGAAAATAGCGAGAGGTGTATTTTTTTAATAAGGTAGAAAGAAATTCGACGATGACGTATACACGATAGCTCAATTGGGTAAAGTAGCAGCTCAGAAATCTGTGGATGCCGGTTCAAGTCCCGCCCATGTTTTATTTATTTTTAGATTGAAATAAGAGATATTAATAATAATACATATTAGAACTATTATCTAATTCTTAACCTTTTATCATTTTGATATTATTTTTTCCATAGATCCGAATCATTTACGCCGGCGCATACTCACTAGAAGTCGGCATTCGAGGTGGTAACGTAGTGACGATACGAGATGGCGCTTATTCCAAATTCGACCGGAGTCCCGCTGTGGAGGAGTTTGCTCCGGCCCAAGGTTTAAAGGTAATTTATTTTTCTTTATTGATCAACTACAATATCATAAACATTTGGCGAAAAAACGTCAATATCAAAACAAAAATTATTAAAATGTTTAATTTAAAATAAGGGCGGACTTGCACCTACCACCGACATGGGTACAATTTTGAAACACGCTTATTTCATTTTTTTTTTGGCTCTAAGAAAATTGGACTGAAAATCATAAGTGATGATGATGTTTATATATTTGATGATCTTGTAGGCATTTTTATCGCGATACGTGGAAGATAACATCAGCGCAAGACTTCTTGCGGAAGAAGACAACCCTCTATCGCCGATGTCACCTATGCCACCAGGTACCAGTGAATTTATTAATTAGGACTGACAATAAATAAGTTCTAATCGTATGTAAAACATTAACTTCTTGGAAAGGGTTTTTATTTAAACGATGCTTGATTAAATAATGCTTAGAGTTTGGAGGAGGTTTATAAGTGTACCTACCTTACCTGTTTTTATAAATTATTTTTGACTTTGTATCCAGGTGGACTTCGATTCCAACCGCCGTTGACTCCGCCACAGCCACATACACCACATTCGGCGCCTGTTACACCACACCCAGCTTCGCCCGCACAACACCAGGTAAACTATGTACTGGTTAAATAAATGACACTCAGTGAAGATGCTATACCCTTTGTTTAGTTTGGTGTTATTAAGAAATTAGGTTATGAAGGCCCTATAACAAAGTGATTATATTTATATTTATCTTCCTAAAGCAGATGGGAGGCGGTTCGTTCAACTTGACGTCTCCGCCGGGTGGCGCTGGTGGTGCGGGTGTGGGTGCGTCCCCTGCCTCCCCTCTAGCCCCGTCGCCCCTCGCGCCGGCTGCTTCCCCACACCAACCTCCGACATCGCCTTTCACTACTTGGCCGGCTTCACCCTCGCTACCGAGGCCTTCTCCTGGACACCACCCATCGCCAAGACATCATATCGATCATAAAGGTTATTTAATCATTGTATTTTTTACTATCAACCAGCATTTCATATTAAAATTATAAATTTCTATAAAATTGATAAGGGTAGGTATGCCTAATTTAATTTTAGCACAGATGAAAAAGCCCGGGACGTTTAATCGTGGTTTGGTCTCACTTAATATACCCAAACGTTTCTACCGTTCTTAATGTCTAAAGCTAAAATAGATTGTCAACACATTTGGTTGAGATATTTTATTAGCTGGTTTACCTTCCATCAAATTAACTCGCTTGTTTGCCGTTAAGAACCTTACCTTACCTTTACATTTGTTAAGGACCCCAAGCAAGTTCGTCCAACACAGCTGGTGGGCGGAGTCGGCCGTGGGCTGGGGCTATGGCGACACCAATGGCTGTCAGCAAATTGGAGGCGCTATGCACGCCGTGTGAACCACCTCCCGGAGCGCCACCCGGGCCTGCGCTTGCACCGCTGCAACGGTTCCTGGCCTGTGTATATATGAAGCGTGCGTTACAGAGGGTTATTCAACAGGAAGAGTTTGTGAGTCTATTATATCTTGGTGTTCAAAAATATACATATTTACGTTTTAAAGAGTGTAACATTATTTATTACAAGCCGTAAATAATGTTCAATAGTGTTTTGTTTTATTTTTAAACCGATACAATTGACACTATGTTAATTTTTCAATATTTAAACAATTGCCATCTCAAGAATTCGCTCGTTGTAGCTTTAGATGCCTTTTAAACTTCTACTTTACACTTCTTGTGCGTAACGCAATGCTAGGCGACGCTTTCGAAAAAAAGCTATGAAGGCGTCTTTTTTTTGTAAGGAGGAAGGAATTACTTATAATAGCTTTTTTAACTTCCATGTACAATTTTAGCTGTCACTGGTATCCGTGGATGCAACGAGTGTGACTTTTTGCTGCGAGACGGCGTGCATGGTGGCGCGAGTCGCTCTGCACCCACAGCATATGCAGTCGCTACACTTGCACCTGACACCGCAGCCAGATAATAAGGATAACTGGACCGCAGAAGACTTGCAGGTTACCTCAATATGAATATTACATAGCACTTATTCGAATATATCTAACGTTTGTAATATATTATTTATTTAATGTCCTAGAAATGACCCACGCGATTCCATGTAACTCAGTCGATGACCCGCCACAGTTGTGTTACCATTGTTATTTGTCGTACTATTAATTATAATCTGTTATACTAAAAAGGTAGTTCGACCTTTTACATGGTCCTTCGAGTCGGATGTAAAAAAATTGATTTAATGCTTTGTACTAGTTTTTAGGGCTGGTTATAACACGGTTATATAAATATTATCTACAAATCGATGTAATACTATACTGGTCTTATAAACTATTTATTTAGATTTCATAAAGACGGCCTCATATTGTTGACTACAAAAATGTTCTTAGTCAATACCTTATATCACAATGCACTAAATTGACAGGTGATGGAGAAGTTCTTCGAGCAGCGAGTGGCTATAGCTCCATATCGTGCGACGGCTTTGCAAGGTTGGGGCCGAGTGTGGGGTGCGCCCCCCGCTGCCTTACCCTCTCTGGTGGCGTTGATGCGTGCTGAACTTGTACCCATCTCACCGGCGCTGTGGCAGTTGCAATGGGCCTTACGCATACCACCTCACGGACCACAGATAGTCCCAGCTGGACAACCGGCCGTGTTGCTAGCGAAACACAAAATATTATTCTTTGTAAGTACATCTATTAATATTAAAAAAAACGATACGTAAGCATACTGTCTATAGTTTACACGAGTAGTACACATTTAAATAAAACATTTTAAAGGTTTAAAAGGCGATATATTAGTTAAACTTATTTGAAAATTATTTTAAACTTCGGACCGACGTTTCGAATCCTTTGTAGCATCCGTGGTCACGAGGAGACCCGTCTCCTCGTTAAAGTGTTTTATTTAAAAGATACGTAAGCAATTTATCATGTTTTTATAGTATACAAGTCTCAAGGACTTTCACGCTTATGGCAATACATAAATACAATTTAGCCCAAAGATTTTAGACAGACAAAGTGGTGGTATTTTTATTTATTGATTAAAGAATCTACTCAAAATGTTCTCTACCATTTTTTGATCGTAAGTCAATAAGTAGGTTAGTTAGATTACTTCTTGATCGTGCTTGTATCTCAAGTTTTATAGTTTTTCAGCTAAATATACAAATAGTCCTATTTGAAAAAAAATGCATTTTCTCTTGATACAGATATGCTTGACCCGTGGCGACACTCAGCTGGTTCTGCCTTTGGTGTACGACGTTCAATCCAACGCGATGCAAATCGCCGAGCGGCGTGACACGCAGCAGCCCCACCTGAGCGCTGTCAACCTGCATCTCAAACGGTATGTTTGTACATAAAAACATTTAACAATAGATTTATATTCGTAGTTTTAGGAGGTCCACGTTACAACAGTGAAAACTCTGTGGTTGATAACAAAAGCAGGTTACGTGTGCCTTAAGAGATTTATTTCACACAAAAAAGTACCACTTAGGTATTATGGATGTTCGGCTGTAATTGTTTCCAATAGCACTATTTCTAAATTATCACTAAAAAAAACTTTGTAAGGTTTTAAAAAAATGGTCGCAAAAAAATAATTTCTTTTACAGAAGAAGAATAGTAAGTTGTTTTGTTATTTTAATCAAATTTTTAATCGCATGCACAGGTTTGCTGAGTTCCACCAACCTCACGGTGAGTGTATCTTATGGCCGGTGGTGCGTGACCTGATCATCAACTTCTCACTGCCGCAGGATGCCCCACCGCCCCCCGCTCCGCCGCCCTCCTAGCCCCTCGCATCGTGGCACCATGCGCACGCGCATTCTCTCTAGACTCAGATCGTGAGTCAAATTTTTCCGTGTCGGTGTTGTTTTCTGCGTCTTCTACTTGAAATTCATACACCAATACTTGGACTGTACTTGTGCTAAAGCATTGAAAAGGTGCTTGGTGTTACGACCTCCGTTCAATATGTGAAGTGTTTAAATATATTGTACACCAAACTATTGTTAGTTTATAGACAGGTTCCTCTTTCTGTTCTCGCACCTAATAATTTTTGTATTAAGTAAAACACGGTTCTTTGTAAAAATATAACACTTTGTACAGTGACTAAAATGTAAAAATATTGGAGGTACGTTATACAAACGGAAATATGTATAAATATTCTCATTAAGGTAAAACTGTAGTTATTTAATCGTTGTAATAAATATCTTATTTCTATTGTATTGTTTTTTTTTTATATGATATTTAGAATATGTAGAATTAAAAGTTTCTACCAAAAAGTATCAACACTGAATAGTAAACAACCTTTGACACGAGTCCTCATATTTGTTTAAAAATATATGACACATGTACAACAATATTTCCTAACGTTTAGATTCAAAAATAAATAGTTTTTAAATTATAAGTTGAACGACTATGGCAAGTAGAAATCCAAATTCTTTGGAGACGATACTTACTTACGACAACAGAGATGCTGTAAGGTTTATCTATTTAAACTATTAAATAAATATCTTTTGATCAGTGAAGTTTTTCCATGCATTTGTGTACCCATCGATTTACTAAACAAGTTTCTCCAAAATTCACATGTAAAATAATGCAAAATCAATTTGTCGATTACGTTTCTTTGGCATAGCTAAGCCAGTGGTCTACGGTGGTTTCAACCACTCATATTCCTGGAATGGATAACGCAGCGGGTGGAGGGCCACGAGGACCAGCCGGAAGACATCGTTTAAGATACGGCTCGCTGGCTCTAGGGGCTTTTCTGACTATGCACTGCAGAGTCACAGCGTCAGCTCTTACTGGTGGATTTTGTATGTTCTTTGCTACATTAGCTGTAATTTGTTAAATCATAGCTATGTGAAACTACGAAATCTAACTAAACTAAATGCGTATAAGCTATACTATATATATTTAGTATACTAAACATATTTTAAATAAGTCTTATGTCTGTTTATAACAAATCACAGCATTGATATTTTCGGTTTATTCAAGGCTTCAATAAACTCAAATAGCTGAGCAATTAAGAAGTTGACATCTCCTGATAATGCCGTCCACACGTGATGGCGAAACGTCGAACCTCTCGCAGACGTCCGCCGGACAGCCCGAAAAACAATGATATGCTGAACGATGGCCGTGAAAGCCTTACACAATTTATAAATTTTTAGAAAAATTTTCATTTATAAAATAAATTAAAATAGTGTACCACTACAAATATTTGTATAAACAAAATGTTTAAATTGGTCAAAATTAAAGACGGTTAAAAGGAATTGAAAAACTCTTATCGTATCAAAATTTCGATACTACCATGTAAATTAGTTGTTCAATTAATATTTGGTGAACTTATTATAGACACAGCAGCACTTCACAAGTTATAGCATTTTTACAAGTATGTAAAGTTATTCTTTTCTATTTTGGACTAACGTTTTTTGTTCCTCAGTTCTCTTCATTCTCTTCTTGGTGACGGCCACAGCTGGGTTGGCGAATCCTTTACGTCATTTTGAGGTATACCTCGGTCAGTGGAGTATCAGCGGACCAGGCCGTGCGTTTCGCATTCTGCCAATACTCGACGGTAAATATAATTAATGTTAGGGTGGCTATTATAATTAAATTGTTGGCTCGAAGTTAAAACTTTAACTCATGTTTGAAACAGTTAAAAGTGATCTATTTCAAATAATCACGTGTAAACTACTAACAATTTTGGATTTATTGTTCGATTGTCTAACGAATTAGTACATTGCCTCCACATTGAGATATAATATATTTTTATAGTGATAGTCAGCATCTATACTAATTTTTATTTATTTATTTATTTTATTATTTATTTACAAAATCTCGTTAACTAGAACATCATTTAAATTGCTACTTCCCATTCATACCCGATCTGTCGTTAAAATCCTATCCGCGTTGCCTCACTCAAGTATGCGCCGAGGAACCACCTCGACTTCGCTACATTTGCACTTTAGATCCCTCCGCGTTATGTACCTTTCCTCCAAAATTTTGACCCCGACCGGTCCTTCTCCTGACTATTATATCCCACCGCCCAAAACAAAAGTGTGGGATACAGGCGGGTAAAGGCGCCTCGCCAAGAGATTTTCTGTACTCTTTCCAACTGAGATTGTACTTCGTCTGATGGCCCAGTGGCAGCCAATCTTCTACTGGGCTCCGCCTTGACGGATCCCCACCCCGAAACAAACCTAGATTTCTTAGGCTTTCATACAAATTTTGCAATATGACTTGAATTAATCATTTTTGAAGTGTCCCCATCTTTCACTTCATAATCGGATTAGAGGTATCCCTCCACTGTAATCTACTGTCGGCCTTGAGTCAGAAAGTGTCGTTTGCATTTTGATGCGTTAAATTGTAAAAAATACACACCCCCCCCGACTATCTTTCTTTCTTCACATCTTTTTAGTTTTAATAGACATATATAGTTTCATTCGTCAGCAAAACAAGCGTGTGACCCAGACGTGACACGCCCTAAATTTTCCTGCCCCCGAAGTGTTGCTTAGAACTTGCCCCTTACTCCATTTGCTGCCTTTCGGACAAATACTTACAAAAAACTCAGAATCGGTGTTAATCCCACCCTCCAATTTTGTTAATAGACTCTGGTCCACCAATCAAAACTTTCGTAAAATTGCACTTCTACTTGGCCCCTATTGTCAAGTTCTGGTACTTCTGCCACCTAGGAGATTGCTCGTGGTCCACCTGGTCGAACCGTTTGTGCCCATAGGTATGTAACCTGTGCCAAAAATTCGCTGACTCTTCTCTTTGGCTGGCGCTGAGCTTAGGTCATACCCTTCGAGTCCCTCCTGGGATGGGATCACTCACAATTTTCCTCGGAAACGTTGCATATTTTAAATTTTAAATGCCGGCCGCCAGTACTTCCCGACAGTCTCTAATTTAAAGGGGGTACCATATCTGGCCCAATAATTTTTTAGATTTAAGTCGCCGCACGCATATCGTACCTCACTTAACTTCAGCTGAGGTATCTCTTCTGCGCTTCATTTCCAACACCACCCTTAATTGCTCTTGAAGACTGAGTTAGGTTTTAGGGCTATACACGGATTCAAAAAAGGACCAAATTCATTTACGCTTGCTCCTGTTAATTCTTCTCCGTTTTTTCGGAACCTATAGACTTGCGATCTTTCCTGCTACTATTCACGACTCCAGATGTTAGGACATCGATCAAATTAGCCTGTAGACGTCGCGGTAAGAATCAGTGCTAAGCTAATTCTTTTTTTACTTCCGCCCTACAATCACTAAACTCTTTGTATGCTTTTACAGACTTGCTCTTTTTGTACTGCTTATGCAGTAATCCTTCCGTTTTATTTATGAACGCGTTAAACCACTGGACGATTCAAGCGGACCCTCTCGGTTTCGGGTACACTTCATCAAATTTGAATATTTACGTTATAAAAATGTCTAACACATATTAAGATCAGAACCGTAAACAAAAACCAGTCTCTTCAAATATTTTTGAGTACAAAGCATTAAAATCTGCCTTATTAAAGTTCCAACCCGAAAAACACATGCGTAGGTTTCCACATCAGAACTCCTGACAGAGCACGGCGCACGACACACGGGGGTGATCCTCTTCATACCACGGCTTGGCCCGCGCACCTCTTTCGCGCTCTCGCTTATACCAATCCAACTTGCGATTATTTACATTACACACGTTATTGCTGGGTGTCCACAATAGCAAGAAATAATTGTTTAATATCTTTTTAAGGGACATATACAAATTAAAATCTCCTATACTAAAGTGTACCTATGTTTACACATTTCCTCATTACTTAAAAATACATATATTCATTTGTATCACTATTCGGTGGTCCTTGTCAAACTTTTTTCAAATAAACTACACAAAAGTTCAAATCGCATTCATGTCCAATTCGTCGTCGGTACTCGTTGCAGTTTCAAGTGCGGCGTGGCCACGAGACAGCGCCTCCCAGCTTACGCCCGTCGGAGCGATCGCAGCGTCACTGTTAACCCGTAGGGATAAGTTCCGCGTCTGCGATGGACTCCGTCTCCCGTTTCTGTTATCGCGAATAATCGGCCTCTGAACCCACACTTATATAGAAGTCTTGCAATTTTGTCCTCAGCCCTCTAACATTTTGATAAAAAACTTCAATCGGCTTACTCTTGACTTGATGTAAGGGGCGTCGTTGTGTCACGAAAGGGCGGATTGAGTCGCGTTTGAGACGTTCCAACAGGTTTCGTAGTACGTGCCTTCCAGATTTTTATTTTAGCGTTTATTGGCCACACTTCGGCGGACAACAATTCAAAGCAAATTGCCGGCCTTCAATCTTATAGGATTTGTAGTTACCGCGTGCTTTTAGTTCTTCGACCACACATACACTTCCTGGACATAGTTGTTGAAGGTAGCCCCCTAACTTCTTCCACCTGGACTCCATATTCCAAAGGTGAAGAAACCGACGGGGCTGAACAGCTTTCAGCGTGGTGACACTGGGACCAGGGCCGCACACAGTAGTAGGATGTTTCTTCCTTTGCACAGGTTGCAGTTCATCCGGCTTATAATTCGGCGAAACCGAGTTTTTACTACTTTTTTCCTTCTCCTTTTCTAGTGAGTGTAAAGAGAGAATAGGTGTAGTTTTCTTGTTATTTTTATTTTTATTCGCATTTTTTAATTTCGATTTTTTAGAGAGCAGTTGCACATTTTCTTTTGTAATAATTTTAGGATGTACAGGACAGTTATCCGGTTTTACTTTTTCAAAAATTGAAAATATAAAAGCATATATAAATATATAAAGCTGAAGAGTTTGTTTGTTTGAACTAGCTTATCTCAGGAACTACGAGTTCGAATTGATTTTTTGCGTTGGTTGGAGCATTTATCGAGGAAGGCTATATAATATATTGTCCTGTGACTAATACAAGCGAAGATACAACGTGAAATGGGAAAATTATAAATTAGAATTAATATTCAAACCAATAATGGGGTTTCCGAGGCGTACGCTGCAAAAACGGTTCAAGCTACCCAAAAAATATGTATGAAAGAAAGATTCCTCTTTAAATAATCTAAAAAATATACATATATATTCTGTATATAATAATAGGTAGCTTTGAACCTCATAAGTTTAAAAACTGCGTCAGACTCTCAGCTTTCATCTGAGCTCGGTATTAGTAAAAGTAGCGTATTATTTAGTCTTTTTTTTATGATTATGAAACGCTTGACACTACTCCCTAAGATAGAACACCCCTTGGAGCATCCGAAACACCCCCCACGTATGTTCTGCGGTTATTTATAGTTTTCTTAAACGCTAATTTAAAAAAGGCGATAAGACTTTTTCTAGATTTTTTTTTCACCGCTCAACAAGCATGAGTTGTACATTAATAATTAAAACATTTGTCTTCGTAACCTTAACGAAAGTTAAAAATATGATGGTTCGAAGTGAAAAAGTTACGAGCCGTGAATTGCGTCTTAAAATTTTAAATATTATAATTTATTTTTCAGGCATAGGTATAGCAATATGTATTAATACTCTGGTGAGGGCTATCAACTGCTGTACTATAGCAGCAATATCAGCCATTTACGTTGTTTATTCAGTATCCGATTCGCAGTTACCATTTACATATTGCAGGTGAGTTATGTGTGTAATCTCTTGTGGCAGTGTTAATCGCTTCGTTACGTCACGCGTTACGGCGCTAGGCATTTTATGATAGAGGAAGACAGACAAGCATGACGTTCCCTTGATGGTAGGTGAAATACCCCAGCCATTAAGTTGTTTAACCTATTTAAATAAAACACTTTTAACGGTTTGAAACGTAAACTTAACTACCTCACGCGCTATCTCTGACATTAGAGACAGTTTCTCTAGTTTTACGTTATTGAAAACCAATCAAAACATTTAGTTGTAATTAAAAATAAGCTGTCTAATATATCATGCGTTTCAAACCGTTAAGTTATTTAAATCGATACTATTACTATATAAAATTAAAACCCCAATACAAGAATCTCTCTGTCTCGACCGCCTCTGTAGCCAAATGGTTAAGCGTATTGCCTAGCATTGCGTTACGTGCGAGAGGTTCTGGGTTCGAATCCCAGGGAAACAAAAAATGTTTCGGTCGGGCAGGGCACAGAAGTCCGATCAACTACTTGCCTGTTAAAGATCGAATCAGTGAAACGGACACAGAAATGTGTTCGCCCCATGCCCCGCAAGGGGGAAACAGGATTTCACACACAATATAAGAATAAATATTTGTTTTTAATTTCATCACGTTTGTAGATAAGAATTCAATTGTTTTTTAACTTACAGGGATTTCGAGTTAAAGCCTTACGACCCTATTCTCAAGGATATTTCGAGTTTTACTCTAAGGGAGGTTAATATATTTCCTATATATATTCATTAAGGTTATGTTAACTTGGGTTGGGTATTAATATTTTCTTTTTCATTACAGTCGAGATTTTTACTAGCTACTGGAGACCTAAACGACGATTACTACGAGAAAAGTAATGAGGAACACACGAGTGCTTCGGACTATGATTGGAGAAACTTGTCCCTTTTTAGGTGCATATAACGTAGTACATATGTATTAACGGTAGAAATGGTGTTCGTTTTATTGATCGATATTTTCTGCAGCCAAGTCGTAAATCGGGTCCAGGTGGGTCCAGGGTTCGGGTATGTTTGTGCCCTACCCGAACCCTGGACTCACTCACTTTTCTTAACCATTTAGATACTGAGGAGGTCAACGATATCAGTTTATGACAGAAGCTGTTAATTTTATTTAAATTAATGATTTCTGCGGATGCTCACAAACAAAATATTATTAAAAGACAATATTAGTGGTATCTGATTTAAAGAAACAAACCAATTCATATTGTAATATTAAAACTGTGTGTATAATGAAAATATATTTAAATTGAAAAAAAAATGACACGGGTGGGACATGCCTACTACTAAACGGACACGTCTACTACTAAACGGTGTTACTGCTCTAACAATTGAACTACTGTGTTGTGGTTTAATTTAAACGGCACCCTGTAAATAACTCATTGCTTCATTACAGGTACAGATATCCAAAGGATATTGTTCGAAAGGAAACGTACCAGATACAAATGTGCAAGGAGGAATATCCCTCTGGATATCCAACGTTATTTAGTACTCCAGCATATAATTTCTTTTAGTAAGTATTATCTGCTTGACCGCCTGAGTGACCGCCGCTGTAGCCAAATGGTTGAACGTATTGCCTAGCATTGCGTTGAGCGCGAGAGGTCCGGGTTTCGAATCCCAGGGAAGCAAATAAAATATGTTTCGGTCGGACAGGTAACAGACGTCCGATCCACTACTTGTTCGTTAAAAGAACGGATCAATGAAACGGACACAGAAATGTGTCCGACATGCCCCACGAGGGGGAAACAAGCTTTCACTTCTATCTTAACATTAATTTAATTAATTAATCTGTTAAATATCTTTGACGTGAAAGCTATTTCGCGGCGCTGTGCACATTTGTAATGGTTAAAAATCATTTTCAAATTAAACCTTACCTAATATTATACATTTCCTAAATTTAAACCGCTTCCGATAACATACACAAGTATTATTTCGATATATAAATATAACGATGGTACTTAACCGGGAATCGAACTTATTTACAGAGGTCACACGTGTCCGATGCCAACGTGCTTCGTCGTAGTTTGCATTATCAGTTATAATATTAACATGTTCTAGTGTGGAGGTCGTGTCGTTTCGTTCAGAGTATAGTTTTGGACAGTTCAACTTACCTCTAGTTCTAAGTATTGTTGTAGTTTGGACCTTGTTATGGCTGCTATTGGTATGTGAACGCATTTCTCACGGAAGGGTAAGAAGATACATTATTCTATTATCTATACTTCTATTCTTATATATAAAGCTGAAGAGTTTGTTTGTTTGTTTGTTTGAACGCGCTAATCTCGGGAACTACCGGTTCGAATTGAAAAATTATTTTTGTTTTGGTTAGAGTACTTGTCTAGGAAGGCTAGGTTATAATATTGTGTAGGTAATACTGCGATAAATAGGAGCGAAGAACAAATAAAGACGGGACGCAACCGACGTCACGGGTAATAGCTTAAATTTATAAACGTGAAGAGGAGGTTTGCAAAAACTAATTTTTATGCCCAAAATAACTGTTCCAGACGGACGAAGTCGCTAAAACAGTTAGTGATTGATAATCTTTAGTCTATGTTATATTTGACAGCTCATATGGAACAATATGTATACTTGGCTTCTAGCTGTTCCCTGGATATGGTCGTTGTTACTACTTGTAACTGCTTTTGTGCATCTTGCTTCTATGCCTAAATCGTTGCGTATCTATCGTATTGGCGTGAAGGAAATAATCGCAGTGAGTACACGAAGGTTTTACGAGTAAGTTACAAACCGTAAAAGTCTATAATGGCAACTTTGTTAACAATTGTCACAAAATGTAGTTTTGTTTTAAATGCTTTGCGGCAGAGAAGGATAGGCAAGCATGTGTAGGTAGTGTACCCCAGCAATAGAACATGTAAACAAATGCGACGTCGACCTATTTAGGCTATGGATATTCGGAAATCAATATGTTTCAAAAAATTTATATAAAATGACTAGTAGTATATATATACTGTCAGCTTTGGAGTCGAATAAACGTGTTCCCTGGGCTCCCACGAAAGCACCGCAGCGGGCTGGTCGTGTGTTTAGTGGTTCTGGTCGGCTATTGTCTCCAAGTAGGATGTAGTAAGATTTACCACACTCCCCATGTCACTATTGCCCGACGTGGGCGTGTATTGGGCATCCAATGATTAAAAAAGTAGTATATACATAGATTTAGTTTATTTGCAAGATTAGCAGGTGACAAGAGAATCGTTGTTAAAAATAAAATGCCTTTTAAACTAGGGCATTGCAGATGCATTGGAAATCGCTCTGTACATACATTCTGCGAGCGCCGGAACCGAACTAATTCACGGAAAAGGACTCAATCATTACGGTACATGTCGTATTTATCCATTCGTAATAAATAAGAAATACCTAGACGAGCTAATAAACATTTAGTTAAAGATGTGAAGATGAGTTAGTGGACCCTCTAAGCACCAGGCCCTGGTGCACTGCATCATCTGGCCCTACTAGACTCGTGAACAACTAAGAGATAGAGACTGGAACTCTTTAGCAGTTCTATAGGAATAGAATCCACTAACCTCATCTTTGAAAAGAGATGAGCGTAAAAGAAAAGAAGTGTTTTTTTAACGTTTTGAAATGAACAGTTCCTGTTCCTATAATTTTGGAGGCTTATAATAGTTCAAGGTATGCGGAAAGAGGGGTTATGGAATCGTGTTGTTCCGGGACCCTTGTTCACTAAGCTCCACTACTGACTACTCGAAAATTATATTCGATCTTCTAACATTCTTAAATACCTATACAATACGTGCTGACCTGGAAAATGTTCTTTTGCCATATTTCTTTAGAATCTAGAACCATCTTCATTAACGAGCAGCGCACGCAACTGAATCACTCAAAGATTTTCCCCATTTTCCACATTTCCTACTGCTTATTCGCTCCTATTGGTCGTCTGATGTTTTATAGCGATGTTAGACGGTCTAACCAACACAAAAAGTATTTCGCAATAGGAGCCAATGGTTCCTGAGTTTAGCGCGTTCAAACGAACTCTTCCGCTTTATAACATAACTCCTGATTTTTGCAGCATCAGGACACATTGACCCTCATTTGAACGGTGAGAATGTATGGCACAGTGGTTTACTTCTGCTCCTCACTGGGTTAAATTCAGGAGGCGCCGCTGTATGTGCTCTCGTCGACTACATACAGCCGAATACCAAAGCTGTATATAATATGTATGAGAGTTAGTAACTTCTTATCAATAAGCTACTAAATAAGAATAAGCTTTGTCAGCGACTTTGTCCGCGTAGAATGTTTATTTAGGGTTAAATAGTTTTGATGAGTTCATTCTTTATATATTTTTTTGGTTTTGAAATTCTTTACAAGGATACAAAGTTGAATAATTTTCCCCCTTTTTTTTCATATTTCCCGCGGTTTCTTCACTCCTAATGGTCATATCGCGATGCGTTATAGCATATAGCCTTCCTCGAAAAACGCTCTAACCAACACAAAATATTATTTTAATTCGAACGAGTAGTTCCCGAGATTACCGCGTTCAAACAAACAAACTCAGTCTTCAGCTTTATATATTAGGTTAGATTGCATTATTGATCGCGTCCGCAGCATTGGTTACAACTCTAGGATTTAAAATTGGACGGATTATGCTGCACACAAATGTATAAGTTTTATCACCTTCCAGGTACCTTGTGGATTATACCGATGTATTCAAAATGCGTTTTAATTAGTAACTACTCGCACTTTATGTAAGTTCACTTATCGATTTTTTGGTAAAGAGAACAGACAAGCATGCATGGCCTATTGTAGTGTTGAATAATCGAAGCCCGATTACTTGGCGTATATTTATTTGTGTCTGCAATTAACTTTCCCTGTAGCAATGGCGAACATTAGGATTTGAAGCCAAGTTACATTCATGGACTTAATAATTTCTACTGTATGTAATAATGTTTTAGCACTTATTTATTGGACAGTCGTCAATACGAGTATATATAGATTATATATAAGACAAGATCCAATTTTAATAAAACTGTTATTCTTCCAGGTCGGTTCTTATATTCAGCGGTCTCGTAATATCGTACATGGTCGTTGCGTATATGTGTTTGAAAACCGCTCTGCACACTATTTTTGAATACAAAGTGAAATTAGTGTGAGTATTAAATATGTGAAATCAACTTTCCCGAGGGACATGGGGGAAACAACTTTCTGGTTTCCGTTTTACTAAGTACTTGAACAGATATAAGTATCTATCTATTGTTTCCCCGGTATTCAAACACTAGACCTCTCGCGTTTGACGCAGTCTGTATGGCCATAATAAATAACCATTTAGCTTTGAAAAAACACACAAATAAGATAATTATGTACATTATAGGTTTGCAGAGCAGATAGTCGTAGCTGGAATTATCTTGTGTTGCATGGGATTTAGCTTGTTATATGCAACTACAGTAAGTTGTTTAATACTTTTTAATGTCAATATCAATTGGTCATGAGGAGACACAATCGTGTGTCCGTTTCAATAAATTACGTGTATCGTTTGTGTAATGGTAGCAACGGCTAATAATTATTCGATCCCCACCGGGTCTGGAAACCATAGACTTCGTCTGGAAATCTGGATATTAAATGAGTTATCGAAATTCCGACCGGGTCACGAATTACCGTCCACAGATGGAAAATACGGGAAATTTAATCACGTTTCTGTTTGTGAATTTTCGAATATCCAAAGCCAAAAGTCGACAGCACATCGTGTTTGGAAGTTATATGCCAGGGATATTTACTTACCATTAATTAGAACCCAATGCTTATCTCATTCTCTATCTCCCTCTATCATTAAAAATTTAATTATTTTTTTTACTGTTGATCAGACTCCTAACTTTTGTAATTTTGCAAATTGCTTAGCAACTTTTTCTGTAAACACGTCTCCGTTTTCTTCTAGGGAGGAATTGCATTGTTAGAAAGTGTGGATTCGATCATGACGGGAATATCAATGCCGTTTATTAGCCTTTTTGGAGTTGATCGCGATGCTGTACGTGTACCGTAGTCACGATTTTGTGTCGGATATGAATATTGCAACGGAGGAGAACGTTTGCTCGAATAGAATAGATGCACAATGGAATGTCATACCATTTCTTACGTTTGTGAGTATGAGTATTAACACTGTCTGTAATTTAATAACTTAAATTTTATCTACCGTCCGGTTTCGGATCCCTTACAGTAACCGTGGTCACGGGAAGACTAAAGACGGAGGGTGTCTTCGATGTCAAAATAAAAGCTGCTACGCTAGCACCATATAATAATTTGTAAATAAGTTATACATTTCGAGTTTTACACCGTTAAGTGTTTTATTTAATCAGAATTTTTTTCTAATTTGCTACCAACATACTTTTGGCCAATGTGGTGAAGCCCGAATTCCAGCAGTAGTTATTGCTAAGCTGTTCCAACAGTCATACATATTTTAAAATACATAGAATGTTTTTAGGCTGTTGTTATAATGAAAGCCACTGCACTTAGCTCGGCGGAAATGCCCAAACTGTTCATGTACCTTGCGCTGGCGCCGTTAGTAGGCATACTTTTGTGTGTACCTATCCGTGCTTGTGTCAATGCCGTCAAATTTTTCCGATCGCGAAGACGTTCTCGACTTTAAAGTGACAGGAAATAAAATGTTGTGGTCGTTGAAAAAAGGTTGAATAAAGCAATGTTTACAAATAAACCTTTATTTTTTCAATCATTAAACATAATTACCTATAAGATCTTTGTACATTGATGCAATAATATTTTGCGACATTGTTGTATGAGTTGCCTTTGAGCTTTCACGGACTTTGTAAATTACATTCGAGTACAATTATTCGCATATTATATTATTGAATACGCTATATACAATTATTGGCCGACATATGTATTCCACCTACACGATAAGCGTAACGAAGTGCGCTAACTAAAATTGGTTTAGGGGCCATCCGGTAATTACGTCACACGATTCGTGACGTCATTGTTGTTCAAAATGGCGGATCTTTGTTAATTCGTGTGACGTAAGTTACTATGGCCCTAAACAAGGCCTCATTAGGAACGCTAAATTGTAAAAGTAGGTTACATACATTGCTACTCTAACCTACAATGCCTATTTCTCGATTAAATTAAAATATCACAATATTATATACAAGTAACTCCCATTAGAGGACGATTCGTTATATAGGAGGGGGCCATCCATAGATCGTCACACGCCATGGTGGGTGAAAGAAATTAACAATGTACCAGGAGTAAAAGAATCACTAATTTTATGACGTCACATTTAATAAATATATCCTAAAGATACTGTAATAAGTATGTGTATAATTTTAAAATGTGACGTCACTGTAAAGGGGTGAGTCTCACAAAAATGATCGGCTGTGACAAAGAAGTAAAAAAATAATAATCGTGTGGCGTCATTTATGGATGGTCCCTATCGAGTAGAGTAAAATTTGTTTTTACATCGGTAGTTAGATATGTTTTAAATGATCGCTCACAACGATGCCCAAGTTTGACTTATAACTTCCCCGACTTAGTATTAACCGCAGATATTTAAAAAAAAAATCATAGGGTATAACATGGTAGCTAAGTAGGTATTGCAAGGGTGTTATTACAATTTTTACAATCAAAAAAGAAATATCTTTTAAAGTAAGAATAAATAAAATCAATATACCCTCCTTTGATACAAAAATATTAAAGTGTAGTACAAAATTAATCAATGCTACATTACTTTTACTTTGGGAGGTAAAAATAATGTCACATTGTTAATGATGATATTAAAATATATTGAATATGTAAGATCAATTATACAATTTTGTTCAGACAAATCTGAATTTAAAAAATAGACAAATCACTGGAAATATATTACAATAAAATATGCAATCTCATTACAAATCCTTAACGCTTAACATATGTAATTAATACTTTTAAAAAGATTCACTGAACCTGAAGTAATAAATTCATAACCTGCTCTATTCGAAGGCACACCTTTACCCAAAAAACCGGCCTCGCCGTTTTCACCCACAACAATAATTATTATCTAACCACAAATCGCTGAATTCGCTAATAGCTGCGCTTATTTTGGTGTTAGATTATTTACAAGGCGAATTCAGACGCAGATAACAGTAATCGTATGCTTTGAGACTATATCAGTATCGGAATTGAACAATTGTAAAATAGTCTATAACTTAGTAGGAATTAATTCATTAGGTAAATCTTAATATATATTCGATTCCATGTAGACTACAAATTTGGTGAGTGAAATTACTATTACTTCATGTTAAGACCGAGTATTCACTGCCGTAGTTGCACTGACCACTTGAATGCAGTAGAAAAAGTATGTATATACATATAGCAGTATAAAATGTTACGATGATATGATTCCTGCGCATACGCATTGTCTAGTCATGTGATTGGCCACGTGTGCGCGTATGCGTACGTCAGAAGCGACGCAAGGCGGCTGCGGCGCCCGCTGTCGCTTTTCGAGTGGGCTGTACTGACAGCGGCGCTACGAGAACCTCGCTACCTTCTCCCCCTGCGCCGCTACCCCCCATCTCCTGTAAACACGTTTCGTTATGAGTAAAATACGATTTATACATCCCCGACAAAAAAGAAGTATCGGTGATATTTTTGGGTTAAAGAGGTAGGAATCGAGAGTTCACTTTGCACTCTGCTAAAATTAGTTTAAAATCTAACGCAGAATGACTAACGAGTAAGTTCTAAAATAAAAACCGTTATAGTCGTATATAGCCTTTTAGGAACGGCTTTTTTATAATAGAAGTGGACTGACGAGCAAAGGGCATTCACTTGATGGTAGGAAAATGAATGCTATGAAATACCCCAGCCATATAACAATAAAGAGATGATAACAAGACATGCTGTCGAACTATTTTATTCGAAAATCTACAGATTGAAACAGACGCGTATAAAATTCATGGCTTTTTCATCTATAGGCGGTGTTTCGTGGTCCGGACGGAAGTTCGATATTTTTACAACCTATCTAAAACCAAATAGCCCGTCAAAAACGACTTAACCGTCTTCCACCAGTGCACAGGCTAGCGTCATCCTAAGACGCCATTTATTAGTATTTGCTAGAATAGAATAGGTAAAACAATTCGCGTTTTAAACAGTTACAAACATGTACTACTTTCGTAAACTACAGACTACTTAATTAATTATAATACTCACGTTAATATTATTGCAACTGGCCAGCCTCATTTGCGCTAGTTGCTGTGAAGCGGGCGTCAGGCTCGAGGTCGAGCCGAAGGGAGATATTATTGAAGACATCGCGCGCTTTAGCTTCGACGGCGTCTTGTTGAACGATAACGCTCGCTCCACCTGCAATTACAAAGGATGTTTGTACGTTAATGATTATTAAGAACATATTAACTAACGTTACCCCAAACCTTATTAAGTATTCTCTTGCATAATACGCGTTTCTTTTAATATTTATGGTACTATGTGTACGTATAATATTCATACGCGAATACCACTAAAGCGTAATATAATAGCATATAGTTTAATTATTACGAACGTAAGTCAAAATCGGATTATAAGGTTAAAAACCATTTTTGTACTTAAACAATTTAAAGTACTAATTTCTTTTTTTGATTAAAATCGATATTTAAATACGAAAATTGTTAGTACGAGGCGGATAGATGGTTCGAAAACTTAAAACAATCCCCCTGTTGTTCATAATTTAGAAATCGATAAATATAAAACACTTTTAACGGTTTAAAACTCATAATAAACACCTTAAAAGTTTACTACTTGGGTAAACTACAGACAATACAAATTAATTACATTGGACAAAATATAGGTTACCTAATATTAATATTTCCTTGAAGTTTTTCTCGGAATCTAATAATAATAATATATTATTTATATAACGTCCAATCATTATATGTAACCGACTATATGCCATTATAATCCTATTTGAATTACGTATCACGGTAATATCAAATCTTGTCTGAGACCGAATTACATATTCAACCACCCTGCGCTAAAAATATTAAATTAGATCTTGCATAGCCAAAGTACATGATTTTCAATGAGGGAAATAAGAGACGAATGTGTGCGGAATCGTTAGTCACTAAAACGTTATGAATGATCTTAGCTCACATACTTAGGGTATAGCACGCTCACAAAACATGTTATGTAAACAGTTGGAAGAGAACGGCTTCACAAACAAAATAATCTCGACGATTTGTATTGATTTGCGATGATACTTTGCATAGAAGGGAATAGTAGCAAAGCCAGTTCCAAAGCGTGCCACCAAATTGTCAACCAATAATGTGTGTCCCAAAATGTCGAAATTTTAACGGTCTTATTAAAAAATCGTGAATACCTACATTTGTATAATCGAATTAAATAACTTAAACATCTTCTAACGAAAAGTTTCAACTTCTATTTATATACAAAAAGAAAGTTTTTTTTTTCTAACCAGAAGAAAGTGACGGTAGTCAAACTTGATCTACAATAAGTAATATCTTATTTTCCAATGATAGCAAAATCAAGATCAAAATAAAAATAATTGAAAAGTAATAAAAAATGTTTTAAGATTTATATAAGCGCTCTCGGGCATATACGTTGAAGTTATAACATTTTGATAAACTACCCTCAACAGAAAAAAAATAATAAGACCATCAAAATTGGAGGATAACAGTATAGTGATGTAAGAGAAGGGCAAAGCGACGTGTCGAATGCGATTAGTGTTGAGGTGGCGCGAGGCGTCAGACCTGTGGTAGTAAGTGAGCGCGCAATACCCAAGTGTCAAGGAGTGCTGCAGAGGGTGCCGCGCGCAGCCACCCGCCCAGCCCAGCCAACGCCTCCAGCTACAACACAACGGCCTCTTATACTGCGTCTAATATAGGGAAAAGTTTGACGGTTCACGCCTAACGATTGTAGTATTTTCTCAAACTGTCAAGTACAAAATTATCTTTACTTCACTGACGCCGCCTAAAAGGTCAACCTATCTATGCTTTGGGTTTATGAAATCGATACAGACGAGCATTGCCGAAACGGAACTATCAACCTTCTTGGCTTTTTCATGACCGTAGACCGTGATTGACGAGGACGGAATTTTGGACATTTACCACCCATTTAATATTCAGATTTCCTGACGAATCCAAAGTACAACATGTTTCCGAAAAAATATATAATTGCTAAAAATTGAACATGGCCCGTTGAGATTAAGCCACACATTGCTACCGATCTCCTTGTCAAACTTATCAGCCTATATTAGACAAGGTATACCACCTGCACTTCACTCGATGTATCTCTCACATATAACTATTCCATACTTATGTACTCACCTACACGCTACGTTCCCAATGTGTAATCTATTTCTGATTTTTAATATACATAATTCATGCTTTAGTAATAACAGTATGAAACATGGACAAATATAAGTATGTTCAAAAATTATTATATTAAACATTTTATTTAAATATCAGACTTTTAGTTAAATAATAATACGAAATTGAATTATGCTTATATACACCTTAATGCGTTATTTCAATATAGTTAATTCGACGAAGTGATTTAATATAGATTAGTCTCTCACTGAGAAGGAAATAACACCAAAACTAAAGCTAATCCAGTTTTTCCCATATTAACTCGCTTCGGTGAATCAACAAAAACGTCGCTTAATCTATACTAATATTAGAGCTTATAAGTAACCATTATATTTTTTGGGAACCAGTTTTCCTGAAATTAGCATTTTAAGAATTATTATGCTTACAGACCTAAGAAAGTAGTCAATAGAATTGAATTCAGTAATGGAAGCCAGTACAATAGCATTACAAAGCTAGTGTACATTTGCTTTAAAGTATTTTTTTTGCAAAATTCTTATAATAAATTATGTTAGAAATGTGATAATAATAATAAAGGTACCTTTATTCTAGTGCGCGCTGCAAACTTGGATACCTTGGAGAGAGTGCTGAGCGCTAGATCACTGGTGTCTATGTCCAACTGGTGGGACTCAAGGCACGCCAAAAACTTGTCCTAGGATTGTTAATTGATAGATAGCGTATAACTTATAATGCAATATGTTTTTAGCACTATTAAAATTAAAGATGGAATAAGTAATAAAAGTTGGAAAGGAAACCGGGAGGTTTGAAGGGGCACTGTAAGCGATGGATGCCCCAAAGTCCTCCGCAGAGGGAAATGGGGGAAATGGGTGAAATGTTAAGCAGAATAATAAAAATAATAATGTATATCTTCAATATGGTTTCATTTGACAATTTTGAGTAGATAAGAATCCCACCTCACCAAGTTTCTAGTATAGATGCTTGTCTTGAACATTACTTAGTTATATTTTTATTCTAGAGCTAATACTTATTGAGTCTGTCTGTCTCAAAAGTCTGTATATACCTATATATAATGAGTAATAATAATTGTACCAGGAAAAAATCATGTTCATTGGAGGGAATTTCAATATTACTTTAATACTTTTAACCTAAATTTTCATAAATTGTCTATATTGCTACGAAGTGATGGTTGACAGACAAACAGACAACGGAGTCTTAAGCCCCCTCTACAGTTTCGCATACAGAGCATAAATAATTTTGTTCAACTCACAGCATCAGCTTTGCAGACGGTGTTGGCCATCTGCCTGCACAATTGGCGGAGAAAGTGTCCCTTATCCACAGACTCGTCTGTTATCATGAATGAGTATAACTTCTCCTTTAATTCCTGATTGCTGCGGCACATCAGAGCAAAAACGTTGTGACAATCTGTAGCGAACAAAAATTAAGGTTACAAACTATAACATAGTTTTTTAACACCAGTGATCAAAATAATAAAATAAAAACTAGAAACTATAGAATTATTAATATTAGAACGCCCTGTCGTTGGCAGAATCCATTTAGATCGGCAAAGATTTTTTTTTTAACAGGAAGCATTATTGCTTCTAAGCACATTCAAGTTAAGGACTAAAATACATTTCAAATACTTTGAAGAAATACATATTAGGTCTTTGCTGCTAATATATTAAAAAAATTACCTTCCGCCTCCCTTATGTCGACGACCCGCTTGACAGTGCTGAGCGGCATGAGAGATATGTGTCTGTACGGCTTGCTTGAACCTATTCGCATCGTGCCCGTACCGTTCGTTGGACTTTTACTGTTGAAAGCCTGCAAGGAGTTAAAATAATAATATATCCAAGCTCTTGGCTAGCTGCGATATACTATTTTGATATACACAAACTGGGTTTATTATATCATATTAACAATGATTTAGATTCAATATATTCCAGTAAACATTTCTAATATATTTGTAACTAGCTGTGCCCGCGACTTCGTCCGCGTGGATACTTTGGGTAGAATTTTGAATTTTTTAGGCAATTCAAGGCAGCCAATCTGTGTGGTATGTGTACTTTGTTTCAGGCACGAATGATGTGAATCACTCCTACTCTAACTCCCACTCTCACTCTTCCTTCTACACTACTCCTACTCTCACTCACATTCCCAAAAACCCAAAGAGAAAGTTTCATTGTCCTAGCCTCAAAAATCATGAATTTCCATACTAACTTTCATTTCCCTTTTCAACTGCAAACCTATGTCCTTTCTCAGGCTCTAGAATACCTGTGTACCAAATTTCATTTGAATCGGTTCAGTAGTTTCGGCTTTAAAGCCGGACAGACCGACAGACACAGTTACTTTTGTATTTATAATATAGATATTGTTTGCAATATAGCAGTTAGATTTTTTTTTAATTCAACTTAGCTATTATACAAGTTGAATTAAAAAAAAACAACCTTGAAATAAAATACTTTAACGCTTTAAAACGTAAAATATATGAGTTAAAATTATTTTAACTACAACCCAACGACTGCTGCAAATCCGTCCGCGTTTTAAACTTTTGGAGTGTTTTATTTAAATGCGCACTTATCGCGTTAACTACAGACAATGCTAAAAATTGTAAGGTACTAAGCAAGTACTAATTACATAATAATAAAAGAACCAAACCTTTGATCTCTTCTTGCAAACTTCCATCGTATCCGTGAAAAGAAATAGTACAAGATGATCACCTCTCCCCGAAAGCTCTTTCGACAACTCCACGACCTCGCATCGAGCCACGAACGAACGGTGAGACGATACCAAATGAGCCTGAAACCAGATTTGGACATTTTATGCGTGTAGTACAAAATCAATCAAATACTTCTTCAGAAATATATCAATAAGAATTAGGAATTAATTATTTTCTATTTACGCTAACAAGCTTCTGGATAAACACTCATCAATGATATTAAGAGAATTCTTTAATAAATAAATTATACTGTGCATTTATTCATAAAATTTTGCACTAAAACAATACTCAAATTTCTTTTTAAAGTGGACGGTGTTAAATAGTTGTTGACTAGTAACATTATAGGTAGTCTATATTTAGTATTCTTACAAAATTTTAACACAAACATTTTGATAAAATAATCTATTGTTATAAACTGATAGTCGATAGTGAAAGAGATCTATCGATCAAGTGTAGCTGCAATTGATACGGTTAGCAAGAAAACCGCAAAGGTAGTGTATGACTTTGTGTGTGGTTTTCCAGCCACCTTCCAGTCACGTGACGTCACACCAACGCGTTGCTTAGCCCCACCTCTTGTTCGGATATTTCCAATACTATAATATAAAACTATTTACCGGGCACTGGTCGATATCGTTGTATATGTCGAACATCTGCAGCTGCCCCTCGGTCTTCCTCTTGTCCTCATTGATGTGCGACATCACCTCGCGTAGGCCGGCCAGCGCCGACACCAGGGCTACGTGGTCTGGGTTGCTCTTATGCGTGTGTTTTAATATATCTGGAAATAATATAAGATGAGGAAGTTTTATATAGTTGATCTTCATCTCAATGCTAGTCGACGGCTTATACTTAGTTAAGTCAAGAAATGTTACTATAATATTACAGATACCATTATTTTTTAGAATGAAAGTAAATTTAAATTACGAATTTGGTTTTAAATAATAAGTAACTTTAACATATATCTTAATATTCTAAGATCAATATATATTTTATAACTGAATCATAGTTCGGCCAAACTTACCATCTAATAATAAACTTATGCTGGGTAATCGTTGCACTGGTCTTATAAGGAGTTCCTGTAAACTTTGCCGGCCACACTCAGGTTTGGTTTGGCAAATTTTCAGGAATGCATGAAATCTAAAAGAATATATATTCTTAATAAATATTATACAAAAAAAGTGTTTGTCCAAAAACGAAATAAGTGCCCCTGCTGTTGCTTAACTGCTTATATGGCTGAGGTATTTCACTTTGCATCAAGTGAAAAGCCTAAAAAACTACAAAAAAGCGCAAAATTATTACCACAAGCCGGCACAGTACTTGGAAGCAGGGCAGTGCTTCTTCAGCCCACCTCTTACTTCAGATAGGCCACAATGATTAGAACATTTTTGTGATTATGCAAGTGCATTAAAAATTTAAGGATCTGTCAATACCTGGGATTCTCTCGGTCGCACTGTTGAAGCATCTCCTTGGTGTTTTCAAAGAAATTCACGAAAGGTGGATATGCCTTCACCATGTCTGGCGTATACCGGAGCACCAGTCGACCGATGCTGACCTCTTCGCTCCAGTGCGCCTGCGCCCACTTTAGCTCTTCCAGCATTCGTCTGTTTCAATACATTATATATAAGTCGTTGTTTAGAATGAAGAAAAAAAAAGAAAACACAAAAAAGACTCAGTTATATGTATGTATTAGCTGCTTAATGTTTTAACCTTATATTTTTAAAGATTCAATAAAGTTTGTAAGAAACTTAGTCACAATGTGTAGTTTGACATAAGTATTAATTTTATGTTTATTATTTCAACAATTGAACTTACTGATGTAATTCATAAATTGGCGGTAGATTTCCAAAAATAATTTTCAGTTCTGTATTGTTGAGTAGCGCTTGATTTTTGCCATTATTGTCATCTTCTTCTGCCATTTCCTCTAGTGGTTGTTTGAACATCTGTAAGATTAAATTAACCTCTTTAGCAGGTAGTCGAGAAAACTATTTGACAATATTGTTTACTTATTCCTATATTTAACAAGCCCTTTGATTTCATTCTAGTTTAAATTAAGTAACAATTATTCAAGTGTCAGTGATGATTCTTATCACCCTCCAAAACGTACTGGAGTAAAGTGCTAGGTCTAATTCTCTTTCGCCTGTAAGGGAGGAGCCGAATGCCCTAATTTTAAATATTTACAGAAACAATAAAAAAATAAAAACTTACTGTAACTATCGTATGAAGAATTCCCACATAATTTGACTCAGTCTGCAATAATTCCATAAACACTTGTTGACGTGGTGACATCAATTTTCTTACGACATTATCAGGAACTTCTGACTCTGTTGAATGGAGAAATACTTTCATATACCTCTTTTAAGAAAAATACACACTATACTATGCATCAAATATATATTATAACTTTAAACATATATAATAATTTCAAAACAGTAAAATTACCTTCCAGTAATTGTTTGCCGTCTGGTGAGGGAGTACAATCCAGCAAATTCCCTGATAAGCTAAGAAGTACCGCATCACCAACAGAAGATCGCCGTTTATGTAAAGCGGCATCTCCGCCCCGCAACTTGCGCTTGCGCATCCGCTGAAGGTGCGCTGGTGTACTGCCTGCTGCACCTACATTGCTTCGTTCGCCGACCGCGCCATTGCTCTCTTCCTGACACGTGCCTGCACCACCCACAGACGATCGCCGCGATACTTCATCTAGGTACTATTAGAAGGGACGAAATTTTAACTTTGAAATAGGATATTTTAAATTACGTGACATACATAAATAGAGTTTCCAACTTACATCTTTAAACAAGTAGTCTCTTTCGTCCTGCGCTTCCTCATTCTGGACGGATGCCCAAAACCATTCCGCCTTAACGATATGGACGCGTTGAGAGCAATCGGGCACTATTACTGTATTGTGCTCGTCTACGACCTGCAAATTACATTTCCGGTTGAAAATCAACGAATAGGTATAGAGTAAAAATATTTTTTTTATAATTATATGCGATCTTTGAAGCAACTACATAGATTAATCGACATGCATAAACCGTTCTTGATTTTTACCATTATAGAGCGTTTTTACGGCACAATTATCTGCTATATCCATCGAACAGTAAAGCTCAGTCTAATTTAGTAGGTTTGTATTGAATTAAATGAGTGTTAGTACCGGCAACAAGAATCCATGGCATTGCGATATGGCGCGAGCGTCGCGGATGGGAGGCGTCGATGCGGGCGACGTCACGGTGCGAACCCGCAGGGCGTCAGAGACGGACTGGGAGGGGGACGGTGGGGCGGGAATGCTCTCAGAGCACACCGGGATATGACTAGCGCTCTTCGCTCTTAACTCTCCGCTACCACAGATGGAATGCCTGTGGTTCCTCAACCAGACTCTATGCGGCGTCTTAAATATTGCCGATTCATCCAGCTCGTCTAAATTTCGTATTTCAACTGTCGGCGTTCTCATATCTGTGCTGTCGACAGTATCGACTTGGACCGGTGATATGTCTAAATGCATTTCATTCAATTCTCTCTTAGGTGTAGAAACATTTTTGAGATCGGTGGGTAAATGTGAAGCGTCGACTTCCACAGTGTTTCTTTCAGCTCGCTTTTCGTATTTCTTTTTCCTTTCGCTTCTAAAAGACGACGTGAATGATTTCACACTTCTTCGGAGTTTCGATTTTACGGTTTTTGAACTCTTAATGGACGCGAAGGACATGTCGAAAAAGCCCGACTGTTTACTGAGATTCATAGAACAAATGGACGTATTGTCATCTTCCCGAATAGGAGACGATGTGGATGCAATATATTCGCCAGCCGGATCCGTCGGTTTTACCTGATCTGGACTCACGGACTCTACAGTGATATCTCCAGGTACTTTGGTAACAGAATCTTTCTTTGTGCGTTTAAATATAGTTGGTCTATTCTTAAATTTGAAAGAATCTTTGATTTTCAGTCTTTTAATAGATTTCCAGGTAGATTCTTCCGTTTTATCTGGTGATAAATTAGTCGCATCAATCGGACTGACTTGGATGTTAGAGTCGGTGGAGTTACGACTTCTTTTTTTGCCAGAAGATATAGTCGTAGTTGATTGTTGCAAGTCTTTGCATTCCCCTGGAGTGGGTAATAAGAAGCCAGCTTCATTTTTATAATCTAAATCGCACAAGCTTTTCGTTAGAGACGAATTAAGAGATCCGGATTCCGTTATGCAGTCTACAATGTTGAATATATTCATAGACTTGTTTTTAAACACTTCCCTTTTGTCTTTGGCATGCGTTCTGTCGCTACCGTGCAAATATGAGGTGCGTTTATTTTCTTTATCGCTAGCTTTGTACTTTCGCGTTTCTATATTGTACTCGTTCCGATTGTTTCCTTCTACGCCTATGTGCAAATCATCAACAATCGACTTTTCGATTTTACTAATACTGTTATTGTCTTGACTTTTATTTGCGCAAATACTGCCTTTACTATTTCTAAATCGTTCTCTAGCGTCCAGCAGATGTTTCTCCCTCTCATCGTCTATTGCGTTTGTTTCGTTTTGTTTATTTGGACTAGACCGACAGCCGGAGAGCCGCGCTGACAATCGGCGGTATAGAGAGCTCTTTGGAGTGGTCTGAGGTCTCGTGGGAGTGGAGCGGATAGGTTTAACAGATGTATTAGGAGTATTCGAACGAGGTGATAGGACAAGCGAACGACCGAAAGTCTCCCCATTGGCCATTACCTGAAACATGTGTGAAACACACCACGCAAATGATGTAATGAAGCCATTCCAAACCTGTCATGCTGAGTAATTTAGAAGTAAAGGTGAAGCAACTAGAAGAATATTCGAAATAAAGTCGCAGTTACACTAAAGGTGAACCGGAAGCAAGTATGAGTACACAGAGCGATGTGCGGTGTAAATGAAATGACTGTGGCACATCAATTACGTATGTGATATATGAATATAAATAATATTTGGTGTTTAACCTTAGGTGCGGTTTTGCTGAAGCAGTGAAACATAAAAATACAATGGGTCGACTTTAAGCCGTGCGGGTAGGATTCGGTCTACGGTGTCAATGCTTGGGCAAAACCTAATTTTTATATATCTAGTAATACTAAAAACCTTAATTATCTCCTTCTAGATACGTTTGAACAAACAAAAGTTTAACCGAAGCAGGGTATTTGGTAAAATGTGTGAAACCAGTTCATACTACCTAATACAAGGAAATAACTAGCTATGGCACTACGTACATGCTAATTGTAGCAATAATATGTGAACTTAAAGGCAAACTTTAATTTTTTATAACGTTGAAGGCTGATGTTTCAATTGTAAGAAATAAATATTACGATGATGAGACAGGCACGTATTATTTTTTTCTTAAATCTATTTAATTGAGAATGTTTTTAGATTGAAATTGTGTGTAAAAAAATACTGTCATGTGTGTGACTGTGGGTTCAAGTGCCATCCGTATCATACACTTTTAATCCAAAATATTCAGATCTACCATCGTAGGAGTCCGAAGGACGTTTTGAACTAAAAAATATCCTTACAGATAACATACATATATTCCCAAGTGGGACATACTAAATAAGAAACAATTGAACGATGCTAATTGAAATATCAGCCAATGTGTAACATGAATTAACAGAAGTGAATACTCACGACATGGGTACAGTCAGGGTCGTCGAGTTGACAGGAGGCGCCGCCGTTGCTGGCGAGAACCTCGGCCATATGCTGCGTTTCGTCATCGGGGAACCCCATAAAGCAAACCCTGGCGCCAGTAAATACTTTTAACTTGTGCTCTTTCTGAAACGAAAAGCATAAATTATTACAACTTCAAGTGATTCTTTAGTTTTCCTTCTTTTCCTTTATATCCATATATTATTGACATTCCATCACTCTCTAACAAAACTTAACCAATATTAAATACTGTCTATAGTTTACGCAAGTAGTGCAAAGTGTTTTATTTAATGGGTACCACGTATAAATCAAGTTGGTTGCTGGGCAAAGTAATAAAGGACAAACAAAGCACTTTCGTATTTTAATATTGAATAGAGGGGAAGCTGGAACTGGGAATAATTTTATTTTAAACAGAGTAAGACAGCCAATCCGGGAGTTCACTTGACGGAAGATAAAATTCCCCACTTATATAACATTTAAACAAGATCCTTTCTTCTTGACGAGAACTTCACGACTTTTTCACGTGTCGTTCGTCCACCACCCCGACGGAATTTCGATATTTCCAACACCGGTTTAATATTCGAATTTTCAGGACAAAGAAATTTCGCTTTTAACATGTTCATATTTTAGAAAAAATATAAATTCATTAGAAGCATGTTGGACCTGGAGGAAAAATCATCAGAGTCGATCATATAACTAGGCTAGTAATACTCACTATCATAGCATCGTCTGTAGCCAGACATGCTGGGTCGTCTCGTCTCTCCCAACAGGCATCCACCCAAGACCTCGCCAACACTGGAAGACCGAAGCCCGATGCGTATCTGTACTTGTCTCCCGTCGCTGCCGCCGCGATCAAATGAGTGACCTTACTAGACATATCTTTGCGGATGGAACCCCCCATGTAGTGGATTAGTGTTATCAGGTACGTCTGTTGACAAGAATAGTATTTAGTATATATTTTGTTAATAATGCTTGAATATCTAGCAGAGCAGAGAAAGTAATTCATTTAATGTTCTGTAAATAAAATATTAATAAACCCGTGGTCACGGGTGTCTCCCCGTGACAACGGCTTCTGCAAAGCATCCGAAACATCGGGCCGTAGTTATTAAATTCCAAATAAGTTTAACTAATAGATATAGCGTTTTAAAGCGTTAAAGTGTTGTGTTGAAATAAAAGATTATCTCTAACGGGCGTAGTCAAATAAAATCAATTAATATTTTAAACCAGGAAAGCGTTAGGGTTTAAAGTAATTAAATAAGTGTAAGGAAATAATCAAAGAGCATTTCTTGCATTTGTCACAGGGTACATTTAAGGTACTACATATATTTAAGTTATACATTATGTTAGTGAATGATCCGTGGTAAATGAAAAATAAATAAATAAAAAGTAACACTTACCAGTTCATCTTTCTTTCGAAAGCCAGAGAAACATATTACGGCCCCTCGCATCGCCAGGGAATAAAGTGGACGCGTGTTGGCCGGCGGGGGCTCATTGCGCTCTGCCAGCTGCAGCACTGCTGTCGGACCCAGCACCCTGTACAAAATTTAACGGTTCAAGATTTCCAAGAAATATGTAAAAAATAATAATTTCTCTTTAAATGTTCTAAAAAAAGTCAGATATGAATAAGTATGTAGTGTGTGTGTTGTAATTTTTTAAAATTAATCTTAATAACGACGGGACGCGAGAGACGTCGTGGTTTATAATGAAGTTTTGCCAAAACATATTTGGATGACCACAACAACTACTCTACGCGGACGAAGTCGCTGACACAGCTAGTTATTATATATAGTAAAAAAACCTGGTACGAATACTAGAACATACGCACAATAAATTATTCCCTACAAAACGAAAGTGTCTTTAAAGATTGCTTACTGGACATAATATATCTCGCGTAGGTACTTCAATGGCTTCCGTCCGTCCCCATCGGGCTTAATGACTCGGAAGGATGCAACGCAAACGAAAATAGACAGTCATACTTTTTTTACGCTGTCTCTACTATTTTTGAAAACATCAGCTTAACACATTGAAAGTCTAGATAATCTCATTTGTTTTCTTAAAAATTACACATATTTCATGCGCTAACGAATCTTCTCGTTACTTTTATTGTATTTTACATTTAAACAAACATTATAATGAGTTTTAAATCTAAAATATATGTCATTTTTTGGATGCTTTGTAGTTGTGGACGGGTACGATGGGCACCCCGTGACCGGCGTATAGAACCGTTAAAAGCGTTTTATATTAATATGTATTACTCGCGTAAACGACAGCCAATACATTTTTTTTTATCTATACTAAAATGATAAGGCTGAAAAGTTTGTTTGCTTGAAAGCGCTAATCTCAGGAACTACTGATTCTAATCAAAAAATTATTTTCGTGTTGTTTGAAGCATTTATCAGGGTAGCCTTAAATCACACTTCGACCGATGGAGCGAAGGAACATTTTAAATTTTAGAAAAAAGAATGTCATTCTTCCTCTTTGAGCGTTTCCGTCGCGCGCGCTGCGAATACGGTTCAAGATACTCAAAAATTACTTATAAAAGAATTTATCTTCTTTAAATAATCTAAAAAAATGTCCGCGACAGTATAGTTTTATCTTTTTCAGATTATTCATATCGCAAAAGAACCCACTAGAGATAGAGATGAGATGAGATAGAGAGATGTTGTATTTTAAAAAAGAACGCATAATTAATGTATTTATTATTAAAATGTAACGTTAAAAACGTTTCAAAAACTTAAATACTTGCTCTCTATAAATGATATGTACATAAGCGGCCATGTAATTATGTGTAGGTATGTACAATTCTTCTAGTCAACTCGACCTCCAGAAATTATATAGAACTAAAGCAACAAATCCCACACATATAGGCGTTTATATATACATACATGAAAATAGTTCTGTTTTTAAATTTAGTAGAAAACTTATGAATGCACTATGACGTGTTAACGACGCGGTTCCTGTGACGTACGATATTTACGGTTCGACCACGGCAGGCATGGACCGATTGAAATAGTTCTGACGAATAATATTCCAAGGAATGTAGTCCTATATATACGTGATTCGTAAGTATACGTTATACAGAATTGGGTTAGCAATAAATACGATTGTAGATATATATTATTCATACGTTCTTTAACCGAAGGATTGTAAAGGTATAGTCGACAACCGGCTTCATAGAGATAAAGTGATCATTAAAATTGAATATTAATATTCAAAAGATAAATAATTTTATTGCACCAATATCAGTAAGGTTATCCGAATGCAAACGTATGTATGTGACGTTATTTTGTTTGTGCTTCTCAGTATTTTTCAAATAAATATTTCATCATTAATTTGTACAATAATAAAGAAATAATCATTACGTTTCATAGTTTAAAAGCGGTTCCGGGGTTTTCTGGAGGAATTCTTGCTGCGACTCATCCTCTTCAGGTGTTGGGGGTAAACGCGTCGGACCCATGACTTTCGATTCACACTTTAGTTCTGATTACACTTATAGAGACAAATCCACTGGCTTTTTGTAACATCGCTTCTGAATTAGCGACAACAGATTGTTTCGTCACAGTAAAATCACTATTTAACGCACGTAAATTGGAACAAAGACACGGCACGCACGTTATGCGTTTCAGGATAGATTGAAAAACAGCCGCGAGGAATGTTCGCCCGAAATAGCGAGAAGCGTCGCGCGGCCAGCAAGGGCGACCCTCGCGCGACGACACGGACGCACCCGCGGTTCCGTCGCACCGCGCCTACACCTATTCTACCTTTATTTACGCTCGTTCCGCGAAACACAAAGGTTGCAAACACTTTTATTGGCGGAAGGCTCCCCAAACTTCGACAGCCCTGACATAATACCTCAGGGTGACTTTGTCGCGTTATAAGTTCGCGTGCCTCTCAGTCATTATGGGCCATAAACAATAACAATAATTGCTATCGATAAAATAGTTTGAGGTTAATAGACTTGCTAACTATATTTTTTAACAACGTTACCTTGAATGAATTTGAAAATGTCATTTATACTTCTTATTAGAATTGATTTCGCATTTAATGCAAAAAATAATAAACGAAGACGTTAGAATTGCAGACAAAAATTGGGTTAAATCTTTCCAATAAGTATTTCCAGTATTCCTTTGTATATTGAATATTTTCTCCGAAACAATTTCCTTATAAGCATATTAATAAGATAAATCTCCCAAACAAATCGAGATGAATCACAGACATCCCAGAAGAGTGATAAGCTCAAAATCAGTTTTCATAAAGCAAACATTACTGAGCTGGCGGCGCGGACGCAGCGGTGCGGCGACCGTTTAAAACAATAAACAATTTATCACACCAATTGGTATTAATTTTGAAACAATGAAATGTTTCCTCATATAGTACCCGATCATACAAATGTTCTTTTGTCAACTATGCAAAAAAATCACTGAAATGTTAGTTGAGTTGTAGCAATGCAGTGTAAACATGGGTTTAATTTCTGCTTATTCAATTATTTTTGTGGATATACGTCCATAGCATACTATAAGTGGAGGGGAATCACCAATCCATACATAGAAAATGGTGGAGTGTAAATTTTTATTTCCATTTATAGATTTCAAGTACCAAGAAAAAAATGGTGTATGTAACCGGCATTTTATTTAAATGTTATGCTGGCTTGGTTTACTCGATTATGAGTAAACCGCATGATTTTCCTACTGCCTGTGTCATTAATACCAGCTTGTTCCTTGAAAACTAGGTCCATAATTATAACATGGTCTTTCTTTACAAATTGTAGCTTAATATTTAATATTATGTAAATTTTCAATTTTACCTGTACTTGGCTTTGTGAGCAGCATCAAAGAGGTTGCCTTCAAAAGGAGTAGTAACAAGATATGCTGGAATTGAGCATTGCGTTGGAGTCTCTGGTAATGCTTCTGAATTTGTGACAGTAACAACGGAACCTAAGCGTTCGCAGGCGGCACATACTCGTTCGCACTCCAGACATAGTTCGCTCACATATACAACGTCCGCAGAAGAACCTAAAAGGCCAAAAAAAATTAAATTCCATTTTAACTTTGTTACTATTTTCATTTAATTAAAATAATAGCAAGTAATGACATATATTATTAATGAAGTCAATTTATAAGGTACAAAAATCAACTAGCTTAAATAGTATATGTATATGAAATGTTGTCAGTATATTATACCATTAACAAATTTTGGAGAAATTCAATGTAAAATATTGCACAAGACAGATTTATCTAATTACATAATATTATGGGTCGCATTAAAGTTTTGTTTATCTATTCCATGTTTAAAAATGAAATTTTTCAAAAATTAAATAATGCAGATATACCTCTAGTTAAAATACGTCATTACTAACTTTTATTTTATATTTTTTAGCATATTAAGAGTACAGAATGATTATGCAAGGCTGATATAGATAAGTAATGTGCATATTCAAGACAAGATTGATTTGACATTGGCAAACAATGTTTTATAAACTAACATATGAGCTGATGCTTTCTAGATTCCTGAACTTGATATTATATAATATGTATTTAAGGGAGGCTAATAAGAATAATATGGTACCTGCATCTTATAACATCTATTGTGATTAAAATTACAACTTTAGTAGGTAATCTAGAATAGCAAAAATTTTTTTTTTAATTTAAATAAAAGCAATTAAAATCAAAAAGCTTCCATACTCAATAAGAAGTACTATTCAATGATTATGACAACTGAGCCTTATTTATAATACTTGCAGATTTATTGTCATAAATTTTATTGATTAAGACTTAGCACCAAATTGTGTCGTAAATGTAATATAATTCTATTAAATATTACATGACTATACAACTACTCCATGTATTAATTCTATTTATTACAATTAATTCACTACCTCTAGGTAGAACAGCAGCATGTATGTGCACACAGTATATGATACAATAGTATTTCTACATGTGAGAAATGGTTTTACCCTGCTCAGCATATATTTAAGCAAAAGTTATTTTTGATTTTATTAAAGTTGAAAATATTATTCATTGTTTCATTTGGTTGCAAAGAAATATTGTATGTATACAGTCAGTAACAAAATTTCTTAGGTTTTAAGTCAGGTTTTAAAGTACATCATTACATGAGACCTACTGGATATTTGACGGGACAATCAAGAGGCAATTTATTCTTAAACAATATAACGCAACATTTTTAAAATGATTCTTGTATAATACGTACATAACAATTAGTCAATAAGTATGTGTGTATATGTGTTTTGGTTGGTTTTTAAACCTTAGCTGCTTAATATGTATGTAAACAATATAAACTATACCTCCACACATGGCCTACATTATACAATACACATCAATTGATAGAAAAATTAAAAACATTACCATCAATTTCTTCAACTTTGTCAGTTGTTGTAATGCTTCCTGTTTGTGACATTCCCCTAGACATTTCGTCCATCTTGCGTAGCTTTAGATCGTTAAATCGTCAATTCAATACAAATTAACACTAATTTAACACATTATGATGCACAAAAACACAACACTTAGCGGAAAATTTTATCGTTTTCAATTATAAACAAAACTATCCAACTGTGTAACATTTTTAAATTCACCTAATAATATATATAACCGCTTAACTAAAAATCTAGCAGCCGCCGCCAGTTAAAAATTATGACATATGGATACAACGTTGCCATAATTCTGAATATTATTCAAAACAAAGCACAGCGTTAAAACCTTGATAGATTTGTTACCACAGACTTATTAAAAATTTATTATCGACATATTTTTTACCTATGTTATTTTTGTCTGTGCCAATAATGCTAATATCTTGCGAGTTGACTTAGATATATATGATCTAAGCGAGTCTGTAACCGTGATTTTCACATTCCATCTGCCACACAAATACAGATTAGTTTATATTTTTATTGTTTGACTGTTTGATTAGTCTGTAAACGGTAATTTGTTAAATAAAATTTAACACGCGAAGTGTTAATAAAGTGAAACAATATGTCGCCGTTTACTATTTTAACGTGGCTTATATGCTTTAACTATTACGGTTATTATCATAGACTAATTAGAAGACGTTATAATTTTATACTTAACTTCCCATGACCAAGGAATTTCCTGACAATATGACATAATATTAGACGTCAAAATATAATGTACTCTACAAACAATTTATTCTTCTTATTATCTATGCTAGTATGAACTTATGCCAATTTTGAACATTACTAAAATTATTTTAGGTTTTCCTGATTAGAGGACAAGATTTAATTTAATTATAAGGATTGAGATACCTTGCTTACCAATCGCCCGCGTATTTAATTTGTTTTTACTATTGATGGGCGCTCCTATTAATATTAAAGATTGTAGAGTATTTTTAAAGACCGCTTAATACTTACGAATATATAACAGAAACGTCTTGATAAGATAAAGGCATTGTTATATTAGCATACTGATAAACAATGGGATAAGACAATAAGTGAAGGCAATGTGTTATAATTTTTAATCGTTATTATTTCATACCTTGCAATTGTATTTTAGTAATGGACCATTTTGGACTTTCGGATATATTAAGTGAACCTGACAAATATACTCCAGATACACTGGATTTGTTATCAGACGATGAAGCCCGAGAATATTGGTTAAATACATGCGAAAAACTAGTAGATAAATATGTAAATTTTGCCCTTTCTAATAAAGATGATCCTACTATTGAAATAAGAGCACTGAAATTTAAAACTTGTTATGTGGAAGCTTTAAAAGAAATAAGAGTGAACCCCCTGTAAGTCTAGCATATCACTAGCATTGTACTTAACATTTTGTTTTTATATTTTTTTAAAAGTGGTATAATGAGGATTCTATTTATTATAGTGCACATGGAGAATTAACAATACGCTTATTACTAGATATTAATGAGACTTGTCTTCGGGCTCAGGGGTTTTTTGATTTATGGAAACGGCAAAAAAAGTACGAAAATGAAGCTGCACTTGCACAGCTTGCTTCAAGACTTGCTGAAATAGATGCCATGCCGGATGATAGACAAAAGTGGCTTGCATTATGTAGTGGTATACTTGCAGGTAATTATTGAGGGTGGGTTAAGTGTTTGTATTGTACTGTGTTATTTCTTAAGGCATTGTTTCTAGGTAACATGTTTGACTGGGGTGCTCAAGCTGTTACGTCTATATTAGGTTGTGGACTTACAGAAGCCTTACAGAAAATACAAAAAAGGCCCTGGTTGTATGATGGACTTGACAAGTGGCTGGACAAGCTGCAGGTACACTAATGTAAATCATTCCGGTGGTGTTTGTAAATAAAAAAGTTATATAAATAAATAAATAGCTGTGGAAAATGTGTCTAATCTTTTTGAAATATTTTCAGACAACAGTTCACCACTGTGCCGCAGTTTTTGTAGATAACAGTGGTGTTGATGTGGTGTTGGGTGTATTACCTTTTGTCAGAGGTCTTTTGTTAAGGGGCACATCAGTAATTTTATGTGCCAATGAGTGGCCTGCTCTAAACGATATAACTAACTCTGAGCTGGAAAATGTCCTTCAGAGTGCTTCGCTTGTATGCCCAATCATTGCGGCAGCAAGAGCTACAGGCAACTTAGTTGTAAGATCTAGTGGACAAAGGGGGCCATGCCTTGATCTGAGAACAATTAGTGTAGGTGAGTAATGTGGAGTTCATTTACCTAGTTCCTACGACAGAATGTTATGTTATCTAGACATTTAAATTTCTATTACAGATCTTGTCACTGAAATGAAAATTAGAGGAGTTGATCTTATCATACTTGAAGGAATGGGCAGAGCACTCCACACTAATCTTAACGCTCGTTTAGCAGTGGACTCTTTGAAAATAGCTGTAGTGAAAAATGCATGGCTAGCTCAACGTCTTGGTGGTCCATTGTTTTCAGTAATATTTAAATATGAAGACAAGCCCTTCCAAGTGTTGCCATAAAATATTATCATTATAAGTATGTTCTTTGACAGTATTGAGATATTGCAAGCAAAACTGGAGATTCTAATTGTGGTGTACAGGAATCTCGAGGCGATGGATGAATGTTGTTTCATTCCTGTGTTAATACAACAGAATTTTTATGAAATATATTGTTACCCTTTAATGCTGTTATTTTTTTAAAGAGATATGTATATATCAATCTCTTTTTCACAACATTATCTTTTATACACAGTAGATAAGGCAGGTAATAAACTTTCAGGAAACAAAAATCCATCAATAAAACAGATTCAAACTGTCCACTGTGCTGTTTATAGGGAAAATGGGATTTACTTTCAATAGTATGATTAAAAATAACACAACACTATTTCATCTATATTTTATTAAGTAGTAAAATGACCCAATTAGTGTAAGGATAACACCTAGAAAAACCTAACAGTTCATCATAAATTCATGGATTCAAGATATTAACAACATACCCACATTAATGTTAATTATTACCTGCAAGTTTATAATCACAGAAGTATAAAAAATGTGCCTAGTTGCTAAATTAACACTTCATTAAATAATAAATTTAACTACAACGGTTTGGGATCCCACTATTGTTACTGAGCCTCATGTCTGGACCATCATGAAGCAGCAATACATATCATGTAGTTTGTCTTACTCTTAATGTGCTCTCGGCTTTTACTTAGCTTAAGATCTGTTAAGCCAAGCGATAACCTTGAATATCAAATAGGCAACACTAACTGCGTAAGCAATTTTTTCCCTTTGTTGCCTTTGAAGCGATTCAGCTTCAATCGCCATAACGCGCCGGTTAAGTTTCACAATTTGACGACGCAGGTGAACCAATTCTTCAGCCGCTGAGAGTCCTTCCCCATTACTTATTGGTGGAGTGGGATCTCTATAACAATATTTGAATAAAGCCTTATTAATAGATTGTGTGTCCTCTGAAAGCATGTACACAATTGGTCCCTGTTATTATGACTTATTTAGTTCCAGTAGCTAATAAACCTTGTCTCAGATCTATGCCCAACAGTAGGATACTATTAGGTTGAAACAATGAAAGAACAGGTCGTAAAGTAAACACAAAGTAGTAAAAATATACAATTCTTATGTTAAAAGAAATTACCTTAGAACCAAACGGGATTCTGTCATAGTCGACTCGTTAAGATTATCGGCAGCATTAGACATCGTTGAATGAAAACCTTCCACTTTAGTACGTGCTGTTCTAACATTCCGAGGGGGTGAAGTAGCTGAGCCTGGCGGGAAATCATCAGCTGATGGGAAGTAATGCTGGTCAAGTGTAATAACTCGCGGTGGTGTGCTAACGCGGATCATTCCTGGATCAGTTGGAAGAACGGCATTGTCTAATTGGATTTCTCTGGGCGGAGCTTTAGTTCCTGCAAGAAATTTAAACAAAAGCATTATACTTTGTTACAAATATTTAAATGTAAATTACGTTAATATGATGCCGTTTCCTGTTAACATAGTTTAAAAATAGAAATAGATGCATACAGGAAATAATATATTACCATAATTTGTCTAAAGATAGTATATTACATTTCTCTAAAGATTTTCAATAGTTATGTTGCTCAGAAACCATACACTCAGATAGTTTAGCTAAGTTTTTAACCATAGAACAACATTATTTTTTCTTAATGACTCTAAAGTAATGTTTAAGGTAAATACTGTCTATAGTTTACCATAGTACACATTTAAATAAAACACTTTAACGGTTTAAAACGCGATATATTAGTTAAACTTATTTGAAAATGATTTTTAACTTGGCCGATTTCGATGCTTTGCAGACAGTCTCCCCGTGACCACGGCTCTGCAAAGCATCCAAATCGGGAAGTAAAAATCATTTTCAAATAAGTTTAATAATATATCGCGTTTTAAACCGTTAAAGTGTTTTATTTAAATGTTTAAGGTAAGTTAAAATCCTAAGTATGTTGTCTAGACATCTATATAGCAGATTATATGTTTTATATAATAAAGAGCTGTACCAACATACCTATGTGCTGATCTTGGCCAACAACAAGTATCCTTTCAGGTACTTTCATGTCAAATTTTTCATTAGCATAATCCCACCCTGGTATAAATCCATTAGGTGGATTTTCATCATCAACAATATCTCCTGTTGCCTAAAATCAAGAAGAAATAAAAGCTTTGTCCAACTTTGTTTTGTGTTAATGTTTTTTATCTATTGACCCTGTGAGATTAAATTGCTAATAACTATCTACATTACTGCTATGCTATATGTATTAGTAACAATGATGCTTTAAATGTATGATTGAATGCAGTAAAATGATAGATCCAAAAAGCTGCATTGGATTTATAAGAGAGAGTATATTAATACCACCGCAAAGTTTACCTTAATTCTTTGTGGAACAGTCATATTATGACTTATAAGCCGGGCATAGGCTTCATCTGAAGTATACTGCATGATTGTGAATTTCTTGTAAACCTAAAACCATAAGGAAAGTTAGGTTTCTTAAAATTATTAGACTCCAAATATTAATTTTTATAGACTACCCCCAAATATCACTTTTTATATAACATATAGCAATAAATCAAATAGTAATCAAATGTAAGTGTTTTTTATTTCTAGTATCGTATTGCAAAAATCAATTAAATCTGAAACTTAACCATAATTATTGAAGGACGAATTCCATTATCTACGTTAAATAGAAACAAAATTGGAACAACAAAAGAAAACGCCTAGTTATCAATATTCACTATTAACAACATACCCAGAAGGTGAACCAAATGTAAATTCTATCTTATTCCATAAATGTATTATTTCTTATCGAAAATAATTTAATATTTCTAAATTCTAATTTCTATGTACGTGCTAAGTACATAATATGAAAAGGGTACATTATAATATTGTCAAGTGTCAACTGTCAACTATCAAGTATATACAACAGATGTAGTAAGAAAAAGTTATTGTGTCAAGTTAAACCTTTTATCAATTTAACTACTGACATTTGATATTATTTATTTATTCGTGGTAAGCGGCGATTGGCGGTTAACAAGAAAAAAAATAGGTATTAAATAGTATTGATGTGTAATGCAGTCGGCAATTTGTAAAATATAGAAATTGTGTTCATTTAGATTATTTTAGGTGTTAAGTTGAACAAAAAAACATGTGCAACATTCAGTGAAACAACACCATAATTGTAGATAGTAGTTAATATTGTTTAATTAAATATTCGCAAAACATAACAATGAGAGCGTTGGTTTTTAATATTTCATGGATTCTGTTAATTGTGTTCATATTTGGTGCTGTTGCGGCAAGCACTGATAGTAAAATTCGAGATTCAGAAAGAAAAAGTAAAGGTGTTACTACTTTTGTCACTGCAAAATGGGAAGCAACCCCTATAGTTTTGGAGTTGGCTGAATATTTATCTGGGGAGAGCAGCGATATATTTTGGTCATTTGTTGATGGTATAAACTCATTGAAATCTAGTCTACATACATTAGGTAAGTAAACAATACATTTCTAGATTAAAATTTCACTCTCTGTAGTTGATCTTCTTATATTTAGATATTTGGCTTTTGAATGTTCCTTAAAACTTCCTTCAGCCTATTCTAATATAGATACCTAAGTGTTTAAACTAGTAGAAAATACTCATTTATATTTGCTTACCTTTACAGGAACAGATAAACAAGTTTATGATGCCTGTTTGGGTGTAGCAAGTTCTTTATTAGCACCAGCCCAGTTGAGAATGGCAAAGCTAGCTCTGTCTATGCACCTACATTCTCCAACTGTCCGTATGTTTGATGAAATTGCCACCCAATATGGTGCAAAAGAAGTGCCATGTGATGTTTTTGTTGCGATTGCTTCACAAAAAGTTTGTGATAATGATGTTTTAAGAGATCTTCTTAAATCTGTAAATCAGTATGGTTCTGTAAGTGTTTTATACTGGGTGCAACCTGATTCTTTATCTATTTGCATTCATAATTTTAGATACTTAATATATCTACCCTTATCTGTTTTAGAATGACCACAGATTGGAGACATATCTCTTAGATCACACATATCCAAGTAGTGATAACAGATCAATTACAGCTATACTATATGGTGAACTTGGCATGCCTGATTTTGCTATAAAGCATAAAATATTATCTCCCTACGCTGATAAAGGCGCCATCAATTATGTCGTCCGATGGAATGTTAAGGTACAGTTTATAAAAAAAAATATGTTTATTTGGGTATATATAGAAAAATAACACTTTTATTGTTTGATTGTGGTTTTTAAGTATTGTTAAATTGTCATTTTACTTATAGCCCAGAGGCAAGCCAAAATTACGTCTATCAGGTTATGGAGTAGAGTTACAATTAAAAAGTACAGAATATAAGAGTCAAGATGATACTACTCCAAAGGAAGCAGAGGCAGACTCATCTACACTGTCTGAAGAAGAGGATGAAAATGATCCGCAAAACCAAATTGATGGTTTTAACTTTGGGAGATTAAAGTAATTTTTTACTAATAAAACATCAAATTATCTCTTCAAATTAAAGATTCAATAACTGTAAACTGTAGTAGTAATAAAAAAAAATGCTATTTAACTCATTGTTTCCTCAAAGCAGTGTCAAACAAGTCTGAACTTGGATTATAGTTATTAAATACTAGCTGGTATGCTTGTGACTTCGTCTGTGTAGAATAGTTATTTTGGGTATCAATTTTTATGTACCTATTACTCATAACCTAGTCTGCATCCCGTCATTCTTGTGACTTAATCTTAAAAGATAGACATATACTGTCGCGGACTTTTTTTTAGATCATTTAAAGAGGAATCATTCTTTCGTACGCCTCGGAAACCCACAATGATGAATAATTTTTTCCAATTTTTCTCACATTTCCCGTTGTATCTTTGCTCCCATTAGTCACACGACGATGTTTTATAGCCTATAGCTTTACTCGATAAATGCTCTAACCAACACAGAATTTATCAATGCGAACCCGTAGTTCCTGAGATTAGCGCGTTCAAACAAAGTCTTCAGCTTTATGTATTAGTATAGATATGTTTTGCACAATGTAATAAAAGTGTTAATTTTAGTGCTTCTAATCTACTTCTGCTTCTAACAGGAACCTTTTCCCAGCACTCCGCACCCCTTTAGAACGATTCAGGCGACATTTGTCTGAAACAAGTGAAGAATTGGAACCACTGAAAGTCTGGCAAATGCAGGCCTTAAGTATGCAAGCCGCTGCTGCAGTCATAGATGCCCACGACTCGGGTGGTGATGAGTCGTTGAAAGTTCTCACTTCTATTGCTCAAAATTTTCCAATGCAGGTGTGTGTAAAAATGTCAACAGAAGTGATCTTATGTGAAGTTAGAGAGACATCAACAAATATAAATAATCTATAACATATTTAAATAACACACTTTAACGGTTTAAAACGCGATATGTTAGTTAAACTTAGGTGAAAATTATTTTTAACTTCAGCTCGACGTTTCGGATGCTTTGCAGCAGCCGTGGTCACGGGGAGACTTCTTGTTTTATTTTAATTGTAATTGTGTACTACTCGACGTAGACAGTATTTAATGTGCGTTTTTTTTTAATGCAAGGTCTTTTTTTTATTTGCAGACAAAATCTTTAATCCACGTGAATGTACCGCGCTCTCTACGTGACGAAGTACTTTATAATCAGGATATTTGGGCGTCATCTTTGGGGCTGCGTCCCGCAGAGCCCCTTCTTTTAGTTTCTGGGGCGCAATATGACGCCGAGGAGGTTGACATTATGGCACTGCTTAATGCTCTTAAAGAAGATATTGGACCTATGAACACATTACATGCACTTGGTGAATTTTATTTCTGTTTATCTACCTGTTTATTAATTATTTGGTAATTAAAATACACTTGACGGTTTGAAACCCGACATATATGAGTTAACTTATTTTTTTTATTTACGGGAGATTTTGAATTTTTTGAAGCGTAGTCGCGGGGGAACAATATTTTACGTTTTAAACCGTGAAGTCTTTTTCGTAAATCTATACAATTTGCGAAACTATAAAAGATACTTGATGTATTTGTATAACTTAAGGATCTAGAATTATTTATTTATTTTATGGGTAAATGTTTATACTTAGTCTACCAGCAATTCTAAATAAGTACGTTTTACTGGACGCTTATTACTTAGTTTTTAATATATTTTTGTAATTTTCCTTCAGGTTTGTCAAAGAAATTAATAAACACACTGATGTCTTTGGAGATGGGTGAATCGTTCACATGGGAGGAATATGGTCTTGACATTAGAGATTCTTCAATAACTTGGCTCAATGATCTCGAAACAGACGAGAGGTACAGGCGATGGCCATCTTCATTTATGGAGTTATTGAGGCCCACCTATCCTGGCATGTTGAGGAATCTTCGAAGGAATATATATAACTATGTAAGTTTAGTAGATGATTGCCCCGACATAATAGATACGAAGAATAATATTCAATACATTAGGCAATAAAGCTGTACTTGAACAAATTGCATGTCCCTTAGTTGGGGCAAGGGGGCGTTTACTGTGGTCCTTCGTAGTTTCGCTCGTAGATTTATCTCGCTCCATGTCCTTCTCACTTTCTTCGGCCCTTTATCAACTGTATGACGCCACAATTATTTCGAGCGGCTACGTGTATAGAAGCCCTAAAAGTCTACCTTACGATTAAATGATAAAAGTTGCATTAAGCAAAGTACAAATAGATATTGTTATTTATTAAAGTAAAAGAATAAAAATCCAATAAAGCTTATAGAGAAATATATCTGAGTTAGTCTCAAATGCTAAGAACCAAAATTGTATATGTCTAAACAAAATATTTCAGGTCATAATTATAGATCCAACATCGCCCGCTTCAGCCCCACCTTTGAAACTTGGTGAGACTTTATTGAAACACTCAACCCCAGTTCGTGTTGGGGTCGTCCTGGCTCCAAATAATACACCACTTGGTGTGGCTGTGAGAAGTGCTTTCAACTACATAGCGCAAGATAGAAACTCTAATAAAGAAGCCTTCTTCTTTTTAACTCAGGTAATAACTGTTTTTTTATTAATGCGTTAATAACGCGAAAGTCTCTCCAGATTAGATAAGAGTAATGGATAAGAGAAACTTCTCAATTGCCAAAATTATTCTTATGTTAATATTAAATGTGTATTTACGTATTATAAGATAAATATTTTTTTCAAAAACAGACGAGTACATAATGCGTATGTTTTTATTATTTGTCGCCAGTTATATTGTTAATTGATAATAAACCGCACTTTTTCAGCTTCTAAGTTCACTAGATGAGGAATCACTCAGTATAGAGCTTCTCAAAAAACAGCTAAAGAAATTCGCAAGTTCGGGAACTAATGTAGATGAGGTCATATCTGAAGATTCGGAATACAACTTTGGACACCAGCTCGCTGAAGAATTTGTATCAAAACTTGGGGCAGAAAATTATCCTCAGGTACTGTTTTTACTAATACTTTGATTGTTTAATCAATATATGTTTTTTTTTTAATAAATGCTTACTTTTTAATTTCCCTAAAAAAAAATACGTTTTTAATGATACATTGGTAGGTGATTTATCACAAATGCTTGACTAGTAATGATAAAGGCGTCATATTTTCATTAGACTTAGACAAACTCTCGGGGAAATTAAGGGAAGAAAACATTTAGAATGGTATCTTCTTCTTGCTATATAGTTGTATATAATCCTTTCTATGTATCACTTAGCATATAAAACTTTGTATTTAGTTACTTAGATTTCATTGTTTTAAAAATTGTACTGCTTGAAAAGACTAGGCGCCCACGACACAGGAATTTCTAGTACGGGGGCTGATACACCCTAAATCGAAATTTAATAATTTAAAAAAACAGTGTTAGTTACTAGACTTTTCCTAAACAGCGAAGTATATCATACCCCAAAGTAAAAAGGCAAATCAATGTTTGCCTGGCAATCTAGTTCAATATAAAATTATAGTTAAATACTGTCTATAGTTTACGCGAGTAGTACACATTTAAATAAAACACTTTAACGGTTTATCGCGTTTTAAACCGTTAAAGTGTTTTATTTAAAATTATAGTTACTATTTATTTTGAGGTTTCGTGAACAAATAATAAGGATACTTTATTCTTTATAAACAATGTTCCATTAGGTGTTGGTAAATGGGGTGCCACTTTGGGACGACGGACCAGTCTCCTTGACTTCATCGGTGGACAGCTTGGAGGAGGCGTTAGTGACAGCTCTGTCGCGGCACACGAGCCGGCTGCAACGCGCCGTTTTTCGTGGCGACCTCGCAGACACAGATGACGCTGTAGACTACATTATGAAGCAGCCACATATTATGCCAAGGTATTTATTATAAAAGTATGAGAAGTAATTACGATATTATAAAATACGTGAGTGTTGAGGTTGAAATTCATTGCGCGAGAGGTACAGCAATGGAATTTCCATGATGATGTCTGTGACAACCCAAAGCTATTTAAATAAAATACTTTAACGGTTTAAAACGCGATATATTAGTTAAACTTATTTATAAATCATTGTTAATTACGGCCTTGCGTTTCGGATGCTTTGCATCTGAAACGCAAGGCCGTAAGGCCACCTCCCCCCGTGACCACGGCTCATAAAGAAGCTCAGAAAAATCATTTTCAAATGAGTTTAACTAATATATCGCGTTTTAAACCGTTAAAGTATTTTATTTAAATGTGTACTACTCGCGTAAATATAGACAGTATTTAACCCAAAGCTAAATAAGTCGACCGCACATCTTATACAGATGTTATATCGCTAGGATATTTCACATGCCATTCAGTGAACCTTATGCATATCCTCCTCTTTTATAAAAAAACTCAATCGGTTGGAAACAGCAACAATGATCGCTTTGTATACCAGTTCAAGGCCCACACGTCTTATCAGACCTTTCCAATTTAAATAGATTTTTGTTTACATATTGTAACCTTGTTCTTTTCAGACTAAACCGGCGTATTTTGGGATCAGACCCATCTCAATATTTAGATCTATCTGGAATTCCATCTTCAGCCGAATTATTTGTGGAAGACAAAATACATAAATTGTTACATTTAACAGGTACATTTGAAATATTATTCTGATCTAACTTATTTTAACTTTATGAAACTGAAATCCCGTCTTATATAGGTTTATTCTGTCTTATATATTATGGGAATAGCACATCTCTCATCTTTGTTTCACATCGATCGTTTTCTTTGATTGTTTCATTAGACATGTGTGTGCTATCTGATCTATTATTTTTTCCCGGAATTCAAACTCAAACACTGCTCCCTTGTTGACGTACAGCAGCCGCTAACTTAGTTGTTACTTATAAATGTATTATTAAATAAAAGCATTGTCTGTAGTTCACGCGGGTATACTTTTAAATAAAACACTTAACGGTTTAAAACGCGAAATTTTTTAGTTAACTTATTTACAATTTATTTTCACCACAGCCTGAAATTTGGCCTGCACCATTGTTTCATGGTAGTTGGTACATTGTCAGTTATTTTTTTTAAGGTCGTGACGCTCTAGCAACTGCATTACCCTTACTGAAATATTTTGCGAAGTCCGGCAAAGCAGAGAAAATAACTCAAACTGTTTGGGTTATTGGCGATTTGAACGATGTCAAATCACGACAGCTTTTGAGGAATGCTTTATATTTCATGGTATGATATGAACTTTGTGTGTTAACAATTTAATTGGATTTTTATTTCGATTTATATATTAGTGTTAAACTAATAATAAATTAAATATAACTAAATAAAATAAAACTGAAAAATAGATCGACATTAAATTTAGTTATTTGCATACTTGTACATACAGTTTTATATTTAAAACTTTTAGGCGTACTTTTAATTAGTTGATAGTCTGAAATTGTATTCAATTTACTTAATACCAATATAATATTACGAATGAATATATATATAAACATTTTTTTATACGAAAAAATTGCTGCTCTACTAATAACTGTAGAAAATACATGTGAAAATAATGTTAAAAGTATTTTTTTTTTCAGCGAGAATCCGGTGGAGTTCGCGTTGCGTTCATACCAAACGTCGATGGTGAAGCGAATATTGACCAATCACTGAATAAAGTGGTGTTAGCTGCTCTAACTACGCTTGAACCGGCGAAGGCTACTAAATATGTACTCCAACTACTTGATAACGAGGGCTGCCATGAGAGACAAGACTGTGATATATTAGTAAGCATTCTTCAAAGATTTTTCTTTTAACTTTTCAAACAAGAATTGAGACTTTCGACATTCAAATGTAGGTTTAAAGAAACCAGTTCAAAAATAGGCTGATATCAGCCCCAGTGGTGGGATGAATATGATAATGCCTTTTGCACTAAACTTACTTCTCTGTGACTTAATGCGTTCTTTACTGTTAAGCGCGAGAGGTCCTGGATTCGAATCTCGAGGACACAAACGATGTTTCGATCGGACAGGGCACAGAAGTTTGATTAAATACTTTAATGATAGTAATAAAGGAACCGGTCTGTGAAACACCCAGACATTTGTTCGCCCCATGCCCCACGGGGGAACCGGATTTTTACTTTTAATTGTATTAAGTGTGAGAACATCTGTAACTGAAACATAAAAGTTTTGATTAGTCACAACCATCCATACATTGATCAGTGAAACAAACACATAAATATGTCTGCCCCATGGGGAAAATAAGATTTCTCACACGTTAAAATTTGTTGATAGAGATTTAGTAAATATTTTTGTTTGTCAGCCAGAGTTAGTTAGTTCACTTAACAAGCACGACTGGATTCTAAAAGCGGCGCGAATCTTGTGCGCGCGCAGTTTGAAACTTCGGGCCAGCGCACGCGCACTCGTCTATAATGCAAGATACATCGGACCATTAGCCGACAATGAAAACTTCTTATTGGAAGACTTTGCACTACTTGAAAGGTATTATGCCTGCTTTTATTAAAATAATACAATAAAAAAATACTAATTACGCATTATTTATAATTTTTTGGGTCTCAGAACGTTCGTCTTTCAATATTTAATTTTTTATTAGGTACAGCAATCAAGTGTACGGCGAGAAATTAGCTGAGGTGTTCAAGAAAAAGAAAAATACAATGTCCAATAATATCGACGATGATGATGATGGTGAGTAGTCGTCAATAGCTCTACTTTTCTCTAAAAACACTTAATCGTTGCTCTAGTAGGGAGACCGATAGATGGCCGGCCATCTATCGTTCCGTTTCTCATCAGATCTTCTGAAAAGTATGGGCTTAGCATTCAATTATTAACGATGAGAATAAATAATTATACATTTTTATTTTTAAGGGGGCGAAGGAGGGGGGGGGGGGACTATGTAACAGAAATAATTCACCTTTTAATATAAATCGAACCGTTGCACGCAAGTCTGACAATCCCTTGGTAAATTTTATTAAAAAACATTATTCTTCTTCTAGATGAAGGTATCGTAGAAATAGATACAGAGAATTACCTCAAAGTAATATCCGTGTTGGCGTCGCGTAGTCCGCGCGTAAGGACCCCGCTTCCAATCGGATTAAAGACGGAACATTCGCTGGTCGAACTACCGCCGCTGTACCCGGATGAAGCTGCTATTGAGGTAAGCTATTTTCCTTTCGCGGTTCGTGATACGGTTGGAATTACGATATTCCTACAACCCATCTAATATCCAGATTTGCAGATGAAATCCAACAAATTTTAGAATAATTTGTGTATAAACATGTTGGACCTGGTGGGGACCGGAACCTACATATCCTTGATTGGAATCAATCAGCCTATATGTAATAATTATTAGCCATACAGTGTTACATTGCAGCCCGCCAAAATTTAACAAATCAATCCAGGTTATGCACCTGAATATTACAATATAAGCAAATATTTTTTTCCTAAATAAGAATAATTCCATTATAGATAGTAGCCGTGGTGGACCCGGCCTCGACTGCGGCGCAACGGCTCGCCCCCCTACTGCTCGTGCTGCGGCGTGTGGTCAATTGTCGTATAAAATTATTCCTCAACCCACAAGACAAGAACTCTGATATGCCACTTAAAAGGTTAGATTTTTATATGCAGTGATAGAAAGCCAAAAGCAATTTCTTACCATCTTACTACGCCAGGCTATGTATTTATCTCGGATTTATAGAAAAATACAAAATACGGATTTATTAAGAAGATTTTGTAATACAAACACAGTTGACACCAAATGGGGTTTTTACCCTATTTTATTTTACTATCATGGCTTACTCTATACCTCTATTCTATTTCATGCGAGTTGTATTCTTGTTACTAATTAAGACTTATTTTGAATCTATACTAATATTAGAAAGCTGAACAGTTTGTTAGTACGCTAATCTTTTTTAAGACTAACTTACAAGAACCGTTTTTATGGGAATAAAATTTCCTCGAAGTACTTTATATGGCAAAAGACCGTTTGCTGCTTAACTCCAGCTAGTGTTTTATAAATATCGCTTTTGCAAACTTTTAAATTTGTTTTTTAGTTTCTACCGCTACGTTCTGGAGGCGGAACTTCAGTTTACCTCCTCTGGTGCAAGTACAGGGGGTGCCATTGCTCGCTTCAACCGGCTACCCCATGCTCCTCTTCTATCTATGGAGATGCGGACCCCACCCAACTGGCTTGTGGAGTGTGTCAAGTCTGTGTACGATCTCGACAACATTCGCTTGGCTGATGTTGACTCTGTTGTTCACAGGTAAACCAATATTTATGATGATGGAGGACTGATAAGTATAGGGTACACAGATGGATCTGTGTACCCTATACTGTTACTGTATAAGTGTACATCTAAATAAGACTTTTTCCGAATATCCAAAGCTAAAATAGGTCGACAGCATATCTTGTTTAGACTATCATGTGAACCCCATACTTGCCTGTCTTCCTCTATCACAAAAAATTGGCTTTTGATAATCAGGAATCCACAGACTGTAACCGAAATATGTTTGAAGCCTTTTGTCTTTAACACAGTGCTAGACGCTTCTTTACATTAGCTGTGACCGCGGTCATAAAGATGACGATAATGACTTGCAAATATGTATGTATTATGTTTTAAATAAACAATTTTAACGGCTTAAAACGCGATATATATTCGTTAAACTTATTTGAAAATTATTTTAACTACGGTCCGACGTTGTGGTCACGGGGAGTGTTGTCTCTTAATGGCCACGGCTATATATGTATCGCGCTTTAAACCGTTATTTATATGTTTACTACTACAGAGAGTATTTAATATAATGTTTATTAATTTATGTAATATTATTTTCAGTGAATTCGAATTGGAATATCTATTGCTGGAAGGTCACGCGTGGGACACTACTTTGGGCACGCCACCTCGAGGGTTGCAACTGATATTAGGAACCCGAGACAACCCTGAGATTATGGACACCATCGTCATGGCTAACCTTGGATACTTCCAACTGAAAGCGAATCCTGGCGCCTGGATACTGAGGCTTAGACCTGGTCGTTCTGAAGAAATTTACGAAATTGTTGGGTAAGAACATTGCACTGAAACAAGTTAATATATCGTCGTCTCTTTCTAACGATTCCTTAAGAAGAAAAAGGACACATACGCTTTAGGGCGTTAACTAAACTTATACAAAGTAAATTGTTTTTCTTGTTAATTAATTTTAACAAACGATAAAACGATACGATACGATAACTTCATAAGTCCCTTATTTTAAATTAAAAAAAAACGTTTTTAGATAAAAAAAAATACGGCAGGAATTCAACCGGCATCCATAGCGTTCCGTGCTGTTGATCTAACCAATTCAGCTACCGTGTTCAACTCGTTGTCGTTGCATTATTTTAACCCGCATTTGCAATGTAATTTCAACCTTAACACATGCGTATTAGGTCACAAACTTTATTGATTTGGTCTTTACAGACACGAAAACACGGACACGCCAGCTGGAAGCTCGGACATCCAGGTATTGATGAGCTCATTCCGCAGTCACGTGATAAAGCTGCGTGTCAGCAAGAAACCGGATAAGCAGCACTTAGACCTACTCGCTGATAATGATGAGAAGAACTCTGGTGGAATTTGGAACTCTATTGCCAGGTTATTGCTTTTTTTTAAGATAAAGGAGGTCAAACAAGATGGAGTTCGCTTGATGGGCGACGAAATACCACAGCCCTCGATGAAATAGCGAAATATGACATCTACCCAAGATGCGCTGTCGATCAAAATAGGCTTTGGATTTTCGGAAATACAACAGACTGAAACGGAAAGGCGATCAAACTTCACGGCCTTTCTCATCGGTTCGTGACCCGGACGGAATTTTAATATGCTTATGACTTTTAATATCCAGATTTCCAGACGAAGACCAACATTTTCAGAAAAATTATAAATAGTAAAATTAGAAAAATGTGGACCAAGTGGTGACGGAACCCACGACCCGTTGATTGTTACCATGAGCCCTTATAATAATTGTACTTTAATGGAATCTTTTATAGTAGTTTTTGATGAACATACAATAATCTGATCAAGGTGGAACTGCAGACTAGGGCATTGGGGGATTTTATTTTTGCTGATAATTCCCCCTGCATCATCGATTCTTCCAATCACTCTAAGATACTTTTGTAATTTTTGATTTTTTTTTAAATAAACGATACACCTGTTTTGATTGCGTGGTTCGTCATTGTTATTTTTTACGTATTGTTATATTCTTTAGTTCATTCGCTGGAGGAGAAGATCAAGACGCTCAAGACGAAACGATAAATGTATTTTCCGTCGCATCCGGACATCTTTACGAGCGGTTCCTCCGTATCATGATGGTGTCAGTTCTTAAACACACCAAGTCACCAGTCAAATTTTGGTTCCTGAAGAATTACCTCAGTCCGTCGCTTAAGGTAATGTCATCTTTGAGTTCTTAAATGATTATTTATGAATGGAAAACATTTTTAATAATACTCGTTCATTTGTAGCCATTTTATTGGTTTAAAACGCGAAATGTAGTTAACTCATTCACAATAGTTTTAACTAGGGCCCGACGTTTTGAATGTTTTGCAGCGGCTGGTGCACTGAGCCTGGACGACTACTCTTCATCATCCGAACTGTTAACTAACATTTCGCGTTTTAATCCGTTGAACAGTGTTTTATTTAAATGTGTACTACTCACGTAATCTACAGTATTTGGACATATACAGTATACACACTGCCACTGAAATTACATTATTGTATATTTTCCGTCAACAGGACATACTGCCATACATGGCTGAAGAATATGGGTTTTCATACGAACTGGTGCAATATGTCTGGCCGCGGTGGCTGCAAAGACAGCGTGACCGCCAGCGTACGATATGGGGCTACAAGATTCTATTCCTCGACGTTCTGTTTCCTTTGCACGTCAAGAAAATCATCTTCGTCGATGCTGATCAAGTAAGCCCTTGAATTATATTTTGACTGGCATAATGGTAGTAATGTATGACTAATAATTAACAGGCCGTGGGTTCGATCTCTCCGGATTAAACATTTTCTAATATCTAATCAGTATATAGTTATTCGAAACCATGTAGCCACAAAGTTAACTGATTTAAATATGATATATTTTAGAAGTATAGGCTGATTTAATGATAAAACTGGGCGTTTTGAACAATTTAAAGTGGTTTATTTAATTTTTCATTTTAGTTATTCTTACTATGATACTTAATTGCCTTGCAGATTGTACGAGCTGATCTCAAAGAGCTGGTTAATTTAGATTTGGGTGGTGCCCCCTACGGCTATACACCATTCTGTGACAGCAGGCGAGAGATGGAGGGATTTAGGTAACTGAAAAATCTGGACATTTTTTGGATGGCAGGAAGGGGTCATCCATAAAGTACGTCACACGAATTTCATGATTTTTTGAGGCACCCCCCCCCCCCCGGCCTTGTCACAAGTGGTCACATTTCTGAGACCCCCTCCCTAGTGCGACGTCACACTTCGAAAAATTATTAAATTAAAACAGCAGTTCCGAAATTAGTTTTATTTCCGTTTAAATGAAGTAAGTACTTTTTTTGGCATGAACTCTTCGACCAAACAAACCGTATCATCCTAAAGATAGAGTTAATTAATATTTCAAATTACGCGATTAGTACCTCTAGATACATTAGATTTTAAAATGTGATATCACGAAACTTAGGAGCCCTCCCACCCCTTGTCACACTTTGTCGACCCCTCCTCACCCCTTTACGTGTGACGTACTTTATGGATGACCCCGAATATCGTTATTTTGTCCAGGCCATAGACCAACAAAAGTAATTTATTCTGTATAAATTCGCGTTTCGGTTTCAGTCTTTATTAAAAGTAGCCAATTAGATACAGAAGCTACGTTTGTGCAGATTCTGGAAGCAAGGGTACTGGCGGAACCACCTGCAGGGTCGAAGCTATCACATCAGCGCCCTCTACGTGGTTGATCTCAAACGTTTCCGGCGTATAGCCGCCGGTGATCGTCTTCGCGGGCAATACCAGGCTCTCAGTCAAGATCCCAACAGTCTCTCTAACTTGGGTACTATTTTTTTTATTTACTAGCTGTCCCAGCGACCTTCGTATTTTACATATAACTAATACTTGAACTCTGTGTAATGGTGTTAAGGTTCAAAAACCTTTAAATTGCAGTACAAAGAAGTATTGCATTTAGATGTTTGAAGGTATTTTTGTTTATTAATTATAGATGTAAGATGTATTTTATGTTGTTTTTTGTGTGTTCATTTCTATGTCTGTTTCAATGTTTTTATAGGCAACTCGTTAATTGCAGTAGAAGTTAAGTTGAGTTCTGTGCCCTGTTCGACCGAAACTATCGATGTTCTTCCGAGATTCGAAGTCAGGAGACAGGGCGAAAACATGGCTTATGGGTTGGTGACTTTTTTGTTCTGTTTTCATAGACCAGGACCTGCCGAACAACATGATTCATCAGGTTGCGATAAAATCCTTGCCCCAAGAGTGGCTCTGGTGCGAGACGTGGTGCGATGACAAATCCAAGGGTTACGCCAAGACAATTGATCTTGTAAGTTTACTTTGTAACATATTACTACATTAAATACTGTCTATAGTTTACGCGAGTAGTACACGTTTAAATAAAACACTTTAACTTTTTGCGGGGAGACTCCCCGTGACCACGGCTGCTGCAAAGCATCCGAAACGTCGGGCCGAAGTCAAAAAGCATTTTTCAAATAGATTTACCTAATACATCGCGTTTTAAACCGTTAAAGTGTTTTATTTAAATATTACTATATTTCAATTTGATTTAACAAGCGTTCAGCCTTAATACAACAGCTTGTTGTAAAAAAATTCTATTGATTTTAATATTGCTCTTCTTTAAAAAAAACTACTAGCATTTTCATTACTGTGACATTTAGGGACACCCTCCATCTTCATTTGAGTCGTCGGGCCGTAGTTAATATAAATTCTGTATAAGGTAATTAATACATTTCGCGTACTGAACCGTTAAAATGTATTACTCGCGTAAACTGTTACTTAACCAACTGACAATTAATGGAAAAGACTAAAACGAGAGAAAGGCGATCTTTTGATTACAATTCCACGATAAACGACGACACATCGGTACGAACATAGATTTTTTTGTAGCAGATTCAATATGTCTCTTTATGTTTAAGTGCAACAACCCAATGACGAAGGAGGCGAAATTATCTGCTGCTATGAGGATCGTCCCCGAGTGGAGTGAATACGACGCAGAGATCAAAGGCTTGCAGGCGCGAGTGCGCCGCGGCCTTTACCAACGGAACGATTCTGATCAGGTATATAAATGTTTATAAGTTTCTATTAATCCTTAAATAAATATTGACTTATAGACTATTTCAATGTATCCGGACATACTTCTGTGTCCTTTTATTAATTGTTTCTTTAGTTGTATGTAGTTGACAAAACTTCTGTTTCCTGCTCGACCACAGGACCCTTTCTGGTTTACGCAGGTAACGAAGGCGACATGAGCCAATTAGACAGTCAATTGTTTTTTCATAATAATATTATTTTACAACATTGTTGAAAATAATTTGAAATCCATCTTTAATTACAGGAGATCGATCAGAACCAGGCGGAAGAAGTGCCTCCAAGTGATACTAGTAAGTATTTCTTAATATTACGAAGATTTTAAATCTAGTAATATACTGCTATACGGCTATATCTACGAAACTCATAATTAGCAGACACCGTTAATATTTTATTTATTCAGATCTTTTTGAATTCACGAATTTTCTCATACTTAATACAGCTTATATTATATCCTTAGAAATAAGTTATTATCCTGTCTCTATAACTTTTGTGTTTCTCGTTTCCCAACTTTGGGGCATTGAGCGAACACATTACTGTGTCCGTTTCACTGATTGGTTTTATTTACAGGTAAATATTTAAAACTTCTTTCCTGTTCAACCGAAATTTTTAATCGTTTCTCCAGGATTCGAACCCAGGACCGCTTGCGTATAACATTGCGTTAATCGCTGGGCAACAATTTTACCAATTAGCTACAGAGGCGGTCATATATCTCTTTAATTTTCAGTGTTTTTTTATTCAGTTGTTAATTTTAAAGGTTTTAAATAAAGGACTTGTAGATTATACGTTCTATATGCTAAAGTGCAGTGTTATAATTAATCTACAATATTTCGTGTTTTAAACCGTTGTAAATGTTTTATTTAATCTATACTTCACGCGAGTGTACATACATTCTCTAACATATCTTAATTTTTCAGATGCAGACCACAAACACACGGAGTTATGATGCATTACAGCGCCAGTAGGGTTTTGTTATTCCAATTAATTGTTAGTGATATAAGTGGAAAAGAAGTGCAATACTTCGCGTCCTGTAAAAATAACTATTAGGCTGTGGGCTCATATAAAGCAGTAGGTCGTTTGCAAACTACGCGCTTTTATACATTTTTGGGTATTTCGAACCGTCTTTGCACGGTACGCAACGGTAATCTGCAAGGAAAATAAATTTTCCCTGATTTTCTGACTTTCCTATTGTTCTTTTCTCTTAATGGTCGCAGTCTGATGATTTATAGCCCATAACTTTCCTGAGATTAGCGCGTTCAAACAAATTTTATAAGTTCAGTATACATGATTCGGTCTTTCGGGTCATTGAACACTCTTTATCTAGCTGGGTTGACCTGTAAGCCCAGAAACCAGTGTCGTAGCAGTGGGAATTATTAGACCCGAAGACCCGGGTTAACACGTGATGTAAGCGACTTACTGTGTATATAAGAGACCGCAGCCTTAGTGAATTTGTAGATAAGACCTACCCTCTACTGCAATACGGTTTATTATTTAATGCCATCGTTGTTAAAATAAGGACCAAATTGTTTTCACCACTTTTTTTTATGCTACTATTTTTAAGAAAATGTGATTGTTTAGATCGTAAGTCATCTCTACTGCTCGGTAACTGTTGTCTAGTATATTTTAGCATGTGCTGGAAAATTAACGGTTTAAAACGTGCTCTACTGTAGTAAATTAATTTTAAACTACTATCCGTCGTTTTGCATGCTCTACAGGTAATTAGGCCCGAAACGACGGGTAAAAAATGAATTAGTATTGTTCTGGTTTTAAACCGTTAACATTGTTTTAGTTTAATGTTTACTATTTTGTGTAAACATTCTTGGAAGAAGTTTATTTTGCAAGTGATTACCAGTGTTTCGTATTTTTCAAGTTTACATTCTGCGACAATCCATTAAGAGTGCCTCACTCAGCGTGATTAAAAGGTTAAAAAGATACTTTCGTGTTTTTTTTTAGTTCGTTTCATAAAGAAGCGGGTAGAAAGAAATTCCGCCTGGATCACAAAAACAGTCCACAGGTCGAGAAGCAGAGTTTCTGTATCTATCTGTGCATTTTAAAATTATATATAGCTTTCTCCTTTCAACAAGAAATCCTTCCTCCCCCCCCTCCATGCTTGTCTACCCTCCTCTGGCATATAAAAATGAATTTTCACATAACCTAACTTCTTTGAATGTTCCTCCTAATTTATCATTTACGTTTAGTAGGATGAGAAATAAAAAAGGTATGCTAAGTACGAGTTTATTTACAATCCTGTAACATGGTGTTTGTGTCAATACTACACTTCAAATGTCTACTGTACGTCTATCCAATACACAACTATTTACAACATACCGAGATTCGTGCAATTAATTTCCGCACCTAAAACTACGTACATTTATTGTCGTATAGAATATTACTATTAATAAATAGAATCGCTAATTCTAAGTACAACATTAATAGTTACAATCATGGGCGTACATCTTCCGGTACATAAAACGGTTTTAATCGTGAAATATATTAGTATTTTTTTACTTACGGTCCGACGTTAGATGCTTTGCAGCCGTGGCCGCAGGTAACCACGTCGGGGTATAATTAAAGAAAGTTAAATAATATATTACGCGTTTTAAACCATTGAAAGATAGTCAAGTGTCCAGGGAGAGACTGCACTTGATCTAATCTCTCCATGCCTGTCCCTGGGTACGCCCACGGTTACGATAAAATAAATTAAACTCTACAAGCTACGTTATATCTATTGAAAATTGTACATCGAATCTTAAACATGACTAGTGCAATAGATCGTACGCGACATAATCATTAAATATCTTTGGTGAATATGCACTTCAGAATATCATAGGAAGGTATAGATATAGAATTTTAAGTTTGGAATGGAGTCATGGAAGTTTACTTAGAAGTTCCTTTCTCATTCATATTTGGTTGTTTTTTTTTATATTATATGATGATTTGACTTTCAAACAATAGCAACAACAAATTTATATAAAATAGCGGATGAAAGCCTTGGTACCTCTTTATGGACCATACCACATCTAGTGCTTGGAAGTTGGAAGGGCTGTTGAACTTAGTCTCTTATAATTGTCAGTGCTGAAGCGGCGTAGTGATTATAAACTTCCAAATCATATCTCCTATAAGCTAAGACATATAGAATACGTAAGTTTGCGTAAATTACAATATGAATTGGAAAAGTCAAACAATTGCAAAAGATAGAGTTAAACAATTGAAACCTTCTATGACAAAGTTTTAAACCCAACGGTGCGACGCTCTACCAGAAAAGTTACCATGTCGAATACGTCATCATAAATTTTTTCAATGATTCAGATGCACTCAATACTATTTTATTGTGGCTTAGAATAAACTCCAAGCAGTTTAACCCTTAAACTATGCCGAGCTGTGGTAGGTGAAGAAAACTACGATGGGTACGTTCGAATAGAAGAGAAGAGAGTACCATGGCAGCTTCCAGATAGCAGCCTTGATGGTCGATGGAGACCTGATCTTAGGACTTTAAAGGTCAGAAACTGGAGATGCCTAGCCCAAGTTAGGACGGTTTGCAGGTATATGCTTGACCAGGTCAAAGCCCAAGACGCTGAAGTGCGAGATAGTTAAAGCGTTCAGTTACAATAGTGCTCTTCGCTCGTGACCCGACACAGTTGGCAGTCGACTCGACAACACCAGTGGTATCGGCAGTGGCAGCGCTCTAGTCTATTGTGACGCAACGCGCGACGACCACGACCACAGCAAAGTCTGCCGCAGCCGCCCGAAGCACTACCGAGGCTTACGTTACACTTCCTGTAAATCATATTTTATGAAAAACCGTAAAATTAGGTAAGAACCTGTAATCAAACTTCAAAACAAACAATAAAAAAATACTGTTTAATTAAATGTGTTCTAGCGTAAATTGAAGCCACAAAATTAGTTTATAGTCGAAGGGCTTAACCCTCAGATTTTTCAAATTCTGGTGATGTAAAAGGATTTTGAAATTTACACCATTTTAAATATGTACTTGCCTTATATAACTATACTTAATTTTAGTGGTATGATAATTAATTAAAACTGAATGCCTATCATAATAAAGATTCTTTTGTAGCTCTTTTAACTGTATTTAACATTAATAAGCTGTTAAAAGTATATTATAAAATGCCTAATTTGTGTTGAAAATAAATATATATTGAATTAATAAGATTTAAGTATTTAATTATTTGTGCCCGTAAAAGATACGAAAGTATTTTTTAAGATTCGTAAAAGATGCATGCAACAAAGTGTATGGTTTTACGGCTAGTTAAAAATTAAAACTACGTATATTGTAGTCTATACTAACCGTCCGTGTGTCCCCAGTGAGCCAGCAGCAGTATCTGGCTCGCAGTAATCTGGGCTCGGTGTGACGTATCTCAGTCTGGGCTTGGCCCGGGCAGCTCGTCGTCTGGCCCGCAAAGGCCCCGCGCGTGCTGCCTCCCGAGCAAGTTCTGCGGCCGCGCGGTGTATCGGTGCTAGAGATCGCCAGCACGTTCGAACCGAACACGAGCCTGACACACCGTGGCAAGTGCACTTCGTTCGCATACTATTCGATACAGCCTATACAAAACATAATATAGACCTGATATAGATAATAAATTTATAATCAAACATATACATATTGTGTCTGTCACATACATGCAAAAATATGACGTACAATATACGCTAAGTATAAATGTACTGTAGTTTACACATTCCAAATTTGCAATAGCCGAATAATTCGAAACGAAGAGCCATACTTAAAATAAATTGTAATAACTTAACTCATATATTTGGCGTTTTAAACCGTTAAAAAGGTCATATTAAATGAGAACGGACGTACCAAAAACAGTCTTCTAAAATTGCTCTACCAATTGAACTACCGTGTCCTGGGCGATCTATCTATCTATATAGGCGATAATCTATTTAAAATTCGTGGATGTTGAATTTTAAATAGATATAATAGATTAATTGTGAACAGATTATGTATTAAGAAGTAAGAAATAGTATAAAGCTTTGTGTATTTCGTATTTAGGACCTAACAACGTTGTAACATAATAATTAATTAAACGCTATAAATGTACGTACTTTCCGGCCGAATCGGTTGTTCATCAAATTTGCAGAAGCTATAAGCGGCCGCAAGCGTTCGAGCCGAGTTTGCAAATCCACTTGAGGGTCGAAGCGAGGGTCGTCTGCAGCCATACGATATTCTATGTTGCGATGTTTGAAGCCTCTGTCGTCGTATTCGTACCTAAAAAGGTAATAATTTTCATAAATTGGAGGAAAATTTATTTCATAACTAGATTGCCTCTCGTAATCTCATACAGTTTGGCAAGTAAAAATAATTATAAGTTACTTATTAAAAACAATTAGTTCTATATTTATAACTTTTCAAAACATGTTGGACTTGTGGAAATCTGGATTTTAAACGGGTGGAAGTCCATGGCTTTCCAATTATCCAAAGCAAAATTGTTTTACTTTAGTAGTTTATTGTTTAGATGTTTATCGGCTGGGTTGTTTCCCCATCCATCTATATCCATCTGCTCTACATAGCTACATGACACCAACGATCTCAATACTAATTATAGTAGTATTAAATGTGTATCCATAGTTTTATTTTATTAAATAAAGGATGCATTAATTATTAATAAAATCATGATGAAATCCCACCGTTCTCTGAAGCGTTTCCGTGTGGGTCTGCCCCTTCTTGGCGATCTCGGCAAACGTTTACGACCTCGCCTGCCTTTCCTCTTCGGTGTCGCTGTCGTAAGATTTGGTTGAGCAGGCTGGTCGTCCACCAAGATAACGACTGGCGGCGGTGTTGCTTCTATTGTGGTCGTTGTTACTTCTGTTGTCGTCGGGTCTGGTTCCAATTCGTCGACGTTTCCGTCCCGGATGTCAATTTCATGTGCGTCCAAGAATTGTCTTGCAAATCTAGAATCAAGTTAGAATACAGAATACACAAATTGTGTTAAATTTTAATTTTATTTAATTAGGCTACTTTAGTCTTAAAAAAATATTATATTTTGATTCTTTACTTGGTTTCATAATCTTTTTTTCATTGTCTAATCAAAATTTAAAAAAAAACAGCGACTTGAACCGGCATTGACAGCATTCCGCGCTGCTATTTACACCAGTTGTTAGTGATAAGATAAAATTACATTGCACTAGAGTTAAACGTATTAATTGTGTTGAAGAAATTTGACTATGACGTTTAGGCCACGGTAGCTCAATTGGTTATAGCAGCATCACGAAACGTTATGGACGCAGTTCAAGTCCTGCTTGTCTCGTATTCGTTTTTTAAATCCAAATAGATTTTTAATTTATGTGCAAAATCATGTAAAAAAATATTACAATTTCAAATTTATAAAAGCTTAAAATATCGTCAGATTGCTTATATAATTTATTTTATTAAAAGAAGTAAGCAATGAGTATACCTTTCGGCCCACTGGAAGTTATCACCGCATCCTCCCCATTTGAAACGCGCGTGGGGTTCAGGAGGTGCAGCCTGACGCGGTGGACGCGGTGGTGCCCGGGGTGGTGCTGCGCAGGAGCACGCAGCGAGCGCACCGGATGCGCACGCTCGCGCCACGCTCCAAGACAACGCTGCCGCTGACATAGCGTATACGTAGGCTTGCTCCCTTGTACCTGGAAAATAAGTAGAACTTAAGAGAGTATGCAATATAAACGTATCTTTTAAATTTATTTATTTATTACAGTTAATAAAAAAAAATACGGATTTCAAAGTGCTAAAAAAAGACAAAACATCTTCGGTCAATTGTAATACGTACTTTGATTTAGGGCAATAGTGACTACGCACAATTTTCTTTTAAATAAGACAAATTGAAATATCTACATCTCAACAAAATAATATTCATACACGACTGCGCAAACACAAATAAAAGAGGTAACATCCGAATCGAATTGCGAACCTACTTCTTTTGAAGTCGGTTAAAAACAGATACCACTTTTACTAAACGGGAATATAGAATATCTGTGGACGACCATTATATAACCATATCAACTAATCACTCGTGTATTTTTAATCAAGTTTTGTGACTCATACTAGTCTATTTCTAAGGATATTTAATAAATGTAGTGTATTAATATTATTGAATACTAACGCATACATTCAATTCTTTGTTTGTAGTAGGCAATCATTAACAGGCCCACAGCATATCATACAGTTGGATACTAAGTTATATTTTAGAGAAACATTTGTTAGAAAAACATATTGTTACGTATATATTGATCTTGCCTACATAATGCAAAAAAAGCATAACCTCTTATTAATATAACTATGAATAAGACAATCAAATGATGAAATCAGCGATAAGATCAGCACGTCCAGCCATACAATGTCCGTAATCGAGCTTATCGTTAAAACATCAGAACGCGTGAATGCACCTTGTGTCTACTCACTCCCTAGGCCTTCGCCCCACTCGCTTGATTCATGCGTGTAATTAAATCTTTTATCCGTATAACTACACCGCGATCCCGTTGACGGTTTCGCCCGGTCTACAGATATCCTTTTCAATTTAACAAGACAGAGTAAGGGAATCAATGTCAATAGAGATTTCCTTAGTGATTTATTGCTGTAATTTCAGATTAAAAGATCTGTTTTTTCGTATTGTCAGATTACGCGAATGGTTAATATTGAATAAAACACTATTGACGGTTAATTGCCTGGAAATATATTCATTTATTTGTGTAAATTATGACCTCACGTTTCGGATGCATTACGGACGCTGTGATCAAGGAGAATATGTAATAATCATTTCGCGTTTTAAACCGTTAATAGCTTTTTATTTAGTTCGTAGATTTTTCTCTACATTAAGAGGAGTATTATAACTGTATGTTACTTTTCTTTAGTGTCGTACCGAGTATGAAATCACAGGGGAACCATTTTGGTAAAACGGGCCGTTGGTTCGATCCCCATCGGGTCCGACATGTTTCATTTATAATTTTTCTGAAACATATTGGATTTCCTCTGCACATATGGACACGGGCGATAGGAATATTGAAATTCCGTCAGGGCCAAGGTCTACAGGTGAAAAGCTGTGAAGTTTAATGGCATTTCGATTTCAGTCTGTGAATCTCCGATTATCTTAAGCAAAACTATGTCTACAGTGCATTTGATTTAGATGTTAAATGGCTGGGTTTATTTTACCTTCCATCGAGTGAAGCCTACGCTTTCCTGTCGTCCTCTATCATAAAAAAAATTGTTTCTACGTTCAGAAATGAGAAACTCTCTTAATGAAAAATGCAAAAAATATTAAAAATTATACATCCAAATTTAGCGTGCAAGTCGTTGAAAGTACCTAATTAGTGTTACTGAAAAGTTTAGAGCCGCTCCGCCGGCCGCAGAAGCTCTAAAAGTTTTAATTAAAATGTATTAGGTTGAGGACGTCTGAAAGATTCATAGCTTTTACCGGGCGCAAGCCGACGCTTTTTTCGTAAAACATTTTCAACATCAAAAGATAAAATTATTATACCTGTAATGTTGTTCGTAATATTTAATTCTATCATAACAACTTGTTACCTGGTCAAGCCTGTAACCTTAGTGATTGTATATTTATGAATAATTTTCTTATTTTTCTGATCCACCGTCAGGAAAATCTAAAAATCTCGTCGAAATTCCGTAGATGGAGGCCCCGTAGTTTTAATCCGCTTGTTGGTTTCATTGGACTTTCCAAATCCAAAGCCAAAATAGTCTACATGTGGCAATACACATTTCCTTATTCAGAATTAAGTTCATGCTTATCTTTTGTCGTCAAAACATGAACAAAATAATTAAATAAAACACTTTAACGGTTTAAAACGGGAAATATATTAATTAAACAGCCGCTCCTAGACCACGGCTGCTGCAAGGCATCCGAAACATCGGCCATAATTAAAAACGATTTGTAAATAAGTTTGAGTAGTGTATTTAGTATATTTAGTAGCGTTTTAAACCGTTTTAAGGTTTTATATGAGTGTATACTATTCGCGAAATCTACAGACAGTATCTAATGAAACATATTTTTGATTAAAAACGGTATCTGTTGCCAACGATACAATATCGCAGAATAAACTGAAAACGTGAAAGCTTTTTCTCGCTGTTTTCGTTTCTGAAGCTTAGTTCTTGTTTTAGCATGGAAGATGCATTGATAGCGAATGTTTTACAGATCAATGCCTAAGATTACAGATACGTAGCTACATTTTCCGTTCGAAAAACACGACTAACAAGCGAGGGGGTCACTGGATGGAAGGTGAAATATTTCAGCCCTGTAACTTCATTTTATGATGCGCTGTCGGCCTCTTTTGGCTTTGTACAGTCACACGGACTTACACCGCAGGCGATGGGAATCGATCTGTAGTTAAATAACATACCGACCAATAGACTAACAAACTCCTAAAGTAATTGTTATTAACAAAATTGAAATGTAATCAGTAAAACACAATAGTAGTAAATTTGATTCGATTTACAGCGTTGCCAACCAGATGTTTCTTCTAGAAGATCGATAAAAATGACACGATATGCAATTATTTAATCCACCTAATATACATCATACGTTTAAACAATTTTCACTCGTAAGTCTTTGTTATAAAGTTCAAATTATCAGTACGGCTATCGTATAAGCGTACCTCGTATTATTGCTGACTGTACGCAGGGCCGCGGGTGATGTCGCCTTATACAGGACAGAAATTTACGATGAATGGATTTTGGCTGCGGATCGTATTGGGTCACGCGAGCAATAGTGAATTATCGGTACGACGGAAAATTACCTAGAAAATTATTTACGTACCATCAAGATTTCATGCTTGTCTGTCTTCCTGTTTTCAAAAAAACGAAATAACTTTTTATAGTTTACATTAATTTGGTATAATTATGTGTAGATGTATTTCTTAAGTGTTCTTCTACGAGGCTTTTAAAGTTTAAACGCCTAATCAAAGTTATCCGAATATCCAAAGTCAAAAATAGGTCAACAGCGATAATGTTTAGGAATTATATAGGGCTGGAGTGTTTCACCATCAAACCCCATGGTGGTCTTTCTTACTCTATCATGAAAAAAAGTTGTAATAATATCGCCGTAGCATTCTCGACATCACAAGTATTTAATTATCCGCCGTTAACGACAATGTATTACATCCGTTTTCTATTGTTCAGTATTTAAAAATTAATTACCCGAAGAGCGATAAATAAAGGCACAGACTAAATAGAATGAATGCGGAACGGAAACGCGACAGAATAGAGAAAGGGCGGTCGGTGTCGTTACGCTAGCCGCACTCGCACAATGTCCATCGTTGGTTTAAGACTCTGTAAACTTGCCTTATCTATATCATGATTGTCGGAAGTTCACGTCGACGTGCAGCGGAATCGTTAAGGCTGTGGTCTCATTTAAACGGAAATGGTCGCGAACATGGGTTGTATCGCTTAAAATCTCAGTAACTACTGCTTCCACATCTATACAAATACAAATACAAATATTCTTTATTGTCACAAAACAAAACAACAACAAAAAAATATATAAAAATTTATGGAAATTAAGGACAAACGGCGACTTTATAGCTAAATAGCTATCTCTTCCAAGCAACCATGATGGAAATGAAAATTCAGTAATAAAAAATCTCTCATCATCATCTATTCTTGGTCCTACTTTGGTCTGCGTAAACAGTGGAAAATGTGGAATACACGGGAAAAAATATTTATCATCACGTAGAACAGCTTTTGCTTCTAATTCCCCTATTTTAGGCTTAGTAAACTCCTAAGTAACTTAAGTGATAAAATGTATATTTTCCGTATTTCACCCAAAAACCTACGCAAAGTCATTGCATACTTTCTGTTGTTATTGTAGTAGTTAATCATAATATCATAAATTTAAATTAATTTGGAATTTGAGTTGTATTTTTTGGTGTATTATATCTATATCATAGAACCTATTCTTCCTAATGTTTTCCTATTTGTACAATTTAGTTCACTTTGTCTTTGCTTAACTTTACATGTAGTGTCTGTTTGTAATTGTTTTACACAATTTTGTTTTTTTTTCAAGTTTAAGTTACATATGTCAATTTTGATAAAATGTTGACAGTCCTTAATCTAATATATAAATATATCATTGAAGGCTTCCCTTGCGTACGCAGCGAAGACGATTCAAGAAAAAAAAATATGCGGCAGTATAAGTCTTTATTTTAAGAGTCACTCGCAAGAACCGTTTTTATGGTAATCAAATTTGTTCAAAATTAATTTTGCCAATTATTTGTTAGAGCTGTAACAACATTAATCAAGCGAACAACAAACCAACAGAGATATATATTACTGTCCCTTTCTTTCTTTTTACATTCACTAATACGATTTTATATTGTATCGCGAGGTATAGTTTAAATTTGATGCAAGCTGTGATAGGTAGAGTAAATATCATAACGGCTTAAAGCTATACGGGATCTACAGCGTTTATAGGAGACCACGACCCTAAGAAACTTCTAAAAGTCCAACAAAGACCGGACTTTCTTAATTCAACTTAGAATCTAGCTCTTTATTCCTATTTTCCCTTCGCTAGTAATTAGGAATTGAATCGAACTAGAGTTCCATAGAAAACAATCCATTGTGTAATTTCAAACTTTTCCTTTATACTGATGTAATTAATAGACTACAGAATGGATCGATTCGTCACGGACATCCTGATCCTAAAAATTAATGATCTTACAATAATTTAGACAGGGTAGAGGAAATAAGATAGACAAGCAGAGTTCCCTCGATGGTATATGAATAACCCCAGCCTATAGTATCTAAATAAGACGCTCTACAGACCTGTTTTGACTTTGGACATATTCCTACCACCCATTTAATATCCAGATTTCTAGACGAAGTCCAACATGTTTCAGAAAAATTATAAGTTGAAGGCCGTACATTGCTAACAGTAGGTAGGTACACCAACAAACCCTTCGAAATAAATTATGGCTAATAAATACGATGTACCTGTAAGTAAATCTGGTGAATACTTCGGAGCTAGTTCTATAGAGGAGCAGTTCCAGCGCTCTCCCGAATGCGCTGCTAGACAAGCTGAACGCGCCAGTCTTGCAGCTGCTGCTACGTGCGGCATCGCGGTAGGTTGTCGTCTGCAAACACGGACCTGTTCCGACCACAGGCTTCCATTCTGTTTAGCTTCCCAGCAGTCGCTCTCAGTCCAATTACCAACGTTGTCGTGCAAGGCTCTGTGGAAAATTATTATATTTTATAATACTAACACTTGAAAGAAGGTTTCTACTTAGGATATCGCGCACAACTTACGTTGAATGCTCGTAGTATGTGTATATATGAGTCAATAAAGTTTCTTTAGACTGTAATTGTTTAATTTTACATGTACGTTATATTGTGTGAAAAATATAAAGGGAACGCAATTAAACATTTTATATGATTGTCTTGGATAGGTATCGGAAATAATTAAAAGGTCAAATTTAACGTGCATTTTATTTCGAGTGGCATTAACATTTTTCCTCTTAAACAATTTTTTTAACTATTTAACCCGTCTGGATTCTTCTTCTGACGTTTGCGACATATCGTTCTTCCTAGCAGACTGTGGACGAAGACCTCGTTGAAAGGCTTCGCACATTTCAAATAGATAGTTTGGAAGAAAATCGTTCCCTTCGCCTTCTCTACGTCGAAGTAAGCTGTATGCCTCTCGTAGCGTCGGCTTTGGAGTCAAACGCATTTCTAGCTCAACAGCTGAAGGAAAATGAGCAGCTAATGAATAAATAATTTCCAGGTCTGAAGGCGGTGGACTCAAATGCTTGTAATTCGAGACTTTACACAAAAAGTACTCGGACATGCTCATAGTATCGTTTTCATCGTATTTCCCCAACTTCATATCGTAAAGCACAGTCTTTTGTCTTTCGGGACCCCAAAATTCTCGTTCGAAGGCGGAGTAAAATGCATTAGTATCTTTGAAGTCAGTTCTGAAGCAACGTATCCACATAAGAGGTAAGCCGCTCAGGCAAGACGTTATAAACGGCAGCTGCTTCTCTTCAGGCATGTTTAACTCCGATATATAATATTTGACGTTTTCCAAAAAGTCCATAGGGTGAGTATCACCGCTGTCGTCAAAATGCGGTCGTTTGTTTAATGAAGCAATTATGAGGGTATTCAAATTCTCAGTGGACACGGGCATTACTTGTCTTTCTGAATCTTGACTCTTAACATTATCGATTTCAACTATTTTAGATCGCTTATCGTAGCGTGATTTATCGTTTTCCGATTTTCCTAAATTGGGCAGTGACATATGACTTCGCAATCGAGAAGACGGCATGTTCTCTAGAATGTCTTCTTGGCTCTGGGAGAATCGTACTCCGAGGCCCAGTGTTGCCGGCTTGTAAATATTACCGAATAATGCGGAATCGACGCTTTGCTTTCGCCCCATGTCTTTGGATACCGAGCTCGATATCTTATCGACCATTTCCGAAAGGCTCGTTACCGACGACTTGATTTGACGTAAATCAACAAATAAGCTCATACTGTTTTAGAATATTCATCAACTTCTATATAGCTCCATTATTAGATCTGAAATGAAATATCATATTTACTAAATACGAATAAACGTATACGATATTGAACAAAACATATTTGATTGTTTTTTTTAATTTATTAGTTAATTGATTCTTTTAGAAGCACCCTAAATCTGAAAATCAACTAAGGAATAAATTTCGTGTTTAAAATCGTTAAAAGTATTTTAAGTAACGTAGATACGGCAAAATTAGAGTTGAAATGTTCCAAATATGATAATACTTGTGCCGTAGCACAGTGCGTACAAGTGAGGAAAGCTTACGTGCGGCTGCGGCGGGCGGGCAAGTGGTACTACCCGCGCCTTCCCTTAGCGAGGAAAGTCGTGGTTGCAACTTTTTTTATAGACTTCCGTATTAGGCACGATAACTAGGTTATTGTCGGAATATTAAATTTCATCGACTCGTGACTCGTACTCGCCAAGGACAGTACTGATGACTTATGTTCAACGGAATATGCTTGACTTTTCAGAAACTTAATTATAATGTATATTTCGCAGAAATACTGGTTTTTTCTTGATTGCAATTTATATGAGGAAATTCTTCAGCATTCAAACTGACTTTGATGATAGCCTTAAACTGATGATATTGAGAGGCAATACAACATGTAGTATAAAGTTATTTAAGACTAGCTGTGCTTGCAAAGGCGAATTCAGGAGGGGGTCATGGGGCCCTGACCCCTGAAGTGGTTCCAGGCCTTAGGTGGACCACTAATTGAACATATTAATTTCATTTACAAATTATTATGTGTTAAATTCTTTAAGTGTACAATTTTAAAAAAAGTGAAAGCCCGTTTCCCCTCGTTATTTTAACGGGCAAGTACTTGATCAGACTTCTGTGCTCTACCTGACCGATACAGATTTTTTTGTTTCCTTGGGATTCAAACCCAGTACCTATCGCGCTCATCGCAATGCTACGCAACGCAAACCACTTGGCTACAGAGGCAGTCTCAAGTGTACAATTATGAATCAATATTTTGAAGTTCACTACGTTTACTAGAAGTTGAAATTTGTCGTCTACAGCCCCCGCTGTGTTGTTTAAACCCTCGTTCATTAAAAGCGGCTTAGTTATTTCAGCTATAGAACACAAATGGCTACAATGTTAAAATTCCTATAGGCTTCGCTGGAAACGTATGTAAGAGGTGAATGTTATAAAGCAGTAATTGTATCAAGAAAGCCCTCGGCTGTGAAAAAGCTATGCACGCGATTTCATCAGTGACGTGGTACGCCGGATGACGTCACTCCGAGGTTTCAACTTCACTATATGTGCTAGGCTAAGCTTAAATTAGACTTTCGCACATAATTCAATTGTTAAACGTGTTGCATTATGATGGGCCGAAAATTGGTTTTATGATATTGCAGGACAGTGAAACATGCTTACACCATATAACATGTAAATAAGACGCGCTGTCTATTTATTCTGGCTTTGGATATTCGGAAATCAGAGTAACTGATATCATTCATTAAGATGAGATTTGCAAAAACAAATTTTGACGCTCGAAATAGCAGTCGCTGGCTCAGCTAGTAAAATAAAAGTTAAAAGAGATTAAAGCGCGCCTCACAATCCTTTTAAATACTTGTAACGGTTGAAAACGTGTTTTTAAAATGTATTAGTTATCTTACTTACAATATATTTTAACTACCCCACGCTTCGGATGCTTCGCTACAGTCGGTGTCACGGGAGGACTAAAAAAATATAGTGTAAATGCATTAACTAGTTTACTTCGTAATTTAAAAATCGAAAATAAATTGAAAAAATTTTCGACTCGGCTATGACTTTCTTCTCGACCGCTTCAGCGGGCGCAGGTATTCCTGTTCGCGCAATTGCGCCTGCAGGAGGTGGCGGGTATCGTGGCTCGTTGCTACGAGCCCGTCGGTAGGTGTGCTGCAATGGCAGCGTCTGGCCGGTGGTGACGTCGGTGGCTTATCTCCGCACCGACGTCCTGGGTGCTGCACGCTTCGGGTGAGGGGGATGTTGATGCACACTCATTCAACACCCCGACGATCCTGTCAGCGGCAGCAGCGCTCGGGGACCGGGCGGCTTCATCTCCGCACACGTTCCTGTGCTTCTTCTTCTTCAATGCTGCGTCGGGAGAGCGGCACGGCACGGCGCACAGCAACCGGGGCACGGGCGGGTCCCTAGTGGGCAACCGGGACGGGCCCTGAGAGGGGGCGGTCAACCGGCGCACAGCCACCGGGGGCAGCGCGCAACCCGCGCGCGGGCTACACACCGCGCGGCACGCATGCGGCTTCCTTCAGCGGCCGGGGAGGGTGACGGCCGAAATGCAACTCCCGGCATATGGAGCACGGAAGCGGTGGCCGCCACCTGTGGGTCTTCGTTGGGTGTTGTTGTCACTTGAAGGGGTTGCAGCAGGGCGCGAGCGGCAAAGTCCCCGACAACGACAATAGGGGACGAGCACGCTCGCGTTACACTAACCGCAGACTCGCCTTCGCTGCGACGCGTCGTGAAGGGATCCTCTCCTCCGCGTCCTCCTTCGGGAATGGGCGTCACAACTGGGTACAGGGCGACGTATCTCGATGAAACAATGAAGCTTGAGGCTGAAGCTCGAAGCTGGCGACATCTTCTTCCGTTGGGGCGGGCGGCGCGCGACCGGCGCCGGCACGGTCCCGCCGGGTGAACCCCCGGTACCCCGGGAGGCCCACGAAACTAGCCAGCGGATGGTCGCCGCGAAGACGCGCCCGTAGGGTTAGCCGCGCCCCGGCGTCGTGTCCGGTGATGGGAAAGGTTATATCGCGGCCGCAGCCTCAGACCGCGGCCCGCCGATATACCCGCGCAGCATGGTGTGCGCTCGTTTGTCCTGGCGTCGATAATGTGGTGAAGAAACGGTGCTTCGGATTGCGCGGCACGCGCTCAGCCGAAGTACGGTGGGCCTACAGGCACTGCCCTAAGCCGTCGAACTCGTTCCGGACCCCTAGCCAGCCCGCAAGCGACCCAGCTCGAGGCGATCGGTTCGAGGACGACGGCGGTAGCTACTGGATGTAGCTTTCCATACTTCGGCCAAGCGGATCTTTTATCCAAAAAAGACGGCTTAGCACGACGGTGGGCACGTGTGCACGGCTCAGGTAGCCGTCCCTTTTCGACTCGGGCAGGACTTAAACCGGCATCGTCAGCTTTCCGTGCTGTTGCTCTACCAATTGAGCTACCGAGTCCTACACCTCATCTTCGAATTTTTTCAACTTATTGATACATGCACCTCTCGCGCAGTGTAATTTCGTTAGTTAGAGTACTTCGTGTTTTAAACCGTTTATAGTGTTGTGTTTAGACGATCATTATAAGTTATACGCTTTAGTGCAGTGAATGTTGCCCGTTTTAAGTGCAGTAAATGTTGCCCGTTTCCCCCTCGTCCTCCGACCGAAACTTTTTTTTTGTTTCCCTGGGATTCAAACCCAGGTCCTCTCGCACTCAACTCAAAGCAAGGCAAGGCGGTCTTTTATAATACGTTAAGTAAATTCCGCCGTTTCGTTACACTGTCGCCCTCCATATCAGCTTTATGGTTAACTCAAGCGAAAACTAATTGTTCTTTGTCGCTTCGCTCTACGCCGATTATCTCATTCGACACGCATCGCACGTGCGCACACAATAAAATAAAATAATTCCCATATCTATCTTGATCTAGTAGACAAAGAGCTCGGGGGAAAAGGGGGCGACTCTATCATAACTGGTTGTGGAGACCATTTTGCGCAACAGCTTTGTGTTTCGCCCATGCTCGTTACATTTATATAGGTTACATTTTTGTTAAGGCGAATTCGATACGACCATATGGGGTCTATTGTGAACCGCGTAACATGAGCTGAAGTTAACCAATTCCTCTTGCATGCCCCCATTTTAAAGAGTTGGTTAAAAATGCTAAAGAAATTGTTAGTTTGTTACACCAGCTAATCTCGGGAACTTAGCTAGACTGACTAATATGAGCGAAGAAATAGTGGTAAATGTGGATAAACGAGGAAAATTAATACTAATCTTTGACAGCTTCCGTTGCGTGCGTTAAAGAAACGCTAAAATACATATTAAATTAACGCGGACGACGTTGCGGGAACAGCTAGTTATATAAAATAGATCTGCGTCAGTTAAAGTAAAAAGGATAGAATATAAATCATTATTTCCTTGTAACATCAAAAAGGTTAAAGGAACAAAAAAAGTATGTGAGATTTGATGTAACCAGCATAAAATTAATTAAATTTTTTTATATGACATATTTGTAAGTAGTGGGTTTGTACCTGAATAAAGAATTATTATTATTATTATAAAGCGACGTGGTATGCTGCGTTCTGTTTCAGCGTGTGTCATTGATTTTTAAAAGTTCCAAAATTAACTAAATATCGTATTGAAAATGCTTGTGTTATTGTTTATTATATAACGGAATGACAACCAAGCTCTGTCATTTAAGTGGATTCGTAATTATAATTTAATTAGTTAATAATATTTCACTCTTACACTGTTTTTAATGCCCAACTTTTCTAGATCTGCACCTGGAAAATACATTGTGACCGTGACCACGTTGCAAACCATCCGAAAGGTCAGGCTGTAGTTGAAATAATTGTATCTAATAAATTTTGTGTTTTAAACCGTTAAAGTAATTTATATAAACGTGTACCACTCGCGTAAGCTAAAGACAGTATTTACATATATATTGTTTATAGAACTGTATGTTTGAAAACGTTAATATTTTTTGGACATGATGACACTATATCATTTAAAAATCTAAAATAAATAAAAGAAATTTTCGTACTCGGTAGTTGATTGGTAGAGCAACAGCACGGAACGCTAACGATGCCGGTTCACGTCCTGCCCGAGTCGAATTATAAAACTGTATGTTGCAAAAACTTAAAAAATGAAACACAATATTCTTTGTTATATAAAACACAATAATTAAACTCACGGCCCGTTCCTTTGGTTACCATATAAGCGCGTTAAATATAACAATTTGATAAACGTTTTTGCGTTCGCTGTGAAAATACTTAAAAACACATTCCAAACAAAAACTGTTTACAAACCAAAGTAGCAGCTGACGCGGCAGCGGCGGTCGCTGATTCGGCTTTAATGATGATTAAACGCTCCATGATTGTCGAAGCGTGCGCGATATTACTACCATTTCTATATTTAGGTACCCACATAGATTTCACTCTACTATTATGAGAACTTTAATATTTTTTACATGTTACACGGTTCTGGTTAGAGCAACAGCATGGATGCCGGTTCAAAAAATTTTACATTGAAAAATTTTAAATACGTGCAAAATAAACGTTCCAATTATGGCCCTTATTAATAGACGCTATATATAGGGGATAATATATTTATTAATTTGACATAAGTAAAATTAAATGATTATAAATTGAAAAATAAAACGAGCGGCAGACTTGAACCGGCATTCACATCGTCCGTGCTCTAGCCAATTAAGCTACCTAGTTGAGTCGTTTGTAAAATTCATTCTAGAGAGGTCAATTTAAAAAAAAATTATAATCGACTTTTAATCTATATAGTGTCATCATGTGCAACATGTGAAAAATATTAATATTAGTTTTCGAATGATATAAGTAGATAATAAAACACATATAATAGAAATATTTTGTCACTACTGTCTGTAGTTTACGCGAGTAGTACACATTAAAAAAAAAAACAATTTAACGGTTTAAAACGCGATATATTTTGGTTTTTTTAACTACAGACCCACATTTCGGATGCTTTGCAGCAGCCCGGTCACATAACTAAAATATATCGCGTTTTAAACCGTTAAAGTGTTTTGTTTAAATATTTTGTTTCTATTGTGGGGTAAAGTTCAATTTGTTAGTATGATAAGACTGACTCTCCCTTCATGGTAGAACAATTATTCACCGTCCATTAAGCACAGGAACAATGATAGTCTAATTAAAGATGCTATTCGACACACTCAATTCTTTTCTCTTGCCTAAAGACCGCTGCGAATCAGTAATAATTAAAACCGATTTAAAACATTTTTTACCCTCCATTATATCAAGAGCCTCTGTAGGATAACTGCTTTACCTAGAATTGCGTTAAACTTGAGAGATCCTGTGTTCGAATCCCAGGGAAACAAGAGATTGTTTCGGCCGGGCAGCTCACAGAAGTCTGATCAACTACGTGCCTGTAATTATATATAAATTTCGATATTTTTACCACCTATTTTACATTTTACATCCGGATTTCCAGACGTAGGGCAACATGTTTCACAAAATTTTGTTAGACACACGTTGGACCAACGAGTTCTGTTAATGTGAATTATTACATTTGTCTGGATAAAGATAGAAAAATTACTAACAATTTGAATATTTCCCTTAATGTAGACCACATATCCTAAGAAAATCTACGAACTAAGTAAAGAGCTTTTAACGGTTTAAAATGCGAAGTTATCATTTACTATATTTGGAAAAATTACACATTTACAAAAATTTGGAAATATTCGCGTTCTACAAATATATAATCAGCGCCCTGTTGTTCCCTTGCATAATTAATGTGAGGTTTGCCTAAGCTCATTTTGTGCGAGCAAATATGAATGTACAAGCGTCCAGTGTTGCCATGAAAATATAATTCGCCTTGTTTATGCAGAGCACGCACTTGAAAGCCCATTTCCGAATTTAATATGGGCAAACGCATTATAAGTAGGTAGGAAGTCGAAATAATTGAAACAAATGCTGGGATTACTCAACAAATTGTCCAATACAACGGCGATTTGTCTAAGTCACGCCGTTAAGACACAATTGTGTTTAATGGCTGACTTCGTTGTGATCTCAGTGAAATATTTAAAACTTCAACTTAGTAAACCTCTTTGGAAAACTCTGAAGTAGGTATATATGTAGGTATACTGGGTTTTAAACTAACGACAGCGAAGGCAAAAAGGAAACGCTATTTTGTTATCTTTTCAATGTATCCGTAAAACTAAAGCAACTAATTTTATGGGTCTTTTTAGCGTACACAAAAATATTCGTAGTGAAATTTTTGACTTGTTTTTTATCTATAGTAATATTTAAAGCTGAAAGTTTGTTTGTTTGAACGCGCTGATCTCAGGAACTACTGGTTCGAATTGAAAGGTTTTAGGCTATTGCGCTGTGACTAATAGGAGCGAAAACGGGGAGATTAATTCATATTTGTAGGTTTCCGATGCGTAGCTGCGACGGTTCAAGATAGTCAAAAAATATATATGAGGGAATGTTTTTTCTTTAAGTTAACAAAATTCTTTATGCCTATCTCTTAAGATGAACTTGTAAAACGTTGGGACGCGGACGCGACGTCGCGAGTAAATTTTTACAGTGAACAGGTTTTCAAAAACAAAAATTAATACCTAAAATATTTATTCTACGCGCACAAAGTCGCTGACTCAGCCAGTTACAGATAGGCATGAGAATTACCTGATAAAAGGTAAAATATAAAATAACATTTTAACAAGATGCAGTGTCGAACTAATTTGGTTTTTCACATTCTGAAATTCACGCACTGAAACCGAACCGTGATTAAAGTTAAACACGGCTCATTGGTCAGACGCTGGTTTGCTACCTGGACGGTGTTCTACCAATTTAATACCCAGATTTCCCTTAGTGCTATTTTCGGTAACATGTTTTACAAAAATAGCACGTTAACGAGAAACTTTGGGATTGTAGCTACTATTCTCAACTACATAATGGACTCGTATAAAAGAAAATCACATATAAAGCTCTATACAGACTGTGTATTTAGTAGATACGGTGTGGGAATAGCCTGAATATGTAATGTGCATGTTTTTGAATACTTTACAAAGACCGGCTTCAGCCGTGGTTTACGGTCAGAGGGGGCGGAATGATGCGACGTGCCTTATCTGTACAAGTGTAATTGAAAATTTAAATTGTATATATTTTACTGTTTTAGACATTTCAAGATTTAAGGTCTGGTTTCTGAAGTCCTATTTACTAATGTTTATCTATGCCATTTATTTCATAAACTGCCAAAATGTGTTTGTGAGCACCTCATCTTAATTCACACTTCGCTTGTTTGCTTGACGACAGATTGTTACTAGTTAATTTGACGCTTTTTTTTATGTTTATTTTTATAGAGAAATTAAAAATAAATAACATTGAAATTGAATGGAATGGTAGCTTTTAAATGAAACACTTTAACGGTTTAAAACGCGATATATTAGTTAAACTTATATGAAAATGATTTTTAACTTCGGCCCGACGTTTCGGATGCTTTGCAGCAGCCGTGGTCACGGGGAGACTCAAATCAATCAAATCAATATCTAATATATCGCGTTTTAAACCGTTAAAGTGTTTTATTTAAATGTGTACTACTCGCGTAAACTATAGACAGTATGGAATGGTAGCCTTTTACGGTTACTTATATAAATTTATTTCCGTTTAAAATATTATTAGTTAAATGATGAATTGATAACAAGATCATAATGAAAGTGTTATTACTAATGAATTAAAGCTGTGTAATCAGACCCTACCGGCATAGCTGGACCTAACTATTGTTTTAATAATCAACTATTGGCTCGTTAGAAATCCAGTGACAATGAAACTAAAAAGGTGATATTTTTATCAAGTTTTAGTAAACTTTGTTGAGGCGGTAACCATAGCAACCCGTCATTAGCACTGTGCAAGTAAGAAACTTAATATTAAACATAAATTAAGTAAAGTAACCTCTATTTAATAAGAGCAATAGAAGTAGTTTGTAATAGTCATAACAATAATTGACAAAAGTATTACTGTAGAAACTAATTTTACATAATTTATTTATAGTACGTTTCAAACGTAAATTATATACAACATTATGATGTTTACTCGTAAAAGGTACTTAAATCAAGATTTGTGTTTTTATAGTCTCGGAGATCGAGTGTTAGCAATGATATACATACAGTAGGCATTTAAAGAGCGGATCCAACACATTTGTAACTGAACGTTCCGTCTGTGAATTTCCGAATGTCCAACTTAATTAGATGTTATTAGACTGGGTCATATCAGCAATCATTGTCTTTCGGGCTGTTCGGCTGATGTGAGCGAGAAGAGGTTCTCGACGTTTCACCATCACTGTAGACGGCATCATGAGGAGATGTTGACTCCTCGATTGCTCGAAGAATTATGATCATAATTCTTCCACAACAAAAAAATGATATGCTGAAGATGGCCTAAATACACATTTATTGGGTCATATCACTTTCCATCTAAGAAAGCTTGCTTGTCTGTCCTCTATCACAAAGAAGGAACACCAGTCCTCTCTACAACTGCAATTGTGACCGAGCGGTAAAACCAACTGCGTTGAATAGCCGTTAAAGTATGCGTCATACTTCAAAGAGTCCGTCGATGTGGGTAACAAGAAATCGGTGAAGATTAAGAGCGAAACACGCTCCAGTGCAAGGATGTCGGTAATTTATGAATTTGTCAGGACAAAGTGTACAACGTCGGTGTAAATAAAGTGCACCGCGGCGCGGATAAATTTGTGTCAGATCAAATGAATCGTGGAGACGATTTGTTGCACTTATTGCGGTGCGTCTACGAAATCCGTCTTGCCGGTGTAAAAATAAAACCGTACCGTTCACGAGCTGTACGTTTCTGAACAATGAAACCTTTTTATAGATAGCGTACGGGATCGATTTAGGTCTACATAACACTGGCATGCTATATGACTTACAAATAGAATATAGGGTACCTGAGGCGGTCGGCACTCAGCAAAATTAGCCCCACGAAGCCCTAGCTATCACTTTTGTACGTCAATATATTAAGTATGTGGTAGAGCATTTTTCGTATTCTAAATTTAAATAACGCTTTAAAACACGAAATATATGTGTATTTTTAGTCGCTTCTAATTGTAAAATATTGCTTAATCGCGTTTCGGTTTCAGTCTGTGGATTACCGAATACCCAAAGCCCAAATAGGTCGACAGCGCATCTTGTATAGCATCGATATAGGCTGAAGGATATCACCTACCAAAGTGAACCTCATGCTTGTCTGTCCTCGTCTATCATTAATAAAAACGTACTTATGTTGTTTTTTTTTATTAAAATGAAATATACTTATAAATAAAACACTTTAACGGTTTACAACGGGATATATTAGTTAAACTTATTTGAAAATGATTTTTAACTGCGGCCCGACGTTTCGGATGCTTTGCAGCGGCCGTGGTCATGGGGAGACTCCCCGTAAAACACATTTTCAAATAAGTTTAACTAATATATCACGTTTTAAACCGTTAAAGTGTTTTATTTAAATGTGTACTACTCGCGTAAACTATAGACAGTATTTGAAATATACTTGTTTATTTACGTATTTTACTGTATAAGGCGAAAACATAAGCCATGGCAGGTGTTTAAATCAAGAAATAGCCACTATTATTAGTGTACGTATGGTAGGCACTGAAGTTTGATTGCATACTTGCCTCTAAATAAAATCCGGTAGTAAAATTAACTCAGAAATATGTCCCCTCCATGACATGATAAAGATAAACAAGGGATATAAATCACACCTCTTACAACATGTATTAAGAACCACTTGCAGACCTGTTTTGTACAGCTATCATAGATAGAATTCTAAGTATACATATAAACGTTTTATTAAAGTGAATTTCAACACATCCCTATTTTAACTAGAAAATTCTAGAACGACTTGCAAAGTAATGGTAACACAGAAATACTTTCAGAGCAATAAAATAAATCTTTGGAAGTGGTCAATATTTCACGTTCCTTTACTTGAATATCGCCCGCTCAGGACCCAAAGGTGGATTTCAATAAAAATCACAATCGTAAAAGCCATATAAAATACTGAAGAGGGCATTAAGAACGGTCCCCGATAATAATAGGTCCTGCCAGATGCACGGGACGACTGGAAAAGTCGCGGAAGCAACTCGAGCGGGGGGAATTATTTTTTTTCGGTCTACCTCACACGGCCCTTGCTAAATCGGCGAAAACTGAATTTCTTTTCTCACGCGAATCACTTCGGGAATGGTCCGAAGTTAGCAGAAAATCTTATATGATAGAGGAGGACAGACAACCATGGGGTCACTTGATGGTGGGTAAAATAATCCAGCCACATAACATCTAAACAAGATGCGCTTCGACCTATATTGGCTTTGGGTACTCGGAAAACACAAGACTAAAAGCAAAAAGCAATTAAATCTCACTTGGCGTTTTCATTTGTAGTTTTAGTTAGTATTAAACCCTAGCCTATCACTAATTATACCATATAAAAACAAGTAACAAATATACCTCTTGCCGTCAAAAGTTTGTTACAGCGGATTAGACTCCGTGCAAGAATGCAGTTTAATCACGTATTAATCGGAGCGATTTTAAAACGGTGACATGTTATTTTCAAATGTTGGTAAACATGGCTTAGCGTCTAATAAACAAAATATATTGTATAAACGAATAGAAAACACGAATAGTGGCCGAGACATGGAGGCGTAGTTAAAGTAATTTGTATATTTCGGATTTATAAAGTTAAAATTGTTTTATTTAAATGAAGAGAAAACTCAATTTTTTTTTAGTAGTGCCAATATAATTCGCAAGTCTATTGTTAGGCTAGCTTCGCTATAGCTGTACTTCAGGTTGCCTAGAAGAGATCGCTGCTTAGCGATAGCGCCGCCTTTTATTTATAAATTAGTACGTAAGATTTTTTCTCTATCGTTCTGTAGTATGTATCATCAATACATAGTAATAAACACAGTCTCTTTTTCTGTACCTATGTACGCTTAAGTCTTTAAAACCACGCAACAGATTTTTATGGGTTTTTTAAAATAGAGTCGCTTGTAAATAATGAATGAATAGTTTATTAAATAATTATTTCGCTTTGTATTTGGCGCGTCGAATCGAAACATAGTTTTAAAAATAAATGAAATAGCCTTTTGGCTTCGCCTTCCAAAGGTTGAATATTAGTCTTTATAGGGAATGTTTACGAGAAATAATTGGAATCGAATGGTCCAATTGGATTGACGTCAGAGCTCGGATTTCCAGAGATATTTCCGGGTTTAATCTCAGGGGCGAATAATTGTGGGCTGCATTGGAACAACGGTGCTCATTAGTGCTATGTTCAATTAGGGCGGTGGACGCTTGGGCGTCGGGTTACCTTACCCACCTACGCTTTAACTAACGATAATTGAGGAAACGGTAAGGATTAAACGCGATTTTGGACGAGTTCAAACCCGATTTATTGTTAATTTATGCTAATTGTAAAGCTGAAGAGTTTGTTTGAACGCGCTAACCTCAAGAACCGCTGGTTCCAATTTCACTGTTGGATTGACCGAGATCGAGGAAGGATAAATTCTCCTTAGGCTATGCAACATCACGCTGCTGATGTTGCATAATGCGGAAAATGTGGAAAAAAACGGAACCTTTGAGGGGTTTCGTTATGTGCGCTGCGAAAATGATTCAAGAAACATGTATGATAGAATGATTCATTTATATGATCTTAAAAAATACCCCCGACATTTGTTGTTACTATGTTTATCTTATAATGAACGACAGGTTGCGGACGACGTCGTGTGTAACAGATATAATTTGTAAAGCTGAGGTTTTCAAATATAATTTTTCTACCTCAAGTAACAATTCCCCGATGAAAATGTGTATGTGTAGTTTATGGTTCTAACAACAATATGTAGTGTAAAGAATAAAGAGAGATAGAGACAAATATACATTAGTTGTAATAAGATGTACTGTTAAATTTAGTATCTGTAATTCTATAGTGTAAAACTATATTAAACGAAATTTGATTAACAATTAAATAACATTTTAACTCGTTCAAAATAGATTGATTTTAAATATGTATTACTCGCACAAACTCTACATATAGATAGAGATAAGAGATACATAATTTACAAAAAACTTTATTAAAGGAACAATTTATTCTACCGAGCTAATAACCTTCATAAAGAAAGTAGTTACCCAAAACTTTTTTACTTGGAAAGCTGGTATTCCAGTTTCTACAAATAAACACATTAGGCCACCAAGTACTTATTAATAAAAGTAATGATTTTCTCTAGAGGTTAGGAATACCCAAAAAATCATTTCGAGGAAGAAATATTATATAGATTGTATTTCATCTTTGTATCTGTATAGGTATTCCAAAACATCATGTAAATCTATATTTGTACATTTCTAAAACTAATAATAAATCAAATCTTTATCTATACCATATATAGTATCTAATATAGTACATAAATATAGTATAGTATATAAATATAGTACGTGTATATTGCACTATTTTATTTTAATTTTATAAGAGAAGTAATCTCTTATTTACGTAATTTATTCTTTTATAAGATTGATTTTACACCATTGAAATAACTAATATTCCTACTCACTCAAATATCTACACGTATAAAGTTAACAGTGTATATAATAAAATACAAACTTCTTCTTTATCATGACTTTATAATTACATTCCAAATCAAAGACATTGGGTCTTCGTCAACAATAAACTGTTAATGTAATTGTAATTAACCTAAAAACTCTAAAAGTACTTAATAAATAAATTAAATATAATATTAAACAAAATATACTTACAACCACCGAATCGCCTCTGTCGCTTTTGGTAAAAAAACGAAAAATAAAACGAACAACACAACATAACAACGCATCACTGTTACAAAACAATAGTGTCACACCGAGTCGTGTAAAAGTTTGTCGAGGTGCGAAGTATTTGGCGGGAAAATGTCGTTTTTGAGAGCGAAAAGTGCCGAATGGGAGCAGTGTCGTAACGCGAATGGAGTCTGAGCCGTGCGGACTCCCAAAGGCACGCCTGTCGGCTGTCCCTTACCAGCACCGCCAGCGACCAGTGGTCAGTCGGGCGCACCGCCCGCCGCGCCGACCAACTACGACCGACCAAAGAGCATAAATTTAACAGAACCAGTAAATTTAAATAAATCAGTTTAACGGTTTAAAACACGATATGTTCTTTGCGGAAAAGTCGGGTCGTTTTTAATCTTTTAAGGTTTATGTTTTAATGTGTACTATTCTCGTAAACTACAGACAGTATTTAGACCTGGTAAAAATTTAAAAAATCTTTGATGACCGCCCAACTTTTAGCATGTGTATTCCGTTACATAGGTATGTTTATTTGACATAAACTAACGTTTATCATGAGGTTTACCAAAAAAAGCAAGTCAAAGTAAGCTTTCCGTTCCCGTCTAACTTCCTAACACGTAGCACGGAAAGCTGTGGACGCCGGTTCAAGTCGAGCCCGTGTCGTCTACTTTTATAAAACCATTTTTAATTATCTTAAAGATTCCATTTGCTTTGCTATAAATATATTTTTAAATGTAATAACACAATGGCGAAAGAAAATGTATTGCTAAATAAATTAGTATGTACAAACTACAAAGATTCGTTTTTTTTAGATTAAAACAAGAACCTATATTCACAGCGTTCCTGTTTTTTGCCTTTTTGTTAATCCGTGATCTAAAGAAATGTAATTTCAAACTTATTTATTACACACTAGCTGTGTCAGCGTCTTTATCCATAGAATAGTTATAATGGGCATCCAAATTTGTTTTTGCAAACCTACAATATTTGTTTTTGAAAACCATAATATTCACTTACGTAGTTTACAATATTAATACCGGGTGACCATTTTTTACCACATAAATTGACTCATAGAGGCAAAATGCAAATTACGATTAGGGATAAAGGATCTGCGACATTTAAATGGACGGGCGGGCGCGGGCGGGCGGCCATGGCTGTAGCTCCCCACGCGTTACTACCCACTTATCAATTCAGTCGAGTGGACATTCGTTCATTGTGAAGGATTGTGTCTATTATGCGCGTATTTGGTGCTTATTTACTCGTTCACATGCAACTATTGTATCACAATTGTAATAAGTCACTCCGCGTATTTAAATAAAACACTTTAACGGTTTAAAACGCGATATATATTAGTTAAACTTTTTGGTAAATTATTTTAACTACCGCCCGACGTTTCGGATGCTTTGGGGAGTCTCCCCGTGACCAAGGCTGTTGCTATATATCCCGTTTTAAACCGTTAGTGTTTTATTTGAATGTGCACATCGTGTATTTAAGTGATTTTTTTGTATGACATAGAACAAACAGAGACTTTACTTGCGGGGAAGTGATATACCCTAGAAGTATAACATTAATTAAATGTGCTATCGATCAATTTTGACTTTAAACACTTATAAAATAATAAAATTACTCTTTTGTTGGATAGTTTCCGTTAAGTGTATGACCGCCTCTGTAGCTGAACAGTTCAAAGCGCTGCGTAGCATTGCATTAAACGCGCGAGCTCTTCGGCTCGAAACCCGGGGAAAAAAATATTTCGGTCGGGCAAGGCACAGAATTCTTATCACCAATTTGCCTCAAATATAACCGGTCAGTGAAACGGATACAGAAATGTGTTTGCCCCATGCCCCTCGAGGGGAAACGGGCTTTCACACATGGACAACTTCCGTTTTTATATGTAGTTTACGCGAGTGTGTCAAATCCCCTATAGCCTGGTGTGTCCAACCCAAATGGTTAATTTTTTTTGAATCCAAACACTAACCTACTTAACGTAATACGTTCCTATAACATTCCTATATCCTACAATTGAAGTGAAAAGAAAATACAGGTACTTCTATTTAGTAGATATATATTTATCATGTATTACAATTACATACACACGTCTTAAAGCAAATATACAATACATGTCAAATCCGTATCTATAAAATATGATTACAACTACTTTATTTTTAGTTATTAACAATATATAATAGTATTGTGTAAAAGGAAAACATAGTCAATAGCGGTAATTTATCATAAAAGTTAAAATACAACACCTAATTATATAAAATTCATATATTCTAATATACATAATTTTTATCCTGCGCTTACACAGTTATTGAACATACAGTCAATATATTAACAAACATAATATCTTTTAAAAGCCATATTAAACTTTGATTTAGATAAAGAAGAGAGTTCTTAAGTTAAAAACCTGATGATAGATAAGTTATAAAACAATTCATCATTTATTTAAAGTTTAACCGTTAAAGTGTTTTATTTAAATAAAACACTTTAACGGTTTTAAACGCGATATATATTATTCAAACTTTAATCACCTTTTTAAACCGTTAAAGTGTTTTATTTAAATGTGTACTACTCGCGTCAACTACAGACAGTATTTAATTCATCATTTCATCTATAAATGGACGTTGTCAGAAATTTCGTGACGTCACAATTCGAAAACAACGCGAAAAACAAAAACAAAATTTCATATAGGCCTAGATGTTAAGCTTCACAACGTGTGACGTCATACTCGAGTCCTCACCTTTGTCGAACCAATCTAGACATCTGACTTGGTGCCAAAGGTACTTAGGTTTGCCAGCAATTCAGGCGTATAAATAATTTGTGATGGTTCGCCACCACAATTGGAAAAAATTGTCATTTATCTGACAATTTTTTTGACGCTTAGCTCGAAAACCAACAAATAAACGGTGAAAATGGCTTTTACAATTTCTTGCTTTTCGTAATGTCCTCCCACGTATTCTCGCTCGTCCGGACTATCGATTAGTTTTCTTGATCTGCTTGATGATGGTCACAACTCGTGGCTGTCAGGCGAGATGGGAAAGGTCGTCCAATTCGGGCGGCGGCTGCGGTGCTGAAGACGCTCGCGCGAATACTGGCTTTGCTACAACTGACACTGGTGCCTAAACAATAAACACATTATTTATACATCTGGTCTGACTTCTGTGCCCGACGGAAACAATTTAGTTTTTACGAGATTCGAACCAGTTATAGAGGGGTTAAAAGTCGGTCAGCGCACTGAGATATCATATATATGTGAAATCCCGTGGGGCATGGGACGAACACATTTCTGTGTCCGTTTCTCTGATCGGTTTTATTTACAGGCATGTAGATGATCAGACTGACCGAAGCAATCTATTGTTTCCCCGGGATTCGAACCCACAACCTTACGTGCTTAACGCATTTCTAGGCAATACGTTTAACCATTTAGTTATAGAGTCGGTCAATATGGTTTGCTACTATGGGCAGAGTGGCCTAATAACAAAAAACATGATTTACAATAAGGGGGAAAATAAAAATGCGCAATAACCGTAGGGGAAATAGTACTATTATTTGTGTAAGAATTATGTTCACAATTTTAGGTCATGTGCTCTTAAGTCATAAAATTGCAGATAGGCTACTCTGGCTTTCAATTAAAAACAAATTTGGATCAAAATATACAAATGTTCAACTCATTTGTTAGACGGAAATGAAGGTAGAATTCTTTAGTGTGTCAGAATTTCTGCGCAGCTTTACTTTAGTTATTATTCTCGGTCCCTACAAAATATCAATAGGAACAGGGCTTTTTCTTGAAAAAAGAGTTGACTCCAATATCGTGATTGCTAGAAGTTTCAATTAGGCTATATTGCCGCACGATGCCTGAACGGACTTACTGAATGAAAAAGTCCCGTGCATTTTTTGTATTGCTTTGAGAGCATAGTCAAGTAATTGGACATCGAGTTTTACGGGCGACTTAAATATATTTTCGGTTTTACAAAAAATACTATTACTAATTATTAATAATAATATATAGAATGCTGTTTACGCTAGTAGTACGAAAAAAAAACATGTTTAAAAAAGTTTATTTCGACATTAGACACGCTCCCTCTTTAATCTCCCCGTGACCACGACTGCTGGAAAGCATCCGAAACGTCGGGTTCGAGGTAAATTAATTTGTAAACAAGTTTAACTTATATATTACGAGTTTTAAACCGATACAGTACTCGCGTTAGCTACAGACTGTATGTATTGGGATGTTTCTATAAATCTATACTAATATATAAAGCTCAAGAGTTTGTTTGAACGCGCTAATCTCAGGAACTACTAGTTCGAATTGAAAAAGCGGAAATGTGGTAAAACGGGGTAAATTAATCATAGAATGGAAGAATAACTCTTCTTTTAATTATCAAAAAAAATGTCCGCGTCAGTATTTGTCTATCATCTACGACGGGAACCGAAAGACGGGTCGCGAGCGATGGGACGAGTCCGATGACGTAGGTAACAGTTTGCAAAAAACAATTTTGGATGCCCAAAATAACTATTCTATGCGGATGCCGTCGCTGAGCTAGTTATAGATAAGCATTTGACCATGATCCCGCCTGATGAGTATCGGTGATGATTAGCCAGAACTTAGAAGCCGAAATATTCTGATCTCCAAAAACCCAAAAAGTGCTTATAATAATAATTGTCTATATTGAAAATTTTTATAAAATACAAATAATAAATAAATCATTAACGTAAAGTACACCAATTCCGTGATACAACATTACGAAACAAAATAAACGGAATTTAAAAGTTAGAGAATATAATATTAAGCGTAAATTACGCGAATAGTACAAATAAAACACTTTAAACAGTTTAAAACACGAAATACTAATATTAGTGAAACTTATTTTGTTATTTATTTTATCCTCCCGTGACCATGTGCATGATGCAGCAATCATCGTTAAATATATGGCACGTTATCCCTAATTCCGAGACTGTGATCATTAATAACACTTTACGTATATATGCTTATACACACTTATGCAACTTACACAGTTCTTTTGATGATGGTGCACTTCTGTCATGATTACAACTTTTCCATTATAATAATGCAATTGTTGCACTTAAGTGTTAAGGGAATACATTAGGCTTGCAGCGAAAATTCGCGTACTATTCGGTGCTCGGGCTGCTTATGCGGAGTCTTTTATAATATTTGACCGAATACCGGATACTTAATACTGATAAATGAATTGAATTATTAAAGCTTTAAGTTCTCTTACATTAATATAATCATCGGTTACGAACCCGAAGTTACTAGCGTGATGGGCCTAAATGGGACATCAACGTTTGAAAATAACCTTAGCCCCAGACCCATTTTAGTGTTTTTTTTAAATTTAATACGCTAAACTTTGAAACAATTGTCAAAAATGAAATAGCACGATATACTAATACGTAAGCCCCTCTCAAAAAGTTAAACAAAATAACAGTTATAATAAATAAATATTTTGCAAACCGATTGGTCTCCGTGGACAATAATGACCCCTCAAAGAAATAACACAAGAAATAGTAAATAAGATTGAAAATCATTATAATTTAATACATCGTCACGTACAAAGTCAGACGCAAAAGAATTTATAGTAAAAATTATGCAGCTAAGATCTAGGAAAGACTGTAAGAATGAACATAGCTCATGACGAGAACTGGACATGAACAACTTTGTAGGCCTACGCCCGACAGGGTTCCTTATAAAAACAAATTCAGTTAAACAAATAATCTCGTACAAGACAGCTATTTACAAACAATTATTTCATTGTTTTCATTTTAAAATATACCATAACTGTACATAATATATTATTTATATTATATTTAAGTAAATAAAGGTTTTTTATTTTATTTTTAATTGGATCAAAGGCGTCCCATACACTACCATGTGGTGTAAAACCCTAACCCGATTCACAGATACATTTACCTGACTCACTCCGCAAGTAACTGGCGCCTGCTGCTGCGGCGGCATCCCCACTACAACTACCTTCTGCGGCTGCTGATTGCCGGCCGGGCCGCTCGTCACCACCACCGACTAAACAAGACATGCACCCATCTACAACTACTTCACACGAACAAACATTTTGCACAACAGTTCCTTATAAGACATTGCGAATATATAGATAATTATATTTAATATAAACATAAAAATGATTAAAAGTGTAGTAAAGACTTTTACACTGGCCTTGATGGAAGTGAAATATTCCAGCTCATAATACATCTAAACATCTTTCTATTAACTTAATTAAATATATTGTAAAATTAATATTATAATCATCCACTTTTTGTTTTTAATTGTTATAGAAGTTGTTGGCTTCGCTATTGTTTAAAAGAATATATTTTAATTTATTTATCTTTATATTCCGTTAAAATTCAATTTAAAATATTATATTGTTCATAATTAACAACGAAAGATTACTTTATATATGTGAAGTAAATCGTAAAGAGTTGACTTTGAAGATCGCAGTACAAAAGACTCGAAAGTTAAACACTTTGCAAGCAATTAAAGTTAGGTAAAGCAGTGGTAACAACTCACTTCATCAAGCTGTAACAAGAACTCAATTCAATTATAGTTCATGTGAGATTTACCTGTACATTTTGACTGCGCACGATTGTAGGCTGCGAGCTGTGCACAATATGCCCGGTACCACTGGCTGGCTGAGCCTGAATTATACAATATTCTTCTTTATCTCTTCTTACACTCGATAGCAAAAATGAGAGCCGAGAGGCGATCAATATTTACATGATAAATATGCTTGGGGTGTGGAGGAACCCGCTCTAACAAGGAAAAATATGTAGTGCACTAAAAGTACATTAAGAATTTAAAATAAAACTTGGCGATAAAAGGTGTGCCAGTGCCAGTTCTTCGTAGTCCAGTATTTGGACTTACTTAGTCTCAATAATCACTAATTCATGACTGTAGTCAACAAACCCTACCAACTTGGAGCGGCATGATGGACTCCTGAATTCCTCGTTCTTATGAGAAGAAACTAACTGTTGTACACAAATAGTTTGTCTAAATCTATACTAATATTATAAAGCTCATAAGTTTGTTTGTTTGAACGCGCTAATCTCAGGAACTACTAGCATTAGATATATCTTGGTACATTCTAATATTAAAAACATTCTGACTACATTTTTTAATGACAGATAACCTGATGAAACGTGAAATACCCGAGCCATAGAGCATTTCCACAAGATGTGTTGTCGACCTATTTAAGCTTTAGACATTAACAAAGACAAGAAAATATATACCTGTGGCGCTTTTTGTTGCGATACAATCACAAACTTCTGTGGTGGCGGTGTCGGAGGTGTCGGCGATGGATTAGACGAACTTATCACGTTTCGAGTACCCATCGAATCTACGGAACAAAATATTTAAACCCAACTTCGATTTTATAGGTGTATATGTCTCTAGTGCGCCTACCGATCGTAATAACGTGTGTTTTATAGGGAAAGCTATGACAAAATGTACAAAGTAATAATAATAGAAAAAGATTACAAAATAGTACAACTATATTGTTAAAATAGACTGCTTCTGTAGCCCAATGGTTATTCGAGCTTACATATTATTCAGCGCAAGAGGTGGTGTGTTCGAATACCGGTGAACAAATATATAGTTTTGGTTGAGCATGTCTCATAAGTCTGCTACTTCATCAAAATCGATCAGTCAAACGGGCACAGATATTTGTTAGTGCCATGCAATAATGGGATTTTATTGTTGCACTGAAAAATTATGTTTAACACGATGTACAACTAGCATTTTTAAGCGCTAGTAGCGTACCATATAATATAAAAATCGTTTATAGATTGAAGAAATTTTACGATTTACTTTTTTTGTTGCTCAAACCAATTGAGCTACCGTGTCCTACACGTCATCGTCGATTTTTTTTTCAACCTATCGATACATGCATCTCTCGCGCCATTTAATTTCAATCTTAACACTTGCGTATTTGGTTAGAGCAACAAGACGGAGCGCTGTGAATTCCCGTTCAAGACCAGCCCGTGTCGTAAAATTACCTCAATCTAAAATCGATTTTTTATTTATACAGTGCCATTATGTGCAAAATATAAGTTTTTATGCCGTACCGACTGTCTTAGTTAGAGTGGAGTGTTGTGGGGCCGCTATAGGCCCTGCAGCAGGCGCCGGTAGTGACGCTGAAGGCACGAGAGGTGGCGTGCAAGTCACTACAGCGACTGCACCACCACCGCCAGGGGTAGACGGCGAAGTGCGCAACTTACTGACCATTTGCTGTAAACTCGGACCCAGGTATCCATACTCGCGCCTGCAAAATATTTCTCGAATATATGCCCATAAAACTTATCAGCATTCATACCAAATATAGAAGAGAAATTTTGCATTGTAAGATACTAATTTTTACGGCCCGAAGTTTTGGGATGCTTTGCAGCCGGGGGTGGTCACGGGGAGACGGGGAGTGTTTTCAATATAAAAGTCAAATCTGCGCTACGTACACAGAGCTAGCTTAGCAGACTAGAATAATCTTAAGTATTTTAAATGTGTACTACTCGAGTAAACTACAGATAGTATATAAATACTCACTTGTAGTCTTCAGGCTGGTCGGGCGGTTGTCGTATTTGGCGCACAACTGGAGCTAGAACTTTCAGCAGCTGATGCTTCAGGTTACCAGCTGCGAGTCTGTCGGCGCCACCGATACCGCTTAAAGCGCCTTCAATTCTCTCCCCCAGCCAACGGACTCGGGGTAGGATAAACACCTAGAACAATACACGTTCAAATAACAACTATTTTAATTTTTAGTATCTGATAACCGACAGGCAACACCATGGCACCAGCTTGTTATATATTGTAATAAAAAACTACCTTCACAACTTCTGGGCCCAATTCAGCTAATCCTTGGACAGCACCATACAATGATGCCAAAGGTGTCTTCTCAGATTCTTTCATAGTTGTTACCATAGAAGGACCAGACTCATTATTTGTTTGAGATGGACACTGCAGTGCTCTTGAGAATAACCTGCATTCAAACATTTGTATAAAAATATACTTATTTCTCACTCATACATATATTACTTCAATAAGTGACAGGCTGCCATTTTTTTACTGACTTATATTTATGACAGGAGCAGTTTATTTTAAATACCTAACAATATATAAATAGTAATTAGAATGGCTACATCCTTTTTTTGATATCTATTAACAGTAGGTGTCCATGAAAGATCATGAATCTAGATCAAGAAAAAATTGCAAAGTTGAATTGCCCTATTCCTTACCTGGTAACTCTTGTTTGCAGATTATTAGTGGAGGTGTTGAAAGTTTTACAGATCTGTGCCATGAGGCGGGCAGCAAAGTCGCGGAGTGCCCAATGATTATCCATTTCTGGTCTCATGCAAAGTTGCCGAGACACTATGCAAGTTGATACAGCAGGTATCAACTCGTGTAACTAAAATAAATGTGTAATGTAGACATATCTGACTGTAAGAGGCGCAGATCTCCTTAAGATGATATTTATTAAGAATTGTGAAACCTAGTTAACAATTTCAAGCAACCATCCTAGCGGCAGATAAAACCAAGAAGTGGAAGTAAAAGGCTGCAGGTATTTACTTGTTACCTGTAAAAATGGGGATGAGTTAACAAGACGACTTACATATTTTTCCAAGTACAAAGATTGATTGTCAAGTAAGGCTTTAACCATTCTCATTAGATATATTAACAGGGCGAGGTTATTTTGCACAACATTAACTTTGACTCCTTCTGATATGAAAGTGCACATTCTCGGGAGCATTTCGTGTAAGCCTGGATCACACGCCAAGGACTGCAATGCTTCCTAAAAAAAGTAAATAAAATTAAAACTATTAGCAGTATAATATCTTTATTATTTAGCATAACCTTTGTTATAAACTTAAGTGGATTAGTTATGTTGCTAATTCATATAGTTATTTATAAACAATCCCACTAACTTATAATTCAATAGAAAATAAAAATGTAATCTAGTTCCTATCATGAACATAGTGGAAAAGGGTCAGAATATTTCCCAAACTTAATTAGTTAAAATAATAAGTCTTAAAGTGTTAAGGTCTTAAATATTTGGTATTCTCACTAATTAGATAAATAATATGTGGAAAGTGGTATACATAGGTGACCAACCCAGATATGACATAATTTTACTCAATATTTATGCTACCTATATTCAATGTTTATAATTAAATACTATGACTTACAGCTCTTCTGCCTTCGTCACTACCAACACAAGCCTCAGTTATCTCCTTGTAATATAATTGTTGCTCTACACTCAGTTCATGTGTAGCCAATTGTTTTACATGTACTGATTCGGAAGCTTTTAGTCTAGCAGCCTTACCACAGACTGGTTTACCTAAAAAAATACAAATAAAATAAATTAAACATGTAACAAAGATCCGTGTGTGTGAATATGTATGTGTAAATAGGTGGCAAAATTACCTGCAGCATCTTTATTAGCTGGTTTACTCAGTTTTGTAATGGGATCAACAGATTCCAACTTTTGTGATTCCTTAGATAGTGGAGGAGGATTTTCTGGTACCGTTGGTTGCACACCATCTACACTCAACCAATGTGCTCTGAGAGATATATCCAATGGAATTTTTGGAGGAGGTGCAGATAATACTTCAGACAAGTCTATTTCTTTTTCTTCGATGAAGTGAAGTTCTCTACCACCACCAGATGCAAAACGAAAAGGCAATGAATCTGGTTGTAAAAAGCCATACTGTGCCTGAAAGAGTCAAAGTCCCATATTAGCAAAAATTGATTATCACCATATTTAAGTTCACATAAAACTTTAAACATACCTCAATGTTTTTACTTTTGAGTGAATGGTCTATATCTGTTATGGATAATTTTTGTCTCTTGGAATGATTCATAAACTTCATAGCATCTTGTACAATAACTTTCAAGCGAAATGTTACATCGTCAGCAAGCTCTTTAGCGGCATCTTCACCGAGGTTAGCAATACCGACACTTTCGGCTATGACTTTCATAGAATCTAACGTGAGAGACGATCCATATCCTGATTCCTGATCTCCCATTTTAGCATAGGTCAAGCGTCAGGCTTGGATAAAAGTTGTTTAGATTATGGCGAAAACACAACCATTTACATGTATGTCGCTTAAAGCTCAATAACATATATTATTTCATAATAATAGTTCGCTGTAAATATTTTATCCCGCCAACATTTTTTTATCTCACAATATCAAGATATTTTCCGTTTTTATTAAATGTTATTTAGTCTTTTCTCTTAGCTTCATTAAGCAAATATGTATTGCAAACCTAATGTCCAAATGTCATATTTAACAACAGGGCTGAACATGAACAGCCCACAGGCTTTTACTACATTTATCTGTATATTTTATAGTTGGCAACATCGGTAAAAATAGTTCTTTTTTATGATAGTGGTTCGAGTTTGATACTTTCGGATCTCAAATTATACTACAAATGAGTAACGAAATCTATACCAGAAAAACGAATGTTATTATTAGTATGTTATTCCGTAAGTGTCCAAAAAAATATATTTTTAATATATACCATTTATTTTATGTAAGTTAGAATTATATGAAGTATTTTTACAACGCTCTTGGTTTTTTTGTAATATTTGTTTATTCATAAAACATTAATAATTTTTATAAAAAGTCATGTGTAGTACCCGATATTAAATAACGAACACTCGATTTATTAAGCGTGGTAAACATATGGAACATAATCTGTGGTCACGTTTTTGTCACAACTGTGTCAAAAATGTGCTAGAATATGCGATTTCATTAATTCAAGTTTCAAGCATTCAACCTGAGCTAGAATGCAGTTAAAAAGCGTTGTGGCTTCCTATTTTATAATTAACGAATCTTTGTATGTGCTCGATATCTTACATTGATCTATCGTTTTATCAGTGTTTTAGTGTGCAGAAAGATGTATAAAAACAAGAAGGACGTCGACAAACACGTGGAAAAATTATTTTCGAAATTGTCATCTAAAGACGTGAGTGGAAAATCCGTTGAACAATTTGTATTCATTGAAACACAAAAAGTACTTACATTTATTTCTTTTTCAGTTTAACGCAAGGGCCTATTCTATTGCACGCCTATATTATGAGGTAGGAGACTACGCGAATTGCCAAAAATACTTAGAACAATATCTCACCCACAAAGCCAACAATGCAGCCGCCCATAAGTTACTTGGACAGACATTCCATAAAACTGGACTCAAAGAAAAAGCTCTAGACGAATTCAAAATATCACTTGAATTAGACCCTGCTCAAACCAACATCATCTTAGATAGTAAGTGTATTTTTCTTACATATTTTAGCTACATCTTGACTTTGTAGTTTTCTATGGTAAAAACATATTTATGATTATTTTTTAAATCTTAACTATTTTTTATTATGAACTGTAACTTCTAACTACTGTGCATTTAATCTATATAAAAATTGTTTTTTATTGTTGTCACTTACTTTCAGTATTTCCTTCAGTATTATATGCACTATCTTCATTGCAAATACTTATTACACAAGTGCCAAAGATTTTTATATTCAATTATATTTGTTAATGTTGTGATCATTGTGATTTCCAATTATTTTGTGTTTATTGTCCACCAAGACTATATAGACTTTATTGAGTTTTATTGTATTTATAATATTTACCAGATGGACTTGATGGGAAACATATTTTTCCACTTTGCTTATGTCCTATTACTATAGTTCTTTATTTTTTATTGAAAAAGTCTAATAATTCCTGTTAATCAACTTTTACTTTATTTCATTATGATATTTTCAGTTTGTGAGCTGCTTGCCGATAATGAAGTAACCTTAGAGCCTTCATCAGCAAAATACTGGTCAGACAAGGCTGAGTTCTCATTTCCCAAACATCCAATCACTTTTAAACTGCGGGAGCGACTCCTTGCTACAACAAATCCTAATCCTGGAGCATTAGTACAATTACTTAAATCAGAATTATCAGCTCGGCCAAAGGATGTTGTCTTGCACATCCGTCTATTGAAACACTATTTATCCACAAGTAACACTAAAGAAGCTTTAGAACACAGTTGTAATATTGAATTTGGACAATCCCAATTTACAAACAATTTGGCTTGGTATGAAACTGTATCTGATGTTTTAAAATGCACACTTAATAAAATTAATGACTGGCTATACCAATTGTTACTACTAACTGTGAAAGAAAGACTCTGCACCTTAAGTCTCACTGAAATACCTCAAGGATCGTCTTTGAGCTTATTAGAAACAAATGACCTGCTTCAGAGTTATGATGAGGCCATCGTATTAGTAACCAAAACTGGTCCAACTTCTGGATATGCAGAATTTCATGCTAACCTTTTGAGACACCATAGAGGTCAACTTACAGTCTTAGTGGCAACATTTGTACTTAAAAAGGCAAAGAGAGATCAACTTAACTGGTATGATGCAAATAAGTTATATTCAATGCTAATGCTTGTATCCTGGCAAGTAGCTCCAATAGATCCAAATGCCGATTGGCTAAATGGTGCCCCAGAAAAACAAAAAGTTGCTGCATTTCAATGGTACGTGGAAGGATCATATCGATGTTCACAGGCCGGTCACATGATACTTGGTAATAATCAGGATAAAAACCAATTACTCTTAGATAATATCTCACAACTATGTTGTGGCACCAATTGGAAAGAGAAGCTGTATGATAACATATTTGTCAATATAAATAAAGTGGCAAAAGCTAATTCCTACTTCACATCAAATTTTTTTCAATCTCCAATACTGAGATTGCCACGAAAAATAGAGGTTCAAGCTTACGATAATGACGCTCAAAAACTGTACCCCAATTCACTTCATCATTTTGTTTGGATTCTCTTAAACTACAAAAATTTGCCAGATTTCAAGTGCACCATTTTTGATATATTAACACCAACAGAAACTTCATGTGGACCAGAAACTTTAAATAAGTTAGACATTTTAGCATTTCTCTATTGCGCCACTTTGACTGCCCAACAGCAAAAAGTAAAATGTACATACATCCCTATTGAAAGACCTTGTCTACTGCCTGCCAATATAACTGATCTATTATGTACATTGCCACAAATAAAGTGGTGGGACTGCGCATATAAATTTACTCATAATGAATTGGGAACTGAATATACTGACATACGTTCAACATTAAGCTGGGGAATTGAAGTTGTAAGATGTGTTGACAACCATGGCCTAGATCCAGAACTCTTATGCATCCTTGGACGCCTTTTTAATGACTTGTCTAAGCTGACTACAATAGATGATAAAAACCTGTTGGAGACAAGAGCTTATCTCTATTATGAATCAGCAATTCCACTCTTAGAGAAACTAAAACGTAAAGCTACAATGAAATTACCTGCCAAAAGATTATTTGACTACACTCATAAAGACTTGGATAACAGAGAGCTAAACTGTTTATTACAAGAAAGTAAACTATTTATTGCTTTAAAGCATTATAATAACGGTGAATATATCAAGGCAATAGAATGTTTAACTGATGTAAAGTCGGCTGAAAGCTTTTACTACCTTAGTGTTTCATACAACAAAATTGCAAATAAAGAGAGACATAGCTTCAAAAGTAGTGATACCAATGCAAATTATATAAGTTTATTAGGAAAATCTAAGTATTATGCTTACAAAGCTCTTGAACTTTTAAAAGAAGAAAATTCATATAAATCATTACCCCTATATTCCAATGTTCAAGATATCATTGAGAAGGTTGAGATAAATATTAGTAAAGTAGATTCAAATGTGTCAATTTCAATTTTAAATGATGGTGACTCAAAGTATTCATCAGATGAAAATGTGTCTGAAAGTGATAATATTCCCTCCAGAAGTACTGCACAATTCAGCTACAATATAAGCTCTACTCCAAAAACGAAACAGGCATTAAAACAGGTGCCAAATATGAATCTAACTAATTATCGTACTGCATTAGACTCGCAAGTATTTAACACCACTACTCAACTTGACCACCAAAGTTTGAATATGATTGAAGAACAGATAAGAAATCTTCAAAAACGAGATGCTACTATCGAGGAATTTAAGGAACAAACAAGAAACTGGTTTGATGAAAACAGGAAATTGGGAAATCAAATTATAAATACTATTCATTCAAATATTGAAAATACTACTGAACAATTTAAACTACTTAAAGTGTCAGTCGACCAAGTGAAAGATCAAGTAGCAGAATGTAGAAAAGAATGTAAAGATGTAGCAGACTTAAAAAAACAAATTGCTGAGTTAAAGAAAGAAGTAAATAAATTAAAGAAGTCTTCGTCTGAACAGACTATAGATGAAAGTGAATTATATAATTTAGATGAGGACTATAAGGGCAATGAAAATGCTACATTTGGTACACAGATGCCATTTGCTCCACCTCAGGTTATGGCTCCATTTACTCAAAGACTGGTTCCACCTTTTCCAGTCCCTCCAAATCCTTATCATTTATATGGTCAAAACTTATGCAATCTGTATAATCAATACTCCCAGCTTACTCAAAACACTCCAATTCCTGGTACATCTACATTGTTTGATCCAACCAGAGCACAAGTAAATTATCCTGGAATTTACCAGACCCCTGATCAAATGTACTTAGATATAGCACATTTAGTTCCTCCTACTGTACCGCCATCAGTTGCACTTCCAACAGTTCCCAATGTACCTATGGTGTCCATAGCACCTACAACAATAGCATCGTCATCTGCTGTAAATACTAGCAAACCTGTTACATCAAGTTTAAAACCTGCTTCACAAGCATTACCGGTGAATGTAGTCATAACATCGTCTGATCCTTTACCAACTTGCACTAATACCCCAGCTCCCACTTTAAGTGTGACGATTCCTCAAAAACACATAAAAGGAAGTCCTCATAACTACCAAATTCCAATGCCCACTAGTACCGACGCAAAATCAGCATCGCCACTTGTCTTTAACTTGTCATCAGGGAATAAAATATCTACTTCAAGTGGCCAAGTGACCAGTTGGAATAAACCTTTACAACAATTCAGCGAAAACGCTAACTTTCTCAATGTGAACGATTCAAAAACTGTTGTTGATGGACCATTCTCCACTTCGCCTAATACTAGTTTGAATAAATCTAGAACGTTGTCTGAAAGAAGTAATACTTCAGTTGAAAATTATGATCCTTGTCCGGATTTTAAACCCATTGTTCCTTTGCCAGCAGAGGTAACTCTAACTACAGGGGAAGAAAACGAAAGTGTTATATTTAGCGCCCGGGCAAAACTGTTCCGATTTACAGATAAACAGTGGAAAGAACGGGGCATCGGTGAAATGAAACTACTTAAACATAACATTACGAAAAAGGTTAGAGTATTGATGAGGAGAGAACAAGTACACAAAATTTGTGCCAATCATATTATTATACCAGAAATCGAAATTAAACCAATGAAAAACGAAGAAAAAGCCTACTTTTGGGTGGCTAATGACTTTGCTGAAGAAAAGTTACAATTAGAGAAATTCTGTATAAGATTCAAAACAGCTGATATAGCTAAAGAATTTTTCGATACATTTGAAAAGGCGCGACTTGAGAGTAATGTTATTGATGATATTCCTACAGAAAAAAATAAAACGACTAATACTTTTAATAGTTCAATCACAAAAAATAAGGTTGAACAGACTCAAACAGGTAAAACAACAATTGGTGGATTTACATTCAGCACTACTCCCTCATTTAAAGTGGTGCCAGAAGTGTCTAAACCACAAACTGAGAAAATTGAAATATCAAGCTCCAAGAGTAATATTTTTAGTGGGCTAACATTTAAAACATCAACCACCTCGTCGTTCAGCAACTTAGTTAGCTCTATATCTAGTAAGAATTCAGAAAACTATGAAGAAATAGGAGCAAGCAAAATAAATACGTCTGATAATATAGAAGAATTTGAACCTACGGTAGAGTTTAAACCAGTTGTGCCCTTACCAGCTTTAGTAGACCAAAAGACTGGTGAGGAAGATGAACTCGTGTTATTTGAGCACAGAGCTAAGTTATTAAGGTTTGATGTGCAATCTAAAGAATGGAAGGAAAGAGGTCTAGGTAACATAAAATTGTTAGTTAACAAACAAAATAACCAAAAAGTGCGTTTACTTATGAGAAGGGAACAAATCATGAAGGTATGTTGCAATCATGCCATTACCAAGGAAATTAATTTCGTGAAAATGCCAAATATGGATAAAGCAGTAACATGGTGCGCAAAGGACTTTTCAGAAGGTGAACTCGTCACCGAAACATTTTGTCTGCGTTTTAAAACGGTTCCGACATGTAATGCCTTTATAGATGCTGTGAAAAATGCACAATCTAAAATAGGTGAGGGTGTGACTCCAAATAAGGAAGAAAATGTTTTCCAATCAAAGAACTCAAAGTGGCTTTGGAGATCAGTTCAAACCTAAATCAGGATCATGGTATTGTACTGAGTGCTATACAAATAATTTGGAATCGTTTAATAAGTGTGCTTGTTGTGAACAACCTAAACCAGTAGAAAAAGGCCAAGTTACAACTAATTCATCAGCAAAGAGTCAGGTTTCTTGGGGTGATCAATTCAAACCCAAACCCGGCACTTGGGAATGCAAACAGTGTTTAATACGAAATCAAGCAGATAGTGAACAGTGCAATGCATGTAATAGTCCTCGAGATTCAAATAGAATACTGTCTAATAAGGAAAACACTTCAAATCTTAACTTTGGTATTGTAACAAAACCCAAAGAGGCCGTTGTTTCAAATTGGGGAGATCAATTTAAGCCCAAAGAAGGGTCTTGGGAATGTAAACAATGCTTTGTACGTAATCAAAAAGATAAGGAGGTTTGTCCAGCATGCAATAGTCCTAAGGACCCTAATGCAGGAAAAAATGCTATGTTGTCTACTACACCGGTATCTACGCCAAAATTTACGTTTGGTATTCCGCAAAAGCCTGTCGGAGGTAACGCAGCACCTACTTTGTCATCTTTAATTGTTAATCCGGTATCATCGCTTAATACAAACTCTCCACAAACATTTAAATTTGGGATCACTCAAAATAAAGAAACTCCCGTTAAAACGTTGGGAGATAATGCTACGAGCATTTCCTTATTTAGCTCTCAAAAAGCTAATGACAGTGATGTTCCAATTAATTTTAGTATAAAAAATAACAACGATGCTAAAATCGATAAACCCGCTCTATTGCCGACACCAGACACAAGTGGCTTAACGTTTGGTTCAAAAGAGGGTGGGAAATTTAACTTTGCTTTGAAGCCTAAATCACCAGGAAAAGGAAAAAGTCCGATAAAGTCGCCAAAAAGCGTAAAAGGCGATGAAAGCGGCGATGATGAATATGTCTCTGATGACGACGGTGCGAATATACACTTTAGTCCAGTGATTCCAATGCCCGAAAAGGTACACAAATTTTTATATTCTTTTCTTGGAAACAACTTATTTCAAAGTTGTTATCGATTTTGGTGATGTAAATATAATTAGTAGTAAATATATCATACAAATATAATTTCAAATTACAGGTTGATGTTGTAACTGGGGAAGAGAATGAAGAAGAACTTTATGGGCATAGGGCAAAATTGTTTATATTTAATAACAGCGAGTGGAAAGAACGTGGTCTTGGTGTTATAAAAATATTGAAACACAAAGAAAGTGGAAGATTAAGGTTAGTTAATGATTATTACTTCTTATGTATACTTATTTTGCATCATTTATATATTCTTAATTAACGTAATTTATTTGTATAATTTAATTTCAGAGTTTTAATGCGTCGTGAGCAAGTGCATAAAATATGTTTAAATCATAATTTATCACAAGATGTGCTTTATAAACCTAAGGACGAAAAGACTTGGTACTTTGCTGCTAATGATTATAGCGAAGGAGAATTACAGTTACAACAATTTTGCATAAGATTTCAAAATAAAGACATAGCAACTCAGTTTAAAAATGTAATTGACAAAGCGATTGAAGCAAAATATGACACCAACAGTGATAAAGACAAAGAAGATGATGTTGTTTTTGTAACTGAAATACAAGCATCAGACGAAGACAAAAAAAGAGCCAAAGAACTTATGTTACCTGAAAACTTTTTTACTTACACTAAAAAACAACCTTGCGAAGGGTGCCGTGGTTGTGAATATGACACTGACGATATTTCTCAACATTCCACATCTAAAGAAACTTTTTTTAAAACTACAACAACGCCGTCTAAAACTTTCGCTTCCTATTTACAAAATAATACAATTTCTATGTATGGTACACCTACAAGTTCTGATAAAACTATGGACACAACAATATTTGCTACTCCACTCGGATGTAACTTTACGAAAGAGTCTGAGAGTGCAAACAGCTCTAATAATGATAGAAGCTTACAGACCTCAGTCACAAGACCCAAAAGTAGTATTTTAGCTGCACCCAAACTTAATAAACTACTAACTTCTAGTGAACCTCCAACATCTACTCCTAAGTCAATCTTTGGCTCATCAGAAACAAAGGGTGTTTTTGAGTCCTCTGGTGATAAAAAGTTATTTGGATCTGTTAATTTATTTGGCTCAGTAGGAACAACTGCAAATGAGAAAAATGTTTTTGGGATTTCCTCAAATAAGTCGATATTCGGAAACCCAATGCAAAGTAACGATTCTCAAAAATCAGAGGTTACGTCAATTTTTTCGGGTGACAGTCAAAAACCTGTTAATTTATTCAGTGGTTCAAATCCAGGCAGTATATTTGGTCCAAAATTATCCTCAAGTGATCCATTAACCAGTGGAATATTCAGTCAAACTACTACTACTTTTAAATTTGGCAATGATGACAAAAACAGTAAAAAAGAAGAAGATAGTAACAATTCCAATAAATACTCTTTTAATCTTGCTACACAAAATGCCACACCAGTAAACCTAGAAGTAAAGAATTCGGATATAAGTAAAGGAAGTAATTCAAATTTCTCAGAAAATCCTCTAAAGATTTCTGATAACTGTCTCTCATTTGCTGCTGTATCTTCAAAGACAAGTGAATTTGGAATTCAAAGTATGTTATCTTTTATATAGTTATTATTACTTGTGCATTGATTCATTTATTATTAACATTTAAAGCGGCCTAAGCTAGCTGAATTTATTACAAAAAATTGATCAGTTATTTATAGTAATAATAAAACTAAGTAAGTATTTTAAAAGATTACAGTTACTAAATAATTTCATCAATTTACAGAAAAATCTACTGATTTTAAATGGGAAGGTGCTGGACAGCAGCTTTTTAATGCATCTAATTCTGCGGAAAAGAGCACCGAGAAGTCCTCCGAAGCTGGCGCAGTTGACGAAGAATACGATCCTCATTATGAACCTATCGTTCCGTTACCTGAAAAGATTATCGTTACTACCGGGGAAGAAGACGAGGTGAGAGCAGTGATAGTCTCTTGTTAAGATGTTTTAAGCTAAAATCTTTATACTTAGTCATGACATCCCATCTGTTACATGAAGAGTTCGACCTAATCCAGAGTATTTCATTACTGATGGCATTCTTTTGTCCCGGTGTTTTCCCAAAACTCGCTTATAGTTATAAAAAAGATTCTTTTTTTTTTTGTAGGAAAAAATATTTGGCGAACGCTGCAAATTGTATCGGTTCGATGAAAACTCACGAGAATGGAAAGAACGAGGTGTCGGCGAGATGAAAATATTGTACCACCCGGAGAGGAAAACCTACCGTCTGCTTTTGAGGCGAGAGCAAATTCATAAGGCCGTATTGAACATGCTTGTATTCATGGACCTTGAGTTACTGCCGATGACAAACTCGACGAACGCTTGGACGTGGGCCGGTCCCAACTACGCAGATAGTGCGGGTGAACAGGAAACCCTTGCTGTTCGATTCAAGTCTGCCGATCTTGCCAGAAACTTTAAGGATAAGGTCCTAGAATGTGTTCGAGTAAGTGTTTCATTTTTTTTTTATAGAGAGAGAGAACTTCACAGCTTTCCGGATTTAATATCCAAACAGACAAAGTCCAATCTACAGTAGATATATAATAAATTATTAAAAACATACTGGACCTGGTGAAGATCGAACCCGCGACTGAGCATTAAACGAACGAACGAACAAGCGAAAAATTGTAAAATAATTGCTTTGTAAAAAACATATTTACTTTTTAACATAAGAAATGTTTTGTCTATTCAATAACTTGATTCTTTATTACCTTTTAGAAATATTTCGTTTGTTAATGTAAATGTTTTCGGGTGATATTTGTAATAATTAACGATTATATTTTTCAGAAACTGCAAGTAGCGGCCGCGGAGGCAATACGGAAAGAGAAAGAGGAGAAAGAGCAAAAAGTCGAAAGTGTCGCTCCGCTTCGCCTTCCCAAACATTTGGAGGATAGCGCGCGTGCCGATAAACAAATATCGAATGATTCTAATCAGTCTCCATCATCTCAAAGCGGCGGCAAACAAAATGGCGGAGTTTCCCAATCGACCGATAGTGGTCTAAAACAAGTACATTTTGAGGAACAGGAGGAAAATTACGATGAGAGCGAGCATTATGACTACGACGAACACGGTGACTACGATGGATATTACAACGAAGTGAGTATTTTGATCATTAAACGTTAAGTTTACGCTAGTGGTTCACATTTAACGATTATGGCAACTGGCAACACCATGTACTATCCGTACTAAACTATCCTCATCCGAGTAGTAATTTAAATATATATATTCCGGTATGTAAAGCGTTAAAAGTGCTTTATTTATTCTTTAATTTTATGATTTTTCTTATATTTATGTTATTATTACAAACTTAATCTTATCACCAACTTGTATTGGATATTTCAATAATGATTAGTTTAATAATAATTGAACCCATGGTTAAGTCTGCCGCAAAGCATCAAAACGTCGGGCCGTGATTAAAATAATTTATAAATATATAGTGTTTTAAACTGTTAAAAACTATTTAAATGGTTACTACTCCCGTAAACTACAGGAATACTTAGTATTGGATATATCAACAATCACCCCCCTTCCCCACCACTTTAAACCATACTTTAATTACGTTTAAGAAATACAATTGTTTATTAGGAAGAGGAAGATGAATCGGCAGTGTTCTACGCCTGTGACGGCGAAGTGGTCATCGAGCAAGACGGCACGCAGAGCTCGAGGGAGGAGGCGCACGTGCAAGTGTTATTCGACAACGACGTCTGTTCGCCCAAGATCCTCGTCACAGATAACAACACTGGCGAGATACTCGCCGAGATGCTAATTCACACAGACACTGTCTTTCAGGTGAGAAAAAGTTTCAAAGTTCTACCATATCTACTACTACTATTACTATGCTTATATATGCTTAACTATTAGTGGCAGTAGTCAAAAACATAATAGATTTCATATTAGGTAAAACAAGTTGTTTAAACATTTTAACATATAAGATGAAATTAAATAATAAATTACATAATTCTAAATTGTATCAATCTCCGTCTTTTTTGTACTGTTAGATTTATTTTATTTGGACATGAAATCTAGTTATGTATTATTCTTACAATTTTCAATTAAATCGAAGAATTGGCGACTTATTATGTTTTGGACATTTTGAAATCCACAGACTTACACCGAAACGCAATTTCACTTCACGAATTTTTTATTTGAACTATGGTTCGTAACCCAGATGGCATTCCGATATTTTCACCATCTTATCAAGACAAAACATACTGATTTTAAAAACATGTTGGAATTGTTGGGAATCGAACTCACGGCCCAGACATTGCTACCAACGTGCCCGATATAATTTACTTATCCAAACATGGCACATGGATTAAGTCTAAAGTAAAATAGAAGTAAGGTAGGGAGAAAACATGATTTAATATATTTTTCTTATTTTAGATGTCTGGTGATTCCTGCACGTGGTCGGGGACAGATTACACGAGTAACTCTCCAGTGAATAAGACAGTTACTGTCTACTTTCCCGACAATGAGACCACTATGGAGTTTTACGATAGCTGTGAAGTAAGTATTGAAAAATAATTAGACTCCTTTATGTTGAATAGTTTGTTTAATAAATGAATGCTCAAACAATGTTAGGTATTTACGTAAACAAGCGATGGGGATAAACTTGGTTTTGCAGAAAGGGAGAAAATCGTATGCAAAATGTCATGGCAAGTATATTTGAACGCAGACACAAAGTTCAGTAGCTAAGGATAAGATAAGATTTTTATCAATTGTCGCGAGAGAAGCCTAACTGTAATTTTATGACTTATTATATTGTATATTTGGTTAGTCTAAAATGTTAATCTAAAAGTGCATAGTGACCGAAAACTGTTTACATATTTTTTTACACAAATAATAGTATAAAGTCATTTTCACCTAAGTTAATTGTGCATTCTTATTTTCCTCCTTATTAAAAACATGTTTTTTGTATTAGGCCACTCTGCCTCTAGCAGCCTCAAATAATATTAGAAAGATAATAAATAAATAAACATATTACACGTAAGCAAGAGAGGGGGATAAAACTGCTTACTATTGCGAAAACGGGCTGGGGTGGGGGGGATTCAGTAATCGTAATAAATGTATCTCCAGTTTTTATTAAATAAGAACCTTTTTATTACAGACCAGCAAGGCATCAACCTACGAGTCCAATGATCAAGAACCTTAAGTATTGTGAAGTTCTAAATCTTTATATTTAAATAGATGTGTAAACCTTAGTGCTTTGAAAGCCAGTGATTGAGCTAATTATAATAGATACTGTAATTTATTCGAAACAATATTCTGCTGTTAAAATTGCATTTTATTTCGAGACGTATTTTTTTGATTTTCCTGTACCTAAGACCGCTTGGAGTTACATTTTTTTTAATTTCGAATAAAATCGACTGTGCAGTGGATGGATTTATAATAAGATTAGGAATTAGTTTTATAATTTTTGTGTATCTTTTGTATTTGCTATGTAGCAGTCATAGCTGTCATCATGTTTAAGAAGATCTGACCAATGTTTATTGTTTTCCTTTGAAAGGATTTAAATAAGAAAATCGTGTACTTTCTGTAAATTATTATATATTTCGTAATAATGTAATTATTGATTAAATTGGTCAGCTCTTTTTGATTTTGTAGTAAATATGACGAGAGACATCGCGCTTCTTTGTAATCGTATTAAATGTATACTTATAATGTGTTCCACGTTTTTGGTCTAAGATAATACAAAAATATGGAAAAAATATCATCATGATCAGATTGAGTTGTGAAAAAATAGAGATCTAAGAATAAGTTAAATTCAACACCAATATTAATCATCAAGCCATATTTTGAATTAGTTTATGATTTAGGATTCGATACGAGCCTCAATAAACTTTATAATGTAAAAATAATTATTGTTAGTCGCATTTTCATTCATAATAAATATATTAAATCACATATGATTTTTATTTGTCTTGATTTGGTATTAGATCTGTAATTATGGTAAATTTTTCTAGAAAAAATCTAAGATTTAAAAGAAGCACAGTGACTGTGATAGTAGTTATGTAATTCTAATGATCAACGATTCGATACCCAAAATCAACATTTTTATAAACAATTTCTATATTTTTTATTATGGATATTAAATAAGTGCTAGGAAATACTGTCTATAGTTTACGCGAGTAGTACACAAATACTCTCTATAGTTTACGCGAGTAGTATACATTTAAATAAGACACTTTAACGGTTTAAAACGCGAGATGTGTTTATTGCGTGTTTTATATAAGTGGTAGGAATATCGAAACCTCGTCCGAGTCACGAACCACCGTCCACAAATGAATCAGTCGTCAAGTTTGATCGCGTTTCAGTCTGTGGATTACCGAATATCTTAATCCAAAATATATCGACACATCTTGCCACGACATTATGTAGCCCCCATTTTTTTTTACCTACCATCTAGTGAACAACCTCATGTTCACTTGCCTGTCCTCCCTATATCATAAAAAAATTGCAGAACTACCTGACCTCATTCCTCTAGACTTAAGTGGCTAATTCTTGACTCCAAATCACGCGGTCCCGCGTTTTGTTAACGCTCTGAAGCATTAGGGTTTAAGAGAAAGGCTTACCTGGGCCCAGAAAAAGGTAAATAGGTTTGATCGAAGCTTCCTAATTGATAATTTTATGATGTATGACACTAATGCGTTTATTAGTCTTAGATGCTGATTAGTCGATCAAAGTGACACCTGATCCAGGGCATATCAATCGTAACAATATTTAGACAATGTATACTAATATATAAAGCTGAAGAGTTTGTTTGTTTTTACTCAGGAACTACATGTTCGAATTGAAAAATTATTTTTGTGTTGGTTAGAGCATTTATCGAGGTAGGCCCTGTGACTACAAGCGAAGATACAGCAAAATTGGGAAAATTATTCATCAGTATGAGTTTCCGAGGCGTACGATGCAAAAACGGTTCAAGATACCCAAAAAATATGTAGGAAAGAATGATTCCTCTTTAAATTATCTAAAAAAAAGTCCATATCGCTATATCTTTAAAGATTAATTAGCAAGAGCGACGGGAAGGGACGCAACCGACGTAGGTAACAGCTTAAGTCTATAATTATGATAGGGTTTGCAAAAACGAATTTGGATGCCCACAATAACCATTCTCGCGGACGAAGTCGCTGGCACAGCTAGTCAACAATAAATAAGCACAATAGATTAAACCCATAGCATGGTTTTAGAATTTTATAGTTTATTGACATTGATTCTAAGATAAACTAAAACTTTATAAGCTGTATTTTTTATCTATCAACTTACATCTGTAATATAATTGGCAATTGCGTCAGTAGAAGTAATACGAAATCAATATGTTCTTTGCAAAACTTTAAGAATTATTTAACCCGTACTCGAGTTGAATATAAGTTCAGCAATGAAGTATGTAAAGTGTGATGGTAAGTATTTTTCAATGCAGTGATCAAGTTATAGATCAAGATATTTATTCCTACCAATGTTAGTTATATATTTCAGATTCATATATATATATATCAGATATTTCAGAAAGCGTTTACAAAACTGTCCTTGTTGTTAATAAGTATATATATACATACTGTCTGTAGTTGACGCAAGTAGTACATATTTAAATAAAACACTAGAATTGTATTGTTAACAACACTTTACAACACAGTAGTAAAGGGTTTTAGAACCCTGAAAATAAAATAAATTTCTACAATTGTATTGTATGTAGCATTCTGTAGCGTAGAATTTTGTTCAGTGGTGAAGATCACACTGTGCAACCCACAATATACATTTGGAATGAATACAAAAAAATATTTCTTTGGCATCTAATTTTCTCGGCCGGTTTATCAAAAAAATCACTTCCTTCATATAACGCACGTCTCTGTCAATTTTATATTTCCTTGGAAAATTGTCGTAACTTATTATATTTATTGTTTGTGTCTAAATTATTTCATCAAAAAATACATTTCCCTCAATTGATTAAGAAAAATCGAAAATTTAACTCGAGAGTTCCACGTAAACAGCCCCGAGTGCCGATAGCAGTTGGAGAATTTATTCATAAATAAATCCATAACTGTTTACAACGCCCTCCCCGTGACCACGGTTGCTGCAAAGCATCCCGAAACCTCCGTCCGTAGTTAACAATAATTTATAAATAAGTTTAACTAATATATATCGCGTTTTAAACCGTTCAAGTGTTTTATTTAAAAATGAATATACATTAGAAATAATCATTTTAAAACGTATAAATATTTTGTTTATAAGTACAGCTGATCCATCTTCCTGCAGGTGTTATATATGTTTATTTGATGATATATATCACGGTATCTCACGGTTCTGGCAAAGACGTTGTTATGCCAGACGAGAATTCAGAGCTCGAAGTAAGGTCTGTGTTCCTGAACTGCGAACTCGAGGTAAGATTTTTTTATGACATGAGGAGTACAGACAAGAGAAGTCTAAACAAGGTACGATGTTGATGTATTTTGGCTTTGAATATTCATAAATTGACACTTTGAAACCGAAATGCGATTCAATTTCATTTGTGATCGTGGTGATTCGTGACTCGGAATTTCAATATTTCGACCACTCATTTCATATCCAGATTTCCAGATGACATCCAATATGTTTCATAAAAATATCGTACCCCGCGGGTACTGAACCCACGACCCGATGATTATTAGGTATACATTGCTACAAACACCAAAGAACTTAAAGCAAAAACTGTGACTCGGTAGCTCAATTGGATAGAGCATAGAACGCCGAGGTTGCCAGTTCATGTTCTGCCCGAGACGTAATTTTATTTTAATTTATAATCGATTTCTAACTGTGTAAAAACATGTATACTTTTTTTTAATTTGTATGATACATAGTTTTGCGTTCAGGATACAAATGATGTAACAATGGACAGTGAATTCACAAGATTTCAACGAGAGGAGCTTTTCAAACACAACTCACTTCGCAATTGTAGGAAAAAACTGGCCGTCACAATTAAAATGTGTAATAAACCACAAGTAAGTAAATACATATGTATATAGAAAAAAATAATGATACCGGCGGGACTCAAACCCGCAACTAGAAGTGTGAGGTCATAATTCCGCTACGTAGCTACGTATGCTGTCTAGTGTTTGCGTTCAAGGCTCAACTGCGTATTTTTTTTTTCAAATATCAAATCATACTAATTTCTGTCTGCAGTTTACAAGAGTAGTACACATTTAAATAAAACATTTTAACGGTTTAAAACGCGATATATACTATTTAAATTCATTTGAAAATTATTCTTAACTACAGCCCGACGTTTCGGATGCTTTGCAGCCGTGGTCACGGGGAGTCTAAAGATGGAGAATGTCTCTGACATTAAAGTAAAAAATAATTTTCAAAAAAGTTTATCTAATATATATCGCCTTTTTAACACTTAAAGTGCTTTATTTAAATCATTGTGAAGTTAATATTTGGTATATGTTTTACGCGTCCTAAAAAGACTATAAAGCTAATTATAGAACAGTGCTTATGACATATTTTCTTATCATATTCTTAGAGATTCTTTTATTTTCACAGGAAACATCCGTTGACGAATATATACCGATCGAACATATCCTAGGTGCGAACAACAAACGCACAAGACTGCTCAACCCATACATTTTACGTCTTCGTCGAGACCGGCCTTACCAGATTTATAAAATACGTATTTTAGATGTACGGTTATTTTTTATTATTCACTAGCTGTTCCAGCGACTTCGCCCGCATAGAATAGTTATTTTAGGCATTAAAATATGTTTTTACGGCCTTCCTTTTCACCTTTATAAATTATAGCTCTCATCCACGACAGTCGTTCGGGGCGTTCTTGCATGTTAATCTTAAAAGATAAACGTATAGTGTTATTTTTTTAGATTATTGAAAGAGGAATAATTCTTTTACACATATTTTTCTTGGTGTCTTGGTGGCAGCGTACGCATCGGAAACCCAGAGAGATAAATATTTTCCCTCGTTTTTTAAATAAAACACTTTAACAGTTTAAAACGCGATATATTAGTTAACTTATTCGAAAATAATTTTTAACTTCGCCCCGACGCTTCGGATGCTTTGCAGCAGCCGTGGTCAGGGAGTCTCCCGGTCATTCAATCATTTTCAAAGTTTAACTAATATATCGCGTTTTAAACCGTTAAAGTGTTTTATTTAAATGTGTATCACTCGCGTAAACTATAGACAGTATTCCCCGTTTTTTTCACATTTTCGCTGTTTCTTTGCTCCCATTAGTCACAGCGATTAGCACGTTCAAAAAAACAAACTCTTCAGCTTTATATTAGTAAAGAAATATAGAATTAACATTCAAATCTCCTAATCTGTATTTGCAGGACAGACAAGCATGGAATTTACTTGATGTAGGAAATACCCTAGAAATATAATATCTAAACAAGATAGGCTGTCTACCTATTTTGGCTTTGGATATTCGGAAATCCGGACTGAAACCGAAACGCGATTAAATTCCACGGCTTTCTCATCTGTGATCGGTGGTTCGTGACTCGGATGTATTTTCGATATACCTATCACCCATTCAATATCCAGATTTCCAGGCGTACTCCAACATGTTCCTGGAAAATTGATAGGAAATGATCATTATATTGATATATGTAAAATAGTCTACACATTCTAGTATAGGTGTATGATAATGTTACTTTAAAAATCTAATACCGTCAAAACTTACCCCAGACGGTGGCGGGTAGTTTTGGAATTCCAAGCGAAAAACAGTTTAGAAGAGAAGACATATCAGTGAGTATATTAATACAAATGATGTCTGTAGCTTGCGCGAGTAGTACACATTTATATAATAAATACACTTTATCGGTTTAAAACGTCACTCGCCAAATACCAACTACGACGGAACAGATGGCGTTAGAGTAGCAGTTTTTACTTTGAAAATAGAGACACTCTCCACATCTAATCTCCCTGTGACCACAGCTGCTCCAAAGCGTCCGAATCGTCGGGCTGTAATTAAAAATATCAATATTCAAATCAGTTTAACTAATATATATCGCGTTTTAAACCGTTAAACTGTTTTATTAATATAGGTAATATAATATGTTGCAGTATAAGTCTAACCGACGTAGTTCCACTAAGGTTTCCTCTCAAAATCTAAAATTCGATAACGAGTCGGAAGTCTATAGATTAGATTCAAGCAATAACGACAAATATTATTTGACATCAAATAATGTATCACCTTGTAAGTATTTTTATATTGTAAGTCTGTGGTAAAGGAGATGTTATTGTTAAACATATAATTAGCTAGCCTTACAAATTTAATCGCTGATCTCACGATAATCAATTTGAGTCTTTGTTATTTTAAATAAAAAAGTCTAGCTTAAATTACCCGCAATACAAAATATTTCTGTAATGTAGATGCAGAGTATAGATTACATATAGAATACACATTACATCAAAAACGTATGTCATTAATTATAGTCTTTGCTTATTCTGTGCCATATAGCTAATATTTTTAGGGTACTATCATTAAAAAATCAAAACAATAGAAATAGAAAAGTAATACTTATATTTGTTTCACTAAAACTAGATGCAGTAATAAAAGTGTCTCTTAGGAATTTATATTCGCTGCACATATTATAAAGAACAACTATCTGTGGTGACTTGGGTTCATAAAAGATAGCTGGAATATAGTTTTGATTGTAGTTTTTAAATTTAATGCTAGGAAGGTCACTTTACAAACAGACAAAGTGTCGGACGAAAAGAAGTAATTTATAAAATACAGTCTGTTCACGCAAGAAAACACATTTAAATAAAACACTAACGGTTTAAAACGCGAAATATCTTAGTTCTTTTGGTACGAAATATTTTAACTACTCCCCCTACCGTGGTCTCCCGGTGAATAAGTTTTATTAAGAAATTTCGTGTTTTAAACAGTTAACGTTTTATTTAAATAGTAATTTATAAAATAAAATACAAGAAAATTAAACACTTCACGGCACGTAGCTGAGACTGGCACTGATTGTTATCAAATTAACAAATGTTTTGAAATTTTAATGTAAGCCTACAAATGGCTAACTATTATAATCAATGTCGCAGCTATTATCGGAATGGACTTCAGTTTTAACCACATTTCCTAAAGGTAAACTATGCGCCTCATCTAGACCTGCTTTTTGCTCTTGAGGCGACATGGATAACTGTTCCTCTGCGTCAATAATGATGCCGAATATTTTTTTCTTCACCTGTGTTTGCATCCAGTGCGGCATTACCTTAGTACTCTCTAACATACATTTGAAGAATGACTCGAGAGCGTCGTTCTCTTGTGTTTTCTTATGTTCTAACTTCAAAACGACTGTGTTTTCTAAGCAGCGTCGTTTAGAATTCGTCCCTGTCGTTTCGTTGTCTGTGGTCGAAACGTCACTATCGTTCAAATTAGCGCTAGGTTTATTACTCTGTGTCGTGGACGGCTCTATTTGTATGTTCTCTGTTATCCTGTATTTCATATGCGGTTCTAGAAACTGCATAGCCTTAGCGTATTTCCACGTCGTGATTTGTGCCGGTAACAATTTGTTTTTGCCTAACTTTGCTCGCTTAAGCGCATCTCGATGGTTGTCTCGTAATTTCTTCCACTCTGTTTTAGCTACTTGAACTGTAAAAGAAGTTCGTTTTTAGTCACTATTATAAGTTGCAGAAAGAGCGAGTCATTTTGTTGTTAATTGATATATATTTATTTTATCTATGATAGAGGAGGACAGAAAAGCATAGGTTTCGCTTGGTGGTTGGTTTACCCTATCCATATAACATCTAAATAAGTGCTGTCGACTTTTTTTGGCTTTGATATTCGAATACACACACAAGTACACGCAAGATCGAACTCGACCTCACGAACGAAGAAAGTTGGGCGCGCTAAGCCAACACAGTATACAATCAAACGCGTTAGAAATAGCACGTGCAATAATATTTGTGCGCTATTTCATAACGACTTTCAAATCGTAGCAATACTCACTGTTCGGTATGGATCGGTTATTGTAATGTTCCACAACGCGCTGCCAAGCTTCGTCCTTAATGTGCATATCGCGGTTGTCAGGATTGAGGGGGTTCCATAAGCACGGCTGCATCCTTACACCTTCGATGAACGCCTCCATTGCGTGTAGAGAGAATATGGTGTGCTCATAACCAGTTTGTGGAGCTTACTAATGGGCCGGTGGTCGTTAGAGCGAGGGGAAACCGGCCTCGCGCCGCCTCGCCGTACCTCGCGCGTGCTCTGTCACTCCCCGCACCACGGCAGCTCTCTAAACCTGTTCTTAGTACATTCGAAATTCACGCGACGAGATCGCGTCGAAGCCATTGGCTTATTTATCTCATGTTTCTTAATAATATTAGGAGGAAACCTGACAATGCGTAAACATTGAAATAAGTATTTTCATTGCATCCGTAGTTTATGCAACTTGTAGGTACACATTTAACAAAACATCTTTAACATCTTCAAACGCAGACTACATAGCTGTAACTTTACAGTGTAAGGCATCCGAAAGTTTGGTCGTTGATTTACAAATACACTTACGTTTCGTACCGTTAAGAAATGATTTATTCCAAGTATTTTAGATTAAAAGTTCACTGATATGCGGGGATCAAACCAAAAGGGTTATTCGTATCGTATGCAATATTATAATTGTTTGTATTTGCGTAGTATTAGTAATACAATAAGTTTTCGGAATAAATTATGTACCTATGTAGAAAAAAACTTCGTTTGTTTTTAGTGCAGTAACAAATAAGGTTTTACATTTTTCACAGCAAAGAGAAGTATATCTCTAACCGAAAATACCCAATCTCTGAATACGAAAACCAATAATGTAAAAATGAACAGACATTTTAAAAATGCGCAAGAGTTGGGACAAGGTCTAAGACGTGGATTCGACGATCAAACAAACATCTACTTAAATAATGTGACAAGTAGTCCTCATACTAGTCCATCGGAAACATATTTTGTTTTATACGAAATTGGACGTCCTGATATATGGTCCAATGCCCAAATACAGCTTTACGAAAAGGTGACTACATTTGAAGGGAAAACGATGTGGAATGACTTGACGCAGCAGGGACCTGTAAGGTAGTTTGTTTTTTTTTTTATTAGAGAAGTGGGAAACAATAACCGTTAAAGCTGTCTGTAGTTTACGCGAGTAGCACACATTTAAATAAAACACTTTAACGGTTTAAAGCGCGGTATATATTAGTTTAATTTATTTTAACTACGGCCCGACGTTTTGAATGCTTTGGCAGCCATGGTAACGGGTAGTTTTCAAATAAGCTTAACTAATATATACCGCGCCTTCAACCGTTAAAGTGTCTTACTTAAACCGTAAAAGCGTTACATTAGTGACAAAGTTTTAAAATTTGTATATGTACTTAGTTACCATTTATTATGTGTTTTATTTAAGGACTCACCATTTTTACCTAATAAATGGAAAAAAAAACTGTTTAAAACACTTATTAAAAAGTTATTTACAGTCACAATGTAGACTATTGTTTGCAGTATTTATCGTACTACTGTGCTAAAAAACAATTCATGGAGAAGATGTGATTTTTTTGTGCATTTAAATATATGTCGGAAACATCTAGGTATAGAGGAATTCTCCGCAGAGAAGAGTGTCATAAGTATATTCGGGTGATACAATAATTTAAACACAAATATGTAACACTATGTTTATTGTTTCATAGTAATTATTGATAACATTAACCAAGAACAACCCCATATAAATGAATCTTTTTCAGCGTAAGCACAGTTGACCCTATTTGGAAGAATAATGATTTGAGCGTTCGGTATCGTACCAAAGACTTTATCAATAGAGAGGAGTTTGAGCTGCCCGCGGGTAGTTTGTGCCTGGTGCTTCCTCTTATGAAACAAAGTATATATTTAAAAGGTAACCTAATAGACACTTACTCGTATAGTAAAATAAAAATATCAACGAATTAAAATACGATACTTTAATATTACAATTACATATAAATAAAAAATTACAATAATTTAATAATTTTCAACTGTGACATTTCTAGTGCTTTGCTAGCAGCTGTGTAACGAGTAGTTAAAAAATATCGTGTAATAACTAGTGTCATTTCAATGCGTAGACAGTACTACTTGCGTATGAAATCTCGTAAAGCCCCCCTTTGACACTGATCGATGATCTATATTTATATGCAACTAGTCGACACGTCTGTGCCCTGCCCGACTGAAACTATTACATTTTTCCCGGACCTCGAACCCGGGACGTCTCGCGCTTAACGCAACTTAAACCATCGATCTATAACAGTGCTGGTGCAACATTAACATATCTATTACCCACTTAAATGTTATTTTACGTAGGGAATGGTGATATTGGAAAATTTGTAATAGTGCCCATAGACGACGTTATAGTCGTCAAATCGCAGAAAGAAAGTGGGAGAGATGAATTAAACAATGCAGACCTGGATACTTCTATCAAGGTGTAGCCACTATTTAGTTTTATTATAAATCTGATAATTATTTATTTTAATTTAGTAATTTTTATTTTTAAATAGATTGATACTAATGTAATTAAAGTATGATATATAGTATATTTTTTTTAACTTGGCGTTTTTAATAAACAAACACAATTTACATAAAATCGTGATTTTCACACAAGGTTTTTGCTGATTTACACTAAAAACACTTTGCGATTTTTTAAATGTTTTTTTAATATTCTAAAATAAATTTAAAAATTTCTTCCTGCTTGTTGTACAACAAAACACAGTGTGTATATCACACAACCTCAGTTTCGTATAATTATACGATCTAATAACAACATTATCTTTTTAAGAATAAACGTCATGTAATAATAAGGACCAGTAGAGCTTTGATGGGTGGAAGCATGGCTGACCTTGATATTGTGGAGCGTGGATCAGATCGCTACTTGAAATTACCTCATAGGTTACCTCACCATGCACAGTTGGACTTGGAAACTAGAGCTGATGAAAATAAATTGATTATTCCCGGGTGGGTGCCAAATGTATGTTACTAATTATTGATAGTAAAGGAGAGACCGACTAAGAGCCTACTAATGGTTCCATGCAATGGTTTGTGTATATTTTTTTTCTGAAAAAAACACATTTTCTGTGACAATGGAATTTGTTGTTATCATCGGTAAAAATTTGACTTTAAACGAATTCAAATGCGTAATAAATAAACAAGTTAGTCAACCCCCCTTTTATTAAGGGTCCTGTAGATGTCTCAAATGTCGGGTCGTAGTTAAAAAATAAGTTAACGTATATATTTCACAATTTTAAATTAATAAAAGTGTTTAATTTAAATGTGTACTACTAGTTATTTATGTTAACTGACCTTACTTGAAGATTAAAACTGTTTAACTATCAAGGATTATGAGATACAGCCCGGTGTCAAGCAGTGTTTGGGTTCTAAACCAAAATGTCAAAGCCTTAATATTCTTTCAACTATGGCAGGTCCTCTTGTGAAACTGCATTAGCTCACATTGTATAAATAAATAAAAATTCATATCACACAAAATCAATATTTTTAATGAAAATAATAAGTTAATTTTTACTCTTTTCTTAAAGGTCCTCTGCGCGTCTAACGTCAATCGTGTCTGATACACGTAAACTACGATCTACGCTATATCTACAAGTAACCAATACTGGACTGGCTCCCGCATATTTTAGGTAAAGTAAAAAATCTGCATCGCAAAAAAAAACAAAACTAGCTTAGCTAAATCTTTTAACTAATGTTTTTTTATCATTAAAATGAATCCGTATTACAAAACAAAGACTAAACTTGAACTACATAAACTAGGAATTGGAACCAGTATCAAACAAACTGCCATTCCTTCATAAGGTAGAAATTCCATAATTAACGCTCCGTTTATGAGTAGCATTGAAAACTATCCTTTTGGGTGTTAAAGGAATGTAGGAATATAAACAAGTATGTGAAACGGAACGCATTTTGGCCAGTGCGATTTATTCGCGTAAGAATATATTATATCGTTTCGTCGGCCAAAAAAAATCTGATTCATTAGTAGCCAAATATAAATAATATAAAACATAATAAAGTCAAAAGTCAACGCTGTGCATACTTATAAGTTAGGTACATATGAATTATTCCTACTATAATTAGCTTAAGTAGTTTAAAACATGTTAAGTAGTTAAAAAAAAAGGCCGACAGCGTATCTTGTTTAGATATTATATAGCTGGGGTATTTCACCAATCTTGTTTGTTCTCCTCTATCTTAAAAGAAATTGAAATCGATCAGTGAGAAACTAAAACGTGTCTAATCTGTGTCTGATCCTAGGACACTTAGGAGTGTTAAATTTTAATATACAAATTTTTAACGCCCTGTGTTTTATTGTTTCTTTTGTTTTCAAAACAGCCTTACTACACGTGATTGTAATCCACGGCTCGATTTTAATGAAAATGAAGCAGTGACGCTCGATACTGAAAAATGTTTAATACCACCAATGCATACGAAGAAATTTACAATGGAACTTCCTTTAGAGAAGTCTTTTGAAGATTACACTTGTACAAGTAAGATTCTTATAATCTAGAATACTATGTTACTTTATTTTTAATTGCCTTGTGAATTCAAAATTAGAACACTGGATATTTTTTTAAATCTTTAGTTGCCTTGTTAAATGGTGACGGTGAGACGGTGGCTACGCGGGACGTTAGAATTAAGGCAGACGATCGTTGTTTCTGCATACGACATTGTGAATGCGTTTGTCTGAGTAAGCCTTATAAAATAAACTTTATTTGTTAATTATTATTTTTAATAATAGATATAGCAACATGGCTAACACAACAGTTAGGTCCTTTGAGCCGGATAACACTAGAATTCTCTATGTTTAGTTTTTTCCCATGATCTTTTATTGTAACACGAAATAATTAATAACTTGTCTCGTAGTAAGACTGAAACGTGATTCGGCCTGTATAATCCAACAATAAGTTATATTTATTAATATTTGTACCTATTATTTAACAATTATTGTCTTATTGAGGTAAAGAATCATAATAATATATCCAATATCCATATCCAAATATGGCTGGTATTTCACTTCTCATCTAATGAACTCAATGGTTGTGGCCTCATCTATCATTAAAAAAGGGATATAGGAGGATAAATAACTTAATACTAATTAAAATTTTATTTGCTATTTCATTTCAACACCAATATCACAAAGTGAGAATTAAAACATTTTCAGCCGATGATCCCAAATTACTTTGTCGCAATATGCCTGAATTGGAGCAGGTAGCAGCTGGTATATCTACTCTTGAAAGTCCGAGACGCACCCGTTCTGCCTGTTATCCGGATACAGTATCAATAAATATATTTGTCGTGTTCATTGGAGTGCTTCTGATGCTAATCATCTTTGGTGAGTGTACCAACAACATTGTAACTTGTGTCAGCCAATCTAAAAGAGACTATTGGGTTTGACAGTCAATGTAGGTGTGACGTATGTTTCGTTCTAGTGCTAAGAATATTGAATATATTTTAATAAGCTATGTTATAAATAGCGCATATATGTATGCATATGTGTATGTATCTTTGAAAACTAACTGACATAATATCCAAAACGATTAAAGGACTAAAACATGTGTTTGGTAGGTTTATATAACACATGTGTAAAAATATTCAAAAAAAGTTTACACATTATATTTAGTTAGTACTTTGTTAACTTAAGGATGTATTTTATTAATTAAAGTTAAAAATCGTATATATTTGCTCCAAATTACAGGGATAATAAAAGCGATTCTAGGATTATTTCTACCATGTGTTGGTTCGTGGGGTCTAGAGTTTGTACTAAAGGTTCCACGAAAACTTGACCGTTACTACGAGAGTTCTCTAAAATGCCGCACCGTTGCTTATGACAAGGATGGTTGGCCTGTTCATCCAGATACTAAAAAGCGAAGTGTTCTGCTCGTCAGCAAGTACGTATCGAAGTAGCTTTGCCTATTTAAATTTGCAATTATAAAGGTGAGCAGACTATTTTTATCTACTGCTTGGTCGAAAAGTATCCAAAAATGTATTCTGAGGAAGGTAGACGAAATGTTCTATTACCTCTTTCTTCTCTCTTTTTAGATATATGGAATTCATTCTTAATGTTTTAATGTTCGTAATACTGCCGTGTGTTATATTATGGGACGCAATAAATCAACTAATTTTTAAGTGTCAAAACGTTGCCGATGAAAAAGTCGGTGCCGACGTTCGCCATAGCTCTTCTAGAAAGTGCTTCAGTACTCAAAATATGCAAGTGCGTATATTAAAAAAAACGTTTGTATGTATGTAACTACAGTAATGGAATTGCACTTTCGTATGATTGGAAGTTTGTAGTTTTAAATAAAAAACAGGTTTAAAACGGTTAAATAACAGGTAAAGTGCCATTCCTAACTGTTTTAGACTTCAGAGCCACGTTGGCGCAGACGGACTGGTGGAATGCGAAAATGGATGACGCCACAAGCTGAAGAACTTAGCACTGATATTTGGCAATACGGTTTATCACCTACGGGCGCTGTCGGTAGTAGTGTAAGATTAAGTTGATTTCCAACACTTCTTGGCGCGTACGCAGTATAATTTGCTAGTACTTATTGTGTATTATTGTACCTACATTTTAATTTATATACATTAAAAATCTAACATGAAACACAGCGAGTTCAATAAAACTAATTTAATACCCAATGCCTAACAAAACATTAGTTGTTGTAAAGTAAGACATTTGTAATTATTGTCCTTAACAGATGCAGCCACTTCTTACTGAAACCACGAAACGAGGTGGCACTATCGAGAAACCAGCGTGTCAGATTGATTCTGAGCAAGATGATACCGAATATGTTTTAATGCAAATGCAAAAAAGTAAAGAGTCGTTGGCTATACAATAATTGATAAACAAGCAGAACACAACAATCGCATATCTTTTGCAACTTTAGAACCAAATATTCCTCTGGAATACCTAATTTCCTTAATGTTTGAATTTTTTTTTAATATTCATAATTTCATAAAATCATGTAAATCCTTAATTGTATTAAAATTTATTGTTAATAAATTACTAAGTTCTTCTAGTTGATTATTTGCTCCGTACATTTGTTAATAGTAAATGTAGGTACTAGGAATATTATATTATAGTTTAAAAGGTTTTGTTATTACTTATTTTATTTGTTTAATCACTTTACCCAATCAATAATTATAGGGCGAATGGCAAAATGCATGTTAGGAAAAAAAGTGTGTAGCAAATTATTACTGTCACTTCGCGATCATTTAACTGTCTTAAAACACTTGTCAATTGTCAATCTGTCAGATGATCTATTCCGTCAAACTTATTACTATGTATTTTAAAACATAAAATACATAGAATTAGTGAATTACGTTCCAACTTATTCTTTAATGTCTAGAAACTTGTAATAACCTTTACATTATCTTATCTTACTCTCAGAACTTTTAAGATAAAGGCTTCCAACCTTTAAACTGCTTCCATTTCAACGTATCTCTGTTATGAAGTTATGCGTCTTATATTGAGACCATTGGTGACTATATTTAGAAAAACTGTACAGTCCAATAGAAGTGTCCAGTTGCGACACCCATTTACTACAGGTAAGCGTATATGTTTTAATATTTATCAAGATTTGCAAAGAATTGATATGTATCAAGATGTGCGTAATTGTTTCCAGCCTTAGTTTGGAGAGCCATGGAAGACAAGGAGTCTTTAAAGAAAAGATTAACGCCGCTTCAATACCACGTCACACAAGAAGCTGGAACTGAACGGCCCTTTACTGGTATTCGAAATAAAATATAAATAAATATATTTACATATTGTATAAATAATTTATTGTTTAATATCTAACATATTTTTCAGGGTGTTACAACAAATTCTATGAAGAAGGTCTTTACGTTTGTATAGTGTGTCGACAAGAATTATTCACTTCTAAAACTAAATATGACTCTGGCTGTGGCTGGCCTGCATTCAATGATGTACTTGCTAAAGAAAAAGTGACATTACACCAGGATACAAGTGCTGGTATGTTTTCATTGATGTAATTTTATTAACAAAAACTAATTAAGAAGGTGGAATTTATGTACTTTGGAACTCCATCTTAATCAAAATTAAAGCTTTTTGAGTTGTTCTACCTTCTTACTAGTTTTGCTTCTTTTCTAACAGACCTAATCCACAAATTACTAATAAAATTCATTGACGCAATGCTATTTATTCATGCTTCACTCATAACGTTTGGGATTCAGTCTAGTGGAACAATGGATGTAGTGTAACATTGATTGTCAATGTTTTTCATTCTCATTCAGTTATGCCATTGCTTGATATTAAATCTCCTTATTTGTTATTTTTAAACTTTTCTTATTGTCATGTAAAAAAAAACGACTTATTTAACCTTTATATTTTAATGATTTTCAACTGTCCATAAGTACATGAAGACATTTTAACCATTCTTCAGAGGTGAAGGTTACAAGATATCTAATCACTGAGCTTACACTAATGATGTAGGTTCAGCTTGTCACAGTAATAAAAAGAACTTATATTTTGATGTTTATCTAATCTCATTAAAAAGTGTGATTTATTAACTCACTCACCACTACAACAAATATTGCATATTTATAAGGTATTATGGAAAGTATTTTCTTTATTCAGTTTGTATTATTTGCAATCAAAGAATATGATTGTTGAGATACTGATCTCATTATGTATATATTTAAGATTTTTTTTTATTATCAAATTAAATATGGTGTTGGGAATATTGGTGCTAATGTATTTTATTATTTTTTTCTCTCTCCTGCCTCCTCGTCATCTTTTGATTTTCTCCTGTCCCACACAAAAATGTAAGTTAACAATGATGGATGCTATGATTGTACCATGATAATGAAACACCAAAACACATTTATATATTTCATAAACCATATCAAACTTTATTTGCTTCCATCGAATAAATGTTTCCTGACATTATTAATCACCATTGATGTCATACACTTTATTCATATCGGCACCTCCTCAAATTGCATGAATGGAATGTGCATGACATTAATTTGCATTTGCCTTCACACCTTGATCCATCTATCCTGCCCCCCGCCTTCCCTGGACGGTTGCTGCCCGGATGACAACTGGTGCCGCCGACAACAACATTGCCAACCATCATGAAAATCATTTCGGATCTATCACGGATATCACTGCTGTTATATGTGATGTGTTTTAATAATGGCTTATTGTGAATGGACATAGTTGGGGCGAATATATTACTGGTTTTAACACGACCAGGTATGGTGCGAACTGAGGTGAGATGCTCCAAGTGCTCAGCTCACCTTGGACACGTGTTTAACGATGGGCCGGCGCCCAGCAAGAAACGTTTTTGTATTAATTCGGCGTCCATGGACTTCATTCCGGCAGAAGAGCGAAACGATTAGGCGTGGAGTTGCTTTACATCATATTAATGCGGTTAGATGGATTTTTAATTGTACTTAACTGAAATGTATTTTAAACATTATGTTATAACAAAGTATAGTAAATATTTTTGTTAAAATTATCATATTGTAACGTGTCATTGATATCTTGGGATATCATATTTACAATAGTTACCGCTCTGTCAAGTCATATTAATTTTATTATTTATAACTAAGTGTCACTAGTGGTTAGTTTTAGCTTTTTCCTTATGTCGCAAATTTAAGTACAAACTATATTATATTTATTGGATTAGATTAAGGCTTATAGCAATATACATATATATTTTTAATATTGCTTTCATTCATTTTCCCTACACCTTTACAATTATTATCAGATAAATATCGGTATACCCAGTTAAAATTAGAATTATCTGTGGAATCGATAATTGTAAACATTTAGAGAATGTAAGACTGCATGTTCTTTAATGTGATTATTATTAATTGATATATTTTATTAATACATACATGGTGTTTCTACTCCGACTCATATAATATATGATGTAGTTATGTCTAAGTTTGTTTAAAATGAAACCGGCAAAAGTGCTAGTCGAACCTGCGCAAGAGGAGTTCATTCGTTCATATAAAAATGCGCCGCAAAAAACGAGTCTTTATTGTTCGGAAACCCCCTTAAATGTTTTTGTTTGTTATAGTGGCCACAGTGATATAATATTTTTGTGAAAATTTCAATTAACTAGTTATTACCAGTTTAGTTGAGTTTGTCTTGTCACTTGACCCTTAAGGAACCCTAAAAAGCAAAACTACGTGCAATCAAGGTGAGACTTGTATTTATTACAATAGAAGTTTAATAATTACTAGTAGATCATACAATGGCACTGGTGATAAATAAAAAACTGCAACGATGACTCATACATAACTAGTACGTTATATTTTATTCATACATTTCCAGATAATTACAAATTACTTTCTTATCTAATGCTTCAAATTCATCTTTAAGATCACAATATTACAATTAATAATACACCTTAGCTATGAACTAAATATAAACAGTGAATTTGTTCAAGCTCTCGTACGTCTTCTAGCTATAGTTTACTATTGTACAGTTTGATGAGAATTAGGAATCGGGGCCACCTTTAAACTACCTCACATTATTTATTATTCTTGACACCTTTCGCCCCTTGTCACGTGCCACCCCTCCCCGCCCCGCGTGTGAAGTAATTTACGAATGGCCCCATATTTAAAATACCGCATAGGCCGATGTTAAAATTAGTAGCGAAACATACGCAGCACATATACTAAATATAATAATACTTTAATATGTAGCGTATTGGCGATTAGTAAAGAAACCTTTCAGTGAATACCGTCATATGTTTAAAATAACATAGTCCGGTATCTACCATATGGGCAAAATGGTTTGGTATATGTTTATATGATCATAATCATAAGTAATTAAAGATAATACTTAACATTGATTTTCTTATGATGGAACAATAATTACATTATGACGTGTCTGCCAGTTAATAAAAAAATCTTAATCTTTACATCCACAAAGAGAGTTGTCAAGTTAGCGTCATCCAAGAATCGGTCATTAAATCTATTGAAAAAAAAAACTAAGCACATGTCCAGATTTAGAGTTCTGAAGGCCTCGGGGCTCCTGGCCTCATAAAATTTCCCAATAAAGTAAAAATGTATTCTTAGTTAAGTTTTATAAATAATTTACTGTGAAACCTAATATATAATTGTAACAATTAACAAAGACGTATAATCGAAAGCAAGGAATCTAAAATAAAAACCTTAAAAAAATAAATATTGTTGGGCCCCTCTTTTTTTTGTGGAAAACCCCGGAGCGGTTGCCCCGGCTGTCTAAACCCGGCCCTGATAAGGAGTTCTTATATTTTGAAATGAACATGATTGTGACGTTTATTTTATAGATAACTCGACTTTATTTAATTAATTAAAGTTTCGTATTAATCGCTTCGTGCAACATCCTCGTGTCAGATACGAGAATTTGTCAAATGAAATACTATGTTATAGCCAGCAATGTGAGAAGATTAGATTAAGAGATATCAAAACTGACACTTAAAGAACCGCACTTGACATGGAACATTTTCGTAATCTCGATTTACTAAGTAAGCGTTGTTAATTGCAACCTAACGTTATTATATTTATATAGAATTAAATTTAAAAATATTAATCTCACCGTTTAATATTAGTGAAGTTATTGATATCAGCATCTGTCGGCACAACCTATACAATATAAGCAGAGAGACAAATATTAAAAGAAAATGCTATACATTACGTTACATAGTTATAATTCATATTACGTGATTTGATTACATTTTCTTTATCATCTACTATTGTCTTATTTATAATAATATGGTGAATCCCAAATTACAGTTCGTAATATTAAGAGAGCTAATATAAAAATATTCATAATTGTGTGTAGACTTATATCATTTAACGCAACTTTTTATTAGCCTTAGCGAAATAAAAATATTTTTAGCTTTTATTTTTTTAAATCCACACACAGTTTTTTACAGCATTAACACTTACTGTGACTAACTTGAACGGGTTGAAACGCGATTCATTTTTAATTTTAACACCCCAGGACCAAATACGCTGAAAATCATTCAAAACGAGTCATAGGTAATTTATTAACTTGTGAATAATTTAAGATTTAGTCCAAAACAGTTTTATTTTATTTTTTTCAATGTGCAAACTATAGGTATACTAGCTCTCTATATTAGTGTTACTGAAGGTCACTTATATTTTACTTTTGTGCAACAAAAAAAAAACCTAATTACGATTTAATGTAGTTTAGTATTTCAGGTAAGTCCCATCATAAACTATTTAAACTTAATACTATGTAAATGCTTTTTTTCATGACTAACAATAGTTAATTAATTATGATTAATTAATGACAAACTCAAAAGCGTAAAACTAAAATACAGGGCATTAAAAAGTTCCCCTATCGCAACACGTTTGATTCAGTAATTAAGCAAAGTATGAATACTATAAAAATAATTAAAGCAATTTTTATAAAAAAATAATATAAGTAAAACACAGCCGAAGTAACTTGGCAAGTCTGAACATAGGTTAGGCGAACTTTAGCGCATGTACACTCGTAGAGAAAACGAATACTGCCATTAATTTTCGTTACTGGGACAAATGAAAGATTTTACATATAGAAAGCAAAAGTAACATACCAATAATTGATTCAAAGAGAATAAGGGATATGAACTCTTATCTTCTACTAAAATACTGAGGCAAAACAAAAATATAACAAAAGAGAAACAATAGTAATTAATTTAACAATAAATAATCACTTTTCTAACGGACTGCGCTCAAGACAGAGATAACGAAATAAACGCCAAAGAGTGACCGAGACACACTACTGTTTACCGAATATGTTCGGAGCTTTACGAAATAACCAAATAGAGATGTCCATACGCGTTCCTTAAACGTGTCGTTGAATCGATTCCTATTGAAATATACAAAATTAGATCGCAGAAAAATATTTGTAAAATGTGTAAAACTAGTAATTATATAAATAATAACTCATATTTAACTAAATCACGTCGTTTAATAAAGAAAAACAAGTTTTTAATGAATTTATTTATTAATCTTTAAAAGAAATCATGGTATCGTTTATTAAGAACACCATTCACTGTGCTCATAAATCCATTTACTACAGTATCCCATACGATTAAAAATCCATAATCTAAATCGATTACGAAATTGATAGAATAAACGGGCGATTGTGTTGACATTGAGTCAATCTCTAGCCTAGATCCCCGTCCCGCGCACCTCGCTCTTACCACCTGAACATCCTAAGGAACATTAATTCTGCGCAGCGTTTCGCGCTAAGACTTGCCAAGTTACGTCGGCCGTATTAATAAGGTTTATATAAAAGAGCACTTTATGTTCTCAGCATCTTGCCGTCTATTGCATCTACATTTTTTACTAAACTTTTATTTCTCCTCAGACATTTCACAATTTAAAAATAAAATATGGTCGAGAATTGGCATTAGATATTATCATTAGGACACTAAAGATATTGTTACAATTGTCCATTTAATAAAATGAAAAATAAAGATTTTAACAAATTGTCTTTCCCATAGATTACATTTTTAACAGCATAATCGTTGCTTTCTGTCCGAAGAAGATAAGTGTACTATAGAACAGCCTATAGCTAACGCTAAGCTCTCGCTCTGCAGTGACGTGTTTCAAACTACCCTCCCCGTCACATTGGAACAAAACCGATCGTACTAATACAAAGTACTATACGTATTCTAATATTTATAATTCTAATTTATAAACTGACAGTCTTCGTTTGTAGATAAACCGTAACGTTTCGAATTAGCCCTAACACTAATCTATCTACAGATTATCCGAACCGACTACATCGAGCGAAACACGTCAATCAGAGTCCACGTCTAACAAGAATAAATAACCCTTCTACTCGATACTACAGTACTCGTTAAGCCTACTGGACTGCATCATCTTTAATTCATAGTTGCATGTAAAAATATAATTTCTGTTTGACACGCAGCCACTTTGGGGCTATCTATAAGTTACGTCGAACGAATTTCATTAGTTAACCCCCAACCCCGCCCCCCTTTTTTTAGAACAGTTGGTCAAATTTGACTACTATATAGTAAGATACTGTCGTTGTCAATAGTGCAAAACTAGTTTGAATGTATAGTTTTTATAGTGACGTAGTATATAGATCGCCCCTTGCGAATGTTTCTCTATACCTAAATATCAGAAATAGAGATACGCAGAGTCGCACCTGTAGCAGTGCAGGGATGCGCACGCGCATCTGCAGGTCGGTGAGGCACTGGGCGCGCTAGCGGGGCGCGTGGCAGGCGGCACGAGCTTCGGCCGCGGGCCTGCGCTAATGCCCCTTAGCCGCCTCTTTCGCTGCCATAATTAACGGCGTCAACGAAGCTAGCGGTCGAGCCATTTTTAAGAATGGGTGCTGAAAGTATTATATAGAATTGAGTTTTCATATTTTATAGTAAGAGGAGAGACAAGTTATAGGTAGATAACAATGTTGACCTATTTTCGTTTAGAGAAATTGAAAACACAATGAAAAGCAAAACCTTTACTAAAACTACTCCACTTCAACTTTTTCAGTGAATGGGCGGTGCTTCTGCTTGAAGACTAAATTCTGCTCTTAGTATCCAGACTTCTCAGAAACTGTCAGTAATTACTATCGGCCATCAAAAATACCTCATCAAAAGTCTAAAACGTAACTAAGGCTAGTTGATATCCAATGCTAATTATAGAGTTTGATAATTAATCTCACCTTTAATAAGTCAAGTGCAGTAGCGCGGCTCTCCACGTCAACTTCCAGACACTGGTCCAAGAAGTCCTGGAAGACTGCACTTAATTTGTCCTTATCTTTTATATCTGGTTTTCCGTTCGTGGCGATAAGATAGAGGGCGCGCAGTGGGTTCTCATTGAGGTAAGGCGGCTCGCCTTCTATCATTTCAATCGCCATTATACCTAGAGACCAAACATCCACCTGGAAGATAAAATAATGGATTAGTTAGGAAGAAAAGACATTGTGGGACACAAAAAAGCAAAATTAACGAGGCATAAAGTATTCATATAAGCCATTACCCACCTTTGGTCCATATTGCTTCCTAGTTACAACCTCTGGGGCCATCCAATAAGGCGTGCCGACCATTGTAGTTCGTTTGTTTTGCTCTGGAGATATTTGCGCGCAGAAACCGAAATCCGCTGTGAAAAAATACAAATGTGTATATTAAAATACAAAGAATACAGAATACAATTGTTATTGCACACGATGGCACTATATAAATTAGCTATAAAAATCGAAAATAAATTGCGCGAGAGGTGCATGTATATCAAAAAGGTTGAAAAAATTCGACGATGACGTGTAGGACATGGCAGCTCAATTGGTTAGAGCAACAGCATGGAACGCTGAGGATGCCGGTTCAAGTCCTGCCCGAGTCGCAATTCAATTACTCAATGTAAAACTTCATATATATCTTTATTAAAACAAAAAATATTTGTATTGACTATGCGATTAGTACACTTATTAAAATGACACTTTAGCTATTTAACACGCGAAATATATTACTTAGTTCCAACTATGTCATAGTTAGCTAGTATACATGCAACATTTGGGTCACGCATGAGTCCACGAGCCCTGCCAGAGTGTTTTATATCAAAGAATGTTTGCCTTTAGTTTAATGGATTAATAGTTGTACTCTACGATTATTGTTAAACAAATTAGAGTTTAAGCATAATTATTTAAATTGGTCAAATTAAACAAAATAATAGTACTTACTCAGTTTGACTTGGCCATCAAGTCCAAGCAATATATTATCAGATTTAATATCTCTATGTATCACGTGGTTTGTATGTAGGAAATGCAGCGCTTGCAGCACCTCCCGACACACTGCAGCAATTTGGCCTTCGTCCATACACGTCTCTGTGACCACGTCCGTAAGTGATCCACCTGCTAAATACTCCATAACCACCCATAACTCCTGCAAACGACCATCATTGGGTTTACATTGTGGGGAAGTTGTTAATTTACCATTTATTATTATAGCTTGATCTGAAAGTGGCTTTAGACAGGCTATAATTTCTTTATTGCGAGTTTAATCTAATATATGCATAGGAATCGCATCAAGCTCGAAAGGTCCGGGGTTTGAGCCCCGGGGAAACTTTAGATTGTTTCAGTCGGGCAAAGTACAAAAGTCTGATCAGTTTAGCTGTAAAAGAGCCTATCAGTGAAACGGATACAAACATGTAATTTAAAGAATCGAAAATAATTGAATAAAATTTCGACTCGAGCAGGACCTGAACCGGCATCGTCAGCGTTCCGTGCTCTTGCTCTACCAATTGAGCTACCGTGTCACAGAAATGTGTTTATTTTTTTTATACATAAATTTCATATCCATTAGCACTTATTTATTTACGCCTTTTCTTATTTTTATCTGTGATATATTAGTATAAGTATACTCGCCTCATTGACCAGATAACTATCAAGATAGTTAACAACATTGTTATGTTTATTCTCCCGCATTACAAGAATCTCATTTATAATAAGTTCCTTTTTGGGCTGCTGTCCTAAGTTCATCTGTTTAATGGCTACTTCCATTCCAGTTGAGGTTTCAATTGCTGTAAAGACTGTTCCTGATGCCCTGCAAGATTAAATTTAGTACTTTAGTTTCTGTTTTAAATAAAACACTTTAACGGATTCAAACGCGACATATATACTTATTTAATTTTTAAAATTCGGCCCGATTTTATTTAAAGTAAAGTAAAAATATTTATTCATGTAGGTAACTATGTACACTTATAAGTCACAAAATAATTATAGAATCTAACTTTACATTTACTACCAGTTCTCAAATCAAGGGCGTAGAACGAACGAGAAAAACTGGCAATAAACTCGCTGTCACTCCTTTTATCGCCAAGTTTCATTTTACATTCTTGATTTACTTTTAGTACACAACATATTTTTCCTTGTAAGAGCGGGTTCCTCCCACCCCAGCATTTTTATCATTTAAATATTGATTAACATGATAATAACCCCTTTTCAAGAGTTTTGTTTTACATACGATTTAAACCTTTTTTGAGAGTGCTTCACTTCGCACTTTTTAAATGTGAACTACTCGCGTAAACTACAGACAGTACTTTCTTTCTTGATAAATTGAAAGAAAGATAAAAAATAAATTGACATTGTTTACAAGCTTACATTTTCCATTGTATTTTAGTTACTCATTTATGATCAATTAACTTGTAACACTCACCCTTGGCCAATCTTTTCCATTTTGGTATACTTCCTATTAGGATCGCCAACGCTGACAATCGTTCTTAGTTTTTCTAAAATTTCTTCATCAGTCATTTTCTTTTTCCTCTGCTGTTGACCTGCCGATCTTCTGAAAGTGGTAAAACTTGAGATGAATTGAAGGTAATCAAACAATACTACAAATTTTTGACTTGATGAATGCCTAAAACTCAATTTCAGCAAGAAATAACAACATTGATTATAAAAAGTTAACGTTCAATAAGTATAAAAATATACGAGCCGGACTTGATCCGGTATCTACGGCGGCTTGGTACTAGCGTTGCTACACTGATTTGCTTGTGCCCCTCTCGCGGAATGTAATTTCGACCTTAACACTTGCGTGTAATAAGGTAAAAGATAAAGTATAACGGCCTATAAACTTCAACCTATCTCTTTATATATTGATGAAATTGAGTTTCAGATGTTTAAACCTGGCAAGCTTGTTGTCGGAATTAAAAGCAAACTTAGTGTACCTGACATACCCTGTGTCAGTGTTGGCCGGCGCGCCGTTAGGCGGCGTTTGTTGCGCGTGTGCAGGTGGCGTGTGCGCTGGGTTCTTATTGCGGTCCAACGGTGGAACAACTGTTACCACCTCGGCCCTACTCGAGATCTAGGGATAGAACATTCGTTTTGTGTTTAGACTGAAAAGGCGTACAATGAAAACTAACCCAATTATGTGATTCAATTCGGCCAGTAAAATGTTTCGATATTCCAATAAAAATACTTTTAAGGTTGTGGTAAGTTAATGACAGAGATATTGAAAAATGTTTAATATGCATGTCATTAACTTACTTATTAGCACAAGAATATAGTTTAAATGTATATTAATTTAGTTACACATTATATAGAATACATCAAGAGTTGCACTATAGTGGGGGGGAATTACACTTACTGAATGTGTGGTAAGAACGGGATGCGAGACATGCGGCGGAGAGGCTGGCGCCGGCGTGGGTCGTGGTGGAGGTGCCTCCTCTTCCTCTATTGGTTTTGTATACTGCAAAAAACAATTAAATGAAATCATATACCTATATATCATTTGTATATGTATGTATTTTGTCGGTTGTATACCTCCTGTGTAGCTAAATGGTTAAACGTGTTGCCTAGCATGGATTTAAGCAGCGAGAGGTCTTGGGTTCAAATACTGGAAAACATAATTTTATTTCGGTCGTCGATAGATCAGAAGTCTGATCAACTACTTGCCTGGAAGTAAAACCCATCAGTGAAATGGACACTGAAATGTGTACACCCATGCCCAACAGGGAAAATGGGATTTCACATATACACAATCCAAGCCAATATATGTAGAATCATGAATAAATTATTTTTCAATTAAATAACTTCGATAGTCCTTGATGTACAAAGATTCTGTATATCATTAAAAGAGATAAATCTTACAATACTCTTGGTGCGGTCTGGGCGAGAAGGAGGGGGCGGAGGCGGCTCTGGATGCTCAGTATCAGTAGGAGTAGATGAAGAGGGACTGCTTGACGACACCCGAGATACTGAAGAACCTATTAATAACATACAAAGTAATTTCAGTATATTTGCCATGTTATCTGTTTTTTAATACTAGTTTTTACATAACCTTAAAAATCGCATATGGAATGGAATACAGGGACAAAAGAAAATAACTAATATGAAGTTACAAAAAGAAACTCATTTTTTTTTACATTACTAATATTGGGTTATTTCATAAAACTTTCAGGAAGACCCAAAAAAGTTCACAATATCGAATAGAAGAACTAATAACAGAACATAATTTGATTCACTGAACATAATAAATCTAATATATAATTATTACCTGAATGTGTCGTATGCATCTGTGCAGATGTCATATATTTTGACACTGGTGGCTGGGTGGCAGAGGCATCATACCACTTGAGAACATCGAGAACTGCTTGAGGATTGCTCTTTTGTTCTTGTTTGCTGATGTTAGATGCCATCAACAGTCTCGCCCATGCTTCTGGCATTCCCTAAAAATATGTAGTCTTTTACAACTCTTTTACGGTAAAAACAAAATAAAAGGTCTTAAGGTTAGAAAAATCATGCTATAGTTTAATAGATCATTACTATTATTGACTTAGCTGTTTTTTATAATACGTTTTTATTATCTTTATACTTTCTACAATTATTGCAAGCGATAACAGTGCACTTAACTAAAACAGATAGATCTACAATCTACCGACTATGTTGATTATCATACTGAATACAAAAATTAATAACATCAAATATTACAACAGTGTTGCCGCATACATTAAAAAAGACATGTAATTACTGGAAACTCCCTATTTAGTCATCATTATGATCATCAGAGAATAGAATTAAGTATTGAGGAATATAATAAACATTATAAGCTACTATTTATTACTTACTGTCATAGGCAGCTTGAAACAAAAGCAGCAATACATGGAACTCAATTGGGTACTATTTATATATTATGCCACACAAATTTTATAAGTTTTGAGCCTCTTAAGTGTACCAGCTGATAACATTAGTAAGAATCTACGCACTAAATGCCCCCTTACAATAATACAAATAGAATAAGGTACACATACTATATACGCTCTGGTCCTCAAAATAAGACCCCCTGATACACCCACTTGTGTCATTTTTTACCCATTTCATCGACCCTCTCCTTGACATATGACAAAATTTATGGATGACCCCTTTAATTATTAGTATTCATGTAATAAAGAAACAATGCTTGGGCATTGTTCTAAAAGAGGCTCTGGAGTTTAAAATTCATTGATCTAATTAGAAAACAATTTGAACTCAATTTACCAGTTTTTTTGTGCTTGCTTTCTATAATAATATGCTATACATGCTAAATAATATTTGCAACATACTATTACTATTATTTTTCTACTATAGGAGCAATGTCTTTTAACATACTTTATATTCTCTATTTTATAGAAACAAAGAACTACATATACTTGTATATTAACATTGTGAGCAAATTGAAATTGTTTTTGTTCTGAAGGGAATTTTTGCTTGCAATTAATTCGATGAAACGTGATATGTAAAAGCAAAGCAAAATGCATAAAAGCTTACGATTTCTTTTATAGCATGAACATAGTGAAAAGCATTGTAAAATAAGTCAGTGCAATTCGCTAATTGGGAATTTTGATAGTTTCATATAAGCTCAAAACAATGATATTACTGTGAAAGGCTAAGAGCCTGCACAATATTACTATTTACTTAAAATAACACTGTGTTAAGTATTTAGATCAAGAATAATTTGTTTCAAACATATAAATAATATTTATTTTACTTACTGTGAATTCTCCAGTTACAGCATCAAAACCAACATGAACTGTATGTTCAAAATTAGTAGGGTAACTAATATTTGGCTTGTTATCATTGTGGGCAGTGCTCTTTGAGCCCTTTATTTTAGCTTTCAGTGTCTTTTTCTTTCTATCACTTCCGTCATCCGGTTCTAGAATAAAAAATATTTCATCACAAGAATATTAAAGTAATCACATAATCTAACAATTTTGTATTTTCTGGGTGAGTTACCTTTTGGTAAGGGCCTCATATCAACTGAAGAAACAGAATCTCCTCGATCTGTTGCCCGATTACTGGTAAGGCGCACTGGTGGCGCAGGTGGTTTATCTTCGTCACTCGACATTCTGCATAATAAAACGGATGTAATCAGGTACTAGGTCGACGATAAATGACACATTGTGGTAACGCACTAATGTTACTTTACTTATTTATGAAATACCATATTGTGCCTGCACTTATACAAGATACTAATGTAAAATATATAACAATATTATTACTCATGGACGCGCCCCGCAAGAGTTGCAACCAAGTGTTATTTTCTTTTTATTTATAAAACATGATCTATTTACGTACCCGTAAGTAAAATAATACGAAGTAATAGTAAAATATTAATAATTCACATGACAATATTTAGTCAAACTGAAATATTGGTATAGTTTCAGTAAATAAAAATGATTCTGTTTCTGGATCACATATAGGCAACATATAATAGATTATGGACACATTTACTGTCATTTTGGAAGCTACAGACACAGAACAGAGCGATACTTTGTATATATGGGTCTGTGGCTATATTAAAAATAAAACCCAATCTGTGGTTGAAAAATACAGATCATAACTCTGCCAAATCGTAGTTGAAGTTTAAACCCAGGAATAATATTAACTTATTTTTTGTATTAAACATCAAGACACAAAACCTTTATTTACTATTTTTATTGCTAAAAAACGAACGCAATTACTGAGTATAAACTATTGCTTAAACAGTATTTTAATCAGAAAAATGAAAACTAAAGTGCCACCTACTCAAAATTACTTGTCATAGGTTTAGCCCTTAGGTGATTTGGTAAACTTAATCTCAAGTTTAGTTATTATTTTCATCTATGAGTAGTAAGGGTTATTGCCAAAGTTTCTGAGCCACTGATACTTACCTTACCAAAATGGAAAATAGGGTAAGACATTATAAATGATATATACAATGTTATGAAGCAAATTATATCTAATTATTTATAATGAAAAGTTTTTCAAAACAACTTCTGAAATAAAAATCAAAATGTATTACAAAATTATTTTATCTTTTAGGGTGTAGACAATACTAAGAAGAGTCATTTTGATGATCTTAATAGAGAAGAACTTATAACAAAATGTAAAAGTCTTTTGGTAATCGCTCAGAAAGCAAAACAAGCAAAGTCAGGTATTTGAAGATTTAAATAAGACACAGCAAAACCTCCCTAACTTGGTATATAACAGATCTATGATCAGATATATAGTTATTATAATTTCTTTAAATTTAATTTTTAGAGTATCAATCTGAAGTGAATAAATATCAAAATGAAATATTGGAATATGAGAAAGAGAAGAAGGATAATCTATCATCAATTAAAACTTTACAAGAGCTTGTGGATTCGCTGACTGAACAAAAACTGAATTATATAACTGAAATTGATGCACTACATAGTAAATTAAAAACTGCTAATGAGACATGTTCAATGTACGAAGACAATATTGAAAAGTTTAAAGCAAATATTATAGTGAAAGATCAACAACTTTCAACATCTTTAAAACAAGTGTCGGATCTAGATTGTGAAATTATATCAATTAAGAGACAACACAATCGACTTTTAGATGAGAATGAACAACTTATTAAACAATTAACTGACCTTGAAGCCAGTGCTTCAGAATTTAATAATATTGGGCTACAGCAAAGGGAGCAGCTGCAATTATTAGAGCAGAAAATACAGAATGGTTAGTTAATCACTTAATATATATATATACATCTTATATTATTAAAATTAATATAAGTTGATCCCTTATGGGGCTGGGCATACATATACATGAGTATGCGTCTGTTTCTCTGGTTTAAGCTTCTCTTATTTCCAGGTACGTAGATTACTGTGCCCTGCCCAATCAAAACTTTATTTCCCTGTGATTTAAATTAAGCACTTCTAAGCTGCATAATACTAGGCAACTAGTTTTACAAGTGACCTACCGGCGATGTCATCCCTTTTAAGATAGTGATTTAAAATCTAATTTATCTTTTCAGATGGTAATAGTAAAGAAAAAATAACTGAATTAAATGAAAAAATTAAAGAATTGGAATATACCTTACATAACAGTGAAACAGAATTACGTAATAAAGATGCTGAATACAAAGATAAAATGGGGGAATTGCAAAGTATGTATGAAAGTGAAAAGTTAAAAAAAGATAAAATAAGCCTAAAATTTAAAAACTATAAAGATAAAATTTTAAAATGTGCTTCATGTATTAATCAATTGAAATATGACAGATTTATTTTGACAAAAACAGTAAAAGAATATTCTGAAAGTATACCGAAGTGGCAAAATGAAATAATGAAAGCATCTAAAATATTGGATGTTCAAATGAATGCTTTGAACACAGAGAATTTGGCATTAAAGGCACGAATTGAAAAATTAGAAGAACAGGTCAATGATGTTAATTTATTGCAAAATAGTGAAAATGTTAAAGTAAGTAATATTCAAGCTGAAAAACAAGCACTGACTAAAGAAATTGCACTATTAAAAGAACAGAACAGTGATTTTAAAACTCAAAATGCAAAACTCCAAAAGGACTTGTTAGAACTAACAAATGCTTATGATGAATTACGCAATATTACTCTAAATGAGAAGATACTTGCAAACAAGACACTTAGTGAGGATCTTACAATTAAAGTTGCTGAGGTGGAAAAGTTAACTCAGGAATTAAACCAACTTAAGACGGAGTACCACAATTTGAAAGAAAACGAAGACAAGAATGTCAAAGAAAATTTGCTTTTGCAAATAAAGGCATTAGAAAGCGAAAAGTCTATTCTAGTAAAAGAAAAATTGAACGCAAAAGATATTAATATTGAATTAGAAAATCAAAATAGATCTCTTGCCATAGAGAATACGAAATTGAAAACTGAATTGTATACCATTAAAGAACAATTTGAAAACGTATCTACAGAATGTATTAATCTTAAAGACAGTGCCGTAAAAGAAAAGAGTATAGAGGTACAACAATTTAAAACCAACATAACTAGTTTACAAGAACAATATGACAAACTAAAGAGAGATTTTGAAAATGTCAATGATATGAATGGATTGTTAAAAGAAGAAATAGATACTTTGAAATCATCATTAGAGCAGCCCCACAATGATAATGACAATTTGTCTCATTTGAATGAGTCTCTTCAAGCTGATCTAGCAAAATTGGAGGCTAAAGTAGCAGCATACAAGCAAGAAAATGCTTCACTTCTTTCAGACTTGAAAGAACACCGCAGCAAGGTAAAAGAATATGACAATATTTTTGCAGAATATGAAGATGCAAAATCAAAACTGCTCAGCTATAAGACAGAAAATGCCGAATTACTGAACGAAATGAAAGAAATAAATCAAGTACTTAAAGAAAGAGGTGAAACTATTTCTAGGTTACAGAAAGCAGTTACAGAAATGGAAAATCTAATTGAAACCCTTGAGAAAGAAAGAGATGAAAAGTGTAGTGAATTCTTAAATAAAATAGACTCATTGGAGACCAGTTTAAAAAATGCTGAACTAAGTACAAATCGAAGTAACGAAGATAGCGAAAAATTAATTGCTGAAAGAGATAATGCCACCAAGTTGTTAAAAGAGAGAGAAGTACAAATAACGACATTAATAGAGGAATTAGAGAAGATTAAGAAGTCTTATAATGGTAATTATTTCTGTATACAGCTAGTATTTGTTATAATTATACCTGTCGCGTAAACTACAAACGATTTGTTCTTCAATGTTTCAGTAGTTGAACTGCCAAATGAGGATAACATGTCGACATCGACAATTTCGAAAGCAGAAGACCATTCTCGAATGAAAGATTTAGATGAAACTTTCGAGGACAAGTATTTATGCCAACAGTTTACTAATTTGATTGACCAAGTCTAACATTTAAATGTTTTTACATGTTAATGCTCAGAGCTTTTATTAATTTAATAGTAAATGATCTAACTTTGAATTGTGCCAATGCTTGATCAATTGTCTGTGATTTAGAACCCACCTGTGAGTTTGACAACCTGTAAAGAAAATTTCCTTAACATCTAATAATAATCTTACATCTTTTCAGATACACAAAATTGAGAATTTTCGCGCTCAAACTTAAGAAAAAATTAAATGAGACAACAACGCAATTACAGAGTTCAGATCAGGAAAATAGTAGATTAAAGAAACAGCTTAATGAACAGAGTGCGAAAGAAAAATCGAGCGAGGATGTGGTTGATTCAGTGAACAAGACTCCAGTACCGCAAGACAGCCAATTATTGGTTTCAGAGCATCAAGAAAAAATTCAATCTTTGTCTACTTCGTTACAAAAAGCAGAAGGTGAGTTTAAATTTAAGACCGTCACTGTCGATAGGGATACCTTATACCGTCCGTGAATAAAATCTATACTCTATACTAATATATAAAGATAAAGGAATCGAGGAAGACTAAGAAACATAGACTTATAGGTACGAAGGAACAGCGGGATATGTGTCCGTTCATACCTAAAAAATATATGTGAAATAATGATTCTTCTTTAAGTAATCTATAAAAATGTCTGCGACCATATGTTTATCTTTTATGATTAACTTCCAAGAAAGATAGGACGCGAGCTACATGGGTAGCAGGTATAGGTTATAAAGATGAGGAGGAGAATGCAAAAACAAATTGTGACGCTCAAAATAACTATTCTGCGCGGACGAAGTCGCTGACACAGTTAAATCTGACTTAATAAAACACATGTATGTAGAAGCAACACTTGATTATTTTTTTTCAGAGGAACTAGCTCAATGTCAAGAGAAATTAACTACAGAGCTTAACTCGCATGCATCTACAAAACAGCAGTTGGATAAAGCTTTACGCGACGTGAAGAAAAAGAATGTGCTCAGCTTAGAAATGGAGGATTATGAGAAATCCTTGAAGGATTTAACAATCAAGATGGAGGAAAAAAAGAAGAAGATTGTGCAGGTACAGCTGAGAAATATGTTTTTTGTAATTATAAATTGTCATACATATATCTGTAGTCTATCACCGTAACAGAACGGTAATAGGGTCAGGATTGGTCGAATAGTTGAGTTGTTTCTAATAATTTTAGTATTTCTCAGTTCAATTGACACCCACAAACTTTTTATACCTTAGTTAAGGGATTATTAGAAAGAGACAACGCTTGATGACGCGCTATGACGATTTTGTCTTCTTCACCTCTTTTATTATTTCTATTTATGACTACATTTACAATACAAATCAAATTCTCTTTAGATGGAATCAACCATTGATGCCCAAGAAGGAACGATAACAGCCTTGAAGACACAAATCAAGCTTCTAGAAGAGCAGATAAAAGGAGAAGAAGCTCAAAAACGTAGTCTTAAAGAAGAGCTGCAACAACTTACACAAGATAATACAGAGAAAGATAATGTTATAATCGCGAAGAAAGAAGTGATAAATAAATTAGTTAACGACCTTGAAAGTGAAAAACGGAAGAACGAAGACGCTGAATTGGAAATGACGACGTTGCTCAGTGAGAAAGAAAACAGTATTTTGCATTTCAGTGAGGAAAGAATTGAGTTGAATAATAAAATTAAAAAATTGGAATTCAAATGTGCTGATGTGAATGAGAAGTTAAAATTGACAAACATAGAACTACACGATCTTAAAACCGAGTACACTAGCTATAAGGTAATTTGAAATGGATTTTTTTGGTTATGTTTATCAATAATGATAATTCACTATAGCCCAATATCATTTGAAATTTCACACATATAAAATAGGGCATTTCCTTGGTAAAGTGTTCTGTAAGTAGAGCCGTTTAATAATATTTTTTTTTACTTAGTTAAGTTCCTTGTCAAAGAATAACTATACGCAATAGACAATCAATTGTGCAATAAAATTAATCTACTAAAACATTATATATATAAATATTATTTATCTCGTGTAACACATTACAATATTAGAAAAGTCTTCTATGTTTATCTATTTAGTTCATCCGTTTCGTAATAAAATTTTAATAATATGATAGTTTAAAACGCGAAATGTATTAGTTAACTTTTAACTATGGCCCGAAGTTACGGATGTTTATCAGTAACATGTAATTAAAATAAAATATTATAAATGATCACTTCATGATCAACTAAATAATGAAATGGAATTCCATAAATGAACAAAAATAATAACACACTACCCCACCCCAATTGCAAAACTTATTTTTTACATGTGCGCTATATAATTTGACTGTAGCTCAATTGGTAGAGCAACAGCACGGAACGCTGACGATGCCGGTTCAACTCCGGCCCGAGTCGAAAAATTTTTCAATTTATTTTTGATTTTTAAACTTATCATTCTTCTATCTTTTTATTGTATAATCTTATATTCTGTTATGTTCTGTTCCGACTTTCGGACGGACGAAAAACCTGAATAGGTTTGTGATCCATCTTTTAATATTTATGTGTACTGTTTCTTTTCATGAAAATAAAAGAAAGGAATAAAAATAAATAAAAACATGATTTCTTATTCTTACAGGTGAGGGCTCAAGCGGTGCTAAGACAGAATCAGACAATTGATCACAGTCAAGAAGAGCGTCTGAAAGAGGAAACAGCTGCTCTTAAGACGGAAACCACAGCTTTAAACCATAAGATGGACGCTTTACAGTGCGTACATTTATACTTTTTACTAGTCTTATATACTTTTTTATGAATTGAATTGAAGCTAAGCGCAATCAATTGAAATAAAATTGGAAATCATTGAACACTAGCAACGCTGAAATTTATTTAAAAGAGAAGAGTCTGTCTTCTTCTGTCATAAAAAGAAGACATTAAACATTTTTAATGCTATGAAGTCACGGGAAGACTGAAGTCGTTAAAGTGTTTTATTTAAATGTGTACTACTCGCGTAAACTACAAACAGTATTGAAGTCTTATCAGTTGTAAACAAAATCCATCAGTGACACAGGTATAGAAGTATTGTACTAAGATATTGTTTTAGGAATAAATTTACGGAACAAAGTGCAGAGTTGGAAGCAACGAGAAAACGCGTCGCGGAAGCCAACGCTGAGGCGACGCGAGCGCAACAAAGAACAGCTCGTCTTCAAACCGACCTTACTCGATTGTCTCAACAACTTGAATCTGAGAGAACCCAACATAAGTTGCAAGTAAGTACTTGAAACGAAATATTTGTGATATTACATATATCTTAAATAGAGAGTAGACAGCCTGAAAATACGGGTGGGATTCGAGTGTTCTTCAACCGACTGTTGACCAATTGACCTGGATTGGAATTTAGAAAGTCTGATACATTATAACTCATTATAATAGTATTTAATAGTTCTAAAAGAATTAATTTAAATATATTTTTTACTGTATTCTTATGCATTAACTAAGTAATGTCTATCGTTGACTGAAGTCGGTCACATACAATATAACCCCTTTAGCGGTTAAAATACAAAGTATTTTAATTACTTTACTTTTCTTATTAAAAACATGTATATAAGCATTGATTTATGTACATTTAAAAGTTTATAGAGTCAACTAATTTATTATGTACAAATGCATTACATATATACTGACAATATTATATTAATAAGTTAACATTTTTTTAGATTTCAACATTAACACAATGTTACAAGTCGCAAATATCGGATTTAGAAGCAAAACACCATAAGGAAGTGGACAATTTGCGCAAACAACTTGCAACAGTACAGGACAGTGTGAAGTATGGCAAGACGGAACATGATTCCCACCAAGACACGATGGCGTTCGTTCCTAAAGACGACACAAGCGATGGAGAAATGGATATTAACGTTTCTATGATACCTAGAGAAGAGGGAGAGGTATTCATATATATATACAAGCTGTGGCCGCGACTTCGTCCGCGTAGAATAGTTATTTTGGAGATCAAAATTTGATTTTGCAAAGATGCAAGCTGTTGCCCACGACGTCGGTCGCGTCCCGTCGTTCTTGCAAGTTAACCTTAAAAGATATAAATATTGTGTCACGAACGTTTTTTAGATCATTTAAAGAGGAATCATTCCTTTATTCGTTTTGGGTATCTTGAACCGTTTTCGCAGCAAACGCTACGGAAACCCACAAAGATGGATAAGTTTCTCCGTTTTCTGCACATTTCTCGCTGTTTCTTCGTATCAGTCACAGCCCCTATATGTTATAAGTTTTACAGCCTTTTAGCCTTCCTCGATAAATGCTCTAACCGACAGAAAATATTTTTTTTAATTCCCACATCTAGTTTCTGAGACAAGCGCTTTCAAACAAACAAACTCTTCAGCTTGATATAGACCAAAAACCCGGAATAGATGGTATCATCAAGATTTGAGCGTTTTTCTAAGCGATGACTAAATTTAAGGTTTGATCAGCTTTACAAATTAAATTAAATTTCACTATCTTAAATATGGTAAAATTTTAGGGTTCCGAATCAGCACCATCGCCACCCCTGATGAAATCGTTCATGTCTGGCGGAAGCCGGCGTTCTCCCGTTCCTTTGGAGCGTCTATTGGAAGAAGGTGTACCTGAAGATGAACCACTCGACACAGCATCCCTCTCGCTCACACCTGAACAAGAAATCGCTGATCTGAAGCGAAAAGTCTTTACAATGCAGCAAAGGTAAAGTTACTTCTAAAATTAATATTAAGTGAGGCTTTGTTGAGGTTTTTTGTAGAGTTAAGGAATAATTAATTTAAAACAAAAGAAGACCGTAAAGGAGTGCCTACGCGGTACAGTTTGATAGCTCTTTACGAACATTGTGTTTTAGTTCTCGGTTTTGGAAAAGAGATTGTATACAGTGTTTAAAAATAGTATTAAGTACGAAATGTAGTGTAGATGATAATATGAAAAGTCTTCGTGTAATGTGAACATTAAATGAGTGGTAGAAATATTATCGACGTTCCGTCTGGGTCTGGAGCATAAAAATCGCGTACAATAAAATAAAGTTTTATTCGACTAAAATTAAAAATGTGCCTCCATTTTATTTCCTGCTAGTAGTGCTAACTGTAAATTTATTTCTCCGTATTACTTATTTCCTTATCTATAGTAATATATAAAGCTGACGAGTTTGTTTGAACGCGCTTGTCCCAGAAACTACCGGTTCGAAATGAAAAATTATTTTTTTATTGGTTTGAGCATTTATCGAGGAAGGCTTTAGGCTGTAAAACTTATAACTTATAGGGGCGAATAACAGTAGAAAATGTGGAAGAAACGGGGCAAATCTTTTTAGGGATTCCGTTGTGCACGCTGCGAAACCGGTGCGAGATATTCAAAAAATATGTACGAATGAATTATTCCTCTTTTAATAACCTAAAAATGTAAATAAAACACTTTAACGGTTTAAAGCGCGATATATTAGTTAAACTGATTTGAAAATGATTTTTAACTCCGGTCCGACGTTTCGGATGCTTTGCAGCAGCCGTGGTCACGGGGAGACTAAGTTTAACTAATATATCGCGTTTTAAACCGTTAAAGTGTTTTATTTAAATGTGTACTACTCGCGTAAACTATAGACAGTATTTGATCTAAAAAATGTTCGCCATAGTATATGTGTATCTTTTCGGATTAACTCACAAGAAACGATTTTATGGTAATTTAATTTTGGGGAGCTGGTGGTTAACCCGGGTATATTATTTTTGTTCAGGGTGAAACATGTGACGGTGCTGCTGTCTGAGTCGGAGCGGGAGTGCGCTCGTCTCGTTCAGCTGAGCGAGCTGCTAAAATCCGAACTACGGCGGGTCCGGGGCTCCACGCAGAACGCGCATAACACTGAGTACATGAAGAACGTCACATTAAAAGTACGGTACTTTAAAGATTACGACACGGGCAGGACTTGAACCGCAACAGCTGAGAACGCTGTGGATGCCACAGCGTTCTCTGCTGTTGCTCTAACGAATTGAGCTACCCTGTCCTACATGTCATCGTCTAATGTATTTAACCTATTGATACATGCACCTCTCTTTTAACGATTTAAAACGCGAAATATATATATTTTTCAATTCAGGACCAACTTATAGCAGGTGTCGCCAACCAACGGTCACCAACTTCCTTGTTGTATTTCTATAACTTTTTGCTCGTTGTACTGGTATTTCTTTATTGAACTGCCCATATACTCCTTCCAATTAACGCAGTACAGGACTCTAGACAAAACATTGTATAGATAAAGCTAATTCAATAAGGACTTGAGTTACACCGTACCGTTACACGGTAGCTCAATTGGTTAAAGCGGCTCAGAACGTAATTTTTGTCAATTTAAATAGATTTTTAATTTTTAAATATTTTTTACGGAAATAGAATAATTTTTCACTACGTACTTGTATTATAGCTACTAACTCAACTTAAAATCTTTTGACAAAATGTGTTTAAAACAACAGTGTCATATAATTCCACTTATGCAAATAGATGTTTTCGCCGCATACATTATCATAAATAATACATATTGTGTTATATATTAAAAATAAATTTTATTCATACATATAGTATATAGCTTAGAAGTTTATTATAGTGTATGTTGGATAACCTAACATCCTTCGTAAAGGAAGAGTGGGAACTTAGACGAAATTATCAGCAGTTTCTGTGGACTCATCCATAATTATTACCAAGAGAAATAGTAACAATATTGAAAACTTATTTCTTACGTTTTGGCAGTTCCTAACCCTGCCGCCCGGCGATGAAAGGAGCCGACTGGTTCCTGTCTTGCAGAAAATTCTTACTCTCTCGACGGAGGAATCCCAAAAAATACAAGCTGTTGCCAAAGGTAGACTCCATTATAAGAAATCATTTCTTTTATACTAAATAATATAAATACGAAAGTTTGTGAGGACGGATGTTTCTTACGATTTCACGTCTTGACGATTTTCTTAAATATTTTAAATCAACGTATACGAACGTAACCAAAAATAACGAATATATATTTCAAAAAAGCACATTAATAGTTTAAAACGCGAAGAGTACTCATTATTTTTAATTTGTTTGAATTACGCGCCGAAATGCTCGCGTCGGATGCTTTGCGCCACAGATGGTGTTAGTGTAGCAGATTTGACTTTGACATTAGAAACACCCTCCATCTAGAAAACCCCCGGGACTACATCTGTTTCAACGCATCCGAAACATCGGGCCGTAGTTAAAATGAATTAAAAAACTGCGTTTTAAACCGTGTTTTATTTGAATACGTACTACTTTAACTAATAAAAATACTTACTTAGAAATATGTTTTTGCGAAGGCTTCTTGGGTTAATAGTATAAGTATACGTGGTATCGCGTATTGCTGAGCAGGTCCTTATATATAGGCGTAGGTCTAGAGAAAAAGGGACTCTTAAATGTTTTGTGAAATATCAAAGGCCGCCTTTAATTCAACGTTTTATGTTCTTAATATATGTATCGGGAAAAAATCGTCATTAATTTCGCTGCCTTTATACCCTCGACCTAAAACCTCATGTGAATAAATAGCGAGCGTAGACTCATTAAAACACGTCAAAAAGTGCCTAAATGGCTTTCAGGAAGTGTTTTAATAAGATTGAAATAAAATAAAAAGTACAATTATTTTAATTGACATAGTTGCATACATCTAAGTTGGGTTTTAGTATTCCGTATGTAAAGGTTTACGGCTCCATTTTTCCATGGCTAAACATGTTGGTTAGTATCCTTAAGTGCGACAGATCCTAAGTTCGATGCCGCAAAAAAAAAAAATATTTCGATGGGCAGGACTAGAAGGGCAATAGAATTGATTAGTCAACTGTCACGCTTGTTTATGTCGTGCAAGGGTTTTTTTATAATTGTTTGACAGAGGAGAAAACAAGCACTGGGAGGGATCACTTGATGGAAGGTGAAATATTCCAGGATATAAATCTTAAGATATTCTGTCGACCTATTTGGTTTGGGATTTGGGAAATCCACATGTTTACGAGTATCCCAAAGACTGAAACAAAACATGATTAAACTTTCGAATTTTCGATGTTCCTTTTTAATCTGTGGATCATTCGTGACCAAGACGAAATTTCGATATTCCTATAACCCATTTTTCCAGTTTTCCAGAGGAAGTCCAAAGTGTTTCAGAAAAATTATAAATTGATCAGAAGCATGTTGGACCCGGTGTGATTATTAGTCTACATACATACTATTAACCAAAGAGCCCGACAAATATATATAAAAGGTAACATGGTCTAGACCTCCCTCACGTCTGCCTCTATTCGACTGTATGGGGGGGAAGAGGGGTTTTTTTTTTTTTTTTTTTGGGGAACCTTTCGTGCCTAGATTTAGTCAAATTTGTTGTACTCAATAGTAATACCACCTCTGTAATATGGTCAAACTATTGTATTAAGCGTGAGAGGGGTTCCTGGGTTCGAAACCTGGGACACAAAAAATTGTGTCTGATCAACTACTTGCCTGTAAATAAAACCGATCAGTGAAATGGACACAAAAATTGATCGCCCCCCCCCCCCACGAGGGGGTAAAACGGGATTTCACTACTATAATATTATTAAATTGTTTATATAGAGCGCGTTCGTTTTGAACCTTCATTTACAAATGTTTACGAGAAATGTATTTTCTGTTGTTTTTTTAAATATGATACCTTTTCACAGGGCTGGATCCGAATCCAAGTAAAGGCTGGGGCAGTTATTTACCATGGCCAGGTGGCAAGTGAGATGGTTGTACGATGCATTCCAGAACTACGAAATTTTTTTAATGATTTGTCATTGTGAATTAGGAAGTACTTACTTGGAATTTTTTTCTATCCAACCGCAAATAACGCAATTATTATAATGATTTTATAATTGTACTCTTAAATGTAAATCTATTTATTAATGTAAAATAATGAACAAGAAAAAGTGCTTCATTAGTATGTTCTTGTGAAACCATTAGAAAAACGTATTGTTTTTATTATTGTGAAATAAACTTATATTTAAATAAAACACTAACGGTTTAAAACCGTGACCACGGCTGCTGCAAAGCATCCGAAACGTCGGGCCGAAGTTGAAAATCATTTTGAAATAAATTTAACTACTATATCGCGTTTAAAACCGTTAAAGTGTTTTATTTAAATGGGTACTACTCGCGTAAACTATCGCGTAGACAGTATTTAAATTAGTATTTTAGTGTTTTTTGTAAGTTCAATTTTATATGTAAATGATTATAATTAGTTTACCCTTGTAAATTGTTATTGTATAATTCTGGGAAATGGACAGTGTGAAATAAAGAAAATAATTTTAACAATTAATAAAGCAATATTTATAAACTTATGGTTTTTTTCTCTATTCCTAAAGTTAAATCATGGGTAAGATGCAGCATCACGTAATATATTATTCTATATGGAAGATTAACACAAATGGGACTCAAACCCGCGGCCAAGAGACAATTCTTATTTATTTAATAAATTTACTAACATTAAAATTATAATAATATAAACAAATGGCACTATAATCTCAGTACTATATAGATATACTTTTGAACATTTATAAGTCTCCCCAAAAAACTTAAGATTTAACCCATTAAACTAGAACTGATTTCGTATCGACGCGTCGACTTATCAACATCTTGTAAAAAAAGTTATTTCCTAAATACTAATAACAATAAGACCATGATGCATCATATGCAATATTTTTATAGCTGTTAACACGCATAAAATAATCTAGTCAACCTCTTTTGAAAGACAATTAAATTGTCTATGGGCAGCACTGACAGATTTATTACTGAAAAGCAAATGGGATGCATCCGGTAGTCTAATTATTTTTAATTATTATTTTTCTATTACATGCAATTGTATTAAAAATGTCCTCTAAAATGAAAAACATTTTAATAATTTTGGATTGCGAAATTATGGGGGAAAATCAATTTATTTAAGAGTGTTTTAAATAAGGACGTTTCTTGATATTATTGATTGCATTTCCCGGGAGACGAGCATAGCGCATGCTTGAAAATCTAGCTGAAAATTCGCGACTGCGGCACTGAAAGGTGAGCTTTTTCAGTTTTCATTATATTGCCTATTGAGTTGAGGAAATACAGAGATTGGTAAGTTTAAATCATTTATTGTTAAACATTTATTTATTGGCTTGGGTTAAATAAACGAAAAAGTTAATTCAAAAAGTACAAATGACGATGGCGCATGTTTTTAATTACGCAATTTATTGTTTTGTTTTTGCCACATTTCAATAATTTTTGGACATTTTACAAATGTAAAAATCGTTAAATTTTTAAGGACCTTCTCATTACATGTGTAATACATAAGCTACGCTTTAAAATACGTTATTTTACAATTTGTATCGGTTTTTGTTTTTTACATAAGTCGTTAATTGTTTATTATAAAATTATAATGTTAAAATGCAAAAGTCATGCTATTCGCATAATATGCATCACGTGTTACGCATATATTATATATACTAGACGCGTGCATTGCCGGTACATGCCACGTCCTAGCCTATGCGACAATTTCTATCTCCAAAGAGAAGACTATCTATCTATGTCTCGCAAATACTATTTTCGATTCACACGCTATAATTAGTTCGAATGCACTTGCATCTCGGGGATCTTAAATCCTACACATTTAAAATGCGTACAATCGTATTGTAACACTTCTTAATCATATTTTGTAATACCTGCGCATAATATTCGTGTCATAACCGAATACGCAAAAGTAATAGGTATTAAGTGAACTGTGATGTAACAAAGGTATCCTATGTTCTATATTTGGTAAAGGCTGGCTCTATTGACGTCCCGGACGTCCTGCGCAAGCCCGGTGAAACTCTCCCGGAGATTCGCTCACGGGTCAATCGAAGCCTCCATCTTCGAGTGCATTCCCGATTAGTGCATCTAACATAACACATTACAAGTTTCATACCGGCCGGTTTTAAGTGATTCTGTAGGTATTTTGCTGTTTCAATGACGTGTCGTCTAAGTGATACTAATTTATACGACGAAAATTTATTAATTTAATAAAACAGGGAGGGGCCTGTATACTATTAATTTTTGTAGCAGAAATCGTTTAAAATACTATTAATTTGTATATAATAATACTTGTGACATTTTTAAGAGAACGCAAGGTCTTGTCTATTTTAATTTTAAATGATAGTCTCAAGGTTCTTCCTTTAATAGAAACAGGAACTGCAAAACACTTAACTATGCAATTTTTTCTCCTCTTATGCTTCCTTTAACGTTGTAAAAATGTTACGAGAGCCCTTTTATAATCTTATTGCAATGATTATACCATCACATGTAAGTGTAGTTTACTTTCAGTATACGGTGAAACAAACCTTTTTCGAAAATGGGCAAGGAAAAGATTCATATCAACATCGTTGTAATTGGTCATGTGGACTCTGGCAAGTCCACGACCACCGGCCACCTGATATACAAATGTGGTGGCATCGACAAGCGAACTATTGAAAAATTCGAGAAGGAAGCCCAAGAGATGGGTAAAGGATCTTTCAAGTACGCCTGGGTAAGTTGCTAGGTCTTAGTGTAAGTTACAGTTGTGTTCCCCCATAATCGTATCATTCCTCTATAGGTACTGGACAAGCTAAAAGCAGAACGTGAACGTGGTATTACCATCGATATCGCCCTGTGGAAGTTCGAGACGGCCAAATATTATGTGACCATCATCGATGCCCCTGGGCACAGGGACTTCATTAAGAACATGATTACGGGTACTTCACAGGTACCTACAGCTTTCTAATTCAGTTGTCTAGTATAAAAAAAAACAGAATATAATTCTCTTTAATGTGAGCAGGCGGATTGTGCGGTGCTCATAGTGGCTGCTGGAACTGGAGAATTCGAGGCCGGGATTAGCAAGAACGGGCAGACTCGTGAGCATGCGCTGCTCGCCTTCACTTTGGGTGTAAAGCAACTAATCGTGGGCGTTAACAAGATGGATTCCACAGAGCCACCGTACCACGAAGCGCGATACGAGGAAATTAAGAAAGAAGTTTCTTCCTACATCAAGAAGATTGGTAAGTTACGCTATGGGATTTTAAACTTTTTTTTTTTCGCTACAGGTTTTTCATTATCTATTCTTATGCGACTTTTATTCTCTCAAGAGGAATGTCAAATCATAATTGACCATGTTACCCTGTTTTTGTATTTAAGAGACGAATCTTTGGGAGGGTTGAGTACACTTATAGCTGTTTGCTATTTCTGTGTACGTTTCAATGATCGGTTCCTTTACAGGCAAGTAGACCCTGCCTGATCGATAAATTTTACTCCTAAGACCTTAACGCAATGTGACGCGCTTAAGCATTTGGGTACAGAAGTGGTTATCCATCATATATACCACATGTGTCTGACAATTAAGAATGTAGAGCAATAAAAGGGAAGAGCAAGGAACTCGTAATCGCAAAGTTTAATGTACAACAGCCTCCAAGGAAACTTATATAAAGTTAAAGTTCTATATAGAGAGTGAAACCTCTGACCATTTTCAAACATTTATTATCGAGGCTATTTGTGAATTCGTTAGGTTTGTAAACAAGTTAATTTAGAGAACCGGTAAGCATTATGTAACGTTGTCAGGTTACAACCCGGCCACGGTGGCCTTCGTGCCTATCTCGGGCTGGCACGGCGACAATATGCTCGAGCCTTCTGACAAGATGCCCTGGTTCAAGGGGTGGAACATCGACCGCAAAGATGGAAAGGTTGAGGGCAAGACCCTTATCGAGGTAAACATTGGTTTTCTTCAACCCCCCCCCCCCCTATATTCCATTCAAGTACCGCTGACAATCAACTGTACCTATTGTATCTTTGTTACTAGATTAATAATTTCTATACAACTACCTTTACTAATGTTATAAAGCTGAAGAGTTTATTTGTTTGTTTAAACGAGCTACTCTCGGAACTAATGATTCAAACTTTCAACCCCTATCAACCCTTTTTTGGCATAAAAAAGTAGCCTATGTCCTTTCTCAGGCTCTAAAATATCTGTGTACAAATTTCATTTAAATCAGTTCAGCAGTTTCGGAGTTAAAGCCGGACAGACAGAGTTACATTCGCATTTTTAATATTATTAAAACACGGTTTGATTTTGTTCGGTATTTCTATCAATATGTTAAAAGTAAAAATGTACTTAGTTATAGTGACGTAACTACAATAGTTAGACATATGGTCACACGATGTTTTTTGTAGATATTGATATATCATAATATATATATAAAATAAATGAAAGAATGATTAAAATCGCCCCAGTACTTTTTGAGTTTATCCGTTACATACAAAAATTAGTGTAGATAGCTGTTACCAACAATATTCGTAGCCCGTCGTACGCGTCCCGTCGTTCAGGTCGTTCTTGCAAGTTAATCTTAAAAGATAGACATATAACGCCGTTGACTTCATTCATACACAATTTTTAGGTATCTTGAACCGTTTTCGCAGCGTACGCATCTGAAACCTACAGAGATGAAAAGTTGCCCCCGTTTTATTCACATTTTTCGCTGTATCTTCGCTCCTATTAGTCACATCGCAATATGTTATATATACATTTATATAACCTTCCTCGATAAATGCTCTAACTAACACAAAAAGAATTTTTCAATTCGAAACTGTACTTCCTAAAATTAGCGCGTTCAAACAAACAAACTCTTCAGCTTTATGTATTAGCATATTATATATATATATATATATATGTGATGCCCAAAATAACCATTAAGATAAAGGTGCAAATATAGTTGTTGAAAATGTATAACTGATTTTTTATATAGGCTCTCGACGCTATCCAGCCTCCGTCTCGTCCCACTGAAAAGCCGTTGCGCTTACCGCTTCAGGACGTGTACAAAATTGGTGGTATTGGGACAGTGCCCGTAGGACGGGTTGAAACCGGAGTTCTCAAGCCAGGTTAGACGAAATTTTCGAATTTTAAAGTTGGGCACCTAAAGTAACATTATTTCATTTAATTTTTAATTTGTAAGGTATGGTGGTGGTGTTTGCCCCAGCCGCCATTACTACTGAGGTGAAATCCGTGGAAATGCACCACGAAGCGCTCCAAGAGGCAATGCCTGGTGACAATGTTGGCTTTAACGTGAAGGTAACAAGTTTTAATTAAAGAATAATGACTGCTCTGCCTCCTGGGGTAGGGTAGCCCCTTATGAGCAAAAAAACATGATTTTCAATAAGGGGAAAAATAAAACTGCGCAATTAACGTAGGCGAAAATAAATTTTACTATTATTTGTATAAAAGTAATGTTAAAAATTTTCGATCACTGTGCTCCAGTATATTACCATTAACTTAGACTATAAATAACTCACGTCATAAAAATTGCAGTTAGGCTACTTTTTGCCCCTAGCGGCCTCTTACCTATATACTTATTTTAGATCCATCTATGGCATTTTGTAAATTCTGATGAGAATATCATTGTTACAGGATCAATGATATTAATGTGACGTTATATAAATTGAATATAAATTTTAGAATGAAAAAATATAACGACACGGGTAGGGCTTGAGCCGGCATCTACAACGTTCCGGGCTGTTGCTGTCGCTTCAAGTCCTATCCGTGTCCTAAATATTTTTAATCTAAAATCGATTTTTTATTTATATAGTGCCATCATGTGCAATACCATCTGACTAATATCAAAGTTTTCAATGTGATTCAATGGTAATTTAATTAACAAGCCCTCTGCCTAAATAAAAAATTGTCGTAAATAACCTTCGTGACCTATTTGTCACTCACTGTTGAACTTTTCTGATTTATGAATTGTTTACGTAACCTCACATCGTGCATAGAATGATCTCGGTGTCTGCAATGTTTGCGCCTTTCTCTTTTGTTGGATCTACAATCACCCAGCAGATGACAATGCCTAGCCTTGATACACGATATACAATATTTCCATACCAACCTTTTCTTTGCATAACTATAATACACATATATCACTTTTTTGTAGAACGTCTCGGTAAAGGAGTTGCGTCGTGGTTATGTAGCCGGAGACTCCAAGAACAATCCCCCCAAGGGTGCTGCTGATTTTACCGCTCAGGTAAAACGAAAGACTTATCGGAATTGCATGTAATCATAACGCCATTACAAATGTAATCATGTAACAGGTCGCTAATTTGTAATTTGAAACGAGAAAAGATTAAACCGGTCGCCTAATTATTAAGTAACTTGGCTCCATTTTGCAACATCTATCAAAATTGGTGTCGCAATATGCGTTCAGTTGTTAGTCAATTCGATTAAGGTAGTAAAATTATTGTCATACTTTGAGATACCAACAATAAACACTAACGTACAAAGAATAGTTTAATTCATCAATGGTAATTAAAAGGGGATATTTAAATAATTAGGTATCTTAATTCTGGTATCTAGGTGATTGTGCTGAACCACCCAGGGCAGATTAGTAACGGTTACACCCCGGTTCTCGATTGCCACACAGCACACATCGCTTGCAAGTTCGCTGAGATCAAAGAAAAATGCGATCGTCGTACTGGTAAGATAATATTAACGAGAACAAAAATGTATAAATTGGTTAGCAACATGTTGGATCCAATGAGGATTTAAACAACGACCCGTTGATTATTATTAGCGTTACATTGCTACCATTAGACAAACGAGCCAGTCGAACATTCGATAAAGAAGCATAAATAACCACTTAAGTAATGGATCGATTTTAATATAAGTAATGGATCATTATTTTTTATGTAATCATGTTTAATACCTTACGCATAGGTCGTTTCAAAGTTTGTTAGGTACAACAATAGAGACAGGGATTCAACTAACACTATTCTCTAATATAAAGTGTTAGCTATAAACTTTTTAAATAAAACGTTTTTTTTTTTAATTTAACAATATTCTATTCTTAAACGTAGGCAAGACAACTGAAGTTGAACCGAAGTCCATAAAGTCGGGCGATGCAGCAATCGTGACCCTGATGCCGACCAAGGCTCTTTGCGTGGAGTCGTTCCAGGAGTTCCCACCTCTTGGCCGCTTTGCAGTACGCGACATGCGTCAGACTGTCGCTGTCGGAGTTATTAAGGTGTTATTTCATTATACACCCCTAGAATAATTTAATTTGACAGAAAAAAATCACGCTTAGATAATCGCGATATCTATTAGTTCATTTATTTTACTGATACCCGTTGATTTGGATGCCCTGCACACACAGGGGTTAACTAACATATTTCGTTTTTTTAGACCGTTGTTTTATTTAACTGTGTGTTACTCGCAAGGGCGGATCCAGCTTTGATAGTTAGAAAGAGCCTTTAATTTAATTTTTATAACAATTTTATTAAATGGATGGGACACATGAAACCTTGATCCGCCGGTGACTAAACTACAGACACTGCTTAATCCTTTATTTAATTAATTACAGAGCGTCACCTTTAAGGAGGTAACAACAGGCAAAATTACCAAAGCCGCCGAGAAGGCCCAAAAGAAAAAATAACTATTGGGCTGCTTAGAACACGTAGCGCAGCCGGTGCCCGTCGTCTGCAAAGCTGCTCCGTCTTCAGTCTGTCTCCATAAACGTACTCCCCCATCATTACGCTCGATGTTCTCCCCCGAGCAGGCGACAGATGTATCGGTTGCCTCACACATTAAAATCCCAATATCGATGTTGTATCGTAGTCGTGAGCCCTTAGCATGCTCACACAATCGGAGCTTCTTACCTGGTGACTCTACTCGCGTTCCCAAATCTTGCATTTATCATAACAAGATACTCGTTCGTTTTAGTTACACATATGTGCTAAGTTTATGTCTTTTTAATTACTTTAGTCGTAAGTTATTTTCCATGTTTGAATTTCCGTACTTGAAGGCTCGTTATATCTTAATAATTTCTCATCGAAAAGAGTTCAGAAGGAAAGACACTCGCGGGTTGATTGAATTTTTAAACCGTTTCACCTCAATAGTGACGCTGATATTATCTTTGTAGTCTTTGTGAATCTTGACGATAATTAGTCTTTTTCAAGAATTTTCATTTCTGGTGTAACTTGTAGGCTCTTTGGTCAAGGTATTTTTTATTTACATTCGACATTGATTTATTCTATATCGTCTCTTCTACTTATTTGTAATGAGAATGGTCATTACTTTAGTGGCAAAATGAAAATTTAAAATTACATTTAAGATTAGATGTTATTTTCATATTATCTATGGTGTTGAAATGTTGTATTTGTAAGGATAAAACATCAGAGTGTAAAAAAGGAAGGCAAGGTTGTAAACCGACGTCATATAGTTGGAAATAAGGGTATAATAATTAAGCGTTATGAACGTTTTGATAGATGTTGACGAACTTGTTTAATTTGTAGGTTATCTTAAAATGAAAATTTTATATTTGCATTCAGTTACATTAGATAGAATCGTGTAAAGGTTTAAATATTCAATTGTAACGGCTGTACGATTATTCTTGGATTATGTACGGAAACAACTGGAAACTCTTTTTAAGCTAAATGTATCTTAATATTTTCAATAATTTTGTAAAGACCTCGATCCTGATAAAACCAATAAAGAAGCTACTGGTATATATTTTTAGTTATTATTTTATATAACCAAGTGTTTTAATAAAGTGGCCATGGAGCACGGAGACATGTTTCGTACTCTAGTACACAGGAAGTTCTCTAGTACATTAGGGTATTATATACGTGCAAGACGTACATATTTTTAGTCTTAAAATTATAAAATAACCACTGAGCACTGAACTAAAAGACAATAGATAATAGGAATATTGAATTTTAATTTGTGTGAGATTATAGTGATATTGTGCCATCACAGACTAACAATATCATAAAACTTACATAATAGAGTTCGTCTTGGTAAGCAATTAACAATGACACACTTGAAACAAGGTAAAATAATTTAAGTATATTAATGATAAAATATGTTATATATATTATCAACTTTATTTTTATATATTTTTGTAGAAGTGACATTGGCATTTGCAAATAATTAACTTGACTTTGACAACGTCAATTTACGCCTTTTTATTTTGGTATGTAATTGATAAATGATGTTAGCAGATACTTGTTTTACCGCTGTTTGGTGTATTTCTTTTACCAATGATTACCTACGATAACGAAACATGATGACGTGTGCCTCGCCGTAAGTGAAAGTAACTCGTAAGTGGTAGGAGTTATTGGCGAAGGCCTTCAATAATAATTGTATTTTGAGTTACTCGCAGTCTTTCGTCGGTCGTGGTTCAGTGTACTTGAGTCGACTTAAGCCTTGTTCTTTATTGTTACGATGTGTGGAATTTTCGCATACATTAATCATCTAACGCCTAAGAGCCGGCGAGAGATATTAGAATTACTTGTGAACGGCTTAAAGCGTCTGGAATATCGTGGATACGATTCGGCTGGTGTTGCCGTGGATGCGGCTGATAGAAACGATATCGCAGTTGTGAAAAAAAGCGGCAAAGTGGCTGCGCTTGAAGAGTTACTTCAAGAACAAAGTAAAGACCTAGCAGTTGAAGAATGTGTAGATTCTCATTGTGGAATTGCCCATACTCGTTGGGCCACTCACGGTGAACCGAGCGCTGTTAACTCGCACCCTCAACGCTCCGGAGAAGATAATGCTTTTGTTGTTATACATAATGGCATCATCACTAACTACAAAGAAGTGAAGAAATTCTTAGAAAACAAGGGATACACATTTGAATCTCAGACTGACACTGAAGCTATTGCAAAGTTGGTTCATCACATTTACAACCAACATAAAGACAACAGCTTCCAGGAAATTGTAGAACAGGTTATACAGCAGCTTGAAGGTGCTTTTGCATTGTGCTTTAAGTCAAGGTATTTTCCTAATGAATGTGTAGCAACAAGAAGAGGAAGCCCTTTGCTGGTTGGTATCAAAACAAGGCGTCGCCTTTCTAGTGACCATGTACCTATTATGTACAATAACAATAAAGCCACACGTGGTGTGGTACCTTCCCTACCCCGTGTTAATAGTCATGCCCACTTTCAACCAGAGGAGGAAAAAGATGTTGAATATTTCTTTGCCTCTGATGCCTCTGCTGTTATTGAACATACTAACAGGGTACTTTATTTCGAAGACGATGATGTGGCTCATGTTAAGGAAGGTGTACTTAGCATCCACAGGAAGTCTGGCAGCAGCACTGATCCTCATGAACGTGAGATTTTTACACTTAAATTGGAATTACAACAGATTATGAAAGGAAATTATGATTATTTCATGCAAAAAGAAATTTTTGAGCAGTCAGAGTCAATTGTAAACACAATGAGAGGACGTTTGAACTTTGCTGATGGAGCTGTTACTCTTGGTGGTATTAAAGATTATATACCTGAAATTAAACGATGCAGAAGATTAATGCTGATTGGTTGTGGAACTAGTTACCATAGTGCTGTGGCAACCCGTCAGTTATTAGAAGAGTTAACAGAACTTCCTGTTATGGTGGAATTAGCATCTGATTTTCTAGACAGAAATACCCCAGTTTTTCGGGATGATGTGTGCTTCTTTATCTCCCAATCTGGAGAAACTGCTGATACATTGATGGCGTTAAGATACTGCAAGCGGCACGGGGCCCTGATTGTCGGAATAACAAACACAGTAGGAAGTTCAATCTGTCGCGAGTCCCACTGTGGTGTGCATATTAATGCTGGTCCTGAAATTGGTGTTGCATCTACAAAAGCGTACACATCGCAATTCGTGTCCTTAGTAATGTTTGCTCTGGTCATTAGTGAAGATCGAATTTCACTCCAAAAACGTCGGGCTGATATCATTGCGGGGTTGCACGAGTTGGACAAGAAAATTCAACAAGTTCTAGCATTGGACGAGCAAGTCAAAGCGTTGGCGGAGGATCTCTATCGCCAACGTTCCCTATTGATAATGGGTCGCGGTTATAATTTCGCTACTTGTCTAGAAGGAGCTTTGAAAGTCAAAGAGTTAACATACATGCACAGCGAGGGAATAATGGCAGGAGAATTGAAACACGGGCCACTAGCTCTTATTGATGATTCAATGCCAGTTATGATGATCGTTATGAGAGACCCAGTTTACACAAAATGTATGAATGCACTGCAACAAGTCACCGCGCGTCAAGGACGCCCGATCGTCGTCTGCGAAGAAGGTGACTCTGAGACAATGAGTTTGGCGTCCCGTGTGCTGGAAGTTCCAAAGACAGTTGACTGTCTACAAGGAGTTTTGACAGTTATTCCCATGCAATTATTAGCGTATCACATAGCTGTTTTGAGAGGGTGCAATGTTGATTGTCCTAGAAATCTAGCTAAATCCGTCACAGTTGAATGATGAATCAATTATATATTAATTTCCTATAAGTTTGATCTCTATGAGCACAAGTTACTTAGTCTATTGTGATAAACGTAATTCCTATATTGATGAAGGCGATTTTCAGTTATTAATCAAAGAATGTAAGTGAACTTAATTTCGTCTCTATACTTCAATGTCACTAGTAAAATTCATGATTGTTTTATCAACAAGCTTTTTTCCGTGATTTCCAGTCCATTTTACATCGCCCAAATCAAAAGGACTATCTTATGAAATTGTATTTTCTGAGGTAACAAAGTACGTTATAGAGACGACTTGAAGTTAAGCTATTCACAAATTTCCTAAACGTTCCATGTGAATTGGGAACTTTAATTGTGAATAGTCTTGCATAACATTCCAATTACTCAATTTTATGCCACTTTATATTACGATATTAACATCTTGTGTCAAGGCCGGCCCAGATTTGTAAAAAATTCGCAATAGTTAGAATATATATGTTACAAATAATTATAATTACTTTCGAAATTAGCGCGACTCATTACTGTTGTATAATTGAAGATCTTATTAATGTTATTATTTTTTATAATAATAATCACAATTACAAAAGAGATTTAATGATTAGGTATAATGTAGAACGCCGATTACGTGCAAGACTTTGTACTAATATTCAAAACCTCCAGATTCGTTGAAAAGAAAGGTTTGTTATAGAAATATATAAAATTACAACAGCAATAAATTGGAACTTAGTAAAAACAAATCTCGCAGTGGTGCCTGGTGCACCTAAAATAAAGAACGGTTTACCTGTAAGATAATTTAGAGATTCTGAATATTTTTATAATCTAATTTTGTATAGAAATTTTTAATATTCTATAGGTAACGAATTATTATTGTAAGATAACAATTGTTTTTAATTAATTGAGATGTGTCGTTTTACGATTTTTATTAATTAGATGTAACACGGTACATTTATTGTTAAAATTAAAAGCAATATTATAATATATATTTAATGCTAAAATTATATTTCGCTCTTTAGTTATCATCGCCTTAGCAAGTTAAAATTACTAGTCAAAATTTGTTATTTCTTTCGAAAATGAAGATCTTTTGATTATGCCTGCTTTCTTAAACTGTTAAGTTTATTTTAGGCGCTAGATTTTACTTTTATGTTTATATTATATTTAGGTGTAAACTATGAGTTTCGCACACTCGTTATCGTAAGACCTTCAGATGTACAGGAAATTATAATACATTCATAGATTAAAAATTGCGATAGTAAAAAACGTTTTATTCCAATAAATCCCATAGCTGGTTCATTATTAGCCCTTCAAGAGAACAAGAAATATTTTCTCTAGTCGGAGGTTACAACACACCGTGAATAATTTAAGACATAGCTTATTTACCCAGTTGGCGCCATTAACACTACCTCCAGTAGACAACCTAAGGGCATCTACACATTTCAATTATATATAAAAAAATCCATTTATTACCGATAGATAGTATCTTTCTTTGAATAAAATACATCCACCTCTTCCTCAGGGGTTAAGGGATTACTAACTTCACATTTAATATTTTTTAACGCTAGATATCAAAGAACACGTACAATATGCTATTTAGAAACAATACAAAGTCAAGAATGTAAACTTTCACACCTTATTTTCAAAAAGCTTACGAATAATGATTTAGACTTTTAATCTACGAAAAAACACAGCGTCAATAATTTCATAGCATTGTAGAAACATTCCAATTTATAACAAATGTTGGAATAAGCTGACCTTGATTTTTAAAATACCAAGCGAACATTTACATAGTATAAATTTCGGACCAGTTCTAAAGCAATTTTAGATATTGTTTTAAGAGGAAACAATGTTGATTGCTTTTTTTGACTTCAGGTGAATTATTAGCTTTACTATTTAAATATCTTTTAAGTAAACAAAGCATTATTAAAGCCATGGACTAATAGAATATAAGAGCAATAATATAACCAGTTTTTTCCAGGTACATAGATGTAGACAGACACTACACCGTTTGCGAACAAAACGAAAGTAGGTAAGTAGATAATTGCTTAAATTACCGTATACCTCATATTACAATAAAACATGGCAAGATCAGTATAATGCGAGATCCGTTTATTAGTCAATAATATAATAAACAAAGTAAAAACATTAATATAATTTAATTATTCCATTTGCTTCGTTATCATTGTTTTTTCACGATCAAAGCAAATTCTACTAAGCGGCGATCGACTTGTTAGATTATTCAATGATTACTTATGTTATAAGTGTTAGATAAGATAAATTGATTTAGGTGATTTCCTGAAATTGAATATTCTGTAATATAAAATATATTATTAAAGTACAATGATGGTACGTACATTATTATGCTTTGATTGTGAGTTACTTATCCTGAAAAAAATCTGATCGTTTCGGAGAATTCGATTCTTAATATCTTTGTATTGATAACAAAAAATAATGTATTTTAAAAGTATACATCAATGAAATTCATCATCAATTTTTTATAAAAGACTTAAGTAAGTTCGTGGAGGCCATGGAAACTCATGAGTTGTCTTTCAATGCATTATTTCGGTAGACGACGATTTGATAGCTATTGGAATCCGAAAAATACACTAGACACCATATTTAAAAACTTCGAGCAATCATGGTGCTAACCACATCTCCTAATGATGCCGTCCGCTCGTGATAGCGAAACATCGAGAACCTATCCTCGCTCACATCGGCCGAACAGCCCGAAAATAAGGATATGCTGAAAAATGGTCTACAAAGCCTTAAACAATTAATTATAGTAGCACCTTATACTAAACCTTTTGTAATATTCCTTACGCTTTGACTGCCCCTACAAACTAACTAAAACCTAAATACCTAACACACGTTTACCTATAAGTTGGGTATATAAGCATTTTTATTATTAATTGTTTCATGTACATTTACAAGTTTGTTTTTGTTTTTTTTTTGTTTCATGTACATTTACAAATGTTTGCGATAAATGCGCACAGACAAGAAGTACACATTTAAATAAAACACTTTAACGGTTTAAAACGCGATATGTTAGTTAAACTCATTTGAAAATGATTTTTAACTGCAAAGCATCCGAAGTTAAAACCATTTTCAAATGAGTTTAACTGATATATCGCGTTTTAAACCGTTATATAAAAATGTATGCGTTATTTGTAAGGCCTATTAATAAAAATTTAATGACATTTTTTAAATCTCATTCAATTCATTAATTAAAATAATGTAATAGTTGCCAAAGAAGTTGTGCAACGCAATTTACAAGGCAAGTATTAGGTTGTTGACTAATTTTAATAAATGTGGTTGCATATAACTCGAGCGACTCAATATAATTAGTCTCTAATTATTATTTAATGTCATTCTTGAAATTTATAGAAAGCATGGACATACATTTGTCGTGTCTCTATTAGTAATTATGAAAATTAACTAAGTAATGATTCATTTATGTAGGTTAACTATCTTGTTAGTATTGTAAAAACAAGTAATTGAAAATTATATGACAAATGAAGAATAATTATTTTGGAAATTATGTATATTATTTATTTTCGCAAATATTTCCTCAATTTTGTAAATTATCATTGTTACGCACGACGTCGTCCGCGTCCCGTCGTTGTTGCAATTTAATCTTAAGAGATAGACATGTACCGTCATGGACATTCTTTAGATCACTTAAAGGGGAATCATTCTATAAAATTCTTTAGTGTCTTAAATCGTTTTAGCAGCGCTCGCAACCAAAGCCCGCAAACATGAATGAAACGGGGAAAACCCCGTTTGTTCCACATCTCCCTGTTTCTTTGGTGATGTTTTATATAAAAAAAATATATTCTGACCAGTTGTTCCTGAGATCATTGCGCTCAAACAAACAGACCACCTCTGCAGCTTTATAGTAATAAAAAGTACCCTAATTTTAAATGTCGAAAGTTCATTTATATTATTGTCCACCAAATAGCGATGAATGTGGGGGTGTGTCGTTTTCTTAGAAAAGTAGGTCGTGTTGTGAAACAGAGACAGGCGCCTGCGCAATATTGCGACGGCAATGTGTCTTAGTACTGTGTTCGTCTGGTAAAGTTCAAAGTATCATGATGTCAAGTATTACCTACATTATTATTGCTGAAGGTAAAGCAGATTATACAGTAACTAAAACGGGAACTTTACACTACTTCTCATTCATTAGTCACCAAGAATAATTATGAATATATACTGTCTGTAGTTTACACGGGTATTAGACATTTAAATAAAACGGTTTACTTTGGCGTGAGAGACACCCTCCATCCCCCCATAACCACGGTGGCTACAAAGCATCCGAAACATCGGGCCGGAGTTAAAATAAGTTTAACTAAAATATATTGCGTTCTAAACCGTTAAAGTGTTTTATTAAATTATGTATAAAACCAACGTACAGCAAATCCTTTCGTGCGGCATCTAAACCTTTTCCTTGACGACCATTCCGGACTCACGCGTCATAAAACCGGTCAAGAAATGGTATGTACCTATATTGTGCGATGTAAATATGCTTATGTTGTACAACATAAGCCTGACTACCTAACATAATCCAAATCCTACTAATATTATAAACGTGAAAGTTTGTATGTGTGGATGGATGTTTGTTACTCTTTCACGCAAAAACTACTGAATGGATTTCAATTAAACTTACACATTAGAATAACACTTATAAAGATATTGTGTGAGCTGTCCAAAATATGACAGTAAATGTAAAGTAACTAGGAAAAAACCTACTTTCTGCGAGCTATTCTGGCGTGCGCTGCCAAAAACGTTAGTTACACATAATTATGTAATATATGATATAATAGACATCATTTAGTTTAAATGCGCGATACTACGTAATCCTAATCCTAATACTGCGTAGACGAAGTCACGGGCACCAGCTACTATAACATATATTCAAAGAAGTTAGGAGAATACATTTTATATAGCTTCTGTTCTAATTAGTCAGTTTCTTAATTAAGAATTAAGTTTTTGTAATAATTTTTCAAGGAACTTATGTCGTTATTTAGCACCTGAGAAATATGTTGTTGCTTAACACAAAATTGTTTTAAATTACACAGTAGCTAACTCGAACAATCTAGTTGTTTGTATTGTCTATAAATTTTACGTTATCTATACTCTATACTAGTAAATAGGTAAAGTTTAAGAATTTGTTTGTTTAGAAAATTGGAAAATTTATGCATCTTTGAGGGCGTCCGTTGCGTGCACTGCAAAAACAAATCTAGATACCAAAAAACTATGTATGAAAGAATGATTTCTCTTTAAATTGTCTAGAAAAATATTCGCGACAGTATATGTCTATCTTATAAATTTAACTCACAAGAAAGACGCTACAGTGTTTGTATGTAAACATAAATTACTTGATGCCCAAAATATTTATAACACGCGAACAAAGTCGCGAGCACAGCTAGTCAATATATATTCTAGATAGCAGAAGGATCGTATAAAAAATCTTAATTACATTATCGACTGGTTTGGAGGTTCAAACCAGTCGTTAATGTCTTTATATTTATTACTTACTTACTACTAAGTTTTGTAAGTATGGTCTATGTATATAATATGTATTGCATTGTCCTTGTAACAAAACAAAAAGGCTGGTCCGATGTCAGTGGCCTTTCGTTCAACGACGCGGCAGCGCAGGAGAGCGGGACCCCAGCGAAATTCCAAGTTTTACGCCGTCAGAATATAAAGTAACTGACAAACGGTGAAACGATATTAGGTAATGGGATTACTGTTGTTATCATAGCTATATTAACAAAACTATGGGAAAGTTTTTTTGTCTATTTAATCTATCAAACACCTTTTATTGTAAGGAATTTTCCAATAAGATTTTATTATTAATAAACAATGTTAAGCAGTCGAGACGAAATTTACGACTCTTATAAAAACCATGTAAAATAATAAGAAAAAATGACCTTTGTCTGTCAATCGTAACTTTTTAAAACCAGCCATATTGTATAGTATTAATACTTGGTCCATGGTTAGACCTGATATTGCAAAATATGGAAGTAGTGAAGGGGGATATTGCACTAAACCTTTGTTCAATACTTCAAGTGAAATGTTGCAGAACTGGTATGTGACCTTCCGACAGGTTTATGACAAAACCTTCAATAGCTTCAAGTTCCTATACGAGCCACCTTTCTACCGATGAACTCACATATCCCATAATAGTATGTAATTATTTTAGCTATATTATATAAAACGACGTTTAGAACTTATTTGATGATCGAACCGGTTTCCAAATGTGTATAAGATCCAAAGTTTACTAGTTGACATTTTAAACATCTTTTTTAAATATTTAAATTAACCTTTACGCCAAGAATGTAGATTTGATTTCGGTACTGTCTATACCTAAAAGTATTATTATATTATATACATATTTATGTCTAACAAAACATTTATTGTTGCGAGGTTGAAAATGCTTTTAGTCAACTGTTATCAAGAGGCTATAAATTGTTTAGACGGGTCTGTTTTCAACTTAAAAGATAAGTTTAGGAGGCCCCCCTTAGTGCCGGGGCCCTGGTATACCTACTACACCACCTGGCCCCACAATACACTATGATTTTAATTGAAGTTATTATTTATATGTATAAAAGATAAATTAAATTAATATCATATGCCGTGTGATTTGAATATTAAAATAAATAATAGTATCAGAACCGAATTTAGGTGATTGCAACCAACTCAGGGCCTCATCAAAAGGAGGAAAGACAAAGATTTCTTATTTTCGACTATAATTATATGTTAATTTTACACTAAAGCATCTATTTGATTTCACAATAGATCATTTGTTTCAAATGTTGACTGAGAAGAATTGTTTACTTTATTTCAAATTTTATTAAGGTCTGTGGGGGCCTCCATTCCTTCGTTGCACCGAGGCTTCCACACCACAAAATGCGGCCATGATTAGTATTATATTTTAAAATGTATAAATGTATTCTGTAACTATATACTTTTAAATGTGAAAAAACCCTTAAAAAATGGGTTTGTCGTATATTGACGATATAAAGGTTACTCGCGCGCCTCTACCGGCAAAATTTAGAATTTGTCCAAAGAAGTTACTTTGTAGTCTTGTGAATGTGAAACACATATTATCTTAAATACTGTCTATAGTTTACGCGAGTAGTACACATTTAAATAAAACATTTTAACGGTTTAAAACTCGATATATTAGTTAAACTTATTTGAAAACTATTTTTAACTTCGGACGTTTCCCCGAAACACATCATCTTATTATGAATAAGAAACCTTTTTGTATGACAGAGGAGAACTAAACGCATAGTTAAATACTCCAGTCATTGTCATATAACATCTAATAGTTGCCTTCGGCTTGGGAGTTTAAGTACTTCACGCCTGAACGTGAATGAATATGACGGAATTTCTATAAAATTTCCACTATCCATTTATTGTCAAAAATTTCCAAGAAGTCCCTTTATAAACATATTTGACTCGCTTGGAATCAAAGCCCACTGGACTATAAATTATTAGCCATGCGTTGCTACCATTGGCAAACGAGTCTCAATTCTAAAATACGTTTCAATAATACGTCCTTAAATTTAATACTTTTTTCAGTTATGTAAATTATGTTTGTCCTGATTTATTATTGTTTGTTCACATTTTTTACATGTTAATATTACCACCGATTAGTACGGCGGTACCGTACCTGTACCACAGATTAATAAATATATTATATGTATTAATCTGTGGTACTTTTCTTCTATATGTTTGCTATGGCATAAAATATTTTGGCTATTCTACGACTTGTAATAGTTGTTGTCTGTGTTTCTTTTAGCGACTTGAAAATTTATATCCAATATCCATTTTGATTATTAATTTAATATTATTTACGTTTATATTGAATGTCTTAAGATTATAAACAAACTCGATATGAATAATAAGGAAACTACTTACAGTGAAGACTTATTTCAATATATAAAAGTGAGCGAAGATGAAGATGACTCTAATGCTGTAGAAATTCCATGCGAGTTAAATGGGACTTTATTACTATCCACATTAGTTGCTCAATTTCCCGGCGCTTGCGGCCTAAAATACCGCCATCCTGAGAGCAAATGCATTCGAGGTCTTCGCCTTAGCGACGGCAGGTTGCATCCACCGACTGAGGCTGGCTGGGGTAAACATTTATATATTTGCGTTTTCCCCAAGGAAAACAAACGCAAAATGGAAGACGTATCGCCAGAAAACTCAGCAGCAAAAACAAAACGATTAGAAAAGAAACTTATATGTTCAGACCTGATATGCTTAGGACTACCCTGGAAATCGACAGAAGAGTCAATTAAAAAATATTTTGATCAATTTGGCGAGGTGGTGATGGTGCAGTTGAAAAAAGATAAAAATGGTTCTTTCAAAGGGTTTGGTTTTATCCGATTTGCTACATACACGTCACAAATGAGAGCATTAGCTCAACGGCATAACATTGATGGTCGCTGGGTAGATGTGCGAATTCCAAATTCAAAAGAAGGTGTAGTCCCGCAGATGCCCTGCAAAGTATTTGTTGGCAGGTGCACTGAGGATATGACTGCTGATGACCTCAGAGAATACTTCTCTAAGTTTGGAGAAGTTACTGATGTTTTTGTTCCAAGACCATTCAGAGCCTTTGGATTTGTAACATTTTTAGATCCAGAGGTTGCTCAAAGTTTGTGTGGTGAGGATCATGTAATTAAAGGAGCTTCTGTTTCAGTATCAAGTGCAGCACCTAAAATTAAAAATAAAAATAACCAAAATTGGAAAGAGGAATCATATGGACCAAACAGCTGGGATGGGAACCGCTCTGGTCCCCCTGGAGGTCCAAGTAACAATGGAGGAAATAGCAACATTGATTCCTTGAACATGCAAAATTTAGGCATAAATCCTAATGGTGGTGGTCCACCTGCTAACTTTAATTTACCAATAAGTCTTGTAGCTGCTGCCCTGAACCAGGCAGGCTGGGGAGGATTCTTAGGAGGCCCAAATAATTCAGGTCCTGGAAACTGGGGGCAAAATGGCCCTCCCCAAGGTGGCAATTCAGGTAAAAATTTAAATAATAATGGAAGCTGGAATCAGAATGGCCCGCCGCCATACTGGAATCAAGGCAATAATCCTAATTGGAATGGCAATAAAAATGGCAACTGGAACCAAGGCAATTGGTCAAATGGCCAAGGATGGGGAGGAAATAGTTCAGGGCCAACAAGTTCAAATAGTGGATGGAACAAACCCCAGACGTGAGGTGAGGTAGTTCAACCCAATTCTCATGTTTAATCAAATTTATTCATATACCTTGTTAGCAGTGAACTTATTTTATTTACTTGAATCGATTGATAGCATATACTAATATTATCAAAGGCTTGGAACGTGAAATAGTTTGTAGTAGTTGTAAGTTTGACATGAATTTGTGTTTAAAATGATGTGGTGTGATGAACGATAAATAAAGTATGTGTACAATGTGATGGATGTTTAATTTTGTGGTTGTTAGGAATAACTGTTGCAGAGACGATGTATGATTCTTTATGGATCTATTTCTTATACTGTTTTGCTATATTTGTCTTAATAAATTATGAGTGTGTGCAATCAGTGAATGGTTAACAAGAAACAGATGCCTTGCGATCTGAATGTGTGGTGCGCAGTCTCCTGAAGAGAGAAATGGTTTCAATTTCTAGGCAGCCTGTTTTCCAGTGGTGAGTGTGTCAAATTTGTATGATACAGGTGTTCTATACAGTGCGATAATTGCATTTACCAAAGAAATTGATATAAAATATAGATTGGGGATGTTTGCATAAGTGTTCTTAAATGTGTTACAAATTAATTTCTTAAAATCCTACAGGCATTTTGGATTTGCATTGACTTCCTGAGAATTGACCTGTGATTTGCCTGGCACTGAGAATGGATTTCTCACAATTAAGGTATAAATATATTTAATTTGTTGTAAAGACAGGCATGGGGCAGACTTTATAGGTCTGCTTCGCTTGTTGACTGTCCACCTGTTAAATTTACATGTCTCCAGCATTTACCCACAAAATCGCATACAAATAATTATTTTGTGTGAAGTAGTACATTTATTGACTGAGTCACTGAAAAGCTAATTAGTTTAGAAAATATTCATAAATCCATAATTGTTTTATTACAGATGATGATCAAAGAAGAAAGACCTAAGTTGGCATAAATGGGATATTTCAATAAAAATATACTTTATTAGTAAATATTTATTTACATAACCATGTATTTTACAGCCAAATCAAATAAAAATTCGAAAGATCGCCACGAAAATGGAATTTGTAATCGAACATCTACTACTTGAGTAGAGACTAAATTTTATCACCACATGTGGTCGATATATATCACAGCAAGCCTTTACAAAAATATTTCAATGTTTCAATTTCACATTTACACATCCACACTTAATATTTCTTATTAACAATAAAGGATACCTTTCTTAGAGGAAACACTACATTTTAATGTTCAAAACATATTGTAATTGACCAGATTTGTAGTAATTGGAGATCATATATTCTAGCGATGAGGTTTAAAGCAACGTGTGCCGCTGAAATTACTTCTTACAAAATATTAATTAATAGTAATGTCCTTTAATGAAACAAATTGTGTAAGGTACAACAATAAAATGTTAAAAATTAAACTTGTATATCTCTTCAACTTCACTTATCTGTTTCAACCAAAGAACTATTTCACATCATAAATCCTCTTTATCTTTTGCCTTGCCAGTACTTTCATAAAAAATCATAAACAATGTAAATTGCAAATTTTTATACACTTCAAAGAATGAGCTAATATTTCCCACAGTTTTGTTTCACAGAGGATAATATCAGGTTTCACATAGATTTCTGAGATCCCCGACAAAAAGAATAACAAACTAACCTAAGATTGACTGAACTTACATGCTTGGCTTGTAACACAATACAGGATAACTGGACCTAGTTGATATACAAGACAGTCATCAATTTATATTATAGTTGCTATTTTAAAAAGCAGTATGTAAAAGTCTTGGACTTTTCCAAAATATTACTTAAGTGTAAAATCGACCAAAGAAACATTTACTGGACATTTTGGATACTTAAGAAATTAATTAACCAACATTATGATAATAATTGTTTTATAAACTATAATAATTTTTACCAGTGTTTATTAGTCTTGTATTACATATGTTACGGAAGGATTCATGGGTTGCAATCGTCCGTGTCTTTACTATGCTTTGCAAAAAAGCTGTCTTCTGTAAATACCATCTTTCTCAACATTAGTAGAAGACAAGTTACTAAAAGCTCAAGAATACAAATCATACTTGACATAAGAAGGATGTTACTTCTATGCATTACCAAATACACTCGCGTTTTACCATTTAATGAAACACCAATCTTTGATAAAGCTTATAGAAGTAACATCTGTTTTATTATTTACAATTTCAAATGGAAACTAAATGTTTCAACTCTACTTCACAATTGTGATAATTTTAAACCACATACGCAATATTGACTTTTTATATATTTCATAGCTACTTTCTAAAAGGTGTTTAGTATTCATTACCATATATGTTGATTACTTAATGTTTCCTACAATTAAAAAGGAGTTTGAATATTGAATAAAATAAAATCTTTAACCTTCCAATATAAGTTTTTATGATTAGGATTTGAAAAAATAGATGACAGGGGCGGGGCTAAAACCGACATCTACGGCGACCCGTGCTTCTGCTCTAACCACAGATGCATGTATAAATCGAATTTTTATTAATATGTATAACTTTATCATGTGTAATAACATGTGAAAAAATAATGAGTTTTCAAAGTATTAGTAATGATTAGTTTCATGATCACAACTTTGCTTTTAATGCAAAACAACAAATATTTTCAAACCCCTTTTGAATACAACATGTAACATGTACTTTTACATTTGTCTTATTCATATTATAGTAGTGTGACTAAAGTATATCTTACACTGTAATCGGTGAGAATTTTGAAAGGACTATTCGTTAAATAATATCACAAATATTACATATTTATCGGTGGAATAGTAGGTCAAGCGTATCACAGGTTCTGTTTTTAAAGGATGCAAATAAATATTTGCAGTGTCACTTTTGTGTAAGAATTCAGAAAGTACTTGCAGTTTAAAACGATTAGGCTAAAACCGAGAGAGGAATAATCTGTTTGTAGAAAAAAATTAAACCCTAACCTTTTTTGCCGGGCGTAGGGCATAGCTTAGGGTTACTTGTCGTTTCGTAGCCGCCCGGCGCGGCTGCCTCCGGCCATTCCATTCTGCATCCATCTTACAGGCTAATTCATAGTCACATTTTTCTTGTTGTATAAGTTTTTCAATTCGGAGTTGTTCTTGTAAAATATGTTTAACCCCACAATCCTCTATAGGACTAGATAAATTCTTTACAGCTAAATTTACCTTATTGTTATTAGAGCTTTCTGTAGTTAACGGTGGGACATAGTTATTCTTTTTGGCATATCTCTTACTTTCACTTCTTAGGTATACTTTTCTTTCTGATTCCGATTTTCGTTCACTCACTCTTTTTTTAGGCGTTGTTTCATTGTCTATTTTTGAAATGCTTCCCATAGACCTGGTGCGTCTCAGGAATGTTTCAGAATTTTCAGTTAATTTATTAGCAATGTCAGAAGTTTCATTTTCCTTTACTTTTATATGAGCACTTTTCTCCTTTTTCATCTGCAAACGTTTAAAAATAATATTAGGAAAATAATTTTACTACTTGTAAAAAAAAAATTTGAGGAACCTTTTGCATATCACCCCCTACATCAAAAAGAATAATAAGTACACAACAAAACATACCTTTTTAGCTCTTAATATACTGAGGGTAATAACAAACGCTGAGGGCAACTTCTTAGCTAAAGATATCTGCCGAAGCTGACAAAGATTTTCAAGGTATTGTTCTCGGGTTGGTAAACTTTTTGATGGTAGCTTTGAATCTGTGTCTAGTTTTAATCCAGGTACACGTAGAGGTAAGCCCTTATTGGATTTAAAACTGAAATTTAACTAAGTAGTAAATACACAAGAAATAAAAATATGTTTTTTTTTAGTGTGACACAAGTGGAAGATGTACTCATAAGATACTGTGCAGTTTACAACCATAGAAATTTAAATTTATACTTGAAAATGTTTTACTTTGGTGAGTTACAAAAGTAATAAATACTACAACTCACCTTGTGGGAGTTGTCCCCTCAATTGGTTTAAAGTAACACAATTCCTGTTGCATTGAATCAACACTGCCTGTTTCATTATTCCTATTCTCACCAACAGTTGTCTTGTGTTGAAGAATGCCCGTAGGAGGGAGCGGTAAAGAGACTAATAATGATTGCATGCCGTTTTTTGTTTTGGCCACATTTTTCTCATTACACTTTTCAGTTCCAATACAAATTTGATCCTGCCAAATGAGAACAAAGTATATTAAGTTATGATATACTGTCTATAGTTTACGCAAGTAGTACACATTTAAATAAAACACTTTAACTTTAACAGTCTCCCTGTGACCACGGCTGCTGCAAAGCATTTGAAAAATCGGGGCGAAGTTAAAAATCATTTTCAAATAAGGATTAGTAGTAATGTAATATAAATAATAAAACATAAAAGTAACAATTATTATATATTAAGGAAATATTTCAAGCGCCTACTTCTTATACTACTTTGAACCACCCCATAAATATTTAATTATGTTTTTATAGCAGCAAAAAATAGATAAACCTAGAATCTATTTATGATACCAATATAGTATACATTTAAAAAAAAGTTATATATACAGAAAAGATAACTAAAGAGTTCCTAGAAGAAATAAAAAAAACAGGACAAATACCTTAGTGTGACAATTTTTTCCATTTTCCTTATCATCTTTTGACTTCCCTGGTAGTAAAGTATTTAGCCTTTCTGTATTATTCACATCAGATGCTTTGTAACAGATTTTTTTTGGAGTTAATTCCTCTGTGCTGGGGTTATCTCTAGTCAACCTGAAGGATTGTGTTATAATTTTGGTATATTTTAAACAAAAATATGCATTAAGAATAGCGCTAGAATTTTAAATTACTTACTCATTTGTTTTGAGATTAGATAAGAAACCATCAAGGGTTGCAGATTTTAATCTAGATTTCTTTTTGGGTTTTTTAGATGACTCTTCTGTAATCTTGACTTCATTCTGTGTGGGGTGTTCCTCTTGTAGCTTTTTAGCTAATATTTCATCATTCTTAAGACTTTCTAAATACTTCCTATGTGCCTCCTCTTCCTCTTCTTTTAGTTTTCTTAAAGACAAATAATTCATTGATCACATTTTTTGTATTATTTCAGTACTTTGAAAGATATAAAAATTATAGAAAGTATTTATGTTAATAGAATCTGAAATATTTCTTACTTAATTAAGAATACAGTTTCCTGGATATGAGCTTGCTCAACTTTTATTCTCTCAGCTTTTAGCCTTTGCATCTCTGTCTCATATTCAGATCTAATTTCACCTGGCTTACTTAATCGAAGGATTACTTTATCTAAAAAGAATATTAAAAGTTATTATAAATGTAGAAAACAAATAATAATAGGAACTTTTAAAATGTTTATTGTGTTTTTAAACATACAAAAAATTGTATGCAGAATGTATAGATATGAATAGGTATCAGTACAGCTGATAGCGAATGTTACAATTAGTTGAAAAAACCAGTGATTGGTTTAAATGATAAAGACCATGTAGAGTAATACTTTATGTAAGCAAAGAGCCACTAAAAAAAGGATTCTTGAAATGTTAAAGTATCTTAATATAATTATTTACCAGGCGACAACCGCAGATCTTCTCCATTTAATTTTTTATTCACTTCTTGCGAGAATTTATTTTTAATAGAATTCCACAATTGAATGTTAACTAAATTTTTCTGTTTTGTAGCTGTTCTCACCCAAGAACCTATCCGCAATCGACACAGTGGACAGCACAAAGCATTATTTTCTATACTACCGTGGAAACAACGTTCACAAAAGTTATGAAAGCAAGGCAATGTTACAGGTTCTATTAATATTGATTGACAAATAGAGCAAATTACATCTTTAATTTCCAAGTTATCCAATTTGTTTAATTTATTTTCATTTCTGGTCAACCGCTTCTTTGACTTGGCCGCCATTTTTGAATTTTGACTTTTGCATCTTTTTTGTTTTTATTTTCAAAAGCTTTTAGTAGGGTTGCAAGTTCATTAAATCCCTTTTTTTGATTTTATCACAGATAATCCATCTTATAAGGTATATAGTGTCAAAATAACAATAAAAACCACATTTAAAACACAAGGGTGTGTACCCTTGTGTTTTAAATGTGGTCTTTATTGTCAACACAAGTTTTAGTGTAAACACAATAAAACATAACGAAAACTATAGCATGCATGTTTCGTTACGTTTTATATAAATAAAAAATATTTTAAAAATTTGTATCCCTCACAGATATGTCAGGCAGGATACATGACACCGAACTATTAAGAAAACAAAATAATAGCATTTTTTTTTCGGTTTTATTTTATCGGAGCTATACAAATAAAAAAATACTTGCTAAGAAATATTTAATGTCATGAACGCACCTAGTAAATCAGGTGTACCAACACCTTAAACAGAGGGGCCATGTTGATATTTTCTTTCTTTTTTCGTCTTGTACCGACTCACATGTATTTGAGATCGAAAAACGCTACGGTATTGAGATTTGAAAGGAACCACGAGAAAATATGGTGGATAAAAGCGGATTTTTATAATCAGTTGTTTTTTGTTAGATTTACTTGTTAATGATATGAATGAAGTGGTGTAATCGTTAACACAATACATATCTTTGCGAAAATGTCTTCAATGCATTTCGTTGTTCATCCTTTACCTGGGACGGAAGATCAATTGATAGATCGGTAAGTTAATATCGCATACTTTCTAATGGCTCCGCAAAACTTAAAATGCTATTTGCATTAGAACAAAGTGCTTGCAAACGTTATAAATGCTTGGAGGATTGTAAAGCTGGCGATACAATTGGAAGCAATAGATTTTACTGGACCTAATATTGGTATTAGATTGAAGTGTCTAGAAATATCTGTTTGATTGTAATGTTGTAAATGGTATTAAATTTTATCTTCATTTCTAGAAATTAGTGGTAATATTGGTTCTAGATATAAAGTCGCGAATCCATTTGTGAACCCCACTTAGTATTGTGTTTACGGCAATTTTGAAAAATTCCACCCTTAAACAAGCAGCAATAATGTTTTTTCGGTTTATAAATAATTACACAATCAAGATACGGTTCTATTTTTAAAATAGTTACGGTAGGTAGGTGTAGACATATTTTAAGCTTTCTTGCTCTAAATTATTTTATATTGGTTTGGCTAGATTTTTTTTGGTATTTACTTATGGTGGCTTTAATTTAAGCATATATAATTATGTATTGCATTGTTAAGGCATTTTGATTTTAAAATTTGTTTTTGTTTCTTTGTTATAGACTAAGAGAAGTAACAGAGCGGTGGAATCGATTTGGTACTGGAGCTGGTTCACATACACTGAGCTCCCTGCGTGGAGTGAGTTCTGTTGCAGCAGGTCCAGCACACATTGCTTGCCTACTTGAAGATGGTACTATATGTCGGGTTGCATTCTCCATTATACCAGACCGTTTAGACTTGAGTAAAACTGATGCAAATAAGAACAATGGAAATGGTGGGGGTGGGAGTGGAGGAGGAGGCGGTACCAGCGGAGGGAAGCAGGGAGGTGGCAGTAGTGGCTGTGGTTCTAGGCAACAACCTCGAACTAGAGCCAGAATAATGAGAAATTCAATCAGAGCTGCTCCAAGCTCTCAAGGTAGGCTTTTAAACAATATTTATAATGTTATTTAATTGTATGAAGAAAGTAAATATATATTTTATATAAGTCAACTTTTCATAGACTTCCAGGTCAAAAATAGGAACCTAAACTACTTTTTATATCTAAAGTAATGATTGTCTTTACATCTAATTTATATAATGTAATTATACTATGAATGTGTGGTAATTATTATTTTTTGTTTTTGAAATTCAGGTCAGTGAAGTGTATTAATAAAATTTTTGTTTATTGTGCATTGTAAATTGATTTTTTCATACTGTCTATAGTTTACGCGAGTAGTACACATTTAAATAAAACACTTTAACGGTTTAAAACGCGGGATATATTAGTTAAACTTATTATTGTCTCCCCGTGACCAGGGGGGGTGGAAAAAAACCAAAAAATTGGGGGGGGGGGTTGTAAAATCATTTTCAAATAAGTTTAACTAATATATCGCGTTTTAAACCGTTAAAGTGTTTTATTTAAATGATTTTTTCATGTTTAATTGTTATACAAAAACATTTTGAAGGATCTACAAGCCGTGCAACAGGTGTCATAATTGGTGCATCAGGATCAAACCGTGTAGTTTCTGCAGTGCCTGCTCCTTTTGTGCCTGAAGATCTTGTAACACAAGCTCAAGTGGTGTTGCAGGGAAAGAGTAGAAGTCTAATCATTCGGGAATTGCAGGTAGTTTAAAATTTATATTGTATTTGTCCAATATTGTCATGTTATTGTATGACACAAAAATCTGGACCTATTGTCTAGATTTGCTACCTATTGTAGGAAGGTCAGTATTTTAAAAGAAATTTAAGGCTTTTTATATACATATCTGAAATTTAAAAATACGACATTTTAGGACTGGAATTTACAATTGAAATCATATCATAATAATATCTCTCTCGCTCTATTGGCATATTATGGCAATTATGTATCATATGTTTCTTTAATATGTATTTTTTTAATTTTATGGTGTGTTTGTTTAAAAAATTATAATGATTTAGGTTTGTCAAACTTTCTTCTTCATTTTAGAGAACAAATTTAGATGTGAATTTGGCAGTCAACAACTTGCTTTCGAGGGACGACGAGGAGGGGGAAGAACCTGAAGGTGGTGAAGGAGGAGATGGATATGTTCCTGAGGACCTGATATCACTACTAGACGGCGGATTCCACGCAAGTCAGCAGGACCAGTCTGTCATCATAGATGCTGATGCGATGTTCTCCGAGGACATCTTCGGGTACGCGGCTATCAGAAGGTATACCTGTCAAGCTATGCTCCTTGGCCTCTTCATTCCTCTACCTACTTTGTCAGTTTAGTTCAGTCCTCTGCCCTCAACCTTATAAGCACGCAATGAGCTTTCGCAGTTTCGATCGTAGTTGTATTTGTATATATTGTTTATCGTGTCGTTGTACTGTTGCAGGACACTCTGCGTCTTTGTACTTTTAGCTGTTGTTTTATTGTTTTTTTATTTTTCTGTTTTCTTGCACCTTTTGTAGAACTAGAAATTCCAATGACAGCTATGAGTACAATGAACTTTTCGGGACTGTAGCAATGCGATGCCACGACGCGTTGAATTGCCTCTTAATAAATACTAAGTAGTTATATTAACAGTCGCAGTGGGGGTGGTGGAAGCAACGGTGGAAGTCGCGCAGGTGCCAGTCGTGAAGGCGGCAGCTCCGCTCAAGATAGACCCGATTTCAATCGTTGGCGTGAGCGCCAGTATTATGGACCCCGCCGTTGGCTTGAATCAGCCCTCCGTGACACGTCATGGGATAAAGAAGGAGGTAAGTCCATTTCATTTATTTACAATTTACTGCCCTTCAAATTGTGTCTTTATATCACATATTTAAAACGAGTGTGGAATGTTCAGATTACTTGATTGAATAAAACAAATCTTAATATGTAAATAATAACGTACGAGCGGTGAATTACGTACGTGCACGAGATTGTGGCAAAATACTAACGACTGAACTAACATTCAATGTTATTCTATAGTAATTAGACGACGACTACTTCTACTGGATTGGATTTTATTAGTAATTCTTACTTACTAGATTAGTTATTCTACGTAAAATTATTCTATAGTAGCCTATAGAATAACTTTACCTAGTCCATAAAGCGATTAGCGAGTAAGAGGTGGGGACAGGCGCGGGAGGAAGGAGTATGCCAGATTAGCGAACTTGTACAATGGAGTCATTTTATGTTTTTATTTACAGTAGAAAGTAAAAAGAAGGATTCAGCTATGGCTGCTTCACCACTCTGGGTGTCGGAAGATTTGGAGTATTGGGACGCCAACATTCGCTTCACCCACATTGCGGCAACCTACAGTGAATTAATTGCAATCTCGACGTTTGGACAAATACATCAGTGGCGCTGGGCTGACCCACACCCATATCAACGAAATGACGTAAGTACAACGTGTTCTCGATCTATATATTTTTTTTATGATAAAGGAGGATAGACGAGCTTGGTTCACTTGATGCGAGGTGAAATACTCTAAAGGTCTACACAAAATACGCTGTCAACTAATTTTGGCGTTGGATATTTGCATATGTGTGTACAGATAAAGAGTTGAATGACTGTTAATTTTATTGTTCTTGCTTATAGTCTATAGGGAATGGATCGTATCATCCCCGTAGTAACTGGCTTGGATTGGCTTCTGGTGAAAGAATTATAAGCATCAGTGCAGCTGGTATAAGAATCTCAATCTTGACTGATGCTGGACGGATTGCTACTTTCTTGGATGAATCGATTGGTATGTAACTCTTTGGTATCTAAATCACTGTTTTTAGTAGCACCGTTTACGTAATTAAGAATATTTATTTATTTATCTATATTATCTCATGCAGCTCACGCACCCGGTGCTGGTCGATTGGAACATCCTCTGCAGACATTTACCGAGTTTGGAGCAGATAAACCGATCTCTCTTCATGTGTGTTCGTTATACACTGTTGCAAGATTAGAATCAGGAACACTATATTGGTGGTATGTACTATTGTATTTTATTGTCTAATTATATTAAATATATTTTGCTATATGTTTGACTAATGTTTATTTCTGTTTGGTATATTGCGGGTTGAAAATTAATTCTTTTAATTATCTTGATCTGTAGGGGTGTACTGCCACTTGGACAACGAGCACGTTTATGGGAAAAACACCGAGCCCGTTCTCGCAAACAGCAGCGTGGTCATTCATCTGCCACTCCCCAAGATCTTCAAGCTGGACAAAGCGTAACTATGAAGAACGCGCCTATGTACCAACCGGGGGCTATCGGTAAGTGTGATGTCAGAATATATTCAAGTGCACATATTATAGTTTAATTATTGTGGTTTAACTTCATTTACTCCGTGAATTTCAGGATTTAATATGTCAACTGGAGTGCCCAAGGTAGGCATTCTACAAAACGCAGCCTGGAATTTATCAGACACATGCCGTTTTAAACTCTTGCCTCCACCTCAGCCAGATCGGTCCATATCTGAAAAAGATAAAAGAGATTTACAGGTGCGTAGTACAAAATCATTTGTTTATTTTTAATTAATGAATTACCAACTGAGCTTCCGCAAGTGACATTGCTTGTTTTTCAGAACCAATCTCCATTGACTGTGTCATCAGTGAAGGCTTCTTCATCAAATAATACATCTAAAGATACGGCTAAGGATAGTAATAAAGATATGGCAGATCGCTTGGACATGCCTCCTCCACCTAGTCCAGCATCATCTACGTGTAGTGACACTAGCACATCACACAGTAAGTATATTTTGAAATACTGTCTGTAGTGTACCCGAGTAGTACACACGTAAATAAAACACTAACGATTTGAAATTGCTTTATTGTATTAGTTAAAATAAGTTTAATAAATATATTTCTCGTTTTAAACCGTTAAAATGTTCTGTTTAAATGTGTACTACTTGTTTAAACTATACACAGGTTTTTTATGTTCAATTCTTGTCTGTGCCTCAAATATGTTTTTTTTTAGAGAGAGCAAAGCGGGTGACAGTACGCGGGGAAGAGGGTTCCTCGAACGACGGAACAAAACGTGACGAGGAGGAGTGGCCTCTTAAAGAAGTGGTATTCCTCGAAGACGTGAAGAGCGTGCCACTAGGCAGAGTTCTGAAAGTGGACGGGGCGTACGCCGCTGTACGATTTCCATCAATTGGCAAGGACGGAAAGGAAATAATTCCTGCAACACCCGATGACTGGACTACACTACTGCAGGATTGTCGTTTGGTGCGCAAAGACGATTTGGTTGCCGTGAAATGGGGCGCTGGCGGTTCAGCTGGGTCGCGTGGTCCGGACTGCCTGCAACGCACGCCTAGGAAGATCGCCCTACCACCCGAGTTGCAGGTTATCACAATTGCGGTGAGTTGTGCTTAGTCTTTCTATTTTTTTTTACTGGATTTGAGAAGGTGGAGAGTGAGAAAATAATTGTCTGTACAGTAAACTAAGTAAACTATAGAGTTTACGCGAGTAGTTCACATTTAAATAAAACACTTTAACGGTTTAAAACGCGAGATATTAGTTAGACTTAATTAAAAATGATTTTTAACTTCGGCCCGACGTTTCGGATGCTTTGCAGCAGCCGTGGTCACGGGGTCCGTGTATATATCGCGTTTTAAACCGTTAAAGTGTTTTATTTAAATTTGTACTGATGTTGTTTTTAATAGTTGCCTAGACAACAAAAATTCCACCATAACCTAACCTTAAAATAACTGATATATACACACACTAATGAATTCCAAAAATGCTAGTCCGTTTCTGATACCCTAGACCCCAGACCCTTAAAGCCCGATTTATCAAATGTGTTAATTATAATACGATCTGTCTTTGTAGGTCGATAATAGAGGCGTGCACGCCGTAGTGAGACGTCCCGGTGGCGCCCTAGCGTACGCTGTCTACGCCGTAGGGACCACCCGGGCTCTCACCGATAGCGTCTTTCCTACTGACCATACAGCCTTGTTGGGTCAAACAAATGGACTAGCTATACAATTAGCTACTGCTGCTGAAGTAAGTACTTTATGAGTATTTATTCATTTTGGATTGTTGCATATCTAAGGCATTTTATATAAAAAAAAAAAAAAACGAAAATATTGTTTTATATTAGTATAGTTTGTTTGTTGGAACGCACTTATCTCAGTAACCAATGGTTCATATTTAAAAAAAATATTGTTGTGTTGGTTAGAGTATTTATCAGCTATAAAACATCAAAATGGGACTAATTACTAAAACAACTATTATACTCGAAGTTGCAGGAACAACTAGTTATTAAGGTGTGTTTAGAACGTCATTTTATAATATAATGTATTAGTGCTAATTTAAAGATCTTTAATTTATAAATAAAACTAATCTCAGGGTAGCGAACCAGTAGTGATGATGCTGGACGGTAACAGCGCTCTGTACCCAATTGCGCGAGACTGCGTGGGAATGGTGCGCGAGCCACCGCCTCTGAACCTGGCCCCTGCGAGGGCTATAACTGCGCATGCGCTCCCGCTCCATCCACATGGCGCTGCGCACTCCTCACACGCTCCACTTAAATCACAGGTAAGCTGTACCTCTTTAAATATGTATCTATTTAAAAAGTCAATATTGTGGTATTCTGACAGTTAAAGAACAATAGCCAATTCTGACTAATATTATTTGCGACCAGTAACAAATCATAAAGGGTTTGATTTGCTTTGGTGTATTTAATACCACCCTGTAAGAAATGTTATTTAAAAAGCTACGATAATTTATTTTTTCGTATTCATAAAACAATACTAATGGTGTTTATATTAAATAAAATTACATAATTCAATAATATTGTCAAAAAATCAGGTTAGAATCAATAAATAAGTTTAATTACATGTGTTTCAATCCATTGTTAATGAGTGTGTTCGTTAAGTATATAAATAGTGTAATGTAAAAAGTAAAATGAGTCTATGGAAGAGTAAAAAGGTAGTTTTTAAATAGAGTAGGTATGTATCAAAACAAAGGCAATAACCAGTGCTAGTCATATGTGAGTTTTCCTAAAATCAAGGATTCGTTGCGTTACACGGAAACGATCAAATAACTTTTACTTGCTCTTTCCATGTAAAAGGCAAAGGTTGTATATTTGACGTTATTAACGTTATGTAACGATCGATTCGTTCAGAACCAAACAGATTAAAAAATGACATATTTGTAAGAAAATTAAATATCTTTTTTCCTTTCTTTATTATGAGTCATTATTAATATTTCCTAGAATAAGAAAATTAACGTATTATTTTCATAAATAACACATATCTGTTCGTCGTCTGGTACGATTTGGCCATTGTTCTTTGTGTTACACATAACTACTGTGTATAATGAGATTCAAGACCTTTCACTATAGGTAAACAAAAATAGTATATTGAGATTAACACTGGCTTCGGTTCTTAGGTCGCTCTCATAATAGTTGTACCGGAGCCCCAGCTTATGATGCCACGCGTGCTCCGCTGTGACTTAGATGGAGTGCGTCAGGTGCTTCATCAGCTTGAAGCAGAAAACAACAGTAAGAAAAACCTTAATTTTATCATCATCAGTTGTATCATCTACCTTACTCTAAACTTCTACCGTGTCCTGCACGTCATCGTTTTTTCAACCTATCGATACATGCACCTCTCGCACAATGTAACTAGTTTTTTACGTTTTATTAAACAACACAATCCTTTACAGAACAACAAATATTATCAATCATACAAGAACGTTGTGATGGAAATCGAAATATACTTCATGCTTGTGTACACATGTGCGCGCCAACATCAAACAAGGAGCCCGACATAGGTGTGTGGTTTATTTAACTTCATTTATTTTTGTATAACAATATCGAGCAAAATGTAACATAACATTTCTTGCAGTAGAAAATCCATCAGTACCGAATATTCCTAACGCGTCTAGTGGAAGTGGCAACGAGGAAGCGGTGCCGGCTCTTTCTTGGCCACCGGAAACGTTTGAGGCTTCTGGCGATGAAGACAGTTTGATGGGCATCTCAAACAATGGGTAAAAAAACAATATGAAAACTATTTTGTATATGTAATAATTGTAAACAGTGTGCGTATTCAATCGTTGTGAGACTTATTATTGGTGTATCATGATATGTAACAATTATAATTATTTGTTGTCCCTAAGCAAGACACGCAATCGATACAGATTTTATTATTTTTAATATAGAAGGGACACGCATGAGGTTTACCTGATGGTAGGTGAAATACGCCAGCCATATAACATTTGATCAAGATGTGCTATCGACCTATATTGGTTTTGGACATTTAGAAATCCAAAGACTGAGACCGGAACGCGATTAAACTTTACGGCTTTTTTATCTGTGGACGTTCGTGACCCGGTCGGAATTTACATATTCCTACCACTTAATATCCAGATGTTAGGACGAAGTCCAACGTGTATCAGAAAAATTATAAATTAATTAGAAAAATGTTGTACTCGGTGGGTATCGACCCTCGACCCGTTGAATTATATGGTGTATATTTTACAAGTTTAATATAAATAATGATTTTTAGCAAAATGTCAAACAGCGGTAATGGCGGTTCGGTGAGCGTGGACCCGGCTGAGAGACGCGGCAATGCCCTTTCGGCTCTTCGGGCGTTATGCGAGAGTGCCGTTCTGCAGCCGTACCTTATGCAGATACTTACTGCCAAGTGAGTATGACACTTGTCACATTTTTTCAAATCAATCCATTAATTCCTGAGATTAGCGCGCTCAAACAAACAAACTTTTCATATATATATATATATATGTGTCTTTTGAACTTTCTTTCGTTTACAAGTTAGTACTGACGTCTGTTTCTCATCCAAGTTTCATATGTTGTGTGTTCCTTAGCTTCTTTCGTAATCTCAATTTAATAAATAACGTTTTTCCAGGGATGGCATGGGTCAAACTCCCCTAATGGCAGCAGTTGCTGAGCGAGCTTACCGCGCCGCGTTGCTGATACTCGACGCAATACGCGCTTGTCCTGACGCAGACGAAAGCCAACGGTCGGCCGCTATCTTTCCGCCCAATGCTCACCCGGATCATTCACCACTTTTGGTACTCTGCTGCAACGACACTTGCAGCTTCACGTGGACCGGGCAAGACCATATCAATCAAGTACGTTTATTTTTACAATCTATGAAATTATTATCAAACTTCAATAATATAATTACAATTGATTTGTGCGCTTAAATTTGAAAACTGACAAAAATAAGAGAACAAAATATTTCAATGCGTTTTGTAGTTTACGCGAGTAGAACGCATTTAAATAAAACACTTGCGGTTTAATACGCGAAATATATTTAGTCAACTTATTTGAAAGCGTTGTAACTATGGCCCGACGTTTCGGATGCTTTGGAGCACCCGTGGTAACGAAGGGTACCCCCTTTTTTAAATTAGTTTAAGTACTTTATTTCCTTTATTATTGTAAACCGTTAGTGTTTTATTTAAATGTATTCTACTCGCGTAAACTACAGACAGTATTTAACTATTTGTTTCGCTTATTAACGTCAGTTTTCAAATTTCTTACCCATATAAAAACCCCTTTGATATAATATAAATGGCTTATTTTTGAGTATAATTAATATATCAGGAGAATACTTATCCTAAGAAATGATCATGTTGTATAATATCAACATTTTCAAGTTGGAGTAGCGTGCGCAACTAATTAAGAATATTTATTTATTTCTTTCTGTTTTAGGATATCTTCGAATGTAAAACTTGCGGTCTCACTGGTTCCCTGTGCTGCTGCACCGAATGCGCTAAGGTAAAATTGATGTTAACATTTTATTTAAAGGAAATTAATAATTTAAAAGTAAAATATGTTGTAATCAAGAACATTGAAATATTACATATTGATTGGAGTTTGCCTTCATGCTGTATTATTTCGAAATACTAATTAGAAAATATTTGTAAAATTTGGTTACAATAGTAAAAAAAACTAATTAGCTATAGTTACTAAGTAAAATACTACTACAAAAAGAGAATTACTGTACGATTACAACTACAATTTTACAATGTCATTACAGACGTTTACCTTTATACCAGATATAATAAGTCATTTTTCCGATTTCAGGTGTGCCATAAAGGCCACGACTGCAAATTGAAGCGCACATCGCCAACTGCATATTGTGATTGTTGGGAGAAGTGTCGCTGCAAGGCTCTGGTGGGTGGCAACTGGGCTGCTCGCTGCGACTTGTTAGCTCGCCTAGCTAGAGACACGCAACTAGCTACCCACTTCAACTCGAGGTAACATTCTTTAACACTCACATCTTTTGGTTTTTAAGGGGCCAATAATCCAGAACGCTATCTATATATCACCTACATTCTTATCTATAATGTTTACAAAAATATGTTCAATATTGTATATTTGTTTTTTCCTGTATAGTTTTTTAATAATATTTTTTTACAGAGGGGAATCTATTCTATTATTTTTGGTTCAAACTGTGGGGAGGCAAGCAGTAGAACAGCGACAATTTCGTGCCGGTAGTGGGCGTGCCCGCGGCCCACGAAAGCAACCCGGGTCTGATGCAGAACTAGATGTTCCGGACCATGATTTAGAACCGCCACGTTTTGCTAGAAGAGCATTAGTTCAATTGTTAGGTTAGTAAATTGGATTATTTGCAGAAAAGCATCTTTAAATATTTTATTTTTAAATACTGTCTATAGTTTACGCGAGTAGTATACATTTAAATAAAACACTTTAACGGTTTAAAACGCGATATATTAGTTAAACTTATTTGAAGCCGTGACCACAACTGCTGCAAAGGATCCGAAACGTCGGGTCGACGTTAAAAATAATTTTCAAATAAGTTTAACTAATATATCGCGTTTTAAACCGTTAGTGTTTTATTTAAATTATTTATTTTTTATTGATTAATAGTATCACCCTAAAACTACATATTCATAAACACAAATAATAAATGGTATAATGATAACTTTTTAATTAAATTTAAATGACGTCATTGTAAATGTTATATTTTTATATCTAAAGTAAATCTTTTGTGTAGCCGACTGGGCGGCCGTGGAAGCAGCAGTGATGTGCGGTGCTAATGCCAACGAAGGCGAAGGCGGTCCATCGAGCCCTTCTCATCAGCAGTCAGGCACCACGCTTCTTGACAAATTCACGCATGCGCTAATAGTCAAGTGCACTAATGAGGTACGTTAATACATATATAACAGCTGTGTCAGAAACTTCGTCCGCATGGATTAGTTATTTTGGGCATCCAAATTTGTTTTTGCAAAGCTGTTACTCACGACGTTGGTCGCGTCCCGTCGTCCTAACAAGTTGTTAATCTTAAAAGATAGACGTATAGTGTAGGAGATATTTTTTAAGTAACTTAAAGGCAAATAATTCTTTCATACATAGTTTTGGATATATAGAACCGTTTACCGGCGTACCGGAAACCCACAAATTTTTATCCACATTTCCCACTGTTTCTCTGCTCCTATTATTATTAGACATAAACTTGCGCGTTCAAACATACAAACAAAAAAATCTTCAGCTTTATATATTAGTATATATGTCGTAATAAATATATACAGAAAACAGATGGCTATTTTGGATATAGAACAATAATGTTTTTAATGTAATAAAATTCAATATGACTGGACGACATGGGTAACACGAGGTGTGATGGTTTTTCCAATATTAACCCGTCATATTAGTAATAATATTGAGAGGTTTGCAAAACTGTCATTTTGAAAATTATTTCCAGATGTTGGATACCCTGTTGCACACTTTAATCCGAGAACAGAAAAATGACGCAATTCCCGGGAGGGCGGAGCGCGCTCGCGAAGTTACACGACGATTCGTACGGTCCGTCGCAAGAATTTATGTTATATTCAGCGTCGAAATGGCTCCAGGTGCATCGAAGAAAAAGGGGTACGTTGCTTTTTTAATAGAGTTAGTATTTAATTATTTATCGGTTTATTAAATAATTGGTCAAATCATTAGTTTTAAATAAATAATTGAATAATAAATGACGTTTGTGCATGTAAATTGAAACAAAACACTTTTAAAATTTCAATTGATTTATTTCTTATTTTAAGTTTGAAATACTATTATACCATTACTTCTATTTTATATGATCGCTCGTTTGCGTACAACTGAGTAAGTTTTAGTACAATAACTTCTTCACTTCACAATTTTTTGTATTATTTCTAAATTTAATTTAATTAAAAAAACATATCTCGTTCTTTCAGACCTGTGTCTATAACCTCGTCGCTAGTGCGTTGCCGTCGAGTTTTCGCCGCGTTGGTAGAGTTATCAGTTGAGGAATTGGTTGAAGCTGCGGACGCGTTGCTAGCACCTGTACGTCTAGGTGTCGTACGCCCCACGGCCCCATTCCCCTTGGCTACAACTTATGTCGACTTAGTTAACGGCAGCGAAGATTTATTCGGGGTCGAACCTTTGTCTACTGGGCATCCACGTCATGCATCTCGCAGGTATGTAATAGCGATAATAATGGTCGTACGTTAGCCATAGTAATAAAAAATAACTTAAATGTGGTGTAAGCCGAAAACGAACATGCGGTTCTTATACAAAATCTGAATGTGTAGTCATGTTTGTTTCTCATTAGCAATATGTTATCTATTGTCTGTTTACGCGAGTAGTACACATTTAAATAAAACATTTTAAGACACGAAATATATTATCGTTACCACGGCTGCTGCAAAACACCCGAAATGTCGGGCTGTAGTTAAAATAAATTTCAAACAAGTTTAACTTTAATGGTTAGTTTTTTATTTATATTAAATTATTTTTTCAAAAACAAATCGTTCAGTAGTAAAAAAAAAAAATGCTTTAGAAATCTTGTTTAGTAGTAATTGACGACATTCGGGTTTAGATGACGGAATACAGTTAAACCGAATTCCTAATAATAATAAGAAACGTAACTAAAACACTTTAGTAATGAAATATATCCTTGTTTTTCTAGGGAGTCAAACGCAAACGGTAATCGAGCAGCGGCGACTGGTGGCACATCAATAGGCAGTTCAACATTAGTTCCCGATCGATCGTCCACACCCGTGGCGACCGAATACGCGGATGACGTGGCAGGAGAGGCCCTCGGCGGAGACGACGACGCCTCTGAAACTGACGAACCCAATACGCCCGCCCCCACGCAACAACAAGACGCGCAACATCACGATGATCCTATGGGTGATAGGTACGAGGAGTTAGTAAATCAAATTGGGTCTATCAGCAAGCGTTATATGCACGGCGCCCTCAGTCTACTCATTGTACAATAATTATTTCTAAAAAGAAGTAATTAAAAATTACCACACTTTGTAGTACAATATAACATAATCTTTTTTGTCGATTGGAAAAAATGTACAAATGAGCCTAAATCCCTTCAAGCTACATCAATATTAAAGCAATGTGATAAGTCTGACGGCGCCCTGTATATAGGCTGCTGTGACAGTGCTTAGTAGAATTAATTGTTTCAAACAATCTTATCTAATGAATTATTTATATAAGCAGGGGTGCTGATCAGCACGTTGTGGTCGAAAATGGAACAGAACGCGCCGAGGGCGGCGAGAGCGAAAGTGAACTGGATATGCTAGCTGAAGTCGAAACGGAGAGTGACTCCGACGATCAAGACAATGCTGAATCCGCACAACGTAGTGTCCAGACCGGTGCCACTCAGGGCTCTGATGCCGGTATGTATTTTAGTGAGGTATTAAAGACAAAGAAATGTTTCTACTCTTCCCATACAGATAGAGCTTAAAAATGTAAGTGCTTATAATACAAATGTTTCCTTATTATAACTATTCACTTTGATAAACTTTAGTTTTTATTTAATGGGTTATGTCACCCCCATAGAACTTCAAATTCATTAATATTTTCTCTTGGGGACACCAATAGAAGGCCGGGTAAGAAACTTAGAATTTACTTAATAACTCGGTATACTACGTATTTCGTCAATGGATGTCAAAAAGTCGTTGCGCAACCGGCATTTTAATCATGCGTGCGCGCGCATGATTAATCTTGATTGTAATAACGCGTTGCACGACGCAGGAATAGCGTCGCTGTTATTGTACCCAGAGGAGGAGAGCGGGGATTCGACGCAGCCGGAGGACGAGGACTCGGAGGCGGGGGAGACGGACGAGCAGGAAGGCGAGTCGGAGCCGCCCCTGCACGACGGCGAGACGCTGGAGAGAAGAGCAGCCCCGCCCACTAGGACCAATCTCGCGCCCCACTCCATGCAATGGGCTATTCGGTAAGTTTATAACAAATTGTTAGATAGAGTTTGTTGCGTCCTTCGTTTTCGAAGTTGTATAACAGAACTATCAATTCGATCGAAAACTGAATAATCAGTTTCACTGTCTGGCACTACTATCTCAGGTAGGCCATTTTCGCGTATAAATGTCGTCTTAGTTCTTATTCCTCTGTGCACATAAAGCAGAGCAATGATAATTACGGTTGCGGAATGCTCCGTTACACAGACACTGGTTTATATAATAGTGTTTTAAAATAGACAATACACTTGATGTTTTCTCCAAATTTCATAAATGTAAAAGCCAAATTGAAGAAAATGTCAAACAATTTTGAATTTTCACAATTTTGTTATTAAATTACGTTTACTTCCATATATTTTACAGCTTATTTTTAGCCATGTTGTGCATACCTTTAAATTAAAATCACATCACAATCACATAAACAAATTTAAATCGTCATAGTACTAAATAATCCTCACATAAATTATATTAAGTTGTTTTTCATATTAAGCTTTTGCTATGTATTTAGTTAGTAAGCATCTTTGAAATAAATATTTTAAAAAAGGTTTTTTTTATACATACAACATATGGCGGTCACTTGGCTTGGTCAACAGACTTGATTCGTGAGTGTTTGTATTTATTTTCTCACATCACCTTTCATAAATAACAGCTCACGTGAAGCATTACGCGGTGGAACAAGTGGAACTGGTAGCGTTCGCCTCACTGGTGCCTCGTCTCTAGTATTCATCGACCCAGCATCTTTACGGCGGTCAGCAGCAGCAGCCGCCGCTGGTGCTCATGATCCACATTCTACCTCTACCACTGCGTCGTTCCTCGCGAGAGCGTTTGGTAAGTACTTGAAAAGAGAAAGTATTGTTTGTAGTTGTTAAGTGGTTTTCACCGTTAAAGCATTTTTACCATATGAATGATTGTGATCTTCCAAAAACATTGTCCTTTCGCAGGTATCGTAATACGCCAAATAGCAGATCTGCTTTGGGAATACGAGCGCGCACCTTTGCCATTGACTCGTATGTTGCCTTTCGCTTATTCTGACGCTCTGCGCCTCCAATGCTACTTGGAACGTCAGCTCAAACCGACGTGGGATTGGCTCGTCACCGTCATGGACGCTACTGAAGCGCAACTAAGGTCTGATTATTATACATACGTATTACGTCACAAAAGAAATGTATAGCTTTCAGAGCAGAGCCATCATAGCTCTCAAGCCTTAATCCCGTTAAGACCACAGATAAATTTTATATTTTCTTGAAAGCATTGTTCAGTCTTGATTTTATATACTACTATATATTTTTAAAGTTCTATCTTTGTAACTGTATTGTTAAGTTTGCGATATTTGTTGTGTTAGTATTTATTGTCTTTGTAAGTTATCTGCATGTTTCTTCCCATTCTTGTGACATTTACTCTTTAATTCTTATATACAAAGGCTGCCTGGAAAAAATCGCCATAGGCGATAAGGTCACCTTTGAACTAACTCTTTCATATTTGTGTTTTTTGTTTGTGCAATAAACTGTTTTTACTAGTTTTAAATGAGCAATTTGTTTCAATGAGGTTAGATTTTTCATATAATTAATAAGAATGTGAGTGAAAAATACTGAAGGTTAGATGTATGTTTGTTCAAACATACATCTAACCAATAACATATATTTGTGTGCATTTGTAGGTTTGGCGCATCGCTAACTTCGAACAACGCCAGTACATCAACAGCTGAGACAAGTCGTGCCACGGCACCCGCAACGCGACGCACCACATTTACTACCCCCGCCACTCGTATCATTGGATTTTCAGAGGCGCCTCGTGCCAGAGACCGAGATCAGGGTAAGAATTTATATTCAGTATTGACTTATCAATAAAGTAATAATAATTTATAATAGTAGTTAGTAAAAAACAAAATTTTTAAATTAATGTCCAAATCGTTATTAAATTATTGACCTAAAATAGAATCTTTCTTCCCAAACTTGTTCAGATGCTTATAGTGTGCTACACACGTGCGTATCTAAAGAGGTGCTAGCGTTTTAGCAAGATAGTCTGAGGGCCAGTGCCTATCATAAACTCCTTAAAAGCACTTTATGAACTGGTGTATCTCTGAACTGGTGTAACGAAAACTAGTATTGTAAATACGAATGAGACTATAATTGTTTCATAACGGTTCAGGTGTCGAAGCTGGTAGCGCCCGCCGCGAGTTTTTAGCCTACTGCCTCTCTTTGCTCCGGGCGCACAGCGCGGAGCACGCGGAACAGTTGCCAGTTCTAGATGTTGCGGCTCTTAAACATGTCGCCTACGTCTTGGATGCTCTCGTGTATTATATGAGAGCGGCGCAGCCTCAACCGCATCATCATCACCATTTATGGACACCGGTAAGTACCGTTCACGATGTGATGTAGGTTTTAGGTTTAAAGATTTTATTCTCGAAGATTTATGTATATACATTTTCTTATCACAAACACTATCTTGTCCAGTTGTTTAGGTGTTAGTCGTTTAGCATATGTTTATAGATTTGAAAATCCATATTAGAAATTTTATCTCGGGAAACTGTAATAAAATAGCTTTTTTTGTCGAACATAACATCATATTATTTATAATAGGACGAGAATGAGAATGAAGAAGGCGAAGAAGAGATGGTAGTGGGAGGCAACGCGGCTGTCGAATCCGATAACGAGGGAGAAAACGGTCGCGGGAGACAACACTCTTTCTTCCAACGGACCGATTCCACCCTCTGTCTTGGCTGTCCTCCACCTGATCCATTTAATAGTAAGTTACAAAACATTCAGTACAAAGTTAGGCTCATACCAACACTTAACTAGTTAAGTGAGTTTTTGATAGTTTTTTAACTAGTTTAATCTTAGAACTCAGAACTGGCGAACGTTGAAAACAACTGAACGAATATTCCAATAATAAATGTCAAATGGTTTCTCTTATTTATTTTGCAAAAAGGAAATAAACAGATACAATATATAAATAGCTAAGAAGTAACAAAGAAGAATAAAGTTTAAATGCAGTTAAGTTAATAGTTCACAGATACTTTTAAAATTATGTACAATTAGCTACATATTATATAGCAATGATGAAAGAATAACAACACATTGATATAATTTACATGAAAAAAACTAATTTTTATAATATATAAAAAGATTTTAACTACAAACTAACAAATACAAACATGATTAAATTAAAAGACTTGCTATGCATTATTAAATAAATATACAAGCCAAGTGAGTTGTTATTTGTTTAGTTTTTTGTACTTAAGTTGTTTGAATAATGTTACAGTGACTATGCAAGACGCCTTACCGCTCGCGGACCAACCGCAACTTTTGCAACCGAATGCACGTCGAGAGGAATTGTTCGGGATGCCCAGACAGCCCGTCACTGTACCAGCCTCCGGCGATGGACCACCCGGAATAAATAACCCCCTGGAAGGTAAAATATTTTACACTTCTCTGATGATACCTGAATTTTATGATTCAGAGCAAAATTAGCACATATCAAAATGAGAAATAGTTTTGATACGTCGCTTACACAAAAAAGCTTAGCTATTTTAAATATTACCTTATTTTTTTAATCCTGAATGATATGAAAATTATTGTATTAATCATCGCTGGTGGTGTAGTGGTGCCCCGTCGACTAGGGCTGTCGAGTCGCGGGCCTGAACGGGGTTGGTCACCGCCACCTCGTCCGGCTTCGGCGCCGCCAACACATCCTCACTCACATATACTGCCAAGAGATGAACCACAGGTATTTGCCCAGATTCTAAAATTAAAAGTAAAACGCAAGAATAGCTTTGCGATCCAAACTATATTATTTAGGAAAAGGGGCCGATCAATTTTTATGTAAGCAAATTTTTTTTACGATCTACGTTCTTGTTAGCAAAACAAAGCACAGCCCTTACCCCTCCTCCCCCCCATGTTTAACTGTAATCTTAGGTCAGTTAATTACTGATGTAAAAACATTTAGATCTCTACCCCCCAATCCCCTTTTTCACCACAAGCTTGTTTTGTTGTTTGTGCGTCTTACTTAACCACGACTGTGCGAAGAAGAGCTTTGCACGAAATGTACTGTGCCGTGTGTCTTTGATAACCTAAGCTAAACAATCTACATACTTATATCGCTCTTTGTTATACTTAAACTTTTTATATATGTCTAATAGGACCTCTCCTGCGCAAAGGATACTGTGTCAAAGATGGATATGGACACAGATGGCGAGTACGTATCGGATTCTGACTCGAACGAAGCAAGACAAATTACTAGGAAAAAGCACCATAGGTAAGTGATATTATGACAAATAATTTGTAAGAAACACGATATTATGTTAGCAGTTGATAAAGAAATCTTATCATTATATCAATATAATATAATATTACACATAAATTTGAAATATTTATGAAATACTAAAGACGTACGTTGCATTGAACACTCTCTGGTTTGTGTTGTGTCTGAGTTGTAAAATAAAATTAACTAACACGAAATTAAGTGGCTTTAAATACGACTTTTGTAAATATTGTGTTCACCGTTACATTAAATTTCAGACATCCTCACATAGCATCATCCAATAGCAACCAGATGCACGATTCAAACTCTTCGAGTTCAGAGTTCCATACTTTGGTAAATACGGCGTGTTCTATCATGGAAGCGCCTCATCAACAGAGCCTCAACATATCGCCATCTCCAGGTATGATACAGTAGAAATAAAAATACCCTTACTATTTTTGCCTGTCATATAAAACATTCTAGAATTACATCATATGAAACGTATTCCTCAAGTATAGTTCTTTTTCAGGTCCTAGTGGCTTGAACTCAATTTCGCAAGATATGCGCGGAAGTTCTTCCCGAAGCCCTGGAAAGTCCGTTATTGTACGTGCTGTAAGTCACTCCACTTATTTGGGGGACTTTTTTATAAACAAAATTACTCCCTCCCACTTCAATTGGCTTTACTAAATATTTTATATTCACCTATTATAGTGTGCTTGTTATGTTTTTTCCTTGAGAAGTAAAAATAATTGGATGATAAATTTCATTCAGTTCTTTACCTAAAGAAGTGAAAGTATGAAGATGCTTTATAAACCGCTTTAAACCCGAAATTTAATATACTATAGACATTTCAATATATCCGTGGAATTATGAAATTAAACCTGAAGGTATCCTGTTACATACGATGTTGTTGTGTAGCTTGCAAGTTTGCAATATATTGTTATTAGCATATATACCTGGATAATATTCTGCAAAGTTATTAAGGCGACATAATAAATGTGTGCTAATACTAATAGAGCCGTGAACGTCAGGGGGAACTGCTGAGTGCGGCCGATCCGCTCGAATCGCAAGAGATCTCCGCTCACGTCACCGTAGAAACGACGGGGTTGCCCCCACCACCTCCACTACCGCCGCAAATGAACCCCCAGCCATTACCGTGAGTATTAATCCTAACAAAACTTTTTGAATATTTTTTTTTATTCTGTTCATTTCAATATGTACATTTTCTACAAACCCCTTTGGAACGGAGGACAAAACCAGTTTGCGATGTTTTGGCATGTGGTAGTTTATACTTAACTAATTGAATAAATCTAAGAAAAAAATTGGTTCCTCGCTTTATTCCAGACCGAAGTTTCAGGTCCTGGTTTGGGTTACAAATGTCTTATTTAATGTATTACTGACAATATTTTTCTTATGATCAATTCAAATAATCGGAATAACTTGACAGGCTTTTTCATCTGTAGAGGGTGGATTTGACCCAGATGGAATTTCGATATTTCCACCACCCATTAAATTTCCAGCAAAAACGAACAGAAAAATTATAAATCGCTTAGAAACTTGATGGAGTCGATGAAGATCGAATTAATGATCGATTATTAGCCACACATTGCTAACGTTGAACCAACGAGCACGTCAAACATAACCAACATTTACTACAATGTTGTCTATAACTTATGTATTATTTGCTTCATAATCTTTTTTTTCATAGACGTGCGTGTCCCTCCTTGGGTGCCTCGGTGTCCCACGATCTACTATTGGGCAGATGGCGCTTATCGCTCGACCTCTTCGGACGCGTCTTTACAGAGGACGTCGGCCTCGAACCGGGGTCTGTGGTGTCCGAGCTTGGCGGGTTCCCTGTCAAAGAAGTGAAGTTCCGCAGGGATATGGAGAAATTGAGGACATCGGCACAGAAAGATTTGACACTGCATAAGGTATAGATAACTCTTAGTAAATATTTTAGATTCGAAATAGTAAAGCTATTATCAGAAGTTTGTTTTGGATTTGGACATGCTCTATAAATATAATTAAATAAATGTTCAGTTGGCCTGTAAATGTAATTAATCAGTCAAATATCGTGTATAGTGTAGAGTTTGCATTCCCATACAAAGCCTGGAATATTGTGCTTAAACAAAGAAAAAGAAAAATACCTTTCTTTGATCGCTATTTAGTTTTTTTTATCACAGTTTGTTTATATGAGTCACGTGTCATTGTTGTCTAAAGGAATAAATTCTTACAGATGGAACGAGAGCGCGCTAAACTTCTCCAGCAGACATTTGCAGAGCTGAATAGTGCTTTCGCCGGGCAAAATAGACGTGCGCACGGTGTACAGCCCCCCCTCACCGTCAACCGGGTTAAGGTCACTTTCAGGGATGAGCCGGGAGAGGGCAGTGGTGTCGCCCGCTCCTTCTACACTAGTGTCGCTGAGGTAACTATGACGTATTTGAACCAATGGAAAATGGGTATTAGCACACTATAAAGTGAAAGCCCGTTTCCCCCTCGCGGGGCATGGGGCGGACACATTTTGTGTCCGTTTCATTGATCCGTGCTTTTAACGGGCAATTACTTGATCAGACTTCTATGCCCTGCCCGCCGAACTTTTTTTCTCCCTTCTCGCGCTCAACGCAATGCTAGGCAATACTTTTAACCATTTGACTACAGAGGCAGCTACAGAACACTATAACATAGATAGAACTCTTTTCACAACTGCAAAATTATCTTAAGCGTTACTAAAACCATTGATGTATGATGATATTAAGAAAAAAATATACTCAGTCCCATACATACGCAGCGAAAACAATAATTACAGATAATAAAACGTGATCGTCAAAAATTAAAATTTATTAATTTCTTAAAATAGTGTTAAATAGTTGTTATTCTTTCTTTTAATAAAACATAATGTTGGTATGGTAGGCTCTTCTCGCGAATGAAAAACTACCGCCATTGGAACCAACAACAGGCAGCGGTAGTAACAACAGTGCTACCAATGGCACATCTGGGCCTGCGAGTGGTGCTGCTAGCGGAGCCACAGGGAATAGTGGAGCAAGGTAATTAGAAATGTTTTTTTTAATTATACATATTGTAATATTATAGCATTTAATATTACAATATATTTTATGGTCTACCTTATTTGTAATTTGCCGGGCTCGATGTTGTAATGGTCGCAATGTATAATCATCAATGGGTCGTGGGTTCGATCCCCACCGGGTCCAATATTTTTCTAATAATTTTCGAAAAAATGTTGGACGACGTCTGTAAATCTGGATATTAAGTCGATGGAAGAAATATCAAAATTTCGTCCGGTTCACGAACCAACCCGTCTACAAATGAAAAAGCCGTGAAGTCAAAATAGGTCGAGAGCGCAACTTGATTAGATAATATATTCTGGGGCTGGGGTTTTTCCATCTACTGACCTTACTCGAGTAAACCACATGCTTGTCTGTCGCTCTCTACATTTAAAATAATGTGTATAAAACCATGTTTGTAATTTTGCATTTTATAGAAGCAGCAGCGGTGCAGGACGCGCTAGGACGAAGGACACGGCCCGGCGAGGAGCTGGCAGACCTGCACCTCGCCCGCCATCTTCCAGGGAGCCGCGTAGAGTGCTCAGCGTAGACGCCAGACCTTATTCACCACAAGTATTTATTTTTTTTCATCTACTTGACCTATACTCATATTATAAATATAAAGCTGAAGAGTTTGTTTGAACGATCTCAGGAACTACTTGTTCGAATTGAAGAATTATTTTGTGTTGGTTGGATAATTTATAGAGGTAGGCTTTAGACTTTAAAATATCACACTGCATAGGAACTGTGGTGGGGAGTGGGAAGTATGGCGCTGTACGGCTCAAGAGATCGAAAAAGATATGTATTAAAAATGTCCGCGACAGTAACTCTTAAGATTTACTTGGGTAACGCTAAGCAGTTATAAATATACAAAGATATGGAGGAGGGTGCAAAAACAAATTTTGACACCCAAAATAACCATTCTACGCGGGCGAAGTCGCTAGCACAGCTAGTGTATCAAATTTTTTTTTAAGTTTTAAATAACAAACGTTCTCTTGTTCTAATGAATTCTCTTAAATCTTAATGATCTCAAATACGAAGCGTCAACTTAACTGATCAGAACTCAATTGGTCTCATTTTTAAGCCGTAGACTAATCTTTTATACCATTACAGGGCGCACCCGGGACTGACGGCGCGAGCTATAGCGGCGAACGATCTAGTGGACACAATGAACACCTCACCGTTCATCAAGCTCAATTAGGCGAAAGGCTCTATCCTAAGGTAACGTGTTCATTTTAGTATATTTTTTCTAACTTGGCAATAGACCACAACAAATATGGCAGATTTCAAACATCATAGAGTGATGCCCTTTTATAGAGTATAGTCGTTGCCACAGACAACACATGGTTAAAGAAATATCCATGATATATGATCAAAACGCCATCACTTTTTTACGACTAATTTGATGGAAATGTCAAACTAAAAATAAATTAATCTGTATATTTGCGTAAATTCATTTTTAGGAATTCCATATTGGGGTTATCTATATATGTCCTTAAGTGAAGGTTTATAATCAATAAATAAATTTTACGTATTTATTTTTTTCATCGTCCTTATCACAATTTTCAGGCTAAGACTATTTGATTTTATTTCATTTCTTATTTCCATTTAAATGCAGACCATAATCCATCCATCGCCATTAGTCTATAAAGTATTATTTCTATTACACATCGATTAACGCTGTTAATATCGTTTGGATAATTATTGTCACTGACTTTTGTATTCGTATACAGGTTTACTTGTTGCACCCAACGTTCGCGGGGAAGATAACCGGAATGTTGTTGGAACTGACTCCGGCACAGTTGCTTGTGCTACTCGCTAGTGAAGACGCGCTGAGGCAGAAGGTGCGCGAAGCAATGGATCTCATAGTTATGCACCCGTCGGAAGCGATATTAGGTAAAATATATATTTTTGCAGAGATAAGCATTTTGTACATATAATGATAGCGCGTTAATATAATAGAGATGAATAGAAATCTATCTAGATGAAAAAGAAATGTTATAACACTGGCATGACTTGAACAGGGTTCCGTGCTGTTGCTCTAACCAATTGAACTACCGTGTCCTACACGCCCAGAACCCTGCGGATGCCGGTTCAAGCCGGATGCCCGTGTCGTACCATTTTTCAATCTAGAATCGATTTTTAATTTATACAGGGCCATAATGTGCAATATCAAGTAAGAATCAAAGTTAATGTTTCCAAGAGGAAAATTAAGAGTCAAATGGAATTTAATTCTTACTTTTCCTGGAAATATACATTGTATGAATATTTACTTTCTTTTTTATAATAATTATAATACAAAATCATTAATTACTTGCAGATCTAGACGTTTTCTCTCTGTCGGAACGTGGAGCGGGTGCGGCAATAGGCACTAGCAGCTCTCTTGCGGCTCCTGATGACGCAGCACCCCTGTTTTACTCCCCTGGCAAGCGAGGCTATTACTCGCCTCGCCAAGGTCGAGCAACACCCGAGAGAATCAATGCCTTCAGAAATGTTGGACGGTAAATAACAATATCAGATTAACATTTAAAATTACCAAAAATCCAGGATTTGCTGTCCGAACACAGCCGATGGGTACTGGTCACAGTTTTACCAATAGATTAGGCTCACCTTGATAGAAATATTTTTTGTTATGGCATTTGTATTAAGATTTTTATCATATATCTTAAATGTCTCTGTTATATCCCTATATTGTCCCTAATGAGCCATTTTTGTAATTTTAAACTTAAGGTTAAGTTAATCCACAAAATCCGGACATAGGGGGCAGCGACCCCCTATGTCCGGAGTGCAGAGAAAGTGAGGAAACAAGCATCCATCTACTCACTGAATGCTCTGCATACTCGAGGCTGAGACAAACACATATGGGTTCGGACGAAATTACAGAAGATGAGATCAAAGAATTACAGATGGAAAAAATTATAAGATTCTGCAAGCAAACCGGAAGGTTTGAAGGGGACACGGGGAGAGTTGGATGACCCAAAACCTCCACAAGGTGGAAATGGGGAAATGGGTGAAATGGTCAGCTGATAGTGTGGACTGATCACCCGTCCTACCACAGGTGTCCCCGAGAGAAAATAAATAAATAAATAATCCACAAAATTAATTCGCCGCCTACAGTCACTGGCACAGGTTAACTTCTATTTGATGGATTTTAAAAACGTAATTTATATTACTTGGTAAATGCTGAGAAACACCAGAAAAGTAGTATTTTAGAATTCTGAAATAATTAATGAAATTAAAATTCCAATATTTAAATTGCGCGCTTAAACGCTAATTTTGCGGAATAACGCTGCAATACGGATAGTGACGTCAGAACCAAATATTGGCTATTTGTGTATGTCGATCATATGATCTACAATCTAGATACATTTGTTTTTTAACATGTATACTGGTTTACTATTTCTATACATATACATATATTGTATATTCTATACTATATTTTTCGCATATAAATAACCCATTGAAAAAAAAAATCTATTTCAGAATAATTGGTCTTTGTCTACTACAAAACGAGTTGTGCCCGATGTTCCTCAACCGACACGTGCTCAAGTACTTGCTGGGACGCAAAATTCGCTTCCACGATCTCGCCTTCTTCGATCCGGTTGTGTACGAGAGCTTGAGGCAACTTGTCGTCGACGCTGAAACGGGAGACTCTCATTCACTATTCGCTGCATTAGATCTCAACTTTAGGTGAGTAAAGTCGGAAGAAAAAATGTGTAATGTAAGCAATTTATGAATAATGATCAACGGGTCTTGGGTTCGATCTCCGGAAGGTGCACCGTTTTTCTATTTAATTTTTTTTTTTTTTTAAACATCTTGGACTTCGTTTGGAAATCTGAATATTAAATAGGTAGTAGGAATGTCGAAATTCCACAGAAAAAAATATCTTCAAGTTTAGTCGCGTTTCGGTTTCAGTCTGTCGATTTCCGAATATCTAAAGCCTAAATAGGTCGACAGCGTATGTTGTTTAGATTTTATATGGTATGGGTATCTCACCTACTATCAAGTTATCACCATGTTGTCTGTCCTTCTCTATCATAAAAATATAAATAATAAAATAATTAATGAATAAACTACATAATAGATATGATGTTCGGAAACAAATGCATACAATATGTATTTGCTTGTAGTGTTCCTTTATGGGAGAAAAGATAACACAAGTATGATTTCTTACAGCCTTGAAATGTGTGAAGAAGAGGGCGGTGGGTGTGTGGAACTTGTACCGGGCGGGCGCGAAATCGAAGTCACGGCTCTTAACGTTTACGATTATGTGCGGAAATACGCGCAACAACGCATGGTCATCGCACAGGAGAAAGCATTAGAGGTTAGTGTTTCTATGAATAAAAATTACAGCCAAAATTCTAAAGTAAGTTGTTTCGAAACAGATTTGCGTTATATATTATATTATACGTGGTAGAATAAAAATACTTCATTTGGATGTAGAAAATTATCAATTACAAATTGCCATGAGACCTTCATATAATTTTCTACGGGTTAAATATTAGTTTTTTTGTTGCCACCCTGTGAATACTCTTGTTATTTTAGGCAATGCGGGTTGGAGTTCTAGATGTTCTGCCAGAATCTGCCCTGGAGGGGCTCACCGCTGAAGACCTACGGTTACTACTAAATGGAGTCGGCGATATAAATGTGACTGCACTAGTTTCGTACACTGGTTTTAATGATGAAAGCGGCGAACCACCAGAACGACTTGCTAGGTTTAAGCGTTGGCTATGGGCAATTGTCGATAAAATGACTCACTTGGAACGACAAGATTTGGTAAGCATTCATTTACAGTTTCACATGATAAGACCGTACTTTATTTATCTGAACTACATAATACTTTTTATTTTCATAGGTATACTTTTGGACGGGATCTCCAGCTCTACCGGCTTCCGAAGAAGGATTTCAACCAATGCCCTCGGTCACAATCCGACCCGCTGACGATGCACATCTCCCCACCGCGAACACCTGCATCTCACGGCTTTATATACCTCTGTACTCCTCACGACACGTTCTTAAACATAAATTATTACTCGCTATTAAAACTAAAAACTTTGGCTTTGTCTAGACGCCGAGTGCTATCGCCATTTTAATAGTTAGTTTTAAGCTCAGTCAATGGAGACTGCCGTTGTAATCTACTCGTATTATATGATACTTGTATGTTTATCGCCATTATATAGATCTATTTAAAGAAAACAAATACGTCTATTGCATACATATTCGTATGTCACGTTTATTTCAGAAGTATGTATGAAGGAATAATTGAAATACATATTTAGTGATTTTGATTGGTTCGCACAATATCATGGGATATAAGCAATATCAGTTATTTGTTGCTTATCATCTTTTTGTGTTGCTACTCTATCTCTCAACTACTAGATAATTATTTTTGGTTTAAACCTTAAATACCAAACATATTTACTTTTTAATTACTAAGAATAATTTAAAAGTAAATATTAATATTTCTAGTGATTAGTTTTCCAGACTTGTTATAATTTTGTGGTGAAATATAGTTAACTGCCCATAGTTTCCTTCGAGTACTATATTTATAATGTGCAGATACGATTAGTAAAGCTTTGTTAAATGAAGTCTATTATAAGATTTTTAGGATACAATTGGGTACTCTGCTATATCTATTGGGATTTGGATGGAGATGGTGAATTCCAACACCATGATTCATGTGATAACAAGAGGAAGTACACCTCTATCTCTAAATTTAAGAGTATACTAGTTTCATCTTTGTTTAGTTAATATTCATAATAAATACTTCCAAAAACGCTTATAATGTTGTTTTTCTTTCTATTTAATATGATTTATTTAGCCAATAACAGGAGAATACTTTCTGTTACATTACTATTGTAATTCCCTTTCCCTTGTATAATGATTAATGACTAGGATTAAATAAGTAAAACCTGCTTGAAAAAATATTTTTATTGAAAATACAAATTTGTACATGCATGTTGTATCAGGTGTCTATTGGGTTTTGGAAATAAAATTTAACTCTTTCGACGTCTTAGTATACACTCCATACAAAATACATATATGGCATAAATGTAACAGAATGCTTGTTGCACTTGTACTGGGATATGTGTTCCAACAAAATTCAATTAAAGCTAGAATTAAAAATCTTACTACTACACTATAATTAGTGGACCATAACAAATACGGTAATGTATGAAAGTACCACGAGTAAAACTGATAATGTAGACTCCTTGCACAAACAATTCCTATGAAGTTGACTAGAAACATTGGTAAAATGAACAATTGCGATAAAATGTCAAAATTAATACTATAATGCTGTGGTGCTTTTTCACTTTCAGACTCCTTTACACCTTGTTTACCACTTTTGCCTGAGGATTTCTGAAGCATATTTTCAAAGGAATTCAGAAACTGTTGCTGTTCCTTAGTAAGGTTTTCTTTTTCTTCAGTTTTTATTTTATTTGCCTTTTTTGCTTTGCTTCTTTTCTTACTTTCTAAGTTTTTAGCATCGATTTGAGGTTGTACCTGTGTCTGTACATACCGCAAGCGACAATAGCTTTTAAAATATTGTATACACAAAGGCAGAAATATTATTAACAACATTACATGTATTCCAAGTAAAACTAAATGGAATGACATACTTTCAAACACTTTAACATCCATAAATCTGTAGTTAACTGTCCATGTATGGTTAAAAACCCTGCCCAAGTTAAAACTGCCTTTTATATAAGCAACTGGATTGCTTAGTAAAAATGGAAGACCCAAGAACACTTGCGTTAAGGCACATACTAATAATTGTTTGAAGGTATCTTTAAAGCCTAAATTTATAAGGTAAAAGAAAAAGAGGGCTGGAGCATATAACAGAATATTCATCTTTACAGATACCGCTAAGCTATAAATAAAGCTGCCTAAATACCATTTGGAGTCCAAAAAGCAATTAAGAGACGCATATAAAAGAAGTACGGCAACTGGATCATTAAACATTCGTAAAACATGAATTGAGTGAATTCTATAGGATGTCAGAATGGTAAGAACAAGGGCATAAGGGGGTACTTTTCTGGTTTTTATGTATATTCTAAGGCTTAACAGCAATAACATTAAATAAACACCAATGAAAATGTGTTGAGCTAACTTAATATTTTCACCACCACTTGTAATAAAGTATAGTATAGAGTAAAGATAAACAAATCCAGCTGGATACACTAGAGGTCCAGTATCACCACGGAGTTGACTGTAATCAAGCGTTCCATTTAAAAATCCTTCACACTCCTGCATGTATGCCTTCCAGTCAATTTCTGTATAAGGCACTTTTTCAACTATCACCACATTAATAACAAGCTCAGCGATCAAAATACAGAAGGCTGCGAACGGCAATTGAGCCGGGTTCACTATTAAACCTTTTAGAAAAGTCCAGGTGAACATTTTTTTTATTTCTTGAAATTTGCTGCGACCCATTTTTCTTGCAAGTATTGATTCTAACTCTGACGAAAATAATGCTATTTTAAGAATGGGTCATAACCTTGATTATATACGTGGACCAGGAGCCCACTGAATTGGCTTTTTTTAGCACTGATAATATCATAATAGTGACAGCACGCGCCAAAATATTAAAAAAAAGGCAAGACTAAACTGATTAAAGAATAGGATAATACCACAGGCACGTCTTTCAAACCGATAATAATTTTGATATAATATTCGTTTTAAATTATAAAGGTGATATGGGGTAATAATTATTTCAATAATATGTTATCACATCACAGAAAATAAGGGGGTTGTTCACAGATATACAGTATACTCTCGTTAGTAATACCAATTCATGTAAATTGCAAAACGATTTATATTACAAAAAAATAATTTTTTCATTTAAAATGGGAAAGCCTTTAAATTAAGAAGAAAACATTTATTCAAGTACTATACAAATAATAACAAACGTATATCGCGTTTTTAAATTCGTCTATTTTAATGTTTTTAATATATATAAAAATATTAATACACTATTTAATCCGAATGTAAGTAATAATAATAATAAATCTCTTTATTTAGCATTCATTTTGTACAATCATTAGACGTAGTATTTCTAAAATTATTAAAAAGTTAGGGGGGATTTGAGTTATTATTTAAACTGATTTTAATCTGTCTCTAGTGAGAGCATTCTGTAGGAGTTGGCCAGACTCAATATATGTATATGGTATTCTATGGAGTTGGCATCGCTGCAATTGTCAAAAAATCTCGTACTGTCAAACTTTATAGTTCATATAAACATATTTGAAAATGATAATTATTAATTACTTGATATTATGATATTTACTACGAATACAAGCTGTGTCTTTTGAAGGACTTGGTCTAAATCTGTGAATATTGTCAAATCTAAGAAGTCCAGAAATACATTATTTATTTTACCTTACAGCAATTCACTTACGAGTACAAGCCAAATACACAAACTCTGAAATTATTTAATAACAGCTTTACAGCATGGCCGGTAACTTTTGGCAAAGTTCACATCACCAACAATGGATGTTAGATAAACAAGATCTTATTAGGGATCGTCAACACGATCTATCAAAATTAACGGAAGAAGAGTACCAAAAAATATTCAACTTTTTTGCTAGTATAATTCAGGTTTTAGGCGAACAACTCAAACTGCGGCAACAAGTAATAGCTACAGCTACTGTTTATTTCAAACGTTTTTACGCTCGCAATTCGCTAAAATGCATTGATCCCTTGCTTTTAGCACCGACATGTGTATTTCTTGCTTCTAAAGTAGAAGAGTTTGGAGTCATATCTAATTCAAGACTAATAACCACTTGTCAAACAGTCATTAAAAACAAATTCAGTTATGCATACGGCCAGCAAGAATTTCCATATAGAACCAATCATATATTAGAATGCGAATTTTACCTCTTAGAGAACTTGGATTGCTGTTTGATTGTTTTTCAACCATACAGGCCTCTTTTACTCTTTGTGCAAGACATAGGTCAAGACGATCAGTTGTCTACTTATGCTTGGAGAGTAGTCAATGATTCCTTGCGGACAGATGTCAGTTTATTGTATCCACCTTACCAGGTATGTTTAATTGCGGCAGGTAAACGAGATAAAAAAACATGCTATCAAGTTATGCATTCAGTTTGGTTGCACAATTCCTTGAAAACAGAGTACCTCACTCAGTACTCAGTAATAAAATTAACCAGTGATTAAAAAACAGTCTCGCTATAATTATCATTTGCTTTTTTAGATTGCAATTGGTGCCTTACATATTGCTTGTGTTATGTTAGGTAAAGAAAACCTGAAACCATGGTTTGCAGAGCTTAATGTTGATATGGATAAGGTATGAGTATTTTTAATTTTTTTTATGTTGTAATGAAAATTGTATACATTTTATTTATATTAAACTAGAACAAATTTTTCCCAATTCCCTCGTGGGATTACTAAAAATTTTTATGTTTTAATTGTGGTTTAAAAGTAAAATTAAAATATGTTTTTACATGGAAAAAAATGTACAATGGTTAAAAAATTTGTGAAAGTGGCCTCCTGTATTGGGTTTTAAATTTCTTATTGTTCCAGATTCAAGAAATTGTAAGAGCAATAATCAATTTATATGAAATGTGGAAAAATTATGATGAGAAAAAGGAAATTCAAGGTCTACTAGCGAAGATGCCAAAACCATGCCCTGCTCCACAGAGATAATATATATTGTTTATAACAATTTGGTTGACATGCTTATATGTTTAGAAGTCTGATTTTTTGGAAGTGAGGTTACTGTGGAGAACACTAATAAAATTTAAGATAGATATTGGTGGGTGGTAATTGAATAAATGTAGAAGCTGCACAACTTTCCGTTGAACAATAACTTAAGTTGTGGAGTCTAGGAACAAATTAAAAACATTGCTTTATAAACTAAAGCTATGTTTAATCTGACAGCAAATAGATGTGAGCGGATAATCTGTGTTCTTGAGAGACTAGTGTGAGACTATATAAGAAATATTTTTGTAGTATGTCACTTTATATATCACTCATAGAACATTTTGACATTTTATTTATTAATGTATAGCTTGAAATGCTTTTTGGTGCAAGATTAGAATCATATATTAATATAGACTAAATAGTCTGACTGCATTGTGCTTGTGTCCATAAATTGTGCCCCTATTGGTCTAAGGCACTAAGGTTATGTTCTCAGCACTTTGTTTCCCATTTCTCTTTTCTTTAATAAACACATATGTAATAAGTGCTTCAATTTTTTTATTTCTTATACGAAGGTTTTGCTAAATAAAAGACTCAAATACATTATCTAAACAATAATAGTATTCTATGTGCAAATACTAAAATAACTATTGCAAGAATTATTAATGTATTTTTTTTATTTGATCTAGGTACTTATCGAAATTTATGAATGTTCAACTTATAAAAGAAAACTTTATGTAACTAAAGCAATTACGTTAATTTCAATGGCCAGTAACAAAAATGTATGTTAAAGTAGCTTACAATATATTCTACATATAAAATATTTTTTTCCATAATACTCTATAACCCCAGCCATAGAACATCTAAACAGAATGAGCTGTCTTTTATGGCTTTAATTTTAGCGTTAGACATTCTGTCGAATATATTAAAAGAAGTTTACAAAGTAAATTGTGTATTTGATATATACCTTCTTATTAGACGTAGACGTTTATTTAAAAAATGTTGGCCTGTTAAAATATTACTAGCTGTGTCAGCGACTTCGTCCGTGGAGAATAGTTATTTTGTTTTTGCATACCTCTTCTCCTTTTAAGCTGACACCCACGACGTCGTCCGCGTCCCGTCGTTCTTGCGTGTTAGCCTTAAAAGATAGAATCGCGGACATTTTTTTTAGTTAATCATAAGAAGAACCATTCTTTCATCCATATTTTTGGTTTAATGAACCGTTTTTACAGCGCACGCATCGGAAACTCATTAAAATGAATAACTTTCCCTGTTCTTTCCACTTTTACGCTGTTTCTTCGCCCCTATTATGTTTTTTAGCCTTCCTCGAGAAGTGCTCATAATTTTTCAATTCAGAATAGTAGTTTCTGAGATTAGCGCGTTCAAATAAACAAACAATCTCTTCAGCTTTATATATTATTATAGATGAAGAGTTAGAAATTTGCGACCATTCGTATCACTACTCAATCAGGGTGTACCTAATACACTAAGTTACGTATACAGAGTCATTTTAACGAATTTCACAAAACACAGTAATCGTTCATTGTAATACGAGTTTAAACAAAACAAGTTGATCGTGTAGAGACGTTGGCACGGATCAAAACAGTTTCGATTTCCGTGGGGTACATATTTTTTCTTAATAATTTGGGACTAATTGTCAAATATAATAATAATGGTACTTATAATTTTCTGTGCGTCTTAAGAGCGGACTAGAGGCCGGTCATTTTCTGTCAAGAGTTCCCTGAAACGCACGTAGGTAGCACAAAATGATAAAAATTTGTTTGTGCATTGTTATTTCCTCATCTCAAACATATAGTTTAATCATAATATAAGGAAAATTAAAGGGCGGGAAAGTGGAACGTCACTTTGCATATGAAGAAAAAAAGACTATCTATATAGAATATGTGCTATTATAATTTAAAATATTTTAGGTATTGCTCTAATATTATATTTGTTGTTTGGAGGTTTTATTTGGTCACGATATTAGAATAGAAAGCATTAGGTATATGCATGTAAGTGATGTACTAAATATTAAATTTAAGAATGTAATTTGCATATCCAATACACAATTTTACGGAAATCATAGTCTTCCGATGCCAAAACAATATGTCGACCACCTATTTAAGTTAGTTCTCAATCACTGAAACACCAGTTGCTATCTTGAAACCATGACGTTCCGCAAAGAATTCTACAGCCTGTGCCTTGTGCTTATCGGGTTAGTGCTGGTGAACGCGGAAGATGTTCAAATAAGGTAAGGGCAGAACTCGAACCCACAAACCGCTCTGTTGCTCTTCAAATGCACAGACTTTCGTTTGATTGTTAGGTAATTTTTTTGTTGCTTACAGTTTGCCCGCTGAAGCCGAAGTTTTGAAAGGGAATTGTTCATGCGGCGGTTTTCCTACGTCTAAACCAGAGGCTAATAGTTCACCGCTTCTATCACAAACACCTGGATTGGTAGTTAGTTGTGACGAGGAAGGTAGCACCACATGTAAGAATTTATGTAACGCTCTGGCTATAGCGACCAAAGCGAAGGGACCTGAAATATTATGCAACCGACTTAAAGATGCCGATGAACTTAAGGTAACTATGTACTTAGTGTAAGTAAAACCCTGATTAATCTGTGTGGGCCAAGAGATACATATTTAAAAAATGTTGGCCTGTTAAAATATTATTAGCTGCGTCAGCGACTTCGTCCGTGAAGAATAGTTATTTTCTTTTTGCATACCTCTTCTCCTTTTAAGCTGTTACCCACGACGTCATCCGCGTCCCGTCGTTCTTGCGTGTTAGCCTAAAAAGATAAAGTCGCGGACATTTTTTTTTGTTAATTATAAGAAGAACCATTCTTTCATAGATATTTTTTGGTTTTATTGAACCGTTTGTATAGCGCGCGCAACGAAAGCCCTCTAAGATAATTTTTCCCGTTTTTTTTCACTGTTTCGTTGCTTCTATTGGTTCGGTTACTCGATTGATGTTCCAACCACACAAAATAAATTTTCAATCGAACAGATTTCCAGAGATTAACGCGATCAAACAAACAAACTCGTCAACTATATATTAGTAGTATAGATGATTGATTTTATTATAAATTGGTCAATCAGCATTTACGTTTATTTAAATATATTTCAGTTATCTGCGTTCTATAAAATCTGCGATATGCCCTGGGTTTACGCTGATATGACTGCAGACGAGAGCCTTTGCTGTCAAGATTCCATAGTGAAGGTATGCCCTTCAGCCGATCGTGGAACGATGACCACACCTAGTGTCAACGGAGAAAAATAAAAAATAATAGGCATTACAACTTCTGATGTTTTTATAGAATACATTTACTATTTGGTTGGCTGTTACAGTGATTAAATATATTTGTCAAGTCTCGTTGATTTTTTATTGTTTCAAAACTAAAACAGTAATAAAGAGATATTCGTAAATAAAACATCAAGGTTATCTTAGAATGATGTGTAATACACACTTAGGATGATCGCATTTTTGGTTATATAAATTAGATTTGACATGACAGTAATAATAATTTTTAGGAAACCTAACATCATATTCTACCTTCCTACCGTGCGCCATTTGATATAGAAACACAAGTGTTGGTGGAAACATAATTTAGTCAAATACGTATATATGATATGGTTGTATTACAGAAAGTTTGTGCGTATAGTAGGCCGATACCAAGAGTAGTATAAATCATTACTACTATCGGTATAATAGTAATAGTTGACTTGGATGTAGCTCTCAACATTCAATAAAAATATATTTGTTTTACTTCGTATAATCTATACGTGGCAGAATAATGCGCTTTTTATTTGCACATTCCAAAAACTAAGTGTGTATAAGAAATCAAAAATATAAATTTGTCCATTAGAATACATAATTTTAATAGGTCACACATATAACCATTTAATTAAATAAAATTAATGTTTTATAATTATATCAATTGTTATAAATATTTTGCATCGCCACGAGAGAACCTCGTGTTCAAATCTTGTGCTTTTTTTATGATGGACTTCTTTTGCGCCTCGTCAAAGCGGTTCACTTGTAAATCTACATCTCGGCTAAACGGACGGCGCTCCTTCTTCTCTTCTATCTCTTTCTGGAATCAAGGACAACACCATAACAGTCGTAAATAGGTAAATAATAAGATATGACTCTACCCTTTTGTTATTTTTTATGTGTAAATACATTTGGCAGCACAGGAAAGAATAAATCATATTTAAATCTTTTCCTAAAAAGTATATAGTATCGCAATACTTGCGTGAAGATAATAAGTGCGCAAAATACCTTCTTTTTCTTTTTCAATTTCTTCTGGTGCATTTCTAACAAACTTTCTTCCCTTTTATGCTTCTTTTTGTGTTTCCTGCAAGTAGATATTGATTACATGTTTATTAAAAACTTTAGAATATACAAAAAATATTTCCAAATACAAAAGGAAAACTTACTTAACAGCTTGTTCCTGTTCCTCGTCTCTATTGGATATGTACTTCTCCCTGGCCTCACGCTGCAAGACCACTGAGGCATCCTCTTCCTTAACTACACCAGCTGCTTTACGAGCTTTCTCCTCTGGTGTGTCTGTCCAACTTGACCTAGGTTAAAGTAACATAAGTAATAATAATTGCCAACCCAAATCGATAGGAGTATCATATATTTTTTATTAAAAAAAAAATACCTATCTGACATATCTGGACCCGCCCTGGCTCTAAAACCTCTTGCCTCTAAGCCTAAGAATTTGGTCTTTCCCTCTGGCAATTCAAGCATCCACTTTTCACGAGATTTAATATCCTTTTCCTGCAAATTATGACCTTCTAAATGTTTAATCTTCATCTCATATGCCCTTTCTTCCAACTTCTGGTGAGCTTGAGACCATTTGGCCTCAGCACCTGCTGGTAGAGGTCCTATACCAGAGTCTTCTTCTGAGCTTTCATCCTTGATAACTTCGGGGCTCCTCTCAGCTAATACTTTACGCATGTCAGATGGGATGCTCGGTCCTGTAAGGATATGGGTTAAAAATTACTAAAATGAAGGGGACCTAGTTGGATAAAAATATTTGTAATGTCGGTTAACTTACCTATTTTTCTAGAATTATCACTTTTTAGTGAATTGACTGTGATATCAGGTGAAACGCTTTTCTTATAATGTTTTTGCAAATGAGGTGGCAGGGCTGGGCCGCAAGCATCTAATTTAGGTGGTTCTTGCGATTGATTTTTTGACCTTTTTAATTTATGTCTCAAGTCAGTTGGATCGTATTCTTCCTCATCACTCAGTATTTCACCCTCTTCACTACTATCCTTACGATTCTTTTGTGTTGAAGAAACTTCTGTTGACTGCGTATTCTGTTCATTTTGCACTTCTTGTATATCTGTAGTACTTGTTACCTCAACATTTGCTGCAGATGAATCTAAACTCTTTTCCTTCGATTTTGAGCTTCGCTTTTTGTGTTTCTTTTTATGTTTCTTTCTTTTACTTTTGTGCAATTCTTTTTCTAAATTAAGAAGTTTTGCTCGAAGCTTTTCGTCATCCGATGAATCAATTTCACTTGATTCAATGGATTTTTCTTTAACTAAAGCTGGTATCATACTATAATATGAACCTGGTTGTACAACTTCATCAGGACTATCATTATCTTCAATGACAACTACAGGACTGCCACTTTTCCTACTTTTAGATTTTTCGTGTATTGGTTTATAAACTTCAGACTTTTTGACAGAGTGTTGTGAAGGAGGACTTTCACTTCTTGGCCGTCTTGTATATGCAGCAGATTTAGCCAGATGGCTAGAAACATCTTTCTCCTCATTTTTTGTAGATCTGCCTACAAATGGGGATCGAGATGACCTAGACCTAGATGTTCTTTGTTCTCTATTTAAACTATGATCTTTGATTTTTAATTTATCTCTTCCTTCTCTACTTACTTTATAGTTTTCCCTAGATCGTTTGTCTTTGCTTCTATCTCTAGAACGCCTGGACCTAATAGGAGAATATCGGTTGTATCTTTGCTTGTCCCTCTGCCTATCAAACTTATTTCTGTCATCCCTTCTTCTATCAAAACTTCTTTCGTATTTTTCATCAGTGGGCCTGCTTCTTCCAGGTCTATTTGAAGCTCTGTTTTCTTCTCTTCGGCTTGGTTTTTTCTCATCCTGCTTTGTTTGACATTTAAATCGCCCAGTTTCTGAATCACTGCTTGATTCATCAGATAACATATTTTATCCTAAAAACATACAAAATAGGTGTTAAAATAGATAGAAAGAAATACACATGTTAAATATATAGCTACTTTATTCCTAAGTTATTTACAAGATATTAAAGAGTTAAAACATTTTTGCAATTTTCTTAGCACTATATTTAATAGATTTTAACAAGCCAGCAGTTGGGATGCCTTTGAGTGACTGTCGAACACTTGATTGCCAAACTAAGTCTTTTAGAATTTGTCGTAAAATAACAGCACAGTCTATATCATAAGCCACTGCCCTCAAAACATCTTCCATATCTTGTTGTGGACCACCATGATTCCAAAATTTTACAATCCTCTGCTGAGGAACCATAGGCAACTGCATAAGATGATGCAGTTTAGTCTCTGGGTTTAAGTCTTGATGACACTGTGCATCACCATTAGGGAAATCTACATATGCATGAAATTGCTGTAAAATGGGTCGATATAGTTCCCGAAAATTTTGTAGCTGCGGCTGAACTATATTCCGAACTTTGTTTTTATTTTCTCCAAAAGTCATTCTGAAATCTCCAGCATAACTTAAGTTTGAGATTGCAAAGTAGAAATCATATTCAGAGAATGTCTCAGGTAGTATTAATAAGGCTGTGTGTACAGCTGATCTCAAGTTAGATTGCAGAGCATTTTGTAATTGGGAACTGTTGGTTTGCTTAATAATTTCCACTGGTTTGTGGAGTCTCCCTGCTAAGTATAGATAATTCCAATCCAACAAGTCTGTGACTAAATCCCTTTGTGATACAACACCATACTTGATGGTTACATTTTCGTCCTTCATTTCTACCAATGTGTTAAAATAAACCTTAGCTCCAGAGTTTTCTTGCAACCTTGCAATAAATCCTTTTCCAAGGAACCGAAGTGCGGAGTAATGCGAAGGGTTTATTTCGAGGTTTGCACCATGCCATCTATGCGAGTTATCCACACAATAAATTAAATCAATCATGTTATGCTTTTTTTCATAGCCGATTTGAGGTTTAACTGCGGATCCATAAGCGAAGCAAAATGTAAAGTTTTGTGGAAATTTTGATAAGATCCTGTAGTACAGCGGAGATACATCTTTAGCGATGCCAACAATTTTTGTTGCAGTTGATGCCATTATTTTAGGTATAAAATGTATTTAATAAGAAAAATAACAGCTGACCTGTTGATGCTTCTACAAAGGGTAGAAACCTTAGTAACGATTTCGAAATTATCGTCGTAATCGCTTCGTAGTATCTGATTGTCCAGTTATCAAGTTTAATATAACATATTCACTTCACTGCATCGTTTAATATAGATCCATTAGGTAAACTGCAAATACACAACCTACTATTAAGTAGGTCTATTTATATTACGTACACTTTTCCATTAAAAATATAAGTACTAGTAGTGCACGTTTACTCCAAAACGCACCCTAATCGTTTACCTATTATTACAGATTATGTTAATAAATTTGATATACCACAGACATAAACATTTCCCTACAGATGATGAAGGCGCATAAGGTACTATCGTTAATCACGATTGCCACAGACCCTGCACCTGTGCTTATAGAATGGTGTTATTATTATTGAATGATTGTTGAATTATTGTATGTTTTTTGTTGTGTAATGTGAATAGTAATATCTTTTATGTAAAATATTGTGAAAAGCAATATTGATTGATTTAAATTATGTTAGTCATGTGCACATATCTAAGAATTACATTATAACCCAAAAAGCAGAATAAAGTTTTCACCAAAGATATCGTTGCATAAATAATAAAACAGTTGCTCCTGCTGTTGTCCTGATTTTACCAATTCCACAGTGCTTATATCCGCACGAAAATGTCTAGTGCTGATAGGATTGACTTTGAGATGGAGGTAGAAGTAGAAAGTGCATCTTCAGGACCATCTGCAGACGTTCTGCTGCCAACTCCACCGAATGAATCTGCACCAGGTTATATTGAATGTGCTTTGGGGTCAGGTGCTAACAAAAGCGTTGTAGTAACAAATGCTACATCTGGCTCAGTCACGGTTTCTTTACATCCTCTTGTTATCATGAATGTCTCTGAGCATTGGACAAGGTTGCGAGCACAAGAAGGGTCTTCTCAAACAGGTATTTAAAAGTTATTTCATTTGCTATTTGAGTAAGAACCAAAGGCTTGTGTTTCTTCACCAAAACCTTAGGATTGTTCAGCCAAATGTTCCTCATGAAACATCACAGTTTGGTTTAAATCACCTACACTTTGTCTAATTTTAAGTGAGATTAGTAAATATTAGAAGAATAGTTCTTATTATATAATAAACTATTGTTATAACAGTATCCCAAGTTCATAAAAATGTCCTATTTTTTATCCTTAGATTATAGCTTCTGCCAAAGGTACATTTTAAAGGTTTGGTTTGAGTCACAAAAAGGCTGTTTGCCACATTGTATACTATTTAATATTCAATCTCTATTTTTCTAGTTGTCGGCGCTTTAATAGGAAAGCAGAAAGGACGTAATATTGAAGTAATGAATTCATTTGAATTGCTGTTCAGTGTTATTGATGGTGATATAATTATCGATAGAGACTATTACAATTTAAAAGAAGAACAATGTAAGTATAAATATTATAAGTTGTTGTGGGTTTTTTTTATTTAAGTTGCCATTGTTTGAGTTTATTTTGTTTTTCAGTTAAACAAGTATTTTCTGATATGGACTTCCTTGGGTGGTACACAACTGGTGAAGCTCCTACAGAGAGAGATATTGCAGTGCACAGACAGATATGTGACATTAATGAATGTCCAGTGATGTTAATGCTTAATCCTGCTGGGAGAAATGGAGAGGTAAACACCAGTCTAATTTTTTGTTAGTTACATACTGACATTACACACAGTTACAATCACACGAGAGGTGCGTGTATCAGTAGATTAAAAAAAATATAGGACTCAGTACCTCAATTGGTTAGAGCAACAGCACAAAAAGCTGACGATGCCGGTTCAAGTCCTGCCTGAGATGTAATTTTATTCATTTTATAATCGATGTTTAATTTATATAGTTCCAAATGTTTTAATACAAAACTTTAATTCTTTTTTAGCTTAATGCAAGATTACTGTCTGTCTGTATACTATAACTATGTTTTGCCTCTTTCACAGCAACTGCCGGTAGTACTATATGAGTCAGTGATAGATGTAGTTAATGGTAGAGCAACAATGCTTCTAGCTCCATTAACCTATACTTTAGCTGCAGAAGAAGCTGAAAGGATTGGAGTTGATCATGTTGCTCGAGTGTCGAGTGGAGAAGCATTATTCAACAGTTTAGGTATTTACTAACTACTGATGAACTTGATAAAATTTGAAATAGATAATAATTACTAACATTTAAAGCTTATCTAGGCAATTTTGTGTTTGTGAAATCCCGTTCCTCCTCGTGGGGCATGGGGCGAACACATTTCTATGTCCGTTTCACTGGCCCGTTCTTTAACAGGCAAGTAGTTGATCTGTGCCCTGCCTGACCGAAACAATTTTTTGTTTCCCTGGCATTCGAACCCAGGACCTCTCGCGCTTAACTCAGTGCTAGGCAATACGTGTAACCAATATTGATTTAAAAAGACGTTACTGTTATATTAAGTTTTACCGTAATGTATTTATTTATAGGGGTTAATATATTTAATAAAAATAGGTATGGAGAACTAATGCCAGGCCATGGTACCAAAATAAATGTAATTTTTTATTTGGCAAGCAGTGAAAGAAAAATCATTAATGATTTAAATTTTTTAAAATTGTAGCAATTTGTAATTCAAAATATTAAAATTATGGCCATAAATTGACTGTAGTCAATTTATGGCCATAATTTAAATACATTTAATGAATAAATAGTTGATATAAAAGTTATTATACGAAAAAAAATATCTACAAACAAATCTCATTCCAATAGACTATTAACTCAGTCGTCAAAGCCAAATACCAACTGTGCAACCAGTAGTCACTTGTATTCAAGTATTTGTTCTTAAATTTCAGTTGCTGATCATTTGACTGCCCAGCGGTCTGCCATTAAAATGTTAGTTTCCCGTGTGAGGGCGGTGTTGGCTACAGTTCGTGCCATACGCGACGGAAACCTTCCCCCCAGACCAGGTCTATTACGGGAGGCACGCGCTCTAGCCAATCGTCTACCGCTGCTTACTTCACAACAATTTCGCACACACTTCTATAACGTAAGTACTTCCTTAAGTCATTATCACAAATTTTTAAAAGTTAAAGAGAATTTTGAGCAGTTTCTCACATCCTTTTTCATTTAATTTTTTTTTCCTTAAAAAATATTTATTTTCAAAATCTGTATGGTGAAGTTCTTATTTTATCCATGTGAAGGAATAAGTAAAACAAGAAGAGCATTAAAAAAATATTTTCTTTTAGAAAGATATAGACTGTCTGTAGTTTACTCTAATAGTACACATTTAAATATGAAAATTATATACTGTCTATAGATTACGCGAGTAGTACACATTTAAATAAAACACTTTAACGGTTTAAAACGCGATATATATGTATAGATATATAGATAGTCTCCCCGTGACCACGGCTGCTGCAAAGCAACCGAAACGTCGGGCTGAAGTTAAAAATCATTTTCAAATAAGTTTAACTAATATATCGCGTTTTAAACCGTTAAAGTGTTTTGTTTAAACAAATATATATTTTAATTAGCTCTTTTGTTGTTCCCGTTTTGTATTTTGTCATGTTTTTTAAAACAAGGACAGACAGTCATAACAGGAATCCACTTCCTCAATCCAAAACGCTAAAGCACTTAAATTTTCTATGTGCAGACGGTATTTCTTGCCGGAACGTGTATATTCCTACGCCAATTTAATATTAATCATATTAATATAAAATGTGTTTTAGCAATGCAACGACGTGGCGCTCATGACCTATCTGGGGACAATTACAAAGGGCTGCAACGCAATCAACCAGCTGGTGAATAGGTTCAACGTAATGTACGACAGACAGGGCATGGGGCGTCGTATGAGAGGTCTCTTCTTTTAGGGTGGACGCTAATACAACCTTTAATTGTATAGCCATAGCATACAGTTTTCAATTCTCTTGATTCTTTTTGGTAGGAACAATATAACCACTGTTTTGCTGTATGATAGTCGCTAGCTTGGCATGTGTTATATTCTAAAAGTCAATCTACCTCGATCAGTGTTGCCAGACTGTTTGAAGTCAAAAACGTCGTCTGTCGTACAGGCTCAATGACGTTTTTAAAATTTCATATCAAATGACGAGTAAACATCAAACGATATTTTTTTGTCAAGTATACGGGATTTTTTTATATCTACCTTATTTACGTCACTTACACGTAATTTTAACTTAAACGAAATGGCAAATATTTTTATCACGTCTCGCGAAATAAAAAACAGACATAACTGTCTCATTTTTCACTCAGAAAATGAAGAAAGATTAACATTGCATGAAAATCTGGCAACCCTTGTCGCGATAGTGGTTTCGGTGTTCAGTTAAGACAAATAAGATCAATTCAAGACGCCACTCTAGCGACACTGATAAAAAATGTGTGGTGTATTTTATTCATTTCAGTTATTAAAAAGACCAAAAGGATTTAATTGAAACCTTTGAACATATCTAAATAGTTTCGCAGAAAAAGTTATTAAGATGCACATGTCTTTTTAACCTTTTCGACTTCTTTGAGACGTCTTAAGCATTACTGTCTACGCTAAAAGAATACCCGCCGTAAAATGAAATAGTGTGAAAACCATGTGATATAATAGTAAGCTATTGTTCATTATTCTGAAAAAATATTGACTGACTTATTAAAAAATGTTTTAAAATGTCAAAATGGTTTTATTTAAAATAATAAATCATTGGAACTTTTTATTTTATTTATATATTGCACTCGTGTAATGTGCTTGATATTATTTATGATAGAACGTGAAATTTCCCAAATAACGACACGGTAGCTCAATTGGTTATGTGTCGTAAAATAGGCTATATTTTACGATACGAGCGAGTAGATTATTAAAATTATTAATTCTTAGAAGCCAAACACTTAGTCAACCGTTGTCGCATGTTGTAAGGCGTGTCGTGAAGTGTTGCGATTATCGCCAGAAGTTCTTGATTCCGATCTTCAAGAAACATAATTGTAGACATACATTTCGCGTTTTATACCGTTAGAAGTGTTTTATTTATAACGTCAAATAAAAACACACTTAGATGCACTCATTTATTTCGCACCTTGACTTTGTATTATAAATGATTACATAAATTATTAAAGTTTGGACACATTGAGAACAATACTATGGAAGACCTTTGTAAAGTCCGTACTTTTATTCCGCGGATGGAAATATACATTCAAAACGTTACAATGGATAAAGTTTATTCAAGGCCCTTGTTTCGTGTCGTACAGAGAAATATAAACAGTTACTGTGGTACAAACATAAGTCTATTAACAAACATCTCTTAAAGTCTAATTCAGTATTGTTATAAGAGAATAACACTAAGGGAACGCTATGTTAAAATATCAGTTTTTTGCTATGCGGCGTGAAAATTCTCTCTCATCTGCTGCAAGCGAATTAGATAATATCGTCATTGATAATTCCTTTCGACTAGCGAGAAATGTTTAGCGTCCATTGCTTGGCCTTCTATCTTAAGTGTTGGGGAGACTAAATAAATCCTGCCGATTTACAACCGTCAGCCAGAGTGGGATAAGTGGGTTGAACGATTAAGTAAAAATTAGTAACAAATTATAAAGTGAAATTTGTGTCCCTTTATATATTTTTTTAAGGTTTTATATTAAATATTATTTGTACAAAAATATCCTAGGTTTCAATCGAAGATAAGTTTTATTGCTTCACTTTATTAATATGCCAATATCTTAAGTAATGCTAGAAAGCTGCATTTTGCTATTATCATTGCGTACCTAAGGATATTCTTACGTATAAATAATAGTTATTAATATGTACATTTAAGAATTAATATTTTTAACTTTAAATATCGTAAATGCATCAAAATCGTATTGTGAATATGAGCTTTTCATTAAGGATAGCCTTCTCTTTCATCCTAAATGTATTAGTTAAAGTCAATTTAAACGTGAAATAAACCGTTATTTATTTATCTTTTGATGTAACGTCGAGTCCTTCCAACAATACTTCAAGATACAGATTTGATTTACCTAGATTTACGGGTATTATAAACTTTTAAAGCAAGTATTCTCTGACTTAATACCTCCCTTAAATCTAAAATCGTTTTATATGGCAATCCATAAAATTCTTGAATGTTTTATCCCTCTCTTCCTCATACATTTAACTCGGTGTGACGTCTTTCTATAGTAGCAATTCGAGAATTTAGATATATTTTTAACCCCCCCCATATCAAGAATTCTTGGATGGCCCTATAGAGAGATACATATATGAATGAAGATAGTATTAATCGTCATCCGGTATTTTTTCAATGCCTATGAGTTCGTCGAATAGTGTATGATTGTCGGGAATGACGTGGTGCTCGTGCAGAAACTGTCGTGAAAATTTGAGCACAGCTCGCGCCAGTTGTCCAACTGTCCATTTTCTATCCACCAACACCCTGACTAGCGTGTCCAACTGGAAGAATATCATTTTCAGATGTTTGCACATGGTAGGTTTACATAAAGGTTGGTAGAACAATTGGTAGAACAGCAGCACAGAACGCTGTTGTCGTGGATTATAGTCCAAACTACAGACTAAAGACCATGTATGGATGGCCAGGTAACAGGTAAAAATAGTATATGGATAAAATATATTTACTACACAGTATTCACAGCTTATTCCAATAAGTTTTTCAAATTAGATTCATAAGTCGATTAGACCCACAAAATATTGGACCCGCTATAGTCACGACCCGTTAACCAATGTAACCATACATTACGGAAACCGAACCATCAATACGTTCAAACGTGCAATTTTTGGATTTTATTACCTTAAATAGCTTTTCATTCCCGAATGTATAGTAAAACAGCGCTGGTACGCCAGAGACGCTCGCCGCCATCCACTGCAGTAATAGTTTTAACTGGGCATGTCCACGTTGTCGACTTCCGCATCCCCAATTTCCAGTGGCCACCGGCTTGCATGACCCGCCGGAGACAATTTTATTCGCCAACTGGTTTAGCTATAAGGAAAAAATAGTTTAAAACTACAGCACTCGTAACTACTACTCCGCTCTATTGCGCCTCCATATGTAGCACTATGGTCTTAATGTAAATGTAACAAGAGCATATATCTCTATTTATCACGCGTACTACCTAGAGTGCAAAAACCAATGAAATTCTAATCTAACTTTGTGATAACGCCCCAAATAATCCAATATCCGGTCGTACATAACATTTATGTGGGTAGTTTCACACGTAATGTAACACATTACGTGTAACGTCGACGTTCGATGTCAAACGTGTCCATTATATCTAGTTCATTTTTGTCTCGCATAACCTGTGTACGATAGTCACACTAGCATCTAAATAAAATTGAGTTATGACAAAAATATAGCCGAATGGTGGCAGCAATTATAGGTGAGACTTTTTGAATTGCTGAATTTTATATTATTAGTTGGGATTCATTCAGGAACAAAAACAATCTGAATTAATTTGAGCCATTAGGAGCTAGCTGTATATTTAGCTTGTAGCGAGAAGATTAACTTTGTTGTTAGTAATGTACGTTGAATTGTTCTGAAGGGAAAGAATTAGCGACAGACACTAGCGGGTCTGACCTTATTTTTCTTTATTTTTATCGTGACAGGTTCACATTCGACCGTCTCTTCTATGGTTTCTACGATCATATTTACAACCCAGTTCAGCTTTTTCCTCCTAACATTAGGATTCGAGATCTGGGTTGAACATGTCTCCGTTGAAGTACTAAGAGATCTCGCGTTACTATTTGGGTCTTTGTGTGCAATCTCGATTTCCATTTCGTTATTCACGCTTATCTCCTCGGGAATTGATTCTTTAACTTTACGTCTCTGTCAACATACGGCATTCATAAAGTTGTGTTTTAAATTGTTAATAAGTGCAAAACAAACAATTCTGTTCTGTACGATCACTAGAATATCTTTAGTACCAAGTCTTTAGCTTGTAAGAAAGGAAGGACCGCAACTAAATTATTAGTGTTCGTTAATGGTTGGTGTGTACACAAATTCCTTAATGCGATAAAATCTTACCAAATGAGCTGCAAGACGATGTCTATGTCGAGCTAGTTCAAGCGAGAGCGAACGTGCAGCTAGAGCGAGACGACGTGGCGCTACCCTCTCTCTGGTGTCCCTTCCGTAAAGCTCTGCTGCTTCTAACCCCCCAGCTCCCACCCCAGTTCCACCGCTTGCCATGGATTCGCTTAGCGTTCGTTTAAGAAGAGATCCCGCAAACCTGAAATATATAAACGAATTAAAAAATCGTCGCATTTCATTTGTAACTATTAAATTAAATTGAGTAACGTACCTTATAACTGCTAAGTCCCTTGAATCGAGTTCACGGTTTTTAATATCATGAGATTCGTGATCTGCGATTGGATCATTTAACCATTGATTAAACTGTTCATAAACTTCCTCCAGCTCTGATCTGGAAGAAAATGTTTCTTTGTTTACATTACAGTATATTTATTTGTTATTCGATGGCAGCGATATAATTTGAAGGCTGTAAATTTATAGCCGCTTTTTATCGGCTTTAGACTTACGTATATTCAGTGCTAAAGCTGTATTTGGAACTATTTCCAGTCTCCTTCCTTGAAAGCAAGCGTCGGGGTGGTTTACGATTTTCTACAGTGTCTTCCTCCGTTAATACGAATCCCACGGAGCCACCGCGTTTTACTCTGAAAATGCTTACCCAATAAGAGATTTGTAAATCATACGATAGCAGAAGGAAACTTCAGTAACTATTAAAATACCGAATGTCATGTAAAAGTCGATAATCAATTGAAAGAAATTACGACACGGGCAACTTGAACCGGTATTCACAGCGTTCCGTGCTGTTGCGCTACCAATTGAGCTACCACTGTCCTGCACGTGATCGTCGTCATATTTTTTCAACCCATTGATACATGCACCTTCTTGCGCAATGTAATTTCAACCTTAATACCTGCGTATTAAGGTAATGGCTCGATCAGTAAAGCAACATGCACTAAAAGCTGTGGAGGCTGGTTCAAGTCGTGCCCGTATCGTATTTTTTTTAATTATAGTCAATTTTTAAATTATATAGTGCCATCATTTGCACATGTGAAAAGAATTAAAGTTTTCATACCTAATGTCGTTGTCGTTTACTTCCGCTCCAGATATACTCACTCCAACTGCATAACTCGAACTATCAGTCGACCAGTCACCGGTTGAGCTGGTAGTACAGGAGTTCTCAGCTTCTCTTTTCAGCGCTTCCCGGAGGCGAGAGGCAAAGCTTAACCTTCTCTCTTCGGTGGATAATTCTTTTGAATATTGGAATGAATTTGGCCGCCCGCTTTCTCCACGCCCCTCATCTTCGCTGCCAGCTAGAAAAATATAGTTCAGTAGAGATTTCTAATGCAATGTTATTATTATAAGAACAAATGTTACCGTCATCGAAGCTGCTGTTTGCACTATGGAATTCATCATCGCTTGAATTGCAACTGGAATAAAGGCTATCTTCTTGTGTTTCAGCTGATTGTAATCCAGAGTTTCTTGTAACTGGTAGACATTCACCGGAAGACCCGAGGACAATAAATCTTCCGCGACGATTGTTTAGCGTACCGGCATCGGGAGATAACCAGCATTTTCTTTTTTGAAGCTCAACACCTGAAATCAAGCGTCTCTTGTAAATAGACATCGTGGGTGAAATTGTCAGCTGATGGTGTGGACTGATCGCCCGGCCTTCTATAGTTGTCTCCGTTAGAAAATAATGAATAGACACGATGTCTATTTATTATTTTATGTATCTTAAATTAGACCTCTTCACAATAGTATTGAAAGAAGGTATTGCATTGTCTATGGACCAAGTAAAACTAATATTGCCTAATAGATATGCTATTTTAATATATAATAATATTTATCAATAAAATAAGGAGTAGAAAGGAAAAAAAAGGTTTTAAAACAATATTATTTTTCACACATGATGGCACTTTAAAAATTAAAAAGTCGAATTTTAGATTGAAAATATTTACGACACGGCCAGGCCTCTAACCGGCATCCACAGCGTGCCGTGGTGTTGCTGCATAATCGATTTTTAAATAAAAAAAAAGGTTATTCTCCGGGGAAATCCCTTTTATAATTGTTTTTTATCAGCTGGTTGAGTCGAAAACTAAAACTTTTAGAAGTAATTGGGGTAGAAAAAAAACCAAACTAACTTGGGTCGTTGAGGTTTAACGTAGCTGCACAATAGTTTTGGGGCGATGGGCTCCTACTGTTTATGCTATTAATTGTACTACAGGAAGATGCCTGTTTAATCATAATGGTAGTTTCCACGTCCGTTGGAGTATGACTAAATGATTCACCTGAAAAAAAAAATGTTTTACAAATTAATCCTCCGAAAGTATTTTCAGGGCAGACCTTCAGTTTTTGGTCAATGCTGGTTAATCGTGTATATAAAAGTAGAACATCAATAAACTGTCTTCAAGATTAAAATAAATTAACGGTGAAACTGTTTATAATGGTGGAAAAATAGATATACATATATCTGTTGATATCTGATACCTTATGTCACACTTAAACATCGTAAACTTGAAAAAACACTTTTAACGGTTGAAAACGCAAAATTTATTAAATAAACTTACTTGCAGAATACTTAAAATAAGTGTAAATAAGTTTAACTAATTTAAATCATTGTACACCGTTAAAGTGTTTTATTTAAATATGTACCTACTACTCCCGTAAACTACAGACAGTGCTAACCTTTATTTACAATATACATATATGTGAATTATTATTTCGTTGGCGTGCATTTTTTTTATTATTGTCAATGCCTAAAGGTCGTTTTTCGAAAAAAATAGGGGTGGTTCAGTTTCGGTTTAAAAAAACTTGGATTCTAGATGTTCTAGACAATCAAAGATTTTTTAACCGAAGAAGATATAGAGAAAATAAGGTTTTTTTAAACTTATAAGACGTTTACCAATCGGCGACAGTCTTCTTTCGATTTTCTGATCGCGAGATTTCGTTGGAGATTGTTGGAAGGCTAAGAGGCTCTTGTTTAATTCGCGTAGAATATTATCTTCCTCCCATTGTCCTAAAGGGAGGGAACTATAGTCCTCTGCATCCATTAAACATACATTTACCTGAAATAATTGTATGTGAACGTTAAAAAGCCGTTAGAAAGATAAGGAACGGTAATATACTTAGTATGTAATGTTAATAATCCGTTTTAGAAATAACCAATAGAGATACCGAGTCGTGTTTTGTTGTTACAGCAACAGCACGATTCGATTCAGTCCCGCCAGTGTCTTCAATTTTAATTTAAAAATCGAAAATAAATTGAAAAAATTTTCGACACGGGCAGGACTTGAACCGGCATCGTCAGTGTTAAGGTTGAAATTACATTGCGCGATAGGTGCATGTATCAATAGGTAGAAAAAAAAACGACGATGATGTGTAGGACTCAGTAGCTCAATTGGTTAGAGAAACAGCACGAGACGCTGAGAATGCCGATTCAAGTCCTACCCGAATCGTATTTTTTTTTCAATTTATAATATGAATGTTTTTGAATATTACGTAATATTGTTACCGTTTTTGGTTCGCTGAGTAATTCTAGATTGGGCTTCGACTTTTTGTCACTAATTCTGCTAAACATTCTAACGCCTTCTACTTTTAAAATTTCGTTGTCTTCCAACGCTTCAACAGAAAGCATCGCTGGCAAGAGTTCGGGCATCATAAACATTGATAGAGATTCCTATAAAAACATTTGTTTTATTACTTGCGTATTCGTCTGCGAGGAATTTTGGCGTTAAGTAGAGTTTTTTCCGCTTTTAATAAAACTACGCGATGCGTAAATTAACACATTATTGAAAAAGATTATTTATTTAAATAAAATTAACGGATTAAAAAGCGGGATTTATATGTACCTATGACTCACAGGGAAATCTTACCTGTGAGTTTCCATCAATTAGTACATCACCACCTATTCGGCTAGAAGCGAAACATACCCTCATCGCGTCATCATTTTCGCATCTTTCAGGCCTACCCTCATGCCTAACCATTAACTTACATAAAGGTAGTGAACATTCCAACCAGTCTTCTATTGTTAACCATTGCTTGGAAGTCATTACCTACAAAGAGTTCCTTGTTCATTTGATGTATATAGTAATCGTTTATAAATTTACCCAAAAATGTTACTCACGTGTCTACTTAATTTAATACAACCCTCATTACTATTTTTATCAAGCCACTCGAAATAATGTAAGAGGCTTTTTAGCTTATTCCGTTGTGATTTTCTGAAAATATAGTAGCCCTTAATTTTTAGTTAGGTATTTTAGCTTACAAGAAATTTCAAGTGATAAAAATAATAGTTGTATAAACTAGGTTTCTTAGTTTATATACCTGTGTAAATTCTTAAAAAAATGAGTAAAATTGAAGTCTTGTAACGTCGGATGTGTTTTGAGCGTTCTTTTCGGAAATGTTGAGAAAAAGGCATGCGCTATGAGAGACGAGAGAAAATTATAGTCAAGCTCCGTTACGTCACCTGAAAATTAATAAGTGCCATTTTATTATTAATAAGAATTAATAAAAGATTTTTTATTATTTAATGGGTTGCTTACTTTGTTGTTGTAAGCTAAAAATAAGTCCTTTTGGTGGGCGCCACTTCTTCAAATGCAACGCTCTGTTTACCATTATTTGGATTGTATTGTCCAAAAAGTTTCGTCGTTCTTCATCATTTAATTCTTGCTCTAAAAAATCTTCGAAGCCCTTTAATAATTCAGGATCTTTTATATCATCATCAGGATCTATACCTATGCTGCGAAGAAAATATTAAACTCTTAATAAAACACATGTAGGCTTTTTTTTTAATCACACATAAGTATATATGATTATGATATTGATAATTGTAGTGATATTAATGATTTACCCTTTTTAAAAGTTGTAACTCTAATTTAATTATACTTACTTGCACATATCATGAATTTTGAGCATGCTAGCAGTAAGTTTTGTCGAGGAAGAAGCTACGAGCAAATGTTTTAAATGGCGTTGAACAGTAGTCCACCAAGGGAGATCGCAAGGTAACATGACAAGCGCCATTCTGGAAAATAACAGTCTCTTTTACTTGTATGAAATAAACTAGATATGAATTCATAATATAATACGACGAATTTTAGTTAAAAATTCCTAATTATGTTTTTATTTGACGATATAAGGGGCATACAACATCTAATTTAGATGTGGTATCGACTTATTTCAGGTTTGGACAAGGAAGTAGGTAGTTGTTTTAAAAACACAAAAAAAATCAATTGCATCGATTTGAAATGTTGCATACGTATTAGGTGGGTAGTATAGTACGCAGCTTGATTAGTAATAATTGCAATTTGTAATATGTATATAGAATACTTTATACTAATATTTATTAATACTATAAGTACTACCTAGTACCTAATTACATTGTGGAGTCTACGTAGCAAATCAAGTAAGTCTGTGGTCGATTACCCGTTGTTGGCGTTTGACATTTACCAATTGTCACGTATCAATTAGAAGTGTCACTGTCAATGTGACAGGTTACAAATTTGAAAATCCGAATATTAAATTCTACTGTGCAATTTTTCCCGCAAAAGATAACAAACATGAATACCTTAAAAGTAATATATTTAAATGTGGTGAAATGATTATATGCATTACTTTAATTAATATCTTATTATTTCTGATTTAATTGACAATACTTTCGTTAATGCACAACGTATTATATAAGTATACTTATGAGCTCAAATTAGACTGAATTACTTAATATTTCTTATTACGTACAACTAGAGATTATATAAATACAGAAAGCTGATAGTCAATCTTATCATTACCTAAATTTAAGACAGATGATAAACTATTATCTCAGTATTATTGACAGTGTATTAACTTTGTATCGTTAAGTAATAATATTTAACAGCTAATTGTTGTGTCAGTGACGTCATAATTATACCAAGTCAAAGGTCGACGACTGAGCAAAATGCAATTGAAAGCAAAAATATTTAAAACTTTAATTTTGGGAGCACCTGCTTCTGGCAAAGGTACCATATCAAATCGCCTGGTGAAGAAATATGGATTCCAGCATGTGTCAAGTGGCGATAAGTTAAGGGATCATATTGAAAGGCAGACTGATCTTGGAAAAGAAGTCAAAAGCTTTTTAAATGAAGGTAGGCTTGTACCAGATGACGTCATGATTAAGTTTATGGTTGCAGAACTGAAACAAGTTGAAAATAAATCCTGGCTTCTAGATGGGTTCCCTAGAACAGTAGCTCAGGCTGACGCATTGTGGAAAATCAAACCAGTCGATATAGTTCTTAACCTGGTTGTACCATTTGATGTTATTATAGATAGAGTGAAAAACAGATGGGTTCATTTACCATCAGGCAGAGTTTATAATATCGGTTTTAATACACCCAAAGTTATGGGAAAAGATGATATAACTGGAGAGAATTTAATCCAGAGACCTGACGATAAGCCAGAAGCAGTGAGAAAGCGTTTAGAAATTTATGAGAATATGACTAAACCAGTGATAGACTTTTATAAAACAAAAGGAATACTTCAAGACTTTGAAGGGAAAACATCAGATGAAATATGGCCCAAAATAACTAAATATTTGGATCCTATTTTGGAGAAATAGAAAGCCTCATATCTATTGTATCATCAATTATCATAGTATAATTCAAATAAGATATATACCGTTCCTGCTCTAAGTATTTAAGTATAAATGTATAATATTTACAAGATTTGTTAGAATTTTTATGTTTTTTATAAATGCAAAACAAAGAAACAAATATGTCTTCCAATGAAAACATTTATGCACAAATCACATATATGGTACTGTACAATAAAATAAATATATTTGTAGTAAATACTTTCTAGTCTGTGGTAACTTCATGTTGATAGTTGTAAAATTGTCTTTGTTTTTTAACATATTTTGTTTTGTTACTTATATTCTTGTTGATGTAAAGGCAGCAATTTTGAAATTGGCTATGATTTTACAAGTATGTCTCAATTTTCAGTTTTTTAAACTTGGTGCCTTATATAGTTATTGTATTAGTTGTAAGGTATGGTCGTGTATGGGGTTACAAGAATAGATAAGAAGGAAAATTCACGATTATGTGGCCTTTTATATTATGGACTTTAATCATTAATTATTGTTATTTGTTGATCCCATCTAAGTTTACAGAGGTATAGTTAGTATTTTATTTTTTGCCCATTCCAAAGTTGCAATACCTAAATTTTTAGCTTAGTGTAAAACTAATATTGTTCTATTTTTGGTGTTGTCTTACTTGTGTTATCGAATAATAATTGTTTACTAAATTAAAGCTTTTTAATACACTTGACACGATGCTTTTAAAATTCTTATATAGGTATATAGAATTAATATACCTGTGTACTCTATATAATGTGACTTTTGTGAGGACAAAGCGCTAAGCAAATGAGTTCTACGTTTGGCGAAACAGAGCTATTTTGTGTGGTGGTATTAGGTGTAGTGGTAGCAGCGTTGCAAGAATAGAAGAGTTGAGTAAAAGCTGATAAGACTAGCTTTGTTTATTTTGAGGGTGGATTTTTATTATTTATAGCTGTTTTTATCACACTGCTGCGAGTATTGAAACTTAATTAAAAAATTACAGGGACCTTGACACGTGTCGTAATTTAGGACCTAGTTTACTGAACTATTAGTGGTCTCTACGTCAGTGGCCATTGACATTTTGAGATCATCGTTCCGAACCAAAATGGGAAGTGTGTCAAGGAAGTAATATAATATACGAATGCTTATAAATATAAAGTAGATGACAGGACATGGGTACTTACGTTAGATAAGTTATGGGTAACTAAAGAAGCACATATATAGATACAACACTAAAAACATTCGGTTCACTGTCGCCGCGCGACCATATGTTTTTTTCGCACTTTTTGTTTATTTTTCATTGTCTGCACGGTAGCCCTTGTAGTTCTCTCCGCATGTAATTTAGTAATATTTTTTTTTGACTGAAATAGTGTGAGTAGTGGAAAACGAGAGCCGGCGGCGGGCGACGCGAGCGCGCGAACCCCGGCTATTTTTAGGAGCTTTCGTACATCGCCACTGAAATTAGATTGTAAATAAAACTCTTGGATTATTAGAACTCATGCGTTGAAACGGGACACATTTTACCGAACTTTCTGATACTTTTCTCTGTGGTTTAATCATCTAAGGTAACTAAATTGAATTAGTGACTTTTAGGAAGACGTATAACATCTATTTACTTAATTACGTTAGTTAATACGATTAATTTGATGTTTGATAAACGACTTAAGCACGACTTGTTTTATAATAAAAATAACATGGTCAAGTTTATTTCGAAAGGGAATGAGAACCAACGTTTAGATTTTGTCACTAAACTTTTTGGACATTCACTGAACGTCGTGAACCGCATATGCGAAGGTGCCGCGTGTGGTCGGGATCTCGACAGAAATTGTACTAACGCTGACTTTCTCCAGGGGGCATCTACCCCGGCGAGCTATCCATGTCGCACCCTCCACCCTCGCTATGACGTCATTGGTTTCGCGTCATGACCTACACCGCCGTACGCCCAAGGCTCTACACCCCGTCTCCATCACGTGAAAATGTGCTCGCCGTAGAATATTATATTAATACCTTAAATCTTTGCTCTTACGTCAGCAGATTACTTGAAATAATATCAAGGCGTCGAGAAAGTAATTGTAATCAGCTCAGACACTTTTTTGGCTTTATAAATAAGTGTGTATATTTTGTGGAGCATATTTTGTAATACTACATGTATTGAAACTAGAAAACATGTGATAGATTTTTTTCTATTCAAAATATACAAACAAACCTAAAGCTTATCTCCACACTATATAGAGCAATGTTTGTAATTTCGTATAATTAGTAAAGACAAAGAGGAGTAGTATACTGTCTATAGTTTACCAAAATAGTTTACAAAGTAGGTTTGCCAAAATTATAAATAATTTTTTTTGTAGAGTTAAAACTGTAGATACAAAATCTCATATAGCACTAATACGCATGCTCCACACTCTTCATACAAGTAATAGCTTCGTAACTATCCGTCTATATCAACAGCGAATCAATATCCTGACTCTCCTTGATTTCTCTGATCTCCTAGTGCAATAGACGCCCGCTAAAATTTGTTGCCGCCCTACACAGCGACTTTGGGCGGACATGGGCGGCGTTACAGGGTGAAGCCTATGAGGCTTAAAATCTTAGTACTGCGTAATCTTATTAGTAAGGTAAAAAACCAACGGAACGGTTCAACACCGCTTTATCCATAAACATTTTTTATTAAAAACACAATTATTATTTTTCTGTTTTGATTATTTTTTCGTTATAGCAGCTGTAAAAATATAAAAACTCTCGTTCCGTCGCGGTTTATAACTACAGCTTTGTGAACCACGAAGGGAGTTCGAATGGGTTTAGGTACCAGACCCAAAAAATAATGAGCCCAAATATATATTGTATTGTTAAGGTATATTATAGAACTGTAACTATAAAGTAGTAGAATTTTAAAATATATAATAAAAAAAACGGAATTTGAACTACCCGTATTGTCGATTTTCCAAAGTATTAGTCACGTGATTAAGCTACGTAAATAATATAAGGAAAATAAATATTTGGAAGACACCATCTACCCTTGCTCTATGATGTCCTGGTAAAATTGCCCTCGGTGTGTGGTTGACGCCGCCCAATCACAGGAAAACACCTCTCAAGTATACGACGAACTGAGTCCAAAGTTTGAGTTGAAATATCCGAAACCTTTAAAAGTTATGCTTCCCTAATAAATTCGACCTCCGTAGACGAAGAATCCCTTATTGCACGATAGCCATTAGTTTTAAAGGTCACTTCAATGTCATTCTTACCGTAACGACATAGAAAATTAATTTATTATTTTCTCTCAAAGGAAAAGATATTACATTTATGGATGCTGTAGTAATTAGCGTGCATTTCTGTTAAGATCTTTGTTGTTGTTTGAAGTAAATATTATTATAAGTTACTTATTATTATAACCATAAATAAACTACTCTATGCTTAATTTTTAGAAATATGAAAATCTTTGATTTTAGACTTCAATTTAGGTAATTTAATTTATTTGCAACTGTCATCTTATAAAGATTGTTTATTTTACAACATTAGTTATACGACGTTTAGATGTGGTTTTGAATAAAAGTATTGGTCATATATCTGAGAAAACTTAGATAAATTTAAATAGAAAATTTTAAATAAAACACTTTAACGGTTTAAAACGCGATATATTAGTTAAACTTATTTGAAAATGATTTTTAACTTCGGCCCATGTTTCGGATGCTTTGCAGCAGCCGTGGTCACGGGGAGACTAGAGATGGAGGATGTCTCTGACGTCAAAGTAAACATTTCTAATTCTGTTCCGTCGAAGTTGGTATTTGGCGAAACTGGCCGGGTCCTTACACGTGTCTTCGCGTTTGCCGGTATGCTGTTTATTGGGATCCACAGTTTTTAATATGGGTTTTTTTGGTTTGAATTTTTGATTGGTTAGTTTTTATAACATTTATAATTTGAGGCCGTCCTCCCTATTGAAATTTCGGTGTTTTTTGATTTCCATTGCTTCGCGTAGGAATCTTGGAAAAAATCGACTCTACTTTGCGAGGAGTTTTGGCTGGTCAAAGCAAATGTAATGATTGGGCCCTTCCGATGAGTGTTGGCATAGCGTAGATTTGGAGAGACGTTTATGTTTTATATCCGCGACGTGTTCTTTAATTCTGTTTGAGATGCTACGCTTTGTTTGGCCGATGTAAGATAGACCACAATCGCAATGCAGTCTGTAAACGCCTGCATCTTGTAAAGTGATATTACACTTGTTTGGTTTCAGGAATTGCTGAATCTTCTTGTGCGGTTTGAAAACTGTGTCAATAGAAGCTCGATTTAGGACTCTGCTAATTCTATCTGTAACTTCTACCCTTCACATATGGTAGGTAGGCGGGCTGACGTTTGACTGTGGGCGGCTTGTTCCTGTTCCTGGGATGCTGCGGAGGGACTCTCAGCTTGTTCTTGCATAGGACCTGCTTGACATGCTGTAAAACTCCTCATTTTAGTGGGCAGCATCACAGAGACGGCAGGCTCTCTGAAACAAAGATACTCCGACAGAACTAAGTTGGCTGGGGTGGTGATGTGAGTCACCGTTCAAATACCTATCTGTATGGGTTGTTTTTCTAAAGACGGTATGCCCGATATTACCGTGTTCGTCACGAATTACTAAAATGTCTAAGAAAGGTAGTGTGTTATTGTCCTCCTGTTCCATTGTAAACTTAATGTTATTATAATTGAGTTAAGGTGAGTAAGAAAATTTTGCTTATGCAAAGACGTTTAACAATAATATTATTCGTAGGTTAAACTAATACTTATACGCTATACTTATATGTTTATCGATTCTTGACGACCCTCTCCAACAACCCTCGATAGTTCTGGCAAACTATCATACCTACATGTAATTCTGCTACCCCATTGCATCAAACTAGTATCTACGATGTACCCGCGTTCTCTATTATTTCCTTAGCCAGCTGCCTTCTCTTTCCTTTTGTAGTCCTAGTACCTCTGTAGCATTGTGTTACGTCATATTTTCCACTCGTCATCATTCGTAGAACCTCTTTCGATTTTTCTTTGTAGCCTTTGACATTGGATATTAATAAGAACATATAAATAATACCAGTTAATTTCAGTGAATTTATAAAATTATCGAGTATAAATGATACTTTTCAAAAGGTTTTTTTTTCCAATTATATCCGAAAGTTTCGTTTCTCACGGTCTTACTAATATTTTTTATTTGAGTATTTATTTAAGAAAGGAACTTATGTTCTGTTATCAAAAACACAAAAAAAATTCAATTTCATAGTACTTAAGAATAAATTATGTAACATGAAGGTGCACCATAAGAAAACGTTTCACATATAATTCATGTATAAAAGTAAGTAAAAACAAACATATATATTTAAAGGATTAACAACCAAATATTCAAAATAGTAGAAATATTTTGGTTACCATCGTATCTTATTAATATTTGAAAAATATTATCTACGATCTACGTAGAAGGTTTCAAAGTTTCGTAGCACAAGCATCCCTCTACGCAAGGTTTGCCTTGGCTACGGCTACTACTGCTACTGGCGTAGCACAGTTGTAGCCTCGTAGATACTCTTATTTTTATGAAATTAAAAAATGTTTCGATGTAAAATGTGATGTATTTTTTATTCAATGGTTATAGAAGTTCATATATTTTTAAAAGCACCATTACGTTTAGCTCGCTACAATGACACGATTAAAACCGCTTTTAAACACTTTTAATTTGAGGTGCATTGAAAAAGAAACATGTCTTATATTTTACGTTACATAGTTAAGTATAGTTAGTTATTATAGTTTTTTTTAAATTGCTTAATTTATAAATTGAGAAATATTAAATTATAACACATATATTGAGTTTTTTTCTACATATACATACTTACTAATGTACTTAGAATTGTTACCTTGCTTAAAAAAGCTGGTCATAAGAATTTGTTGTACAGATAAACCAATTTATTATTAAAAAGTAGCAATACGTAAAAATAATATTGTCAAACAGTACTTATACCTATTGTACATAGAATTTATAGAAATCTACTTACGTTTGTTTCAAATAATAAAAAAATAATTCGATTTAGTAAAAAAAATAATATAATTATCGTATTGTTAGTAAGTATATGATAAAAATACATTATTAATTAGCAAATTAATACCAACAATATATCATTTATAGTAAATATTTTTATCGTCAAAAAGATTCCATATTTTTTGGCCTGGTTTTATGGAAGAATTATCATTTGTATTGTATAATTCCCTAGTACAGTCAACCTCGACTGTGTAGCAGAATACAACGTCATTCGAGCTCCACCAATCACGGCGTTGTAAATGACGTCACAATACATCGTTCTCATTCTTACATACGCACTCGTTTTATACAGAATTGCTGGATCAATAATGATAGCACCACAATCTCATGTAATCAATACTCACCCTACTTACGTCACCGCTGTTAGATATTGATTTTACATTTCGCTCCACATTCTCGCGTTTTTGACAGCCGGGTAGTTAAGTATGCCGAGAAAATTTTCTCTAGCCATTTCAATTTGAGAAAAACTTTCTGAAAATTTTCCAAATACATTAAAATACCTGAATTGGAACTAAGTAAGGAATTTAGATGTGTTACTTTAAATAAAACTTAATTAGTAAACTTGTTTGAAAATATGGCCTTTCAAACCGGTAAAGACCAGTACGGAAAGCAAAATACAAATAAAGTTCGAAAACTAGAGTATTTCCAAATAAGTTTAACTAATATATACCGCGTTTTAAACCGTTAAAGTGTTATTAAAATGTGTACCGAGTAAACTACAAACATAATTTAATTAACCAGTACGGACTGGAAAATTCAAATAAAGTTAAAAACTAGAGTATTTTCAAATAAGTTTAACTAATATATATCGCGTTTTAAACCGTTAAAGTTTTATTTAAATGTGAACCACTCGCGTAAACTACAGCCAGTATTGCGTTGCTTTATAAAATTAGAGTGGTGTTGTCTAAAAATTCAGTTCGTCATTAATAAAGGTGAAGGAAAAATTATCTAACAAGGAACAAGCAGTATGACAAAGTCAATTGAGTGAGTGCTATTCATTTGGAAGCTCGCCCACGAAACTCACTTGGCTCCTCACTAAATCCCCTTATTAATCTCACGACTAGCTCCATCCCAGTATAGTCGCCTAGTACTCCCGGTGTCGTTTATCCGAAAATATCCGCCTTTATCCGGGTTTCACAGAATAATCCTCATGGATTATTTGATATTTATATTTTTATCTCTCGCGTTCCGGTTATCTCATACTTATAATACAAACAATAATTATTACTTCGAAAATCATAAATACTGTGATGATTTATCCCCGTACTATGGTGAAATAGATTTAGACCAAATATCCGGAATCTGGTACGGCGTAGAAAAGCTTCCTCACGTCAAAGGGGAATATCGAGTTGAACATACAAATGAATGTTTTTACGTCGATATTAAGGAGTTGTACATTCAGGTGAGTAAACATGTTTTATAAGCTTTTCGCCAAAGAAATATTAAAAAAAAGAAATTATACAAATAATTCCACTATATTTTTGCATTGACTTGTTTTAAAGTCAGATACTGTCTGTAGTTTACGCGAGTAGTATACATTGAAACAAAACACTTTGACGGTTTAAAACGCGATATATATAAGTTACACTTATTTGAGCCCGCAACCATGGCTGCTGCCAGAGCATTTAAAAGTCCGAGTCAGGCCGTAGTTAAAATAACTTTCAAATAAGTTTAATCGCGTTTTAAACCGTTAGTATTTTAATTTAAATGGTTTTAAGTTTACCTAAAATCTTAATTTTAATTCAACAAAAGCTTCTTTCACTGCACAGTCTGCTAAATTTAAAGATAAAACAATAGTGCTTCTTAATTGAATCCTTGTAATATATAAATAAATATAATAAAAAATTTAATTTAACCTTTGTACATCATTATTTCATGACTCTTTTAAAAGGTACAACGAAAATGTAAAACACGTTATTTCTTTACATTTTTAAATAATACTATAATTACGTAGATGTTTTTACGAGAGCGCTATGTTTTTTATATTTAGAGTCTAATAATATACCTAATGGAAACCGCTACTAATATTGGAAACACAATTTAAGTGCATTACCAACATTACGAAATATTCTGTTATTGCCGCTTATAACACGGAAACTATACACGATTGTTTTGTCATAAATGTAGAATTTTTATTATAATTTTTTTTCATGTTAGTTAAAATTGCATTTCTTACAGTGGAATGGAAGAGGAGACTAAAATAAAACAGTTTTAACGGTTTAAAAAGCGTAACATACTAGCAAATTAAACTTAATTTTGGTGGACCTAATGTATCGGGGTAAAATCGCAGAGGGCATCGCAGTTAGTTCATAAATTACGTTGTAAAATGCTGTTTTACAATGGCGTTACAATAAGAGGATGTGGGGTCGAGGTGTGTCTCAATTAACAGGTTAATTTGTTCCCTGCGCCGGCGCATGACGTTCTACTCGGGTCCGTGTGACTGGAACACTTCTCTTAATAACCACTTGTCTTTGTGCATCAAACTTAATTACACATTGAATCCGTAAATTAAAGTTAATTTAATAAAAATGTGCCAAGCTATTGCTTTATTGCTTTTCTCGGTAACGATTGCCTGTGCCACGGATATGCGTTTTTGTCCAAACCTACATCCCGTGAAGGACTTCGATGAGGAATCCGTTTTGGGTCTGTGGTACATACGCGAGTATATTTATCATAAAGATAATACTACAGTGACTGAGTACAACCCATATTGTCCAATAGTTCAGATTAGGAAATTCGAGGATTATGTTAGTGGTGGATTGATTGAGAGAGATCTTGTGAGTAGTTGTTGGTAATAGTTTAATTCAATGGTTAACATAGTAATTATACACAAATCAAGAATATTTTACGGCTGTGGTGACCATGCAAAAATGAATTGGCTGGTATATTTTTTAAACTGTTAAACTCTTCTAGACCCGGTAGGTAGGACGGTAGGTACGGACCCCGCAACTGAAAAGACATGTAACTTGGAAAATCTTTTGTTACATAGGTAGTGTTAACTATATCTTACTAAAGTCGCAAAAATGAAACATACAAGGAGATAAGGTTTTACGTTTTAACTAAAATATGTAAAGTTTTAAATATTGTCAGAATAGAAGACTCATGACCTTTCAGCTGAATAACGCTGTTTGTTGCAGTCTTGACTTTCAAAATGTAGACTGCGATATCTAAATGTCAAAGTGAAAAGGTTAACTAAATTTATTTTACAGCCCACGCCACCTACTCCGTACCCACCCCTGACGAATTCCCCTTACATGAACCGGGCTTTTGGAATCCCCGAGCAGTACAGGATCCGCCATTTTGTTCTCGAGTGGCACGAGGGCTTGTGGCAAGACGACTATCATATTAAAGTCAACACGTCCCACAAAGGATTCTGGCCGACAGATGTTCCGAATGGATGTAAGTTTTTCATTATTATTAACACACTGGTTTATATTGGACGCGTATTTATATTTTACGAGGTCAAAATACGCCTCTTATTAGCTCACTAGCTGTCCACGCGACTTTGTGCGTGTAGAATAGTTATGTTAAGCATCCAAATTTGTTTTTCTTCTCGTCTTTATAAATTATAGCTATTATCCACGACGTCATCCGCGTCCCGTCGTTATTAAAAGTTAATCATAAAATACACGTACAGACAGTTCCTGAGATTTGCGCGTTTAAACAAACAACCAAACTGCAGCTTTTATATTTAGTCTAGAAAACAAATTCGGCTTTATATTTGACGTGTATTTTATACAGTATTTTAATACACTTATATCAAGTAAAAATGCACTATTAGTAAATACTGTCTATAGTTTACGGGACACATTTAAATACACATTTAAATAAAACACTTTAACGGTTTATAACGCGATATATTAGTTAAACTTATTTGATTCATCTTAGTAGTTTATTACTTTGTAACTACAGCTGACATTTTGAAAAGATATGACATACATTATATTTGAACCCACGACAAACATGGCACCGTTATCCTAATGAATAAATTAGACGAACCAATCAATCAAAGCAGAGTTTTAATTTGCAAAAGTCATAAAGATCTAATATTTCATATTTTCTGTTTCAGCTGTGGACAAAATGTATAGGTTCTTCGGCGGTGTAATCCAAGTGTTGAAAGTTTCACATAATCATCTGGTTCTCAACTTCTGTATGAGGCTGCCCCATTCCCAGATGTACAGCGTTGTGCTCGCCAGAAATGAGAACCAATTGACGCCAGAAGACCTTGCCAGCATTCATAATATATTTTCCATGAAGAACCTATCGACGTCGTCCCTAAAACGAGTCTGTGAAAATTTTGCGACCAACCTTAAGTTTTCGTATTATCTCATTATTGTTATTTTAATATTTACACTTCGGCGTTCCTTGTAATAAAACAAAATTAAGTATAGACAGTATTTTTTATATATATTTTTATTATTATTTTCCTAAATAAAAGGTTTTATTAAAAAATATGAACTGATTATTTATTACTTTTATAAAATCCATTAACATTGTTCGCTTTGCATTCATGTTCCCAAAAAATTCGAACGAAATAAATACCAAACGAACAAAATGTATATTTTTAAGAAAGAAAAATAGAATTAGTTATGTATTTATTTATTTTATCATTAAAAACGTCTGCTATAATAGCACTGACTACGTCGTATATACGTATACGTCACCCAGTGCAATTTCCACCATTTTTTTAGCGACAGAGACCTTGGGTTCGAGTCCCTGGAAAATCGAACAATAATGCTTTGGATAAGGATTTTTATTGAAATTAGGTTCAAGACCGTAAATATAATGATGACTTCATTGTTATATCATTATTATTGGTTAATAAAAAATGTGTATCTGTCCAATAATATATAATAATATTATTAGTAGGATTATTGTTGTAAAATCTCATCTCTATACACAAAAATCTGTCGCTGCATATTTATTATAGTTTTTAAGTACGTAGAAAATAATATCCACTGATTCACGATGCGATTACACCATTTAGCATATACCTGCATCAATTTGCTAATTAACAAATGTGGTCAGAACCGAGGACGCCTTGTCCCATATTCTTTGCGATATCGTTAGTGATATCATGTTTGCGCCGTTGCTTCCCATTTACTTAAGCATAGGGTTAGTCCAGGGTCTTTGTGGTGATGCTATTCGCTGGTCACACAGAGTCAACATAGAAGATGTCTACGGCGTCTGGTACGGCGTTGGCTATGCCCAACATAACCCAGATATGACAAGTGAACCGAATGCTGTGGGGTGTGTCACTTTGTACATATCGGATGCTGACGATCTATTTAATTACAACGATAATTTTCTGGACGCGACTGTACGTATAGCAGTACTTAAGTACAATGGTGATCAAAATGCATTAACTATTTTGTTTCTAGTTACAGCGGAGCAATTATACGGATTCAAAGTGGAGGTCGTCAAAGAGTAATCCGTGGTCAAGTAACGCGTTAGCAGGATCCTGGCTGGATATAAGGCTGAACAAGAGATCGAAGAGGGACTTGTTCGGCCAAAAGAGGATAAGAGTGTTGTGGGATGAGGACGGGCATTCGATGGAACAGATTTATCTCTTCTATCCAGAGGAACCAGGCTTTTGGACGGCCGAAACTATGACGAGCTGGGAGTTGGAGATGAAGTCGAAAGGCGTAGGTGAGAGAAACATTGCTGTTTATTCGAAGTATGCATTCATAATATATAGTTATTATTACTAGACATTTCGTAAGAACTATTTTGATGCCCAAAATTTGTTTTTACAAACTTCCTTATCTTTATAGATTCATTGCTGTTACCCTCGACGTCGTAACGTTTTAATATTAAAAGATAGACATATACTGTCGGGGACAATTTTTAGATTATTTAAGGAGGATTCATTATTTCACAGACATTTTTAAGTATCTTGAACCGTTTAAATAAAACATTTTAACGGTTTAAAACGCGATATATTAGTTAAACTTATTTGAAAATGATTTTTAACTTCGGCCCGACGTTTCGGATGCTTTGCAGCAGCCGTGGTCACGGAGGACGTCGGGCCGAAGTTTAAAAATAGATATTTATCGTGTTTTAAACCGTTAAAGTGTTTTATTAAAAAGTGAAATACTCGCGTAAACTATAGATAGTATTTATCTTGAACCGCTTTCACAGGCCATGCAACGGATTCTTCCATATTCATTTAACCTTATTTCTTACTTTTTATTAAACTCGAGAAACAGTTTCACCACTTAGCAAAATATGATATTCATTTACATACCTCCTAAACCTAATGAGGAAGTATGGCGATTGATTACTTTTTTTTTTTTTTTAAATGTATGTTGCATAAAAGTTAATAATAATAAAACGTTTATACGCTTTTCAGAGGTATGGTATCCCGACGACCCACCACGCCATCCCGATGTTATCAGGCTCCTAAAAGTTACTCCGTACACGCTAATTCTGAATCATTGTTCCGAAATAGGGGATGGTGGTATTTTCTCATTAATACTACGTAGATCGCCATCAAGAGTGGAGAGGTGGGAGTGGTACGAGTACAAAAGGCAATTCTACACATTTGACTTACCAAATGTGTATCGTTATTTCGCCGTCTGCTCGAGTTGTAGACATATAAGTTCTTTTATTGCTATAGTATTTTATTCTGTTTTGTCTATTGTTAGTTTGCTTATTAATTAATCTTACGCCATCTTTCAAAACACACAATAACTATACAATTATAATATAAACATAGAATTGTATACCGACATGATAATCACATCTTTTTATTTTAAAATCATGTACTGTTAAGACTTTAGAGTAAAACGTTTAGTATTGAATATTAATTCATTGAAATAACTTAAAATATAATTAATTATTAATGTGTAAAAACTAATTAGTTTTGTTAATATTGGGAACACATTAAATGCATTATTATTAGTAACTATACTAAGGATTGAAATAAACGTGTTGGATTTTATAAATCGAGTTTAATTTTCTTTGGTTACAAAGATTTTCTTTGACGTATGAGGTGGGTTAGTAAAGAGAAACTGCTTTTGTTCATATAATCGTCACTACGTGATTTTTCTTTAAAAAAATGATTTAAATCGACGAGGTGCCAGACTGGAGAGCACATATTACAATATTGTGTAGATATATATTTTATTCGATATACATTAGTTACAATTTATATAAGACTTGTAGGTGGTTATTTTAGTTTACTCATTTGTCTTATGACTTAACAATAAAAACTACATTATTTAGCTAGCTTATAAGCTTTGAGTTCAAAGTGGGTTGGAATCCTCGTAGGCAGTTAAACTGACTCTCACCTAATTTCGTTAGCCGTTTAACACGGTTCTGTTTGAGTGCCCTTTGACATTTGATGCAGACAGGAGGTGGGGTCAAAGCTTCATGAAGCAAACAGGAACTCGGGAACTATTACTAACATCAATTAAATTCGTCTAATTGTGGCCTTTGACCCGAGGTGCTGGAGTTCTCAGACAATTTGATGAAGGAGGATGTGACAAATTTGATAATTATGATTGATAACTCGTGAATACGCTTAAACCATTGTGATTGCTACTCAGCATCATATGGTATTTTAATGTTGTAATCTATTTTGATTGAAAATTTGGCGATACATGCGAAATTTGAACTGCTAAAGAGCGTCCCGTGCTGCTGCACTGAGCAATCAAGCCACCCTGGCTTCGACACAGACCGATGTGGATGACAGTGTTGTGTTCTACTTTCATCCTTGTCGTTAATTGCTTTCAATCTATATAGATTTTTAATTTTTTAAAGGCCATCATGTAAAAACGTTGAATTATGTTCTTCATAATTTCCCTTACATTCGAAAGCTCTCACTGGACCTCTATACATATGTATTAAGGCCGAAATTTCATGGCAGAAAAAGTTGAAGAAAAGAAAAGCAAAGGATACGGTAGATCAAGAAGTAGAACATCAGTAGGAATAATACTGCTGACCGTGTTTGACTCCCTTCCGCGTGATATTTGTTTTTGAGAAGAAAAACAACAAATACACAAAATTACTAATCGCTAAATGGAGAGTACAATAAATAGGGACAACTGAATAATTTTCTTTAATTATTTCATGTAAACAAACATGTATGTTTGTTTAATCCATGCTTATAATAATAAGCTGAAGAGTTTGTTTGCACGCGCTAATCTCAGGAACTACTGGTACGACTTTAAAAATTATTTTATTGTTAGTTGAAGCAATTATCTAGGAAGGCTATAATATTATCATCATCAAGCTGCGACCAATAGGAGCGAAGTAACAGTGGGAAATGTGGAAAACGGGGGAAATTATCCATATTTGAGTTGGGTTTCCCTTGAGTGCGCTGCGTTTTAAGATACCCAAAGCACTATGAAAGAATTATCCTTCATTAAATAATCGAAAAAAACGTCGGGGACAGTGTATGTGCTTCGTTTAAGAACCCGTTGCTTTCACTTTTAGTTTTTATGGTAGTCCAATTTGGTCGAAATACCTTGGTCGAAATACGTAAGAACGTTTGTCACGACAGAATTTGACATTTGACATAAAGCTTTATAATTTTTTTCACATAATCTTGCACATGATGGCACTAGATATATTAAAAATCCATTATAATACGCCTATGGATAACGATGTGGTACATTTTTCCTTGAAGTTATTATCGGTTTTTAGTTTGCCACAATAATCAATAAATAACAATGATTTAATGCATTAATTTTTGCATATGCACATTGGGGTCCTCCATGCCCCTTTTAATTCATACGACACATGACTGTAACCTACGCCCCTGACTTTTAATCACCCTCCGTGTTTTTGTGACGTCAACAATTGCCCATAGGCGATTAATTGTGCGTGTATTGTGAGTGTATTGAATATACAGGGTTGATATTATACAGATTGTAAACATAACATTTTAAGTGTTAACGCGTAGATAACAATTTTTATAATTGGATATTGTCTGTAGTTTACGCGAGTAGTACACATTTAATAAAATAGTTTTAACGATTTTAAATGCGTTAACTTATTTTAATTACGACCAGTCGGTTCGGATGCTATGCCGCAGCCATGATCCCGGGGGGTGGCGGTGAGCGTATTAAATACTGTCTGTAGTTTACGCGAGTAGTACATATTTAAATACCACGGGTCTCTCCACGGTATCGGCTGCTGCTAAGCATCCGAAACGTCGGGCCGTAAATAAAATAATTATGAAATAAGTTTACCAAATATATATCGCATTGTAAACCGTTAAAGTGTTTTATTTAAACCTGAGCGTATTGTAATCGAGTTTAAATACGTTTGTTTTAACTTTTTAAAGTACTAATAATTTCAGGAAAAATTAATTCTCTGGTATATTCGTTAAATCGTTACGTGAAAATTCTTGAAGAACTTAAATCTCACTTATGTCACTCGTGTGGCCCATATAAGTGTGAAGTGACGTTTCAAATGGCTAGTCGCAAAGCTTTCGGTAGTGGCCTGTACACGACAATTACGCTTAATTAGTTTACATCCCACTAGTAGAACGAGCAGTCACACAACACTGCACCGCGCCGTCACGCGACCACCGAGTCCTTGGCATTTCTCCAAAAATGATTCCACCGTTACTGATAATTATTTTAACTGCATCTGTTGATTGTGCCAGTTATAGATACGGTGATAGCACCCGTTACCCTCCCTACTCCACACCAGCAAGTGGATACAACCAAAATCAATTTCCCTACAAAAACACCTATGTTAGTGATATCGCTCCATTCCCGGAAGGTACCAGATACCCTAATTATAGCCCCGGATATTCAACTAACCGACCGAATTACAACTCGGCTGGATCCGGGAATGTGTTCTTGACGGGGTACAACGGCGCAAGAGGGGATTACGGCAAGAATTACCAAGGTTACGGCTTTGACAAGAACTATGGCCCGGTAAGCTCCTACGAAAGACCATTTTTCCAATACAACAACGAGTACTGTCAGAACAGATCGCCACAGAACGGTATATGGATTGACAGTCTGACGGGAATGTGGTTCGGGGTTGAATATATACAACATTTGGGTGGAGATTCAAGAATCGACTTCGGAAGAACGTGCATCGTTATCCACATTTCGGAGCCGAACGATAGGGTAAATATTCCTTTGATTTCTTATTAGTGTATACGATGCGATAGCTATGTTTATTTGTATTTATAAATGTCAATAAGTTTTTGTTGGTCTGCCCGCTTACTAGTGTAGACAAAGCATATACACACAGATTTTGAGACTTAAAAATCTGAATTGAATGTATTTTTAACAATACAATCGCCATTTTTGAATATTTAAGTCTACAATTCTTAATTTGTTATAATCATTTATTATTGTCATATAAATAACTATGGACAGCTAGAATCTGAATTTACTTAATGTATGTATTGTTCTGTACGTGTATAGAGTCGAATAGCAATTATTTTTAAATAGAGATATAATCATAGGGATTTCTTTATTCAAGATACAGCATCATATTTATGTTTAGATAAGATATTAATATAAATATCTTATTAATAAAAACAGTAGAATACTTATATTAAATCGATAATAATCTACTGTTAGATTTTTATTAGATCTACTACTTTTGGGACTCTTGTTGTCAGATACTAACAATTAGTAATAAATATTAATAAAAAATTTTGGTGTTGCGAGGTGGGGAGATATTTTTTTTAATACTTGTATTAAATTGTCAAATATATGGATGTTATTTATCTTATTTAAAACGGAGTTTCATTTAACATTCGTATGATCCATGAGAAGGCTTAATTAAATAACACAAAAACAAGTTGGTTTTTTTTAGAACTTTTACATTTCACTTTGGAGATATTCTGCGAGCCCGTGAGATTTCAAACGTATGGAGAGGTCCAGGGTTAAATAAGATAACATCAATTCGTATGAGTCACAGCGCGTGCGCAGCTCTTCAGTCAGTTGCTTTCGATCACTTACCGTGCGCTACTTTTCGACAATACGGCACCAAATATAAAAGAATTCTCAATAAATCGCGTATTATAAGATTCCATAAGATTATGTTATGAGCCAAGAATAGATGCACAATGGGACTTCAAGGTCGGATTATGCTAAGAATACCGTGGTTAGTGCTTCTGTTCTCTACATCTTTCGGAGATTTAAATGAGACTAATTCTACGGAGACTGTGAGTTGCTACAGAGAACATGATTATGACGATTTGGATGTCCGATCGGTAACGGGAAAGTGGAAGATTGTGGAACTGTACTTGCATATGAGTAAGGAAGGTGTCACGACGTATAAAAGTTGTCCAACCGTTGTGATTTGGGAAGAGGACGATTTTCCAAGATCAACGTTTGGGGTAGGTTCTGATGTGAAAGAATTATGTAATTAATATAAGAAGAATTTGGTGATATTAAATATCGTGCATGCTTTGACTATATTTAGTATATATTAACCATTGGCAAAAGTTCAATGCAAATTGTTTTCTTACGCGATTGTGTTCTGATCGATATAGTATTATCTATTATAGATATTTTTTATAGCAGGTAAAATATGTAATTATTGGAATTACTCATTCATTCCACCACAAAGCGCTCTTGGTGCTCTTCCAGGGGTTCAGCGAAAGCGTGAAAGAAAAACTTACAAACTTTTTCTATCAGTCGAATTACTTATTCAACGAATTTCATAATAATGTCAAATTCTCGCCTTTATTTAAATAGATATTATTCTTTTGAATTGTTATTGCACATGATTGCAATATGTAAATTAAAAATTGATGATAAATTGAAAAAAAAGACGACTCGACCAGGACTTGAACCCGGTATCCACAGCGCGTTCTGTTGCTTTAACCAATTGTTCTACCGATTCAAGTTCAAGGTTCAAGTCCTGCCCGATGATCATGTCATTTTTGTGAAGGCCCGTTTCCCCGTCTTGGGGCACGGGGCGAACACATTTCTGTGTCCGTTTTACTTATCCGTTTTTCTAACGGGGTAGTAGTTGATCAGACATCTGTGCCCTGCCCGACCGAAACAATTTTATGTTTCCCTGGAATTCGAACCCAGGACCTCTCGCGCTTAACGCAATGTTAGGCATTACGTTTAACCATTTGGCTACAGTGGCGGCTACTGCCCGAGTTATAAATGTTTTAAATTTAGGATCGATTTCTAATTTCGATATTTTTCTGAAAACATTTTACGTAATTTCGTTAATATCACTACTCGAGATTGTCTTATTTAGATTATATTCAAATAATTATGAAATTAATAATAGTGAGACAGATTCTGTGAAGCAATTATGTTTTATAATAGTACAAAACAATGACGAGATATGAATTATGCTTGGGAATTCCCGTATCACAGGACATAGCTATTACAATTCGCATTATCCGGCCTATAACCCTTTTTATCACTCCCTATCTCTAGATACATTGTGTACATGTTAATATCAAGTACCTATAGCATCGTTTAATAAACCATTTTAGTATCGACTTCGTGCGAACCAATATTGTGGAAAGCGCGTTCCTGAAAACCCTAAATTTAGAAAGATAAAGTAGTTTAGCATTAAATTGTTAACTGTGTAGTTACTACTTTTGAATATCTACATTGGCTCATTTTTATGATGACAAAAATAACTTTTATTTGCCTGTCTGTAGTTTACACGAGTAGTACCTCCACATTTAGATCAAACACTTTAATGGTTTACCCCGTGGTCACGGGTAGACACGGCTGCTGCAAAGCATACGAAACATCGTTGCGGTCGATCCATTAAAGACTATAATATTTAAATATTCGTAATTTTCGATATCTTGTTTTTTAAATTTTAAATAAGTGTTTTGTTTGGTTGATTTGACACATTTTACTTTCATAGCTTGCCAGCGCTATAATATGGCCGCCCAAATCATGCTTAACATGATTTTATTTATTCAATATAATATTTTGCACACACTTACAAGTTATCATAATGAACTATCTTCTACCTAAAAGAACTTTTGAACCGCTAAATTACTATTCACTCGTTTTAATCTTTTAAATTTGAATAATGAGTAGACTAACCTCAGTTCACCTATGTGTTTCTGACTCACATCTTAAAGGTCAACTTATGACCCGGCTAATCTTCGGGACCTCTGTATCAATTAGATCTTATTAGAAAAATTGGTCAAAATAACAGCTGTCGTTTTTTCCATGTCATAGACGCGTTTTTGAGACGCGTGTTGTCAGACGATGTCTAAGCGATTTTACCCGTCTACACGAATTCCATATTACGCCACCGTTAAAAATCTATACTAATATTATTACGCTGAGGAGTTTGTTTATTTGTTTGAACGCGCCAATCTCAAGAACTGCTGGTTCGAATATTTTTTGTGTTAGTAAGAGCATTTATAGGGGAAGGTTTTTTGGCTATAAAAACATCAGGTTGAGACCAATAGGAGCGAAGAAACAATGGGAAATGTGGAAATAACTAGAAAATATATCTTTTTTGGGTTCCCGTTGTTTGCGCTGCAGAAACGGTTACCCAAAACATATTTTGTGATAAATGATTCCTCTTTAAACCATAAAAAAAAATCCGCGATAGTTATTGTTTATATTTTAAGATTAACTTGCAAGTACGACGAGGCGCGGACGAAGTCGCGAGCACAGCTAGTAGTAGTAGCTACTAATATAAAGCGAGGTGTCAAATGATTTCTTATTAATAAGATGATACGGGCTATGTGAACTTCTAAGAAGAAATCTAAAATAAAAAATACTTGAAATAAATAATAGAGAAGTAAATTAACCGCGTTTTATCAAAGCACATTACAATTGAACACATGTTTAAAATGCTTGGTTAAAATTGTTCATGTTATCTTCTGCTATCAATTTCCTGGTGCAAAAAAGTAAAGTTAGTAACTAGACCGTTGATTTAGGAATGTCGAATAGAATACTGCTTCGCAATTGAACCAATAAAACTTCGTGCAACGGGTTCACATCATTTACAATGCTCGCTTGATTGTGAAATCATTGGAAATTGTTCCTTCTTTGTCCTTCTAGTTATTTATTTATTTGTAAATAAAGCATTGACAGCAAAAACCAAAACACGCACAATGGGAAATTACCTAGAAATGTTATATAAGAAATACACATCTTGTTTTTAATGACACTAAATTTACGTCAAATTTAGCAATTGCACTGTTTCGCAAAGAAATTATTTAACAATCGAATAGTGCATTGAGTTGGAGCCATGTAAGCTTTATTATTGGTCACATTGTACATATTTTAGTTAACATAAGTGAATATCGTATCTGTATGTATGTTAACGTCTGTGGTTTTTGGTTTTGCAAAAAATTTTTTGGTTTTTTTTGCATTTGTGTTATCGTATTATTTTTTTCCAAGATACGTTGAAACTGAATCACAGTTAATAAGGTAGACATTAAAAAAAACATGCATACATCATACGTCTTTATAATACCGTTAACAAATTATTAATAATATATAAATTTCGCGGACAATTTGCAATAAAATAAAATATACTTTATTCTCTTCTATTTTTTTGTTTGTCTGTCTGTTTGTCGTGATTCTACAGAGTGTTCAAAAGAGCAACGTAACAGAAAAGAACATCTAAGAAACTCAGTCCGGCTTTTTTTTACATGTCTTATATACTAATACATTGTGAATTTATTAACCTAGGGAGCAATACTTGTTACTGCCAGGCGGTCTTGTCATTGAAGAAATCGTTCAGACAATAAACGCCTTTTGAGACTATCTAAATTTTATAACTTTTTAAAAAAATTTTATCAATAAATTTGACACCCCCCCGCATACTAAATACTTAAGTATTGGACATGTTTCCAAAAGATCCTTACACTGAGTTCAGCCTTTAAAATTTTTGTGGTGGTCTTGGGACACTGACGTCACCAGAAAAAGATTTTCCAGGTTGGCAAATATCAATTGAAGACCCAAAGAATGACTTAACTGCTAGGTAGTCAATCAAGGGCTCATTTATATTTGTTATTGTTAGTCCTAGGGCCAAGTGAGAATAGGTCTTAGGTACGTGTCTTGAATATGAACACTTCAAGTAGGAAGCATTTATGACGATTCGTGTTTGCCTTGGACTGTTCTTATATGTTATAGTATAAGTCTATATATCTAGTCAGTATAATTTTTTACCAAACATTTTGTGAACTAGGGGAACTATCTCGTCTTTTGCTTATATAAATTCTTGCGACATGCGGAGGCGGTCAATCAAGGCACAGTATAATAAAAACAGTAGTTTGATGTTAGTATAGCTACTGTACCTGTTTGTGTAATTAAAATAATAGATTATATAACCAAATACTAATATAATAATAATAGTTTACGCGAGTAGTACACATTTAATGGTTTAAAACGATATATTAGTAAAACTTAATATTTAACTAATATATCGCGTTTTAAACCGTTAATGTGTTTTATTTAAATATAAAGCTAAAGCTGTATATTGTTATAAAGGAACGAAGTAGATTTGAAGTATCAAATCCTATGCTTCTGATTTCAGCCTTCAACAGAGAACCAACAACTACACCACGTGCAAGCGATAAGCGCACAGTTTAGACACGAATATAGACATTTACGCCTGTTGTGGGATGAAGCAGGACAGACTCTTGAATATGCCCTCTATTTCCGAAACGACTCTGCTGGATATTGGCAGACTTTTGACGTACAAAATGGTAATGACAATGCAGATTATATGTATATACATTTCATTTTAATTACGTTTATAAATGTAATTTTTATTATAATATCTATATATAATACAAATCACATTTATAAACCTTATAATTTTTATATAAATATCCACATCTATCATGTCTATTTCACTTGTCGGAAAATGAAATACTACCAAATTAACATCTGAACAAAATGCGCTATCGACTTATCTCGGCTTTAGATATTCGGAAATCCACAGACTGAAACAGAATCGATTAAACATCATGGCATTTTCATCTATGGACGATTATCCGGATAGAATATCGATATTCCTTTCACATTTTTAATATCCAGTCTTTCCAGACGAAGTCCAACATGTATTAGAAAAATGTAAAATATGTTAGACCCAGTGGGTATTATGAGCCATGCCTTGCTACCATCATAACGACCAGCTAATGATGATTGATAATTTAGTTGATAAAAGTAAAGTTCAGTTGTCAAAATTCTCATGAAATATTTTTCTTCAGGTACTCTCGCTGCGAGGCCGTCGTATCAGCAGTTTACAGGGACTGTGCAGGTCTTAAAAGCGGTGAACGACCACTTGGTCCTCAACTTTTGCCAAGAAGCCAACGCAAATGCACCAGCTCAGCTGTATTCGGTGTTGTTCTCGAGGGATCCAGGACAGATGGCGCGCTGGGAAGTCGAAGCTGTACACTCGATGCTACAGACTAAAAAACTTTCAGTAGCCTCAAGAAGAATGGTCTGCGGAAATGGATCAGACAGGGCGATGTATAGTGTTACATTTTCTATTCTCTCTTGTTTATTCGCTTTTAGTTTGTTTCAGTGATAGAAAAAGTATAAACCGTTGTCAAGGAACATTCAAACCATCGCCATATAATTTGTCAATCGTAATTTTAATTTGTCTTCGAGTTTGAAATTGTAAACCTTTGTTTCTTTTTTTGTATGTATTTTTTTTTTATTTTATTTATTTTTACAATAATCGTTAAATAGACTGCCGTAGTATGGAATACTTCCGTCCTATTTAATATTTACTACCGTAGTGTCGTATGTATGTATTTAAAAATAATTATAAATAAATGTAGTGACTATATATTTAAGTGTCGATGTTACCAATATAACGGATTATTAAGCAATGTTAATGAATTAAAGTTATATTATTTATTAAAAATACGATGTGAACTAATAGTTTTATTTAAGTAAGTGGGGAAAACCACACTTGGGACAATTCAATAATGAATTTTATTTACAAGGACACCTTGAATTAGGACCATTAAATACTATAAAGCGGTAGTTAGTATACTGTATAAGTTGGGGTTTATACTAATATGATTTGCATCTTTAATTCTTTGATACAAATTACTGGAAGTGTCGTTTATTATTTAAAACATACATAGACAAGCAAATTATTAATTAGCTTATTCATTATTTTGTTGTTGTATATATGCCATACAGATGACGTGTTGTTTTCATCGTTTATGACAGACAAACATGAGCTATCAATGCCTTAACTACACAAAAAAGCATTAACTATATAAAATTTTTATCATTTTCCCCTAAGGAAGTCTATAATAGCATAACATGTAATAAAGTTGTCTGTCTACATCCCTGATAAAGGACACATGGAAAACTCAGACTATAGGCAACGCAAACTATTTTAGCTTTTCCTTTTGTGAATTTTAGATATCCAATTATAGATTTGGACCTCCTTTGGAGCAGACGAAGCAACTATCATAAGTGAAATAATGTCAAGTAAAATTGATTTCAGGTACCAGTTAATTAAACGTAAACAATAATTGCACTCTTGTTTATAATAATGATCTTACTCTTCTTACTTCGTAGAATTGAAAGTTTAAAAATAGAATAAAGAGAAGTTGACGTTCAAAAGCCTGACGTGAAAAAGAATAGGTGCTTCTTAAGATTTATGATGTACCGGAATAGCAATATTTTTTAAAATTCAATTCAATAATAATGACACATTAATTCATAATTGTTTATGCAAAATAAATATAATATTTATAGTAACTTGACATAGACAACGAATGCAAATAAAAATATTTGGCGAAAACTTAAAATTCTTTAGATGAAAACACATCATCCTAATACAGTTTAACAATTGATGGATTACTTGCACTTTCCTGGCAATAGTTTGACAATTTTATGGTAATCCGAATAAATTATATGGTCGTCGCTATCAAACGTTATCCCAAAGACGTGTTTGATATTTGCAACAATGTTTAAAGTGTGATCGCTCTTATTGGCTGTGTAAATGCCGTCGTTATGGCCAAAATAAGCGACACCTTCGTTGTTTATCGCAATCGCGAGAAAATTTTTTGGCCCTGTGAACGCTATACGTTCTTGTGTTCCGTTTTTTATCATAAACAAACCAGTGTCGGTCGTTATAAACATATCGTTGTGTCCGTCGATGGCGAAGTGATATATTTTCTCGTGAATGTACTTCTGATGTTCAGCTGTTTTATTTTTCTCATCAAGCTTGTACAATTGCTGTAAAGAATACTTAATAAAATACAGTGCATTTTTGAAAAACATATTCCACACGTTGTACACCTTTACAACTTCGTGAACAGTATCGTTCTCTTCCTTCAAATGTTGTTTATATATTCCGTTGCTACCACCATAGTAAACAATAGCATCTTTATTATCCATCGCGATAGCGTAACCATTTTTCACCGATTGCACAATAGTGGGTATCATCTTGTCCTTTTCAATATATCCAATTTCAAAGGCCTCTTCATCATGTCTTCGAACGTTGTGACTGAAGAATAATCTTTGGTTATGTTTATCGAACGCGAGTTGATGAGGTCTGTTAAGTCCCTTGCTCAATACGTGATTAGTATGAGGTTTATTGTGCAACATCACCTCTTCGCATTTAGTCTCTTTATCGGAATACGCCGAAGAGAATAACAGAACGACACAGACAATAGTTATTTTCATTGCGAGCACCATTTCTCACAAACGTATGTCATGAAATGGACAGCCAACAGAGCATCCATTACAATATATAGGACTAAAATTAGGTAATGGAATTCGATTTTCGTGTCTGTTTTGTTATCAAATGTTCAAACGAATTATGTGTATTGAAATGCGAGATCGGCCTTGGCAATATAGTCTGTTTTTTTCTAAAACACATACCCCATATCAGCGGCATGATAAATACTTTGGGATATTACATTTTACCCAAATAAAGTTACACGCTAGCTTTTAAATAATATTTTAAGGACCAGTCTCTAAGCATATGATTTATTAAACTCCATCTATATTATATAAACAGTTTCGAATTGATTCTTCTTTTGAACATTACACATGATGGCTTTATATAGATTTAAATCTTATTTCCATTCAAAAAAATAAAGACAAGGCGAGGACTTAAACTGGCAATAAAGTAGAGGTAATTTCGCCCTATACACCACGAGGGGGAAACGGGCTTTCACTCACACTAAGTTAGTTAAAAACTAGATTTATTTATTTGTTAACACTTTATTGTACAATAGACATGACAAATAGAAGTAGCTCTTATATATTTGATTAATGAAACATTAGGTTTTAAATCAAATTAATTAAATCTTCCAAATTAAAATATGAGAAATTTATAGTTACAATTATCGATTCAACAGTTATCCGTGAATGAGACAACCCTATAGAACCGTTTTCTCACCACACATCAGTGAGAAAATTACCAGGAGCGCATAGCATGATGGGAGTGCGCTTTATTTCCAACGAGGACATCAGCTATTGAGAGTGCTCGTGTTCAGAGGGGTCGCCTCCCTCGTTGATATCATTCAACGCGGGCCACCCACCTCCCTAGATAATACACCCCTCTTTAACTGCTCTGATTATAAATATGCTAGTTATTGAATTAGAAACTTATAATAGATTTAAACAAAGAAACAAACAAAGTCTTTTATGTCAGAATAGAATGCCACCTAAACACCAACTAGCAATCTCTTACAGGCAACACAATTTGAAAGGAAGCAAAATTATATAGTAATTGAGTAGTTATATAGAGTATATATTTTAAATTACTTAGAACAAGCGTCTACGACTTCAATTTTCTAGAATGTTTATTAATATTAAAAGATTTCAACAATTTGATCTCTCTAGAATTTTCTATTTCTGAAAAGCCCTATGACCTTTGGACAGATTACTGTTACGTCACATAGTGCCCTAGTAACCACGGCTGTTGTTCGTAGCTACGCGGTCGTAGCGTCTACAGAGTTCCTCCGTAGCTCCGCGTAGCTACGATAAAAAGAAATTCATACTTTTTAATGAGAGAGGAGGACAGACAAACTAGAGTTTCACTTGGCGGTAGGTGATACAACACAGCAACGAGACGTCCCCCTATTTTGGATTTGGAAATTCGGAAGTCCACAGACTGAAACCTGGCTTTTTCATCTGTGGACGTGGTTCGTGCTGTTGAGATGTTTAAAAAAAAATATAAATTGAAAAATTAGAAACATATTGGAACCGGTGGGGATCGACCCATCGGACCCACGACCCGCTGATTATTTTTAAAAGTTATCTTTAAAATCCGTTTAAGTTAGTTAAAAGTTAATGTGTCTAGCTTGGGCGGATAAATTTCTCTCTATCTATCCAGGGGTCGAACCGTGGACCTCTAAGTTTAACTAATGAGCCATGAAGTTTGACGTTGAATTTTTTTTTACTGTTTCGCTAACCATTTAATTGATATTAATATATTTATTTATTTATTATAGATTCACCAACGTTATATTTGAATCTTACATGCTACATTTATTACCGTTTTTTTTAAATAAAAAGGCGAATGAATAGAGATAAATGAGAGTACACAAAAGTATTACAAAAGATCAAATTTAATTCAATTTGAACTTAGTTTAAATTTATGATATTATAATGATTAACTAATACTATAACAAAAGGACCTAAGCGTCATATTAATTTTGTCGTTTAAGTTAATAAGGAGTGTATTAAGCCTAATTTTTGCAAATTTTAGACCGTTAACCCATACAAACTACTTCTACTTATCCTACTATCCATTTAATGTTCGTCCTTAGTAGTAGGTAGTACTGGATCAACAAGTTCGTCAGGATTAATTGTATAAAGTGAACGAAGGCTTATTCTTGTGATTGTTTCGGCCGTAAATTAGATTAGATACTTTTTATAGAAACACAGAAAGGCAACTAGTACTTTTGCGGCTTCTCTAGTTGTTTAAGCTTCTAGATATCCAATTATGGAGTTGGACCTCCTTTGGAGCAGACCAAGCAAGTACCGTGAGTGTAATAATATCAAGTAAAATTTATTTCAGGAACCAGTTCATTCAACGTAAATAATAATTGCACTCCTGTTTATAAAAATTATCAAACTCTTCTTACTTGGTATAATTGAAAGATTAAAAAAAGAGATATCTACGTTCAATGGTCTAGCGTGGAAATGAGTAGGTGCTACTTAAGATTCTTATTACAACTTAAAAGAGTAGTAATAAAGTTTTCTTTTAATTAATTTAATAATAATTACACATTATTTTGCCATTAGTTATGCAAAATTAACATCAACATAATATTTAGCGTAAATTAACATAATCAACGAATGCAAATAAAAATATTTGGCGAAAACTTAAAATTCATAAGGTGAACACAGGTCATATGGTAGAGTTTAACAGTTGATGAATTACTTGCACTTTTCTGGCAATAATTTGACAATTTCGTGTGAATCCGAATAAATTATATGATCATCGCCGTCAAAGGTTAACCCAAACACGTGTTTGATCTTAACAACCATATCCAACGTGTGATTATTCTTATTAGCTGTGTAAATGCCGTTTTTACCGCAAAAGTAAGCGACTCCCTCGTTATTTATCTCAATCGCGCGAAAGACTTTCGGCCCTGCGTACGCTATTCGTTCGTGCGTTCCGTTTTTTATAAGGAACAAACCAGTCTCGTTCGTTATAAACATATCGTTGTGTCCGTCGATAGCGAATTGATATATTTTCTCATGAATGTGCGTTTGATGTTCAGCTGTTTTATTTTTCTCGTCAAGTTTGTACAAGTGCTGTAAAGGATACGTTATAAAATATAACGCGTGTTTAAAAAACATATCCCACACATTGTGCTCCTTTAAAACTTCGTAAACCGTTGCGTTGTTTTCTTTCAAATGTTGTTTATATATTCCGTCGCTACCACCGTAGTAAATAATAGCGTCTTTGTTATCTATTCCAATAGCGAAGCCATTCTTCACCGATTGCACAATAGTGGGTACCATCTTGTCCTTTTCAATGTATCCAATTTCAAAGGCATCTTCATCATCTCTTCCAACGTTGTGACTGAAGAATAATCTTTGGTTATGTTTATCGAATGCGAGCTGATAAGGTCTGTTTAGCCCCATGCTCAATACGTGCTTCTTATGGGGCTTATCGTGTACCATCATCTCTTCGCATTTCGTCTCCGTATGGGAATGCGCAGATGAAAATAAAAGAACAACACACACAATAGTTATTTTCATCGTGGGCACCATTTCTTGCAAATGTATGTCATGAAATGAATAGCCAACCGAGCAGCGTAATCATCCATTACAGTAAATAGGACGTAGATCAGTTAATGATGTTCGATTATCGAGTCTGTTTTGGTATCAAATGTTGAAACATTGAAATGCTAGAAGGATATTGGCCTTGGTAATATCGCAAATACGTCTGTTTTATTGTACACGCTAGCTTTTATATATTGTTTTCAGGTGTGACTCTGCACATATTAACTTTTAGCGAGTTGTGAGAAGAAAAGAAATGCCGAAGGTGATTTTCATAGTAGTACATACAAACAAAAAACTACAAAATAAAAAAAATTCTCGCCACATAATAAGATAAATGATCGGTATTTGTTCTTTTTGTGACTATATTTTAGGATTTTCAATGTAAAATTTAGACTGTAATATTTATTCATTTAGTCATATTGTTTGTTAATTAAATAAATATTATATTGAAAATCTACGTGTGGTACTTAATTGTGTTTTCGTGTTTAGAGCACAAAATATGATGAATTCATGCATGAAAACAAGAAGGAGACAAGCATTGAATTATTTTTGAATATAATACATAGATAGATAGATTATTTAGCCGAATTTAAATTTTGTTCAAAGTATCTGTACAAATTGTTTATTTAAGGAGCATCTATCATTACGGACTCTGAGAAATGGCCCGAGAAGAAAAATTATAGAAAAAACTAGAATTAAGTAACAGAATAGAATTTCTATACAATAGGAAGATATCCAATTGCCCGCAACATCAATCGTTCCAGGAGGTCGTTTTCACTAGCGAGGTATAATTGAGAATGTAGTTGAGCTTTCTGTACGTACACTTACTCTTCCAGTATAAACTTTTGGAAATGTGTGTGTGTGAGTGAGTATGTACATAATATGAAGTATAGACGAAAATAAATAGGACTATTAAATACTGTCCGTAGTTTACGCGAGGAGTTCACATTTAAATAAAACACTTTAAAACGCGATATATGTAGGGAACCTCCGAGCACCAAAATAAAATAATAGAATATGGATAAATCTTTTAATTTCGCCTTAATCTTTTTACAATACGTGTTAGCTCTTTACGCTTTACGTCTTAATTCGCCATCTTTTTTCTTACACTCTCTATCCCTTTCACACATATCCTCTCGCCCTTTCTTACACATCTTATATTTGTGTTTTATTTAAATAGGTTTATTGTATTGCATATTCACATTGAAATAACATATTGTTACGTAATAAATTTTGTTATACTATATAATTTAAAAATTTCATTTTGTTGATCTCACTGGAGCTTTGTAATGTTTTCGGTAGAAATCTTTATTTACCTTTATGTCTTGGTTTAAAAATATGGAAAATTTCGAGTTATGCGTAAAATAACAAGTAGACATTAAATAGGACGGGGTGGAGTGGAGTTCGGGGTGGAATTCGGCTTTACTCTTTCCAATCCTTACCTCCTGGTGTAATAAGGAATGCAAGGGAAGATTTTGCTCATCGCAAACGTCAGGGTAAAATAAAACGTCATACAATTTTAAAGCTTAAATTTTAATCTTAAAGTATTATGAAAAATTGTATCAATATAATAAAATCAATTGTGTTATTTCGTAAACTGTTATTTATGCTAATGTTTATTTTGTATTAGACTTCACAGGCTCCTGTTGAGGAAACGGTGACTGTACCTCTCACGTATGTTACACCATCTTTACATTCACATCCACCCTGGAACAAAAAAGCAATTACATTTAAACTAACGCTTGTTATTTCTAATAGTGACCTCCTCCCGTGAGGCCCTCGGTTCGGATCCTTAGCAATCAAAATAGTTTCTATCGAATAGGGCACAGAAGTTTGTTCAATTATTTTGTTGTTATTGTTCAGGTAAATCATATTTACAATAAAATTAGATAATTAAATTAAAGTTATATAATACAAAAAATATTTCTTTATTAAGTCCCAGAACTAGCAATGCATTAATTTTATTTACATGAATACGAAGTATCATCAGTAGTTTATGCGAGTACACATTTAACGGTTTAAAACGCAAAATATTTACAATAGCCGTGGTCACAGAGGGTCTATTGCAATAGCTTTCGGTTCCCTCCCCCGTATGCATGCAGGCTGCTGCAAAGCATTCAAATCGTCGGTCGATGTTTGATTGTAGATAAGTTAGCTAATATATTTCGCATATTAAACCGTTAAGTGCGATAAATTCCACGAATACTTACAAAAATATCTTCAGTAGACGTACAGGGACTATTTTGTTCATAGAATAGGACTTTCTGCAAATTGTGTCTTATTATTTCGTCGGTGGGTCGTCTCTCATCGGCGCTATTCGTTAATTTAGAAACTATACCCGCGTTATTCCGTTTCATTATTACGCTATTGTTGTTTTGCGAATCAGGGCCGAAGATCACGTTATCTATAAACGAGCAATATTCATTTTCACACACACTGTCACCTAATTTTCCGTCGTTCTTATTTTTGCTAACATTAGGTTCCTCTTTCTTTTCATTTCTGATTATTTTCTCTTCATCGTTCATGTAATTCTGATATAGCTCCTCGCTTTTTAACGTTCCGTTTCTGTGTCTATTTTTAAGCTTCCATATTTTTACATAAATATTTGTTAAGTACTGAAATTTGAGTATATATTCTAGCGTTTCAGTGACGCTCGCTGACCCACTTTTTCTGTTTTTATTGTGTTGTAGACATATTTTGTGCGATGTAGCGCCGTAGTTGTGAGAGCCTGAAATTATCGTATGCATTATACTTTGTTTATAATAGGATCATAAGTTTGCTGACCTATAAACTATTCCAGTATTCCCAGTGAAGCTACTTACTACAAGTAAGTAAATAAATCTATAATGATAGAAACGTAATCTGATATATTATATAAAATTAAGAAACTGTCTATGTCACAGAAAATATTTGAATAATGTGGCAAATATGTGATGTAAATAGGACACTAAACGAAGTTCTAGGCAATGTACATTTAATAAGAAACTATTATGATTATCAAAAATAAACAGATTAACAAAATCTTTAGATACTCAATTTTTATTGTCAATTTTCAAACTTATCATCATATATTGAGCGCAGTATAACTTGGAAAGGTCAATTGCTGTCGACGTTTTCATCTTTAAAAGAGAGAGCATTTGTTTTAAATGTCAGTGTGTCAGATGAATAAAATGCGAGAAGTGAAAGCTTGCAACATGCTATTTACAATATTAATTTAAACGGAAAATGTAACTTCTCAACATTGCCGCGTCCGTCATTCAACGGTATCTGTCTGTACATTGGGCGACTAGTCCACATTTAAATAAAATGATTTTAACGGTTTAAAACGCGAAATATATTGGTTAACTCATTTACAATTTGCGAAGTATTTGAAACGTAGTTAAAATGATTGTAAATAAGTTAAAAGTGTTCTATGTAAACAGAGTCTCTTAACTTTGTTTTTGGAAATATTTCGACAGCATATCTTATGCAGACGATACAATTTTTTTTTATAATAGAGGAGGACAGACAAGTATGGTCACAAGACACTTGATGGTGTAAGTCGACCTATTTTTGGCTTTGGATATTCGGAAATCCACACACTAAATCCGAAACGCGATTAAGCTTCACGGCTTAACGGCTGAACGGGTATATTCTATATTGCTACCACACATTTAATATTCAAATTTCCAAACGAAGTCCAGCATGTTACAGAAAAAATATAAATTTAACAATCAGAAACATTTTAGACCCGGTGGGGATCGACCCGACCCGTTGATTATTAACCATATATTGCTACCAACGAGTCCTTTAAAATGGCTGTATTTAATTTATGGTGTTTTATAATAATTATCTCACCATTTTTATAAGTACAGGTATTCGATGTTAATAGAGGGGAATTGTCAGCCATTTGACTGGCTGGCGCGCTTGCTGTCCTGCAGAAGTTATTGCTGTTCCACGTTGTGTCCGAGTACGGGATAGAGTCCGATAAAGTGTCCTCGTCAATCCATTTGGACGACTCTCGTAGAGAAAAGAATGCAAGGGTTACAACGCCCTGTGAAATAAATATTCAGTCTAGATAACGGTTATTTATATTAAACCAAGAAACAACTGTATTTCAAAAATTACTTAATTTTTCACATGTACTTAATATTGCACATGATTTCACTATATAAATTTAAAAAAAAATGACTGCCCAGTCTGTCATAATTTTTTTTTCAATGTAAAAACTATTTTTACCCGAATAGTATTAAAAAAGATGTTTATTTTAATCAGGTCTACAAGACAAAACTTTTTTGAGCTTTACCAGTAATACGTATTAATTGATTTGAGATTGTTTTATCTATAAAAAAACGGGTGAGCACTTACAATAAAATAAATAAACTTATAAAACTAAAAATCTATTATGAATTGAAAAAATTAAATGTAATGACAATTTCGTCATCGTCGAATTTTATTAACTTATTGAACATGCACCCCTCCCAATGCCCATGCCATCTTCAATTCAATCGATTTTTAATTTATCTAGTGCCATCATGTACAACATGTCAAAAATAGTAAAGTTGTCATAAATACACTCTTCCTTACCATAGTAAAACAGGCAGCAGCGCAAAGCGTTGCGCAGAAAGGAAAACCGTATGTTTCTGCTAGGGCCCCTCCAACTGCGGGGCCCAGGACCTCACCGAGGGAATAGCAACACGACCAGACACCTGCTACTGCGCTGTAAGTAGCGATTGCTTCTGGACAGCCGCCCTCGTAACTATAAATGATTAATACAAATACATAATTTAGCGCAAGAGGTGCATGTATGCAGGAAAAACTTCGACGATAGCTCAATTGGTTGGAGCAAGAGCACAGTACGCTATGGTCGCCGGCTCAACTCCTGTCAGTGTAAAATATTTATAATTCGATTTTTAATTGAGATGGATAAATTCGAAGTAATGTTTGCTTAAAAAAACGTTTGCCCGTACAAAATGTCAAAACTGTTGCAAAAAGTCAGGTTAATTGAGGCCGAAGTAATTTCTCCTTACATGTAGGTATCTTTTATATATGATAGATTTATATCAAAAATTTAAGTACATATAACAAGAGTACCAAAACTTCAAGAAAAACGAAGATTCGACCAGAGAGAAGCATGGTTAATCATACTTTGTACAAACTTGGGCTTACTAAAAATGCTTATAGGGATTTGTTTACAATATTTTTTATATAACTTACATAGAACTTGTTAGGACTCCTTGAAACGTGGGCAATAGCGTTAGCGCCACGGACATTCCCAATATTGATAATGCAACAAGATCGAGCCATAGATCTCTGGAAAAAGGATTTAAGAATATTATATATGTGCCCTAGCATAGTTTATTTATATAATTTATTTATAGGAAAATATTGATTCGTTTGTTAAGGCCACAGAAGTCTGTACAACTTGTCTAACCCTGTAAATAAAACCGAACCGTAAAACGATCACAAATATATGTCCATGAAACATTAAAGCCTTTCTACTGTCTTATTTACCTGATGGAGGAATACTGTACATTCATATTAATTATTTATTATGTATAAATATCGGTCACTATATCCACAAGTTATAATAACGTGTAATTTTCATAAAAAAAATTAATTACAGCTTGTAATACTAAAATAGTTAAAAATAGCGCGCGTATTAGACACAATTTTACTTACGGTGGCAGACCAGGGATGTACGGAGATGGTCCAAGTAGAAGCAGCCCAATCGTCGAGAGAAATAAACCCCATACCATCATGCACCAATGGTTATGAACCCTGCAAAACAAACCATTTATTTATTTACAATGAAATGAAAATCAGAATAATTAGGTTGGTCGGCGTAACTATCTATCACCGGCAGACCATCAAATTGATATTTTTTAAATTAGCTTAGCTACAGTTTCAAACAATTTAATTAAAATGAAAATCAGATAAGCTGTCGACCCATCTGGCTTTAAGCATTTGAAAATCCCCAAACCCCCCTCCACAACAACAACTATGGCCCATCTTAAGTCGAGATTTTTTATATGCTTTGTCAAACATGTAAATATGAGAAAATGATTTCCAAACTTGTTGGACCTGGTGGGAATTGAGGCCATTGTCCATGCCTGACGGGCCCGTTGTAAAGTTTATAAAAAGAAGTACAGTATAGTATTAGTAGTAAGAATCTTTATAACGTAGCATGTAATATGTTAATGAAATGTAAGGGGTAGAATTAGTCTTTTGTCTAAATAAATCACACTCAAAAAACTTACCGATCAGCCACCCAACCCCAAATTGGACTAAAAACTCCATACAAACTGGACAGCAGTAGGAATATAAGTCCAATCTGCTCAGTGGAAAGCGAGAATTGTCTTAAGTGAGGCTCTAGAGTTGGGTCCAGAAACGCCCACGTATTGGACACGATAACAATCACTAGACCAGTTATTATTATGGATGGAATTTTGAACAGCTGCAGTATAGACGCCGGTTTGGAACCAGACATGTATTCTGAAACAAGAAAAGCGTACAACGCAATGGGCGTAAAATATAGCGTCAATTACAGTTGTCAGTATTCAGTATAAGTGTTCAAACAGTAAAACAGTCACATATGTTGAAAATAATAATTGATTTCAATAAAAAAACGCTAATAGAAGTACTCTTCTACACATTTTTGTCACGTGACACAAACCGCTACTGATTGGTCGGGTTTATGTGACGTCACTTGCTTAAGAACAGTGCCATAAACCAACATGCTTCCTAGTGTAATAACTGTTCTATTTTCTACATAAATAAAAAATATTTTTTAACTAGGTTTATTACTTCAATCAATGTTAAAATGTAAATGTTTGGCACAAATGCATCTAAATTTCAGATCCTTTGATCGACATACACCAATGGCCAATATAAGGCCGTGATGTCACTAGCCGTATTGCAGCGTTACTTCGCAAAATTAGCGTTTAGGCGCGCAATTTAAATGTCAGATTTTTAATTTGATAATTTTCAGCAATTGGGTATCACAATTCAAAAATACTACTTTTCTTGGGTTCTTCAACATCTACCAAATAATATAAAGTATTAAAAGTGTGTCTGTCCTGCCTGCCTCATATGCATACCTTCACAATCTGGAAGGAATATCATGTTTATCGGCACAGTTAAAACCATTACTATTCCGAGACTGTAAAATGGTAAGCCAAATCCCCCGATCTACCTGAAACATATTATCATTTAAATATATTTAGACTAAAGTAAACATGAACTGAAAAACATTGACATCACCGTGCTTGGTCGTACGCTGTGTTATTTTTATAGTATATCACTATTTTTTGTATCTCGTACTTGTAAATAGGAGTCGTGTGGTAATGATAAGTGCATGACTTCGATCGGCAGTTCGATTCCCGGTTATACATATTTCAATAAAATTAACATCTCCCTGAAACTGATTATTCGACTTTATGTAACTCGAACTCGAATTAAGCCATCGTGAATAATGGATTATAAGATGCCGTATTCCAAGCGGTGGGACCATCTACAGGGCGCATGATTGTTATACGGCCATGAAGGTAGATTTAGCAACTCATACCGAATACAACAAGCCTCCAATAGCTGGGCCGACAGACATGCCAAGTCCAACAAATGTTTCCAGGATACCCAAGACAGATCCAATCGTATCGGGAAACACATTAACGACGTATACATAACTGGCTGTTGAATATGCGCTTGCGCCGAGGGCTTCTAAGCCGCGTACAATGAAGCATAGCACTAGAAATACCGTCGTGTCTTCTATAAGGGCCAAGGTTCTGCAAAAAATATGAACATAATTAATATGTAATAAACGTTAGGAAATATATAGAAAAGTAACCAAATTGTATAGCTCTCAACTACCATTGTTACGATTTCTTATTCGTGGCCTATCAACAATATGAAAGATTGCCATAATTCACTAATATAAAACACTTTTAACGGTTTAAAACGCGATACATAGTAGTATTTTTTTTTGGAGGAACCACGTGATCATGAGACGTATGTTCTTAAATTACGTAATATTAATTAGTTAACTAATATATTTAACCGTTTTAAACCGTCAATTCTGCCAGACAATACAAAAATAATTATCTAATTAAGTAAAAGTCAACTAATCTGTTCTTACCCAAACAAAACATTACATGCGCCAGCCATAAACAAACCCGCTGTAAACATGAATTTCACGCCAATGGTCGGCAGCTGCAAAAAATATAATTTGTAAATTAGCGATATTTATTACATTCACGGCCAAGGCAAGAGATTTCAAAGGAAGTTGAAACACGAAGGGATAAACACAATTGTTTGAACACAATTCAAAGCCGAAACAGTTCGACTGCGCATCGTGTTTATATGTTATATAGCTGAGGTATTTTACTTACCACCAAGTGTGCCCACGGTTATCTGTCCTCATCTATCATAAAAAAACCATTTTCTTTTCATTTTCCTAACAATATTTCAACTCTTGGATTAAGATGCTCCTTCATTTTGATGACCTACCAAATCTTGTTCGTAGTCAGAGTTATTTATTTCGTAGACTTTATTCGTGGTAAAGTGGGATTCATCTACGATTTATTCGTTATAATTTTCACACGAATCCATTCGATTAAATAGTATTCTATCCTTAGAGATAAGATACCCTGGCAACCTATTTTGGCTTTGGTCACAGTCTGTACACCGAAACACGATAAAGACGACGGTTTATTCATCTGTGGATGTTGGTTTGTGTCCGGGACGGAATTTCGATATTCCTATAACACATTTAGTTTTCAGACAGAATTCATTATATTTCAGAAAAATTATAACATAGCAAAGATGTTGTCTCAGCGGGAATCGAACCCACGCCCCGTTGGTTATTAGCCATACATTGCTACCGTTTCACCAACGAGCCCGTCCAACGTACGTTTTACATTTAAAGGAACCTATGTCACTGATCCAAGTGAAGGATAGACACGTTATTGCCAGTGGCGTAGCTAGGTGGACAAGGGCCCCGGTCTACCTAATTCTAAGGCTAAGAAAGAATCAAGTCCTCATTCCCTCTTTTAGCATTACTTGAATTAAATATACCTCCAAAATTATAAATAGCAACAAGAACATTTAAATAAAACACTTTAACGGTTTAAAACGCGATGTATAAGTTAAACTTATTTGAAAATGATTTTTAACTTCGGCCCGACGTTTTGGATGCTATGCAGCAGCATGGTCACGGGGAGACTGTTTAATAAACAATAATACTAATATATCGCGTTTTAAACCGTTAAAGTGTTTTTTTTTCAATGTGTACTACTCGCGTAAAGTATAGACAGTATTTAGCAACAAGAACGTTAAAAAATCCTTTTCTTCTACGTTTATATCTTCTCAAAGATAAGGTTAGAGGGCCCCTAAGTTCTTGGGCCCTGGTGCACTGCACCACCTGGCCCTACGATAGCTACGCCACTGGTTATTGCGTCATTGACAAAGCCAAGATTACAAAACAAACAATAGTTTTCGGAATATTCCCCTCAGATACACTGTTGACCTTCCGTTCTTACGAGGATATAAATATCGAATGATCAAAGAGTCCTTTAAGTTGACAATTAATTTACATCGTAGCGTTATCTATATAATGTCAGTTCTTATTACTTACACGTACAAAACTTTAGTGCATATTGTACGTGAAGTGTGAAATCCCGTTTATTTGTAGGACCTTCACGTCCTATGGACACATGAAATTAAACATGGGCCACAATTTTTATGGATCAGATCAGATAGGCAACCTCAGTTCGAAGATTTAGGTGTAATGACAGCAATATGTATTTAATCTCCACCGAGTCCAAAATACGAACATTTCACAGATAAAAACCCGCAGAGTTGAATCGCGTTTGTGACGGTTGTTTCAGTCTGTGGATTTATCAATATCAAAGCCCAAAATAGGTCGCTCGCGCATCTTGTTTACATTGTTTTGGGTATTTCACATACCATCAAGTGATCCCTATGCTTCCACTTCTATCATAAAAAAATCTGCCGTGGTCACGGGGGGTCACCCGTGACCACGGCTGCTGCAAAGCATCCGAAACGTCGGGCCGAAGTTAAAAATCATTTTCAAATAAGTTTAACTAATATATCGCGTTTTAAACCGTTAAAGTGTTTTATTTAAAAACTTATTAATATACTTATATACATTCAATCACATACCATGTACCATGCATATAAAGTTACATAAACATGTCTGTTTATACAGAAGACAATTTTAAAACAAAACTTACATATTTTCCAAAGAACGGCGACGTAAGAAACATGATAACTGCATAAAAACTAAACACCATCCCACACATCGTGTTGGACAATCCCTTCACAGTTGCTTCTTTTGGGAAGAACGGCGCCATAATACTCATGGAACAGAAACTCATGAAGTCGACTAGAGCTAAGGAAAACAATGTCAGTCGTTGTAAGCGTGAGAAGTGGCGAATGGCACCAGGCCTTACCTTGGTCTGGGTTCGTACCAATCTGAAAAACATAAACATACCACGAAACTATACGTTAAACAACGATTCAGTGCTATTATCTACAATCTATCTATACTAAGCCATGAAGCTGAAGAGTTTGTTTGAAAGCGCTAATCTCAGGAACTATTTGTGAGAATTGAAAAATTCCATTTGTGTTGTTAGAAAATTTTTATCGAGGAAGACTATAAAACATGAAAAGTTTGTTGATGGTGCAATGATAGCTAATAATCCCGGTTCTAACTGTGTCTCGAGTATCCAAACCCAAAATAGGTTGTCAGCGATTTGGTTTAGATGTTATATGGCTAACTTATTACAACATCAAGTGACCCCCAAGTCCTCTTCTATCATAAAACACGTTTTTGCACGGTATTCTAACAAATCTGATCTATCAACAGTACATTTCATGAAACAAATAAATGTTTGTTATTTTTCTATAATAACTATCATAGATGATCTAATAGCTTTGATTGAACAAGGTAGCTAGAATATCATGCGGTTACCGTCTGGCATTTCAGTGTCAGAGGACCATTAAATAACCTTAGAATAGTTAATTATTCAGAATGTATATTATAACAAGTTATTAGTAAAGAAAATGTTGAACGAAGTAGAGGACCATATCCCTTAAAAGAACATTCAGCGTAGGTACCTATTATGACGATAATAGCTATAAGCTGTATATATATAATATGCTACTAGAGGCAGAGTGGTCTAATAACAAAAAACATGATTTTGAATAAGAAGGAAAATAAAAATACGCAATTAACTTAGGGGAAAATGAAATGGTACTATTATTTGTGTAGGAATTATCATAACAACTTTCGGTCACTGTTCTCTTGTAGATTAACATTTTTAGACTATAAAATATAAATAAATCAAATCCTAAAATTGGTAGATAGGCTTCGCTGCCTCTAGCAGGCACATACCTATGTCAGAGAGATTTTCGTATCAAATTATTTTACTAACACTTCCACCGATCACTTCTATTATAAAATCGAATTCTTTCATTGAAAAAAAAGGAGTCGGTTTTTGCATTTGTATAGGCAATATTAACTTAATATAACTTATGGCATAGAAAGTATTGTTATTTTAAATATAAAATGCTTGTAGGTACATTTATATAACCAGCGCAAGAATATTATAACAATAAACAACTATTTCGTTTAATTATCAGGTGTTAAGCTGTAAATTAAAATACTAACCGTTCCCTTAGAATCCTTATCTTCGATGTCCCATCATCCGGTGGTTCTCCCGACCACGAGTGAGTCCTTCTTAATCTTCCTGAATCAGGTAAAGAGCATCTCCCACCCCACGTGGCGGCCAAATCATCAGCCTGAGTCGAAGTTTTCATTAACTTGCCATCAAACATAATTGTTTCATTTGATGAATCCATATTATTGTTATCCCCGATCGTGAACCTAGGCCGTGATTCATCTGGACCGACTCTTGCGCACTCGTCGGAATCCTCACTCTCTATGTCCATTTTGAGGTAAACAAAACTTATCGACGCGTCAATATATCGTTACTACTGACTACAATGTGCGACCACTTCATATCAATTATCGATATCTTATCGAGTATAAATAAAAACTTCCGAAGGGAGGCGCTTGGTAAACTACGTCGGGACCTGACAAGTAATGCACGGTTTATTGAGGGTATGTAAACAAAAAACTATCGACAGGTAGGTAGCTACCTCCTTTACCGTAAATCATTTATTGTATGTAGTAATGGATCGTATATATACTAACGTAGAATTGAAAATAAGGTTACCCATTTCTAATAAATGTATGTTTCTGAAACTTAACTGACTTCGTCTGGAAATCTGAATATTAAATGGGTGGTAGGAATATCGAAATTCCGTCCGGGTCACGTTTTGGTTTCAGTCTGGATTTCCGAATATCCAAAAGGTCGACAGCACAGGTTGTTTAGATGCTATATCACCTACCATCAAGTGAACCGAATGCTGTCTGTCTTGTTGTTGTGCTGAATTGTGAGTACTTAATTTTAATTACGATTAGATTTTGACGTTTCATGGGGAACATTCGAGATGAAATAAAACAGTACATAGAAATTAATCTTTATTCAAACAACTTTATACTTTTCTTCATATATAACTAGGTTGTTTTTATCACTTATCTTAATAGTTGTAAAAAAATATTTCTATACAGATATACAAGACTGTAATAAAGAAAATGGAACAGAGAACGTTTAGCTTATGTAAAACCTATCAACAAACAAAACACTTTAGAATCTAACAAAGAACCAAGAACCGATTGTTTATGAGACTTGTAACTGCCGATTTTAAATGCAACGAGAAATACAAGTTTTATTATTATCATTCTTATAGATCTGTGTAATCTAATTTAACTAGTAGAGTTAATGTTTAGATAACACATCATAACCGCAGTTGCTCCAATTCCTGCAATAGTGCTGCCTGGTTATCTATTTTCGCCAGCTGGTTCAGCTCTAACTGCTTGCCCGCAGCTTTCTGCTGCTTCAATTTATCGATGTCACTTAATTTCTGTAAGAAAGGACATAACACTTTACATACTTCCTTGTTGTTACATACATTTTTCATTGCGAGTTATGCATAACAAATTAAAATGTTTGAGAAAGTAATTACAAGGGTTTCTTTTTTAAAAAGTGAGCTGGTTACATGTGAGTGGAGACCAAAAATTAATTAAACATTATTTCTAGTAAAAAAATAAAATAATTTTATTTATTTCTATAATATATATATATATATAAATTATCTGGCAAACATTATTTTAAGTTCCATTCCTTTATTTCTAGAACTTTCTTATTATATGTATATATTTGTAAGATTTAACATTCTTTTCAAATCTTTAATTATTATTTCTGTCAAAGAAAGTATCGTTTCATATAAAATAAGTATTATCTTAATTTTTTATTTTATAAAATTAGTTATGTAGTGTATGTAGTGTGGTTCAGTTTACCTTTTGGAGGTTTTTAATCTTCTTATCTTTTTCCGGGTCTCCAGTGGAAACGAATGGCTGGCGAGGCGTAGTCGCGGGAGGAGTATCTCCAGTACCGACCACCTTCTCTTCTGCTTTCCGCGCTTTTCGTGCTTCTCGCTTCTCTTTTTGTTTTATTGCCTGTTTGGATGGTGCAGCTAGAAAATAATGTCACTTTTACGTTCCTGATTTTTATTTCAAAGAAGTAACTTAAATAATTGTATAATAATGAGATGTATCTTGACCACTTATATTTTATCTGTGGTTGAAAAACCCTACAAAAGAATAAGTAAAATGTACTCCAATACTAACTTTAGTTTACGCAAGTAGTACACATTTAAATAAAACACTTTAACGGTTTAAAACGCGATATATTTTAGTTAAACTTGTTTGAAAATTATTTTTAACTACGGCCCGATGTTTCGGATGCTTTGCAACAGCCGCGGTCACGGTTAAAGTGTTTTATTTAAAATGTACCTGAGTTAATTATTTGTCTGTTAACTTTTAAGATCTTAATATAATCTGTTTATACATAGTTTCAAAAAGTAGTTCGTCCCATTTCTATCGTTTTTATTTTAGCCTGAAACGGGCATGCCTATTTGTTTACCCTTAGTGTTCTTACCATCAGTTTGACCAGGCCGATGTGGCTTCTCATGTTCATGCAGGGTAAATGTTGAGGGCCTATTCTTGGCTCCGGGGGGTCGGTACGCGGTGACAACTTTCGGCGTGTCATCCTCTATGCTTTTAGGTGCTGTTTTGGACAATTCACTTTTGGGATACGTGCCTGGCCGCCAGCATATTGATAATAGATTCTCTTTATCTACACAATTTCGCTTGTGCATGAGGACACCAGTGTAATGCCAGATTTTATAGCTGAAAAAGAAATTATTTTCTTTTCATAGTGATTTTGTAATTATACCACATAATTATAAATAATATTGTTATCATGGATATTTTTTAACAGACAAGACAGAGGTACAAGTATCGAGTTCATTCAATGGAAAGTGATATACTCCAGCCATTTTGGTTTAGCACAATTTAGCATGCGGCAGAACTCCCCATGACACCCCGCACAAGTGTTCCCCTATAACACAGAAAAATTGGTAGGATCACAAACATATCATTTTAGAAAAGACAATATCATGTGAATGTCTAGGACAAATATTGCGAAACAAAAATCGTTATTTTCTATACTAGATATATTCTCACCCATTTCCTACAGTGAGCCTAGGGTACGTCGTTGCTGTGAGAAAGGTTTCGCCTCGTGGGTCCCATTGCAAATAAGTAGTATCAGGCGCGCGACATTCGCCCAGCTTCTTGTACCCGCGGAGATCCCAAACGGAAATGTGACCTGTGGCGATGTTGCCGAATCCACCGAGCAGCATTAGTTCAGAGGAGTTAAGGATTTATGAAACTAGTTTATAGTAATTGTCTGTAAGTTATGTGATGTGTAGACATTTAAATACAATAGGATCACAGGTCAAAGATTTAAACTTTTAACTTCTATTATAGAGGTCAATTTGTATTATTGTGTGTAATCAAAAACTACTTTTTTTATGATAGAGGAGACATGGCATGGCGTTAACTATATGGTAATTGATATACCACAGCCTCTAAATAAGCCACAGAATGTAAATAAGATGCGATGTCCACCTGTTTTGGCTTTGAATACTGGGAAATCCACAGACTGGAACTGAATCGCGATTAGGCTTCACGGCTTTTTTTATCTATGGACGGCGGTTCGTGACCTGGATGGAATTTCTATATTCCTACCACCCATTTAATATCCAGATGAAGTGCAGCATGTTTCAGAAACATTATAAACATGCTGGACATGGTGGGGATCGAACCCACAACCCTGTGATCATTAGCCATACTTTGTACCATTAGACAAATGAGCCCAAAAAAGTTTTGCTACTTATTAAAAAGGATATTATTTCCTTCTGGTGGGAAGTAAATTGCATTCCAAGCACCGGTGCCAAACTCATAGAGTGGGTCACACTTGGCATTGAAAATTGTTGCTTTTGCAGGTGCGTGACCATACACTGCTACCCACTCGTTCCAGTTTCCAGGGTTCCATGCAATTGCATGGATAGGTCCTTCCTTACCTGTCATATAAATTTATGAAAGCTTATTATTATTATTTTCTATCAGGGACACCCTTGGCAGGACGGGTTATCAGTCCACGTATTCTGCTGACCATTTCCCCATTTCCTCCTTGCAGAGGTTTTGGGTCATCCAACTCTTCCCGTGTCCCCTTTAAATCTTCCAGTTTGCTTGCAAAATCTTATTATTTTTTTTCACCTGTAGTTCTTTAATGTCATTCACATTCGTCCGAGTCCATATGCATTTGTCTTAGCCTCAAGTACGCAGAGCATTCAGTGAGTAGACGGATGTTATAGAAGCTTAGTTAATTATGGAATCAACCAAGATATATGTTTGAAAACCGTCACTTGATCTCACTCACTTTTATAACTGTAATACTAATATACAATATACATAACAACTATACTTAAAACTTACTAAATGTCATATTCCCTCCATTTCCCTTGATATCTCCATATGAGAGAGCTTGTTTTCCATAATATGAAGCACCAGTTTTGTCTACCTGAAAAAATAGTAAGAATTTTTTTTTTTAATTTCAAGTCAACAGTAGACTCATACCCCATTTATGAGATTAAAACCCAAGGCTTCCCAAGCTGAAGTGTAGTCGTCACCACAGATAAAAATGAATGCAGATCAGGCCTAAAGTCTATACTTTAGTATCTATATACTAACATCAGTTTGAGTCATTGTAAAGACATTTGTTCCGCGTCTATTCCAGTGAAATGTTGCTTTGTCTGCTTGAAAAGATGAGCGACTGACAATTGCTTGTGCTACATCAAACTGGGGGAATTTAAAGATACGCCAAAAAGACGGCTGACCGGATTTTCCTGTAAGAAGAAATCAATTACTTACAGATATTTCCAAATCCATTGGTAAACATAGCTTGGTACTACACTATATGAAGTTTTTATTATGATAAGTCATAGACAGAAACCGACAAACATATGATTATAATAGGTATAAACTATTTTTTTACTATAACCAGAAGAAACAAGACATACCTATGGTAAATATGGAGAAATAGTATGATGGTGCTGCACTGGGTGATATGCTGTAAGCCTGAAGGTTGTCTGCTGCTACATTATGTGTGTAGCGGTCCAATTTTGCATCCTCATAGATTAAAATTCTGTTATTTGTATGAATAGCAAACAATTTTTCGTCTGATGACCATTTTGGTTGCCTAAAAATAAAAAAGAAGACAATCTTTAAATATCATTTTAAGATTGAATTAAAGAATTTATTTACTTTTTCCAAAATGATATAGCACTTACCAACCAATTTGATTCTTTTGAATAAAGGAACCAATATTTTCGCCATTACAAGACTTAAATACGCGTAGATTTGGTTTTCCCTGTAAAATAAACCAAATTCTTCAATGATAGTAGATTAGTAGTATACTTATTGCAGATGTTATGATATCAAATGGATACCTGTGGGTTATCCTTATTAGTGAAAAACATTTCCCATGATATGAAGTAAGTATCTAATGGAGAGAAGAACATGTCTTTCACATTTCCATCTATTGTTGCTGTTACAGACCAGTCTGAACATTTTAAAATTTCTACCCTAAAAGTAAATTAAGTTATATTTAATTCAATATAGGGTAATAATATGCACTAAAAAAGTTTTCTAAAACGATAGATACTTTTTATCTGTTCTATAAGCTAAGTAATTCCCTTTGGGGCTATAAATTATACTCCTTATATTTAGAGTATTTTCGTCTCGCAAAGGTTTTTCAGCATAAGGTTCTTGGAAATCAACTAAAAACAAATTCTTGTTTGTCAAACCTGCAACAAAAAAATGTAAGTATAGTAGAAAAAATAGGAACGTAATCTAAAAGTCACTCGTAACCCGACCCGGTTCCAAGAAATAACAAATTACCAGTGATATTCGGTATAGTCGACATTGTAATTGCGATAGGAGTAAATCTTTATATTCTATATAGAAAAATGTATTATTATTTTGTTAAAAAATACACATTTTGCTTGAAATAATAAAATCTGCCAACAGACTTTAAAAATATAACCACAAAATAAAAACGAGTATAATATTGTAATCGAGTTATGTATAATAGTGTTGTGCCATTTTCTGTGTATCAAACAATCGAGTATAATATAAGCATAAACTATGACAAATCCAACAGATATTGTGTATTTATATTATGTTAATTATATTACATAAAAAATGCGTTTTGAAAGCTCAACGAGTCAAGAGGCTGCAACTTGTTTTCTTTTTAAAATAATTACTGAAATTATATTTCAAATATTTTGAAAAGCACTTAACTTTTTGTAAGCAATTAATTTAACAACCATTCAGAATTACAAAATAACTACTACTTTAATATAATTCTATTTAAATTAAAGTAGAAGTAAAAATTATTTAACGAGAATTAATAATCGATAGTACTAATCAGCAATTTTTTTAAATGTCAAAGCACTGGCATAGCTTATATTTGACAACTGTCTAATACATCACTAAAACATTTTCTAAATTCTAATGGCGTATTTAAATAATATTTACTGATTTACTAAAATTCTGTATATGAACAAACATAATTTGCTATAATTGTTAGTTTTATAGATCTCAACTTTAATTTATGTAAGGTCGGGTAAAAATAGATATAAAAAGTAAGTCAAGTTACTAACATCAATGTTTACAAATTTGTCCTATTTGAAGAAACATACTCCCGAAAATGGTACCGACCGTGAAAGTTATTTATCGCTACTTGTCGATGAGTATTTGAACTCATCTTCCTTAGGTATTCAACACTCGTCACAATATTATAATATTATTTTAAATATTGAAAATTTCTGCAAAATGTTCTGCTCTTTTCAGATTCTAAAAGTCAAGTTCTTGCAAATTTGGCAAATTTTGCTTACGATCCGATAAACTTTGCTTACATACGAGATGTTGGTGTCTTTGATGTTTTTCTTTATGTGATTAAAAATGAATGTAACATCCAATTGTTACATTTTGCTACCACTGGTATATGTAACCTGTGTTCAGGTAAGTTTCTTAAACATTGTTGTTATTCCATGATGTATAAGTAAAATATAGTATATATTGAGTCAAATTCTATATGATGGTAAGAAAAAAAATAATTATTTTCTATATTTTGCATATATACACCATATTTTGATTGAGAATGGTTTTTAATTATGACACCAAACAGCAAATTCAAGTAGGTTAGCAAAATGGTCACAAAAAATGTATACAATATTTTTTATACATTATATTAATTATGTTAATATAATGCGTGCTTTGCTTTCAATTTACAGATCCAGTCAACTTAGACTACTTAATAGAACACAGTGGAGTGAAATCTCTAGTGGTATTGTTAAATTCAAACCACACAGAGATAATTCCAGACATAATTGCCACTTTCATTTATTTATTTAACAATGGAAGAAGGACAGGTGACAACACTGAAATTATGCAGAAAATAGAAACACTAAAACAGTCACAGGATAAAGTTATATCAAATCTAGCGACTGTATTCATGGACATTTATCAAGAACAATAAATTACTTTGAGAGTTGTGTTAAGTTATCTAACAATATGAACAGAATGCTGTCAAACAGGTTTCCATATATTGCTGTTAATAATAAGAACTACCAGAAAATATGTAAATTGCATACAACATCATTTAGTCGTACAGCTTTTAAGGCCGGCGATAAAATAAGAATACAAAAAACGTTGACCCAAAAAGACCTTGATACATTTTCAAATCTCACAAGTGATCACAACTACCTACATAAAAATAATGGTAATAAAAGACCGATTGTGCATGGAGCTTTTTTGAATGGATTGGTCGCTGGTCTTATTGGAACACACTTGCCTGGTCCTGGTACAGTCTTGGTATCTCAAACTATGAAATTTCCAAATAAATGTTTTGTTGGTGAGAAATTGACAATCAGTGTTGAATTGGTTGATGTACGCAAACTGTTGAAGGTGAAATTTTTTTGTGTGGTGGAAGAAGAGAAGAAGGTTGTGTTTGAAGGTGAAGCAAAGTTGATGTTAGCTAAGGAATCTTGAGATAATTTTTTGATATTTGGAGGATGGATTCTATGTGCAGCTAAATATGCACCTTTGGATGAGATTGTTATGATTAATGAAACTGAAATATTTACTTTACAAGACATGGGTCGCAATTCTCATGAAGGTGATATAGATTTCATAGAAATATAAGAGAAATGGTTAACTAAATGGCAACCTTTTTGTCAACATTTGTGGCAATTTATGTCAGATTTGTAAGGAATTTGTGACCATCATAATTAAATAACATTTCAATGAGAGTTACCCCTATGAGATGTAATTAAAAATGATTCAAGTGGTAACTTTTAAAGTAATTACAATTATGGGCAATTAATTTGTAGTGAAAAATGCGAAATTTTGAAATATTTGTTTATCGCTGTAACTGTCAAGTAGTTGACAATGTATTTTATTAAAAAAACGGAACTGAATGAACTACAGCGCTGCACAGTACGTCTTCGGGGACTCGAGTCGCGTCTGTCTAAAATACATTTTTAATTTATATAAGCTAAGCTAAGTAAAAATTACAAATAATCATGTGCCAAATACATAGTCTTGGAATCCTAACAAAGTACAAGATCGTATAAGCAGATTCGCATATATAATGTCCATGAATTCTTACGTCCATTTACTATTAATATAGAGACTGACTCAATCTGAAATACATAAAGATTCTTGAAAAGAATTTGAATAGTCAACTTGCACAAGTCAATTTCATGTGAATATTTTGGTGATATTGATAATTGTATTTAATATTATTATAAGATACTACATATGTAGATTAGTGACAAGATGAGAAGATAGTTTGGAAACTGATTATTGTCAGAGCCTAAACATATTAACTTACCAAGTAGTATAGAGGTATAACATGACAAAAATAATTGTAAATATGTTTGCCGGTCATGTTATGATGAAAAGTAAAGTAATTACTAATTGGCTAGTGTTAAAAACCTGAAACTTCCCCTTTTAGACAGGCGTTTTATACAATGTCATGGGGTGTTTTTTTCTTTTCATGTGAACAAATGCAGAAAATTATATGTATATGCATAAGGGGGCCCATCCATAAGCTTCCCCAATTCTTGTGACGTCATGGAATTTGTGGTTTAAATAGCGTAATATGTTATATGATTTATATTACAGCAGCCATGATCGATGAGGGTGGGGGTTGGAGATTAAGCAAAAAATAACTTATATTTTATGGGGGAAACTCGTATATTTTCTAGCAATGCTATGACAGTATTATTTATAAGAGTTTTTGTTATCTTGTTATGTTATTTCAAGCTGTTGCATTTTTTATGCTTAGCGATGTACCTATTAAGTACAATGTTACGTAATTTTGTTTGTATTTATTTTAGGGATAGAATCAGCATGAAGTGCAAAGCGACGTTTTCTGATTAAATTAACTGCATTTGGTATTTTCTTTTATTTACAATTTAAGATTCATCGACATACAGTAGACATAAACCGACTTCAACACTCGGAAATAAGTGCAAGTGCATTTAGAAATTATATCTATATTAAAAATTGGGTTTTATAGTTATAGATAGTTAGGAAAATCGATTCCTTACTAAACTGTAAGCTACACGGAAAAATTACGTAGTGAGGGTATTTTGTCCGGGGCCGCTAATTTTATTATCCCGATGTTTTGTCGCCATGTTTGCAGTTAGATCTAGGGTTCCCCAAGAGGGGCAACGGCTTCAGTTTGGACCACCACAATGTGGGTGGGAGCTTGAGGGCCATTTTTAGGGCATTTCTAAAAGATCCTCTTTTGTTTTTGAGGGGTATTGATCTATCATGCAATGATCGCGATAAAATATTTAGCATAGACATATATAGAGACAAGAGATGACTTAAAATAATAGGTCACACTATTATTTTATTTTTATAAGATAAGAAACAATAGATCCTTATCGAAATAGTACGTAGAGTTATTCGTCTTTTGCGTGAACGTTTCGTATCTACTTACGATGAGCACGTATGATTTTGCTGATGCAGCGACATTTTTCTCGTACGAATTTTAACTTAAATAGTGTCAAAGCGATACTGAGGTCATTAGATATGTAAGTGTGACAGTGAAAAGATTTTGAAAAACAGTTCAAAATGTAAGTATAACACCTTCATTTATTATATGTCTTTATTATTTACAGTTCCAGGAGGTTATATTTTCATTATGTTTTAAATTAACCACTTTCATATTTTATAGCGTAAATATTTATTTTAAAATTAGAATTATTTCCAGTTTAAATTTTTTTATTTGTATTCAATGAAACACTTTTAACGGTTTTGCATAAATAGATAGACGTCTCGGCTACATTACAGTAGCCGGCTGCTATCTACTATATTTCGTGTTTTCTCCTTTAGTAGTTTTATATTTTAATATCTTTTCTATTCGTGCAAAGAACCAACAGTATATATTATGATAAAACCTAACCATTTAGCTACGCAGTAAAAACATCATAAAAAAAGTATTTTAAAGTTATAAATCTGTAATGTTTCATAAATTCTTAATTATTTACTCAGCCTGGAAACATAATGCATGGGAGAGAGCTAGCTCTGGTTGTGGCTTGTCTGGGGTTGTTCGCAGCAGTCGATGCAAGGCGCAAACTTAAGCGGGACCACCAGGAGATATTAACAGCTTATGATGCATCCGGCGGTGATGACGACTATAGTGAGGTGATTAAAAAGTGGAAATTCCAACATTATTCTAAGTTTGGATTCCGTGGGGGAATTGATAATTTTTCAGAAACATTTTATTCTGGTGTATGTCACTAACCACCGAGCGTCCTTTTCTATCTTAAAAAAACATTTAATTTCATTTCGATTTCAGTTGGAGCCTTGTCAATGTGGCGTTTTTATGTCACAACAAATGGGTTTTAAAGATGGCCGCCGCACGAAGCCAAAAGGCCCACCAACCGGCGAGCCAGTAGTGACGTACGACACAGATGGACCTAGCCTGCCCTGCGGTTCAATTGGACAAAAACATTGTGTCAGCACTTGTCTAGATGTGGTAAGCCTATTTTATAAGAAACCAAGCTTCACAAAAAAACAATGCCATTGGTTAAAGTTGACCGTTCCTGGACCTGGAGACGACATTTGAAATGAATTTGAAAGAAATTTTCTAATCAAAATTCTATTTCTTGTTGAATTTAGATTTCATACGTTATATATTTGTATATAGATATGGCACGTTTAACCTTTGTAGTCAAATGGTTAAAGGTGTTGATTAACATTGCGTTAAGTGCGAGAGGTCCTGGGTTCGAGTCCCGGGGAAATAAAACATTGTTTCAGACAGGGCACAGAAATCTAATCAAATACTTGCCGGTATTATTCTATTGGTATTTCTTGTGTGTAATCACGTTTCCCCCTTGTGAGGCAAGGAGCATTTCTGTGTCCGTTTCATTGATCCGTTCATTAACAGGCGAGTAGTTGATCAGACTTTGTGCCCTGCCCGACCGAAACAATGTGTTTCCATGGGATTCTAACCCAGGACCTCTCACGCTTAACGCAATGCTAGGCAATACGTTTAACCATTTGTCTACAGAGGCGGTCAAGTTTCTAATCAATAAAAATTATAATAAATTGTTTCTAACTTCGGGGTTGGTTGTAAATTCTTGACTGTTAATTGTTCAATGATTTTGTTTGCACACTTCATTTGCTTAGAAAGTGACGGACGGACAATAAAATGTTTTAAGCGTCGTAAACATTGACGCGTTTCCTTCGAAGATTTCCATTTCAATTACTCTTAATGTTGTTGCAATTGCTTTGAGATACCGCTTTCCTATGTATTAAGTTCAGGATGTATAGGAAGTGTAGGTCATGTTCTAGGGTTCTGTACCCGAGATAATCCCACCTTTCCAAACTTTGCAGTTGAACAAAGCTTTCCAGGACTCCTCAAAGCCGCGTGGTGTGTTTAGTGATTAGATTAGATTAACCACACTCTTCACGTTACACACCATCAGTGAAAAAAGGGTTACCCACATTATCCAAACGAGACCTTGCAGTGTACTAAACCATGTAGTCGTCTCACTTCACTGTCTATGAACATTGGGTGGTAGGTATATCGAAATTCCGCCCGGGTCACGAACCACAGATGCAAAGGCCGTGAAGCTTAATCGCGTTTCGGTATTAGTCTGTATATTTTCGAATATCCAAAGCCAAAATAAGTCGACAGCGCACCACCTACTACTACCCCAAGCTTTTTAATACTTAATTATTAATGTATATGAAACCTTCGATCTGTTTGCCACGAGAAGTTTTATGTTAACTTGTGTTTTATTATTATTTATTACGTTGAATGTTCTCAGATACTAAAGTACCTGCCGCGAGCCGGCCCAGTGATTTGCGGCGCAGTAGAGCGAGACGTGCACCGCGAGAGGGCGTTCCTTTTCATCAGAAACTGCGGAGGTGAATGGAATCCGACTAATTTCTCTGCAGGCAAGGAGTTCTGTTGCACGGATGGCCAGCATCATAAGTGCTGACGTGGCTCCAAACAAAAAACTAGCGCAACTTAGAACATGTTGACGATTAAAAAATCAAATCCAAAAAGGCAATTTTTCTTTAAAAATATTCTTTTTATCATACGATTACATAAAAAAATTAAATTTAAAAAATTGGCAATTTTGAATTGTCTGCTAAAAAGGGCTAAAAAGTTAAGTTTAGTTTTAAAATATAGGTATTATTAACGTACACATTTTCTCGGATATAATTATTCTCCTACCAAATATTGAATGTTATTAAAGGTACATTAATACCTAAATATACTATTAAAATCAAGTTTACTAAAGTGTTACGCTAATTACCATTTAAGAAGGTTTTACATCACATTAAAGATTTGAGAAATAGTTAATTTAATAGTAAGTACACTAATATTAGCGTTAGAAATTAATGACAATAATTATGAGTGAGTTAATGTTTAAGCATTTGTAATATAATATAAGACTGTTAAATATATAAGTTACGGAAATATTTTTTTTGTATTATTCACTTAATTACCTAATTGACAGTACGGCTATTTTATAACTTACAAAAAAATATCTTTATTTTTCTACTGTTGCGAGTTTAACGTCTTAAAATGATTTATTACCTGACAGTGACCTAGTAGTATACCTGGTGTTTTGAGCAGTTAGAAGTGTTTTATTTAATAAGTAAATGTAGGATGGAATTTGAATTATAATATGGTATGTACACTAGCATACAGTTAAGCAATAATAACGAGGATCCTGCACTGGACACAAATAGCTTGCATTGTTCTAGCGAGACGAGACGGATAGGGCAGTGTATGTCGTAAATAGAAAAATAAGTCAATCAATTTGGCCTAGTTTCAGCCTCGTACAGTTGCGATGCGGGTGTCAAACATCCCTATTAACATTATCCATTTTATAGTAAACTCTACAATTATTCTTTATAACGACACATGTGTTTGAAAACCAAATTTTTTGACATGCACATTATTAATTAAATAAGCATTTCGCTGTGCATTGTTGTCATGAATTGCTCCCCTATTATTGGTTTTTATAAAATGTTTACTATACGTTCTCCATAACGTAGATAACCGTATAAATTTCGTCGGTTTCTTAAAAAAAACTGTAGTTTACGCGAGTAGTACACATTTAGAAAAACACACTAAGAGCCGTGGTAAGCGTTAATCATTTATCACACATTTATAAAAGTTAATCCAGTACGAAAAAAATTTAACTAGTTTACAAAAAAAAAGAAGAACTGGCAAGATACTCGCCATCACTCCTTTTATCGCCAAGATTCATTCTCACGTACTGTTTTTAAAACTCATATTTTCTATTTCCATAAAACAGCGACTCTATTGCAAATAAATATTTAGAATACGCTCTTAAATTTCAATATTAAAGGACCTGGGGTCTAGTCTAGGGTCGTTAGTCTGGGGTAGGCGACATACTATAAGGAGTTCGATTCTCTATCGTGTAACAAAGTATATTTGTGAATGAAACAGTAAATCAGGCTGCAAGTAAAGTGTACTTAATTTCTAAATTCGATGACACGTGTCATTGAAAGAATTCGTTATTTCTATAAATTAGCTATTTCGTTTTTGTTGATCGACATTTATTTTTTATCGCTAGTTGCTATTGAATACATTATTTATTTATTTAATTAGCACGGTACCTACATTAACCAATTACACTAATTAATTATGTATTTATATGAAGAAAACATTAACAAACAGCTTCGATCTAAAGAAAAATAGTAAGATATTATTAAAAATCGATTTTAGATTGAAAATGTTTTACGACGCGGGCAGGACTCGATCAGGCATCCACAGCGTTCCGTGCTGTTGCTCTAACGGCTAACCGATTGAGGAACCATGTTCTACACGTCATGGTTGAATTTTTTAACCTATTGGCACATGAGCATTTTATTTCTCGTGATTGATAAAAAAAAAACACCTATACAAGTACAATTAATAAATAATACGATCTCAATACTATAATTAATCTTAAATAAAGATTTCCATTAACTAGCACATTAAAATATAAACGTCGTGCCAAATGGAAGCTGCACCACGTTGTAGGTCCATGCTGCGCGTACGCAACTACAATTTATCATTCGAGCACGACCTGTCATTTACGTAGGTATCTTTATCGAAGCAGTCGTCCTATATATTGCAAGGAGCGCCTTATCCGTCGACCCGGTTGATGGTGTCAATGGAGTTTCCTTATCAAGGGCTAGCCGAGTAGTTGCGGCTACGCGAGGGGGGGGAGGCGGGTTGCGGTACGCGGGCGACTGTGACCCCGATCGCGCAGGGTGAACAACCCCGCCACGTGCCACTTTCTAAAAAGAAACGAGCGAGCGTCGTTTGCGCATCCTTCCATGGACAGCGGGATCTGAGACCCCGGAGGTGTTAGCGGGACCGCGCAGTAGATCCAGCGCATTGATTTATTTCTTTGTTTGAACCCTAACAGCTTAATTAATAAAATAGACTATATAGTAGTAACATTAAACCAAAAATTACCTTTCTTACTTAGCAATTAATACCTCGTTAAAACTCAAGAACAGTTTGATCCTTCATGATTGTTGGTTTTTAAATGTATTCATTGCGGGAGAAGTCACGTGTCGTTTTAAAAAAAAATCGATTTTTAATTCGTAATCATTAATCAAATGAAATTGAACGAAATCATTGGAAATAGTTCAATATCATGAAGGGAACAAGGCAAACTTTTCCTGTTTAAAATTGGACGTTCTCAACATTGAACAGTAAACTTGGGTTCCCTCGAATTGAATCGACAACATAAGTTAAGAAGGGCTTGCACATTTTGAAGTCTTGTAATCGGTGATGAGTGTACCTTGCAAAGAGATAGAACGTATGTAAGGATTTAAATAAAACACTTTAACTGTTTAAAACGCGATGTATATTGATTAAACTTATTTAAAATTTATTTTAACTACGGTCCCACGTGTCGGATGCTTTGCGTCAGCCGTGGTCGCGGGGAGACATCCCCGTAAAGATAAATTTAACTGATATATTATCGCGTTTTAAACAGTTATAGGGTTGATTAATATGTATTACTCGCGTAAACTACAAACCGTATGTAAAGCTGTTTATTCATATGTTATTTCAGGCTGCTATTGCAACTTACTAAAGAATAACTTACTCTAGATCTTATTTACCCATTTTCATATAATACAGTTACCATGTGATTAACCAATCGTTCGATGAACGTGACAATAGTTTCGTATCACCGTTCCCCGAAACAGATCGCAGTCGGCGCATGACCCCTGCGCGGGCGCAGTGGCCAAGGCACGTAATGTCACGTTATTGTGATGCGTTGCGCAACCTACCCCCTCCTCTGCGACCCCCTTCATACCTTGCGAACACTGCCCTCGAAGGAACTGCATCGTAAGGCCCTTGAAAGGTGTATATGATTGATATAGTAAGTGAGGCTAAGTGTATTTCAATTTACGTAGTCAAGTAATTAGTGAAATATGTAATCCCCTTTGAATTCGATACACAACAAATAGATATATACGTATGTATTTTAAAAGCAATAATTTCGTAGATAGTCAAATTATTTCCATTACAATATTTTCAATTCGCGGAAACTTTTACGAAATAAAATGTCTGTTTTTGAAAATATTGTACTCATGTAAATTACGCAGTTTGGGTTGAAAAGAGTCACAAACGTATGTACTTACATTCTACTACCATTTGTCAATACATGTAACAATAAATCTACTACCTATTATATCCTACTACTGTCCTCAGGGTTTTTATATTTGTTTATGCCTGTGTAAAGACTTATCGTCGTACACATTTGTTAGTAATTAAAGCTTAAAGATTGTGTTCAAACATAATAAATAAGTTATTTGCGCGAAATGTATTAGTTAACATACAATTTATTTTAACGACGGTTGCAGCCGTGGTAACGTAATAAATTTCTGGTTTTAAACCGTTAAAAGTGTTTACTTAAATGTGTAGTACTCGCGTAAACTACAGACAGATGCATATATTCATTCAGACACATAGCAACCATTACCAAAATTACAAATTACATAAGCTTCGAGGGAAAACTATAAAATGCATAGGCACGTTTTCCAATGAAGCTCGGGTTTGAGGAGGCGCGGGGCGAAGGGCTAGTCGACACACTTTCTGAAGGGCTCTAAAAGTCGGGCTTTTGTGACCACCTTTACGAGCCATCTATTTGTGGACCCATGATTTATTACAAACAGTTAAAATCGGTGTACAGAACAATGATTTCTAGTTAAATTTATGAATAACATATTGTTATTTCACGTGATATGATACGTCTCTTTTAAGAAAAGAAACAAGTGAATGACTACATTATATATACATACACCTAAATTCATAACAGTCCATTTTTTTATAATAGCGGAAGACAGACACGCATGGGATTCTCTAATAATACCTCAGCCATATTACATATAAGCAAGATGTATGAAGCATTGTCTTTGGCTTTGGATATTCGGAAACGAATAACCTTCCCGACTTTATCGTCTGTGGCCGGATCGTGACCCAAATGCAATTTCTACCATACATTTTAAATTAAGATATCCAGACAAAGTCCAACGTGTTTAAAAGAATGATAAATTGATAAGAAACATATTCGAATCCACGATCCGTTAAGTATTAGTCATACATTGCTACCACTACACCATCGAGCCAGTCGAACACACTTTTGTTAGAATCCTTATCCTTACTAATGTTGTAAATGCGAAAGTAACTCTGTCTGTCTGTCTGTTACTCTTTCACGCCAACGCTACTGAGGGGATTTGAATGAAATTTAGAATACAGATGGTCTAGCCCCTGAGAAAGGACATAGGATACTTTTTATTGCGGAAAGGGGGATGAAAGTTTGTATGGAAATTCGTGGTTTTTGAAGCTAGAACAATGAAACTTTCTTCTTTGGCTTTTTGGGAATGGGAGTGGGAGTAGGGGTGGGCGTGGGCGTGGGGATGATAGTGGGAATGAGAGTGGGAGTTAGAGTTAGAGAGTAGGAGTGAAGTGAGGTGAGAGTGTTGCGGCAAAGTAGCATTTACCATAGATTGGCTGCCTTAAATGCCCCCTTCATAAATTAATAAACAGCCACAATAATTAGAAATTCTACACCAATTCACTATTTCACGCGGACGAAGTCGCGGGCACAGCTAGTATACCATATTTTTTAAAACCGTATGAGCTCCGTTTTGTAAACGCAATGAAACTAAAAATTACAAATAATATCAAAATACAGAAAAAGTATAAAGAACTCAGAATTCGCTAAAGATAGTCGCGCACAGCGATTTACACAATAAAAAAACATACATAAAGGAATAGAGGAAATCGGATAACGGTGACTTTTAGCGCTGGTATCCGATTCTGGTAATTCACTACAGAGAACCACGCTTTCGAGAGGCCACCGAAAGACGTCAGTGCAATTGTCGGTATCTAAACGCCACTATGGTAAAAGAAACGAGTGAAACGAGCTGTTGTTTCATATATTTCTTATATTATCTTTCAAAAACGTAGTAAAAATAATACAGAACATAAAATTAAGATTGTACAACGAATAAGTGTCGTTTGAATTCTTTAATTACAATGAGAACATTATCTCTTTCAATATAAGATTTATTTATTTATCGAATTAGCAGTAATTACACTAACTATATACTTGTATAAAAATAACATTAATAATCATTGTAAAATTTAAAGCATGTATTATTTACATTCCAATTTTAGTTTTAATTTTTTACTACTATAATTAGCCATGCAGAATAACCATAGTACGAGTAGCTAGTGAGAAGCAACTGTCAGGCTAGTGTAAACACCAGAATCAGGGCCCTGTATCTCAACAGTGCGTTGCAAGAAGTTCTCAATATGATAAACCGTTCCTCGTACTAGCAACAATGTGTCGTTAAATCATTTTACCTGCTAACTTGATCCCTGACAGCCCCCTATATACTATACATAGAACTAGAAGTGGCGTTTTTGCCCGTTTTCAATACCGTTAGGGCTTAAATTTAAAATAATCATGTTTTTATATATTGTGTACAAAAATTATCCAATGTTACTAATCTCTCATATTTATTCTTCTATGTCTCTTTCATATTATACAAAAGCTAGGTTCCAGGTTGTTTATGTTGCGCGTTGATCTATCAGTAATTCAGGACAAAGCGTTTATCTGTACCGATCTAGATATAAGCAAGGCAAAGATATATATCTTATACTAGCTGTGCTAGCGTCGTCCGCGTAGAATAGTTAATGTATAGGTAGCAATTTGGGCACTAAAATTTGTTTTTGCAAACCCTCTCATCTTTATCAATTTTAGTTGTTATCTACGATGTTGCGTCCCCTTGTTCTTGCAAATTTATTAATCTTAAAAGATAGATATAACTACTGTGGAGGCGTTTTGATCATTTAAAGGGGAATCTAGCTTCCAAACATATTTTTTGCGTATCCGTTTTCGCAGACTTTTTTACTGTTTCTTCTTCGTGATGTTTAAGAGCCTAAATCATTTCTCCATAAGTGCTATAACCAATACAACAAGAATTTTAAACCAGTCTTTCCTGAGATTAGCGCATTCAAACTAACAAACTCTTCAGCTTTATAATGTTAGTATAGATATATCGTTGCCTCTATCTCTTTTATGAGAGATAGATACGATTCAAAGATCGTCGATAGCAGTGCACTGTCGCTGCTAGTAATTCTAGCGTTCACAACTTTTTGCCATTACTATTGGAAACTCGGTAACAGCGGGGTGAATTGAGGCCGGTACCGTCTGCCGTTGCAAAGAAAATATATGGTACCTATGACGGTGTAAAAACCTTCTATGTGGCTTAATAGATGAACGTGTTGTCTAGCATTGTAAACGCGAGCGATCCTGGGTTCGAATCTCGGGAAAACTATGGATAGTTTCTGAACGACTGACAACTGAAACGGACAAAAATATCTTTGCCCCATGCCCCATGGGGAAATGGAACTTTCCCTTTTTTATATGACAACGTAAAAAATATTGCCAGATATAACACCCGTAGTCTCGCCGTGACCACGGCTGCTGCAAAGCATCCGAAACGTCGGGCCGAAGTTAAAAATAATTTTCAAATAAGTTTAACTAATATATCGCGTTTTAAACCGTTAAAGTGTTTATTAAAAATACTGCTATATAAGTGTGGCCAGCGAGTGTAAACGTTATACGAAAAAAAAACAAGAAAATTGACGTCACCAGTTTAAACGTCCCGGAATTACCGGATTCTACTTAGAAATTATTATATTAGATAAACATTATCAATATTGTTTAATCCTTTGTATCTTGTAATAAATACCTTACCAACTGCCCTTAGTCGTAGTATAACATCTACTTTTTTGTAAATGAATAGGTACCATTAAATACTGTCTGTAGTTCACGCGAGTAGTATCCATTTAAAGAAAACTCTTTAACGGTTTAAAACGCGATATACATATATTATAATAATTTTGAAATAAGTTTAACTAATAATAATATATACCATTTTCTAACGTACCGCCCAGGTCGTTGACTTTAAAGCAAAAATTGCAACGCAATTATCGAACTAATTATGTACAACGCGTACTCAATTATTAAAGTAAAATTGAAAAGTAACAATCTATAAAAATAATTAAAGCGAGTCCGAACTCGAGTTCGAACTCGGCTTCACTCAATTCAGTTAAACATTTAATCTATAAAAAGAAATTTTCAATTTATAATTTTTTGAAACTTTGGCTCGATCTCAGTCTATGGATTTCGAATATCCAAAGCCAATATAGGCCGGCAGCTCATCTTGTTTAGGTGCTAAAGGCTGGGGTATATCACCTAACATCAAGTGAACTTCATGCTTGTCTGTCCCCCTCTAACATTAAAAAATCTATAAGAAGAACGAGATGGACAACTCTCGAAATAGACGTCGATCGGACACAGTTTTATATCGATATTGAACTTGACTCTCGAATGATAATAGGCAAAACACGTTTTTAACTTCCTCAAAGCAGTCACCGGGGGTACTGGCCGAGCGCAAACACGGAATGCACCAGTGCTTGCGCAATCGAGCCGAGTTCAAACGTGTTACACAAGGGGGGACATAAAAAGAAACATTTTATTGCTGCACAGGCCACAGCAGTCCAGCGGGAGATAACGTGGTGTGGGCGAAAGCAGTTCTTGGATCCTGTTGAGCAATACCCTCTTTTGGTGATTGATAAAAACCCCAACCGCACATCTTAACTGTTAGTAGTTTATGATAGCACCTAAATAACCGGTTTAAAACACAAAATATACTATTGAAACTTTTTATGATGTTTGCGAAGCTTTATAGCAGCTATGACCATAGTACAAGCAAAGCAAAGTTTACTAAATATATTTCACATTTAAAACCGGTAAAAGTTTTACGTACGTGACGGTTTTAAATATACAATAATTCGATACACGAGTTAATTACTTACCTACACTATCATTAAAAAATAACTAATTACCGTAAAGAACTAAAACACCGTTCTTAATTTGAATCCCAATAAGACAATATATTAATTCTAGATATATAGATTAATGACACGGACACAGAAATATGTCTGTCCCATGATTTACATGAAGGATTTTACAAATTTTTTATTGCCATTTATGATGTCCATCAGGTCAAAATGGACTTTTATTTTCGTTTGTAAAGTAATAAAACGTGTCTTTCATATAATAAACGAATCATTTATTTATTGTGTTTGAGCAGATTAAAAAACGTTACTTTATTGAATTTCTTCGTCAACGAACGAAATTTCAACAAAAAGAAACGGAGTAGGTATCTTTGCTTTCGACTCCGAGCGTTTAGAAGGCCAAGTGAAGCAAAAGCGCATTTTTTTCAACGAAGAAAATTAATCTCACGGTTGTGATTGTAAAGAAAGCGTGCAACTATTGTACAAGGAGGTACCATCACGCAAGTCAAAAATAGATTACGCTGTTTTTAAATTCTTTATATACAGGTGGTTCCAAAAAAGCGTTCGTCTGGGTCTAATGGCAGTAATGGCTAATCATTCAAATCGCAAATGTAGGTCGTCACCTACCCGTAAGACCTAAAGTTTGGACTTTAAATGGTATGGGACAAACAAATTTCTGTGTCCGTTTCAGTGATCGGAAATTTTACAGTAGTTGATCATTTGTATCCTGCCCGACCGAGCACATGTGTTGATCCCCTGGGATAAGAACCCAGGACCCCTCGCGCTTAACGCAACACTAGGCAACACACTTAACTATTTAGTTACAGGGACGGTCACATTGAAATTCGGAAATCAGGAACCGAAAATTTTCGTTTCGGTTTTACATTCTGAATATCCGAAGTCTTAATTGGATTGTATACCCCTTAATTATTTTAATAGTGCGTTTTAGATAAGTGTATGAGCCTAAAAGCCTTCTGAGGCTCATACACAGTCTGCTGTAGAATCCTTTTTCTAGATAGTCTCAAAAACTTGTATGATAGCCAGAGTGTTTCTTAGTCGACTAACCCTCGTTCAAGTAACGTAGTTTGTCTTTATTCTTTCAAGCCCTTCGCTTACTGCATCTGTGCCCAGCGGTAGAACAGCAATAGGTAAAAATTAAGAGTTATTAATTGTGATTGGTGACAAGTCAGTAGTCACAATTTGAGATGAATCCTAAAAGCAAGGATGACGTCCTTACATTCCACTAAGTTTAATACAGCTAACCGAGGTTTGTATCTTTTTTGGGGCATGATGTAGACACAATTCAGTACTCTGTTTACAGACAGACTATATTTACAGTACAGTAGGTAAGTAAATATAATCTTTCAATATATCTATCCGTCAGATTATATTTACAGCTACTTGAACCGACTTTGAACCCCGAACTCCTCCTGCCCAGCGCAATGCTAAACGTTCAACGTCTTTTACCAATACCACTGAACATAGGATTTTAATGTTCCCGAAAAGATTTTGAGGTTTTAAAAAACTATTCTAAATTATACTAGAAGGTCTAGAAAATCAGACATGGCAAAGCACTTTATCAACGTATGTAATCGTAATGTGAGACTGTAAATTTAATATAATAAATAATCATAAAGCATAATCTGTGTGTGCATATATTGCACTAAATTAAAAACTTGCTGACATTGTGCAATATAATAATGTAACAGGAAAAGCCGTGCCAGCTAAAAATTAAGCATTTCAAGTAAAAAGCAACGAAATTCGATTTGGGTCATCCGCCGCATACTCAGCGAACTTGTAAAACAACCTACTTTACAGATTGTGAATCAGTGTGACGGCCCATGCGAGAATCAATATCGCTAATAAGTACATAATATTTAGAGATGTTCTTAAGCGGTTTGATCCGAAACCGAATTGCGTTTGAATATGCGGTTAAGTGTCGGAAAATAAAATATTAACTAGCTGTGTCCGCATGGAGAAGTTATTTTGGACGATTAATTTTATATTTTCAATAACCTTCTCAGCTTTATAAATTGTAGTTCCTCAGTTTCTCGGAAATTTATTGACATCATTTGAAGGGGAATCATTTTTTCATACATATCGTTTAGTTTCTTGAACCGTTATGTTTCCGTTGTTTTTCACTGTTTCTTTCCTCCCATTGGACGCAGCGTGATATTACATACCTTAAGTCTACCACGGTAAATGGTCTATCCAACACCAAAATATTTTTTCAATTGGAACCAGTTGTTTCTGATAATAGCGTAATCAAACATACAAACTCTTCTTTTATAATATTAGGAAAGATTGAGAAGTGTGTTTTCTTTAAATAAACTATTTAAATAGTGTCTTAATCAAATTACCTTGACGAGGATAAGTTAATTAAATATCTCACGATGACTTTTAGTTGAAGCTCAACCAATGCAGAATAATAGCATACAATATGTTTTCTAACTATCATAAATATATTTCATAAAGGCCCAATTTAATTATATATGATACCTGAAACAATTTCACAATAAATAAAAAAAATCTAGTAGGTACCTAATTCAGCATTTATAACCGATTATCGACCAAACGCTACAGTTCGGTTTAAGCTACGATATACGGTTAAATAAAACCGAATATTCGCCCACCCCTAACATTATTTTATACTATGTTCCACGCATATTCGTGTTTCATATAACTTATGTGAAAGTTAAATTCGATGTTGAGGCGTGCCGATTCATATAGATTTTGATTTATAACCCCGAATGAAATAGACATGAGGTAAGTTTTAAAAACAGTTAGGAACAATCTATCGTTTTTAATTTACTGTTAGATAAAACAGGAAGAGGATACAACTCTTAACTGTATATTATAGATGTTCAAAGACTCACAATGTAAGTCAGACATCTTTGCAATACCCTACTTTAACTATTTACTTAATTTTTTTTCTCGGGATTCAAAGCTAGGAACTCTCGTACTTTAAGGAGGATTAAGTAACGTTTAACCATTAAGCGACAAAAATAAATATATAGTTTGAAAGAATATTACATATTCTAATAGTAAATTGTATAGTTTATTAAAAATCTTCATTAACAGCCCTTCTCCTACCACCTTCATACTTACCTACTTAAAAATTGGTTTCAAACACAAAATTATAAATTGGCTAGCGAGAGCAACGAGGAGTCAGAAAAATAAAATAAAAAAAAAAATATACGTCGACTTAACAAAGGCACATCAATACTAACAGAACAGAGTAGGAATAAAAATACAATGTCTCGTTATATGCGCGTCCTAGAGCGACTAATTGCCGTATTAACAAGACGATGTCCTCAATACCGAGCCTGGTCGACGCTTCGCCACCCCTAAGGATGCTCGTTTCCTTGTAGTTGATTACGGCTCTCTCACTAAAAAAGTACAATCATAGTGCTCTCCGGCGCGGAACGCACTGTCCTCATTTGAATACAAACGCACGCGCAATGCGCACACACCCTTAACTTCACAGCTATACTGCCTGCGTGCAATATGCAATCTAATCACACAATAACAGAGCTCATATTACACTGACAACGCGTTAAACGTGCCCTCTTTTCAAAGTCAAAAGAAGAGGGATTCTCGCGCGCGAGAACAGGAGGGCGATATGTTTGAGGAGGACGGAGGACAATTAGGGCATTCACCCCGTACCCCGTGGGTTGCGACTACCGAAGCTACAAATGATGTACAAGCGCATAGATGCCTTTCTCTATTTAGGTGCGCACGAGTTTCGAAATAGTGGCCGCGGAACTTTTTGTTGGGAGGTGGATCCTGTTTGGGTTGCGTCACCGCGTGGCTTCGGCTATTGCCGTACAGGTGTGCTTTGGGTGCTTTCGACCTTTCAAAATGACCACCTCAGTGCGTTTATGGGTGCGATGCCTGTTAGCGCTATGGTGAACGACCCTTATGAAATCTCTGTTCTTAGTTCCACGTGTAACTTTAAGGAAATTGAGTATTATTTCAACGTCATTATAATTTTGTTTTAGGCTTAGTTGATAAGACCATAGACACGCAAATATGCCTAACCGCAAACGTATTTTGGGAAGACACGTTGTTGTCATTTGTTTGAACAACAGCAAATTATCACCTCACAGCGTCATAATTCTAACCAGGTACAAATATTATATGTCCTTCTAATCAGTCTTACTCCGCCAATACGTAGTACCTTCGGATTCGTTAAGACATTTTGATGGTTAGAACAACAATGTGTACCCTCACCTATTTTAAATGACCGCCTCTGTAGCTAAATGGTTAACTTGTAGCCTAACATTGCTCTAAGTGGGTTCAAATCCCTTTGTCTTCGGTCGGGCGGGGCACAGAATTCTGATCAACTAAATTATACCGATAAGTGAAAATGACACAAAACTGTGTTGGCCTCATGCCCCACGGTCGGCAACGGGTTGTCCGAACTGTTTGAACCATTAAATACTGTCTGTAGTTTTAAATAAACCTTTAACGTTTAAAACATTTAAATAAACTTGCAGCACGGTCACGGGCGACACTGGTCTGCTGGAGTTAAACTAATTTTAAGTATAATAATATATATTGCGTTTTATATCGTTAAACTGTTTTATTAAAATATTTGAACAATGCCACAATGTATGTTTCGGCAAGCAAATGCATATGTAGCTCCTTTATAACAAACATAGTAATATGTAATATTGTCTATAGTTTACGCGAGTAGTACACATTTAAATAAAACACTTTAACGGTTTAAAACGCGATATATTAGTTAACTAATATATCGCGTTTTAAACCGTTAAAGTGTTTTATTTAAATATGTAATATGACAATTTTTACATCACCAAATAGTAACTTTATGTTGGTAGTGCGTTTACACATAATACGAATTGTCGTGTAATTTTGTTGTTGTGGCAATTTGTCTTTTGCTAATGTAGGTAGTTTGATATATTTATATTTGTCAACATTACGGTGGTACGGTGGTACAAATGGTAGGGTTTTAACAGCTCTTGCAAATGTTTCGTAGCAAAAGCGTAGAGTAATCGTCATCAATATGAAATATTTCAAAATATATTGTACACTGTTGTAAGTTTTTAAGCTGGTTGCTTATGTTAAAAGCCGCTATCGAATTTAATACAAGTAGGTTATTGTCTGTTGTTCACGCATGGGATACAAGACTATAAACCGTTTGAAACACGAAATATAACAGTTAATGTATCCGTAACTACGAACTGATGTTACAGATCCTTTTCAGCAACAATTGTCGAGCATAACCATTTGACGAGCTTACTTTTTTCCTTAATTGACCCTTACTTTGTTTCCATGTAAACAAAGTAAGGGTTATAATTACGGGTCGTGGGTTCTTCTTCCACCGATATTACCGAAATTGGGATATTGAATGAATTGGGTACCTAGTATTAATATCAAAATTCCGTCTTGGTCTAGAAACATCCCGCACAGATGAAAAATCTATAAAGTTTAATCGCGTTTCGGTCTGTGTATTTCCGAATAATAGAGAATAGATTTTACTTGGCATGTCTATCCGCATCTATTATAATAAAAATTATATGCAGGGCACCAAAAATTAGGTGTTATTTTTCTACCTGTACGTTGTGTATGTAAGAACAATTTTTACCTAATTTATCCCTAAAACCGTATTAAATGTAACGGATTTTTCTGGTATATTTGACTCTTAGTATCGTATCGTAACTATAGATTATGTTGGTGTTAATTGTTCTCTCATGTTGGTAGTTTTCCACAGGGCATATCGATCGTAGATAAATTTATAACGGGTGGAAACTGAAGTCCTGGACTGGGGTGGGGACGCCCCCGTAATGCCGATAACACCCGCATATTGTTGAAACCAATATGTGAAGGGCGGTGTCCCGAATAGATCATATTATCAGATATTCTAACCAAATGAAAATCAATACCGTATAAGCATATTTCGCAAATTCTTCGGGGTCAAACTTCCCGCGTTATGAAATATTAGATGAAAAAAAATTTAAAATTGTATTTTTAATCCAACACTTAAATGGTTTAAGACGCGATATATATATTAGTTAAATTTTAAATATTTTAATGTCCGACGCATCCGAAAGCTTTGCAACAGCCGTGGTCCGGGGATACCTTGGTCGCGTCCTGACGTTCTTGCAAGTTAACCTTAAAAAAATAGCATATTGTGTAGCGGACATTTTTTTAGATTACCTACATTTTTTAAGAGGAATCATTAATTTATACATATTTTTTTGGGTATCTTAAAGCGTTTTTCCAGCGTATGCATCGGAAACCCACAAGATGAATTTACCCGTTTTTCCACATTTGTTGCTGTTTCTTCGTTTCTATTAGTTACAGTATTATCCTTTTATTCAAACTTAACAAACAAAAGATTATTTTTATTCGAATCAGTAGTTTCTGAGATTAGCGCATTCAAACATACTCTTCAGCCTTATAATGTTAGTTTAGATACGAATGTAATTTCAACAATTCAAAGTTTGGTTTATAAAATCGAACTCGAAGGGTTATCGAAAGATTCTTAACGAGAATTGAGTAAAAAACTGCACCAGTGGCCAGTCACCCTCTGTGGAAGGCGGTAAAAAGTACAAAACCTCCCGTCGTTCCAGAGCAAGCTTCGCCCTTATCCCTGCGTGGTTCTGTCGTGGGAGATTTTTGAGACGACCTTTTTTATTTCAACGTGTAATTAGGGGTGCTGCACGAATTATCGATGCCCTAAAACTCCAGTAACTTGTTTGTGAGAAATAGCTTTAATTATAAGCAACATAATATTGCGATGGGCTCACTGGATAGTGAAAAATATAATGATTTCGTAATATTGCTTTTATACTATATCTTTTTTCCTTATCATAAATTTAATTTAAGTACGACCTGACGTTTTAACATCTTTTTTTGCAGCAACCTTAGTCACGGGAGGACTGAAGATGGATAGATTCTCTAATGGCAAAGTCAAAACTGCTACGCTAGCGCCATCTCTGCGTTAATGGTATTAGGAGAAACTGGCTGGGTTTAAAAAATTGAATTATATTTTATAACGGGTCCTGGGTTCCCACCAATATGTTTCTTAAACATTTTATAAATCTGCAGTTTAAACAGGGAAATCCCGTCTGGTGATGTCAAAAATTTTATTATCTAGATTATTTCCAATGCATGAATATATTATACACCAAGTGCTTGTTTGTCGTTTTCTGTCTGAGAAAAGAATTAATAATTAAAAATAATACAATAAATGTCATAATTTATTTTTGTTTAATAGTTCTAATTAGAACGAAAATACATGTAACATCATATTTATTATATTTTAATTATTTAAGATGGTTTATTATGATGATAAATCTGTTTTTGTTTATTTCGCCATTCTCTGTAGGCATTAGACCGAAGCGAAAATATGAATGAACGCGCTCCCCATGTCGTCGGCGTCACGTGACATGTGACTCTAATATGGATATACATAAACTAGAAGTGAACTTGATTTTTAAAAGTTTTATATTCCAAAGCGTATTTGAATTTATATACAGAATAGCCCCTATTCCATTTTAAAAGTTTCATTCCTTTAAAAGTAAGTCTTCGATTTGTATAGTCTATTTTGACTTATAGTTTTAATTTGTATAGAAATGCCCACGATTCATGTAATAGAAAAAAATAATATAACAAATTATTATACGGCACCTCATAAAAAGAAAAAAATCTTTACACATAACAAAAACATTTGGAAATACATACATGTAATAAAATGAAAACTTATTTTTTATAAAACAAAGAAGTGAAATGCCGTTTCCCTCCTTGAGGCTTGGGACGAACACATTTCTGTGTCCGTTTAGCTGATAGCTGAACTTACAAGTATTTGCAAAGATTTCTTTGTCCGGCCAGATTAAATATTATTTCGCCGGGATTCGAGCCCAACACCTCTCGTACTTAAAGCAATGCTAGACAACACGTTTAATCATTTTGCCACAGAGGCGGTCAAGAAATTTATTACATATGTACTATATTTACGTTCGATATTAGGTTAGCGAGTGATCTCGGCGTATGTAAATAAAAGAATATAGATAAAAAACAAATAAATTAATTTTTGTCGAAGTCATTCCATGATCTATAACTCTTGCGCAAACCATGAGCACTTGTCGTTTGACACCGTGAACCGCGATAAGCGCCGAGGGGCGCTTCAGTTACAGGTTATTAAACCGGGCCCCATCGAACCCGCTTCGGCTGGGCCGTGGGGAAATCATGTTCCTTCATTAGCGACAGCTTTTTATGGGAGAGGCACTGTCATACTGCATCGATCCGGGAAACAATAGCGTGTGTTTACATCGCATTGATGGTCATTATTGTTGAACACGGCTGCTGCATAGCATCCGAAACGTCGGGCCGTCAAAAAATAATCTCCAAATAAGTTTAACTAATATATATCGCGTTGTAAACCGTTAAAGTGTTTTATTTAAAATAAGTGGTCTTATGGTTAGGTGAGGATACAGTTTTCGAATCCAAACCGAATCTTATTGATTACATTTTCTCGTACCCTGGCTGCCCCCGGAATTATTACAAATTTGTTAATGTTTGCATTTTAAACTGACGTAGCATTGTGGAGTACCTATATGCAGTTTACGCGAGTAGTACACACTTAAATGAAACACTTGTAGTTAAAATAACTATTTATAGTAAATAAAGTGTTTTATTAAGATTCTAAACCTTCTGTCCTGTGCCTAAGAGTTCCCAGGAGCAATTATTACTTTCAATTGTTATTAAGAAATCCGGTAGCAAACTTTATAAATCAAAATATAATAAAAGTAAATACAATTTCATCAGCTGTTTTTGACAATTGACATCATTTGGCAACATTAATATTTGAAAAACATAAGCTCACTTCGGAGATTAACACTATTATTTAAGAATGAATTTTATTTCTATTTATTGATATTTGCTTTAATTTATTGTTACACGATTTAAAAAAAAAATTAATTGACAAAAACAGCGACACAAGAGTTCGACCGGGTCACGAAGAGCGACAAAAAACATCGATTCTGTATTCACATCTTTTGAATTGTTGATTAAATTCGAATGAGTACACGGCTATCCAAATTGAGACTTTCACTGATATTGTTAAAATAAATTGCATCCTGTACTAGTATTGCATCTTATAATATATTATTATGTACATATTTATCCTTAATTCATTTGAAATAATTATAACTCACTTATGCTTTATCTTTGTATTGGTATATTGCATGTATTGAGGAGAGAAATGATTAATATATTTTCACTAGCTGTGTCAGCGACTTCGTCCGCGTTACGGCGCGTCAAAATTTGTCCTCAGCCATGGTGCCGCGCATCCCGTTCTTGCAAGTTGATCGTATACTGTTGCGGATATTTCTTAGTTCATGTCAAGAGAAATCATTTCGTTTTCGTAGCGTACGCATCTTAATAATATTTTTTCTGTTTTTTTTTACATATCCCGCTGTTTCTTCTCTCATATTCGTCACAGTATTCTCAATAATACTCTCTCAATAAATGCTCTATCCAGCACAAAATTATTTTTTCAATTGGAACCAGTAGTTCCTCAGATTAGCGCATTGAAGCAAACAAACCAACAAACTCTTCAAATTTATATATTAGTATAGATATATATAGATTTTGCTTGTTTGTTCGTTAATACTTTTCTTTCTAAGCATTAGTTTAACTGCCACTTGAGACGTTACCTATTAGCCGTTAATACATCCCTTATCACTGAGGAAGTGTAAAAAATTCAACTAAAAGGTTGAGCAAGGGATGTAACAGTCTCCCCCACAAAATAAGTCGACTATGAAATGATACGTACCGCGAAAGTTAACGGACGGAATAAATACGGAAACTAACTTTAATGGGCATTGGGTGGGAAGTTCTTGTGGTCAATGATTGTTTTTCATTAAAATGTTATTTCCTTCTTACAACAAGATTAGCTAGAACGACATTCTGGCTGTCTATACGCATTGCAAAGGCGAGAGGCCGTCCTGATCCTGGATCCTGGATCCAGAAGTCTGATCCACTAGTAAATTAAATAAATTATTGAAAGATGCAGAGAAATGTGTCTGCCACTTTTCTTATACAGCGTTACACGTAACACCCATACCACACAACTAAGCAATTAAAACTTGGTAAACGACAAAATGTCTGACAAACTTATGTATAAACGTAGTCTGCCTAAATAAGACAACAATTGCATAAATTAAAAATCAGTTTTAGATACAAAAAGAATTACGACACGGGCAGGAGTTGAACCGGCATTCACAGAGGTCTGTATTGTTGCTCTAACCAATCAACCTACCGTGTCCTACACATCATCGTCGATTTTTTTCAACCTATTGACACTGGCACTTCTCGAGCATATACGAGATATGTACCATGTTAAAAATATTAATGTTCGCATAGTTTCTTCCAGAGAAGCAGTCATCAGAAAAATATTTGATTCTCACGTGCTCCTACAGTCATTGACTCCACTGAATTAAACTACCCTCATGTCTGTCACCCTCTACATCTAAGTGTTTTAAATAAATGGGCCATCAAAGCGAGGCCGGACCCTCCGCGTATAAAAGCATAAGGTCTAAAATGAAGTTTTTGAGTATTGAGTGCAGTATTATGCTGTTAACTTGTACTAAATTCAGTTCAATGTACAATTAGACACGATTGAGCACGTCTACCGGTATGCGGGTAGGGTGAGTCGTATTTTGTTTTTTATGTCCGACCCCTTCGGTGGAGGGTGCTTTTAATAGCAATTAGAAGAAAGAAAACAATTGCTAGTGTTTTATTAAACTATCTCATTGAATTGCAGTACAAGTTTACGTGGGTACATCCGAAATAAAACACTTTTCAACGGTTTAAAACGTAAAGTAATAAAACATTTCAGCAAGTATTTACGCACTTGATATGCGACAGAATTAACTGTTTTACATACAAGTAGTGGATGTTTAGTTGAATTCAGTAATGGTTAAAGTGTGAGAGTTGACGTAATCATTGAGTGTACAATTGTAAAGTAGAAAAAAAAAAGGTTTTATAATAAATTAAAGGATACATAGCTAGATGCTCGTGAAATGATTTCCCAGATTTGGAAAAAATACAAATTAAAGATATGTTAGTTTTGTTACATCTCAAATCCAATATTACATCTATACGATTCCGTACTTCATTGTTACAGATGTAATATTTGCACAAAAAAACAAGGAAGTTAGATACTATAGCAACGAATTTTAATCTGTGGCTTTGCGGCGAGGGAAATCTGTCTTTGATTTCTTACCTTCACTTTATTGAAAAGTACAGGCAAAATTACAACCGACCAAACCTAACTAAAGCGTTCTTGTATATTTATTAATTATAAATATGTTATTTATATATAGACTTCACTGTTCATACAACTGTTGATATAACTGATAACTAAAGTTATTCACAAATGACTGAGAATATTAAAAGGATGAAATTTCCAGTTCCTTGTACTGGTCTCTCGTTAGAAGGTATTTCAAAACAAAGAAACAAATGTAGTCCTCGTCCTCTCTGTAGCCCTCTCCGGCACAAAGGGCTGTGATTGTGAGGGAAGAGGGAAGCGGGAGGGAGGCAGGTGAACGACCTTCAGCCGGGGTGGCCGCCCCCTGCGTCTGCGCCGCTTGGGCAGCGGTCTGTAACGTCCCTAAGTATATTTATAAAGATCTAAATTTCTCCCCACTAAATCACTGCTATATTGTAAGAGAATTTATAACAGTGTATGTTTGTTGTAGTTGTGTATTATTCATTTGTTCAAAAACATAGCATTCGTACACAATTATAATGCTGTATAGACAGTCGGTATGTAATAACATAATGTTATACGATCTAAAAAACTCGTTATAAAAATGTGATGATGAAGCCAGAAGCCAATCTTTGATCATAACAATAACAATACATAAATTACAAATATATTTACATTAAAAATTTGATCATCTACATTATACTAAGTCTATTCATAATATATGATTAATTGTATTATATGATTAACCTATGTATTTAATATAAAACTGTAATTGTGATGAGTCAATATTACGAATATCTTATACACACCCAAAAACTTATTATTACTGCACCATACTTTTACTTAAATTTACGTATAAATCTAAATTTAAGTAAAAGTCTTGAGATAAACTGAAGTTTAAAATATATAATGTTATATTGAATAAGTATATAGTATGTGTATATTAACTACAAATAATCCTCTTCACGAGTAAAGACATTTATGTTGCGCAGGAGCACGCATCATATTTAAATCAAAGGGAATCCACCCCTCACCTGTTGTTCCCTACAGGAAACAGGATATTAACATAGTAATCGCATAAATTGAATTATTTTTACGATACACTGGTTAAAGGAATGTATGGTTATAAGTGATTTATTTCACGTTTAATTATACTACATTACAATGTCGGTATTGTAATGATCTTTTGCGGAGTTTTGTTGAGGTTAAATTTGAATGAAACTTGTTCAATTTCTGATACGAAAACTAATTAGTAATTAGGTTGTATCGCCACATCTACAATATAAATCGTATATTTTATTCAGCTTTGTTATTAACCAACGTTATGTTAATATCTTAGATGTAACAATTAAGTTTTTATTAGGTTTGAAAAAAAATGAGCGCCATTTTGACTTATATTGTGACGTAATTCGCTTGTCATTTGAGTAGCGTTACTTACAGTGTAGGAATTTGTAATGGAAAATCGTGTTACTTGTGTTAATTTTCCGAGAATCGTATCGTGTTACATTATTTTCGATGCAAAATTAAATCGGAGTTATTGGATAACATTATAGTAAGAGGGACATTGATGTGATGTAATATTGAGAGGATAGCAGCAGTAGAGTAAATTCATTTGATTTTATGAGAACTGATAGTCAGCCAGGTGTTGTACACCCACGTGTCAGTAAAATCACATTTTATCAAGTTTAAAATTAAGTGGATAATCACGTCGGTGGTGGTGCGACCCCCACCTGTTACGTCCCCTCGGACGGAAATGGGGAATTTGCATTACAATCAAATAGTACCCTCGCATAGCTCACTTCCGGTCTGCCCTGAACCCGTGCCCTCTCGCTGGTGTGCATCAAGTCGACCCCGATTGTGATCTCGTGTGGAATATCCGTTTAAATTGTAAAACAGTCCCGATTTCTTGTTTGTCTTACTTTTACGAGTTCGGCTTAGATATAGATATAAATTCTGCGTGTATATATAACTTTTATATGTTTCTCGTGGTATTGCATATGATGGCACTATATATATTAAAAGTCGATTTTTTACTACAAAAAATAATCTAACCTTTTGGCTCAAAAGCCAAGCTAGAATTTATTTGACGGGGTCTTTGGTGCAATGGTGGCAATGTACGGTTAATATTCAGCAGGTCGTAAGATCCCCACTGGGTTCAACATTTTTGTAATCGATATTTATTTTTCAGAAACATGTTGCACTTCGTCTGGAAATCTGGATATTGAATGGGTGGTAGGAATATCGAATATTCCGTCCGGGTCTCGAACCACCGTCAACAGATGAAAAAGCCGTAAAGTTATCCAAAGGATAAACAGGTCGACGGCGGATCTTGTTAAGACGGCATATGGCTGAGCAAATAGCTCTTACTTACCATCAAGTGACTCCAAGATTGTCTCGCCTCCTCTCATCATAAAAAAAAACGAAATTTATTTATTTTAATTATTTATCAAGACAGAAACATAACAGTATTTAGTAATAATATTAAGTATTTAACATAAAGGAGCATCCGTTTCACAGATGACTTGTGTGTAGAAAGAAGTAAGTTAAAACATCGTGTTTCTTTAAAGAATCAATAATCCAAACACACACACACACAATGAAAAACCGCAAACAAGACAAATTACGATAAATTGGCTGTTTCTACATTTTTTTTCTTTATTTGGAAAAATTTTTTTTTTTACATATATATAATAGTAAGAGAATCCAACGATCGTGTCCTACTAACATAAAGTACCTTAGGTCATTCAACATTCATTTTAGACTTCACAATAATCCTAGCACGAATTTCAGTATATTTATGAAAGCGCACTTTTGTCATTGAAATAGTTCAAGAACATTGCGATGACCTAAATAGGGTGCCTATTTAGTTCACAGATGCGCTAAACACTAGGCCTAGTTTTTCTGCGCCGTTATTCGGAAGGTAGAATCTAAAAAAACGGATCGTGTTTGCCTTTTCGACGTTTGTATCTATACTCATATATAAAGCTGAAAAGTGTGTTTGTGTCTCGATAATCTCAAAATTACTAGTTCCAATTGCGAAAATATTTTCGTGTTGGTAAGACGGCTAGGCTATAAAGCATCCTGCACAGACTAATAGGAACAATGAGAAATGTGGAGAAAACTGGGAAAATTATTCAACTTTGTGGGTTCCCGTAGCGTACGCTGCGAAAACGGCTGATTCCTCTATAAGTGTTGAATATGTCTATCTTTTATGATTAACTTGGAAGAACATCTATGCAGTGAAGACATACTTATAATCCGTCAGGATTTCACTTAATAAGTAAGCAAGTGAACGTAAGTTTCACGATTCGTACCGATATGTTATGCAGATATCATTTTGTCACTTTACCAAAAGCTCGTTTACCTTTATATATATATATATATCTGACGGTAGGCCTCATCTAGTTCAAAATTAGCACCGGGTCTTGCACTGGAAACGTTTTGGTTTCAGCGTAGTTTCTAAATGTCCAAAGCCGGAATAGGTCGACCACGACAACGTATCTTGTTCGATGTTTTATGCTATTTCATTTTCCACCAAGGGGGAACCCCGTGTCAAAATAACTCTTTGATATTAAATACTGTCTGTAGTTTAACCGAGTAGTACACATTGAAATAAAACATTTAACGGTTTAAAACGCGATAAATATAAGTTAAACTTATTTGAATGCCCGACGTTTCGAATGCTTTGCAGCAGCCGTGGTCACAAAGAAACAAACCTGCAAAGCATCCAGAACGTCGGGTGGTAGTTAAAATAATTTTCAAATAAGTTTAACTACCATACATCGAGTTTTAAACCGTTAAGTGTTATTTAAATCTCTTTGATGTTTTTTAACGTCTCGTGTGTTTTTTATTTTTGCTATATTCATTTTGTTGGCGTGCGTCGTGAAGGACGATTCTGTAATTATAAATCATTTTTACTTGAAATCTATGTTTTTATAAGTTATTTTTAAAACCCAGTTGAAGTATATAGTTAAGAGATTATGCGATAGGTTGCATCAAGAGTCTGCATCTGTGGCTTATCTAAAGCACGTTCGCGAAGCCTTCATTATGTATGCCTTTGAAGGGATAGTTTGACATTCCAACTTCAACTTGCGTCTTAGGAAACGAAAACAGTTTAAATTTTACGCGAAATATATATACGATATGGCGTTTTAGATTCTTGGCAATAGTTTTAAAGAAATTATCATGTATTTCGTTGTAAACAGATGATTATAAAATGTATCAAGGTGACATATATAAATAATTCGTGACAATACACATCTTTAAGCAAAGCCTAGTAGTTGTTATTTTCTATTGGAAAGAATTATATTTGAAGCCTCGGATTTCCATCAGTCTACAGAAAGTTACCAATTTCATCCAAAAACTAGTATTAGATACATATCTATAGTTTACGCGAGTTCACATTTAAATAAAACCATTTATTTATTTATATAATTCTTTATTGCACAAAAAATAAAAATATTACAAATTAAACTTATATACTAGAATGGAGAGCAATGGGCGGCCTTATCGCTAACAAGCGATCTCTTCCAGGCAACCTAAAGTTATGAAATGTTAAGAAAATGAGATGTGCAAGGTAGGCGAAACAAATTAATACAAACAATAAATAATCATAAACAAAAAAAACACAAAAAAAAAAAAAAAAAAAAAAGATCTAAAAAGGTTACATGTTTACTAACTTGAACTAAATATATTCAAAATAAATTTAACGGTTTAAAACGCGATGTACATATCATAGTTAATCTTACTTCAAAAATTATTTTAACTACGGCTCGATGTTCCGGTTACATGTTTCAATATCTCCTTGTGTTTGGTAGTTTTTTAATTACTAATATTCAATATTTAGTAAAACTTAAAATGTGTGTTTATAACTGAAAACTATTTAAATTATACTCTTTTTACTGGTTTAAATTACATACGGCCGGCCGTTTTGCTACAAGCATGCGCCGTAGTTATAATTAATTATAAATAAAGAATACATTTCACGTTTGGAACCGTTAAAAGTATTTTTAAAATTTGTTTAAGAACTAAACGAAATAAATGCTAAAATCTAGTCAATAACATGTCTATATCAATAGATCGCACGAAGCTGTTTAAGGTTGGCTTATCATGTAGAAGACCCGTGACCTTCTGATATATGTGTGTAGTGGGTAGGACACGCTCAGAACTCATGTCCTGTAATCTCCTTAGTTTATATAATTCGTAAGTCATATCGCTTCATTAAACAAAACAGTTTGGATATTACTACATACAAATTATTTGATAAGTCATTACGAAACCGGAGTCTGGATTAAGGAACCAGGAGTAAGGATGGTGTTAGAAAATTAGTTGTTTAAGTGAATTATTAATAATTAATATGTTGAGATAATTATTTTCTAATTGTGATTTGATTTCACGCGACTAGGACATATCGAATTGAACTCGTGATCGCTGATGCTAAAGGCATCCGGGACGTCGCGGTCGGGTCTTAGTTTAAATTATCAATGTTAATGTTATGTCAAAAAGATTTTCGGTTAATATAAAATTTGCGTAAGTATTCTTAACACACATTTGAAACATAGATCTTTATTATACTTGAGTTAAAAATACAAATTACCTAGCAACGCGTTACGTAACCGAGAGAATTACAGAGGGCACAAGGACTAAGCGCTCCTCTGTGCGACGCGATGCGAAGATTCATTTTCTTGATCACATGGCATTAGTGACATAAGTGTCATCCGGCGTATAAATTTTCCCGCGTGGGGGCGCGAAGGGCGGGAGGTCGGAGGGGGAGGCAGAGGGCGCGGCGGCTGCGCGGGCGCACCGCTCACCCACTCGGGCCTCTCGTTGTCCGCCCGCGCCACTCGCCCGGCTAAACAAGGGCTAGCTCTCGGGGGATTTTGCTGTCATCTCACCTTGAGACTATGCAACACAGCGTCACCTTCGAATCCGAGCCACGAAGAATGCCCTTTCTCTAATTAAACATTCCTAGTTTATAAGCGGCAATACTCGTTGTGAAGTAGGAAAAATAACGGTACGAATGATGAGTGCGCCTTTCGGATGCACACGTGTGGGAAGCGTTTGCGCAAGCGCAAGGCTCCCAAACTACCATGGGCAAAGTACCGTGGAAGAGAAAGGCGAAATTAAGCGGCTTTAGAGGTCCGAAAATTTCGACTGCTTCCGATAATTCGATGCATCACTGGGGTATTTTTGACCAGTACTGATTTAAAAAGGGCGTTATTTGAATATACCTTATTCGATTTCTTTAAATTTATTCTATTGAATTGAGACTTGGCACACATTTTTACGCAACTCGACAACCAAATACAGTCATAGACCAATTACTATGTAAAAAATATTCATTTACTTAAATGCTAACTCACTGTGACGCCGGGTGTACCTCTACAAACCTGCCTCGTAAATTGTGAAGGTCTTGTACACCATCAGTAACGCACTTGCTGCCTAAAATGTTTTCTATGATATAATTTTTTTGTTCTACGACCTGTCGTTTACATTAAAAGTTTACACTTTTAGACGGCTTAAAACGATAACTTGCGTGACTACTGAAAGGCTTTTAAAATATTGGGTAGTATTTTAACCTAATGTAATACGTTTCAAAGAATAATAACTAATTTAAGAACCTCAGTATTTGGTTGATAAATATCGTTTAAACATACACTTAATAGGACAGATCTATACATTTCATGGTTAAATAATTATTTTTATAAATCAACGCAAGAACTAACTTAATAAGAAAAATTTAATTTAAGATAGACGAAGGAAATATGTATTGTAGTATATATATGTACCTATGTATTAGGTATGTGACTTTGGGGTGATCAAATATTTGGCGAAGGTCATTAACATACAATAGGTTTGACTTTAAAAGGAGGGGATTGTTATGTCAACGATAATTCTTTATATAACTTAATGATAATTTATTTATCCATAAATTTGGTGTACTTTTTGTACTAGGTCGTAGAAAAAGTCACTAAAAGATTTTAATTGTTAAAAATCGCATTCTAATTGTATGAAACCGTGTAGGTATATGTTTAATATATTTTATAGTTAAATAGTTACATCTCTCTGTACATTTATATTTTTTGTTATCTCAGATATATTAACTCATTTAGGAACTCATCATCATGTATGTTATACGTACAAAATGTATATTATATTTTTTTAACTCTATGTTTATCCATCTACAAACTTCCAAATTTTGAAATATAAAAATCACAGACACGCGGTAGGTCGATGAACTCACGTGGAACCACCCTAATTTCACATTCACCATCTCTGTCTCGCAAGAGCGCGATTACTATCTCTATCTCCCTCACCCCGGACATTCTCACGTGCGCGCGCGGCATTACACCGGCGTCTATCAAAACCTCTATGACACTAGACTCACAGATAAAGTTATTGCATAAACATGACCATAATAATTATAGATTAAAAATTAAAATGGCGCATTATACCATTGTATTAATCCCTAATATATACAACGTTTTAAATTATATCACGGTGTTTTTAATAAAATTTAAAACAAGCCAATTATAAAAGAAATAAACTATGGCCAATTAAATGTATTACTTAATAATGTCTCAATCACTAGAAAAATAGTACATTCGCAGTAGCTATTATCTTTGTTTTACGTTGTATAGCAGTATAATAAAAGCAATTAAACAAATTGTAATAGTTAAATCTGACTTCAGAACTCAGTTTATATATTATTTATTTTTGCTTAATAAGCGTATATTTTATTAATATCAGAACAATGTTGTCATCATAGTGTATTGAATCATTGCTAGACGTACTTTGTAGAACTTTTATTAAAATATTTCCACTTCCAAGTTTTTAAGTAAAACCTGTTTTCTATGTAAACAAGACCTTTCAAACAAGTATTTTTCATCCATATAGCCAACTCCTTGTCACACATCTACGAGACACAATATGTAAGTAGGTGAAATTATTATTTTTTAAATTTGTTATCAGATATCGATAAAGTAATAGTTTGTCTTGAAATATGAAAATTGGATGTAAGTGAAGCAGATATTTTTTTAATGCTGTTTGTATATCCATGTAACTACTGAATATCCTTTTAAAAAAAGTTACATTCAGCTATATATTTTTCATTTAAGATTAAAACAAAGGTAGTATTGGTGTACTTATTAATTATTATTATAGTAAATCCTGTCCTGAGCTAGAATGAAAATATCGTGTGATTTAACTATTCATCTTACAAAAAAAACTTTCTTTTATGACAGCGGTCAGACAAGCTCTGGGGTTCATGTAATGAAAGGTGAAATACTCCAGCCATATAACATCTTAACAAGATATGCTATCGACCTATTTTTGGCTTCTGAAATGGACTTTAAGGCGATTAAACTTCACGACTATTTTATCTGCAAACTGTATTTCGTGATCCGACATTTTAATTGTCATATCAATCATGTTGTGTCCATGTTTTCAAACGACGACAAGCACAGGAACAATATGGACCTGGTGGGGATCGAACCCTCAACCCGAGTTTGTTACCAATACATTGCTACCATTAGTCGAAGTACAAGCATTCTATTCCCACATCAATATCTTATTCTATATAAATAATGGTAAACTCCAAAGGTATACTGAAATTCCTTGGTGTACTTTTTCGCTTAAAGGGTGCGAAGAATGATATCATACGATTCTAGGTACGGTAAAGAACATGACAACCCATCACTTACCCGAAGCAATCTCGAGTTGATTTTCACAATCTTGATATATATCACCATTGCAATAAGAACTAAAACCGCGTAATCCTTTAAAGACTACACGTATATACTTAATATATTATCGTGTTATGTAGGCGATTCTTCAAGGTCTTATAATCTCGTAATGGTGGTGGAATAATATAGACTTTGTCTATGTAATGTTTATATTATCTGTGGACTTTTGTGCATTGAAACAACGGTGGGTTTAAAAAGATTCGATTTGATATAAATGACAATCTGATTGATATAGATAAAAAATCAGACAATCGATATCTTAAGATAGCGCGTTTTAAAAAAAGAAGTTTAAAAACGTATTCGCAAATTTGTTGCCAAATTCAGTTTTTTATTGATTCATGGATTTTGTCTACACAATCCTTATATTATAGCACTGCGGTTCAAGGCTAATAACACTGTAATACGTAAGGCTGTATGTGTACCTGCCATTTTCTCCATACAGCATCTACTTATTTCAAAGTTGGTGAAAAGAAGGATCGCGTTTATAAACTTTGATTTTTTCATATTATAAAATTAAAAATAGATTTCGATTGAAAAAAAAAAATTTTTTTTTTTTATGATACTGTCTATAGTTTACGCGAGTAGTACACCATTTAATTAAAACTTTTGAAAATCATTTTCAAATTTTAAACCGTTAAAGTGTTTTATTTAAATTTAATTTAGATCAATTGGTTAGACCAGGAGCCCGGTCCCGATCGTGTCTTAATTTTTGTGAATCTAAATAGATTTTAACTAGGTTCTGTATGCCCTCAGCGTAACTGACGCAATTATTATCCTTTCAAAGGATTCGACCCTAGGACTTCTAACGCTATGGCAATACAGTATGTAAACTTAAAAAAGGACTTTGGATATTCGGAAGTCCACAAAATGAAACGATAAAATTTACAATGCGAAGTACCTACCACCCATTCCATATACCAGATTCCAACAAAGGAACACCATTTCAGGATTATTTTGAATTTGTAAAAAAAAATTTTTGCCCGGGGGGGGGGGGGGGGGGGGCAAACATTGCTACTATTACACCAAAGAGCCCGTCAAGGATATAAAAATATATGAACGGAAAATTAATGTATTGTTTAAAAATCGTGCTTACCAAAAATTTAATACTAGGTTTTCCTTCACAAACACACAGCCTTCAAAATGCTATAAAGGCCCTAATCCCTTCTCCGCTTACAACATATTTGCGCGCCACGCTCATATTATGATTAACCCTTTGATACATTCGCCGAACCGTAAAATAACTATAAAACGATACTAAAACATGCGCATTTACACCCGTCGTTTATCATCCTGCAAAATGGAAGAAAGTACAAACGTTAAGCCTAGAAAGTCATTACTGTTATAAAATGAAAACGTAGATGAGCGTAGTCGTCAATTTTACAGCTTAGTGTACTGTTAAAGTTTAGTGTCGAATAACAATGATTTCTAATGCGCATGCGCAAACTACACGGGGCTGGTGGAAGTGTCAATATTATTCGACGCTACGTGCCGTGGTGTCGTTTCGTAGGAGCAGTCCTCGGGGTGACCTTGCGGCGTGGGAGAGCAGCTAGAAATCGGCCCCAGGCTTACGAAATTCTCAACCACTCGGCGACTTAGTTCTCTTTCACCTTGTACCCTTATAGTGCGATTTCTTAACCGACTATGCCTAGAGCTTAGCAATTGGCCAAACAAGAAGGCTGGCGAATATCCTCGAATTTGATCTATAGAATCATTATCTTATTAAGTATTGTCTGTAATTTACGCGAGTATTATTAGTTAACTTATTAATTTTACCACGGCCTGACATCTCAGATGGATTGCAGCAGCTTAATCACCCGGCTCCACTTATAAGTCATTTGAATTAAAAAAGTGAAGATTTTTAACTACTACCTACCATATACCTACATAGACAAAAAATAACACTTCCTCTTAGCTCAGTCATCGGGTAAAAACTGTCGTCTATAGCTTTGTAGCAGGTGCATGGTTAATCGACGCGGCGTTAAAAGATATCGTGAGAGAGAATTAGTGATGAGGCGCACAGTAACGGGACGATGGTAACGGGTGTTCCTTGTGCGATTGTTTCTATTTTCCACATACCTATTAACAAAAAAGCTAAGTGCACAAAGCTTTCGAGAAAGACGGTATACGCTACTTGTAAGAGTTTTGAACGTATTACTGACGCTTCACGTTATAGCGCAGGAAATGTAAGTAAAATTAGTTTCTGTAGCTGCCGGCAAGAGAAGCATTGATGGAGGAACGTGTGAATTGAACGTGTGACATTTGATTTTCAAACAACTATTGCCGGCCGTTGCAAGTACAGTACGTTTGATTAACTAGAAGTTTGTCGAAATAATGCTCAAATTTCCAAGCATGTTTGAGAAATACTTATAACAGAAGTGAGAGACCGACGAAAGCTAAATACTGATTCTTTCTAAAAGCCTTTAATATAATAAAGACTTTTCGAAAGACTATTTAGCCGATATAACAAAAAACTCAAAACCCTAACAAGAATGCCTTATTTCCGTAGATTTTCGATATTAATTACAATTCAATTTTAATTACAGTGGCAATTATTTGTAAATGTATACTTAGTGCGCCGGCACAGCGATATAACGTCAGTTTTGACGTCCATAACGACCGCCATCTTTGAAAATCTAGGACGGTTGTATGCAGCAGATAGATCGAATACAACATTTGAACACACATAAATATAAATTCACAGATAAAACCTATTGTCCAGTTGTATCTCAATTATCTAAGATAGTAAAGTTTTCAACTTAGAATGCCATTTGCGTTCAACATAACGGTTGGATGAAAGGACATATTATAAAAACTGATTCGTCGAACCCTCAACATTTTAGGGCAAAGCTTAAAATCGACTTGCCGTATTCAATGAAATAAATTACCTAGATTCCACATGACATAGCTGGCTCAGTCCGAGTGTCTAGACCTTCTTGGAACTGAAGATCGCGAGAGGCAAAGGAAGGGTTCCTTTGCCGCACCCTAAACGAGTTACGAATAGTAGGTTAGTTGACATATATCACTTTTTCGATTAATTAATCAAGATCGATAGAGAGACTCAGCACTGCAGAGACTCACGACGCGAAACTTGTTAAATTCTAGCTACCATATCAATAACGACTGTACGAATTAAACTCGCTCTACCCGCAACCTCGTCCGTGTGGAATAGTTATTTTTGCAAATAACTTTAGTTTTATAAACTATAGACTGTTACAACGTCGTCCCCGTCCCGTCGTTCTTGCAAGTTAATCTTTAAAAGAAGACATATAGTGTCATGCACTTTTTTTAGATCATTCCATTCAAAGATGAATAATTCTTTGATACATATTTTTGAATACTGTCTATAGTTTACGCGAGTAGTACACATTTAAATAAAACACTTTAACGGTTTAAAACGCGATATATTAGTTAAACTTATTTGAAAATTATTTTTAACTTCGGCCCGACGTTTCGGATGCTACGGGCGTCTCCCCGTGACCACGGCTGCTGCAAAGCATCCGAAACGTCGGGCCGAAGTTAAAAATAATTTTCAAATAAGTTTAACGAATATATTGCGTTTTAAACCGTTAAAGTGTTTTATTTAAATACATATTTTTGGTTTCACAAACCGTTTTCGCAGCGCTCGAAACAGAAGCCTCCAAAAATTAATAATTTTCCCCGTTTTTCCCACGATTCCCTCTGTTTCATCGCTCTATTAGTCACGGCACGATGTTTAATACCCTATAACCTTTCTCGATAAACACTCTAACTAACACAAAAGGAATTCTTCAATTCGAACTTAGTAGTTTCTGAGCGTTGAATCAAACATTCAAACTTCACATTTGATGTATTACGTCGTCTTAAGTCTAGGCTTATTTTTGGTTGATGTTCGAGGGTTTATATAATTGCATATTTAATAATTGTATCCGACTGTCCGTACAAGCTGAGCAAAGATAACGTTATCAATGCGATAATTGTTTGATAGAAAAATTATCTCTGGGGGTAAAATAAACAGCAATCTACTATTGATTAGGGCATTCCAGGCATCGTTGAATTCAGTTTTTGAAGTTTAATAACTAACTTTTGTCGTTAACGTTTTCGTTGCGTAACGCGTTACGACCGATGATCACGTATTTTTATTAGAGCATCTTGAAACAACAGTTTGTAGCCCTATAAATGTTTGTATACCTGCAGTGTCACAAACCTATTATTTTCGACTTATGTACGTTGGCAATTTTCTATCGCGACGTCATCCGTCATAGACGTATAATTATTATTTATCCATTAGCTTGATTTCCTTGAAATATGACCTGTCGTGATCTTCTATAAAATGAATCTCTTTATTTATTTATGGCTATCGATATGTTCCGATACATTTGACGAATGTCCTATTTTATATCTGTTACATATACCGACATAATCTTTTTGACAATTGTACCTACTTATTATTGGTTTTGTTTTTTCGGGCAAAATAAGATGTTAGTCAGATCATCTCCCATTATTATCCGTATTTTTGCGTGCGTGTCTCTCGAAGTAATTTTATCTTTCCCTAAGTTTCGGCTCTTGGGTTTCAGTTGAGTCACATAGGCGGACGTTTTATTATAATATAATGCCCTATTTTGTTATTTTTGAAAACTTTAGTTCTCTTCTATTCTTTGTGGCCAGCATGAACAATATCTTAAAATTTATTTTTTATTACTTTTTTTACGGCCTCCATGATCAAAATGTTCAAATTTATTTTTTGAGTAGTTTTTCTTTGACCAGAAAGTATAAATAAAATATTCAATAGCCATCTAAGTAAAATGTTTAAAATTTAAAATATAAGTATATTATGTACTAGAATACATAGCTTTTGAATATTTTTGTTAAGAATAAAGCCGTCATGGGACTGGTTTAAATCCAGTAAAACTATGTTCTTTACTGCGGTTTACCTGAAATAAGGACATAATAGTGTTCAAACGCCTCGGGAGGTGATTCTATCATCTCTGCGGAGTCCGTGATTGCTTCGTAAGATGTCTAACAGTACACAGCGAAAATTGAACGTCCGAAACGAGTCAATGAACCGAAACCTGACCGTTAGAACGAACCGAATCTAGCAGGGAGAGCCCTTCTATACCTCCCACTACTATTATGGCATCGTTTTTTACGTAAAATCTCAAATAAAAAGTATTTTTTGGAAAGCGTTTATTTCTTTTTAAATTAAGCCAAGTTTTATTGCGATTAAATGTCTATTAGTAATGTATTTTTTGCGTAACTTGGTTTGTTATTAACGACGTAAATTCCTGCGTTTGTCATTAAATAATGGTATGTATTTTGTAATGCTTATAATAATTAATGATCCTTAATATTCAATTATTTAAAAGACGTATAATGTTTTCACATACATATATGTATTATGTGATAGGTTTTCATGTCCAAATAATATTTCTTAACATAAATAAAATCGCAACGTATCAACGTGTAAATGTAAATCTTACTTATTATGAATTTAATATATATTGTATTCAATTCTTTGTTATGATCTTAATTATATTATATAATAATTATTGTTGAATTCATTAATCAAATTTACTGCATACCGGCCCACATAGCACGATTCTGCGTTGTAACAATAAGTACGCATTGATGACACAAGCATAGACTATAGATACAAACATAGACTATAGATACAATCTGCCATCCCGTGATGAGTGCCAACGGATCTATGTTAGAAAGCTGAAGGATTTCTTTTTGTTCACAGCTCTTACCTCTTGCGCAGTTTTAACAGTTAATGCCGACCGTTCGCCGCTCCGTTACCGAGAATCTGCTTATTCATTGAACTCTCGAAGCACCCAAACTTTGATTATTATCTATGGTATATGCTTAGTAAAACATGGCGTGACGATTTTACATCAAACGTTATTATAGATATGATGTATTTGAAAATTAGTTTTACAAAATTAATTATCTTATTTCAATATTTATGTGAAGATTTGTTTGAGTATTCAAGTAGTGGGATAATCGAAATTATAGAATACATTAAATTTTACTATTACAATTGTACATATAATTATAATTATTATATTCGACGCTATAAGACAATAGAAGTTTAAATGCATTGACCAGCCCTATAATAGAATGTAATTAAAATAGAGTGCTGTTGACCTATTTTAGCTTAAGATATTTAGGATCACACAGACTGAAACCAAAATACGAATTTAAACTTAATGGATTTTCTATCTGCGGACAGTGTTTGTCACCCGAACATAACTTTGATATTCAATTCCATCTATTATATTTTTAAATGTTCCAGACGGCGATTTATAAAAAAAAATTAAACTATTCGCGAGTGGAACACATATAAATAAAACACTTTTAACGGTTTTAATCGCGAAATATATAAGTTAACCTATTAATAATTTAATTTAACAGTGGTTCGACATTTTGAATGCTCTTCGGGCCCATGACTACGGCTGCTGCAAAGAAATTAACTAACATATTTCGCGTTTTAAACCGTTACATTTTATTTTAAAATCGATACGAAAATATCGAACTCACGATTCGTTTGATATTAAGAAACATTGCTATCATTGTACCCGTCATTAAGCTATATATACAAATATACCGTTTACCTATTTTATAAGGTTTAATATTGATAGATACACCTACAAACCTATATAATAGGGCATGTAGTGAACTTAATCGCGTGACCTAGAATTTTTCAGGATTTCAGGGCATGTTTGTTATTAACGGGAAAGTGTGTTGGCAAGCTTTTATGCACCGACTGCGGCTGAAAACTAGGTCAGCTCTATGTAAGGACTTCAGCTTACAGTGACACTATGACCTGGGTCAGGTCAGCGCTGAATATATACAGTATACATCTCATGATCGATATTAACATCATTTCTTTAAACCTGTAACCATTAATTGAGTTTATACAGTTGTTATTGAACAGATTATATTTAATCTTTTATAGGATAATTATGACAATTGACAATAGGGATGTGTTTAGTATGTTTTGAATGTGGTCGATTGTTGATTAATTATTATTTTATAGAAGTAGTAATCGATAATTCATATAACATTTAATATAAAACACGGAAATTGTTATTAGTATTATTTAATTGCGCAATATTGAAATGAATTAACATTTTACAACATCTTAGGTATCATTATTTATTATTTAATAAAGTTTTGAGTACATTTTATTTTTGTGTCAATGTTGTGCGTAAAATATATTACTTAAACTAAAAAAAACTTTATAGGTGTGAACTATAAATTTACATCATCCTATTTCAGGCGAATTATAATTGAGTTTATACAAAAAGTTATCACTCAATGGTAGACAAACTTAGTTTACAGATGACGTGAAACATTCGAGATTGTGATCTTTTATGATTTATTAATACAATTTTAGAATACAAACTTCGTTGTTATCTGTGATATCATCTGTAATTATTAAACAAATATTTTGTATGTATGCGTGCTATATATGGAGGTAGTATTAAATAAGTTTTTCTCGTATAATATACAATGTAGGTAGGCAGGAACTATTTAAATCGACGAATGGAGATTAAAAAAATGAGATAAAGGCGACAACCGAAAATTGATCATCTTGCATCATTGCCTAAACGACAGAGGAGAGGTTTGATAACGGCACTACTTATCAAAAACTCTCAATCGATTCGTTTTCTATACTTTCGTTCTATGATTTATACCATTCATACTTTGTGGGATTACAGAAATCCTATAATATGTACACGTAGAATAAATAGGTTCGTATTATATTATTTTAAAATAATGCAATTGTATTTAAATAAGTTACCAGGCAGATCGCAATCATTAATAATTCTATATCTCTGCGTCTGATGATTGAATGATGAAACAGTATTGAGTGCTGACTGAGTAATTATCAACCCCGAATCAATGTATCGACAATAGTTCTTCCTTCTTATATTGGATTTTAAATTGCTTGGTCTGAAATTGGTGAATAAACAAATGGATTTCAGTAATTATCTGTGGTAATTGATTTTTTGATTTCTTGTTATTTAAATAATCGATTTTATCAGCGGGTGCCCACCTGTTTATATCTTGCATCCCCCAGCAAGATGTGAGTTAGCTCCTCCAGGATTTACGAATGATGAGCGTTTTTCTCGAATCACTCGTGAAACTTTCTAACCCTGTGTGGTAGTGAAGCGGCAGGGAGGGGCGAGCGCGGGTGCCAGAGAGAGGGTACCGACCTCATTGCCCATTGCCACTCCTCCCGCCGAGGCGGCAGGCCATTTTTATTAAAAACACTTCCGAGTTAGGTACATACGCGCGTGCGACTTTTTTCGGATGCGATCCTTAAATCCTGAACTTTTTTCTGCATTCGAAAAGTAAAATTCGGCGCGAGAACAGAGTGGACAATAAGATATTAATTTAATTTTCGAACTACCTCTTTTATTTTAACATATATTGTGTAAAGTGCGTTTTAATTGAATAAGTGCGTCCCGCGGTCTATTTTCCGTTCGGTGTTCGTATAGTTGTGAAAAGTGGTGAAGTTCGGTCATCTCCGGCTGTGGTCGCCGCGAGGAAGGCGTTTAATCCACCCCGTTCGAGAGGAACAGAGATAGAAAACCCTGCTGACATGGCGACAGTGCAAATGGATTAATGTTTTTCACGTGGAAAACTCATCCCTCGCACAAACATATAGGTAGGTATAGTACTTACTGTACACGTACTTGCGAATACGTACGTACGAAGCAATTCCAATGTCAACTCGTTATTAGGTTGTTTCAATTTGATGTACGGGTAGATTATAAAATGTATTTATTTTGCTCTTATTGTATAATCTTTTATAATTGTTGAAAGTTTGAATGAGTTGAATAAAGTAGATTTGTTATGATTTACATAATTTAATTACTATATAGAATTAATAAAAATACACGTGCATCAAATCTATGGTTCAATTAGGATTCGCCTTGGGCTCCTAGCTAGAGAGATCATGCATAACGCATTAGACACCCCAAATAGATCGCGCCAAACCGTTGATTAGTGGAACGCGAATGGCACTGATGTACCGCGAGAGGGAATCAATAGATTTCAATAAATCAATATTTTACCGTGCACCCTGCGCTGAATATATCCGCCGCCATTCCGATGATGACGACGTATTTTTTTGTAAGAGATATTCGAGCCGCGGCGCGAGTCGCCGCTCGCTGCGCGGGGTTGCGACCGTCAGTCGTCGGGTGAGCGGGGTGCGCAGTAAACGCGGACTCGGGCTATGGCGGAAGGGCTGAACCTCATTCCCATAAAAGGGTCGAGTTGATGTGTTGTGCAGATACGTGTGGTACGTTCACAGTTTTGTGCAGTGATTTAATTATTCTCGAATCGTTCTTATCGTGCCGTATCAGCTTTTAATGGATACCGTAGGTAATAATACCATTGTGATGACGTAATGTAACGCGCTCGACTGGGTGCGTAGTAATAATTCGCTCGCCCGTCTATACCGCGATAACGTTTTGTGGTCAACACCTGAGGATGGAAACTGAATCATGATCTCGAATTATTCTTAAGTAATCCGTGTAATTCTGATAGGATTCTAATAAGAATTGCGTTATGGTTTTATTGGTAGCTTTATAGTGATTCGATTTTGATTAGATTTCTATTATTGCGGTTATCCTTAAATTAGAATGATATATGAACTTAGTGAATGCACGTTTTCCTACTGCAGTGCGCTGCCTACACAGCGTTCTGTCTCCGTTGCACGGACTCTCCTTCCGCCGCCGCTAGGGGCGCCCTCGATTTTTAACCTTGATTTAAATCTATGAGCTCTAGCCTCTGCGCTCTGAAGGGATACAATATTTTCCTAGTGTTTCAACTTCGTACATAACAGATTAGCAATCGTTTACTTTTACATAATTAATTTTGTAATTACCCAGATTTACAGGTCAATTACTTGTTAAATGTAATTAACTTGTAATAATTGTCATTACTAATTATTCATTATAGTTTTACTATATGCGTCATCGTCGGTTGTATTTCTCCGTTTATCTTACGAGATGTATACGTGAGTTAGGACATATACCGACGTTTTAGCGGGAATTTTTTCGAAATACAATCTCGTAAGATCTTTAAAGTAGCTTGATTAGTTTTAAGCATTATGAATTGATCTTCTTCTACTTTAAATGTTAACGCCATTTTTATTAAAGACAATTAATCGAATCTTAAGTTGGTTAATAAACATATTTTAACGGTTATATTATTTTCATCTTTTCCAGGTACCCTCGCCCCCGTCAGACACAAAAGCATTATGAGAAAAATAAAAATGGTTTTTATGTAAACATTACCCATTGTTAAAGTTTTGTCGTACGACCCACGGAACAAGAGAGAATACTTATGTATACACTGAAATATTTACATATATATAGCTCTTAAGCCTGAGTGGCATTTATTATATCTTCCAAAGAACTAAAACTGAGTAATAATGGCCACGCAAAGATTTTGCCTCCGGTGGAACAACCACCAGTCGAATATGCTGTCGGTATTTGATCAACTTCTGCACGCAGAGACGTTCACAGACGTGACATTAGCCGTAGACGGCCAGTTGCTTAAAGCACACAAAATGGTACTATCGGCTTGCAGCCCTTACTTCCAGGCCCTCTTCGTCAATCATCAAGAGAAACATCCCATTGTTATACTAAAAGATGTTCCTTACTCGGACATGAAAAGCTTGTTGGACTTTATGTACAGAGGAGAAGTGAGTGTTGACCAAGAAAGGCTGACAGCCTTTTTAAAAGTGGCCGAAAGTCTAAGGATAAAGGGCCTCACAGAAGTGAACGAGGAGAAATGCGATATACCTGCCCTTACGAACTCGTTGATACAACAACAAACAAACACGTCTGCGCACACACCTCCGCCGCAGTTGCATAGAATACACCCATACATGCACCAAAAAAGGCCAGCCTCTGGAATTCCGAGTGGCGGGGCTCCGCCAAATCTGCTCATGCCATTATTAGGCAACGCCTTGATGCAGCCGAAACGGAAAAGGGGTCGGCCTCGGAAGCTCAGCGGGAGTTCAAGTGACGCTCTGACTACAGCCGCGAGCCCTCCCGGAGAATTTATTCCAGAGTCTGCGTCCCATTCGTCGAACAGAGCTGGGGATCAGTTGATCAGGGGTTCGCCCGAGATGTTGGAAGTGAAAATGTCGATGGATGGATTCAATCAAGAGGATGGCGCAACATCCGGCGGCGAAGAAGGCGGGGAAGCGCTCATGATCGACGAAGGTGAAGACGCCCAATCAAACGAAGCTCCCAATTCAGGAAAGGACTCCGAGTCGGCAGGTACGTACCCACATAAACACATGGCCCGGTGACTGATAAAAATACTATTGCTCCTTCAAATAGAATTTAAGATTTTGTATTAGGTTTTTGCGAGTTTACTTTTTTCCTAGGGCGATTTCGTACGAACAATTCCCGGAATAAAAATCAACATACAAAGATCTTAATCGAACGGCTTGTCTTTTGTACATAAATATTAATCTTCCCTTCATTTACCTAACACTGCTAAAAGTTGTACACATAGAATTATAATGCAAATAGAATCCAATGTCATTCTATAAAGAAAAGCTAATGGGATATAAGCTTTGATGTTAAGAATCTATTCTATAAGTGAAAAAAGTGAAGTGATTATCGATTATAATATTTAATTTATTTTTCTGAATGGGGTAAGTGACAATCTATGAAATTGTTATTATCAAAAATTAAATGCTTATTTCTTCCATAAAAGAATGAATTCTTTTGCTTGCTTTTCTGCTTTCGGGGAGAGCTATTAGAGGAATGGCCAGGGGCATTTTCGGTATGGTACATTGGAGTAACATTATTTCATTCTTATAACTTCCATAATAAAATATAAAATGTAACGTAAAGTCAAGGGTTAAACAAAACAAGGCTTATTCCCAATAGCTTTCCTTCATTTGAGGCAATTCGGAAATATTTTAATGCCACTTTAATGTAACTCATCTGCAATAGAATGTTTCCTAATGCAAACTCAAATCCAATATACATCCATTTTGCAAAAATAATTAAGAATTTCTGTGAGCAGTACATTAGAATCAATTAAATTATTTCAGATACCGCAAAAGTACCAAAAGAGGAATCACAACCAAATTTTTCGTCTAACGGTCCGGTGCTCTCTATCGAGAATGGATCTATTAAACAGGAAGCTACCGAAAGCACAGATGAATACAACGAACCAATAGAATACAAATATAATCCAGACAGGAGCCGTGAAAACTCCAATTCGCAGGATGGCCCACTGAAAGAGGCAGACGATAAAAACAGACTAGGTCGTAACTTAAAGCCAAAGAATAGTAAAAAAATACTTCCCCAAATGTCAAAATTTAGAGCTCGAACACTATTCAATCAGTTGTCAGGGTTGTCAAACTTGAACCCAGCCCTTAATACCTTCGATAAGTTTCCACCCGAAACTGTCCTTATGCCAGCTCTTGCCACTCAGCTCTTTGCCGCTGAACTAGAACAAAATAATCTCAACATGGCTAACAACGATGTGACTGACTTATCTCAAACTAACTGGGAACATCGCATTTTCCCTTCGCCCATTAGAAAAAATAATATAGGAAATGTTGGCAACTATCACGAGGAAACTAACGAGTCAGTCAGGGACTATTGCATCAAGGAAGGCGAAAACGTCTTTCGATGTAAAATTTGCGCGCGAGTGTACACTCATATTAGCAATTTCTGTCGACATTATGTCACTTCCCATAAGAAAGACGTCAAAGTGTTCCCCTGCCCCATTTGCTTTAAAGAGTTCACCCGAAAGGACAACATGATCGCACACTTGAAGATTATACATAAGAACCAACCGAATTCCAACGAACAAACTGCTAAGCAGGAATCTTAATGATATTAATTTTTAATACAAATTATACTCACGTTAATTACATTAAAAGATCTGATTATGAAGAAGTTGAGACAAAGTATTGTCATAGATTGAACGAGTAGTCCGTAGTTTCTACAGGAATAGTTCGAGCTCTAAGTTTCCTTCTATCAATAAGTTTGTTGACATTTTGAACGAGTTCGTTCGTTTGTTGTTATATTTATCTATTTATTTACGTTATTCCATTTTTCTTAGAGTGCTGAACTTCAAAGAGATTTATGACAAAATATTCTATAATTTACTTGTTATTTTGCACTCACTTGTTACTTAATTTTATTACTTACAAAAATTTCAGGGTACAAAGTAACTACTCACGGTGATCGTTAATTCAAAGTAGTCTATTCGATTACTCGCAATTCTCATTGAACTGAATTAGTTAGTATATTAGATTAGATATTATTTTATTATACCAACGGCAGAGCCTTTTTGTAAAAATAAGTAAACATAAGCGGAATATTTAAAAGTAACACTAGAGAGGCTATACAAAAAGGCTAATACGGTCCTTGATAAGTAGTGGTGTGAAATGCATTTTCATTTAACTTGCCTTGTAGTGATCTTAGTTATAATAGAGTATTTTAGAACTTCTCCGAAGTTATAACTCAATATGGGCTATGATTTTTTGTCTAGGTTTGTTAAGAATAATTTTAAAATAGTCGTTTTAAGAAGTAAAATCGTTTGGTTGTATTCGCAATTGACTTTAACGGTAACAATTATTCTCGCATTGCGACCACTTAGTTAAAATAGTAACAATCTTAGGTAATCTCATTTAAAGACGATCGAACAGTTCCTTATATGTTGCAGCTAGTAATATAATTTACTTCTTACCCACTATTTCCTTAAGGCCCTTAGAAGCGCATCTAGGTATTTTCCTCTTGGTTTATAGAGTATATATTAAAGACAATACCTATCATAAAATATCTTAAGTAGAAAATTATTACCTACCTACCTATATTTACAGTACATAGTAATCGAACCGCAAAATTTGAGAGAAGCGGTTATTTATATATGTGTAACTCACGAGAAATAACAAAAATAATATAAGTACTTGTTAACTTGTAACAACGCATGTTGTGAAAGTGATTTACGCGAGGTGCTTTGGAAATGATTAAGGAACCATGAGATGATTATAAAAGAAAATTCTGTATTTAGATGTTGAAATGCCTTATAAATTAAGATATTGTACTTATTGTTTAATGTGCGTTGCGCATGAGTCCCTATCGTTGAACGTCGAATCGTCGGTGACATTTGTCATTTGAAAGATTAACAAGCAAATTGGCGTACGTTAGAGAATCATGCTAGGGCCCTTTAAATGTAGTCTTCCATGCGATAGAGACAGCAATTCAGTTCAATTAATTGAAAGAGTAGAAAGAATTTTATAGATTAAATTTTATTAATTTTTAATGGCGGAAGTTTAACCCCAGAAAGATAATTTTCAAATATTGTAATTAGTAGGTCCAGGGAACGCTTGCCTATTAGTGTGCCTTTACTTGTTATATTACAATGTTAATTAATTCGTCTAGTTGATTAAGATATGTCAAAGAATATTGTGTATATTTATTTTCATTATTCAACTTTACAATCTATTTTAAGAAGCTTCCTTAGGATTAGAGAAACCTTTAGGCCCGAGTAGTTAAATATTTGTATTTCGTAGGTATTAGAAAATTAATTAGGAACATCATCTCATGTTTCCCACTACTCAAAATTTGAAACGATACGTGTACACGTGTTTACCTCGAACGAGCAACCGGGCGGTGTCGTCTGATAGTTTGTTAAGACTGTTGTTTCTTCAAAATCTAATAACGAATTTATTGTACCCTTCATAAATTTATAAGGTTTATCTTGGACATTGGATAGGTACTTAAATTATTACTTAGTCATATATTTGGATATGAGGCTAATGTAAAGATAGTCTACTTACAATAGTCAATTTAGCCAGTGCCTAAACTTAAAATGGAAAACTTAAACGGTAGGTCGTTCATTCTTTATTATTTAACGTGTGTCCCGTCATAGTTCCTTGATTCTATCTCACTACAATAAACATGAAGCTATAGATTCTGTTACGAAGTTACATTTCTTTAAGTTAGAAACGACATCTATCTATAAAACGTATTTGATTGAATTTGATTTAAATATAAATGCTATATCATCAATTGGTGCTAAATTAAACTTAAGAATTGTCACATATAATGTGGCAGTGTAATTAATGATGTCCCTAAACAAAACGTTGTTTGTTGATATTGTTATTTTGAAAAATGTCTATATGTATATGCGCCCCGTTTCGTCTCATAGCGCTACTTTTGACGGAACGGGGCCGCTCTATGAAGTTAGATTGAAAATATAAAATACATAATATTTTATTTACAAAGATAATATTTATTTTCAAATTGTTAACAGACATTATATAGAATTACCTATTATGAACACGTTCACGATTCATATACCTACTATAGATTTATCTTGAGCCAATAAAATAGAAATATTTATGCTTCTTACAGATTATTCAATTATATCTCTAATATTAAAAGTGTACGAATATAGTGAAGAATATTATATTTATTTATGCTATGATAGTCACAGATGTTTTTCCTTTTTCTCTTCGTAAAGCTAAGGTATATTGTATAGCTGAAATAGCGAAGTGTTATATTTAATCTTCATTAGGTTATTGCAATTCTCTAAGTAATTTGCAGGGAACACAGTCTATTATATGTTTACACAGATTATTAACAACATTAATATGAATATAGATTATATGAAATGCACACATTCTGTCGAGAAAATCTTTTATTGTATAAGTGTGAAAATTCAAATCTTTTGAATCAGATCAGTAACATTGTTGAAATCTCAGTAATTGAACGTTTCATTAGCGAACCGAACGAGGCGGATTTAGGGCATAGGCGTATACATAATATTATATATTTATTTACACTTTAATAATTCATATAACGTTTATGTATCAGACGAGTTAATATAAATGATTATTACTCATAGACCCTAGCCAAATGTTATTTCATATTTTGTTCGTTACTTGCACATAGACAATAGAAAGGCAAAATGTATTTAGACGAGTTTAGAATTGAGAGTTACACTAATAGCATTATTTGTTATCGAAACAAAATACAGTCGTATACAATAATATGTTAATTACTATTTTTAGAATCTTTAAAGAAAAATAAAAGTTACATCAAAACAGATTAAGAAATTTTTACTGTTATTTTTCGAGTATTGTTTTCGTTGCTATTTATTGAAAACCTTTTATTTATATAAATGTTATCTCTTGTTCTATTTGCTATGTTCTGTTTAATTTTCATAGTTTATTTTCTGCATCGTGTTTTTCAGTGTTATAAACTCTATGTATTTATTATAAGAGAAATGTTTCCTTCGCAATATGTATCAGGAAACCGTATGGATTTTCAATTCGGTTCAAGATTTAAAAAATTGAGTTAAGAGTGAATTAGAATAACTACGATATCTAAATTTTTGTGTTAAACGTGTTACTTTCGCGTGACTTCAAATATCTACTGGTGATATTTTCAACGACATCGTGTAACAAAATCCATTATTTTTGTTAATTATTATAATAGTAGCAAAGTAACAACACGGGTTATTAATAAAGATTAAATTAAGTATGTAAGTTATTTATACTTTAGTAGATGTAATTGTGTTGTTTATAAAGGAGTGAATTTTCTATGTGAAAGCAAGTAGTCACGAAGAGGGGACTGATCAGGTAGGTCCAAGCGATACCTTCTCTCACGTTCAGTAGATGTTGTGGTTAGAGCTAGGTTTATGTTGTACATTGCTTTCAACGTTGCTCAAATTTTGCTCTGTACGAGATCGAAGTATTTTTGTTTCAGTACAAACCGTTGCTTGTAATTTATTTAAATCATTTTCGTTACTTTTTCTGTTTCAATTCTCGCACCGATGGCAATGAGGCTATAGGTTGTAAACGACATTTTTATCTCATTAACTAAAATGGCAGTTTTTCTCTCCTAACTATGGCCCACCATTTGTAATCCTTATATAACTAACTGTAATTACAAGACTTGCCGAAATAGTTCCAAATGCAAAACTTGAGTCCTATTTTTTATTAATCATAGTGAAAATTTTACTTTTTGTTAAATAATTTTCTAATTTATTGTAACGTAGAAACTTAATTATTTTATGTCTACACTTCTGTACTATTAGAAACTGTTCTAAAGTTAGTTTAAAATTATCGTACGACTGGAGATATTCGTCGTATCCATTTATTCTTCATTTGATTTCTATCTAGTTTGGTTTAGATATATATTATATTCGAGTTATGAACGGGCGAGTTTGTACTTAAGTAGTTATAATTTACATTTATAAAATGATAAATGTGGACCTTGGTGCTATTCTATCGTGATCTTTCGCTTACAACAAGGATACGACAAACTCGTCCAAGTTTAATCATTTTTTTGTTTTATCATGGTGTAATTAATTACTCATTGAACAAATAAAATTAATATATTTTATGTTGGTTTTTTATTTTACCTTTTGCACAGCAGTCGTTAGCTACTCGTAGAAATGCAGTTTTTGGTTTATCATAGTAAGATGTAAGAGTTTATAATTTTTGTATGAAAAGTATACTTTACATACATTTTTACTTATCAGCGTTCTAATCTTTCAGGTCGCGGCACCCCTGACTTTGACGGTAAAGATATCAGGTATGCGCCGTCGCCATCGCACGATGGACAGGGCAAACGTAGCAATCTGGCAGCACAATCAGCTTCCACATCGAACGAGTATCAAAATGATTCCATTAATAATAACACGTTGCAATCTGGCAACCAGGGGCAAAGGCCAGCCGTCAGGAGAAGGATACGCCGAAGAGCTAACTCTGCCTCCAACGACCCGGCCGAACAACTCACAGAGATGTCCGTTCGAGGCCTCAATCTGTTCAGATACGCCTCAGTGAACGAGGGGGTGTATCAGTGCACGGAGTGCGCCAAAGAGAACATACAGAAAACCTTCAAAAATAAGTATTCATTCCAGAGACACGCCTTCCTCTACCACGAAGGTCAGCAGAGGAAAGTCTTTCCCTGTCCTGTGTGCTGTAAAGAATTCTCCAGGCCCGATAAAATGAAAAACCACATGAAAACGACACACGATTGCTACGTTCCGAAAGATTGTGTCTATCCACCGAATACGTACTTTATATTACCGGGGCTCGAAGGTCAACTTCCTCCGGGGATTAAATTGGAATCGGTCGGCTCCGGTTCACCTCGTGGGTCTATACCGCATTCTTCGCCTGACCCAGCGCAGGCCTAAACTTTCTGTAACGTATAGAGACACTTGTGCCTTTTGAATCGCCTTAAAAATTATGAATAGCTAACTTGCAATTACTAAATATATTTTAGATATATGTACATATAAGTTCACGGTTAATTAGTTTGTATTCCTTCTATTTTTGGAGTGAAATTTTGATACATCTAACTTCCGTTGTTTAATATTTCCATTGATACTGTTATGCATTTATATGTAATGTTTGTTGGAGATAATCGTTTCGAAATAAGGTTGTGCGGATTGTAGACAATAATAATGGATAATTAAAATTACAATTTAATATAAGGGCCAGTTACGTCTCCTCCGACGATGTTTAAATATCTACTATTAACAGTTTTTAACAGTAATGTTCTAAAAGTGACGGGTGCTCAGGAAGTCTGAAAATTTTCTACGATTTAATCTGTTTCCTTTTGTTAAAGGTATTTTAACGTGTTACAAGTTGTTCTTAGATAAAATATATTTACAGATGTTGCAATTATAAACATTTGGAGATGTAAATCAATATATTGCATATACAAATTTGAATATAATTTAATTAAAGTTCTTTAATGCCTTCTAGAATGGCGATATATGAAAATTTCTAAATATATTTATAAACTATTCTATGGTATCCTTTCAGATTTTATTAATATTTTAACAAAGCAATAATTATATCTGCCTTAAAACATATCCACTAGATATGAGTGCCATAGCACAATAAATATAATGTCCTAACATATAATGGTTTCCAATATTGTCCCTAGGTTAAAATAATATATTTTTACTTTTAGAATGGTGTTCTAGAACCTTCGAACCCATTAAACGACAATCAGCAGTTCTTCCATTGATAAGGGAAATAATCTTAATGGTTTGACATATAATTTCGATTTTAAGGAAAGGTTTTTTGAATACTATAAGTTTGTTCTAGATTTAAATAGGTTTCTATCGAAGTGTTTTATAAATGAGCAATTTTTATAATTGATAAGTTACTGATAAGCACAAAATATATTATATACCTTCAGATAGTTTACGTTTTGTGTTTAAATTTGCGCACAATTTTATTTTAAGTTCCATGGATCGGTGTATATAGAGGGTGTATAAACTTGCATAGATTTTATATTCACCGTTAAGGTATTAACAATTGCAGTGTGATTTTTACTTTAGCTAGGTAGATATTATAATGTATGTCAATGCGCCAGTCAACAGCACAAATCTATATTCTTACTGGAGCCTTAGCCAAGACAATTACAAAACGATTATTGAAGCTCAAAAACAAGACGTATGGATTTGACTTATTGTTGAGCGTGCTTCTTTTCGAATTTCTTGATCAATTTGTAATTGTTGATTGAACGGGCTTCTGCTAGGTTTTCTCGCTCCTAAACTTTTTGATAAGTTACGTACTAGAGTTCAAGTTCTCTTTTGTTTTTTTGCGTCCCGGCGATTCACCTGTTATTTATTTTTTTGTAGTATTTTATTTTGTGATATTTTATCGCCAACTTAGTTGGCATTTTTGTTCATTGTTAGACCATTTACTTTATTTTGATTTCACCTCGCTGCTAGGCAGTTGAATAGGTCTTAAAACAAGTATAATCTTTAATAAACCGTTGTAGTCTTCAACTAAATGTGATTTTTGCGAGATAACAAATACGTATTGATGTTTAAAAAGTAATAAATAGTTTTTTTTTGTTTCACTATTATCTTCGCATTTGACATTAGATAAATGATTTATCGAAATGTAAGTATAAAATTAAATTTGAATTCCATGCTAGGCGCACGCGCGGTTTTTATTGTGGACTGATTTGTCAACTCTCATTACATCTGTCATTGTTTTATTTAAAGATCTTGTGCAATATAATTTGCAAGTGTTGATTAATATTTTTATATTCTATTGAAGGTGTAACTAAACACATAGATTTTATAAATAGTTTTCTTTTAACGTCTCTATTAGTATTATCTTACGATTATCTATCTTTTTTGTCATACTTGTTTCAAACAATTTTCTTGCTTTTTTATTTGTTTATTGTTTGTTTAAAACTTTCAGTAAGATTTAACTCCGTCAAGAAGTACATTCATATTCTATATCTATTCTTAAAGTATTATGTAAGTTAATATTTCGTACGTTAGATGGTATAGTTTTATATCAATGTTATTAACACGTACTACCACAGTTTAACTGAATTTAATAGATAACTATAGGTATAAATATTCTTATTGCAAATAGCAAAGCTTTAACATAAACCTTTGTAATATTATAAAGTTGTATTTGTAACAAAATTAAAATATAGCTCTTAAGAAAATGAATCTTACCATCGCATGTAAGTAAGTGCGAAAATGTACACTACAAAAATAAAATAAACAGACTATAGACAGTTTTGTTTTTTTTTCTATTCTTTGTTAGATATGTTGAAATTATTGAAGATTGTTACCATGTCATATTTTGTCCTATATACATTAAAAATCGAAAATAATTTGAAAAAAATACGACACGAGCAAGACTTGAACCGGCATCGTCAGCGGTCCGTGCTGTTGTTCTAACCCGCCGTCGCCGAATTAGGTCCTGCCCGAGTCGTACATTTTTCTACTTATTTTCGATTTTTGATGTATGCCATGCCATTGTGTGGAAAATATTAATATTTTTAAATATTTTATCCTCACCACATTAATTTCAGAATATCAAACTACGTACTATGACGACGTGGATAGCAATTTCCCAGTTATAACATTAGAAGTGTTGTCTACTGAGAATGACACAAATTGTTCGAGCGATAATAACGACGACCAATCCCCAGAGACAGTAGACGAGAGTCAGGACACTGGTATACATTTCCTATCAGAACAAATACCTAGTGATTGTGATAAGGCTGATTTTGGAGACGCTCAAGAAGAAGCAAAAGACACTACGTTTAGGAGCGATCTCTTGGAATACATGATTCGAAACGATGGCAGAGTCATCTGTAAGCTTTGCGGAGAAGTGCTTCAGAGTCGAACGCACTGGTACAGACATAAATATAAAGTACATATAATACATCCCTTAAACCCAGCTCCGTTATTCCAGTGTGATAAGTGTCGTGTATATTTTAAGAGCAGGAAAGGTGAGTTATTACTTAGTAAAAGATACATTATTTTAATAATAATACATGGGGGAGGACGCAAAATGACTCCCTGCAAGAGTGGTAGATTTTAAAATTTTAAGTATGACTAATTAACGGGTCGTAGATTCGATCCCCACCGGGTTCAACATGATTCTAACCAATTTATAAATTTCTTAAACATGTTGGACTTTGTTTGGAAATGTGGATCTTAAACAGGCGGTAGGGATATCGAAAATTCCGTCCGGAACACGAATCACTGCGCACAGATGAAAAAGCCGTTAAGTTTAATCGCGTTTCCTAATACCAAAAGCCAATATAGGCAGCAGCGCATGCGACAGCGCATCAAGTGAACCTATTCTTGTAGTTCTTCATAAAAAAACTAGTATGAAATATCAAGTAAGATTATTAGGTAGTAACCTTATTTATTTTCAGTATTTCTAAACCCGTTACTAAGTAACGAATGTATGGAAAATATGTTTTAGGCTACATCGGCCACATCGCTAGCAGGCACAGCGAAGATTTTTCCGATTCCAGTCCAATTTTAACGAATACCCAATCAGAAACTTCAGCCAGAGAAACTCCAGTTATACAAAGCACCACGGATGTTAAAGACGAAGCGGATCCCGAAATGTCTATACCTACAACGAGCGTTCCAAATTTCCAAAATACAATTAACACAAAAAACACCAATTCCAAATCGGCAGACACGAAAAAGCATTACCGATGTCATACTAAAGGTAAAGCTATGTTTATTTATTTGTTGGTTTTTTAAATACTAAACATTTGTATATGATATTCTAATAAGCGCTTACGTTGGTTATATTGCCGAATTGTCGAAATTCCCGATCGTCCAATAGTCACAAAGTATCAATGGGCCGTGTGTTCGATTCCCATCGCTCCAGCGTGTTTAAATGATATTCGCTAATATATTAGACACCGTTTGGAATATCTAGACATTAAATTAACGGGTGGAAGGAATAACGACATTTCGTCCCAATTTCTAATCAATGGACGTTAAAAATAATACAAACAACAAATAATGTCGACAACTTACTTTATTAGATTTTTACCTCATGTTTGTCTGTTCTCCCGTCAAAAAAAAATCTATACTAATATTGTAAAGCTGAAGTGTTTGTTTGTTTGTACTACACTAATCTCAGAAAATAGTGGTTTGAATTGAACAATTCCTTTTGTTGATTGGACCATTTGTTGAGGAACGCTTTAGCCTAAAAAACATTAGGCTACCACCAATGCAGGAGTAAAGAAGCAGAAGGGCATCTGGTAAAAAACGGGGAAAATCATTCATCTTTGATGCTTCCGCTGCGAAAACGGTTATAGAAACCATAACAATGATTTTCTGTAAAAGATCTAAAAAAAGTCGGCGACAATATAGGTATATCTTTTAAGGTAGGCTAAGCGTAGACTTGTTAGGTATATAGCGTGAATCAATATCTTATTTTTAGGAGGTGATAGTTCTATCAGGACTGCTAGTGAGTGGGAAGAAAGACGTATCAGAGAGGAGAAATTGGTCGCAGATATTATTGCAAGAGTGCGCAAGGAGTGTGAAGCCCAAGGAGACGGAGCAGCGAGGCGGGGCTACTCTCGCAGAACTACCGTTATGCATACTTAATTTGACTAAAATGTTCCTCTTTTAAAAAGACTGGTCGAAAAGATTCGCGTTTCCCATATAGAGAACTGAGGCCGTCGAAACATCCATAATTTAATAATTACGGTGCCAAAATGTTGTGCCACGTTTCATTGTGCCAAACAATACGATATTTTCTTTGTTATTTACATATTTTACAAGTAGTATATAGTGGAACTAAGCATAGAATACAGATACAGATGTTTAGATGTTACTAAGCAAATTACGTTTCAGGCAGGCTTGAAAGCTCGATTTTTAAACGTGTTAGTTCCTATTGTATGGCAATACCGCCGGATAAATGTTTTAACATATATTTTTGATTATCTATTAGTAGTTTTCATGGCATTTTTCTGCATAGGATAGGTCAATAATGATACATACGATTTTAACCGGTCCATACCCAAAATATTTGACAGCTCAAAATTAATTTAGTATAGAAGTTTGGGAAGCACTTAAAGGAGAAAATGAGAATACACTGTTCGTAGCAAATAGTTAAGAATTGAAGAGAGATACTATTATTAACATACGTTTGCGAACATTTCGCATTTCTTTCATTGTTAAATTATCGTATACTAGCTGTGCCCGCGACTTCGTCAGCGTGGAATAGTGACTTGGGGTAGAATTTTTATATGTTTAGGCTGTTTATTAATTTATGTAAGGCCGCATTTAGGGCAGCCAATCTATGTTGTAAGTACAACTTTACCGCAACACTCTCACCTCACATCACTCCTAAGGTAACTCCCACCCCTACTCCTAAAAAGCCAAAGAAGAAAGTTTCATTGTTCTAACTTTAAAAACCACGAATTTCCATTCAATCTTTCATCCCCATTTTCAAACCCTATCAATCCTGTTTTGGCAAAGTATGTCCTTTCTCAGGCTTTAAAATATCTGTATACCAAATTTCGCTTAAATCAGTTCAGTAGTTTCGGAGTTAAAGACAGGCAGACAGACAGAGTTACTTTCGCATTTATAATATTAGAATAGATAGTCATTGCAATTCTTATCCGTTGAATCTTATGAACAATTCATGAAGTAGGTATGTTCACTCTCTATACTTCATTCTTTAAAAAATCGTTTACCGTTGTCACTACTCTTTCCCTTTATTTATGCTCATAATATAATACAAATCTTATATAATAACTTGCAAGTTTTATCATATTAATTGGCTAAAAACGAAGACAAAATTAAATGTTTTTAATTTCACTTAGTCTTCTTGTTTATATTTACGGATTTATTGAAAAATAATTTCTACTAATTCCATTTTATTACACGGAGTTACGTATATGAGACGTCACATGCAGAAACCAACATAGAAACGAAAATGCTGATATCCAATGCAGAAAAATGAAATAATATGGTATGTAAATAATAGTGTATATATGTGTAATATAACTCCAGGTAAAGGTTTACAAACATTGATCTAACTTGATATAGGATATAGTCTCAGATGAAGGTATATACTATTTCATATATATATTTCAGTGACTAACTAAAAAAATAGTATCATCTATCTATTTAACTAAAATAAAATAAATCTAAGACCCTTCATTAAACACTCCTTTTAAAGAAACTACAGATTAATTAAATACGTACGGTTCTCCAACCTTTTGTGGCAGGTCTGAAGTTAGCGCGACCGCCATCTTGCCCAACGTACTGTCAATTTTAAGCAAAAAGTCAAGTGGGGGGACTTGACTTTGACCCGCGCACTTCCTTTGTAGCAACTGATACCTGCTTTTTGCGTTCTGCGCAACCATCCGTGCTAACTTCAGCACGGCCAAAAAGTTTGGAGAGCACTGTAGTTGTTTGTATCTGTAGTAGTTTAATCGCATTACTTTCTTACGTATGACCAGCAAACAATGCAATCAAAGTACTTAACCCGTCCCAATTTTGTTTCAAATAAGTGCCGTGTCTAATTAATACTATGGGACAATTTTTTTTCCCGCCAAACGATATTATAAGTTACCTTTATAAAATGTCGTGTCAAATTGTGTACTTACTAACTTAATTAGATGTGTATAAGAAAACTGTGATGATTATGTATTACGAAAAATGGTGTCTCAGTAAAATCTTATTAATTGAGGAAGTATTATTCTTTACCCTTATTTATTTAATAAGACTTATGTACATAAAGTAAATTACTTTTCATAAGACTTTTCTTACTAAAAGTACATTATGTACTTTCTTTCTTCTTTTATGAATATTAATTATGAGGGTCTGTGGTTTTACTCATTTTACCGTATCTTCAATTTTTACTACTTATTTTATAATCTGTTGCACAACTTTATCTGTGGTCTGGACTTCCTCTGACGAATTGTTGTTTTTATTGTCACGTTTGTTGTTGTATCTATAGATTTGTTTGTAAATATTATATTGCAATTTACTATTCGGCTCTTACAATAATAATTTGAATAAACTTAGTTGTGTAATTTATTAACTTTGTCCTATGTTTAGTTATTTTATTCGGTTGCTGCTATTAGTTAGATTAAACCGCAACCGATAGTTATGTCTCAGATTTTTCAGGTTCTACGATGTTACAAGTGCTTTATTTTTCAAGTAAGTAACTTTATATATAACTGTATCATGGTTTGTTAATATACCATAATAGCCCCATGATATGACAGTTATCAACATCTTTAGGTGTTTAAATACGCCTTAGTCAATTTAATGTCTTAGTTTTTTGGTAGTTTTGTTTTGTGGTTATCTCAAAACTAGTACCTATATATAATTTTGACATCTAATTAATAAAAGTCTATAGGTACATACACTAAAAAGTATAGCTTTAGCCTATTATAGTAGGCTAAAGCTATACTTTTATATTAACCTTTACTCAGATACACCAAAGGAAAAAGAGTAATAAATGGCAGTGCAAAATTTGTAGCGAAAAACAATCGGTAAAGCGGCATTATGGTATTGGTACAGGAAAAGAATGTAGAATGCATGTCCAAAAACTAAATAAAATGCAAGGTGACCAGCATAAATCTTCCGAAATCAGTTCTTCAGATACTGAGGGAGAGGAGCCATGCAATATTCCTCTTGATACTGTTAAATCTAAGAATAACAGCAAATGGTCACAATATATTGAGAACAGTGATGATTTAGAGGTTACGCCTATTAATGCAGCAAAGAGATCAAAAACTACATATACAGATATTGAAAATAACTGTAATTCAAGCAATGTGACTATAGACAACTTACTTGATGATCAAAAGAGTAAACATGAAGGAAAGAATTTTAACCTATCTTTAAAGTCTAGATATAGTGAGCCGATAAGTAAGATTAATATACAAAGTGTTTCCAACAAGAATGATCTAGGTGTGATACCAAAGGAACAATGTTATGGAGAAACTATACACAAGACAAATAAGTCATTGTTTAGGAAACAAAATGTATCCAAATGGACAAATTTTGTTGATTCTGAGCAAGATTGTACAATAAATGAAAGCCTAAGTGATTGCAATAATAAATATTCTGTAAATGAAGCAAATACAACAATGCCTGATGGATGTAACTCTCTTGAAGTTAAATTATGCTTAAATATTGACAAACATAATTTGGAAGTAAATAACTTTTTATTTTCAATTACTGATTATAAAGATATTGACAATATTTTGGATATTTAAATAAAAAAATACTGTTTTAGATTGTTTTAATTTTAAAACCAAAATTGCAGTTGTGTTTATGTATGCACTTGCAAAACACGACATTTAAAATCTACAAGCATTTAAATAAACAACCATTCTCATCACATGGCAACAAATTTTTATCACTTTTATTAGTATCATGAATCTATAAAGAAATACAGATGAAGACAAACAGAGTAACACTATACAGGTAACATAACCATATTGTCACCCACACACTAATAATGATACTAAGCTCTTTTTTTTTACTTAACCAAACTTTCCCTTTAAAACATTTTGGAAAATTTACCAGTGTACATTTCATAATTCCGCATTAAGACTCCATGGCTGCACATCTTTATAGGTTCAGGAATAGTATGTCATTTTTGCTATGTTTACATTTTTCAGCTCATTTTACAAATGTACCTAATGTTATGAAAAACCTGAGTACCTAGTATTTAAGGAAAGGCATTACATAATATCTATCGAGACTGCGTTCTTACTTCAGATTATAATACTTCAGGCAGTGTCACAAATTAACTCGTTTTTTTTAAGTTTACAACAAAAGTAGGGGAAATATATAACATATATTGACCATGACTAATGAAAATACAGTAAACGTATCACCATTGATACAGGAATAAGTAAATCGCTTTTTAAGGGTTTAAAACGGATACCACTTACGCCGGGTCTTAATTATTATAAATTAATAACGAATAAAGTTCTTATTTTAAACCGTTAAAAATGTTTTATTTAACGTGTACTATTTTGTGTAAACTACAGATACAACTTAGATTAATAAGACAGAAAAATCACAGATATAGATTAAAACGCAGACATTAAACTTTATATATAAGGATATAATTTTTGACTTATACATTCAGGAAGCCCTTAACAATCGTTGTAATCGCGTTAAATTTAAATAGGTATATTATACTTAAAAATACAGCAGCAGCAGCAAAAGTTGGTTAATTTGGGGTAATTTTCAACATCAAATATTATTTGCATATGCACCGTATTTAGCTGTGAAAAAGAATATTTGATATAACTTGTATCATTCAACTTTAAAAATTATTTTCCCAAAAAAGTTTAATTTCTCTGTAACATAGTAGATATATATTATTGTTTTCAGTCCGTAAGTATAAGTCTACATGAGCATTACAAAATGAAGAATACTATCAGGGCCTCTTATTCTAAATAAGCAATTTCTAAGGCTTCAATTAAATAAATAGATTCACTAATACGCCATCAGGTGGCGGCGACGGTGCAACTCCCGAGCTCTGGCAAAGCGTCTGCCGTAGCCACTCCATCTCCATGCTCTAGAAAATTAACAATTGGTTTACTAATTTCAATAAGATTCCATTGGTACACTATTAGACAAGAGTAGCAGAGTGCAATGGAAGCAGTTGGAGGTGGCCTCAAAAGACGAAGAGATATTTCATAAATTAAAAATTGTTTTTAGATTTAAAAATCTTTACGACACGGGCCGGTCTTGAACCGGCTTCCACAGCGTTCTGTGTTATTGATTTATATCCATAATTAAATAATATTATTCCATAATTATAATATAACTAAGTAGACAAACTATGTAAATGTTCGAATTAAAATTTACGATTTTTGACACGGTAGCTCAATTGGTTAGAGCAACACGGAACGCTCTCGATTCCGGTGAAATCCTGTCTGTCTCGTAAAATTACAATCTAAAATCGATTTTTATTCTTATAACAGCATCGTGTGCCGTGATAAAAATAACATGTGAAACAAAGACATTTTCATCTGAAACCGAAAAAACAAGGGTTTTTGCGTAAAATTTTTTTAAAGATGAAATCTAATGTTTTGAAGAAGTAACTAACCTTTCGTTATATCCTGGACTGTCTCCTCTGTATGTGATATGGTCATCAACGTATCGTCTAGTAAACTCTTCATTGCTGTTTCCTAGAAAAATATTGTTTCTTATTGTCAGCAGTTATACGCAACGTTTACTAATTAGTCAACCACGACATTCGGTCAACAAAATATTTTTAGAAAACGAACACTTTTTTTAGCTACGTATTTTTTGCGTTGAGTCGTTTACTTGTCTGTACTACTGATTTTTTTTTTGCATTTCAATTACAAATTGTAAAATTTCACAAAGCTTTGCTTACCGGAAGAATGTGAAAATCGCCTACAAGACGGACCCCGACAGCTCAGTAACTGTTGTAATTGCTTATGAAAGTAATCTTTTTCAGCTGATGTTAAATACTTCACTCTGTTCTGTGTCTCGAAGGGATCTGCAATATAAAATGTTCCTTAGAAAACCACTAGACGATTATTTTTGGGACACGATGTCCATTTAAATAGTTTAGACTCTAGCATTCAGTGTAGACGCTAGGCTTATGTTTTTTAAATACACAGAGAGAAGAAAGTATAGTCTAGTCTTTCGTTATCTAATAGAAAGAAATAATATCTGGACAAAGACGCTAGATGAAGTATTGAGATTTTATTCAGCCATTGTTAACATAACGTTTGAAAAACGTAAGTGCTATATATATATATGTATATGAAGAATAAAACTTACCGATACGTAAGTTGTAATATGTTACAAGGCCGGTTACGAATTCACAGTACAATAAGTTATGCGTCGCATTAATAGTGCGGACACAGTTGTACGTATTATTCGATGCGCTCATGCAAAAACAAAATGGTCCAGCCGTCCACAACGGCGCTGTTCTCCAATGCTCATTATCATGCCGGAAACAATTCATTCGTTCTGACTCGCATAACCTCTCTAGTTCCGCCTGGAATTAATAAAGATTATGACGCCTCCGTATCTTAGGGGTTGTACATTAATCACGTGACCGTTTTTTAGAATTTTTAAACCCCTCCTCCCCCATTAGTGATACGTAGTGAGGTTTAAGAACTTCATACTTTTAGATGTACATATATTTACACTATTTTACTTTACTCTTTAATATGGAATAAACATTACTCAGTATAAAAAAATCCCTAACATGGCGTCACCCAGCGTGTCGAGAAAAGACTTGATTTGTTTTATACAATAAAACAATATCTTGCGAATTTTAAATAGAGCATAGAACAATCTAAATATCTTTGCAATTCAAGTGTTGCCAGCCAATACCAACATATATAAACATAATAAAACATATATAAAATACATAAAAAGATATCTACCCCGTGTCTATCGACTTAATTTATTGGAAAGTTTAAAACTTACCTTCTTTTTGGCTTTCCTTAGCTTCTTACGCAGTCTCTGTTCTTTGAGTCTCCGTCTTTCTTCTTTGGCTTTTTGAGCTGCTTCCAAATATGCCTGCCCTGGACCTTTGAGTTTGCTGTTGACATAATTAATATTTGTTATCAAAACTTACATGGAAATACCTTTTATTAATTTTTTAAAATTATGTACTTTGTTGAAGTTAACTCACCGACTTTCCTCACAGTAGCAAACGTGCTTATCTTCATTCTCAATAAATAGTGGGTGAAGTCTTCTCTGAAATATGTCAGTAGGTTGAGTAAATATATCCATGTTAGTTGGTGCACCCTTATTTGGATTTTGTTTCTCGTACTCGGACGCATCGAACCGTGTCGGTCCTAAACTGCTTACAGTCGACACTACTGGCTTTATTTTTGAAACGAAGTGAGGTATTTGTGTAGTCGTTCCTTTGTTTTTAACATTTGGATGTTTATTTATCATTCTATTAGCCTCGAAATTTAAGTGTTTCACTGTTGTGTATATACTATTTGTAATTGGAGTTCTATCAGTAGTTGTCGGATCCTTCACAATATCTTCTTTTGTACTAGCCATTTCAACTATTTTGGTATATTCAGTCGTTAAGTCTTCAACAAGGTTAGTAAAGCTTTGTAAGGTGCTTGAAGGCTCATTAACGTCTAGATATTTTTCATTATTTATTATAATAGTAGTAACTTGGGGTTTCGGCAAAGCTTCGAGTGATTGATTCAAATTTATAAAATCACTTTCGTTTGCCGGGCGTAATTCATAAATATTAGATGTGTCGGTTGTCGTATTATTTTTTAACTGTATTTCAAATAGGTCATCTTTTATATTTGTGTTCACAGTGGGTACACTATATTCGTTTGTTTGTTTTAGCTTTTTTTCGTAATAGTTTGGATTTCTATGTTTAGTTTTAAGCCTATGTAGGCGAACTTTTCGGACTGCATCTTTATTATCTGGAGAAGCAGTTTTGTTTTGTTCACGATTTATTATGAATGATGGATTTATTGTCTGGACTTCAACTTGAGCAGGCTTACTATTTTTCAAGTGTCTCTTGATTTCTTTTAAATCTTCTAGTTTAGTTTTAAGTTGTCTTATTTGATCTTCTAAACTCAATCTGTTTGTGTGCCACGCTTTCAAATCATTATAAATAACTTGAGAACAATTGACTTTACCGTCTTTCTCAACTTTGCATTCTAGGGATGAATCATTATCATTAACCATAGCTTCATTCTTTTGTTTTAATTTATTATGATTTAAATGTTGAGCTTTCCTCTTAATTCTCCTATGACCTATATTTTCTTTGGTACGTTCATAAACTTCTAAAAAGGCTTCAGTCTCTTTGATGAGTTCATCTACTTTGTCTTCGACTGTTTTTTTATCCATTTCATTTAATGGTTCATTATCAAAACTTAAGTGTCCAATACTGGGGTTCTCTTCTAGAATACTTTCTACCGTATTTGGTTCAAATACGTCATTGTCTGTCGAGCGTCTGAATCTGGTTATGTTTACGCTGTTTATATCGACGGGTCGTCTTGCTATATTACCGTCGGTTTCTAATCTGGTGTATACTAAACCACTGGGGGTGAAACAGGCGCATTTTTTAGTGCTCATTTTTGGTTGAGGTTCAATAACGTCTGGCTGTAACAATAGTTTATTTTATTCTTACACAACTTAAATACAAACCATTAAACATACAAGGCAAGGTAATAGCGTTAATGGCCAATTGTTTTAAAGTAACTAGTTATTAATATTTAAATCGAAAAGGTAAAAATTACTTTTTTGTTTGTTAGTAATAGATATATGTAATAGTATTTTTTTCGTACCTCATATTTACATTTATGTTTCCTCCAACGGCCATGTACCAGCACGCATTTCCACTTGCGCTTGTCGGAACATGGAGCTCTTAATTCAGCTTTAGAACATTCTGCTGCTAATCGCGCCGCTTTCCCATTTATTATGCTAGATTCAAGGGATTCTAAAATATCGAAATATTTACATTAAGTTTGTCACTCCGTATTGTTACTTTATATACAATTGTTTCCTATATTTAATAAACATATTCATTTGATTTAAAAATCGAAAATAAATTGAATTCGGTTCAAGTCCTGCCCGAGTTGAAAATTTTTTCAATTTATTTTCGATTTTTAAATTGTATAGTGCAATAAAATGTAAAAAATAATAAATCTTTCAAATATTCATTTAAATAAAACACTTTCAACCATTTAAAACACAATGTATATTATTTAAAAGGTTCCATGTGACTACGGCTGCAGCAAAGCACGCGAAACGTCGGGCAGTGATTAAAATAATTTTCAAATAAGTTTAACAAATATAATATATATATCGCGTTTTAAACCGTTTAAAATGTTTGATTTAAATGCGTACTACTCGCGTAAACTACAGACAGTATAACGTATTTCATTTCATAATATACATATGTACCTACTCTATATGAATGACTTATTATTTTTAGTTAATTTACCTGCATAGGAATTTTGTTCATTGGACGCGGGATCGTCGGCTTCCAGAACCTTCTCCAAGCTCGCTTCCAAAATTGGGTTATGGCTTTCATTTGACATCAATGGTTCGGACGATTTATTAATGTCACTCGCCTGAGAGGGCAATTTAGTAGATAACTTTTTAGTATGAGGGAAACAAAGACTTCAAATAAGTAGGTTTTAATCGTAATAGATGCTTTTTAAATTTTGCATAAAGGCATAAACCTATCTATGGTAATATTATAAAGCAGAAGAGTTTGTTTAAACGCGCTAATCTCAGGAACTACTGGCTCGAATTGAAAAAATGTTATTATATTGGATAGACTATTTATCGAGAGAGTGTGGAAAAAGGGAGGGAGGCTATATAAAATCACGTTGTGACCAATAGCAGTGGAAGTTGAGCGCTCCTGATGCATACGCTACGAAAACGGTCCAAGGAACCAAAAAAAAATGTGAACAAGGTTTATGATTAACTCGCAATTATACAGACGCAGACGACGTCATGGGTAACAATTTATAAAGCAGAGGAGGTTGACAAAATAAATTTGATGTCCAAGGTAACTATTCCACGCCGGCGACGCAGCTAGTACAGGTAAAACATATAACTTACGTCATCTTCATTGTCGTCTTCTTCGAGTTCCAAGAAGTCATCTTCAGAATCGTAATCGAAATCTCCGCTCTCCGATGACGTCTCGTAAGGACGCGGACTCGTCGCTCTTTCGTTCATTTCTTTACTGTATTTCTGAGCACGAAGTCGTTCTTCGATTATGTGCGCTTGAGTTTCACGACGTCCAGAACTAAGAAGTGACATACAAGAGTTGCGTTACAATTTGGTATGTGTGAGTGTTTTTTTAATGGCCTTGGCATCTAAATATGATGCGCTATCGATCTATTTTGACTATGGATTGGTTTGTGACCCAGACGGAGTTTCGATATTCCACTTATTAATTATCCAGATTGCAAGACGAAGTCCAACATGTTTTAGAAAAATTATTAATTAATTAAAAAATTTTGGACCCAGTGGGAATCGAACCCACCCCAGCGAAGCCCAGCTTGTCTGTCCTCATTTATATTTAAAAAAAAAATGTTAAATCTAAGTAAGCCTCAATGTAAGAATAAGTGAAGTGAAAAATACGTGGTATTTAAGCTTTACCTTTCCACTAAAAAGGTATCAGGCCAGTGCGCTGCAGCAGCTCTTCTTCGTCGAGGCTGTAAAAGGGGCAACAGCGAGCGCCCGTCCATATGCGCTGGTGGGTCTACGCCTCCCATATCAAGGAACGTCGGGGCCAAATCTATATTCAGCACGATGTCATCCACGCTGTAATGAACAATACCATACTAGAGAAAACATATTTACACGATTTGAGCATTGTCTTTATACCTCAGTTGAAAAGCGCAGGAGGTTCGAACCCGTAAAAACAATAAAACCTTAACGGTTTCAAACGCGAAATATATTAGTTAAGTTTATTTAAAAAATATTTGAACTACGGCCCGACGATTCTGATGCTTTAAATATATTCAAGTGTTTTATTTAAATTTGTATTACTCGTGTAAACTATAGACGGTATTAAAAACTATACAATTTGGGAAGAAAGAATCAGTAGTATGTGTGAAAAATCGTGTTTCCCACGCTGGGATACAGGATTCCACACAAGGGCGAACAATTTCACTGTCCGATTCACTTTCAGTTCTTTTACAGGGGACCGGGGAAACAATAAATTGTTTGAATTTGGAACCCTGGACCTCCCCCGCCTAACGCAAGGCAACACCATCTGGTTAAAGGCGAACATGGTCATATAAGTAGGTATATCTGCCCCATATAACCCACACAGGTAAAATGTGATATCAAACTAATTAATAACATTACAACTCTATTTAAATAGGGGAGTCAAAGGGCTTATCCTCTAATTCTTTAATGGATTGACATAATTTTCTGCTTGGAATGAACACTTGAATGGCTACAGTATAAATTACTTTGTTCTGCAAGTTATTAGTATAAAGTTGCTTATAACGGCAAATCAAATCAACGATGTTGGTCGTACGTGGTGTTGCTACCATACTTAATTATTTTATCCGTCTCCTTGCATCTTACGTGTATATACAATATAAAAACTCTCACTACTTACACAGTGCCGGGTTCGACTCCTGGTCCCCGAACAAGGAACGGGACGCGGATGTCAAATTCAAAAGGAAAACTCTTTCCCTTCACGAGTCCAAATTGTCCCAAATGATAACCATGGTCCGAAGTATAAACGAGATATGTATTATCCAATTCACCCAACGCTTTCAGTTCCTGGTATACACGTTCTACAGCCTGAAAACATGAATTTACATATATACAATTTACAAATCGAAAAATTACGACTCCGGCACGACTTAAGCCACAGCGTTCGGTGTCGTTCTCTAACTATTATAATTGAGCTACCGAATCCCACTCGTCATCGACGAATTTTGTCAACTTATTTATCGTGCATCTTTTACACATAGATTGCTTACATTCACACACGGAGAGTCTCCCCGTGACCACGGCTGCTGCAAAGCATCCGAAACGTCGGGCCGAAGTTAAAAATCATTTTCAAATAAGTTTAACTAATATATCGCGTTTTAAACCGTTTAAGTGTTTTATTTAAATTTATATTTTTCTGAAACATGCTGGACTTCATCACTAAATTAAAATTCTGGATATTGAATCAAAGACCACCGATTTTTAACCGTTCACTGATGGAAAAACTGTCAAGTTTAATCGTGTTTCGGGTTCAGTTTGTGGATTCCAAATATCCAAAGCCAAAAAAGGGTCGACAGCACATCTTGTTCAGATGTCGTATCAAGTGAACCTCGTGCCTATCTGTTTTGCCCTATCATAAAAACATCGTAGGCTAAATAAATGTTAGATGATATAGATAGATAGAATGAGATAGATAGATAGTATTAAGCGGTATTATTAAACTGCCTATATTTACTAACAAAGAAAGTAAAACTTAGGACAACATTTATTGGAACTATTCTCTTAATCTAGCTTAAAAATATATCTAAATTGAATATGTTGCCACTACAATTTTAGTCAATATATATTCTATACAACGTACCAAATCTACACTTTGCAATGTTTGTAAGCGCTTCGTCATTAAAAGGTCGGTGAACTGACGATGTATGGGTTTCATCTTTTCCGTGACTCGCAGTATCCATTGCTTGTCAGGATTCGGCGCCATGTCGTATGTGGGCGTGCTGAAAAATACCCAAAATCAAAAGTCTATCCCAAATACAAACTTTACTGTAATTCCGCTGTTCGTTTTATATGCCAACCGGTCATATGATGAATGGTCGTGGGTTTGATTCCCACCGGGTACGACATGTTTCCAATTTATAATACTTACAAAACATGTTAAAGTGGGGGTGGGGGGGGGGGGTAGGAGTATCGTAACCGTCGGGTCCACGAACCACCCTCCACAGATATTTTAATTTTATTTTGTGGATTTCCGAAGCTAAAATAAGTCGACTACACATCTCGTTTAGATCTATGGCTGGGGTATTTCACTTCCATCAGGTGGACCTCATACTTGTCTATCCTCCTCTATCAAAAAAAAATACCACTGTTCGTTTGTATGTCAACAGACTATCTCATGAACCATACTGGTAAAAAATTATTACAAGTAAGGGAATGATTATTTTGCTGAATATTAAAAACAATAGTGATATTTTAAAATATTAGAACACTGAGTCATGCTGTTTAAGAAGACAACTAATCAAGTGTATATTACGCGAAACAACATTAAAAATATACCAGAATCCGAGTTAGATCGGGTTCAATTCAAAACACACAAAACAGTATTTGAAGTAAAATAAAATTTAAGCCTTTAAAAGCACACTAATTATATTGTATATAAACTTTGATAAAGCCTCGATAAGCCACAAACAAAATTAAGCAATGTTATCGTTTCTTATATTGATTTAGTGATCATTATAATATTTAAAAATTAAAATGCTTTTTATTCATGCACTTTTTATTGCGATCCCGTTTGTCGGCGCGGCCCTTGGGACTGGTTTGGTGGCCACACATAACGAAGATTATTTCAAGAGACGACGGACATTTTGTTTTATCGATTTTTTGCTTATCCTCTTAACATTTTGGCTTTTTGATTAAGAGTCGAAGCCAAAAAGTTGGTTTTACTTAAACCAACATAAGGGTCGAGCGGCTCAGAACTTTTTAAATAAAAACTTTATAAACGCGAGTCTTGTTGTCAAACATTTATTAGTTAATTAAATTAAAAATAAATAATTCGAAAGTACGCCCTTAATTCCTTATGCTTTTATCGAATTTAAAAAGTCAGTCTAAAGCCCAAGGATAGGCTTTGATATTAGGCGCCGAAGCGGCGCACGCAAAACTTATAAATATCTTTAGAGAGGCCATAAAATAAAAAATAAACTGTAAACCGTCAAGCTGGATTTAAACGTTTCAAATGGAAGTATAGAACTCAATACGTCTTGATGTAGATCGTAGTAGATTTTATATAAATACAAGCACACAAAAGTATCTAGGATGTTAAATGTTAAACACTGTTTGTAATTTACGCGAGTAGTACACATTAAATTAAACACTTTAACGGTTTAAAACGTGAAATATATTATTACAACTTATTTGAAAATTATTTAACTACAGCCCTTATGTTTCGGATGCTTTGCAGCAGCTGTGGCCATGGGTATCCCCATCTAATGAGTATATTGGCGTTTCAAACGCCAATATACTCATTAGATGGGGATCCTTAAAGTTTTTTATTCCAATGTACTACTCGTGTAAACTACAGACAGTATTTAACACCCAAGATACTTTTGTATGTTTGTTATTTATATAAAATCTACTCGCTTTGCGTTTTAAGCACAAACATATATAAGTATTCTTATTTTGAGACGCAATTAACATAATAACTTCCGACGCAGACAAACTGAGTGAAGTTCCTTCGCTAAAGGGGTCCTTTAAAACACGGTCAACTCCTTAAAACATTTAAGGGATGTAAGATGGCCGCCAGGCTCTCAAGCCGAAACAATTAGGTAGTTTTTGTTGAAATACTTTTTGAAGCAAATGCTTAAATGATGTTAAGGAATGCTGGTTTATTCAAAAATAAAACACTGGTGAAAGAGCAGTTAAGTTTAATCGCGTTTCGGTTTCAGACTGTGAAGTTCCAAAAGCCGAAATAGGTCGACGTAGGCGCATCATTTTGGGATACTATGGCTCGGGTATTTTACTTACCATTAAGTAAACCCTACGCTTGTCTGCCCTCTTCTATTAAAAAAAGAACTAAAAAATGCTATTGTATTAGCGGAATTACATGTATTATAAAAAAGGACCCCCCTCCTAATGAGCCAGATACATTTCTTAGTCCGAAATAAATTTATTTTCGCAGGATTCGAATCTGAAACCACGCATGCTCAACGCACCTCTAGATAATGCGTTTAACCACTGAGCCAGGCCAAAGATCCGATGATAAGATTCTATGTCCTAGACTTCGATGGTACTAATATCAAGACGAAAAACTTACTGATGTGTTGTCACATTGAAAAATAGATGCGAATACTGTGGCGCGGAGTCTTCAGGGCCGTGTGGTGCAGGGAAAGACATAACCAGCAGTACAGGTTTTCTGGAGAATCTTCGCTTTGAAGCTCGAAGGAACGCTATCGAATCGTTCGCAATTAGATCTGGGTAGTAATCCTAGAACAATTGTATTCGTTACTGGCTCAGCGCCAACATCGTCATAGTTCAGCATTGTTTAGATTTCAGACTAGTGCTGTAGGAAAATTACTAATACAGTCTCGAGCTGCTATTTGTAATGAAAGTCAAAGATAGCCTAAGTTATATTTTAACAGGCAATGCCATTAAAAAAATATTTCATTTAAATAAATAGTTCGAGTCTCTATTCGGTTCGTTTAAAGCTGGAATGCTTCTGTCAATATTTTTTAAATTAAAGATCGATTTTAGATTGACAACATCTACGACACGGCAGGGACTTGAAGCTGGTATCAGCGTTCCGTGCTACAAGGTAACGTATTTTTTTTTCAATCGTTTTTTTATTTATATAATGCAATCATGTGCAATAACATGTAAAAATATTAAACTTTTCGAATAATGTTATACAATAAATCCTCGATCGATCCTCGTTATAAAACCGAAGCATCTTTAGAACCAAAAATGTTGACGATATGTCACACCTGTCAACATGCGTCTTCATAGCAGATGAAGGTCCGTGTCCCAGCTGTGGGAATTATATAAAAAAAGATACCTTGAAATAATCATCGCCATGTTTGATCTTCTTGCCATTCATATTGATGCTGTAGTTGTAATATTTGGAGTTCATGATGAGGCCGCCCCACTCGCGCCAGCCGGGCGGAATGTATGAGCCATTATATTTGTTCAGGTATTTGCCGAAGTAGCCTGACAACAAAGATACAACTTTTTAGGATCAACACCGTAAAATATCGTTGCACAATAAGACAATGGCGCATAAAGAAAGTCGGCGACATCCAATTTACGGCACGCATAACAACAATAATGCCGAAATATCGAAAATATTATTTAGTACTAAAAGATGTACAAGTTATATAATATCTGTAGTTTGCGCCAAAATTTTATATTTAAATAAAACATTTTTAACGGTAATTACGCGAAATATATTAACGTATTTATAAAGCGGAAAGTTCGTTTGATGAACGCGCTAATCTCAGTAACTACTGGTTCGATTTGAAACAATCTTTCTGTATTGGCTGGACCATTTATTGTAGAAGCTCCTATTGTGTAAGTAATATGTATAATGTGTAAATAGTGAAAACGTCGAAAATGATTCCAGTTACCCAAAAAATATGTGTAAAAGAATTATTTTTCTTTCAATAATCTAAAAAATGTCCGCGACAGTATACCTTAAATTAATTTTAGAACCGTTTTATGGTAATTAAATAACGAAGTACTTCTTGTGGCAAAACGTATTCCAGGTCAGCTAATTGTTATAATTGCTTTTTAAGTATAATAAGGAATCTTACGTCCTATCATTAAAAGGAGAATTCGTATAAATGCCAGCCGGGAATGTGCCGGGGCATCCGGTATCCAAATATTTCATCCGTCACCTCCAACCTCATTAGGATCAGATATTTATTGGTCCCATGACGGCATACAGCCACGCTCCTATTTCACCGAGCTCCCAGGAATTTCATTTCGCCCGACCTTAATCCCTTCACGGACGTTGACTGAAATCCCCCACCCCCTTTATGGCCGAGGCAACGAGGTTTTAGTTTTATTTGAACTTGGAGTTCTAATAACGTGAAGCTTTGATAATGTAATCTGGATTAAAAACTCTATGGAGGGTAGTTCTTTATTTACCGGCAAGTTAGATCAGACTTATCAGACTTAGAGTTACCGCATTATTTTTATCATAGTTATTTTCATACTTAACAGCTTTTCAAGTCTATGATATTGAAAATGTACCTTTATATTATGTAACCTTTGTCACTACGGAAAGCATCCGAAACGACGAATCGTCATTAAAATGCAATCAACTGATATATTTTGCGGTTTACACTGTTTAAATTGTTTTACTCAAGTTGAATTGTAACTCAATTATATTTCTAGTATTGAAAAAAAGCTAGTGTGTGTAACCATAAACACTTTTATTGATAATGTCATATCTTGCCACGTCAATACTGACCGGATGTTCAGAACAAGTACCTATTAATAGACATTACTCTATCCATTCACAACATGTCACATATAAGTGAAGGAGAAGGTAATACCTTACCTCCAAATTAAAGGAAATACTAATCGCTCGGTTGGGTAATAGTAGCAATGAATGGCTAACAATCAACAAGTCGCGGCTGCAATTCCCACAGGATCCAACAATTTATAATTTTTCTGACGCATACTGCCTATAGTTTACGCGAGTAGTACACATTTAAATAAAACACTTTAACGGTTTAAAACGCGATATATTAGTTAAACTTATTTGACACTGACTTTTAACTTCGGCCCGACGTTTCGGATGCTTTGCAGCAGCCGTGGACACGGGGAGACAATCATTTTCAAATAAGTTTAACTAATATCGCGTTTTAAACCGTTAAAGTGTTTTATTTAAATTTTCTGATGCACGTTCGACTTGGAAAACTGGATATCAAATGGATGGTATGAATATCGAAATTCCGTCCAGCTCACGAACCACTGTCCACAGATGAAGCTGTCAAGTTTAATTGCGTTTCGTTTTCAGTCTGTGGATTACAAGGCTGGAGTACCATCTAGTGAATCGCACGATTGTCTGTCCACCTCTATCACAAAACAACATAATATATCCGCGCCCGACGATGATAAGCCAACCGCCTATTATAACTGTAACCTGGATGTAGGTGCTGTCAATTTAACAAGCCGCGCTCCGTTCTTAACCCACATAGTTATAAAACTCGAAAATTTTCACGCGGTAAGTGACACCGTTTCCACGTCATTGTCATTCGGGGCTTAACGAGCTGCTCCTTCCTCGGGGCTCCGCGTCTCCGCCACAATCTTTGTTACTGCGTAATTTATTATTTTAATTAATTTCTCTCAAACTTTCCTGAATGCGGCAGTCTGAATGGGAGTTTAATGAATAGGTCCTTATGAATTACAGTTGTAATGAGCGAGGAGTATTTAATGTCTAATTTGAGAAATGATTATTTTATAGAAAGAAAATATACACTTCATTTAAGCTTCGTATTAGCCTATTAGTATATTCAATTCATAAAGGAATTTGGGGCTGAAAAGTGATGGCATAGAATAAATAAAATTACCGAGTCACTCGGTAGCTCAATTGGTTTGAGCAACAGCACGGAACGCTGACAACGGCGGTACAAGTCCTGCCCGAGTCGTAAATTTTTTTCAATTTATTTTCGATTTTTAATTTTCATAGTGTCATGTGAAAAATATTAGTTTTCAAATTTAAAATAAACAACAAATAATTTTAAATAAAAAAATCTATTTACATTTACAACATGGGCGGGACTTGAACCGGTATTCAGAAGGTTCCGTGCTAGTCTAACCAATATAAATAGATTTTTGACGTATATAATCTAATCATGTGAAAGATTTCAAAGTTTTCAAACACACACTTTGATTAACATCGGTCGAGTCGCTACCGCGTAAAAGTACAACACACCTACATACATCTTTGCGGTCTGTCGCGTGTACAATAATATGTTTCAAGTACCAATTAAGGAGCCTGACAGAGCCTGCTACATTGAGTAGGAACGTACGTAGCACACAATTATTTATACAATATTGATAGTTAAATATTATTATTTATCGCAGAAATAATTAAAAGTGATATCACATTATGAAGCGAATTTTACTTTGATTTTATTTTTACCCATCCCTCCATCTTGATTTTATAATTAAAAGAAAACATTTAGATCTAAGGATCTATTATTTTTAATTATAAATAATAACGTCATAATATTAAAGATGTAAGTATACATATTGTAATAAATAAATAAATATGCTTTTTATGCTCGTGTTTAAAACAGAGGCCGTTAGAGGCAGAGTAGCCTAACCGCAATTTTATGACTTGAGTTATTTATATTTTCATAGTCAAAAAATGTTAATCTACAAAAGCACGGTGACAGGAAATTGTTACACAAATAATAGTACAAATTCATTTTCGCCCAAGTTAATTGCGCATTTTTATTTCTATCCTTAACCAAATTCATGTTTTTTGTTATTAGACCACTCTGCCTCTAGGACCGTATAATGTAATCAATATCTAATAATACAAATTGCATTTTCGTACATTAATAGCCTAATTAATTGTACGATTTTACCAAGAACAGTCGTTATCCCGTATTTTAAAATAGATGATTGACACGATAAGTTTACTCCAAGCTGATATCCTGTTGAGTCAATCGTAATAAATATGTCAGTGTATCTCTAGTTATCTTTCGCTTAACGAACGTGATGTCACGGAACGCTCAATTTACACAATCGCTTTTAAAACGGGCTAGGTCCAATTCTAGTGTTTATGACTCAACCATAGTTTATAGACCTACTTTGTTAATAGAGTTGCCAGGCTACAAATGTAATACTAGCTAAATTAAAAATAGAATTACTGAGAACATTTATGAGATGTTTATGGGGCTGTGTATATTTTTTTAATTTTTAAAATCGATAATTAAAAAAAATACGATACGGGCAGAACCAAATTTCGTTTTTTAATTTATAATCGATTTTTAATTTATATAGTGCCATCATGTGAAAAACAAAAATTTCAAAGTATGTGTACATATCAATAACTAAACGAAACAGTGTTCTTTTCCCGGAATATCTTTTCGACGAGAAAAGAGTTTTCTTGTAACAAATTATAAAGCACTAGCTGTGTCAGCGACTTCGTCCGCGTAGAATAGTTATTTTGGGCATCACAATTTGTTTTTGCAAACCTGCTCTTCATTTTAATAAATTTATACTGGTATCCGACATCGACAACGGACGTGTCCCGTCGTTCTTTCAAGTTAATCTTCAAAGATAGAGGTATGTCTATCTTTGAAGATTGAGTGTCGCAGACATTTTTTTAGATAATTTAAAAAGGAATAATTTTTTTCATACATATTTTTTGGGCATTTTGAACCGTTTCCGCAGAGTCCGCATCGGAAACCCACAGAGATGAAATTTTCCCCCCCGTTTTATTCACATTTCCCGCTGCTTCTTCGCTCCTATTAGTCACAGCGCGATGTTTTATGGCCTATAGCTTTCCTCGATAAATGTTCTAACTAACACAAATAATTTTACAATTTGAACTAGTAGTTCCTGAGATTAGCGCGTTCAAACAAACAAACAAACTCTTCAGCTTTATTTATTAGTATAGGTTTTCAAAAAAGGTACGCGACTATATACCTACGATTTCCAAAGAAAGCATTTTCCTTCCGGGACCTCTTTTTTTAGTTTTAAGAAAAGATAAAAATAACTTAATAATTTCCTATATCAATGTTTTTCGTAATTTATAAGAATAAATGTAATATTTTTTAAATTTTGATAGCTTATACTTGTCTATAAATTCTAAACAATGCGTACCTGATCGCCATAAATTTGCATACATTGAATTGTTTAAATCATTGACAAGTCGTCGTGGTCATTGTGAACGGATTTATGGAATCCACACGAGGCAGCGAGGCGCCGTCGACGCCCACACTTAGGCGACCGGAAGCAACCTCAATGAAGCTTGTAATACTACGGTATTCTTAGATCACGTTTGAATATAGTAAATACCAGAGAGCCATATAATTTTATAGTGTGGAAATTTTACGTGAAGTAATATCATCTCTATATACATTTTTAGAATGTCGCATTAATGTCTGTCGTTTACGGGAGTGGTACACGTTTAAAAACACTTGAACGGTTTAAAACACGATATATATTACTTATTAGAAAATGCTGCTGCAAAGCATCCGATACGTCGGCCCGTAGTTCAAATAAGTTTCACTAACATATATCGCCTGTTAAACCGAGTTTTAAATAAACACGTGGTCACGGGGGACCTCCTAATATTTCGCGTTTTAATCCATAAAAATTGTTTTATTTCAATGTACTACTCGTGTAAACCACAAGTTTTATATTATAAAGTTATTTAAGAACACAATGGTAGCTGTGGAATTTCAAAAGCGATTACATTATAATCAATGAGCTGCGAAAGTTCATATACTCCCACGTGACATGTAATATGCGAAGCGGAAGTGACGGCCATTTTGTTCATCTACCCACTAAGGACTACCTGAACGGCTACTTTATTTTGTGGTACAAAAGTAAGGTAAAACGTACTATTTAGGTAAAATGTTTCTCGTTTATGATAAGAATAGGTCTCTGTTTGAATCTAAATCTGTCAAATAAAACATTTTAATATAACAGGAGTTATATTACATAAAACGGATTGAAACGTGAGAAAAATATATTTTTTTTTGCAATTTAAAATACAGAAATAATAAATACAGTCGGGCAGGGTACAGAAGTCAAATCGACTTCGAAAGGAACTTGTGTCTAGTACCCTAAACAGAATTTCACTTTATGTGTACATAATTTTATTATATACGATATATAAACATTGTTATCGCTATCCGTATTATATTTACACCACAATACTCATGAGACGTGGGCGTCTCTTACAACACTAACTGTCGATTAAACAAATCCCTGAATTATTTAACAGAGCTTGATGTCGCAAACGATCGTTAGCAATACAATAAATCTTTACGTACTTACTATTTATTGGAATGACACTGTAGCATTAATAATTCCAAGAAATGCCGATATCAATATTCACTCAGCTCTTAGCTTATCGCCGCTAAGTAGTAGAAACATACAATTAAGTGTTGTGTATAGCTTACGCGAAAGGGACGCGATTGTTAAACAAATTTCTAAACACGAAATACTTTTTTTATTTATCTTCGACTCGTAACCGTTTCAGTTGTTTTCTAGTTATGATTGTTAAGGGTCTCTTACAATAAACTTTACATTATCGTTATCTTTAAATTATATGCACCCGATATTCAATTTAACCTTATACGCATTTTTCAATTTAACTTATACACATTTTTCAATTTAACTTATACACATTTTTCAATTTAACTTATACACATTTTTCAATTTAACTTATACACATTTTTCAATTTAATAGTTAAAAGAAACACATTTTTTACTTGATAAAACAACTGCATAAAACGCGAAATGTGTTAATTAACTTATTTGTAATTCATTTTAACTACGGCCCGACGTTTCGGATGGTTTGCAGCAGCCGTGGTCACTGTTTTTAAATCGTTACAAATGTTTTATTTTAATGCGTACTACACGCATAATCTACAAACAATACTATGTTTATAAGTAAAAGAACTCGGCGGTACTAACAATAAAAATATATCTGTTAACGAGCTGCTACTGTCACCAGTGGGTGGGCTATCGAACAGCAAGTTAAGGACGGCCGTTAACAGCTTATTTTGGAACACAAATGCTCGTTCAATGCAGAAGAATAAACGTACCTTAGAGAGGAGCTATATATATGTAAATATGTATATATACAAATGTCCGATGAAGTGATATCTTGAACTAAACAGGTGACTTAATAACACGTTACGTAACGGAGCTACTTACCTATTTGTAGTTAAAGAAAACTAAATGATTTCCCGATATTTCTTTTTGGTTTTATAAAATTGTGATTCGTCACGTTATGGTTAATTGCGTTACATAACGCTTTAAGCACGAGAGGTTTGAGGTTTTAATCGGGCTAGCTGCCCTATCATCTATAACTACTTTGTGCGAAAAAGTCAATCAAACGGACATAAAGGTGAAAGGCCCCAGGGCACCACGGCACGATCAACAGACTGAATCCGAAACGCGATTTGACTACACTTTTTCATCTAAGGACGGTAGTTCGTGACGCAGACAGAATTTCGATATATTTACCACCCATATAATATCGAGATTTCCAGACGAAGTCTGACATGTTTCAGGACAATACTAACAAAATATTGAAATACATATTTTTTTAATAAAACACTAACGGTTTAAAATGCAATATATATATAACTTAATATGAAAATTATTTTAACTACTGCTCGACCTTACGGATGCTTTGCAGCAGCCGTGGTCACGGAGAGACCGGGAGCGTTTTATTTTTTATTATGTTATATATCGCGTTTTAAACCGTTAAAGTGGTTACTACTGAGAGTATATTTATATTTGTAATAAACGAAGAACCGCACTACGAGACCGCGGCTTAAAATGCTTGCGTGCAGCGTGGGCGGACTTGTGTTCATTCATTTGCTTTAATGAATGAAATAGGTAACTATATAATTTACATTTTATTGCAGTAATCAGTTTAAGTTAATACGAGACACAATCAACATTTTTTATTATGCATATAAACAGTTTGATTTCTTAGTCGATATCGTAAACAATTTATTATCTGAAGTATCTTTGGTAAATATGAAAAAAGCTATTATGCGCGCGTATATTTATGTGGAAGTAGTGAGAAAATGTCAATCAATGGGATTATTTTCGAATAGACAAACATTGCTCGACAAATTAGAACCGAAGAAATTATAGTAAAAATGATTTAGTTAATATCGTAACGAAAACTGGCCAAACTCAAGACGTAAGAATACTTTCGTGCACGTCTCGTACACCCGAAAGAGTTCCTTTTAAAATTAAATTTAGTCATTTGGCATACTTTGATTCAACGAAGCCGAGCTCGGTAGCAGTGGACGATAGAATAGATGAAAGACACAAAAGGCCTTGAAGCCAAAAGAAAGTTAGCGAAATTATGAAGCAGCCACGCCTTACCACGAAAATTAACATGCTGTTCTGTTTTAATCAGGATATCCAGATATAGCATTAACACAACAATAATTGAAACAAATGACGCTCAGAAAAATTACAATAAAACATCTTCGAGTGTCGCTTGTAATTATGAAAAAGTAGAATTAGATTCAATTAGTGACCTCAATGTAGCAATGGGGTCTTCCTTGTGGGTCTTATTATCAAATTAGGGACGTAGTTTTGGAGATTCGGTGAAGTAATTCACTGATTTGGGCAGTAGAAATATTAGTAGTGAAGTTTTGACATATTTTGTGATATTGAAGTATAGCAATTTGAATTGTTTAAAACGCGAAATTTAAGTTAAACAATGTAAATAAAACACTAACGGATTAAAACGCAATTTATTTTAGTTAAACTCCCCGTGACCACGGCTGCTGCAAAGTATCCGAAACATCGGGCCGTAGTTAATAATAATTTTCAAACGAGTTTAACTAAAATAAATCGCGTTTTAAACCGTTAGTGTTTATTTAAATGTTTACTACTCGCGTAAACTACTACGACCTGACATTTCGGATTCTTTGCAGCAATTGTGGAGCACGACTGCTAATATTTTTAGTGTTTTAAACGGCGTTTAAAGAAGTCACACGAGTAAAATATATTATGGCGAGTACTGTTCAAGTCAACTGATGAATTTATAATATATGTATAAAGAAAAATATAAAGAAAAAATATTTTTTTTGTTCCTAGATAATTTGTCTTTCTAGACACCTTTTTCAGGGCTGCCCCACGTTTCACATTTAAAACAATACATATCACAACTAATTTCAAGAATGCTTAGAAATAAAAATATGTATGAAAATAATAGATAGATAAGTCTTATCTAAGACCATTTAATAACACACTAACAATTAAATAAAACACTTCAGCCGTTTAAAATGTACGTCCCGTTTTAAACCGTTTAGATGTATATATATTTATTTTAATACCTATTTTATTTAAGTTCCTCGTAAAAACACTCAGCCTCGCTGCTAGAAAACTCCTGAAACCTACATAGTACGATTAAAGGTTAACGTGAAAATACATCGAGTTTCAATTAGTTGAAAGTAGATTTATTTAATAGATAAGATCACGTGCGTTTTCTAACAAGTTAAAAGTTCAAGGGCAAAGTCATTAAAATAAACATTGCCCTTTGAAAGACTTACGAGTTTATTTTTAGTTTTTCAGCCATGGTTACATGGAGCGATTCTGAAAGAGCTGAACAGTGAAGTGCTTGTTTGTTTGAACGCGCTAATCTCAGGAACTAACTCTTTCAACTTGAAAATTATTTATTATATTGATTGAACCATTTATCCAGGCAGGCATAAGGCAATAAAATATCACGTTGCGACTAACAGGAGCGAAAAAAAGTGGTAAATGTGGAAAAAACGGGAAATTATTTTATTTAAATAAAACACTTTAACGGTTTAAAACGCTATATATTAGTTAAACTTATTTGAAAATAATTTTTAACTTCGGCCCGACTTTTCGGATGCTTTGCAGCAGCCGTGGTCACGGGGAGACTGATCTCCACTGATGAAACGTCGGGCCGAAGTTAAAAATCATTTTCAAATAAGTTTAACTAATATATCGCGTTTTAAACCGTTAAAGTGTTTTATTTAAATGTGTACTACTCGCGTAAACTATATACAGTATTTAAATTGTTTTATTGTTGCGGGCTTCGGGGTAGACGAAGTCGCGAGCATAGCAAGTAATTTATAAAGCTAAGGAGGTGAAAAGTCAAAGGACGAAGTCGTAGTCGCCGCTAGTAATGTATAGAACAAGTGATAAACATGGCGGTTCTAAGTCACTTTTTTGAGAATCGCCGACGAATGATATTTTAAGCGATGCGACACGAGTCATTCACTATTGCAAAGTGCACCGGCTCGTGAATCTGAAAGGAAACTTACAGTGTGACTGGAGTTCTAATTTCGTGGGATTTGTTTGGGTGTACTCGAGCTTTTAGCTAAACAAACACTTTGATATGGTGTGAAATCCCGTTTCCATTTATGACTTTTACTGTTCGATTTTACAGACAAGAATTGGTCAGGTTCAATGCCCTGGCCGAACAAAAGTGTTTCCCCTGAGATTCGAACTCAGGACCTCACAATCTGTAATTTGTTAAACAAACATTCCTAAATGTCTATCATATATCGGGGAGTTTCTTTATTTTTGATATTAGTAAAAGAAATATCTTGGTTAACGATGTTAATTTAACTGTTGTCCGGATTCTTTAAATTTTGTACATAGTTTTTTCACTTTTAACGGTTTAAAACTCAAAATATAATAAACGTTCCGTATGCTTAGGTTTAGGTTTAAAACCGTTTATCTAAATCTGTACTACTCGCTTAAACTACAGACAAAACTTTACTTGTAACCGCGTTCTAAACCGTTATAAGTGATTATATCGTGTGAAGTACGGACAATGTTATCGTTTGCTTTTCAAGATTTTTAACGAGTGACGGAGAAAGCGGGACTCCGCTAATAGCGTTAATATGTGACCTTTAAGCTACAAGAAGATATATATAGTAGATATAAACATACTGTCAGGTTTTCGTCTGTTGCAATCTAAATTCCTAAACTAAACCGGTTCCAAACATCTCTCAAATGAATCATGTATTATTTTCTATTCACGATATTAGATATGTTTGCCGTAGTTAAGGTAAAATATATGACTATGTAAATGTTTGCTATAGAAAAAGTAGGGTGAGGGCGTTTGAGTATTATTAAATCTTGTTAGTTACGTTATTGTAAACGCATGTGCAAACAAAATTATATGCGGACTCGGTTTCTCCGATCACTGGTATACAATTTTCTCTAAGTTATTGTAAGCGATACATTTTGTCTGTTTTAGAGATAGATTTTATTTACGAATTGATGAGACTGTGCCCTGTCTGATTGGAATTATGCACTTATTTAAAACACATCAACGGTTTAACTCGTGAAATATATTAGTAAACACGATGACCTCGCTGCTGCAAAGCATTCGAGATGTCGGGACGTAACTACTCAGTTAACATTAATCGGAAATAGGTTAACTAATATATTTCGCGTTTTAAACCGTTAAACGTATTTTAAATTGTGCTACTCCGCGTAAAGTACAGCCGCTTATGAAATTGTGTATTTTGTTTTATCGGTTTTCGAACACAGGACCTTTTGCGTTTTACGCGATGTTTGGTTATGCGTTTATTGGTTGAGCAACGAAGGCTGTTGCATTTTATTATTGGCTACAGTAAAGTAATTTGACTATCAAATTGTATGTACTAAACATTATTTTTAAAAATTTCAACGATTAGCAAGAGGAAAGGAAAATAAATTTTCCATTCTTTTTCTGATGGAACTTGAACCTGCATTCACACGGTTCCGTTCACTCTAACCAATTGGAATAGCTGGATGCAAAGTAATTTCAACCTTAACGTTTACAGAATAACTACGATAACCCTATATTAAAATAGATCCTTCTAAAGTAGTGCATCGTTCTGTTAAAATATTTACTTTTTTGCCGGCTTCCGTCTCCCCTTGGAATATTTCCTCTCGACTCGGTACGGTCCATTCGGCCCAGAGCAATGTTTGCATTGGCTGAACAAATATTTAATCATAATTGAATGAAGTGTTTATAAGAACAAATACATAAAGAATTGTACTTTGAGACGTAGATAAAAAATAAATTACAATTAGGTAAAATTCTTTGCTAAATAAAGAGAAATCTATGTAGAATCAGAAAAAAAATATTAATAATTTGTATGATTACTTTGAAATAATAGACTTTAACGGTTTAAAACGTGAAATATATTGGGTAAACTCATTTAAACATTATTTTAAAAGTTAAACTGTTTTATTTAAATGTGTTTGTATGTTTATTTTTAAATTAAACACTAAAACGTAAAAAGTATTTTTTTTTTAAACTTAGCGTTGTCTACTTTCGTATACGTACAGACAGTATGTTAAGTTTAAAAATAAATTACGAGTATAAATATATATTAATTCTTTTCTACTTTTATACTGATAATTAAAGCCAAAAAATTAATCATCATTCAAAAATATCAAAAACGCACAACGTATTCAAAATTTCACTTCTGCTGACTCTACCAGTTTGCAACCGGTATTTTTATAGACTATGAAAATATTTAGAACACTATAAGAAGTCTGTCTGCTCTACTGTCTGTGTCTCAAACCTTATTTATATAACTGAATACAATATATTCAGATCACGTAGACGGCATGGCGCGACGTCACCGCCCACGCGTCTTCTGGTTTATAATTTAAACTTAAGTATTTCCAATTGAAAGCTTATCGACATTATATCATAATTTAATACAATTCAAATGCATTAACACTGTTTTATTTCCGTTTTTACATCGTTTTATGTGGAAATTAGTATTTCCTTTTAGAATCAACAGTAGGTTACTAATTTCTATATTTATAGAGAAATGAGAAATATTTGCAACAATTATCTATTTATTTATATTATAATTATAAACGAATTCTCCTGGTTTCCTTCGTACTGCCTAACAGACAATTTAATTACTTTGATAGATACTTTATAGCTATTTAAAATAAAATCATTTTTACATTTTAACAAATTTTGACAACAATATTTATAGTTTTCCCTTCCCGAAACTTCTTCACTAGCACTCGAAGTTTAGTAGTATTTAAGTTTCAGGTGATTTTTAATAATGTTACGAATCATTAGTCTGGGAGTATAGAAGAGTGTTGTTTTTATATTTTTTATAATTTTTTTAAATCGTAATTCATAGAATCATCAAGTAACTTTTAACGGTTTAAAATGCGAAATATATTATTTAGTACGGATACTTATTTTCTATAAATCACTCAAGAATATACCATATGTATTGCCATGCATTGTGAGCAAGATGTAATGTACCATCCCCATATCCCACAGAATATACGGGCTGTTAACACTTGAATAGAAATTTAATTATCACTGTTTCAATCAGTTTAAATGGAATTCTAGCAGATCGCACCACATCCAGGAATGTAAATTTTATACTACAAAGGTATGCTGATTACTGACCCCTGAAAGCTGAATAACAAAGACCCGTTAGGGTTCCATTCGTTTTGCCAACAGAGCTTACTCAACTGAGACAGCATAAATTTGCATAATTAAACGAGGCTTTGAACTTTACTTAGGCACCCAGTCGTTATACTTACAATTTTCGTAGATAACAATTTAAGTACGCGAGCTGTCAATAGAAAGAATCGGATAAATCCGACGAATTCAAAATTTTCTGAAAGAAGTGTTTGCTAACTCACTTCGGATTTTTAATCCTGAAAATGTCGTCACTGAACGCTTTTTTTCAGTAGTGAAATAGTTCTCTTTGTAGGCCACGGGACGATCTCACTTTGGGTTCATTTGATATTTAATTTAAAAAGTTTAATATTTTCACATGGTTGCGCTGACGGTGCCGGTTCGAGCCCTGCCCGAGTCGATTTTTTTTTTCAATTTATTTTCGACTTTTAAATTACATTTAATTTAATTGCATTTTCAGTCCCTCCGTCAGCATGGCTATTTATCTTAAGTGTTTTATTTAAAAGGCAAATTGGTCAAATTTTGGTGCCCTACCCGAACGAAACAGTGTATTGTTTCCCCGAGATTCGAACCTGGGCCGTTTCGCATTTAATACAATTCTAGAAAACGAATTAAACCATTAAGCTACGGAGGCGGTTATATTTCTCAGGTGAGAATCATAACATTGCTTTGGTTTTTAAAAATCAGTCATGTCATACCTTACGCCCATTTTGTTTGTTTCACATACTGTTAATAACTGTAAATTTTTAAACAAACTTACAAGTTAAGTTAGTAAAAAAAATGACAAGTGCGAATTGGATTCGCTTTGGATTTAAAGAACGAAGATTTTTGGTATAAAGAACACAGAATAAACCCAACTGTAATAAAAATCGCTATATTTTGACGGACCTTATGGAACACTAAAAACAGCCGTAACCTTAGCGTAGTTTACTGCTATTTTCAGCAACTGAATTCACGTCACAGAATGTCAAATCATACCACGAATTACGCACAACCTATTGCAAATATCTCGAAGGAATTTTCCTCTGAATGGTCAATAATAATTACGTATTGCGCAGGTACTGCAAGAACTCACACCTGTATGCACTTAAACATAGCTATTGTATAATAATAAGGCATTTTTCTCTAAAGAGGAGTTAACTTGAAGAAGGCCTTTTACGTATGTAGCTATCAATTTCTCTTATTGAAATTGTCTGTAGTAAACAAAAAACAATCACTCAATTGTATAAAGTCGTCGGGTCCTAAGTAATCCTAAACAATATATTACGAGTTTTAAACAGCTAAAATATTAAAGATTATTGAAACAGTTCAAACACTTTTAATTCTGTAAATAGAAGGAAATTAGATTTATACTTATTGTATTAAACTTATAGTTTCAATTGTTGAGAGGTTAAAAAAAGATACGCAATTTTAAGGTCTACTAAAAGATAAACAAAACACGGACCGCATGTATGCATGTCCCGTGCATTTGCTATTATCATTACTTTCGTTCTTTAAATGTTATTTAAAAGGCATCTTAAATCTTGAGACGATACTAAGACGATACACATTCACATTTGTAGTGCTACAAAAATACCCAGCTCTATTCCATAAAGACCAACCCACACACTTTCCAAACGGAAGAAGCAATCTGTGATTAGATTGAGCTAAAGAATCTAAAATACTGGTCTTCCCTCATATGTGGGCGTATCCTTCGCCCACGCGAACCTACGACAGGGAAAGCGCAGGGCGAATTTATCGCCGCTCGTTTGGAACATAAATTTACAAACTAAATAGACTCTTTACGGTTATAAATAGTCGACACGTGCTGCTTGTCACATGGGGCACTCATTTAAATTGCGTCCCAGCACGATAAATTACACTATCAGGCGAAAATATTGGATTATAAGTCCGCCTCGTCGGTAACGTGGTGAGTACAGTCGATTGCAAATCCGAGGTTCAAAAATCGAATCATGGTGTCAGGTATTTTATTGCGTTTCCGAATGTACAATTTCACCTAGATCAAGTGATCCCATGCTTCTGTCCTTCTCTATTGCCTGTCACCTTTTTATTGCTAGTACCAGCACCGAGAATTGGAGTAGGAGGTGTCGTGACTGCGAAGTGTTCGTTAAACATTAACAGCTTGATAAGTAGCAGTTTCCAATAAAATGAAATTTCTCTTACGCACATTTAACACATTATCTGAACTAGAAGAGTTCAGTAGGGACAACGACGCCCGTTGCACATTTTTTATTACACGACGACAAAAGGATATATTTCCATTGTAACGCTTAAAATATCGAACTGATTAAGTATGTAGTTTACGCGAATAGGACACATTTTACAACGCGGAATATGTAACATTTACAATTTTTTTAACTACGGCCTACATTCGGGTGCTTTGCACGACAGTGAGGTATCCCAAAAAATCGTAAAAAATTAAAAGATATCAAAAAAACAATAGTAAATAGTGTCTTTATAATAGTATTATATATATATAGGATGTATATATAAGTATTGTTATTTTAATTACACAGTGTCGTTGAACTTTTCACATTTCGCAACTTCGACGAGTTCTATAAATGTATTACTTTTTTTCTCAAAGTCTATAGTTTGTTAGCTGCATATAATTCATAATACATAGGAAACGATGCAAACCCTAATACGCCAGCATCGCGTGCCACAAATTCCATTCTCAATCTAGACAATAGGTCTCTAATAAAGTGATCCCTTCCGTTAGATGTGAGTTGGTTATCTTCGGATCCGCTCATCGGTCCCCCCAAATGCCGGCAAGGACGTTTCCATCTGGATTTATTCATTGGTGACGGTAAGAGGAGTCGCGAGTGTGATACGATCAAACGATCAACGTCCGGCGACCCACGAGCGTACCCACGTACAGTCTATTACGATATTTTAAATAACTTATGCAATTTCGGATGGAAATTTTGCCAAATCCACTAACTATCTCAGTTGGAACATTGTAATATCCGCTGGTCCGTACCAGGATGGTATTTCGATATTCCCAGACGTAGTCCAACATGCTTCAGAAATATTATAAATTGCAAAAATCGGGATCGAGCCCACTGTTATTAACCAAACGTTGCAATGAGTCGTACGTACAAACAGTATACTAATTACCAAAAATCGCTGAAAACCTTTCTAATTTTCAGACATTAAAGAGCGTCCGCGCACGTTAAATGCAAAACAATATAAGCATACTATATCTAGGAACCTTGTCATTTACATGAAGCGTATTAAGCTTTATGAAACGGTAAAGTTATGAGTCAAGTTATTGCATTCCCGATTTTATTGCGTCATTAATGGGGTGACAATGCGTTGTATGAATACAGGATTTCTACCAACCATGACCTGAATAAACCAAATTTTAACGGAATAATGATTGTGGTAATGGTGGTATAGGTATCTGACTAATGCTTATGAATTCAAATCTTGTTGATATGTTTTAGAGCTGGGGTATTTCGTGAATCATCAAGTAAACCTCTTGCTTGTGTCTTTCTACGTATGTGTAGTGATAAAGATGTGGAGTGTATATGAAACTATTCAAGTCACGTTGAATTTTTTCAGTTAAAAGGCACTTCCAAACTATATTAAATATTAAAATGCCCTTAAATTTACACATATTTGTCCTCATAAAAGAAGACTTTTTGGGCACATTATTTATTACAGAGAGTTGTCTTGCTTGCGCTCTGTAAACTTTATACGAAGCTACATACTAGATTCTTATATGAAAGACGTATTTAAACAACAATATGAAGACAGTCAAACGGTTACTCCAAGTAGAATTGAATGGTAGCTAAAAAATCAATTTCTCCCGCGAGCAACGGATCTTGAAACGGAACTAAATAGTGAAGACAAATAATCAAAACAATATATTTCTTGGATAAAAATGCAAGCAAAAAAGCAATTACTTTTTTATGAAAGCTGACACGGCTGTCTATTTTAAACATGATTGCATTTGTGCCCGAGAAATGATATCACCATGTAATTTATTGCAGCGTGCAACACGTTATTACTTTAATATAAAAATGAGTTGTTTTATTGAGACCATAAAATATATTTACTATATATAAGGCTCTAATATTACCGGTAAGAATGACTAATCAGATGTACCTACTATATATTTAATATAAATATACAATCCATAAATTTACTAATATCTTTAAAATTTAATAATTTCAATCTATAATAGTATATATAAAATTTAAAGGAATAGGAATTACATTCCAAGTATCTATCAATAGGTAAAAAATAATATTTAATCAATTGGTTTGATCAAAACACTACCACGATCCTTCAAATCCTCCTTAGTTTTTTTTAAATTCTAATTGATTTTTAATTTATCTTAAAAGTGGTTCTAATTGTGTTGATCTCAAAACCCTTCCTCAATATTCCAATCCTGGTTTCTTTTATCCTTTTTTTTTAAATTTTATTATGTATTTTGTTAAGCGAACAAACTCGTCAGCTTTTTAATTTTAGTATTGATTAAGAATTTAAATAAAACATTTAAACGGTTTAAAACGTAGCCTTGGTCACGGGGGGTCTCCCGTGACCACGGCTGCTGCAAAGCATCCGAAACGTCGGGCCGAAGTTAAAAATCATTTTCAAATAAGTTTAACTAATATATCGCGTTTTAAACCGTTAAAGTGTTTTATTTAAATGTGTACTACTCGCGTAAACTATAGACAGTATCTATTGATTAAGAAGCCAAATGAGATATAAGATTAGTGCAGTGAATATTACATGGCCTTATAGGTAGATAGATCAAAGATAAGTAACAACTTGGAATCCGTCTGTAAATTATTATGCTCCAATAAAAAATTCTCAGGTGCCGCAATCGAATACTTACGACTCAATTGATAATCGGAATCGGTGCACTCAATGACAAGTTGTACCAAGAAACTTCCATATCAGATATCATGTTTTACGACCACGCTTACGACCTGTTTTGGCCGTTTTAATCGAGTCTACAATGATTTTAAACAGCTCAAACAAAACTGTTTAGTAATGTTCCACTGCTGGGAACGACCCTACACGTAGTCACGCTGCTTCAGTGTGACTACCACCAACACCAAATGATAAAAACCAGAAACAAAATCTAAACTATGCACAGTGTAAACTCCAAAAGTCACTCGATTAAACGACAATTTCTCTAAAGCATCGATATCAATTGACTTAATTTGGTTTAGCTTGTCCATCATACATCGATACACTCCATATAACATCACACTGACTCTCAATAACGACAACAAGTGAGTAACAAAAAGTACGACTAACTCCAGTAGCTTAAATTGATAAAAAAAAACCAGTCTATACGCAAAAATAGCGTTTAAAAAAAGACGTGACGTGACGTGACTTGTGAGTAACGAAAAAGACAGTATTAAGGCTATTGTTTTTTTATAGTTGTATAAAAAAAGTTGAGAACATTCTTTGAATCTATCATCAATAGTTTGCGATGCGCATGCGACGAAAGATGTTTTACGATGTTACGTTACAAAAGTTTCAAGTAAAGTTCCACAATATTTTCTATGAATAACTTACGATGAATGTTTTTGAGTTTATCCATTACCAGTACAAATCTACCTCTGTATAATACTAGTGTATAGGTACGAAAAGGCAGGAAGGTGATCATTTTTGAAGGATGTCCATCGGCAACACTTATCCTAAATGTATATTTAAGTTGAAACTTCAAAGGATTATTTATGTTGGCAGGCTTCTATCCACACGTCTCAAAACAAAGCAACGCAAGAAAATCGACGCTAGACATTGGAGAAGGGCCAACGAATTAACGATTGTACGCGATACTTAGATACAGTTCTTCTAGCTGTGATATAAACAGTAGGAAATTTTTAAGAAAGTGCAATGAACAAGATGAATGTTTGCTGTTCTCTATCATATGGCCTGATTGAATAAAAAGTAAATAGTATATAAAGAAGCACTTATTTACAAAAACAAAATCTAACAATTAAAATAATAGTAAAGTAGCACATTTTTAATCCTTTAACTAAGAATAATGGTAAAAACTGGGAAATGAGGCATAAATATTTCTATATCTGAATCCACTGATTGATTTTATAAGCAACAAGTTAAAACTTCGAAAATATAGCGAATCCACGATGCGTTACCGCTTCTACTGCTAAACAAGCTTATAACAGTAATAAACTTTACAACTATTAAACATTTCAAAATGTTAAAAAAAATATTTATACAGTGACTTCTTTCGCTGACACTGCAGGTAGTTTTAAAACAAGTGACACACTTACCAGTTCGATATCCAGCGTTGGAGAGGTAAGTGGCAAATGTTTTAGTTTCATGCTTGGCTTGCCACATGGGTGAAGAGCAGTTGTCGTTGTTCGTAAACACGTTATGATTGTGCACGTAGATTCCTGTTAGTAATGAGCTCCTGAAAAAGTAGAAAGTATGTATCTATATTATCTGTATAATAGCTATCTATTATTAAACAAGTAATATGTATAATTTTTTGTAATAATTAATTAACTCTTAATTCAAAATCCTACTCGGCTTACTGTTGCATCTGTTTGACCTGCAGCCACATAAATGTATCCTGAAATAACATACCTTGAAGGACAGCACATCGGCGTAGTTGTGTAGGCGTGGCGAAACTCCGCGCCGGCGCTCCTCACCGCCTTCATCGTACGCGGCATGAAATTTAAACTGCCGAGTTCAACATCTTGATCATCAGTCAGAATTAATATGATATTAGGCTTCTTCTCTCGCGGCTGCGGGTATGGTATAAAGCCAGCGTTTTGCCATTTATTTGCCACTTTCCCCTTAAAACGCGTCGTGTTTTCTCTTATTGGTGTCGACGTTCTTTCTGGGGCCTTGTGTATCGGCTTTCTTTTTTCGTATTTCTCCGTTGTACCTTTATGTCTATTGTCCTTTCGCTTATCGTTTCTATAGAACGGATCAGTACTATTCGAAGGGTCCTCTGATGATTCGGAACCTCTTCGCCTGTCGCGACGCACTTCATGCTCGCGTTCCCAAAATCTGCGTCTGTCTCCGCGGAACCTGGAACTGTTCCTGTGCCTCAAATTTCGCCGTTCAGGCAGATCCGTTAACGTCCCATTAAACGTGGTCCGGTTCCTATTGTTCTCTTTATTTCTCAATTCCCTGGCTCTCGAGCTATCGTCCTCACTGGAATCCCTCTTGGCAGATATTAAAATGAAATTCCACGTCAGGAGGAGGGATATTAGACGGAAATTCATTTTGGCTCGACTTATTTTCCCAATAAATCTAAGCGGGCATTTTACTTGTTTTTTATCTTTATAACCTTCATGTCGTAATGGATTGAGTGGACCAGTATAATATTTTGAACCTCACGACCATTGTGAGCCGGTACCTGTACCTGCAACAAAGAAAGTTTTTTATTTTTTCCGAAACATGTAGTTCGTCCGGAAATCTGGATACTAATGCAGCAGGAGGTGGCAGGAGTATCGAAATTGCGTCCGGGTGACGATCACAGCGTCCACAGATGAAAAACGTATATTTCAATCGCATTTCAATTTCAGTCTGTGGATTTCCCAATACCCAACCAATATAGGTCAACGGCGAATGTTGCTTAGACGTTATAGGGCTGTGGTATTTAGCCTAGCATCAAGTGGACTCCATACTCGTCTGTCTTCCTCAATCATAAAAAAAATGGTATTAAATCCCGAAAGGACCCTTTGAGACCAAGCATGTATTGAAATTCAATTCGAGTAAAACAAGTTGTTTACTATTCAAGCTATTCAGATATATCAAGAGAAAGGCTGTTAGCAAAACTGTTTTATAGCAATCCATCGGAGGGTCAATCGTGGATTGCTTTTAACTAAATTAAATCTTGAGTAGGTAAGTAATCTTTGAGCGAAAAGCGTATTCACTTCTAAGTAATTTCCTTTTCCATTTAATCGAAATCCTGGTTTAGAAGTTTGAAGGATAAAAATATCGTATATACACAGGTAAAAGGCGAAAATATCGAAGTAAAATTCCGTTTAAAACATTTATGCATCGGTTACGCTGATCGATTTTTACTGATTAGGAATCAGTTAAATACTGTCTGTAGTTTACGCGAGTGGTACAAAATTAAATAAAATACTTTAACGGTTTAAAGGAAACCCTTTCCCTCGTGGCCACGGCTGCTGCAAGGCATCCGAAACGTCGGGCCGTTTGATTAAAATATATCGCGTTTAAACCGTTAAAGTGTTTTATTTAAAAGCAAGTAGTTGTTTAGACTGTTGTGCCCTGTGGAACCGAACCAATTTATTGTTTTCCCGGGATTCGAACCCTGAGCCCGAACTCGAAGCGCGCTAGCCACGAAAGGATTCGAACTCGAAGCCTTTCGTGGCTAGCGCAATATGCTTGCCCATTAAACGTCGGACGTGGTTCAAATAAGAAAATAGTAAATTTAAATAAAAGTAAATTTACTAATAAACTGGTTCTAAGGTGTATTCCATCAAGTGTCGGCTGTACTTGTCGCGGTTACTCACATTTTCCCGAGACGACGTCCGCTACATGTTATATTACATGCATGTGGTTTACGTTATTTTTCAACCATAGTGCGCTATTAAAACTCATTACATAACATTCGAACGCAATACATACATTGTTGAGTAGCATCTAATAGATCGATAAGTTAATTTTAACCCAGCTAAACAGCGCTAACGAAAATATTTATCGACTCGCGAGCTTTCTCCGAAACTTTAAACAATCGCAATATTGTTGTTCGGTTTACGCTCCGTCTCCAACTAATCCTAGTTCAATAGTCTATTTCCAGTAGCATAACACATTACGAGAATAATTATTGCCTGAACGTGACGCCATTAAAATATAGCCGTAAGCTAGAAAATGCTCTTAGACTGTAAATACTTTTATGATCTAAAACATCTACATACATATTGTAAGTAAGTTAAATACTTGTCTTTGCAATATACTTATTCTTAGTGTTGAGTACATCGACACCAATTATTGCTTCTGACGCCTTCTAACGTGGCAAAAAGAATTAGTTTTATTTAAATATAAAAATGGTACGGTTTAAAACGCGATATATATTAGTTAAACTTATTTTAACTTCGTTTCGACGGTTCGAAGACGAGATTTTTAAAAACGTGTCTTGCAAAATAATGGGTAAGTATCGTAAGCTCTTTACGCGAAAGGTACACCTTAAAAAAAACTGTCAATTTATTTACAAAACCCACGGCTCCTGCAAGGCATCGGAAACGTAGGGCCGCAGTTAAAATAAGTTTTAAATAACTTACCTACTACGTTTCGTGTTGTAAACCATTAAAAGCGTTTTATTTAAATGTGTATTACTTGCGTTTACTACAACCAGTATTTAATATCAATATAAAGGTTCTTTTCCGTGAATTTATCTTTGAAAATTTGTTTATTAGTTACATTTCGCGTTTTAAACTGTTAAATAGTGTTTTATATAAATGCTAGTTACCGTTTACCGACCTCTCAAATACATTAAGTCCGTTGCTCGATCCCTGAGACCAACATCGCTTTTAAACTAAGCGTATTCAAATTTTGGAAACTTGGGTAATTTCTTGCGAAAAACTTAAGTTGTAAGTCTGTTAATGATCATTATAAATTAGAAGTTAATCACCCAGCCCGAAGTTTTGGTTCCATCGAGCGAGCTTATGTAAATCTATTTAACGACTGGCGTTATTCTTTTCAGCTAACATTTTTCATTCTAATATTTTTTTCAAACTAAGACTCTTCAAGTGATTTAACCTTTTTGAAAGTCTTTATAAATATATTTTATATTTCGTCGAAAAAAACATCATTGTAATTGAACAGTTTTAACTGTTTAAAACGCGAAATATATAAGTTAACTTATTTTTAAATTTACTTTATATTTCGTGGTTAAAACAATGAGAGATGTTTTATTTAAATGTAAAATCACATTGATTGGAAAGTACACTAAGTTAAAAAAAGGCTTCTGTAAAACCAGAAGACAGAGTTCCTGAACGCATTGTAGGAACTAATGTAAAAAAAACACGGCGCCAAGTTATTGGCTTCATACAGCATGCGTCACGCTACCGTCTCACATTTACAGGAAATCTTCAGTATTTAATGAAACAAAGGGGATCATTAAGATGTCTGTAATATCAGGCTCAAGGTGTTCCGTGAGCTTACATAAATTTATAATTAAAAACTCCCTCTCCTTAATGTCTACCCTCTTCGCAATTTACTTGCCGCAACGAGAGTAGTCTGTTATTTACTTTTATATTAAGTAAAAATATTCTCCTTGTTACAAGATTAGCGAAATATTAAACACGAAAAAAAAACAGAACTTATTATTTTTGGCCGTATGTTTAAACGTTTAAAAGTACGGTCTGTACACTAGTAGTACACACTAAATTAAAAAAAATTAACTGGTTTAATTCGCGAAAATATAATAAAATTTATTTTTAAGTGTTGAACCGATGTATCGTTATCGCCGCTATTGTAAAAGTCTGAAATGTCGGGTCGAAATACGATAAAAACAGTTCGCGTTTTAAACCGTTAAATGTGTTTTATTCGAAAGCTATAACAGGGTCTTAAAGTGTGTCTTGTTTAGATGTTTAGATGTTAATGTTAATGTTTGATGTATATGGATTTGAAATTTTTCTTCGAGTATTTAAAGTTATATAAATACAGTAACAAAATAAAAGAACCAACGTTACTTACAAAATATACATCTTTCTGAATAAAAAAAAGGCTATGTAAAAGCCTACACAATGACGTACGATGCAAGTTGAAGATGTAATTTGTATGTCACTTCAATTAATAATGGTTTGTGCGTTTAAAGTTGATTAAAACGTACACTTCGGGTGACATACTAAATTAGTGACGAGGTCTGCGACCCAGAATTAAAACAGTCAGTATTTTCACTATTTTGCACTGCAGAATAAATGGTCTATTGAAATGTAACTAAAGCCAACAAAAATCTCATAGAATCAGTTAATTACTGTTTCAACTTCAATAGCAAGTTGAAAAAGTCACGTAAATACATAGGACATTTTAAACTGTTTGATTGTTCAGTACCTACAGTCTGTAATTTACGCGAGTAGTAATCATTTAAATAAAACACATTTAACGGTTTAAAAGTCGAAAAATCTTAGTCACATTATTTTCAATTTATTTTAACTACATCCTACATGTTTCGGATGCTTTGCAGCGTTAAAATAAGATGTCTAATATATTTCGCGTTTTAAACCGTAAAATATGTTTTGCTTATGTTTGGTTGTTAAGAAAAACCTGTGAATTCAGGCTTTTGCAGTACTGTGTACTTATTTCTATATGAGATAACACATTTTTAATCTTCATAGATAAACGAAATAAAAAATTTAAAAAAATAGGGAGTCAATTGTGTATGTAGTTTTAACTTTAATTATTGTAAGTTCTTACTGACAATATTGGTTGCTTAGGGATTTGTGTGCGACAGATTCTAGGTTTGAATTCCGGGGAAGCAATAGATTCGGAAATCCGGAAAATGGTACAGAATTCTTATCAATTATGTGATTAAAAGCGATCAGTCTTGTGTATATAGGAAATTTATCAAAGTAACAAATAGCGTATATAATATGAGAGAAATGTCAATTTTAAACTAATCATACTCATTGTAATTATGGTTGTATGTTTTTATAATAACTCAATTAAGCTTTTGTTATATATGTGTAAGAATGTTATTAGCAAAAAAGCTGAAGAGTTTGTTTGTTTGAACGCGCTAATCTCAGGAAGTAACGGTTAGAATTGAAAATATGTTTGTGTTGGTTAAAGCATTTATCGAGGACGCCTATGACCAATAGCCCTGTGACTATTACAAGCGAAGATACAGTCAGAAATGTGAAAAAAAAGGGAAATTTATTCATCATTATGAGTTTCCGAGGCGTACGAAAACGATCCCAAAAAAATATCTATGAAAGAATTATTCCTCTTTAAAAGATCTAAAAGAAATCACCGATGTTATAAGTCTACCTTTTAAGATTGCCTTGCGAGAACGAGAAGGAACGAGACCGACGTCGTGGGTAACAGTTTAAGGTTATCAAGGTGAAGGGTTTGCAAAAACGAATTTGGATGCCCAAAATAACCGTGTGGGATTCTCGCGGGACAAAGTCGCTGGCACAGAGTCGCTGGCACAGGCTGGAGTTTGATATAAGTATATTATTCTCCTTATATATACAAACGCAATATCAAATATTATAAATAGCATACATTGTAGCATTCAATAAATAGTTTGTTAAGTAAGGGTTTTCTCGAGATATGCAAAATGAAATCATAAACCTCGGATTCAAGGGTTGGCATTGATGAAGATAAAATTCTACGTAAAAATAACACATACTGTCTATAGTTTACGCGAGTAGTACACATTTAAATAAAACACTTTAACGGTTTGAAACGCGATAATTATTAGTTAACTTCGGCCCGACGTTTCTCCCCGACACGATTTTTAACTTCGGCCCGACGTTTCTCCCCGTGACCACGGCTGCCGCAAAGCATCCGAAACGTCCGGCCCGGCGAGAGAATCACCAGAAATTTCCAATATAAGTTACGCGTTTTAAACCGTTAAAGGGTTTTATTTAAAAAAAATTAACGTTTCAATAGGGACTTTGGTATAATGGTAACAATGATGGCTCTTAATCAACGGGTCGTGGGTGCGTACTGGGTTTTTTTATCATTCATTTTTTTTTACATTTTGGAATTAGGAAATCTGGATGTTAAATGGATAGTAGAAATATCGAAATTCCGTCGGGATCATGAAGCACTGCCCATAGATACAAAGGTCGTGAAGTCGCGTTGCGGTTTCAGTCTGTAGATTTCCAAATTTCTAAAGCCAAAATACAGGTCGACAACGAATTCTGCATGTCGACTTTTTGATTTTAACTGCGACGCGACGTTTCAATACAGTTTTGTATTTAATATTTATTATATGTTACTTTCATATATATTTTTTACGCATCAGATCAGACGAAGTATTTTATCGGTTCAAAGAACAACCCTCATTTATTGAGATTCACAAGAAACGTGGATATGTTCGCAACCCTAAATGGCAGAATGATTTAATGTTCAAAGACGAGATTAAGGAACGAGTCTCTCCATGCTATCAACACTTGTAATAAAACTGGCCAAGATTATGCGACACTAACGAGTATTTATTTTTTATGACAGAGGACAAGGGGGTTCTCTCGATTGAAAGTGGAGTACCCTCATAACACGTCCAATTAAAATGCGTCGTCAATCTATTTAAGCTATAGACATGGGAGAGACACAGATTGAAATTGCGTAATTCATTTACGATTTAAGTATTATCTATAGTTACAAGTTTACGCGAGTAGTACACAACAGTACAGAAGACCTTCGAAGTTCAAATAAAACACCGTAAACGGTTTGAAACGCGGAATATTGTTTCGATAGTTCGGCGGCTGTGTGGCGTGGGCGGATCTGCTATGTACGCGTTTAAGAGCATAAGTCGAAAAAATCGGTCGTCGATGAGGTGTAGGACTCGGTAGCTCAATTGGTAGAGCAACAGCACGGAAAGCTGACGATGCCGGTAAAAAAAGTTACCTGATCGAATTTTTTGCGTTTTAATAAGTTAACTGTTTAAAAGTTTTATTTGAACTTCGCAGGATTTCAGTGTGGAACGGTGATTCGTGAACCGGACAAAAATACAAAATATCAGAATCCTTCATCGTGAAACTGGTGGGAATCAAAGCCACAACCCGTTTGTTATTTTCCATACTTTCTTAACACTGGATAAACTTGCTCATCAGATATTACGATGGCACATACTCGGTACTTTTCATACCATGGGGCATAAAAATGTGTCTACTATTTTGGTCACAGAAATATTTCCTTCTAAAACTGTATATGTGACGGGCTTCGAACCAGTTGCCACCAGTATAAAAACAATCTATAGCGCAATATTTTTACTCGTGGTTATCAGATATTTAAAAATAGAACTAACAGACATACTTATTTCTGCTACTGTGTCAATTTATGACACAGTTCTTTATTTAAAATGCCACTTCCTCTTAGGCCTAAGAGAAAGTCCTTGCGTTAAAAATACAAACGAGTTTAATATGTGTTCTGTTACCTTGGTAAGCAACAAAATGTGCTATGTAAAAAGATATAAGTATTGAAATAGGGATAGTTCGCTCGAACGATGTTTCCTATTTTGTCTATATACAATAGTTAATTAAATCACTTTTAACGGTTTACGAGGAGAATTGTAATTAATTAAAAATTAATTAAAAATCGAAAATAAATTGAAAAAATATTCGATTTGGGCAAGATTTGAACCGGCATCGTCAGCGTTCCGTGCTGTTGCTCTACCAATTGAGCTACCGAGTCAATACCGTATTTTTTATCTAAATAGTGCCTTCGTGTACAATAACATGTAAAAAATAATTGATGAGAATTGTGTTAGTTAAACTTATCTAACAATGGTGCTTGCCTGTGACCATTGCTGCTGCAAAGCATCCGAAATGTCGGGTCGTAATTAAAGTAATCTTGTAAATAAGATTAATACATTTAGCGTACTACTCGCACAAACTGCAGACAGTATGAAATTGTACAACAGATGTGTAAAAACATTCAAATTGAAATACAAGGTTTTTTAGTTCGATTACAAGAATTGACTTTGAGAATTCTTTAAGATTGCGGGAAAATACCACTTCCAAATCTATTTATTAATTATTTATTTGGTACTTAAAACATAATAACACTTGACAACTATAGAATGCACCGGGCAGCCTTAACGCTTTTACTCTACAACGCACTTCGACTTTAAATTTTCGAAAGATATTTAACAACATATGATATTTCGTTTAATTAAACTGTACCCGTTTAAAATAAACATGCCGTGTTTATAGTGCATTGATGTAAGGCTATTCAAAATAAACCATTGCCTAGTTGCGCATATTTTACGAATTCCCACGAAAAGGCAGACGCAGATTGGGCCATATGGCGCCAGTTCCTGACGCTTTATTTATTTTATTTGCAGACAAAAATCTATTGCAAGTAATCCAATAATTTATTGCCTATTAGTGATAAATGGTTTGATAAGTGTTGTGGCTCAATTTAGTGAAAATGTGTGCACTATTACGTTATATTTATTCTTAATCAATTAAAATCAATACCATGATAAAAGTATAAGTTACTACGACCCGACGGTTGGCAGTTAAATAAACTTAACAAATTGGTTTTAAGATAAAACTTGTATATATCACATAAAAGGGAGCCTGGAAGAGATCACTTAGTAGCGATAAGGCCGCCCGTTACACTCTAATAAGTGAAAGCCCGTTTCCCCCTCGTGGGGCACGGGGCAAACACATTTCTGTGTCCGTTTTACTTATCCGTTTTTTTAACGGGCAAGTAGTTGATTAGACTTCTGTGCCCTGCCCGACCGAAACAATTTTATGTTTCCCTGGGATTCGAACCCAGGACCTCTCGTGCTTAACGCAATGCTAGGCAATACGTTTAACCATTGGGCTACAGAGGCGGTCAGTACACTCCTACTAGTTTATAGTTTTTATTTTTTGGTAATAAACTAAAGTAATTGTGTGTGTGTTGTGTAATGAAGTATAAATAAATTAAAACATTGTTTTCGTTAAAGTTAACTGAGTTTTATTAAATGTTTTCTTCTATCTTTTGTTTTACTAACAGCCGCGTGTCATGTCAAAGTTTCTTTTTCCATACATAAGTGACCCGACATTTAGATCTCTAAATTACACACAGCTATTGAAATTTGCATAAACTGCTAAAACAATCGCTCGCTTACATTTAGCTAATATTAGATGAACTCAAACGAGTTGATGTCAGCTACAAATTTACTCCTGGAACTCTCGTATTACATTTAACGCGGTAAATAGGAGCAACCCAAAATATATTTATTGAAGTAGAACAATCCGGATGTTGGAGCATTGAAACTTCCTTGAAATTAACCTGATCCTTGTCCGTCCTCCTCAAAAAGTACTATTTGCAACTATCGGCAAATTTCAAATTCAAATTATGGAAAATATTGTATTGTACTTTTTTATCTGTCAAAGTATGTTTCTACTAGCTGTGCCAGCGTCTTCGTCTACAAGAATCGCTATTGAGCATCAAAATACCCCTTCTTTACTTAAGCTGTTACCCACGACGTCGATCGCGTCCCTTCTCGTCGTTATTGTAAGTTAATCTTAAAAAAGTAGACTACATGTCTACTTTTTTAAGAGTATTTTTTTTAGATTATTTAAATTCAAATCATTATTTCATAAATATTTTTTGGTCATCTTAAACCGTTTTTCCAACTTACGCCTCGGAAACCCATAATGATGAATAAATTTTTATTAAAACTCTTCCTAGCGTATAAGTCACTCGTATTCTAAGCGTGCACCGACTGCGATGCAATAAAAAACACTGAACACTAATGTTTAGGAATTATTCACACGGTCCCAAGGAATGCTGCCAACTTTGCGCCAGCAATAATTCCCATTAAAGTAAGCCTACGAAATTATTACCTCGCAACACAATATGGTGGCTTTATAAGGAATGAATAATTCAGGCTCCAACATCCATCAGAATAACGCAAGACGGAATTTGCTTAGGTTATGAAAGGTCAAAATTGTCAGCGTTCGAGTGAAAGATATTTACGAATGCACATGTTAACTAATATTGTGGACATACCATTTTATTTATTGCCAGATAACCCATTGGCTCTGTCTTATTGATCTAGTGCTTACTGTACACGAATATCCGTGATCTGCTTTGATTACTATCTATCTCTAATTTCGTGGTGGTTAAATCCTTCCTTCACTGGAGCAGTGTCATTCTTAGCTCTTAAAACTCTCGTATACGAAAGAAGACATGTACCCAATTGTGGGACTGTTCCTAGACTAATGTGTCTGTATGTTGTCAATTCATACCCGTTATTTATAATAAGTGCTTTAATTCGAAACTAATGTACTAAAGGGATGACCGTCAAATATTTGACAATTAGGTAAAGCAGTTTCCTTCCAGCTATCTTATCACAATTCCACATAATATCTTCCCACCACTACAATGATTATTTTTTAGTTTGACTGTTTTCGTGAGTTAATTATTTCGTTGAAGATGTTTGTTTCATTTCTAAGTAAACATGATAAGTAGGGACTGTACCATGTCCCTACTCTCACTGATCAACTCAGAATGAAATCGAATAATAAAAACGACACGACACAGAAATAAGTCCGTTCTCATGCATGGACAATTCAAATAACTCTTCTATAACAAATATGTTTTGTACCGCCAGATAAATGTTGCTCAGTAAAATCTATGTTCACTAGATAGCACAGTCGATATACATGATTTGATCGTTTCTTCGTAATTCTATACCGGTATTATAATGTGGTCTTAAATTTCGCAAAAGGGTCGCTTGAAGCCCTATTATGTCAGAAGGGTTTCTCTTGAATGTTATGCTGAGGTATCATTTCCACGTCAAATATTTATGCTTGACGGTGAACGTGTTAAGATAATAGTTTTGGCGAAATATTATTATATTTACGTGAATACGTATGATATTAAGTTAATAAGGGTAGACTTGAAAGGTGGGCTAAAAACGTAATTAATAGGATAGGCTGTATGTATCTACATTCCTTGGAGATATTAGTCATCTAAGTCAGATTTAAAGGGCTTAACGTGATCGTTCTTCTATCCGTTGGGTCGACCCTTGAACAGTGTAACCGTGGTGTAAAAGATCGTCAATGATGTGGAAGAACGACCTAAGAACCAATTCGAACAAAGAGGGTTGTCCTCTTGTTCAAGTTGTCCACTAACCACATCATCATTATGAAAGACCACGACCACTCTAAAGATCACGGCTGAGAAGAGAAGTATAAGCCATTTTCATAACGATAAAAGCCTAATAAAATATCAATTCAAATATAATACCCGTAATATGTATAAATCCAAGTAATATCCGACCCCAGTTGACTATACAAACTTTATGCTTTGTATGTATTTGTCGTAATGTATTTGTGAAACGTGTCCCACGTTGAAGTTCTTGTTAGCATAAATTTCGTTTTTGTCATAGACACACACACAAGAGAACCTGAAAATTTTCGACGAAGGGTTTTCAACCAAAATAAACACGCACAGAATTGTTGGCTCATGCTTAATTATCACATACGTTAGCAAAATATGTGTGAAAAATGTTTCTGTAGCATAAAGAGGTATTTTGGACAGTTTAGATTTTAAATAAAACACTTTAACGGTTTAAAACGCGATATATTTGTTAAAATCATTTAATATCTTTCTTTTTTTTCCGCGGGGGGTACACATTTTAATAAAACCCTTTTTGGGTTTAAAACCGTTTTTTTTTTTTTTTTTTTTTTTTATTTTTTTTTTTTTCCCCCCCCGGGTTTTGGGGGCGTTGGCGGCGGGGGGGGGGGGGGGGGGCCCCCCCGCTTGGGGGGGGGCCCCCCCCCCCCCCCCTTGCGGGGGGGGGGGGTTTTGTTTTTTTTTTTTTTTTTTTTTTTTTTTTTTTTTTTTTTTTTTTTTTTTTTTTTTTTTTTTTTTTTTTTTTTTTTTTTTTTTTTTTTTTTTTTTTTTTTTTTTTTTTTTTTTTTTTTTTTTTTAATTTTTAGATATCTTAAATAAACGATAAAAAAATTAAACAAATATATAAATGGTACATAACATATATAGCGCACTTATGTACAACTTTTTATCATAAAGAACCCCCGTAGGTGCATGCCTTCTCCATACATATACACCAACAAATACATGTTCCCGTAAAGGTAGAATAAGTTTTTATAACTAAGTGAATAAATGTTACAATGGTGTGAAAGATTGCTAAGAACTCAACTATTACTTGATATTATACAAGGGGCTTACGTGGATAGCAGAATCATGAATCGAAAGACGAGCCCACAGCTAAACCTGTTTCTCGAATGTGAATACCAAGTCTTCGGACCATAGGATCGGTTGCCTAGTATATTCCCTTTCATAAACAATGCTATGACTGTGGGATTTATAAACGACCTTGAGCCGAAATCAATTAAAAGCATATTTTCATAAAACCATAAAATATGTAGACGAAAATAATCTAGTTTTTACAATAGTTTCCTTTGTTGTTGGTATAAAACTAGATTAAGAAATAGTAGTTAAGTAGTGCAAAACGGACTTACCCACTTAGAACCAACAGAGAAAATAACAATGAAGAGCTAGACGGTAGTGCCACAAGAAACAAAACTAAAATTAATAATAATAATAACATCGATAAGATGTAATATGATAAAAAATATAGGAACACAAAAAATAATTTTCCAACTTCTGCGCAAATATGGATAACAGATTTTTTTCAAGTTAATTAGCAACAAAAAGTTTCCGCACTGGCAAAACGTAGTGTAACGTAATATTATAAGTATAGTTTAGATTTATTTTTAATAAATATCCTTCCCAACGAAGTTTTATTTGTATTTCTCACTTAATTCACGTATTGTATATGATTAAACTTTGTATTGACATGAATAATACAAAGATTTGTTATATACATAAATGTGAGGTCTTACCGCTAATCAGAATTTTCCACCAAGCAACCAAAAATGAAATATTTCGGCTTTTTTAAATATTACAAACTGCAAAAGATTCTAAGGTTTAAAACGTTCTGCGTATCTCTATGAGTCAATTTGAATTTAAGAATCATAGATAAAAAAAACATTTCACAAAACGCATGACAACACGATATCTGTGATCCTCGTCCAAACAGGTTTTAATGTATGATGACTTACCAACTAGCAACCTGAATAAATACAGTATACCAAACATTACTTGCGAGGTGTCACCTCCATGCATAAACCTGGTTACTTTTAACATTGCAAATACAAGTCATCCAGCTTATCCGCTTAGTAGATTCCACTTAGCTGATAGTGCAAAAATTTCATAAGCTGTGCGACAAGCAACAGATTTAACAGGATTAAAAAGCGATACCACTTGACGCAGAAATGCATTTTGTTTTACATTAATATCTCTCTCGAGTATAATCGCTTTATACATGATCAATTTTGAATTATGTATACATTGAACACATAATTTAGTTACTGTCTATAGTTTACGCGAGTAGTACACATTTAAATACAATCCAACGGTTTAAAACGCGATATATTAGTTAAACTTATTTGAAAATTATTTTTAACTACGGCCCGACGTTTCGGTTGCTTGCCGTGGTCCCGGGGAGACATAATTAATTATTTTAGAACGCTCTTGTCTCTGGGTATTATAATCTTACAATTAGGTGTTCCAAATTAATAAGATCAGTTAGCAGTTGTATAATACATGCACTTGTAACGTTTTTGTGTATTTTTTTTACTTTAAAGTGGTGAAGGCTTTTTCTATGTGACATATTTATTTCTGTGAACCTTTTTTATTTTAGGGAAGGACAGGTTTACTGATGCTAGGAAAAATAATACGTACACATCGCGTATGAAGAACATGCGCCGTCGCTTTCCATACAAAATCCAACATGTTTCAGGAAAGTTATAAATTGATTAGAAATGTTGGACCCGGTTGGGATCAAACCCACGGCCCTTGAATACATAGACATTGCTACCATTTCACCAACGAGCCCGTCAACGTGAACGTTGCTATGGTAACCATATTAAAAACAAACAGAAATTTTATACATAAAGTAGTATAATTCAATTCCCGTTTCCCCAGCTTCCGTATTCACAGATAAATTTATTTAGTGGCCAGTGTTGGAGCAACACACGTTCCCTGCAAGTCCAATACTATCTATTGTGTTCCCAGTATATTTAATGGTATTCGAACTCAGGACCATAGAGGTCAATTCCAATACCATATGCCATATAGTTTTTCTAGATTGTTCTTTTAACTTTCACGTATCGAGAATATTGAATGTATATTAATGAAAGTGTGAATCATTGACTGTAGTTCTTTGGATGTAATTTTGCTCCCAAGATTGTTATGGAAAACGCGATAACATAAACAAAAGAATAAATTAAAATTGGCTATTAGCACAAGAGATTATAATCCATTCATTTAACGGGCTTTATGTTTTGTTTATTTGTTTGTAGCTTGACAGATTGACGGGCTGGTTGGTATAATGGTAGCAATGTAAGCCTAATCGAATAAAGTTTTGTCGCCCAAAATAACAATTTTACGCGTACGAAGTCGCTGGCACAGCTTGTTACTACATACACGTGTTAATTTTATTGTAATAGTCACTTCGAGATTATTTTGTCGTCTGACAACTTTTTTGTCCGAAAAAAAAACTCACCATACTGGAAAGATTTATACAAATTTATCGTAGTAGGAATATTAATTAAGTAAATTAGTATTCAGTAAAATGACCTTACAACATGATTATTTTAAGAGTCTTGACCCCACACGAATTAATCACTAGACGCAGGTGTCTAGACGAAGGAAGAGAAATTCCAAATGACGTTGCGCAGCAAGATCGTAATATCATTTGAGACTAGATGAATTCCTGTATTAAAATAAAACACTTTAACCGTTTAAAACGCAGTATATATTAGTTAAACTTATTTGAAAATTATTACGGGGATATACGGGAACACTCCCCGCGACCACGGCTGCTGCAAAGCATCCGTCGCTAGGTAAACGTCGGTAGGTAGCCGTAGTTAAAATATTTTTTTAATAAGTTCGCGTCGCGGACGTATGTTTATTAAGAGACTGGGTTGATAGCTTAATGAACTCAATTGTTGAACGCGTTACTTGGCATTGCGTTTAGAGCGGGATGTGCTGGGTTCAAGTGCCAAGAAAACTATAAACTGTTTCAGTCCCATTGACCTGACAACCGAGAAGATTTATTTTTATTATATATGTCTAATCCGTTGTTAGAATTCTACCAAAATTTCGAAACATCTTAGGAAATTCTAGACAATAACTATGTGATATGGAATATCTCCGGGTCTCGAACCATCAATCACCAGCCTAAATATCTAAGTGTCCAAAGAAAATATTGCCCAACAGCGCATCTTACTAATATTAGAATAATATTAGAATTAGGCTTGGAGCATCTCACCTTCTATCTATGGAATCCTATAAATGTGTTTCACAAAAACAATTTAATAACACGTCGTTTAGGAATCTCACTCTAAACTCAACGCAATTAGAATTGTATTACACATTCAGTATAATGCAAGTCTAATTAAATTATAGCGCCTTATTTGATAATAATTATCCCTTTTAAATCTTGGATGCCACGACAACCCATCCGCCCTATTTGGGATGAGCACCCACCATCCTGGCCTTATTCGTAACTGCTGATCGACTATCATGAGCTGTCCACTAAAAAATAATACTTCTATTAAGTATAGGCATTCCAAGAAGCCAGTGGAATGGAATAACAAACCGCATTTAGATAAAGTATAAAAATAAAATATAAAAGGAGAAAGGTGTTTGACACTGAATAAGGGACATAAAGGACGGGTTCGTTGGTGAAATGGTAGCGATGTACTAATAATCGATCGTTCGATCCCCATTGGGACCCAACATTTGTCTAATCTATTTATAATTTTTCTGAAGCAAATCTGAATACTAAATGGGTGGTAGGAATGTCGAAATTGTATCCGGGTAATTTCTCGGTCATTCCTCTTTGGAATACTCTGTAGAATGACGACAGACAGACAGACAAACATTTTATTTTTGTTTTTAAAATTCTAAATATGCATATATATATTTTTTGAATTTTTAATGTAACGAACTACCGTCCACATATGAAAAAGCCGTGAAGTTTCGCGTTTCGGTTACAGTCTGTGGATTTCCGAATATCCAAAGCCAAAAAAGGTCGATAGCGCATCTTATTTAGGGGCTATACGACTGGGGTATTTACTTATTAAAAAAATAAAGGAAATAATAATTCTATACTATCTCTTAAGAAATTTCCTAGCATTCTCGGCTTTTCAAATCTACGAAAAAGGACTTAATTTGGAACCATTGTTCTTGCATTCCTGATTAAGAAAATACTGTCACTCATCACATTTTATGTAACACAACGGTGAATGGAACAAAGAATGCTAGTCATTCATAACTACGAGAATCTTTTGTGAGGGCGCGCTGCAGGCGCCAAGTATTTTTTGTAACTGGTAACATCTTAAATAGTTCTCTGCCATTCTAAGGACAAACTATAGTTATCAATCAGTAAAGGTAATCTGTAGTTAATGACGTCATCGTGTTATATGTGGTACGTATAATTATAGAGGCGTGGATATTGTGACAATTATTAATGTATTTATAAATGAACTCTGTCAATGTCAAATCGGTAATAAGATAATCTGTTATAATTACAGTTTAGCCGATAAGGCTTATCTATTGTATTATTGTCATCTTTAAGAATGTTTAATTTTCATATACATACAGAACACCCGAGCAAAGTGATAACGTAAAGTTCAACTATTTCACAGAGAAAGGGAAACCAGAATGACGTCGTAACGCGTTACGTCACAAATCGTTTTCCTCTTATTTAAAGATATCACTGCAAAATTATATATTACGTGTTATAATCATTGCGTTTTCCCCTGTGAGGCATGGATTGATTGTATTCATAGGCAAGCTGATGATCAGATATTTATGCCCTGCCCGACCGAAATAATTTGTTTCCCGGGATTTGAACCCATACATTTAGCTGAAGAGGTGAACGTGAAAGAAAACGAAACGGCGGATACCTAGTAAAAACAAAAGACAGATTAAGTTACCTCGTTCGACAAAACAGCCATTCCAACTGTCTCGAGAGACAAGTTTACTTTTAAACTGTTTCTGAAGTTCCCATTCCTCGAACTCCGTAAGCATCTCTGAATGGGTTTGTAATTACATTTTTTCAATACCGCCCCTTTCATAAACGCCGACACCTGCTATTATGGTCTTGTTAACGTCTTCATGTCTCATTAAAGATAATAGTTTGCCTAGACAATGGTTATCTATATCTGCTGATAATAATTTTTAATGTTTATGTTCCGTTGGACTCCCCGGAGAGGTGGTTTTTTACCCAGTCATGTCAGCGGTGAATTGAAACTTATATGGCTTATCAAACCAGAGGGCTGTGGTTTTTTACCCAGTCATGTCATGGCCATTTTGTAATTTTGATAAACATTTAAGACACGTCTAAAAATATAGATACATATTTCATTACGGAGGACGACCTCAGGATATCAAACACCATCCTATACTAAAAAAACTAGATTCCCAAAAAAAGTCATAACAAGAAACGACAGGACATCGTAAGTCAGTTCTGTAAGGACCAAGTAAGATCCTTCAAATATTTACTAAAACGAAACAGATGGCGTTAGCATAGCAGATTTGACTTTAACATTAGGAACACCATCCAGCTTCTGTCACTTCGTGACGACGGCTGCTGCAAAGCATCCGAAACGTGAAATTGTAGGTAAATAAATTATGAATAATTTAACTAATATATTTCGCGTTTTAAGCCGTTAGTATTATTAAAATATGTAAACTAGACTATGCTAATGATTTTCATATTGAAATGGAAACACTTCCTTGTCGTTATTTTTATTTGTTTTTTCACTAATTGCTTCAATAAGCTATTTAAGTTAATTGGCGTAATGCTTGCGTGCTTATATGCGTGTAGCTAGTTAGGGAGAGTAAATAACTATAGCAATCATGTAAATTACAATCGATCAATTAATATGCATCGATATTAAAGCTCTTTTCATACTAGGCTATAATATGATATCAAATAGCACTAATACTAGAAGTCTAATCCTAATCTATCTGTTTTAATATTCCTCTTGGATAAAAAAAATATACATATGTATCGAGTGGAAACCAAAATTACTTAGTATAAAATAGAAGGTTGAAATACAGGGGTACAAAATCTAAAATAAAATTATAGTCGATTCTCAGACCTACTGAATGTATATATTAAAGTCTTTTTCGAAGGGGTATGGTAACTAATATTGTATACGCCTACAGAATATAAATATGCCGACACTGCATAGTCAATATTGATTGATTGTAAGCTTAAGCTAATAAAATTCATTTAAGGCTACGTAACATTCTTAATTGAAACGTTTCCATCGGTCCAAAGATTAAGCTACATAATTATTTCTGTTTGAATTATTATCTGACAGCTTCCGTAAATCCTACGCGCGCTGCCTAACAAAGTGTTAAGCGCGGGAATCCTGAACTCAAATAGAAAAACAAAAGATTTCGATCAATTATTGTTTAATCGAGATCTTGCCTGTCAATATCTTCAGACATTATAAAATAGAAACAAAAAATAATACCCCGAGAAGGTAAAAGAAATTTCATTTTCTATAAATGACTATCTAGAATTAAATTGAATGAATATCTGAGAAACAACGGGACGTGGATTCGATACCCGGTCCAACATGTTGCTAATCAAAATATATATATTTTTTTTTTCTTAAGATGTTACATTGCTGGGGTGCTTTACCTTACACCATGCGAACTGCACACTTATCTATCGTCCTCTGGCATAATTATACTGTATAAAATGATCAGCTATATCTATGTTGAACATAGCACAATCTATTCTCAACTTGCGGTATCCAGTTCAGGGTAATTGTCAGGTATTTTACGCTCCTCTCGTTAATGTCTCAATCTTATTTTACGTAAATATATTTAAATAAAACATAAGCCGTGTCTCCCCGTGGTCACGGGGAAACACGGCTGCTGCAAAGCATCCGAAACGTCGGGCCAAAGTTAAAAATCATTTTTAAATAAGTTTAACTAATATATCGCGTTTTAAACCGTTACAGTGTTTTATTTAAATGTGTACTACTCGCGTAAACTATAGACAGTATTTACGTAAATGTAGAAAATATTCACAAGACGCCTATTAAAGTATAACTGGTCCATAAGGACCGTTTTATTAGAAGTGTTGTTAAAATATTATATTTCTTTGTGATATAAATATTCTAATTGATAAATGAAGAAATGGACACACAAAGCAAAAATACTATTATCATTTACCATAAAGAATAATGGACTAAACGGTTGTAATGTTCTAAACGGGTTATTTTGTTTCAGATAGATTCCGAGTGTCATAATACAAATGCACATTTGGATAAGCCAGGTGAGTGTCGCGGGAGTGCCCCCACAGATAAGCATGACTCGAGTGGCCTGTTTTGACATCACCACAGACTAATAGCAGACATTAACATTTATTTGACAGATACATAAACACTGGAAAATAGTTAAAATTTAAGAACTTAACAGATATGCAGCGTAAAGTATAATTTAAACAATTAATGATAATTTGTTAGAATTGTGACATAATTCATAGAATTTTATAAAAAGAATTCGTGAGTTTCGCTTTGTTTGGTGTTGTTTGTGGATAATCTGTGTAATGTGAAAAGGATGTCATAAATAGAATATAATAGGTAAATAATAGATAGTAAAACTTCAATTAGTCACAGAGTCGCATGGATGTGTGGCGGTGACTTACAGTACACTACATGATTATTTACAAGTAGCAAAAAAGTTGTCTCGAAGTTATTGACTTTTTTCTCAACAGTATTTTGTAATATTATCTCAATTAGTATAAGTAGCTATAAGTCTCTGACATATCCTTGTATCGACAGTATTCATATATAACGTACTACTTTGTATGAGTTACACAGATAAACACATTGACCACGAACGTAATAAGATAATAATTTATGTAATAACGTTCAGGTATATTATCTTAGATGACACTTATTTTTGTTACCAGTCTCGTTTGTGTAACTTTTACACTTGAATGAAGATCGCGAGGTACATACGATTTTTTCTAAGAACTTTTGCGTATCAAACAAGAATATGGAAGTGGAAGGCGTAGTTTTGGAGATGACAGAACAGCTGCTGGTGGATTTCAGGCTCTACGCTCTAAAGATTATTTCTTCCACGATAGTTATTTCCTGACCTGTTCCGATTGATAATAACAGGTTATAATTAAATTTTCATACAAACCGTTAATATTGTTTAAAACTAACTTTAATTTATTAAATTATTTAACTTATTATTTATTTATTTCAACTGCAGGAGTAGTTATCACGGAACCTGTACTTGTACGGAATGTTAAAATAAAAAGAACTAATATACTTCGCGTTTTAAACCGTTATAGTGTTTTATTAGTGTACTCGTGTAAACTACAGACAATAGTTATTTAAAACGTAGGGTTTATTATGGAGGACCGAGGACTTTCACTAGATGGAAGTTGAAACATACCAACCATAATAATTATAGCATCCCAACATATTGCGCTTTCGACCATTGTGACATTCAGATATTCGCAAAAAACGTATGTAAAGTACAAACAAAATTAGACCGGCGTTATTTTTGTGTCATATTTTATCTCGCTACAACTTACATGCAGTACTTTAGAATAGCTATTGGCCCTGACATGCAATCTTGTATCAAAGTGGGACGTTACGAACATAAATTAAATAACAATATTTTTTACTACTCATTGAGGACTCGGAATTAAATAGTTGACAAGGACGCGTCTAAATCGTAACGGATCTCGACATTAGTTTTTTCGTACAATAAGCATTTATTTTTATTTTACGATGAAGTATTAAATGCTATGAGATTTTATTTTATGGGATGCTTAACCAAATTGGTACGTAACGCGTTATTTTAATTAAGACTATAATTTCTGACATACAATATTTCAACAATGTATTTCATAAAATAATTGACCGCCTCTGTAGCCAAATTGTTAGACTGTTGCGTTAAGACCGAGAGGTTCTGAGTTCGATTCATAGGGAAACAATAGATTGGTTCGATGGGGCAAAGCACAGAAGTCTGATCAACTGCTTGCCTGTAAGAACCGTTTAGTGAGGCGGACACAGAAAAGGAAATGTTTTCTTATAAAATAATTATGATATCGTTAAAACGCATACCATTATATTTAATAGCGTTAAATGAAAGTGAATTCGGGAGACGGAGGGATCACGCTGCTCTCTCCTACCCTCCGATACAACATCACGCCTAACACACATCTTGCAATGCATTTATGCAAAAATGCATGAATATGTGGAAATATTACCACGTCAATTCTTAAACGGACACGCTAATGAGTAATAATGAATTGCTTATAATTATTTGTTTTCCTTTTCGTGATCGCAACAAACAAGTCACGACGACAGATTTCTTTCTGACATGAAAAATTAGAAATGTAATCGAGAATAGCACAAGAATGACAGCGTCTGACGAGAGGAAATGATTTTGGCGGGGCATTACAGATAACCAAAAATATTTATATGACAGAACATACACAGACTAAAATCGAAATGCAGATTTACTTTTATTTATATATTTTTTGTCTGTGGATAGTGCTTTTCAATTTACAATTAATTACAAAAACAATATATGTTCGAAAATAAATACAATTCCGTAGTATATATAAATATTATTGATTACATCAATTCGTAACATAATGATTAATTTATGCAAAGCTCAGTAAAAATTATGTCATCACGAAAGTATTACAAATAATAGTTAATTTAATCTGTGATTACTTATAACAAATCACTTTTACTTTTTAAAATATATTCAAGCATTGCTCATCGATTGATTCTACGTTAATTGACGTTTTCAACATTATTGATGAAGAGATGATGAGATATTTGGTCTAATGGTATAGTAATGGTAGCAATGTATGGGTAATAAAATCATACGGGTCGTAGGTGCGATACAAACGGTGTAATGTTTTAATAATGTAATGAATTCATATTCTTTTTAAACGTGGACTGCGTATGGAAATCTGGAAAATGGGTGGAATGAATATTGAACTTCCTTCCGGGTCACGAAACACCGTCCAAAGATGAAAAAAATTCACAATCAAGTTTGTCTTGCTCTGTCTAAAAAAACTTTGTTGATAAGATTCCACTGATTTCCTAAAACCATATAATCATTTAGTTTTATTATATAGGATCATATAATCGATATAAGTGAGGGCACGGAGGGGTGATTTTCGATGACACAAAGATTCTGGCGGTTCGCTCCTGACTGGTTTTTATGGCATGGTGAGGCAGTGGACCGCATCGGCTTTTGTCATTCAATCGCCCCATTGTGGTCTTTCTTTGTCTGTTGGCCATCACCGACCATGCGCTGCACGGACACACGCCTCAATGCATCGTGACAACCAAAATGGAACTCTGATTGAATTCTTGACGCTATTTCTTTATGTTGGTCAGTCACTATTGCCCGCGACTCGGGAAGTTAATTTTACGTGCTTACAAAATCATGAATGGACATTAAATTAAGAATTACAAATAGTCGTAACTAGTCATAGTTGCGATATGGTGTTTTTCAGTGATCTAGTTGAACATTATCTATGTGTATATGTGTACACGTACATATAAAATCATTTTATATTCTCACCCTTTATATATAAGTATACACGATTTTCCCATAAGACATTTACGCTGCTGAAATTTCTACGTCTACGAGTTTTCTGTGACCCGTTAACGTATATATTATATGTACCTACTTATATATCCTACCTATCATTGTAACGGTACATCTAGTAATAGGCGAAAATAAATATCACTTCCAATATAAAATCGATTCTGCTTCTCAGATGTTGATTTTTTTTTCGATATTATGGATCCACCTATTAAACTTCCTTATCATGCAAGTATTCCGCCATAAATATTACTTATCTCTATGTCTTATATGCAAAGTACGGCTTTTTAACTCCAAAGGTACGGCGTTGTTCAAACACTAATTATCAGATACGCATATCCCCAAATATAAATTACATCTCTTATCGCCCAGAGATCCGCGTCAATCTGTCTGCCGCTGAGTATAAATACCACTTTACCTGTCTCTTACGAATACCGTACAAAATAAATTTAAATACTTACAGTTAAAGATGCAACAGGATCTTGCACTCAATACAGAAGCTTTTCACCAAAATTTAAGCCACGTTAACTTAACAACATTTGAAAGTAGTTTATAAATTAAACAGGCAATGTTTTTGTTGAAACGTTCAAATATTTAGGATGTCAATCCGTAAAACTATTCACGTAAAGTTCTTGACGTTTGGAATAGTACGTCCGGAACGTAACGTAGACGCGGTCGACCGCCAACCGCGCCGGCATGAGACTATCTGACATCTGTATTCTGTGATTCGGTGAATGCAGTGCACAGAATACACCCGCCTCCCGACTCTTACAGCTTAACGCGCGCCTAAAAATGACACGAGAAATAATAATCCTTATTTATAATTATAATCTATATCTAAAGGAGCTAACAAAGCTCATTTAAATATATATATGTTTGTACAATTAAAAATACGTTAACATATATATATTTTTAAATTTATTAAAACATATATATTTTAAACATGTACATTTAAACATATTTTTTAAATATTGTATTTTTGTAAAATTAATACAAACCAGTTATAAATAGAGATACAGAAGATTTTTAATCTTCTGTCTAAAACCTAAAAAAGGGGGATTTTAATTATACAGTAATACAGATCCTAAGATAGTAATTTTACGTAGATATAGCTATGTGTATAGGATTTTATGGTATTACAACGTTTATGGCACGCTATGCAGTTTTATACTCGTTCAAGGATCATCCATCTCCTTTGCGCATCCCACCTGCCGGATAAAAAATAAGGAGGGCTTACGTTTCGGCGAAATTACGATTCGAAGCGAAGAGCAGCATATTCTTGGACAGGTACAAGGGGCTATAGACATTTACAAAACTAAAGCTCAGTTCATTCCCGCGTTATCATACTTTGTGTAATATAGAACAACTTGTCAGATTTACAACGAAGGGTGGGGCAGAATATAATCGTTCGTAAGATCTATTCGATTACTGAATCATTATTTTATGGTAATAATAAATCAAAAGAGAAAATAATTCTAATGTGTCTGAAATTAAAATACTACTTTTTTGTTATGTGTTGGATGTTATAGTAAGAATTTGTCGAAATAAATGCGACAATATAGACATGAACGGTTAAACTTATCATCCTATATTAGACGAAGTAGCAATGAAAGACGGTTCGCATGAAACAGACTATAATTTTGATGCATTATCTAGCATACGGGATCTTGTAAATTCCTTTGCTGGGAGCGCGAACGAAGACTCGTTTGAGAATTTTGAAACATAATTGGTAACAATTAATTGTACAAACATGAAACAAGAAGTGTTTTCGATAATCTCTATTAGATATAAGATATAAGACTATAATTGCATTTAGTTCATAGCACGATATCGCAACGTATACATTATAATAAACACATCCTAACAAACATATTTTAACTGTTGGCCAGGATTAAACCACAATGCTTCCAATGGCGTAATCCGAAATGAGCTTAAACCATCGAGAAGCATTCAACTCTCGTTCCCCCGATTTATCTCAGCGCATCCTAGGTCAATATTGATGGATACAAAGTCAAGAAACTTCACGGCGTTGTTTGCCCACCCCATTGTACAATATTGTTGGAACTTGTTACTGTTCGGCTACCACACTAAATTTATCGTCGCGTATAATTTTACCTACCTCAAATAGGGGTGTAGATTAACAGTAAAATGGACAAGACCTAATGTAACAGATCTCATATTTAAGTATTAGAGATCGTGAACCAATCACCGCGATGTGTTTTTTTTGCGTTTATAATTTAAAAACTTACACTCTCTTAACATTTACAGCCGCGCCAGGCATGTTTATATAAAAATTAAATGAGATAAGCTCTAATCGATATACCTCTATACACCTTATATATAAAGCCTTTTTTTATTAAAAGCGCTAATCGCAGGAACTTACTAGTTTGAATTTACAAATACTTTTTGTGTTGGTTAGAACATATATCAAGGAAGGATATAAGCTATTAAAGATCGCGCTGTAATTAATAGGAGCGAAGTAACACGAAAAATGTGGAAAACATGGGAAGAATTATTCAACTTTGTGTGCTTCCGATTCCCGAAGATAACCCCAAAATACGTATACAAAAATATTCTTCTTTAAGATTAATTTAGAAAAACGACGGGACGCGACCGACGTCGTGGGTAACAGCTTTAAATGTTTATAAGGATGGATGCTCAAATTAACTATACTACGCGAACGAAGTCGCTGATACAGCTAGTCTGTAAATAATTGTACTATTAATACAACTTTAAATAAAATACAATTTTGCGTAGTCACAAATGGCACAACACGGACTGCCTCTGACTGAATCTGAAAGCTACATTTGAAAATATTTAAATTTAGAATTGTTTACCGATCTAATTATTTATACGTATTTTGGTGTTTTCGTTTTACGTAAGTGAATTCGTTGAAAGCGTTGTTTTCGCCTCTTGAAATACGCGGCAAGTACTTAGGCTTTTCTCATGGTAAAGCTTCGAAGGACACGACAAAGCACTTTCAAAAGCTTAAAATAAAATCAAAGTTCAAAGCCGCAAAGCGACGACTTTTAAATCCTGTTAGACAAAACAGCTTTGGAGCTTCAATTCTTTCATTGATAACGACGTAATGTCCTAGTATAATTCCTTGAATATTAAGCTAGGATAATCTTTTTAGTCTTTTCATATCTATGTTATCTTTTTTAATTCTTTGATGAGTATTAAAGCTAAGATGTATTCTTGTAAATACGAATTATTATTTTTGAGTGTAATAGTTTTTATATCAATTAAAAGGACAAACAAGTTTAGGATTCAACGGATTAAACCCAAGCAATATAATATCTAATTTCAAAATCATAGACTAAATAGAAAACCTTTAACATTTCAATGTTTTATATACTGTTTGTAGTTTACGCGAGACATTAAAAATACTTTAACGGTTTAAAACGCGATATATATTAGTTAAACTAATTTGAAGATTATTTTAACTTTGGTCCGACGTTTCGGATGCTTTGCAACAGCCATGACCATGTGACCGCGGCCCGTTTTAAACAGTTAAAATGGTTTATTTAAACTTCAATGTTTTTTATCTGTGGATGTCGATGGACTAGTATCAAAATTAATTTCATCAATTCACCATTTAGAAAAATCTGAAACATGCTGAATTCAGTGGGATCGAAGCCACAACCTGTTCCTTATCAGTCCTATTCAGCAACTACTGAATCACGAAGCTCGTGAACAGTGAACAATATTATTTTTAAGTTTTAAATAAACCGTAAACAAAAGACGATGTCGTTGAATTAGTTCTTAGAAACTTAATAAGCAGTACTTAAACGCAATTATGATATGTGATATCGTTATATGTGCAAACATAACTGTATTACTGGATACCGTGATACGGATACGGCCTTGTATGCCGTATTAAGTAAGGTGTCGTTCACGAACGAACTAAACGAACCAGTCAGCAGATCTTATCGCGAACGAACGATTCATTTTGTTAGAAATAATTCGTTCTTGATGTCTATAATATAGTAATATGAGTGATCGAAATGAATGATTAGGATAACGGATCAGGAACTCTAAAAATACAACACGTTCAATCGATTCAACGGGTCAAATGAACTAGTTCCATGAGAACTTTGCAATGAATTTAGCTTTTTTTAAGGTAGAAATTAGCGAATCAGTAAATATTCAGGTCCTCAGTCCCTGAGAAACACGCATTTTCCGAAAATATCGAAAACTTAAATACAGAAGCGTGTCTGAATCTGGTCCACGCAAGGAAGACATGAGATTTTGGCTAAAATAGAACAAAATAGCAAAGAATATTCCCCCTCTTCTCCCTCCGTCACTCATACGAAACGCATTGTCGGTCTCTTTCGCTTCTTTTTTTATTCATGAAAAAGGATCATTATTTTGTGCAATTCACTTCCTGCTTTTGTGTTCGAGTCGAGCAGAAAACAAAAATAAACAGCACGGCAACCGCACGGTTCATCTGTCTACTTGTGTCTTCCTTTTGGATTCGGTGTAGAGAAACACGCTCTACGGTCTGAACTATGGCTTAACAAAATATGGTATGCCAAAGAAGAACTAAAATAATTTATCCAATCCTGTATAATTTGAAGTAATCTTATATCTAACTTCAGTTACAGGTTACAGATTAATACTTTGTCTATGGTACAAATCCAAGTTACCAACCTTTTTTATTATACTCTGTTGAGGCCTAGTACCTATTTATAAGGGTAAACACGAAATTCATATTGGTTTTTAATTTAGGAAGAAGTAATACAAGGTGGTAAAACAAACGTCTATGTGGGAGTAGAAACTCGTTTATATTTAAAATTTTAAGGGATACGAGATAACTGTGACTTTAAAATAGTAAAACAGTTATAAGATAGTTGAAGGAAGATAACTTACGATACGCGGGCGGGACTTGAACCGGCAACTACAGCTTTCCGTATTAGCGTTCCCATTCAGTTGGTTTAGAGGTTGGTTGGTGAGCGGTAGCACGGAACGGTCGGACGCTGCCGGTTCAAAGTCTGCCCGTGTCGTAATTTTTTGCAATCTAAATAGTTTTCCATTTCTTTAACGCTATTACGTACGTATGTGAAAAATTTGACTGCTTACCGACTTTTAGGTATCGTGTTGACATTTTTTGTGCTCATGATTGTGAACAACGATAAAGTTGTAATAATTAAATATCAAGTATGTAATTAATATGCATTTATTTAATTATGTATATGTTGGTGAGAAGTGAAGTGTGTAATCAATTGAAAAAATACAGAGCCGGCCAGTGCTGGTAATGGAAGCTGTATGACGCTTTATTCGTCTATACTGGTTTGGTTATTCGAAGCTATACGCATCTAATATCCACATTCGGCCTGCACCAGATGCGTCCAAATCGTTTTTTACACATTCTCGCTTTTATAAATATTTATTCCTTGCGAAAATATTACGTCAGCTTAAGGGCGTGGGTAAAAACATTAAATACTTCAAGAGTTAATTATTAAAACCACAAACCATACATCAAAGTGACAATAATTTATGTGTCAACCTCGATAACATAACTAAAATGTTTATAAATATTTTATAAAAGTTGTTATATAATTGTTTTTGATTTGTTTTAGCTTTTAGATCATATATCAGGTTGTAATTTAGTATTTTGCCAAAATGGCAGGTGGGTTATAACGATATGTCGTTAGTTACTTAAATTTTTATTAATACGACATAGACAGACGTATAGTGTCTCTTTATTGTTACTTCTTTGCACTTAGCTTTATGTTTTATACGGTATATCGATGTATTCAGTTATCTTTCTTTAGCTTTATACATTACTTTGGCGTAGAATAGGTTATGTGCAAGTACCTACTAACTTCGTACAATATCTACCTACATATATAGATATATAAACAGGTGTATATTAATAACCCATTCTTGCAGATGAAACAGCTGTGCTGTTAAACATAAGCGAGATGATAGATCTGGCAATCGGAACACCGGAGGTAAGAATATGCTTCTTTTTATTTACTGAAATTTTCTTTCGTTGATCTCGCGGTTAGTAGAACTTGAATGGAGATTACGATGAAAGAAAATTTGTAATTCAGTCCAAAATGGCTGACGTCATAACCTAATGCCTTGGAGAGCACTTAAATCCGTTTCCATTTTTTTTAATGATAGAGAACAGACAGGCACGGTGTTTACTTGATGGTAGGTGATATACGCCAGTCTATAGCATCTTAAACAAGATGATCAGATCAGACAAGCGCTGACGACCCATTTTGGCTTTGGATATTCGGAAATCCACTGACTGAAACCGAGACGCGATTAAGCTTCACGGCTTTTTCGTCTGTGGACGCTGGTTCGCGGGCCGGACGGAATTTCTATATTCCTTCCAGACTACCCATTTTATATCCCGATTTCCAGACGAAGGTCAACATGTTTCAGAAAAATTATAAATTGAAAAAATTTAAACATGTTGGCGCGGTGGGGATTGAACCCCCGTTCTGTTGATTATCAACGTCAAAAACTCTTGTTAAACAGAAGTTAATGTTAATCAACCTGCTATGAAGAAGCGTGGCCAGTCTAAGACTTACTCTCTCTTCGAGGTTAGACGAGACCTTAGAGATACGAACACATACACTTACATTTTTTAGTGGAAACTAATATTTATAGACTTTTATAGATTGTCATTTTTTTGTAGGTTGGCGTGGTCGACTTCTGTATGCTCCAGACGGTATTGCATTGTCTTGCGCAACAGCTACGCGTTCTTGGCAAGAATGTGGAACTTCGGGGCAGTGTCGCGGCACTGCCCCTGGGCAGAGAGAACTCGCAGACCATAGCAGTCAGCGAGTTTGTTGTGGACACAGATCAGGTGTGAATACTAAAATAATATTTTTAAGAAAACTCTCTTTCCCTTAGTCTTCAAACAGTATAAGGCCAAAAATGTATATTAAAACATTAATTGACTAATTTTTCATTCTAATAACTATTTATTATTATCAATTAGATTTTTTTATCTGTAGTTTACGCGAATAGTACTTATTTGAAATAAAACATGTTAACTAATATATTTCAGGTTTTAACCCGTTACAATTGTTTTATTTAAATAATGTCAATGATTCCTGTTCCGTAAAGTGTATTTTTTCCCAGTCGTTTGTCCGATTATTTAACTATAATATACATTTGTAATTCTTATTAAACGCTTTACAATTTTTTCATTTTCTAAATAATAACATTCAACCTCAAGCCTTAATTCAACTCCGGAGAACTTATAATAGCCCTACCCTACTCTTGCTTTGTGACATTGTTATACTGCTTACCTTGAAAGAATATAAAATTATAAATAGTCAGCACTTACACACGGTATCTCCTGTGTAACAACGAATTTTCTCTGCTTTCAGGCAACACAAGCGAAAACTGTCAAATCTGAACTAGGTATGTCACATTTAAGTAACTAATAAATGTTTTACTGCAAATATAATCCAAAAAGTTGTATACCATATTGTGCCTTAATAAGCAAAAATTAGTACTTAGTGAGACACAATACGAACTGAGTATAATTTGTTTTAGTGCCACCGCCCTCTGCTACTGAACAGGAGACAATTTTAGTAGGTAAGTTTTAAAAAATATTTTTATTTTACGTAATGTCCAATAACTATTTAATATAACCTTAAAATAATAATTTAATTTTAATACTTTTACGAAATATAATATTAGCACTTTCTTTTTGCAGTGGAACGGATAAAGAAGGTCGATTCGCCAGGTAATCATTCATACATTCGTTATTTTTATAGGAGAATTTATGTGATGTGAAAAATCGCACTTTACTTTATTTAATAGCATCACCCTTTGTACACGCATTGATGACGTCATATTTAATAACTATATTATTTCGTTTGCTGTGTTAGAATAATTGAAGCTTAACTGCAGTCGAGACTCGAGACTATTATATTATTTATTAATAGGTAAAGCTATTTTAAACAGATTTAAACGCGGAGCCGCTTTAGTCGCGGGAACTAAACTGGTAGAAACGTAGAGCAACAGCACGGAAAGCTGACGATGCCGGTTCAAGTCCTGCCCGAGTCGATTTTTTTTTTTTCAATTTATTTTCGATTTTTAAATTATGGTAGAAACGTAGCATTTTAACCTATTTGCAGGCATTATTTTATTTATACTTGGTACCTAGTATAAACGCCTTTTGAATTAATAACTAAAGCTAATCTATTGAACCATTTAATATTGGTATTGGAAGTAAGACTTGTGTTGTAACGCGTTACTTAATAAAGTGTCGTACTCTCCACTAAATAGTTGACTTGTTCTAGGATTTTTGGTTCTTAAAATCTTGTTAACATTACAATTCTTTACGATTGGTGTGTCGTCCGTCGTACAAGAATCAGAATAATGACGGTTATACTTGATCGATGTATTTTATTCGTGTAGTCAATCGAAGTCCCCCACGCTCCCATTCGCCTCCACCAAACGCCCCATCACCAGCACCTAGATTGACATCTACTGAAAAACTATCTCTCGTGACCATAAGCAAATTCAACCTTTTGGAGAACACAGTGGAGGATCTTAAGAGTCGCGTCTACGGTAGTATGCCGAAGAATGAGGAGATTTTAGAAGAAGTACGGTAAGCAAATTAATGCTATGCCAATCATATTATTAGCCCACTACGTCGTCCACGTCTCGTTGTTCTTGCGAGTTAGTCTTAAAAAACTAAATATACTACTGTCGGGGACATAATACTTAGATCATTTAAAGGGGGATTATTCTTTTATACATATTTATTGGGTATCGCGGCCTATTTTCGCAGTGAACGCAGCGAACCCTCAAAATGTTTCTCCCTTTGTTTCTTCACTCCTATTGATCGCAACTAATATAGCCTAAAGCTTTTTCGATAAATTTACCAATCAACACAAAAGGAATTTTTAAATTCGAACCATTTCCTGAGATTAGCGCGTTCAAACAAACAAATAAACAAACTCTTCAGCTTTATATTATATTAGTATAGATGTACATTAAAATAAAAATGGTTGGTGCTAACCCAACATAACTCTATATAATGTTTTTCAATATTTTCTTAGATCGCAAACAAATCTCAAAGCTATCACCGACATGTGGACGTCGTTGAATGTTTCATCTCGTCTTGAAGCCGCTGAGGCAGGCATATCGAAGCTTAGCTCGCTGGTCCAAGACATCATATCAGATACGGCTGGTCTACAAGAGGCTATTGCTGCTAGAAGAGCTTCAAAAGTGTACGTTATTTATATTATAATCCTATAATTTACGTAACATAAGACTAGTACTAGACTACTAATAGAAGAGAAGTATGTGTGATTTTTTTTTAAGTCGACAGCGCATGTCAAGAAGATCATAACTCCAAGCTCTCACTTAGCTGATGTTTAATAGCTGGGATATTTCAAGTTCCATCAAGGGAATCTTTTTTGTATGTCTTTTTTGTGTGTATTACATAAAATCTATTGTCAAACCCGTTATTAAGAATTGATTTCTATGAAGTTTTGTCCTACCCAAATAATAAAATGATATACATTTCAGCGAACCGCAAATTCAAACAATAGTAGCGCCAGCACCCGTAGATAATGTCGCGTCCAAAGACGACTTGGCGTCTCTGCAGCAACGCCTCTCCAAGTTACGAAACGATCTCGACAACCTGACGAACTCGTTTAACACAGCTATGGCAGATATACAAGCTGGATTGGGTAATTATCTTAGTCCTTTTCGAAGTTTTAGTAACATATTGTCTTAATATAGGATTAGTAGTAAAAGAAAAAATACGTGAAGTCTAAAAATCGAAAATAAATTTAAAAAATGTTCGACTCGGGAAGTTACGTGCTGTTGCTCTACCAATTGACCTACCGAGTCCTACACCTCATCGTCGAATTTTTTCAACTTATTGATACATGCACCTCTCGCGCAAGGTAATTTCAACCTTAACACTTGCGTATTAAGCGGTAGCTCAGTTGGTAGAGCAACAGCACGGAACGCTGGCGATGCCGGTTCAAGTCCTGTCGGAGTCGAAAATTTTTTCAATTTATTTTCGATTTTTAAACTATATAGTGCCTTCATGTGCACTAACATGTAAAAAATAATAAAGCTTTCAAACACGTAAAGTCCCTACCTATTAGTCTATAATTTAGATAACTTTTTATTACACAGCAGAACACAAACACTAATAAACAATACTCAAAACATATATCGCTATTATAAAATATAAAATCTTATTTTGGGGTAAGACACCACAACGCACTACGCAGTGCATTCACTGCAACTATTTTATTACTCAAATGATTTCATTAAAATACTTGGACTTTAATAATAGAACACTTTTTTGTAATTATTGTAGAAATATATAGGTTTTTATGATTACCAGAGATGCAAGCCAATCAACCTCCGCCACCACCGCCGCCACCTGCACCAGCGCCAACCGTTCCAGAAGCAGTACCGCCGCCACCACCTCCTCCTGCCCCTCCCGGTAATCTAATTCATTAAAAATTGCTATAATAAAAATAAGAGTATTGGAGTATACCTACAAAAGCTTTTCGAAGCCAGTGTCTTAAAATGTGATTGTAGGTCTCTAGATTGATCGAAAATTGTATATCATTTCTCACAGACGCCTAACAGCCCGAGAAACAACAAAACTTTGCTCCCGATATATTTGCTTGCGACGCAGTATAGTAGTAGTATCTAACGTTATGTATGTAATCTAAATTGTAGTTAAATAAAACACTTAAAAGTGTATCTTATATTTAAATAATATATTTCGCATTTAAACTTTTTATTCCATGTGAACTACAGAGTCCAGGCGGCCAACGGAACCCCCGCGTCAATCGTTCTCGCAAATGACAGCAGGTTTGATGGAGAGGCTCAACGATCTAGAAAAGCGACTTAAAGAGTGTTGTGATAAACTTGGCAAGAAGGATGGCGCTATTCAAGACCAGGTGCCTATACCAATTCAACGAACAGTATATTAATAAAGATACTTTCATATGCACAATGCACAAGATTGCTTACGCGAGTTAATAGGTTTTAGTGAGGAAAAAATCGACGGGATTGGTTGGTGCACTGGTAGCAATGTACTATTAATAGTCGACGGGTCGTGGGTTCCAACCCCCTACGAGTCTAAAATGTTTCTAATCAATTCATAATTCTTCTGAAACACTCATGCGAAATATTCGCTTTCAGTCTATGTATATCCGAATATTCATAATAGATCGACAACACATCTTGTTTAGATGTTATATGACTGGAGTAATTCACTTTACATTTAGTGAACCACATGCTTATCTGTCCCCCTCCATCATAAAAAACGAAGGCAAAATCTAAAAGAATTTGCAATTTTTATTAATAAAAACGCTCACATGATAGTTGATCAAACTAAGTAACTTTTTCTATTACAGCTTAATTCCTTCCAAGATCAGATTGAATACCTTTCCAAACAACTAGCTGGGTTGGCTCAGAAACAGGGCGATAATACGTTGTCTCCTGATATGTTCAAGGATATTCAAGGTATACAAACACAATGCCCAAGAACTAATAATTAGAAAATAATTAAAAAAAACTAAACTTAAATATTCAAAACTCTATAATGAACCATGAAATTACCTTTACCAGGTCTTATGTCTCTCTTCCAAACGGTACAAGATATGCAGGAACAGCTGAAACAAGTTCACGAAACAGCTTTACAACTGGCATCCGAGAAAGAGGATAGGCTTCACAATATGAACGTAAAGTATAAGACCAAAAAAACGAATTTTTAAAAAGATCCACACGTAGTCAATCTTATCTACTTGTACCAATATTTCGCTATTCATAAATTATAGAAAAAATGCTAAGATGCTCTTAAAATAAGAGCGTTAAAAGAGCAACATCTACATTATAATATGTATAAGATGTAGATTCAATAACGTTACAGGCTCTTTTGGAACAAATAGAGCTACTGAAAACGATAAAACTGGATCGAGAAGATATGGTGGAGGCAATGGCTGACAAGGCAGACATGCGTATGCTTGCACGCAAAGTGTCGCACGACCAGTTCGAAATGGCCTGTGACGACTTATCTCGTGGTCTGGAACATGCTCTTGGGAAACTGAATTTGCAGGTACTCGTTTATTGCACGACGAGATTTTGTTTCAGATTTGGCGCCTAACTAACTTTATTACTATCTAATTCTTTCTGAAAACAATGAATCTGTTTGTTCATTAACAAGGAATCCTTATGGCAACAAGCTCTTGATGATATACAACGGGAAATCGAGATGAAGCTCGACAAAATGGAGTTATCGCCGGTTAAGGAATTCTTTAACAACAAATTGAAACAGCTTCAAGAGAACCTTAAACAAATGGCCGCGTTGAGGAAGGAAGCTGAGGCTGCTGGTACTAAGAGGAAATTATTAAGGTAGGTATACACAACCTGTGTATAAAGCTATATTTGCGCATTTAATTTTATGTTTTACATTCTACGAAGATAGAAATATGAAATATTTTCAATAGAACTTCATGCATATTTGTTTCAATTTTAATAATGTCCCACGCTGAACACAGGTGTACTATATCATAAAGACTAGACCCATCCTCCATATCCGGTTAGATGGATTTATCAACTACCGTCGCTTTAATGTGGACATAATTTGGGAACTGATGGCTTTATGAGCTCTTCAAAGCAGATCAGGAGATATGACCTAGATCCAACTTTTGAAAAAAAAGCGCTAAACTAAACGTATATATCATCGATTCTGTCGTAAGCTATAACTAGATTAGCAAATCAGTAGTATAATGGATAAACTAAAAAATATTTCACAAACGATTACCATATTATAAGCTGACAAACTTATAATTCAATATTAGATGAAGTGTGGGTGCGAATGTGCAACCTAGCATCAATATGCGAGTGTGAATTTGACGGTGCTATTGCAGGGACGTAAATTGCATTTCATGCGATGCACGAGCTGTAATGCCGATGGAAGCCGAATCGAATATACCGGTTAGCCGACCGATGCCGGCGAATCTCTCTATGAAACCGTATTTGAGTTATGAATTGGGTACGAAAAGACTTTATTTTCAAACAACTGTACGTTTATACACTTGCATAAAACAACTTACAGCAAGTATTAACCATTACTTTTTTATTTCTTAATTGACTGAAAAAAATAGGTTCTAAATGCAAAGCGTATGTACTTGTATATATGCTTGTTATATTTGTTCGCTCGATTTTTTTATTTTTATAATTAATTGTAATTGCCTTAACAAATTTCATACTATTGTGTGTACTCACAAAGTTATAACATAGAAATATTTATGTAGGAGGTAGGTATTACTTTGTGCGAAGTATTTTTTTACTTAACTGTTGAAACTCGCTTATTTTTGTTAAAAAATATGGATGATATCACTACATAAGAGAATCATACAATCACGTTTAACTTCATAAAACATTAACTATGTTTGACCTCTCACCTCAGGCTCTATAGTCTCCCATTGTAAACAGATAATTAGTGTTTCATTTTGCCATTAATGATAAATTCTACTATAAATAGATGCTATACGCAAAACTCAAGCGACGAATCTGCCCCAACGCAATATGCGAGATTGGGAGAACATTGAAAAACAAATGGCTCAACCAAAACCACCACCGAAACCCAAGTACCAGCTTTCTATTGTAATATTGGAAAAGTAGAAATATTGCTAAATACTGTCTGTAGTTCACGCGAGTATTACACACTTGTCTGTAGTTTACGCGAGTATTACACACTGTCTATAGTTTACGCGAGTAGTACACATTTAAATCGCGTTTTAAACCGTTAAAGTGTTTTATTGAAATATTGCTGTTCTCTTTATTGATACGAGACCACTCGATTATTCGACTCACTCTTGGCCAAATGAGTTTTTAGAGACAACTGAGCTAGTAGTAGTAGGAGCTAAGTAACCGTACTTGGCATTTGTGTGACACATAAAACCTCGCTCGGAGTTTACCGCAATTTCTGTAGTAATTGACGAATATAGTCGCGTTTAAAACCGTTAACATTTGATTTAATTAACACGTTGACTATACCATCCTTGTCAGGTCGGAGACAGACAAACATCTCTGTAATCGTTATTGTGGTGGTTCCCACACGACTACAACGGCCGCGCAGCGCGTCGCTCGTCTCGGACACTTCATGAAGCAGTGGGGTCCGGACGTAGTGCCCCTTTCATCTGGTCTGGCTGCTGGAGATGATGGAAGGGTATACAAAAGGATTTATTGTATTTCCAGTCAGGACGACGAAGTAAAATATCTTGTAATATGCAATCTATATTAAAAGGTTAAAATCGTCCGATTTTCACACACATACGCAATAATATAATTGTATGTATGTTAACTCCTACATTACCACCACACTTAAATCACAAAGATTAAATCGATGCCCCGCCATGACCACGGCCGCTCCTAAGCAGACGGAACTTCGGGTCGTAGTTTAAATAAAAAAATCAAGTTAACTAATATATTTCGCGTTTTAAACCGTTATAGCTGTTTAAATTATCGATATTCATACTTGCTATTTATCTCTAAAAACTTTTATAATACCTACTAACATTTTTACAGATGTACAAAGTGACTACAACTGAAGGAGCAAACGTTGGACCAGGTAATTTTATTCATACCACCCTATAAAAATGATTTTAAAATGTCCAATGTATTATTTAAAGAAAATGATTCAGTTGGTTAATGGTTAAAAGGTTGCCATATACATCAAATATCACTTACCTTTTTTAATTTAGAAATCCATAGACAAAAGAAGGTTTAAAACTGATGATATTTTTTTGTATTTATTTAATAGATATTGAGTTGATAGCAATTAGATACTGTCCCGGAAAGCAAACGCACGAACCTTTTTGTTTTTTGAAAGTTGTGTTATCAAAATGGCTACCATCATTTATTCAGGGGGAGCGGTGGATGCTACTTGTACTTCAAGATTTAGAAAGGAACAGCCTACACCTAAAACTCCTCAAAAGCAAGCAGTGCCAACACCGGTGAGTTTCTTTTAATTTCCCCCGTGTTTTCCACATTTTCCTCTGTTGTCTCGCTCCTATTGGTCGCATCTTAATGTTGTTTAGCCTAGAGCCTTCCAAACAAACTCTTCAGCTCTATAATATAAGTATAGATTTAGATAATCTTCATTGCATTTTTTTACAATAAATTCAATAACAATTAAATGTAGCTGTAGACAATGTTTACCTAAAAAATTGCAAACGACAGGATAATTATAAGAAATAACTGTGCATGTGGAAAGGGATTGAAACGTCATGGCACACAGATGGGACATGCTGCCTTAATTGGTAGAGCATGGTCCGCTGTTGGTCGTGAGTTCTCATCCCATAGGGATATTTTGAATCATATAATGTTTGAAAACATTAATATTTTTCACATGTTATTGCACATGAAGGCACTATATAATTTAAAAATCTAAACGACGATGTTGCTCTACGAATTGAGCTACCGAGTCCTACACCTCATCGTCGAATTTTTTCAACTTAATGATACATGCACCTCTCGCGCAATGTAATTTTAACGTTAACACTAGCGTATTAAGGTTCAATGTCTTATGCTTTGCAGCTTAAGAAATCATTGAAGTGTAGGACTCGGTAGCTCAATTAGTAGAGCAACAGCACGGAAAGCTGACGATGCCGGTTCGAGTCCTGCCCCCCCCTATATTTTTCAATTTATTTCGATTTTTAAATCATATAATGTTACTAAATAAGTTTATTGCTTGCAGGAATGTCGCTGTTTGGAAGGAGGTAAGATAACAATCGTTTTATGAGCCAAATACATTTTGTAAATCTACTAAAATTGCATTGAGTCACATAGACAATCTTAAAATTTAAAATGTTTTTAAGACATCACCTCCACCTCCTGCGCAATGCTAAAATGATCAAATATTTAAATAAAACACTTTAACGGATTAAAACGCTATATATATTAGTTAAACTTGTTTGAAAATTATTTTAACTGGTTATTTGCAGCATCCGAAACGTCAGGCCGTAGCTTAAATAGTTTTCAAACAAGTTTAACATATATATTGCGTTTTAAACTGTGAGTGTTTTATTTAAATGTGTACTGCTCACGCAATTGCCGAAATTACAAATAACAATGAATGTGTATAATAATTTACAGATCGTTCAGTAAAAGGCTGAAGACAGGACGTTATCAACTTACCTGTTATCTGATACATCTATACTATGAAAATAAAAGCCAAAATACTGGGCCATATCGCGTTTTATTGGTAAATCAATTGCCATACAATACAATTATACTATTTACTTCAATTAGTAGAACGGTGATATTAATCACGTTTTATTGTACACGTAGAAAGATCTACAAATTTAGTTAAAAGATCATTAATAATGTTATATTATTCGTTTTAGCCATTCCAGTATATTATCAGGAATTTAGGGGGGGGGGGCGGAGTGTTTAGAAGGGGTGGGGAGTGTGGGTGTTACGTTTGATTTGAATACTCAGCTGCTTTACTTATGGGGTACCTTAACACCCCATTTCACTATCCAACTCTTACAATACCTACTTCCCCGCGAAAAAAGAATCTTACAATCGTAAATCAGAACATCAAAATCCTAATAAAACGTGATTAATTAAAATGATGTTTCTGCCACTAAAACAAGATATACAGGCGATTTTTTTATATCCATTGTTTTCAATGCAAAACATACTGAAAATGCCCATATATTTTATTAATTAATTATAAAGGAAACATATTTACAAAAAACTTATAACCCAAAAGGTTTCAGAAGTTAACGAAGTAACTGTGTGAAGGATGGAATAACAGCTAACCTGCAAAATTTGAATTTCTTAACAGTACCAAGTCACTTCTTAAATTATTACTTACATTCTATTAGAAAACTTCTATTTTTATAATTACGAAGCATTGAAAGACTGGAATCCCGTAAATCTGATATAATCAAATAATTTTATCATATGTATTTTGTCAAAATCTACCTACTGCACTACATCTATTTATTACATTAGAATAATCTTGTGTTATTGACAACACCAATTCAATACTGCACAGTATCTCTTCAGAAGCTCTTCTTTGTGAGCGGCCATTGGCGTATGAATTATAATTTGAGAATAAAACCAATTTCAACGAGTTCAAACGACATTGCTTAACTAAAAAATCGCGCTTCAACTAGTTCAAATTGGTTTATTCTATGTGTTTAGCTTACTATATTTCTCTTAAATGCTTCCATCGCTGCCGCACCGGCGCCGGCGCCAATCGTCCGCGAAACCTTCGCCGGCAAAGACGAGGTCATTTGCTCAGCGTACCGCTCACTCGGGTGAGCTTCCGTCCAGCCCTTCAAGCTCCTACCCACATTGCGGGGCACCATTGGTCTACCCGCAAAACATACGCTTAGTATTAACGGCCCGGGACACAATACGTCATAATTGGTCTTGCAACGAATAGTTTATTCGATAGTATACCAAATACTAAATAACTAAGTATTCGGTTATTCGGTCAGATAGCATAAAAGACGCCGAATAGACCGAATGCCGAATAGACCGAATAGTAACCGAATATTCGGTTACTATTCGGTATTCGGCAAGTTAATGATTTTTTCATTTTAAAAAAGCTTCCATTGAATTTCAAGTATTGCTCAAAGTTTATAAAGCTCGTAGACCAACGGCCGCGTACAAAATTTTTACAGTTCTGATAGGCTACCTAACAAATGTCGTGTTATTATTATCTACTTTATTTTTACAACTGTTAACGGTGTCGTCCCCGCGCCCCGTAATGGTTGCCTTCGCGGCTGTGCCGGCGCGACTTATCTCGACTGCTGCGAGACCTGTCTCTCCTCTCACGGTCGCGGGACCATTCTTTATCACGGGAACTTCTGGAAAAAACAGAGAACCTTATAACGACGGCGAAGGAAGATATGACATAACTTGGCAAAAGATCACGACAAATATGGCCGATTTTAAACCATAGAGAACTAGTGATGTCCTTTTATAGGGTGTAGTCGTTGCCACAGATAACACAGAGTTAAAGAAATATCCATTATATATGGACTAAACGACCTCAATATGCAAAATCACTTTTATGGCGAGCTATTTTTTATGTCATTATTATTTGACACGACGTTTGTACCGCCTTTCAGCGATCGTACATGGGTGAGACTTCTACTATAGTCGTTGACCTTGCCTACATCCCATCCTTATAAATGTCAAACTAACGATATTTTATTCATATAAGTTTTTAGATCATCAAGAAAAAATATTTATGACTAGCTCAACTGGCAAACGTTCTTTAGCCACATGAAGTTTTGCAACTAATTGATACTGAACTGATTGGTATACCATAAAAACGATTCTTTCAATTTAATCCTGAAACACTAGATATTCTTGCAGTATTCTAATTAGTCGCAGTCGCAATTAAAATCTTCCTCGATAAATGTAAAACACAAACATTTGCTATAATTAACCACTGTGACACAATCTCTATCAATCACCTGTTGAAAAAAGGTGGAGGTTATAATCAAGTGTTATGTAAATATAGACATAGCCTACCTAGTTTCACCAGCAGAACGGCTGTCCCTTGAGTGGCGTCGAGCTGGTTCCCCGGCGGAGCGCGAGCAGGGTGATCGAGAGCGAGTTCCCGACTTTCGACTCTTCGGCGACTGGTTTGGAGATTCCCGTTCATTGTTTAAGTTAAAATCGTCGAACCTGCCAAATAGTTATATTGCATATTATGAAAAAAAAACACAGCCAAAATAAAGGTTCTACAATAGTTGCAACTTAAGTGCAATATCAAATTTTTGGGAAAATTGTTTATAAAGTACATATTAACTTACGCACTTCTAACGGTTTAAAACGCAAAATATTAAATTTATTCGTCGTTTCGAATGCGTTGCACCAGCCGTGGTTATACGCCATACCTATATGAAAAGAAATTTAACGAATAGATTTCGCGTTTTAAACTGTAAAGGGTTTTATTTAACCTAGAATATTTTTACAAAACAAAACTAATACATGACATGATGGTGAATGTCAAAGAAATTAATGAATTAAAAAAAATCTAAGACCTTTATGTATTTAACGATTTAAAGCGTGGCAAAGCATCGCAATATTGGGACGGGAAGTCCAAGAACATGCTAATTCCGGCAAAAACAGTTTCGCAGACATTAAAGTCTGATTAACTCGAATCCCTTACTCAGCATGTACATAAGCCGATCGGTGTAATAACCACAAGTATGGTTCTATTTCCTCACAAGGGACACAATATTACAATTATGTATGTAGCCAATAAAATTAAAATTATACTACTCACTTGTTTTTTGGAGTTTCCACATTAGAGCTGTGACTAGAACTTGAACTCGAAGAGGAACTTGAAGATGAAGATGAGCTCCGGGATCTACACCTAGACAAACATATTAATAAATGGTCAAAGAGGAGTTAATTAAATTAATAGAGTTAATAAAAATTGATAAATTTAATACACCTCGTACCTTTTTCTTTTCCTTTCTGCTGAGACATTTCTCTCTTCAACGGCTGAGACTTCTTTCTCTGGTTTTTCGCTTTCATTCTTATTGTTCATACTTTCTTTAAAGGACAAATCATTTACATTTTAATAAGTGTAGTATTTAACAAAGAAACAAATATAATCTAATTTAAAAATCGAAAATAAATTGAAAAAATTTTCGACTCGGGCAGGACTTTTTTCAATTTATTTTCGATTTTAAAATTATATAGTGCCTTCATGTGCAATAACATGTGAAAAATATTTATGTTTTCAAAAATATAATCTATTTTGCTTTTGAGTCTTAATTCTCACATTATTACATAACAAAATAATACCTGTTTTAGCATTATTTTTGTCATCATCACTACCCCACAGATCATACTTTGACAAGTCTCCTTCTTCACCAGATTCTTCTTCATCATCTTCTTCAGCAGCCTCCTCTCCTTCTTTCGAAGCGGATGTTGTTGCCTTAAACAATACATTTTCAATCTTATTCATTGACCATTAAACAGGTAAATTGGTAATAATTATGTGCACAAATCAAAAAATTACAATACAATACCTTGGCTCTTTGTTTGGGTCTTTTCCCCTCGCCCACTTTCTTTTTTCTTTCTGGTGGCTTAACAGCCAATTTTAGCCTATTTAAGATTAATGGTTTTGGAAGTGCAAAGCTTTTGAAGTTGCCTATCACAGTTGCATTTTCATTTAAGGACGATCCTGTATTCTTATGTTCTTCGATACATGGAATGGTATGGTGAAAATTCACAGGTGCAGGATCAGGGTCGAAAATGTCACTTATGAACGGCGTGTCTCCCGTATTTCCGTCTAATCTTCGCAATTCTTTTTCTATATTTTCATGTTGGACGGACTCTAATTCCCATTCGTCATTTGTTAAATTTATGATTTCTTTATTATCTTGTTCTTTTGCATTTTCTGTTGGTTCAGTTGTGTTTTTTAAATCTGTTTGTGATTTATTTGGAGGTTGCGATAGGTGTTGCAAATTTTGTAAGGCCATTAGGAGTGTATCTGTGTTAATATTTGACAATATGTTAGATAAATCTATTTGAGGATTTTCTAATGACATATTATTGTGAGGCAGTTGATTTTCTATCTGTGATTTATCCGGGATACTTTCTTGTCTAGTTTGAGGAATTAAACAATCTTGTTGACCGGTTATATTAGGGGAAACAGCATTATCTTTCGGTTTGATCGTGATTGATTCCAAGACTTGTATTCTTTTTGAATGGCTAATATTACTGTTGGCAGTTTTATCAGGGCCTGTCGTTTCCTTTGAAATTGCTAAAATTTCGCTCGAAACATCTCCAGGCATCTGTCCAGGCAATGGTATATCTAAAAGATTTAAATAAGACGTTTTACCATTATTTTGGTTTAATTCAAAATTTTCAGATTTTTTATTATGATCAGTAGAACTTGTACTGTCACTGCCTTGCAAAGTATTGAGTAAATCCAACATTTCATTACGCTTTTTTTCTATAATGGTTTCTTTTAAGATGTCTGTTGTGTCATGCAATATACTTGGTAATTGAGTTTGGAGATTTGATTTCGTGTTCTTCTCTTTATTTAAATTAATTTCCGTTTCGCTATCTTTATACAGTTCATCATCTTCATCGTTCCAAGTGCTGTCAAAAATCTTGTTAATTTGGTCATTTTTGTCAAAATCGGAATGTTTTTCTGAACTTTCGTCTCTTAATTCAGGGTCAAATATCTCCATTATATTTTTACTCTTATTTATGGTATCCGACTGTACAATGTCAAATACACGGGAATTGCAATCAGAAATATTTGGTGTAGGCATAGATTCAGACACTTCATTAAATGAGACATAATTGTCTGGACAAACAGAGCTATTAATTTCATCTTTAGTAAAATCTATACATATTATATCATGCTTAGGTGGAGGCAAATTTAAAGTTGATTCATATATTTTTGATGGCGCTTTAAGTGGATCATATTTATTGGTATTTGACTTTGCTGGTGATACTTTATAATTCAAAAAAGGAGGATTAGACAATGTGCTTGTCTCTAAGTAGATAGGCGAAATATTCACTTTGGGTAGCTGAGAAGAATTATTTATGACAGGGCTACATTCAACACCAAGTTCTCGTTTTGTAACAGGTGCATTTTTGTTTAATGAAGTACCATCAGCCTTAGCCCAATAACCTTTTTTCTTTACATTATTTTTAAAGTCTTGATAATGTTTTTTAGCAGTTGCTGCCATTATTGTGGGAACATATTCTGAAGATGACCCCTCTACTTCACAAGTGCTTCCTTGGTTTTTAATATTCATATGGCGAGAACTAGGCATATAAATATTACCAGTGATTAATGGGGATTTCTCAATTTGCTTTTGTGTTGTGTAGCCCTGAAAAGTAGGGTTGCCATCAGGTACATCATGGTTACTCTTAATATTTATTGATTTTCTGGATTTTTTCTGTGAATTTTTGTCAGCAAAAATCCTTGACCTAAAATCAACTTCTTCACTATGATATGACACTGAATCAGAATCACTATTACTGGAAGTTTGGTGAGACATTTTAGGAGCGATGGTTCTTTTAACAATATTTTGTTTGGATTTGAAACATTCAACATTAGAACCAGAATAATTGGTATCTCTTGAGCTTGACCTACTTCTGTTAGGTGTTGATGAAGCTTGACTGTGTGTCAATTCTGGTTCATTGCTATGTTCAACTTTGTTCTCATCATCAATTTTTCCAATTAACAATGTTTCAGCACTATTGCACCTCTGGAGAAATTTGTGATATGTGTCATTGTTTGGAGTGGATTCAGGCTCACTATCTGAATTAATATGTATTTCTTCAGGATTGGGAAGTTTTACAGAACCCTTTTTGGGCCTAACATTTGTTATTTTACTGTTTTGGTGTTTCAAAGTAAGATCTAGTTGTCTCTCTACATGATTGTCAACTAAGCAACCTGTAGTTAATAGTTTTCGCCTCCATGCATAAATCGTTTTAAAATCAGGAGCAGGTTTGTCATAAAAGTTCTCAAATTTGGATGTACTAATTCTACAATTATTGTACACAATAGCATAAGCCGCTGCCTTTACTCTTTCTTCTATGGTATATGTGACTTCAAAAACTTCAGAAGGAGAGGGTCCAGTAAATTTATACACTACGTCATTATTAGTAGAGGATACTTGATTTTCCATTACAGGATTACTTTTGACATTGCTTCCATCATGGCTGGATCCTGAATAATCACGATCGCTAACACTTGAATAACGTTTACGTTTAAATTGACTAGGTCTTGGTACTAGTTTTAAACAGTTAGGTTGAAAGCGTCCCTTTTTTTGAGAAGCTAAAGTCTTAGAAGCGTCACAGAAATTCTTTAGAGGGTCAGATATGGAACTATCACTGGTAATGCAGCTTATGAGTTCATTGCCTCGTTTTTTCTTCTCTAATTTAACTGGTGCCATCTGCATTGTCGGCGAAAGAGTTCTCATAGGTGCTTCAATGATTACTTGATGACTGCCAACCTGAAGGCAGGAAAAATTATCTCCACTTTAGTAATTGTGTGCTTCAAAACTTATGTCATAATCCTAGTCTATTCTATCAATTCTTCTTAGCTTCAAATATCCTTATCTGTAGCAAAAGGTACTCAACTGTGTTGCAAAGGAAACTGCTAAGTCACACAGACTGTTGTTAATAAATTAATATTCTAAAAAATACTATTTAATTATATACGTTAATAATGAAATGCCTACCGTTTCGGAAGCCCTGCGTTTTCTTTTCTTTCTTCCAAATTCATCATATTCATCATCAGACGAAGAATCTCTTTTACGATATTCGACGACTCCCCGTTCATTGTATCCACCGCCATAGCCCGTTCGCGCTTCGACCTATAATAAGTTTTTAATAGTTGCTGTTATTCCCAATATAACTTTTCAATATACTAAAGTCAATAAAAATACGTACTTCTCCAAATTTTGGTGCATTACAAACGTTGCATGTAGTCCGCCGGGCCCAGTTGACATTTGCACACTTATTGCACTGCCAATCGTCGGCGTTGAATAAGCCGCGAGATTTTTCAGCTGCAGATTTTCCTATCTCTGTTCCTAATTTCTTTTTAAAAGATTGGCCACCATTTGGACGTTCCTTATTGCAGCGATAGCACGACTTTCTTCTTGAAAAGTTGATGTTGCCACAATTAGGATCGGTGCAAATCCAATCCCCGTCATTCATTTTCTATGTTATAGCGGATTTCTTTCATTAACATTAGTTTTTCATTTCTAAGCGTTCTTTGGGTCTTATTAAATGATCACTGATGATGATGAAAAAGTCTACATTCTAGATAACGAACACTATATTTCTAATAATCTCTGTTGAATTTCAGAAGCCTTCACTTACAAATAGTACTTTTATGAATTCGTGATTCTGTTCGGTACACAATACAATTCACAAGCAAGCTTCACAATTTATGGCCACAGATTTTACTTAATATATTCAAGTATGTACAAGATAGCCTGTGAAATAGATGGATATAATCTATCAATAAAAGACTACCTTGTCTATGACAGTTATTATTTTCAGACTTGGCTTAAAAGTCTCGTTACCAGGCCATAAAACATAAAAACTTTTCAGACTTTATTTGGAAGTTTCTTAAATGCTGCACGACATACTACATCTGTGATATACAAAGTTAAAGATAACGATACACATTGAATTTTGACTATATTTAATAGTTCCATCCAAATACGATATAAACATTCTTTAAAATACCGTGATTTTTCTTAATACCATTTGTCAAATAATACAATAAATAAAAATAAACAATAATGATGTATACCCTGGTCATTCCTCTCATGGACACACGATATTAGCAGAATCCGTTTAAAATGGGAAAGCTATAAAAATTAAGAAGAAGAAGACTATTATTACTAAATATTGCTGACAGCTGACATTGCTGACATTATTTTTCGCAACTAGTGGTAATTTGGTAAACAAAAGTATTGAAAAATAATAACAGAATATTTGTATACACAAAATAAAAATTCCAGTTGAGAAGTGATAATGTCTGAAAACGTCGTTGTTGATCTCCCCGGAGAAATGATTTCTACAACAGAAAAGATAGGACTTCAAAAGTATGTGAATGATGTGGAAGTGTAAGTTTGTAATATGAATACTCACAAGCATTTAATACCACCGACAGGACAATAACATTTGTAATTCATACAATTATACATTTAACCCTTTTGCGAAGCTTTTTGTTACGGTATTTGAAAGGCATGTGATAAAGAATTATGGGGGCTTTACTGCGTTCTTTATTTTACTATTTCGAGGAAAAGATGAAAAAAAAAGATATACCACCTACATGTCTGACTATGTCTTCATCTGACTACGTGTAATAACATGTCACCTAATATTTTTATAACTTTATTTTAAAAATTCATCATTCATAGCTTGTGGGTTTGATACCTCTCCAGTATTTAATCTTATTATTAATAAACTTAATGCCATAGATTACTACAGAGTGCACAAGGTGCAGCTCCAGCGGTTGTCAAGGGTGTATTTTCCACTGGTAGGCCATGGACTCAATTTGTAGCTACTAAAAATTTTAAAGTAAGTTCTATTATATAAATAAAGTATCTAATATATTAAAAACTATAACAATACAAAAATTAAAATTTTGTCCATGTCCAAAGATCCAACATCTATTTAATCTTTCTTCTTTATGTTGAAAATTTTCATGTTTCAGGCTCCTACAGTCTTACCTGGATTAACACTTAGATTCTACAGGAATATTCAATATTTTAAATCTAACTACATCATGGTCTTCCTTGGTCTTTTTGCTTATTGTGTGTTAGTATTTTTTTCTGTATCTACTAAAAAGACCACTATTACAATTATTTTAAGTAGAATATAGAATAGATTTTGGTGTCGCAGGGCATTAATTCTTATCTACTTATTTCAGTTGCTAGAAGAAAGTGAAGGTTTTTAAACACACACATATATATATATATATAAATATAAGATACATTACATACAACTTTTTTAATTTTTTAGATTCATGTCACCGTTTCTGCTTATTACGATGATTGCAAGTTTCTATGGATATAAAAAGCTCACATCAGGGCCCAAAACTTGGAAAGTAAGTTGAATGTATTCTTTAAATGTGCATTATAATACTAGATTAATGGAAAATTCAATATTTTCTATCCTTCACTTTAATTTCTTTCATCCAAATGTAAGAAAGTGCACAAAAATGTGGTTAAGTATTTTAGCCTTTAAGTCAAATAAAATTGTATTCAAAATACTCACATTTTGGCTGTGTTTACCTATTACTATTATTATTATTTGTTACATATTATTAATTTAGAATAATAACAGGACATAATTACAGATCGGAAACTGGGAACTTACTAAGTCACAGCAGCATGTAATTGTAGCTGGATGTACTACTATTGTTTTGTGGTTCGCAGGCATTGGCGCCGCGTTCTTCTGGGTTTTGGGTAAGCATTAAGTAGTTTCCGACCCACACTTTGGCTTACAACAAACGCAGAAAATAAAAACAAAAGAAAATCTAAATTATATTTTGACATAAAATTTTATTGCATAAGACTATTTAAAAACGTTTTTCAACTTGGTAGAAGTACTGTTCTATGTCAAGTAACATTAAAACCTTTTTTTAGGTGCAACAGTAATAGTGGTTGGTCTTCATGCAAGCTTCTTTAATCCAGAAGCTTTAATGATTTCAAACGACCCAGAACAAGTCCCCATGATTGAACAAGTCTGACAAAGCGAGTTGCCTCTTTATTTGCCCACCAATAGACTTTCTCAACCTGAATAATTTTAAAGTTTGATATTATTCACTATAGTTGTTCTTGGTTGAATTTTGAAAATATGTAAAAAGTAATAATTTATACAACGTATTTATTTATACAATGTATTTATTTTTTCTAAGAAATCATAATAATAATTTGTATATTTATTGTAAATAGGTAATCATAAATATAACATATTGTATTGATGTATTTATTAAATAAATTAGCTTTTACTCATACATACTTTTTAAAACACAAAATTACTGTATATGGAAACAATGAGTATATAATTAAAATGCTATTTTTTCTAATCAGTTTTTTTATTTGAATCACACGAAATATTTAGACTTCAGTAACAATTATGTGCACATATTTTACATTTTGTCGTAAAAATTTATTATATTAGTAATAATACATTTTAAAGAGAAATTCCATAATCAAATCAAGCAAAATACACATAAGTTACATATCATATAAGCAGTCAATATTATCCGCCTGAGATAAATTTTCAATTGATATTCAGTCCATACAGATACACTTATGAAAATAATATTCTATTGACAAAAATAAATGCTTTAATTTAAAGTTAATAATGTGACTGTCAAATATAAAAATTTTGTCATTCATGTAAACATTTTAATCTATAACAAAATAGATAAGGTCATTTATATGTATTAAAAATGTAACATATACTTTACAATAAATTGAATGTTAAAATAATAAACCATAACACAATTATTGCCTGTGTAACAAAATAAATATTTCAGTTGCCTAAAAATGCCATGCAATACCTAAAGTAATAAGGACACTTAATTAATTTTCCAAATTGCATTACTATCTATTTGTCTGTGACAAAGATAAATATTTCTGCATATTAACAACTTAATAAAATATCAAAGGTTTGGAACAGTCTCAGTAGAAATATTTAAAAACAATTGTGGAAGACAATATACCACAAATTATTCAATCACAAGATATAAAATTGCTGTCAAATTTATGCAATTTACTGCAAATAACTTCTTGCAATTCTATCACACACTTAAAATAACGAGTTGTAAACATAAAAAATATATATTTGCCAAAAAATTGATTACTTGGCAAGTTCATTTACTTTTTGTCAAATACTACCTTAACAATAAATTACAAAGCAGTTCCATTATTAATTCTATTCAGTTCCATGTCGGCAACAAGTAAAATTTCATCCCACTTATGGGAAGGTGTATGTGGTGGGGTGGTGATTCCAAGTTTTTCAATGTTAGTTGTCGGTGTGGTGAATTCTAATTTCCTCTTAGATTTTCCCGCAAATACTTGACATGGACTTAGTTGTTGTGAACTGTTAAATGTTGTTATAGGAGTAATTGGGGTTAATGTAAACAGGTCTTTTCCTAACTTCTTCATCTTAATTCCCACATATCGAAACACTGGTTTCTTTAATATTGAATTGCCATATACCTTTTCTATGAGACCTATCGAAATAAGTACATTGGCAATATCATAAAGTCTTCTTACTTTTGATTTATGCTGACGATCCATTTGCTCTGGTGATAAGGCAGATTTGTTTTTAGTGTTAGTGTCAATAAGAACACTTACTGCCATTTCTAAATTAATCAGTCTGTTCTGAAAACATAATAAAGATTAAAAATATGTTAAATATCCATCAACTTAATTTTGAATACATATTACTTACAGGCGGCTCTACTAAGAAGAGCATAAGAAATCTTTGAGCTAAAACTCCAAGAGTCTTATGCTTAGGAGCTGCTGGCTTGGGTGCCTTCCCCCGTAGTACCTCAGACAGTCTTAAGTGTTCTCCTTGCTTTTTTAACATCTTCAAGAATGAATTTAACCTAGCTGCACCATGCCAAAGATATGTATTCTTCCTCTTGTGCACAGCACATTGCATTGCTTCCAATATATTAATAATGTCATACATTCGCCGTTTTTCCACCCCTAACCGTGCTGCGGTACCGTCTAATTGGAGTTCTACTGGACCATTTCCATAAAGCGGATAGAGATCTAAGAACCTGTAATAAATTAGGAAATTTTAATCAATATCTTCAGTTGTGTTTCATCTAATTTTAAGACGAGGTTGGAATTATCTATTACTTGTCACATAATATTTGAAGCGACTTTTCCTTGCGGTGAACAGTACTGGGCGGCGGCGTGGGATATTGCAGAGCCACATTGGTCAATAACTTTAAGTTCGCAGTCGGAGAAACATAGTTCGATGAATTTGTTACTTCGGTAAGCACGCATCGTTTTGGTGTAGAAATAATATTATCATCTTCATACATCCTGCGAGAACATTATGTAAATAACCCCGGTTTAAAATGTTCGCACAGTTTTTGACATTTATTGCACAAATCGAGATGGCTACAGAAAGTACTTTGTTTTAAACACTTGTGACTTTCATCGTGTTTTTTATTTTTGGCAAATTATAAAGTAAAATAATAGATTTCTACTAATATTTGATAAATGTACATAACCTAATTGTAAACAACTCTGACATAAAAGCTATTTGACAAAATGGAAATGCGCGCGAGCCGAAGGCGCGGAAGCGCGAGTTTTTTTGTTAATTGTCAAAACAATGTTTAATTCAACAATGGCTAATAAAATTCTAGGTATTTAGGATTCAGCATTATCCAATCCAATAAAGAAATGAAGCTTCATTATTTTATAATGAAAACGCTCTTTTTCGGTTATGTGTTATACCTGTAATAAAATAAAAATTGTGGATTTAAATTATTGTTTCGGTTCGCGATGGTCTGTAGCTAAATATATATTTTTGCTCACTGCTATATAGTTATCTTCGAACTCTTATGTGCAATGACATATGATTGACACTTTTTGTATGTTTTTTGTTTCCCAATTAAATTTACCTCTTTCTCTACCCCTAAAACGCTACCACGACATTGTTGATAAACGATAATGCGATAATAAAAGGTAAAGATGTTTTTTCTGTACATAGTTATATTATATTCCAAAGCGTATCTACTTATTTATACTTGTAATGTTAGTGTTTGTAGTATTTTTAATTTTTGTGTTTAATGGAAACGTAATATCCCTTCAGCCTCAGGACAATGGTACAGATACAAATAAAAATTTTGTGTCGATACAGTCAAAATGTGATTTTTACATATAGGTGTTTACAATAAATATTATTTCAGAGATCATATTGTGTCGTCATTGTGGAAACAGTATTTTAAATTCGTACGCTATTGAGAACAAGAGGAGTCCTGCTGCGTTATACGCTGTCAATGACACGTTGTATAGTAGAGAAAATGTACTGCTGCAAGTTTTAAAAAAAGATATTATTTTTAAGTTCCCTGTTATTACCTCAGACTATTCAAATTGTATAACATTTGATGAGGTGAGTTATTTAGTATTAAAAAATTCTGTTTGAAAACTTTATTATTTTTTACATGTTATTGCACATGAAGGCACTATATAATTTTAAAAATCGAAAATAAATTGAAAAAAAATTTCGACTCGGGCAGGACTTGAACCGACATCGTCGGCGTTCCGTGCTGTTGCTCTAGTAGGACCCGGTTCAAGTCCTGCCCGAGTCGATTTTTTTTTCAATTTATTTTCGATTTTTAAATTAAATTGTCTGTTTCAAAGAGTATGTTTTAAAAGTTACTATTTATATATAATTAGGGGCTGTGTCATGGCTTATACCATAATTAATTTAACTTTTAGTGGGAAGAAGAGCAGTTGTGGTTTCCTGGATATTGTTGGAAGCCTTGTTTGTGTCCCGAATGTGGAGTATTGATAGGGTGGCTTTTCCAAAAACAGAACTTAAAGTCATTTTTGCCTCCTGAACAATTTTATGTTCTAATATTACCAAATCTAATAGGCCAGAAATGTAAGTATGTGGGACAAACATATTACAATATTGTTTTAGCATTTGTTTATAATTTATAACATCATTATTAATTATAATTGTTTATTTTAGTTTTAGATTCACAAATAAAATATCCATTACCCCAGTAATGTCTACAGAACTGTCAGAGAAAGATAAAGCATTTCTAGAAAGTTGTGAAGAAGAATTCAAAGATAGATATACTGAAAAAGATGAAGAATTCATGAAAGTCTATAATGCGGAACCTTCTACACCTCCTATAGTAGAAAACTGGTGGGTTTTCAAAAATTCAAATAGAAGATTTGATAATCGTCACAACAGGAGATTCCATGAATACAAAAGAGGCACATCTGACCAAGAACAAAGAGATAGGAGGAGAGACGACAATAGAGGTTACTCTCGGGGTTACAATGACTATGAACAGCGTGACAGTGACAGAAACAGATTTAGAAGATTCTAAAATTAATTAATATAGAATATGTAAAAGAATAAACAAGTAATTTTTCAAAAGAATATATTCTCAATTATTATGGCTTGATTTACATTTTAACAACTTAGAAATTATTATAGATCACCAGAAATAATACAGCTACAGCGTAAGTTGAAATAAAATGAATAAATAAATATACATTTCTCACTGCTACTCAACAATAGTAACTATAACTAAAATATATTATAACAATTCATTATGCCGATATTGGTTTAAGAATATTCTTTCTCTGACAATTCAATGTTGATAACAATCTAGTAATAATAGTACTGCATGGACAGATGCACTTGCAAATAAACGTGCTTAACAATGCCTTAGATAATGCCGCTACTTCTATGAACAATGATGTATTATTGTGATACCTCACAAAAATATATCTCAATCAATAATCTCATAGCTTAACTTTATAATGCAACAAACTATAGGATCGCCGATGATTCCAGCAATTGATACTAGTTCCAAAAGCTTTCCAATCTAGATAACATGCGAGTAATTGACTCATTACATATATTTTAATGGCTATAAAATCATTTAAATGACAAAAGCAATATGCTGAATTAATCAGATAGAAATAAATTATTCTCAAATCATCTCATGTTTTGTAAAACATTGACATTCGCCTACAGAGTTATAGTTATTTATTATTGAAACTAGACCACACTAAAAATATTGCACAAACTTCACGATCTACTGAATGGGGCAATTCAAGCAACTTCAGCTTTACAATTCCACCAAAAACCGGTAACATCATGCTAAGTGGTACAATTACTAAGCACAATGATTACATTTATAAAGCCTTCTAATAGCTATATTCTCTAATTAACATTATCCGTTTATCTGCTACTCATACTCAAGAGATAACTTCGTAAAAATAATTTTTAGAGTTCATTAATGTAAATTTCTATACTTACGAATGTAATACTCGGTACATTCATTGCTAAGTATAACGAATCGTGTACTAAAATAACCAGCTAAGAATAATGTTACGATATAACAACTCTCGTTATACAATAAAATGCCATATCAATCAAATCACAGTGAAGTGTTAACATAAATTATGCTCACTCTAACTTAAGATTATAACTAAATTACGAACAGACAAACAAAACGAACACTCCACTATTTTAACTAAATCTAATCATACTGATCGCCTCAGCAGTTTATCGAATAAAGTGATTACCAGTCAAATTTCTTTTTGGCAAGTTTAGTCCTGTGTTGCTGAAAGATGCAGTACTACGATAAATAATGTAAACATCGCGAAATTTACATGTTTTAAACTGGGTAACACCGAGACACAGCTTCTAAATACAATTTTTCTATGACCAACGAGGAAAGTATATTTTCATTGAAGAGTAACGGAGACAACTTAAAAAATAATAGACAATATTTTCTAAATTAAAAAAACGTAAATCATAGATAATATCCACACAAAATGACAGATAACAATAAGATGAAAACATTTATCCGAAATTTAAAATGGAATTTGGAAAATTAACTTTCCTAACTGGTCCTACTATACAAATATAAATTTCTACGCAACGTCATACATTGATATTTAATTCATTACAATATCGTTTAGTGTAACGCACAATATTAATTGAATTGACACGTAATCATCAGACTGTCCCGTACCGGGAAGTTGAACAAAGCGAGCTCCATCGCCTCTAAGATTTCCTTACAAACGAATGACAATTGACTAGGATTAACGCACTCGGCGGGAGGTCGGTGCGACCGCGGAACCGATTCTGCTATTTTTGCCTCTAGCCTGGTTTTCTACTTGGCCTATTAGTGACAGGACTCTGGGGTTTTCGTTGTCGCCATCGGTGGCATCTCGCGCCAGTCGCGAACTAGCAGACTCGGGATCCGCGCCTCGGGGGAAACGCGAGAATGTAAATCGAAAACATTGGTCGAGGTTCAGTACTTTTGACTAGAGTTACGCGGGGGCGGGCGAGCGTCGAGTCGAGTACTATGTAAAGGGTCGACTTGTAAAAGTGTCAAATTGTCGTAGCAAATTTCATAAGACAATTAGTGTAAAGCTGCAGGGTGTGGCGCGGGCGGTCGCGTGCTCGCCGAGGCCGCTCAGATGAAGGTCCAGCACTCCATGATCTTGACGATGAAGTCCTCGCGCGTTGTGAGCGGTTCGTTGCCGTAAGTGGTGCAGCGCTGCGTGCGCCCCAAGTACAGGTCTCCGTCTAGCCAAATGCCGAATTTGCCGCTGCAGAGTAATGTAAACGTTACGTAATCGATTACACACAAGTATTTAAAATATGGGCAAGCAATTATCTGTAAGTTTCGATGTCTTTTATTCACTGTCAAATAATTAAGATTACCCTATCGGATACAAACATTTATTATATCTCACTGGAATTTGAATGCTGCCCGAGTGCTGCACTTTAAACACTGCTTTGTAACGTACGACAAAAGTAAGGCTCATATAATAAGGATTCAAAAAGAGCAACAAATTGTAAAAATGTATACTTACTCGCCGGCTCCAATAGATATGTTGTCGTTGCTCCCACGAATAAAGTACATATTGTCCCCAGTCCAACCCCAGTATTTGAATTTCGTTTTGAACGCCGCAACTGTTTCTGTAAAATGATACAATTTCAATAATTTTTAGTTTATTAATCCCTTGTTGCATCGTATTATCTTCAAAAATAAAAATAGTACCATAATATATAAAGTCTCACCTTCTTTTTCATCCTTATTTTCGTCTTTCTTCTCATCGAGGTCATCTTTGTCCTTGGCGCCGTCGCTCTTGTCCGAAGGTACCCGTGAACGTGGCTCGTCGACCCGTTGGAAGGAGAAGAGCAGGGACTCGCCCGTGCCGTAGAAATGTTCCGACGGGCGAAGTGCGCATGATGTCAAAGCCCCGAACACCTGCACAAATGATTCAAAAAAATTAAATTACGCTTCTCTTTATAATCGCATACAAATTAATGTATACGAAATAGCACAGACTGAAAATCAATCCGTAAGTCGGTCTCTTAGTATACGCTGAATTATAATCTGCTTTATTATCTTGTAGCACAAAAGTGAAGACTGTATTTTCTATTGTTGTGTTGTGTCGTGTTGGTGTAATTATTAGCAATGTACGGCTAATAATAATCATAGGTAATTTTGGTACGTTCAATGTCCACTGGTTCCGATATGTTTCTATACAATTTATAACTTTTCTGAAACGCAGGAAATCAGGAGAGTGAATGGTTGGTAGGAATATCTAAATTCCATCCGGTCACCAACAACCGTCCACAGATGAAAAGCCGTGAAGTTTGAACGCGTTTCGAATACAATCTGTGGATTTCTGAATATCTGCATTTCACCTACCATCAAGTGAAACCCTTATCGTCTGTCCTCCTCTATCAAAAAAAATATAGATAATAAAATGTATTATAACGCTATAAAAGATTTATGCTGTTTGGCAATACACTATTATTTCGATTTGGTAATAGACATTTTGATTTGAAGCTTTCAAAGATAATATTAAATAAGTAACACAACGTAGTGACGTCCTAAGCATTATAAGCAGCGATTATAATAAGTACCTAATTGCTAATCAGTAATTAATATCTACCTTACCACCGTAGCGTGTAAATACATTGCGTGGGAACTATACAAGAATATCCTACTTCCGTACTTGTACATTTTTAATTTTTGTATACGAAGAAATTTGTTAATAATGAAATTAAATGAATAAATCCTTGCATTACATGTTTATAATAATTGTCCTCGCCTCGTTGCACGTCGTTTAACGCATGACTGGTAACATTTAAAACTGCGTATTAGTGATTGTAAGAAATTAAAAGTAATTATTCCATGCATTATATTGACTTATCAATACAAATTACATATATTTGGAGAGTCTGAAGGCCGGCATAATATGATCAGACGTTTCCCCGAGATGAAACGTCAGCAGACAGTGCTGGATTTACAATTTTTTATGAAAGATGAAGACAGTCAAGATTGGCATTCACTCTCTGGAAGGTAAGGATACTCAGCCATATAACATCTTAACAAGATACCCTGTCGACCTATTATAACAATCGACATTCGGAAATCAATGCTTTTTCATCTGTGGATAGTGGTTCGTGTCCCGAGTGGAATATTCGATAGGATCATATTCCACACATTAGTATCCAGATTTCCAGACGAAGTCCAAAACGTTTCAGAAAAATTATAAATTGATTATAAACATGTCAGACAACGTGGGGATCAAACCCACCCAAATTCACCCGTTGACTATTAGCCATATATTGCTACCACCACACCAACAAGCCTGTCTAAATGTGTCCTCGCCGAAAGAGTGAAAACGGCCAACTTACGTTATTGTCGGTGTCTTGAATAACGAGTAGCACGGGGCTGTCCACACGTTGCATCTTACGATACATGGAGGCGAGGGAGAAACCGTGCTGGCTGGTACTGAACGCGAGCGACCACATGTAGCCCTGCGCACGCGCTGGCAAAACGCTGCACAACTTCTCTCTGGAATACAACAAAATTACTTTTAATAACAATCTATATCTTTTATATATGTGTACAAATAACTATTTATGTGTTGTTATCTATTTTTTAACTTTTACATAATTTCGCAACAAGCTTTATTGAAAAAACAATTACGACACTGACTTAACCCAGCCACAGCGTTCAGTGCTGTTTCGTGCCGACCAATCGTTAGTTCAAGTATTGTCCGTGAAGTATAATTTGTTCTATTAAAAATGTATTTATAAAATAAATATATCACAGCGCCTGTTAAAAATAATTAACATCTGTATTGATATGTTTTAATACAAATTCAGTATTCTACGCAAAATCGTGGCCACATCTAGTAGTCACTATAAACATACATTGTACTGAAAGTGTATTTTGCCCCGCAACCTGACTTTGAACCTTTAATTTCAAAGCCCGCTGCAAGAAGTCGCGTTGAAGTAAAAACAAGACTATAATAGTATGTTTATTTATTATTTTAATATTTAATTGACCGTAGTTACGAGTGTAAGAAATTGAATATAGAATTAATATTTCGCATTGCCTTTCAAATGAATAAAAGTAAAACAGGTTGGTAACAATTTTTAACCAAGAAGAAAGAACCAATCTCCATAATACTACACATGTATATAATAAAGATGTACTTTCGTGGATAAGAAAAATTAAAATTCCAACTTCACTTTGTTTTAACTGAGATTCATTTCTGTGTCTGTTTCACAAAACACTGTCTGTAGTTAACGCGAGTAGTACAAATTTAATTAAATTTGTACTACTCGCGTACACTTATTTGAAAAATATATTATGACTTTGACCCGACATTTCGGATGCTTTGCAGCAACCGTGATACAAGTAGACTTCCCGTTAAGTTTAAAGTAATTTTCAAATAAGTTTAACTAATATGTATATATCGCGTTTTAAACCGTTAGTGTTTTATTTAAACCCGTTTCATTAATCGATAGACGGGGATCAAGCTTCTGTGTGTAATCGGACTAGAAGCATCACAAAAACTATTTTATTTACTAACATCAGGTCCGGATTCGAATCCCGGGACCTCTTGTAGTCAACGCAGCTTTGCGTACACGTACTTTTGTTGTATCTATTTGAATATTTATACGCGTGTTTAATAGTTGTAAAATCATGCGTTGCTTGCATATGCATGCCAAGTACCTGTGCTCCATGGTAAAGATCTCCGAAGTGCCGATGAGATCAGGGGGCGAGAACTCCATGTCAACGGAGGCGCTCGAGGAGTACAACGCCCGTCGCAACTCATCGCTCATAGACAGCACCTACAAAAATATGGTAATTAAAACTGCGATCTACATAAGGAAACTTGCCATTCACGTTTATTTATAAACGCTAACATTTTTCATCCATCTACAGTGGGTGAATGTTAAACCGGATTAACTAGCGAACAACAAAACGTAAATATGTGAAACACGAGACCTTTTCTCGAAATTTACAATGTGATACACGACGGTAAGTGTATGCTAAGTTGGGCTATCGATACACATTAATACATTTGTGTTTGACATTTAAATTAGTTGTAGGTTTATGTATAAGATGCTATATCTACTTTACAATTACATAGTAGATTTTTTAAATGACAATTTCGTGCAGAATATCATTTATTGAATAAATTCTAAAATCACAAGATAGTGCGCCATGCTATAAGTGTTAAAATTAATAAGATAAACGACAAACGTGATATTAATGAAGATGATAATAACAACGGCAAGATGCACTGAGGCTGCTGTCTCCAATAAACGCAGTAACCCGCGTATAGATTCGTTACTTCGAATGGGACTTAAATATGACGTTATTTTAAATGCGATTTATAGCGACTATAGGAGACCACAGCCTAATGAGATCACATTCCGAACACTACAGCTCACATTCAACAAACTGTCACGCGAGCTATTTCCTCTAGTCTACCGACTACCAAATGAAATCATAAATTCATATACGACATCGAGTTACCTATTATTTATGAACGCGCACCTACATAATGTTGATTTTCCAGATGTTACAAAAAGGAAAAGTAAGTACTGGTCGTGCGTCTCTATCCTTACGTATACGCTAAAGCGAGATGCACATTTATTTACCACACCAACATATGAGCGCTGTACAAAAATAAATCCATCAAGAATTTTAATCTCATTACATGTCAGTATCAACGCTGATCTTATACTTATACGAATTTCAGAAAATTGGAAATGTAGGTAATTAACTTATTATAATAGAACAAAAAATATGTACAATGTCTCGGTTCAAAAAGTTTTGTTTTATATATAGTGGTATGAATAACCTCGACCAAGGTATTCAACAAAAACTTCACGCACAGATCAACTATGCAAAAAAAAACCGCTATTCCTTATTTAAAATCACATGCATGTTTAATTTAAGAATTCTGCTATATTCTTAAATTAAACATTCATGTGATTTTAAATAAATAACATGGCTGGAAACCGCAGAACAGGTATTATTTAGGTACTTATAAGGGTTTCCAGATCAAAAGAAGACATGACGAGCTCAATGGTGCAATGCTAATATCAAGGCTAAAAATCAACGGGTCGTGGTTTGATCCCCACGGGGTCCAAAAAGTTTGTAATCAAATTTTTATTTTTTTTTATCTATCGCCTAAATGTTGAAATATACCGATAATCGTCATTAAAAGTCACATGCATGTTTAATGTAGAATATGGCAGAGCTAAAAACCGTGGCACAGGTATTATTTACTTAAAAGGGTTTCCAGATCAGAACTAGATTGATGTAAACAATTTGTTACATGAATTAATACTTTATTTTTCTTCTTAAGACAGGTAACACAGCCTCACCTCGCGAATACACTCCAAAGTGCCTCTCCTACTGGAGGGACAAATCGTCGCTTTTTTTGATCTTTTCAACTTTACTTTGAGAATTATTTGATCCGCCCTCTCCACTTTCTCCGCGAGCTTTTTCGCTAACTTTCCCAACATATCGTTGATCAACGGTAATAATAATTAATAAGCACTAAATTATGGAAACGGACTTCTTAGGGAACATTAAACGTCTGTATAGTGGTGGCGACTGAATCTCGCTCCGTTTGATGTAAATATCAGTATCAGACGATAATTCTGTTATCTAGTAATTCAAATAATTTGCGAATATCACGCATAATATATATTTATGAGTAAAGGATTAGCAGTTGTGTTATTCTGTAATCCAATAACCTATCTAAAAAAAAAATATGGCGGCGATTATAATTTTTTATACTCATTTAATTATTATAATAGTTTATAAAGGTGGGTGTGGGTAGTGATAAGAGGGTGTGTCGATGAAGTTGACTTGATAACCATATAATATCTTAACAAGCTGTCGACCTATTTGGACTTTGGATATTCGGAAATTACCTACGACCCATTAAATTTCTAGATTTCCGGACGGAGTCCAAAATGATTCAAAAAAGTTATAAATTTAGAATCATGTTGGACCCGGCGGGGATCAAACCTATGCCCATTGATTATTAGCCGTACATTGCTACCATTTGACCAACGAGTCCGTCAAAACTTGTTAAAGAACAGGATAGGCACCTGAAATGAAATGCTAAAACGTTTGGAGTAAGCTAGGATACATAAACAGCATGATGATTTTATTAGTTTTAAATTTGAAGACTATCTAATATATAAAATTCTCGTGTAACAGTTTTCGTTGCCATACTCCTCCAAATTTCTTGTGCTATCCGGTATCTATGAGAATCAGCCAACATCTATTCTTCATCCCCTAAATGTTAGGGGTAGTCCGCCCAAAGTTTTTTTATTATTTATTAGACAAAATTTCTAATTTTTATTTTTTTATGATACAACATACAAAAATACATACAATCCACAATTTTCACCATTCTACGATCAACCCTTATTTTTATATGGCAAAACAAAGTTTGCCGGGTCAGCTAGTTTCTTTATACAACTTCGTTTTTGTTTTTTTTTCTGTCAAGGTAGCCGCTATAAATATTCACACATGCGGGCTTACTTGGTATCTCGCTCACTGGATGTACCCTTTTTAGTCCGTAAGCAAAGGCATCTAAATCATAATTCACATTTTATTAACAATTTATAGAAGTAGTTGAGCTTTCGACACCCAAAACTAAGGAGGTCAAAACCTACAGTATACATTTGTCTACGTATTAGATACTTCTTCTACTATGTTGCAGGTACACTATTATGTTTAATTATTCGTATACCGTAATAACACAATTATTGAGCAATTGCCTCCACTTTTGAAACCAGTTTACAAATTGACATTTATTTGCAATACCATTCTTACGATGCAGGAAATATAAGCGTTGCTGAAAGTTAATTAAGAAATAGGTCGAAATTATTTTCGACCATTGCACGGAAGACTGGTGTGACGGTCGAAGCCAGAGGTTATCATATTTCACATATCGCTAGTTATACAATATAAAAATCAAGTAGTTAAATGAATTGATATCGAACATTACGGTATTAATGTATACGTTTCGTTCGGTACTTAGTTACGATTACTCAATAACCTTTTTTTATTGTTAAAACTGTATCACCACTATACCAGCGAGTAAATTTTGTGTGTACTACAACAATAGATTTCTTTTTAACGTAAATTGAGATATGAAATATTAAAGAATGTATGGCGTGTCCATTGGGATTAGTCTCCAAATTGGGGGAACACAATTTGTTGTTAAAATCCCCAATTGGTTAGAGCAACACTACGGAACGCCATGAATGCCGGTTCAAGCCCTGCCCGTGTCGTAAAACTTTTTCAATGTACAATAGATTTTTAATTAATATATTTTTTTATTACTTATACAATAATGTGAGGCTTACAAAGTATTCGTTATTACTGAGTATTTTTTTATAGGTACAACGTAAACAAATTAATGCAATTTCGTATCGCGGCACTGTAAGGTTATTTTGTATGCGGGTGTTATCTTTAAAACCTAAACATTACCAAGTGTTTACTGCATTCAGACACGTAATATCTATCACTGTAGCGATTAGAGAGTAACGATTTTCGCACACTTTCGTAACGAATAACGGCATGTCAATCTCACCTTGTCGTTGTCGAAAGTGGAAGACCTCTCCGGCGTAGGCCCGAGCCGGACCATTTCTATCCATTTCATAGTCTGCATTTGTGCAAGGTTTCCTCATATAAAAACGCCCGATTCGTTACTCAAACTATTCACAAACACGTAAGTGGGTTTAATGTTATTCAAAAAACTGCGCGTCAAGATCGTTTATAAACACAAAAAATATTTGTATCTCTGCCGACCGGATTCGCGTACTTTGTTTATTGTAGAAAGGCATCGACTTGCACTCACGACGAGGCTATCGGGCTTCGATTATTGCGTGAGAAATTAAAAAATACAACCGAGCGGCGAGTACGCAGCACCGCTGCTTCGGGACTAGCTAAAGGCTAAAAAAGAACCGCTGGGTTGTTAACGCCGACCCCACCACAGTAGGACGACAAAAACCACGTTCGCCGGCTTACGGCCTAGCGTTTGCCCGCACTACGTTCACTTATATTAATTATTTTATATTAATCTTTAAACTTAAACTATAAACTTAGTCTTTAGACAGATAAAAGTTAGCCATAGACTTCGGATCTATCGATACTAATTAAGTACAGATTCCCTTGTATCTTGTTTGTTTTGTAATCGTATATTAAAAAGTTAACAAAAAATGTCCGGACGTGTGATGGCATTGGGACAATGCATATGTTGTCGTCTACTATATGAAACACTGTACGTGTTGTGTGCGAAGGTCTCCCCACTTATTTTGACTTATTGGGCGGCGCTAGACCGAGGATACCGCTGACCGTCATGACGACAGAATAAAAATATTTAACAAAACTTTATTGTTTAGTACGACCTATGTAAATAAAGCAAAGCAATAGTAATTACGGTCTACATGCTCCGTTACAAGAGATTATGCATTTATATAATAGTGTTTTTAAAATAGATAATGCATTGGATGTTTTCTCTAAATCTTATAAATTTAAAACACAAATTTTAAAAACTGTTATTATTGCTGTTAAATTGCGCATTTAAATTTTCTTTTATATATCTAATTTCATAGCAACGTTGTGCTTGCCTTTAATTTAAACATAATCGTCATATAAATGATATTATAGTTTTAGATTAAGCTCTTATTTTGTATTTAGTTGGTAAGCCTCTTTTAAATAAATAAACATATAGTTATATTAGTATGGGCACATTTGTGCCCCAACGTTTCACTGGTCAAATTTATCGACAGGCTTGGTTGATCAGTCTATTGTGGCCTACCACCCGTACGAAACTATTTACTATGTCTACCAGGGCCTTTTACGACCTTATAAGACCATTACGCCATGTTTACTATCGAGCTAACCCAACTAAATATTATATCTTTAAAACCAGTTTAATTTACCAATCGTGGTCGTTATAAAATGAATTATAATACCTATATTTTATAAAGGTCAAGAAACTTAAATACCTTCGTTGTATTTCAATAACATACTATGATAGTTCATATTAATAGAAGATAATTATAAAACTCAGTTAACAAGTATTTCTAAAACTCATTAATATACTGTCGATGTGCTCAACTGTAGGAAGTACAGTTTCCAGTGAATTTACACTTATATTATGGCGATGTTCTTGACAACGAACAGCGGCTACTGTACAATTTATTAGCCCGTGTATCAACACGTTGAGATTTATGGGATCTAAAGATACCATTAATACTCAACAAACATTCGCTGAGATAGATATAATCCAAGCGCGATCGTAAGCACGTGTGAGGATCGCTTGTTCTGTACGTAATCGTTTTCGACGTTTTAGCTGTCAACAATCAAATTGCGTTGAAACTTTACTTGGTTTAATTTAGGGTGATAATTGTTTTTGTTGGTTTCATTGAAAACTCGAATGTAACCTACGTGTCGTCCTATAATAGACGAGGTTTAAAATAGTATGGTATTGAGCCTGAACATAATAACAGAAGTGGTTACATCACAATTGAAGTATTGTTCTGCTGAACAGTAGGATTGAGGATAAGCATAATACGAGTGTTGCATGACCCAAATAAAACATAAAAACGAGATTACGCGAGATTAACAGAAGCCAAGACAGCGCTTAAGAGTTTATCTCTCAGAAAAAAATCATAAGATACGTAAATTGGTCGAAGACACTTAAATACGAGTAACAGTAGTATTGAGTTGTTGTATAATGTATGTAAGGAAAGTTAAATTTTCCCGCGAATTCCCTTACATTTGAGATATGCCTGACGTAACGTCAAAATAAAACAAAATGGCGGTCTTAACGTGTAAAACTCAAAAAGCTGTGATTTGAAGAAGTAAAATAATTTCGTCGATTTTACATATTAATTAAATATAATTTTAGCCGTAATAAAATTTGTTGTTTTCAAGTAAATATATATATATATATATATATATTAAAATTCTTAAAAGTAAAGATTACAATAAATGGTTTGATTTCACACATACAAATTATACTAATCTCCACATAGGTATTAAACGTAAATAACTATGTCAAACTATTTTAATTTTTTCATTTAAATGTCAAAAAGATTTCTGAAAATAAGAACTTTCTCTTGGACAATGAAATTTGCTATTTGTATATTATATTCAATTGTTTGGAAGGCAATGAAAAAGAGGTTATTGAATAAAGTCATATTTTCGTTTTACCAGCTCGTTATATGTACTGGTATTGTGGACGTCTATTTCCGTTTCCGCTTTACCCTTTTAAAATCTCATTAAAACATTCAAGTCGTGTGGATATGTCGTGAAACCAAACACTTGTATGCTTTCCTTCTATATCTTCTACCAATATCAGGTTACATAGCAGAACTGATGGCTTATATTCATAGTTCATTGATCCCTGGGCCTCCTTTCCCCCACATTTACCGTCTTTGTAATTACTTTTTTACGCTCTAACAGCTTGACCGTTATTGATAAAATGTTTTTTAATTATTAAAGATTTTTTAAGTAGTAGTAGTACACTCTCTTAAATTACATTTAAATAAAACATTTTCAACGGTTTACAATACGAAATTATTTTGAATAAAATATATTAGTTAAGTAAGCCAGTCAGTTAAAAAAAATTAACTGACTGGCCGTCGTTTTAGACGTTTTGCAACGGCTTATTTATATCGACCCTTTGTATAAAGTTTTTTATAGATTCTTGTTCCCAGAAATGTATATTTTCATTACTTTGACGTTTAATAAATGTATGTTAGCTATAAAGGTATTGCAAGCTTCGTGTAACCGTATATATCTGGGAAAATGCAGACGTTTCCACTTCTAATTTGCTTCTTTGAAACAAGATATGCTTACTTAACCTATGTACTGCTGTATATTTAATGTATAAGCTTTTGTGTGTATATATCTGCAATTAAAAATTGGATATTATCCACTTCATTCCAATTCAAGAGACGACCATTAGTGGATATTAGCCATGATGAAGATTGAAAAGATTAATGCATCAGTACATTGTATGTATTACAAGATAGACTAACAATGCTGACCACAGACTATGCTTCAATTGCAAATTGTATCTGATTTGACATTTTAATAATACAAACATATATATAATCTATATCGAAAGCTTTACAAATTAATTACAATTTGAAACGGTTTTTCTAAACAATTTGATTCGTGTTCGGCTAAAAATTGAATGTTAAGTATTTGTAAGACTACGTACCTACATATTTAAAAAAACTTTTCTAAATTTTTGGTATCAAAATATGTACACAGAAGCGATAAGCTGTGGCCGCTTTGATGAAATATACCAGTGAAAGTTGGGCATCGAATGGAATATTTTACTGGTTCCTAAACCAGTTGTTCTTAGCTAGTGGTTGAAAAATATAGGTTACACATTTTATTCTCGCATACTATTTTTAATTATGTTTTTTTTAACAGTGATTGTGTACGTATATTAAAAAAAAAGCTAGGTACAAGACGGGCAGTAAAGTTAGGCTAATTCAATGTTTAAATATTGCTATACTACTCGTTATGAGATAAGGGACGGACGGACTTTTGCTGACAAGAAGCTGAGTCTGATTGCCTTTAGCCTTAGCTCAAAGTTTAAAATTATATTTTTTTCATTCTTTCTCTTTTGTTGTGCAAGACTACAAGTCTTTAAGTGTTAATAAACATATTGTTTATTTATTTAATGTGAAATTATACCTGTATAATTTCAGCTAGGCGTAGCACGATAAAACCATAGATGATTAACGTCGCTTATATAAGCTTATTTGCAAATAAACATGGCAATAAAATCACATCCACTTCCGGTATTTTTCATAATGAGGCAATTTAATTTGACACATCGTTAATACAAAAACTTGATATGTGTACAATACTTTCAATAGCATTGGAAGTTGAAACATATATTATCGTCTCTCACCGCAAAATATTGTATGAAATATATTATGAAATTAACATGTTGAATTATCTAGGCATTTGGTAGGAGGACCAATGATGGAGGTGGCAACGACCGCCAAGAATGGGGACTACAACGTGAAAAATCGGCTACTAGCAAATCTTTATTAATATTACAAAGCTGATGAGTTTACTTCATTGTGTGAACGCGCTAATTTTAGGAAATACTGGTTCGAAAAATGATCTTTGTGTTTTTTTTGAAAAAGACTTTCTTTAAAATGTCTAAAATATGTCGGCGATAGTATATTTCTCTCTATTAAAATACAACGAAATTAAGCCACTGATTTTTCATTTTCCAATGGACTTTTATCGATAATAATGCAAAGTGTATATTTTTTTCTGTAGACTTTGGGCAGACATTCTATGTGTTTTAGTGATTGATTTTATTTATAGACAAATAGTAAATCGGACTCCTGTGCTATGCTCGACTGTTTTTTTTGTTTTCTCTCGTTTGCACTAGGTTTAATTAATTAATATTTGTTCATATTAAGTGTTCACATACTTCTGTATTTTTATGAAATGAACTGGCTGTTTCAAAATTACAAGAGTTTTCTGAAATACTCGCTGTAAACTTCATCAGCTCGCCACAATGGTTCGCAATTAATCGCCAATTTAACTTCAACAAGACGCAAATAGCACATCCTTTTACGAGCGAAGTTTTATGTACATTATTCAGCCTAGACCATACTTTTTACATGTTTGAAACGTGACGTATATTTAACACCTAAGCTAACTTTTAAATGACCACCAAATCGTAGTTTAAAAAAATATTTGCTTATTCTGTTATTTAATAAGAAATAACAGTTTTCAACTGTTTTGAACGCGAATTATATAAAGTAATTTATTTGTCAATTTTACTTACGACGTTCAGACGCAGTACGAGGGAAACGGAAAAAATATTTCGAATAAATTTATATTGTATTCATCGCACCACCAATGTTTTTGTACAAAGGTGTAAAAGTCAACCGTTTTTGTATTATTTTGTACCTACTATAGTTATATGTGACTTTCAAATAAAAATACTAATTAAGTAAGTATACTTATACATCAAAAATAAAGTCCTTTTTACCCGTGAACACAACTACGACTAATGTGCCATCGTCATCCAATTGATAAGTACATACATATCAAAAATACATCTACACTAAAGAACCTAAATAAAAAGGGAACGAAAACCAATGAATCTACAAAGGTAATTCACAAGTGCATCAATAGAGCAATAGTGTGACGGAGTCAATCCTACGAGGTACATAACAATATGTTCAAGTGCATATCCTACACAGGTCGAACATGTCAAGGCCCGTGTGCCATCGTGCACGAAGCGTCAATAAAATTAATTCAATATTAATATTAACTATGTAATTTGCCACGAGGGACGGATTTTTAAAGATTATTTGAAGAGCACAGTGACCAAAAATTGCTAACATAATTCTTACACAAATGATAGGACAAATTTATTTTCGCCTAAGTTAATTGCGCATTTTTACTTTCCCCCTTATTAAAAATATTTTTTTGTTATTAGGCCACTCTGCCTCTAATAGCCTCATTTGATACTGTCATTTCAAATTAAATTGTGACTTATATTGTCTACTGATTAAATATACAACTTTAATCAATATATTAGGTAGGTGAATTTAATTTACTTTTAAAGCTAGAACAGTTTAAACTTGGAATTAAAATGTTATTGCTGGCAGCTTATAAATAAGAATTTATAATTTTAGTTAATGAAAAGAAAACGTAATTCTAAATTCGACTTTGGGCTAACATTTCAAACCGAACCAATATTCGGTTTCGGTTCTAACCGCATTTAGCATCTTATATCATAATTAAAATACTTCATTTTAGGTTAAAGGCCTTGACATGTTCGCTCACATGCTTTCATCGTATTCCGAGCGTTCTTAGCCGTGCAATCTCTAGTTGTGACTAACATCAAGTTTGTCTAGCGATAGAGCTTGAAGCGCTATTGTACCTCTGGCTGAGGCTCCTCTCCGAGAGAGTCGCCGAGCGCTTCGGCTTGGCTCTTCATTATAGAGTATATTTTCACGTAGGGCGCCTTCAGCAGCTACGCACAATTGCGTTATACATCCAAATTCAAGAGTCAATAGTTAATACGAGATAATGTAATGATAGACGTCGTAGTTCACTGTGGTTGTATATTTTTGTGTAGACTGCATTTTCTTACTCATCACGTAAATATGTATGAAATTAAACTATAATTAAATACTTTATGAGTATAAAAAAAAAAGTATTTTTTAACGAATCAAAATAGCGCACAAAGAATCTTATCTAATCATCAAAATTCCTGTTTATAATTAGCAAATTTTTTAGTGTAAGAATAGATATTACATTTATAACAAAAATCTAAATCTGATAACACGAACATCTGAAATTGCATCTTGCGAATTAATGTCGCGTTCGTATCGTGTCAAAGACGCATTTAAAAAGTGTTTAATATTGACTATGATGTGGAATGTGACATGAAGTGTAGAAGCATTGTTTGTTAAACAGTAATAGTAGGTTAGTAAGGCAAGACAAATAAGCGATAAGTCGACAACATATACTCTTACCTCCCATGATTCTCTCGTGAGGTCAGATACGTCGCCCGAGCTTCCAGTGCGCTCCTGAAGCAAAAGAACCAGTTAGCGATGTTGTTTCGTTCTTAAATCCAACAAATAACATATAGAAATAACATCTGCTAAACAAAAGTATCTCCGTACGTTTATTTATCATCGTAATACTGGTAACACGTGCAAAATAACATGGAAAACTAGCGTTACTAAGGCATTTTTATAATATTAATAGATGCGCAGTAATTAAGACATAAATATATCTTCGATATCAAAAACGAACGGTTATCTTGATGAGCGATGTCGAGATAAAGACGGAGTCGCGTGTGAGCTAATTGTTGATTTAGCGAGATAGAATGTCGCATAATAGACTCGACTCAAACGATATTACTCTGTTTTTAGTCAAGAAGTGCTATAAATCTATGGGGTGTGGGACCAACATTACTACCACATACTGTCTGTTTTACGCGAGTAGTACATAGTAACTAAAACCCTTCTCCATTGTCTCCCCACGACCACGGCTGCTGCAAAGCATCCGAAACATCGGGCTGTAGTTAAAATAATTTTCAAATCATTTTAAACTAATATATATCGCGTTTTAAACCGTTAAAGTTTTTTATTCAAACTTGTAAACAACATTACATTGTTTGCGAATTGCTGTAACTTTAATTTGTATGTGGAATCTTTGTAAAATGAAATTTGGAGACAAGAAGACTGGCGGCGAATTTATTGCCAATTCTTTTTGATTTAATTGAAATTTAGAATATTTTGTAATAACGTTCGTAAGGATAACTGTCCTTCGCGAGGATTTAATCTAAGGTAGGTACTCTCGTGGCTAGACGGCCGAGTGGTCTATCATAAACAAAATGAGTATGTGCGTCAAAGAATTAGCCGTATATCAAAAATAATTTTCCACAGATAATATAAACACAGATAAACCAGCAGCAAGAAGTAAATCACCTATCAACGAGAGTATTAGCAGCTAAACAGATACGTGTGTTTATTATTCCATTATTTATAATATTCTTTTAAAATATATGAAGCTTCATCTGAATTATTGCTTTGTTATTCTGGATACTTCTTTCATAATTTCTGTTGTGTTTGCGGTTTATACCACAAGCGCCAACGCACTTTGTAATGCAACGAAAATCAATGTTTAGGTTAAGATACCTGTATATAGCTGACATCTTTATATTAAGACATTAATACTGTCTTAGTGCAAACGAAATTTTATTTTCATTTATTGTATGCTATGCGTGTTATTTGAACAAAGCTTACCATTTATATACAGCAGTAAAGATAAAAAATATTTGTGCAGCTATAAATACAGCACGATAATAAAACAATAACCCATTTATGTGAAAACAAAAGACTATCCTAAAATTTAAAGTCTGGAAATCTGGAGAAATGGGTGGTAGGAATATCGAAATTCCGTTCGGGTTACGAATCACCGCCCATAGATAAAAAGCCGTCGAGTTCGGTTTCAGTCTATGTATTTCCGAATATCCAAAGCCAAAGTAGGTCTATAGCACAGCTTGTTTAGATGTTATACGGCTGAGATATTTCATTTACCATCCATTGATACCATGAACCACAAGTTTGTCTGTCTTACTCTATCATAAATAATATATGTCTGGAGCGTTTTACCAACTGCAGTGCACATTTAAATAAAACAATTTTAAAGGTTTGAAATGCGTAATGAATCCTAAACTTTAAAATTACTTTAGTTTTGGATGCTTAACAACCGTGGTCACGAGGAGACAAAGTTTTGTAAAGTTTAACTAGTACATTTTGCGTTTTAAAACGTTAAAATTGTTTTATTTCAATGAGCATTATGCTTATTTATACTGCCCAAAAAAAAATGTAGTTACACTGACACGCTTACCTTTTGCCCAGGTTTGGCTTCATCATCATCCCATTCGGTGTCGCTGTCGATGAGTTCGTATCCGCGTGCTGACACGTCCCCAAGGGGTCCATATCGGTCCGGCACCCAGTGCGTTAGGAACTTGAAGAGGTCATCCACCCTAATAAAATATTTCACGTTTTATTATATGCTTTAAATTGCTATCATTCGTCGAGATATCAAGATATATTGGTATAAACATATAATTTTATTTTCCGTTTGATAATTAGACTTAATATATCATAGCAAAATGTTAGTTATACTATTAATACACTGGACGCGAACGGCTCAACAGATTTTTCTGAATTGGTAGGAAAATGCTTACAAACAGAAGACTCCTGTGATGTGAAATAAAACATCATAATAGAATAAATTAATTAAAAATATTGATTTTATTATAATATTTATTTTTTTCAGTAATTCTATATCTCCTACACTCAGTTATTGATCATTATTGTATGAAATTCTCTAATTTATCCGTAAGTATTGTCTATAGTTAACGCAAGCAGACATTCAACGGTTTTAAACCAAACATTGAACAGTTCCTTTTAAACCGATTGTATAAAAATTTACGTTCTATATACATAATTATAAATGAAAGAAACTAGTGCAATCAGACATTATTTTTATATACGATGATGTTCTATCGTTTATAACCATTATCGATAAGAAATCTTTATGAAAACACTTGTTCGTGTAACTTAAGTGCTACCATAAACAGTTCTATAAACATTGGTGTTTGTATGCTATACACGCACCATCTTAGGTATAATTAGTTTCAATTATATTCATCCTTTTAACGTCTAGCTAGACGCGCCCCGCGGTATTTATTTTATTATTCAAGTTAAAGAGATAAATTTTATAAGCATTTTTTTTACATTTCGTCCCATTAGACCCCAATATCGTCAAAATGTTCGTTTGAATTGTTTCGGTTCAAAAGCCACAATGTCGTTCAGTGAAAACAGACATATAATAGTGTTCGCCCTATGCCGCCCACGCCGTCACTGTAGCTAAATGGTTAAACGTGTTGACTAGCATTACCGTAAACGCGAAATGTCCTAGGTTCGAATTCTAGGGAAACAATAGATTGTTTTGGTCAGACAGGAAACGAATCTGATCAATGCTTGTCTGTAAATAAAACTGATCAGCGAAAGGGACACACAATTGTGTTCACCCCGTGCCCCACGGGGCCGGTACTCACTTTGTTATGCTGCCCTCGGGAAAACGGAATTTCACATGTTAGGCAGTTTGTCTGTGTGTTGAAAGGTTTCATTTTTCGGTACAAACCATTTTATATGTATACATAAAGGAGTTACTAGGGAGTCGCGATGGCATATAAATTAATGCGTCGTAGCGACAAATATTGATGTTATGTCTACGTGTTATTCGAAAAATAAACAATATCATATAACAATATTCCGAGATATGCGATTGTAATATAAATATGTATTTTCCCCTTGACATCCGATATGGAAACTGAACAGAGTTGGATAAAATCATTCAGCATTCATCCATATCGTAAATGAGAACGTATTTATTCCCATAACTATAACGCCATTAAATAATAAATTTGTTAAAATATGGAGAGTAGCGAAAATCGAATTTTTAGATTAAACATCGTTAATTGATTAAATATCGACTATAAATCGATAAAAATCGATTGTCGAGCCGTGTCCTAGGACACGGTAGTTCGATTAGTTAGAGCAACAGCTCGGAAGGGTTCAAATCCTCCTCAACGAGACTTTTTCAGGTTATAATCGAGTTTTTATTTACATCGTGCCGTCGTGTGCAATATACGTTATATTACACGTGAAAAATATTAAAGTTTCGACTCGTTGTTAAATAGTTTGAAAAATCTAATTTGAATTTCACATAAGCTATGATCAAAAGCGAAATAAATAAGAATTTTAATGGCCGTTTGTTTGAATTCCTGTTTCATTTGACAAATATTTTGACTGATTTCGTAGAATTTAGGACCTACCGTAGTCAATGCAAATTATAGAGCCGGAATGTTATGAGCATACTATTTAAAATTATATTTAATAAAATTTACAAACAATATAAATCCAGCAAATGAATCTCTCACTGTATGTATTTTAAACCTTAAGACTAACGCTTAAGCTTAACAACTTAAGCAAAATCATTAAAGATGAAATTACAGAGTTAACGTTTGGTCGGGACTTGAACCTGTATCAATAGCGTTCCGTGCTGCTGCTCTAACTAAATAAAGCTAAAAATAGCCTAGAAATACATAAGGAGCTAACCTATTTCTGGGCACTCCGAACCAATATTCCGGCTTCATTCGCTTTCGACCGTAAGACATAAGTGGGGTGGACCGCGGTAGGGGCCTGCCAGCTGGTTTGCCCATGCGCAGTCGCAAATACAGAGGTGGATCATCGCTGGGTCGCGCTGGTCGCGGTATCAGTTCTGTAATAATAATACATATTTTAACTGAGCATTCATATTCCGACAGTTTGTCCACTTTTAAATTAAACGAATGTATAAAACATACATCAAATATTAAGCTTACACATATAATATAATGCTGTTTTAAAACTTATATAGTACACTATAGTACACCTATTAGAAATATACTATACTAGCTGTGCCCGCGACTTCGTCCGCGAGAATCGTTATTTTAGGCATCCAAATTAGGTTTTACAAACCCCGTCATCTTTATAAGCTTAAGCTGTTCTTGCAAGCTAATCTTAAAAGATAGACTTATAGCGTCGTGGACTTTTTTTTAGATCATTTAAAAAAGAATAATTCTTTAATAGACATTTTTTAGTTATCTTGAACCGTTTTCGCAGCGTACGCAACTGAAACCCACAGAGATGAAAAATGTACCCCGTTTTGTTCACTTTTCACGCTGTATCTTCGCTTCTATTAGTAAAAGCGCGATGTTTTATAGCATATAGCCTTCCTCGATAAATGTTCTAACCAATACAAAAATAATTTTCGATCCCGTAGTTCCTGAGATTAGTGCGTTCAAACAAACAAACAAACTCTTCAGTTTTATATATTAGTATAGATTTTTAATAGGTGTACTATATTTTATGTAACGCTCAAATGTACCATAAATACAATATATAGTTCGGTTGATCTTAACTAAAACATTTAACAATAATTTAGAAAACTGTGCACACATACTGTCGAAAGACGCGAAAAGATCAGGCATGTCGTCCACGGAAACCATGCTGCGGTAGTCTAGTTTCGGTTGCGGCACATTAGCTGCCTTGGTGTGGGAGCGCCCAAAACCGCCGAGTGAACTGCGCCTGCACATTCATTTAATATTAAAAATAAGTCTTTGATTTTTGAAGATCCATAATGTTCCAAACTCGAAAGCAAACAACAGCCTTTAAATAATCTTAACAAGTTTTCTTTTAAATCGAGGGACAATGGTTACTGACATAAAAAGAAACAAAATAAGTGACTTTCTGAATTCTTGCTGTAGACGTCGCCCTGCAAGAATATTACACCTAACATGCTTAACTTCCAATGAAACATACAAGGTGCCAATATGGTGGATAGGTGTAAGATGAATACGAGCTAAATTTCTGATAAAACCTCATGATCGTTTCAACGTCCACTGGAATAGTGGTAAGCCGAAAGACACGCCACAGCATAGCTGGAAAGAGGGAAATGCAACAAAGAAAATAGCATAGGACATTTTAAAGTAATATAGTATTCTCTCAGTAGGGTATGCTGGATCGGTTGTTTTAATAATCAAATGGATTATAATAAAATTGAAATCGATTTTAGATACTCTGTTATATACAAATATTCTCGTTATGGCTAAAATCATCTTTACACACTATATTTCAAATTCGACAATCGAAAATCGATCAACACGAAAATAGACGATGCAAGTAATCTGTTTTTGCAGCAAAACTGAGCGATGATCTTCCGCAGCTAAGTGTATTTGACAATTTTAAAACCGTTTATGTATTATATATTATTATGTCATTGTATAAATTCTATATGTATATTTTTTATATGTTCTTCGGTGTGGATTAAATTATTTGAATATAGAATTTTCTGTCAAATTATTGGTAGGTACCTTGCAAAAAAATAATCGATACATTTTAAAACATTACTGAAAACTAATCGTAATCATTATATTTTGTTTTGCCCTTAGTCGGCATTGGTTCCAGTGGTTTCGATTTCATTGGTTCCGAAGCCCAGACATGTACGATCTTAGGTTTTTAGGATCTAAATTCAAAACCTGTGTTATTATATCCCACTGAGAAAATATTATAGAAGGCGTGACGCATCGGCAAACCGCTATAGCTGTGCTCGATAACGAGACTAATACTCTAAACTCGATAACGTCTAACGCCTAACACATATACCGCATGCTATTTAGCGATTTTGTACGCAAAGGTTAAGCAAAATGAATCTTGAATCAGCGCTATTTCGATTTTAGTAATATCGCACGTGGCAAAGTTTACAGTTATACATAATTATTATAGACAGACAGGATGGCTTTAATTTTTTATTCAGAGAGAAGAGAAGATGTCCGCAACATTTAGTGTTATAGTGACACTGCGCGTAAAGCGGGATAATATGTAAGGTTTCTTAGCGTTTGTTTCAAAATTCAAAGTACACAATACGACACCAGAAAAGATATCAGTGGAAAGACCTAGTAACAGAATGTGAAGATACGAACAAGAGGCACTCTGACCACACTGACACGGTACTATAAACGGTTTATAACAAATAGTCATCTCTCAGAACCATACTGTCTCTTATATAGAATGGTAATTTTAGTAATTTACGTTAGGCATGGTAGTACGTAATAATAAGTGAATATAATCGCTTGGTTTATTTAAAGGATTGAAATAAGGTTTGTATATGTTAATGAAGAAAAAAATATAACCCATTTCCAATACAGGCTTTTCGTTTACCAGATACACTTTAGTGGGCACCCTTTAAAAACAACTATATTGATTAACAAAGGCGTGAAGTGTCAAAAACAGCACACTATATAAGACACAGTATAATTTAAACATTGGAAAGTCTAAGAGCTAATGGCTCAACAATGAAGTAATGAGACATCGAGAAGCTGTATCGGGGAGCGTGTCACTATGGTCTACAGGTACGAAGGCAACACATAGGCGCGTCTCGCACGTACCCCGACAGCGCCTCTAGCGGCGCCTCCTCCGACGGGGTTTTACTCAGGAACAAACCAGTACCAAACTCGACTAGGTTCATTGGGGAACTTAACCAATGAACGGAGCGGAGTTTATCAGACGATCCGGGTTAGCATCCACGGTAGCAGAGGGAAAAATTTTGAATGGCCACATTAATTTGAAGCAGGTTTTTCGGTTTTAAATATGACAAAAACACCAATGTCACGAATCCCTTGCGCCGATATGTTAATTGGTTTTGTCAAAAACATATGCATTATTCACTGCGGCGTACGAACCGCCTATGAATAATGGATGCGTCGACTGTTTTACATTCAGTTTTTTGCGTTCGGAAACATTGCAACATTATTTGCTTTATGCGAAAAAGCAATAATACATATTGATGCGGTTTCTTACTATCGAAATTTAAATTTTAAAAATGTATAAACCAAAAACTTTTTTAAAGAAACCGCACTTAAGGCGTAGATACTTGTTGTTTGTCTGTATACCTGTTAAAAACTTTAGAGAACACGCTAGTAGACTGTTGACTGTCGGCGGACGTAGGCAAAGAATCACCTTGCGAGCCGGAACTCGGTTGTTGACCTTCACCTGTCAGTCCTTCCACCCAGGATAGCGGGTATGAGAGACGTTTTAACATCTGTGAACCAATGTATATAAATGTAAACTTAGATATTTGTATATTGTATTGTACATTAGTACATTTGTAGTTATGTTTATAATATAAATGTAATAATCATTGATATAAAAAAGTTCCAGTGGTGTTATTTGTAAATAAAAAAATACTACAATAATGATTTTGAACGTTGTTGACATCTTTTGAGATAATACTTGAAGCAAAATCATTACATTCTTTGTGAAAGTATTAGAATGATAAGAATTCAGCTAGTATTTATTTTGGTCACTTATCCTTTTTTTCTGACAATTTTATATATCTAATTTAATTAGAAAAATATATTTATTTGATTAAAAATATATCAAAATTTATTAACAAACTAGTAATCATATCTGTTAATCACCTTGTTCTTTTTATCCGGCTTCGATGGATCTTCTTTCTGATTTCCGTCAAGCGAGAAAGAGACAGCTGCAGGCTTGCGTTGTGCGCGCTCATTCTCTCCTAATGGCGGCGCGGAGAGCGGCGGTTCGGCACGGGGCAAACAAACGGGTGGCACCCAATCAGCTGATAGAACGATATCAGCGTCACTGTACACCTGAAATACAAACATTTTTATACTTTCTTTCAAAATATATTACTTAAAGGCTTAAATAGAAGAAGTATATCTCCCTAACTTAGGTACGTATCTCATTTTTATCGACAAATAAAACCTCTTAAAGAAGTAGACACCACAGATCCTAGAAAAGACCCAGAAGAATGAATGTAATGACCTTTCACAATCCGATGAACAGAGCGACTTAAATACCAAATCCTTGACACCGAGAAGAAGAGAAGAGAAAAGAAGTGAAGTTCCTCATGATACTAGTGTACTGCACAAAAGGAGTTCTAGAATGATCCCAACCACCGCACGAGGGAACACCGCGTCGCGTATTCCTCACCTCTTTGGAAGAACTAGACAACTTATCGACATCGTGCTCAACTGAAAAGCATCGCAAAAAATTCGCCTCGTACGTCACATCGCAACGAACTTCCTCCCATTCCTCGGCCGATTCGTAAATCGTTTCGATTTCGTGGTAGTAGTCATCGTGGTCAATGCTACCCTAAAAATGCATATGTCAGAATAATACAACTTCTTGAAATCTGGAATTTTTGAAAAGATAAATAATTATCTATAAAGGATTAGTCTCCTACATGATCTATCAGTTAGGTATTTTCAGTAGTTTACGCGAGTAAAACACATTTAAATAAATCCTTTAAAACGCGTAATTGATTATTTAACTTATTTACAATTTATTTTAACTACTGCCCAGTGTTTCGCATGCTTTGCAATGGATGTTTTTTGATGTCTCGCCGGGACTACGGTCGCTGTAAAGCATCTGAAACGTCGAATCGTAGTAAAAATGAATTGTAAATAAGTTGACTAATACATTCGCGTTTTAAACAAGTTTTTTCCATTTTACCCACATGACTATAATAGTTATCTGATTGAACCAGTAAATCAGTAGCTTGCTTTACCTATTTCCTAAGGTAAAACTATATCGAGAAAGTAGTGTGTATCACATTGTTATTAAAAAAAAATATTTTATTTTTCTCAAATGTGCTTGGAAATTTAAACATGATCGTCTTATGCACCTATAACATATAACTTTGTCACTTTTATTAATTTATTATTTGTAAATCCTTGTAATTGGCGTAATTAATTTCCTAATTATAAGAACAAAATGTACTTTTAGCTGAAAGGATTTCAGGAAATAAATAAATAAATTTTGACTATATTCTTTGAGATAACTTGCTTGATAAGTTGATCAGAAGTCGGTATATAACTGTCGTGTTTAGTGGCCAAATAAATTAGTATGTAAAATCATATTCATTCGTACAAAGTTTGTCCATCAAAGCCTCGTAATATATTATTATAACTGTTAGTTGTTTACAGTACACCATGCCATTACAATTACTGCAGTTTGGAGGTTCGTACATTAATTTCGTAAACCATAACTTCAGGTAAACATTTAATTTGACAATAATACCTTCTTGGAGTTGGCGGGTGTGACATGCAGTAGTGGGTCGCGGATATCAATGCCCGAGTCGTGGTAGGACAGTTTGACGAGATGCGCTGCGTCATCGCCCTCAGCGACGGAAGCAGCGCGCTCCACGTCTGATCCTTCAGCCCCCTCCGCCATAGATACCTCCAAGCTCTCTTCCTTGCCGTGGTCGGCACTGGATGATACCTTAAAAGTGTACAAGGTAAGTTACAAAATGTCATTACGACAAAGAGCACCAACTGTAGTCACTTTTATATTTAAACATCAAATATGTAATTGAAATAATTAAGTTTAAAAACATTGAAAATGAATTCTTATTTATTAAATAAGCTATTTATCAATCCTTTATAAATGAAGTCTTTCATTTTAAGTGAAACTAATATTATGGGAATAATGTCTTTTAACTATACCTAAAAAAATCTACTAAATTTCTCCAGAAATGTTTAATCTAACCAAGGTGCAAGCTTTAAAAAACTAATCCTTTACAATAATTTGGCAACATTGTTTAGATTATTTATTTATATTATTTAACTTACCTCGCTGCCTTGATCTATCGACATTCTATCCTTGCTGGGAATGGCCCAGTGGTGATCCAGTAACGACATCCGTCGCTCTTCAGTTGTTTGTTGCTATAAGATGTAATTATGTAAGTTAGTACTTAATTGTAAATCCTGCTGTTTATTTTTAAGTATAAGGTAAAAAAAATCCTGTTTTAAACCGTCAAAAAATGTTTTATTTTAATTAAGTCTCCATTAAAAAAAAACACTGTGAAACAGCGTATACTACAGACTACTCAGTGGATATAATTCAAAGTGTATAAATATAACAATTTATTATCCTTTTCCATCTGGACTCAAAATGGTAAGAAACCAATTTTAGTTAGCGAAAACTTTTCAAAACATAACAAATAAAACGTATACCGCAATTTGTCCCCGAGGTACACTTTCATATTCATTTCAATAACAACGTTAATGCCTATACAAAGCAACAAAGCTGAGAACATTGATTCTAATACATTCCATGAAAAACCCCTTTCTTTTATTAGTTCAGGAGGATAAATGTTACACGTGTAAGGTACCTGTAAGGCGGTGGGTGTCACGAGCTCCCTCTCGAACGCTTTTGGGAAGGCAGCACCCCCACGCTCCTCCTCGGAGGAGGCAGGGCGCTCCTCACCCCCTTCACCTTCACCCCCGGCCGCCTGCAGCTCGGGGAATGTTTCATCCTGCAAACGAAACGAATTTTATTTACATTTAAGCAGAACAAAACAAACTAGACTCGAATCCACGACTCTGTTGTCTACGTACCATGACATTGCTTTTCATTGTATCTCTTTTATACTATCTGACTACATTTAAATAAAACACTAACAGTTGAAAACGCGAAATATATTAGTTAAACTTGCTTGAATATATTTTGACTACGGCCAGACATTTCGGATGCTTTGCAGCAGCAGTGGTCACAGTATCTTCGTTAAATGTTTAACTAATATATTTCGGGTTTTAAACCGATATTTCTTTTTTTATAGGCTCACATATCCAATATCAAGTGATATAATACTGATTCCTTACGCAAATGACGACTTATTAGCGTAAAGGATCAATACTACGAACTTACAACTAAGCTAAGTTATAATTTTCGCATTTATAATACAAGGCTATCCTTATAACTGGGTAGAAGGTTTTACGTAGCCATAACTAAAACGTCATAAACGTCGAATATTACTTACTTTGACTAGAAGTGAATCCTTGCCAGGTGAGTGTTCAGATTTATTCATGTAATAAATTTCTGCTTGCTCCACTCTGAAATCGCAGAAAACAATGTTAGTGACTCATCAATTCCCTTGTAATTCAATTTGCGTAAGCGGCCTATCGGTTGCTGTGAAAAGCGTGAAATTTGGATTCGTCTTGCATGACGAAACAGAACAGCATTAATCGAATACGTCGAGGAGGATATTTCGAAGTAGCTCAAAAAGCAGGAAAATGAGTGGGAAAAACAAAAATTACGCTCGTCATTTGTTTCTAATTATCTTGTACTACAATTGAATCGTTTAATTTTGATTCAATTGCATTATGTAATTGCAGACAGACAGAGTCTTCCCTATTTCAATTTCGTGACGATATACAAGTCTTATTCTAACGCTCTTTGGCTGATTAAAGGCTTTATAAAACAAAAAACTTTCCAACGAAACGTAGGACTGTTTCTAGAGACTTGTCATCCAGTCTGAGGTTTGCTTAGAAATGCGCTGAAACGGGCTAGACTCTGTCAAAGTGCGCTAACTTCGTTTCGCTGTCAGTTGACGTTCCGTAATAATAATTTTGACATTTATTAATCGGTGTTTTTGCTAAAATGGCATAGTATTTAGTTGTTTTATAGTGTAAAAATAAAGATATTTATATCGTCTAAATTAAAAATCTATTTAGACTGAAAACAATTGACGCCACGGACTTGAACCACTTATGTTTCTACATGGGAGATACCGTGTCCTAAGGTTACAGCAGCAGAACGGATCGCTGTGAATGTGTGGTCGGGACAACTCGCTGACGTGTCTTCAAATGTTTTTCAATTTTAACACATTTTTTATTTATATAATGCCATCAAATAATAAGTAACATATGAAAGAATAATAAGTGTTTCAACATTTATATCATCAGAAAATTGATGCACGCAATCAATTCTGCACTTAAAATTTACAATAAAGCAAGCAACGAATAATATTTATATCATAACGTCACGATTGTCATGGTTTTAGGTACCAAATATACATATATAATATGTCTGCATTACAGAAGATATATTTGGCCATTTTACATATATATATTTGTTATTATTATGCAGTAACGTACTTGTGCGCATTATGGTCTGGTCCGTGAGTGCGCATGTGCGCAATATCATAGAATATGGCCGCGTTGACGACGTACTCCATGGGCGCTATTACACCGTACGATTCGGGGCCGTGCTCCATGACCAGAGTGTCGGACACGTTCGGATCGAACATCACAGCGTTCGGTGTGACAAGCAGCACGCCGGACACGACTCCCTGGAAGAATTAAATATAGATTTTATTTTAGTAATAATGGAGACCGATCCTTTTGAAAGAAAGAAAGAAAACATTAATTATTTTCTAGCATGTTTTTTTTCCATAATTTAAATAGTATTAAAATTTTAAGTATGACTTGTGATAGTACACTACTTGATTTTTTGTATTTTCTTCCTTATAGCTATATTTTGGAAATGGCAATGCTTAAAAAAAAAGTTATACATTATCTTTAGCAACACGAATAGATAGTAAGCTTTATTAGCTATATTTCTAATAAAAATTACTGTTTAGATGGAAAATGCTAAAATCAATATTCAACACTAATAACAGGTGATTGTAGCTTAGTTGGTATTTGTGATAAAGTGCTTTACTAGAATATTAATGTTATTTAACCATAGTTTCGAAATAAATGACGTAGCTATAATTTTCTGATTTATCAAACAAACGGTTTAATTATATTAGCAAACAATGTCCTAAAAACACTTCACTACTGGATATGGACCACGACAGAATACAAACATTTATAGTAACATTTTATGATACTAAAATACCACAACACTGACATTATATTAGCAATCTCGTGGGAAACTCTAGGTTATTCTCTCAAATGTGACGCATCCATTGTGACTTAGATGCATGATTTGATTGATATAGAAAACCCAGGCGCAAAAATTTACCTGTCCATCGGTAATGTGTCGGACGTTGATCTTGAGGAAACGCTGTGGTGCGCTGCTACTGGCTGGTGCCTCGGGGGAGACCGGCCTTAAGTTATCCAATATTTCTGTAATCAATGACAATGCTTATCATTCCACAGGCATACAATTTGTCAAATTTCAACTCTTAATTATATAAACGCTATTAATATTAGTATGCAAAATCGTCAGAGATATTTTCGTGTTCATTTCATTAGATTATGTTTCAGGCTTAGAATTGTCACTTAGGATTTGAACCTATTAAGCTTAACGCAGTGCGTTCAGATATGGTCATTAATTAGGAATTAACTATATTAAAAACTATAAATACAAAAATAATTAATTACTTTTTACAGTTTAAAACATGTATACGCTTTTTAAAATTTATTTTAACTGTGACCCGACGACTAAAAGTGTTTCATTTACATATGTACATACTATCGCGTAAACTACAGATAATACTTAGTTACAAATTTACTCATCCATATTTAGCTAGGCTGTACTTAAGAAAAAACCTCATCTTTCTAACATGCCTAATACAGAAATTACATTTTTTGCACTGTCCTATTCGAACACTTTCTTTTAAAGATCTATACTATTCTATTATATACTAACTCATTTCATTAAAATGTGAAAGCGATAAAACTTCTCCTTGAAGCACCGCGATAACAGAATTACGATATATTTACGTCGCATATTTGCATGTTACTGAACATGTAGCGTTCTACTGATATACCAAATTAGATTTACAAATAACACGGCAAGTTAACCTATGCAACGAAGATCCAACAGCCACGGACGAATAACACTAAACAATACTTCAAGGCACCGTTCGTATCTAATTACTTCGCTAATTACACAGTTAGATTTGCGCTTTAACGACATTTTAAATGCTACCTTTCCATTGAATCTACTGCGTCTTGTGAATTAAAAGAGAGTAAAAATAAGAAAAGTACGACTCGGGCAGGATTGAACCGGCATCCCCACCGTTCCCAGCTGTTGCACTAACCAATTGAGTTACCGAGTCCTCGTACTCGTCATCGACGATTTTTTTAACTTAGTGATACATGCACCTCTCGTGCAATGTATAATTGCGTACTTCTTATATTATGTACCTTTTTCTTGCGCCGGCTCACTTGGGGCTCCTTGCGTGGATTCGGAGGTGTTATCGCCACTCTCGGATGGACCATCTGACTCCTTATCGCCATCTGAAGACACACGTTTAAGAATCAACAACGAGCACTGAATTTAATAGAGGGAGCACAGCACAACCAAACGCACCGTTGTACCAACGTTTCAGGAATTCGAATTGGAACATTCTTGTGCTATCGCGTTTAAGTACATAGTATCAAGGTATTATCGCGCGATAAAGAGAGCTCATATCGTTACAATAACGCGTGTAACGCCACAGAGGTTGAACCGTGCGTAAATATGGGACAATGCCGGTTTAATTGATAATACGAAATAACAAAACGATGCGACGCGGGCGCGCTAGCAGGCACTCTGCCACGACTGTTCAAACAAATTGTCGTACAAATAGAGAAAAAATGTTTTCAACTCGACGTCACTCTGAACACGGCTCTTTATAACAAATCAACTTTATCTTTGACGATTAGATTGTTGTATACCTATAATTGAAACCACTAATTAAGGAAATAGTATTTATCGGTTTAAAACAGCTACTAAACTAATACGTAACTAGTTTAAAAATCCGACATTTCGGATGTTTACCACCACAGCTGTCGTTATTGTTAACATAATTTTTTTCGTAAATAATTCACGTTTTAATCCGTTTAAATGTGATATAAATAAATAAGTCTTTCGCTTATCAGCCTTGTTATCTTTTCAAGTATAATTATGAGAACGGGTTTAACCAACAAATCATTTCGTTGGTGTCTGTACTTCTGTGTCCGTGACCTACACAGGAACGGCCATTAGTCAGTCAGTCAGGCAATAATTGCGTCTTGTTGAATTGCATGGAAAGTATATAAATACATAAACAACGGATCATTATAATTTAAAACTAATTAGTTCCACTGATAACGATAAATTTAATGAGCTTATTTTGCGCATATTTTCAACCATACCTAGTAATAATACCATAAATGTAGTTAATTAACATTTAAATATAACCTCACTCAATATCATTATAACGGTTTAAAACGCGAAATATATATGCTAACTAATTCAACACTTATTCCGCAAGTATTAAGGTTGAAATTATATCTAATAATAAGAAATATAAGAATTTAATTATAAGAATATATAACTGCACTTATTATGTTACCATTAGGTTGAAAAAAACGACAATGACGTGTACGATCTACTCTACACTCTAGCTCAATTGGTTAGAGCACGGACCGCTGTGGTGGTAAGGTTCAAGGCCTGCCTGTGTCGTATTTTTTTATGTAAAATCGAATTTTAATTTAAAACACGACTTCTCGAATGCCTACGAAGTACGAACAACCACGGGACGGTTGAATCGCTAATTTGAATAGTGTTTATATTTAATATAGCACCAATAAACTTTACGCTATATTCGAGAAAGTGCAATTTCAACAGCCTTGACAAAAAACAGAGGTTTACCTTCAGGTGTGAACTCAGCGCGCACCGGAAGCGCAAAGTGGAAATTGTTTATTACAAAATTACTATTATTTAGACCCTGGTAATAAAGGCATTGCTCAATACGTGTATATGTATATAGTTGTTATATTCCAAGCGTGCCATATATAAGGAAACGTATCACTACAAAATCTCTATTACAAGTTTTACATTTTTGAAGAAAGGGTGATATCGATTTATCAGAACAATTTGAATTTCGAACGAGGAAAAGGAGACAAATAATTTATATTATAAGAATTAATCGCTACATTTGTTGTCAAGTTAAGATAAACACAATCAACCGTAGGTATTCCCCAATTCTTTTATTTTTTTTTAGAATCTTCCTTGAAATGCGACGTAACAAAAAGTGTCAAAAAAGTCTAAAAACGACATTTTCCTTTACTTGCGATTCGTATCGATACTTAATAGTTAATTTGAAGTTTTATACCATAACATAAAAATTTCCGGGATGGGAAAACCATTAAATTTACATAACGTGAGTAGTATACATTTTAATAAAACACTTTAACGGTTTAAAACGTGTATTATATTAGTTAAACTAACATAATTCGCATTTAAAAATTTGGGAAAATTATTTTAAATTTCTCCCCGTGCCCACGGCCGCTGCAAAGCATTCAAAACATCGGGCCGTAATTAAATAACTATAAAATAAGTTTTACTAATATATATCGCGTTTTAAACCGTTCAATTGTAGTATTTAAATGTGTACTACTCGCGTAAACTACACTTAGTATTTGAAACCATTGAAGTTAGATAAAACAGGTTGAGGTTGATATATCAAAAAAAAAATCAATTTCAAAATGACATCCTCTTCCTTCCCACCCCTTCCTCGTTCAGAAGGGAAGGGGAGACCCCGTCGACCATAGCTGGTTAAACACTATGGACAAAATTGTAAAAAAAAATATTCTTTTAATTGACTTTAATAAACCGAGTCACCGGGATACCTAGTATAATATAAAATCAAAAATGGAACTTATTCGTAAAATGTCCTTTTAAAATTGAATTACATTTGATACATCAACCTCCACCTAAAACCCTAGAATTGTTAATCAGCTCAACACGATGTGAAAGCCCAATCAATGCAATTCTATCTATAGCGACGTAGATTTGCTCAGCGTCAACGTATCCGAAGGCCAGTTACGTAAATCGGTCTCTCGTTGAACGATCCGTCACGGTTCACAGTGGCCGAGGCCTGGAGACGCGATTGGCTAATTGTGATACCATTGTGGGGGTCTCCTTGATTAGCTTACAATTGCGCCGTTGTAGCTTAGCTTATTGCTCTTTGTATAATACAGTTTTAAAATACGGGGTAGATAAAATAAAATTGTTTTTACGGTTAAATACCGGTTTAATTCAACTATATAGTACACTAATATATTTTCGCGTTTTCAACGATTAATAGTGTTTTATTTAACTTTGTTTAAGTTCTCACAATGCCGTATAAAAGTCGAAAACCACTGTGTCTTACTGTATACAAATTTAAAATTTAAACAAATACAAATAAAGTGTTTTAACAGTTAAAAACGTTTTCTTTCAACTATCCAGGTTGTTGAAACCGGGGAGTCTAAGTTGGGAATAAAGTAACTAATAAGTTTCGTGTTTTCAACCGTTAAAAGTGTTTAATTTAAACTTGTGATTTAAAATTTACTTAAAACATGATTAGTAAGAAAAACGTGTTGTAATTTAACTGTAAAACAGAAATAAAGGCTATTTACATCTATTTATTTTATTTTCACTAAAGCATGTTATTAGTAAGGCAAGTAATTAATCATCAATCAATCAAAGGATCAATAAAGAATAATACCCTAATTCAATACCCTATTCTCAAGTAAATTTATCTCCTCTATATAAGAAAAATGATAATAGATAAATAATTAACTTTGGATTGAAAAAACGAGGGTAGGACTTGAACCGGCAAACAATTCCGTGCTGTTGCTCTAACCAATTGATTTACATTACAACATGCAAAAAGTGAAAAAAATAATTAATTATTAAGTTGCTTTTCAACATGAAAGCACTTTAACGGTTTAAAACGCGAATTTATTAAACTTATTTGAAAATGATTTTTAACTTCGGCCCGACGTCTCCCCTGACCACGGCTGCTGCACAGCATCGAAACGTTAAATGTGTACTACTCCGTAAACTATAGCAGTATTTTATTAAGTTTCTTTAAAAACGGAGAATTAAAATAGCAGAGAGGTCCTATCAATCCCAGAAACAAAGTCTAGTATCACTCTCCCCTTAAAAACGGATCATAAACGAACACAAAAATGTGTTCCCCCACCAGAGGAAACGGGATTTCACTATACCTACCAAAATTACGTCAAAACGATTACAAGGTATTTTCATGTTAGTCCTAATAAAAAATCTAAAATTTATAGATTTTTCTCCACAAAAGTCCTAAGCCAGATTACTGTTTCGCATTGAGAAATTGCAATACCAAGACAGTAACTATAAAAATAAATGGCGCAGTTTAGTAATAAAACCTACCGTTTTTTGGGATTTATCGTTAAATTTTAAATTAAAATTTTAAGGGTTCCGGAGAAAAGGATTTTATCAACACATTAATTTTTCTTAAAATTTTTCAAGAGTTTCCCATAATCAAAGGGATTTTATATATTCAATGCAACTCGCATTAGCCTTTCTTTCTTTAAAAAAGGAGACGGGCGGCATATTTTGGATACTTATTTTTCGGTCAAATATGTGTACAGACAGTACTCGATACGAGTACTCGATTATTTCCTACACGCTATCGTTGTATAAAAAAGGCATACCTTTTCTCTTATCCGGGACTAGAAGTGTCTGTCCGGGGAAGATGAATTGTGTCGCGAGTCGATTGAGTTTGGTCAGCTCGGAGGGCGTGGTGTCGAAGCGGGCAGCCAATGACGTCAGAGTGTCCCGGTCACGAACCTGACACGATTTAAGCATGAGATTAGATTAGACAAAATAACGGGCTCTTTGGCAGCTATCAATGGTTTATAAACAACGGTTCGTGGGTTCGATTTCCGTGGGTTTGAAATTGTTTCTTGATTATTTTTACATTTTTGAGTACATGTTAGTACCACTAGAGGAATATAGAATTTCCATTCGAGTCAAGACCAACCCTCCACAGATAAAAACTGTAAAGTATAATATGTTTATATATACTGTTTGCAGATTTCCGATTGTGCAAAGTCCAAATACCTTATAACCTATTATATTATTTACACTGTTTACGGCTAGGGCGCCTTCCACTGCCTTAAAAAAAATTGACTGTTTTTTCTAAAAATTTTACGAATTCTTCCGTATCAAAACTCGAAACCTATACAAGCTGTGAAGTATCTCCTTTATATTCGTGAACATTTTATGACGTCACATATCGTTAATTATTAATATTTTATCTATATTTAAATATAACGTCATATAAACTACAAGTGGCCTGTTTTAAATAAAAATCGCTCCACTATTTCATAACTCAGTTATTTTATAAAGCAACTTACTTCCAGGCTCGTGCACTTTATAACGAAGCAATCTGCGTTTAACGTACAGGATTAGAAAAAGCGGTAATACAATTAAAAGCTTACCGTATACGTCATAGTTTTAATGGGGGGCGGGGGAGGCAACCTCTTCGCCTGCTCATCCTCATCTGAAACAAATGAATGTTCATTTTAGATTCAACCACATTCGACGCTTTTGTGGTTAAATACGACGGTGAATAGCTCTATTTTTCTTTTACGTAACAATGAAGTTTCGTAGATTAACATATTATTTCAAAGATTTTGAATAAAAAAAATATTATTCATTTGAACATAATAGGTATATTATTATGAGTTAAAAACAAATGCAGGTGAGGTAAAAAAAATACGATAAGGACGAGTGGATCATCGTGGCCCAATCGGTAGAAATAATCGGTACACTGTGATCTCGGGTTTGAACCCGCACGGGTCATCTAAAACCCTCTCCTGCTTAAATCCCCAGTGACCACGACTACTACAAAGTAACCTTAACGTAAGGTCGATTAATTAATCTAAAATTAATTTTCAAATCTATACCATATTAAGTAACTCTCAAAGGTGCATAGTAGCCACAGCAATATTAGATTACACGTGTAATGTAGTGCGGTAATTTTAATAACATTTCTTTGCTCCTAATAGTTCCACTATATAATTTATATACTCATTACTTTTTATCGATATTCGTTGATAACAAGCAGGAAGTTGTACAAATTTTATTGACACGTGTTCGGTGACCTTGACCTTGCTGTAATTACCTTCCTTGCCTTCATCCATCATTCAAACAAGCTTAAAAGCTCTTCAAATTGATACCACATTATCACTTATTAGATACTTTGCGCACGATTAGAGCACATTGATTAATATTGGACTTGAATACCGACAAAGGCTGTTCAAGTGAGAAGTGACTTTGACACGAATCAATAGCGGGCTGAACTTGACTGTTTCGCTCAAGATATGTCGCTGACTGCGAGCTGTGTCGCCGCGTCAATAATCCTATTATGTACTTATGTCCTGAACGCTCGTATGGTACAAACGACGTATTATGAGGCTAGTCTTGGGGAATTTATACACTGCTTCAAAAGCAAATACGTCTCTCAAGTTGACAAGATTATGGTAAGATCGCAATGGATATATTATGTAGCTTAAAACCTATTTTCCATACTTCAGAAATTATGAGGAAAAGTGCAAAGTGTTTCCCAGACGTAGATTTGAATTCAGAAGACTTATGTGTTCTATGACATAGAAACTGTTTGTTGTTTCCCCTGGATTCTAATTTAGTTTAACCAATAAAAGCCACAGACAATTTTTAGATTTAGAAGAGGACAGACAAGCAAGAGGATCACTTATTGGTAGGAAAATACCCCAGCCATATTACACCTTAACAAGATGCGTGGGATCTATTTTGGTTTTGAATATTCCGAAATACACAGACTGAGACCGTAAGGCGATCAAACTTGACGGCTTTGTCTCGGCATCTGTGGACGGCGGTCGTGACCCGGACGGAATTTCGATATTCCTACCACCCATTTAATATTCAGATTTCCACGAAGTATAACGTGTTTCGGAAGAAATATAAATTGATTAGAGAAATGTCGCAGCCGGTTGGCATCGGACCCACGGCACGTCTACTTATTAGCCATATATCACTACCATTGCACCAAGTAGCCCGTCAATTCCCGTATTTCGAGTATCAACGTAAAAATACAAGCTTGGAATCAGTGAAAAGGTTGTTCAAGGAAGGGGGTTATAGTCAACCTGACGAAGTCGCAGGCATAGCCTAGTGTTGTAAATAAAACTATTAATCACGCGAATGAGTTCACAAAGATTGTAAGCACATTAAGTGCAGAGTAATAAAACGCTGAGACGATACGATTAATATTCTGGCACTTGGCCAATATTAGTGAGCAAACTGTTGCCGAGATGTTGTATGGTTTTTGAATAAACAAAATTAACACGATCATCCAATTCGCTAACGATATGACATCAGCACAAGCTTCTGACAGTACTCATGAGCGAAATCGTAAATAATATGTTATTGATAATTAAAAACAAACGATTTGCGACCGGATGCCGATGCATAAATAAAATGTAAGTGGAGACGAACCCACTCCTTACATTGTATCTGGTCAAAGTACATCTGGTCAAAAACCTTCATCTAAGTTCTGGGATCCCATAAAATATAAATTCTCCTGCTTGACTGGCTTCGCCGCTAAATATTATGGTTCATTGACTTATTGTAGTGGGTTGGAACAAGTGAAGGTTTATTGTTTCGCGGGAGTCGACACCTGGATGGCGCTTATCGTAGTGCTAGGCAACATGTTTAATCTTTTAGCTGTATAAACGGTCGAATACGAATACAATGAACGTATTATTTTTGTGTATTGAATAGGGGGCAAAGGGGCAAGCAGATCTCGTGTTTGGAAGTGATTTCTACCGCCCATGTTTGGCGAGATATCTTGAAATGGTTGCCCGCCTAATGCTCTTTCTTACGTAACGGCCTGTAACGAATTCGGTCACAGGGCAAGCTCTCTAATGAAATAAAATCGATAACTGATACAAACTAATATTGTCATGCCCCACGTAAGGTGCAACAAGAGTACACAACTACAGAGGTGAAGTGGGAACAAAACTTTGAGTACAACGTGTGGATTAGACATCGACGTAACCCTTTTGAGAATAAACAGTTACATGCTACAAATGGTGATACGATTTCCTCAAGGAAAAAGAGCTCGACTTGTAACGGAATGTATCGAAACGTACTTGAGGAAGGAATGTAAGTCTGATATTAAAAACAAAACACGCCTACGTCTCAACAATGAACTCGTTACATTGTATTGTCGTAATTAAAATCGACCAAGTGCGACACGGATTCGCGCACGAAGGGTTTCGTACCATTTCAAGAGCTTATTATTCACATCCAACATTTAATATTCGAATACAGCATACATCGAATTTAGTACTAGTCATGTTTGTGTCGTTTGTGTACGGAATCCTAAATCCTATTTTTACGTTTATCTCTTTAAGATATCAGTAGCTAAAATAAGACAAACATAAAACCGGAGTCGTGTCGGTAGTTTCGAGTAAATATTTTGGATGAATTTATTAATGTAGTTTACATTATATGCCGGATACTTGTTTTAATGAGTGGCATATTTATTTAGAAGACTGTGCCAGAATCCGCTCCGTTCAACGCAGCGATAACGAGCACGTATATACTTCCTCTAGTGACATGCTATGAATAAGATACGCCCTAATACATAATAAGGTAGGAAATGCGATGTGGATTTCATATGTTATAAATAAGTGAAACCTTAGGTCTATTTGTTTAAGGTTTAAAGTATTATATTGTTCCATATGTGACTGTTTGTTTCGTTTCCAAATAAAAATAAAATATTATAACATCGTCAATATCAAAATGAAATTTTGAAATTTGTTATAGGTATGTAAAAAGTATTAAGAAAGTTATCTTTATGCGTTATATAATTTTCAAGAGCTGATAGTCAGTCAATAAATCGTATGTGTCTGTTTGTATGTAAACTAAAGTACTGTACAGACTTTTTCCTCGGTTTATTTCGGTTCGTTTAATGATTTATTGATCGCCTTCATAGCTCATAATCACAATGCAATATTGTGATTCGGTGGGAAAAGGCACAGAAGTCTGATCAACTACTTAGTTGTAAGTGAAATTGATCAATGACTTTGATATTCGTTATACACATATTATGAATTAAATGAAGGGAAACATATTTATTAAATGCTAAAGCCCTTCTCAGCTTGTTTGAGTTATTGATTATTCAGCTTACCTTTCTGTACAGCATCAAATCGACCTTCGACCTTTGATCGCAGCGAATCCAAATCAAAGGGCGGCGCGAAGCCATGATCTACCGAACGGCTTTTAGACCTAAAACATGATAAAGCACTGCTTTATATTTGTTCACAGTCATTTCATTAGAATAACATTCGTATCATTATTCGAAGACTTTCTACAATATCTTAAACACCTCATTTGTTTTTATATATGCAACTAATAATGACAAAGTTATATAAATAAAGATTCAACATTGTCACTATTGAGAAATCTTTACTTTTCAACGGCACAATCAATTCAAATTAATGGTACGTCATGATTCAAAGCTAAGAACCACTACGCTATTCGCTCCCAGTTGTGCGGATTTGTGGATAAATTTGACTAAATTTAGTGATGATAACTGGGACCAAATTTCAATCTCTTCAAACTCTACTGGGACAAGAAATTTTCTAAATACCAGTTTAAAATATAATATGACCCGGGGTTTTAATCCTCCGACTAGCACGACTGACCAACGAGGTCGGTTGTTTATTATTAACATTGAACAGCAAAAAGTATCGTTGATGGTAATTACGACGACTTCCTGTAAAGAAATCTATCTAAGGTATTATAAGAAAAATTTACCTCTTGTACGATTGATCAATACTTTCCGCCGACCTGGACAGCTGTTGAGAGGCTCGTCTAGACCTGCATGCAACAAAACACGATCTAAACACAAGCAGTGCATGCAAACGTGCGCAAATCTTACTCAAATCAATATTCACTTTTTGCTTCATTTTACTTCGTGTGCGAGATGGCACAAGCATGAATAAATGTCAAAGTAAAATTTGCTCGTTTAACTAAATAGCTGATCTACGCCAAGTAGCATTCTAGATATTAATGTCGACTGTAGCGAAATAAAAATACAAACACAACGAAAATTCATTAGAAACTATTAGACATAAAATAAACACGTTATAAAATGTTTAGTACGCAAATGTTAGACTGACATACAATTTGTAAGACATCAAAATTACGCAGTCGATAATCTATAAATTACCTGTGCACTTATGGATTATTAAAAATATATACGCAATGTTTAAAAAGATGTTTTTAGATAGGAATAACTGTACCAGCTAATTTTGAAGAAATCCAACATATTGCCAATCACAATCAGAATCACACAAGACCAGCAAACGAACTGAAATGTGGTCTGCTCTTGTTTATTTAATTCTAAACAACTGATAAATAAATAGACCAAGAAGTACATTAAACTTGATTGTACGCGTGTAATTATAAAAACATGTACGATACAGGAGATAAACACTATTAAGAACTTGACCTAGCCCGGCTTACAGTGTCCACATTAAATAGACCTGCGGTGCTCCATTTGCGAAACGAGAATTTTTGCAAAGATGAAAAGGGATCTTGTTAGACTGGTTGGCACGTGAGGTAATCTCGCGGGTTGTGGTTGGAGGGCGTATCTCGACCCTGGGTGCAACTGCACACATTTGTATCTGGACATTATGTGCTAATCATTATTTATCAACATTGTATTGAAACAAGAGATAAGTTGACAAACTATAAAAGTTAATGACTAGTATAGCGATATATCTGGGATAAAATTAGAAGCCCTAGTAACCACAGACAAAGCTACCAAGAGTGGTATTTTTTTTTAATATAGAAAACTGGCCAGCATGGTTTTCTCTTGATGCTAAGTCTTTCATTTTGGCTTTGAATGTTCGGAAATCAACAGACTGAAACCCAAACGCGATTAAATTTCTCTGTTTCATCTATTTCGATACTCCTAACACCTATTTAACATCCAGAATTCCAGACGAAGTCTTACATGTTTCAGAAAAATTATAAATTGATTACAAAAATGTCAAACTTGGTGAGGAACGAACCCACGATCTTGATTATTGGCCATACATTGCTGCCATTACACCAAAGAGCCCGTCAAATACATGGTTCAGTAGTAATTTAGCGCTGGCTTCGATCATAAGAAAGTTGTTATATTAAAGCATTCAAGCTATTCACAGACGAGTGGCAGCGAATAGTTCATTCTAGAGACACACTTTCGCGTTCATCAAGCGCCATGACCGTCAAACGAGTTCTGCAGCTCTTTACCATATAAAATACTATGTATTTGCTCTGTAAACTACTACTACTTCAACGCTACCGTATTCGGCATAAATCTTTACAATAAACTATTGGAGTTACTATACTACTAAAAATACTAATGTGTATGAAGGCATAAAACATATTTTTAATAAACGGATTAAATAGAACCTATTTGGAATTAATTTAACTATTAATTTATATTTGCGTCGTGGTCACAGGGACACTCGCCAAAACACGACCGGGCGTTTAAAACCGTTAGATTGTTTTATTTGAATGTGTACTACGCGTTAATTACAGACGTTTAACATAATAATTGTTTAAGATTTATGTGGATATAAGTCCGTATATAGTACACATATATAATGTATTATTAAGAACGTAATGTCTATGTATGAATGATAATTTAAGTGTGAATCGGGTGACAAGTCGATATTACGCGAAGTATACTACTAAAGTTATTTGTAATTTAAGTACGCTCCGACGTTTTACATATATTTCGCGTTCTAACCGTTAAAAGTGTAAACCGTAACTTGATAAAACATATATATTTTTGTGATATAAAATTAACAAAGATTCCATTTGGTGGACAGTGAAATACGGCAGGCCTATGATGTATAGGTTATTGAGATCCACTGTAGACCTAATTTAGGTCTGCTACCGAAAATCTACAGACAAAACCGAAACGTGTGACATTAACACCTTCGCTTCGGTATCCCTATGACACATTTAATAGGTATTTTGAATTTCCGACGTCGTCTAACATGTTAGAACAATAAAAAAATTTGAACAAACTTGGAGTAGGGGGAATCGAATTCAGACTTGGTAATTTTCGACCAATGAGCTCCTATGAATTACATCTTCCGCCTCTAAAATTACTTTAAGCGCAGAATAATAACTCAATAGCCATTCGAATGAAATCATAGATGCTAATGTCACATACCGACCGCATAATTGTGTAGTTATTGCAAATATCCATTTACATGGCTTGTAACGAGATAGGCGCGGATAGCATAACTGCATATTAATAGCAGGTCCGATATAATATTAAACCGAGTTTCCTACTCCATTCATCAATGCATTAACAAAATAAATATCTCAAGCATTTTCATACAAAGGACACGTACAACCTCCCCCCCCCCCCCCCCCCTTGATGAAAATCAAAACTGACTTGTATAAGTTATTACACACGTTTATAAAAACTAGCTGTGACCGCAACTTTGTCAGCGTAGAATAGTTATTTTGCATCTAAATTTGTCTTTATAAACTAAAGCTGCCCACGACGTTAATCGCGTCCCGTCTTTCTTGTAAGTTAATCTTAAAAGATTAATTTATACTGTCGCGGATATTTTTTAGATCATTTAAAGAAGAATTAGGCTTTCATACACATTTTGGTTTCTGAAACCTTTTTACCAGCACACGCAACGGAAGCTCTTAAGTTAAATAATTCTCGTCTTTACATTTGCGTTTGTTTCTTCGCTTCTATTGCTCGCAGCCTAATGTTTTATAGGCTAAAGCCTTTCTCGATAATTAGTCCAGTCAACACAAAATTTCTTTTTCAATTCGTACCAGTAATTCCACTTTTCTGCGTTAAGCTTGTTCTAACAAACAAACAAACTCTTTTCGTAATCAACGGTAACTTACTTGATCGCCCACAGACCCGCATGCGGCATTTAATTGGAAACTAAACAACTTCCTTTTTAAACATCGAATTTACATAAGGCGAAAAGGACTGGTGTTTTAAATTTAAATAATATTTTGGTGACTTCTCGGATTAGTTATACGAATTCAGTTCCAACCGGTCAATGTTTTTAATCTAGCAATATGGAGTAAATTTATTTTCTACGTATATATCAGTAAAAAGGCAGTCATATAACTGAGTCATAAACGAAAAGTGTAATTTCATATGCAACTAGATTAATTGCGCAACGTATAGTAAATTTACTGGACCGCGAGCTATTACAAATATCCGTCAAAACAAAAATGGGGGCCAAGTTCGTATCTCTGATTGTAGGCCATACTGTCAGATTCGCAGACAACAGCAATAGACTTAGAAAATAGTATTTGTGACATTTTAGCTTTCGTAGTAAAGTATTAGCAGTAAGTAAAACTTGTTTAAACAGATTAAATAGCGAATAATGCACGCTTTGCAGTCTGACATTATCCCCACGATCATTAGTTTGCTGAAAGCGTCCTAAACGTCAAATTTTTTTTATGATAAGGGAGGACAGACAATAATAGAGTTCTGTTGACATGTCGTTGTACATGAAATACCTAAACCATATAGCATCTAGACCAGATGCGATGTCGACTTCTATACGGTGATGGATGGAATTTCGATACAATATGTAGTATTAAATACTCATTAAAAAATTACGTATTTAAATGTCTACTAATAAATATAGTGCGCGTCAAAAGCATTTTTTTTGTATTGCAGTATGTAGGAACTACTCGCGTAAACTACAGATACAAAATAAGCCATTCGCTAATTAAATTTTATATTCAAAGCATGTTATGTATTATATGAAACAGCGATTGACCCCAAATGCAACGTCCTTATTGCATTGCTCAAGCCTTACGAAGAGAAACAAATAATGCATACCGACTTAATGATATAATGCATGAAATTAAAATATTTTCGTGCAATAATGCATTAGCTTTGCTACATAAAGTTATATTTGTATTAATACGTACTCGCTTTCCAAAGGGACTATATTCACTTTAGCTAAACGCGAATTGAAAGACACTAAAAATTCCTTAAAAGTCCTCCCCACCCTTTCTCCCATAACACTTGCACGACAATGCGCTTAGTAAAAATTATTTATTGATAAATTTACACTCGAAAACATACACGTCCTGCTTGACATAAGGATAGACTTGTATTAATAAGGTTTCTTTTTCTGACACCACAGAGCCAAAATATAAGGAAAATGAACCACAACTTTAAGTGGTGACGTAATCTTTTGAAACAAATGGAGTTCTAATATAATAAAAAAAATATATCTACCAAGAATAAAAAATTAAGTTAAAATATATATTTAGTTTAAATGTACTATAAAAATTGGTTAATTATACATAAGCTGACTACCCGATGTGGCTAGAACGCACTCGGAACTGCGCAACCGCATGTGAAACTGAAAATTATAGATGTTCTCGTCTTTAACTTTAAACTAAACAACGCGGCCTTTATTCTAATAATTTATTTTTGCAACGAGTTGTACTATACAACATAGAATTTTATAACGAATCAATCAATGTCTTATTAATTAAAATCGGTTCAATACTTTCAGCGCTTGTTCTTAGACAAGTTAGACGTTACGGAATTATTATAGATGGAGGGCATTCTACTGTCAAAGCCAAAAATGCTACGCTAGCGCCATCGTAAAGGATAAACGTTTTGAATAGTCAAAAGTTAATTATAGTCTGTTTTGCGCGAATAGTACTTACTTATTTGAAACACTTTAATTTGTTTTAGCTGCAGTAATATAAATGCAGCATAGTTAAAATAAATTAAAAATAAGTTAGTTAATATATTTCGCCTTTTAAACCGTAACGTAAACGTTATATTTAAATGTGTAGATACTAGTCGCGAAAACCGCAGACTATACGTCATCATGGTCTCTTCGATCTCTGTATTAACTATGGCCAGTGTAGGCAATGTTTTTAACTCGAATGGGTGGCGTTGAGTTATGTCATGCTGTACGTCCATCAGCCGCTAGCCAGCTAATAGTGAAGCTCCACAATTACACCACAACAAGCGCAATTGATAGAACAGAGGAAATTAACATGTCCATACGAGACGGATAAAATTTATTCGAAGTAATTATTTCATCAAACAAGCATTACAATTATATTTTTGCCTTGTAAAATATCTATATATATTTGATATATTTGACCGCCTCTGTAGCCAAATGGTTAAATGTATTGTCTAGCATTGCGTTAAGCGTGAGAGGTCCTGGGTGCGAATCCCAGGGGAACAAAAGAAATAACTTGCTCCGGTCGGGTAGGGCACAGAAGTCTGATCAACTACTTGCCTGTTAAAAAGAACGATCAGTGGAACGGACACAGAGATGTGCTCGCCCCACGCCCCGCGAGGGGGAAGCGGTATTTCACATCAGATTTTATGTCAGAGGAGGACAGACGTCAGACAAGCGTAAGGTTCTCTTGATGGAAGGTGAAATACACCAATATAACAAGTAACAAGATGCACTATCGATCTTTTTCGGCTTTGGATATTTATTTATTTTATTTATTCTTTAAAACTTATATACTAGAATGAATGCAATGGGCGGATATTTCGTTATCCGCGGACTGAAACGCGATTAACTACACTTTACACTTATACATCTAATATACAGATACTGTCTATAGTTTACGCGAGTAGTACACATTTAAATAAAACACTTTAACGGTTTAAAACGCGATATATCAGTTAAACTTATTTGAAAATGATTTTTAACTTCGGCCCGACGTTTCGGATGCTTTGCAGCAGCCGTGGTCACGGGGAGACTATTCAAATTATTCAGACGAAGACCATAACGTTACAGAAAAATTATAAATTCATAAGAAACATATTGGACCCGATAGCGATCGAAGTCACAACACGTTCATTACTAGCCATACATTGCTACTATTACCAACGAGTCCGTCAGCTTCTCCCCGTGACCACGGCTGCTGCAAAGCATCCGAAACGTCGGGCCGAAGTTAAAAATAATTTTCAAATAAGTTTAACTAATATATCGCGTTTTAAACCGTTTAAAGTGTTTTATTTAAATGTGTACTACTCGCGTAAACTATAGACAGTATTTAATTAATAAAGATAGTACATATAGGTATACATAAATCTAACTAGTTAACTTTTCTATTCTTATATTACAACTGCATTAAGCAGTTTCGTTTGGAGCACAGTATGTTGACAACGCAAACGTGTCTTCGCTACCTACATTTCAATAGATATTCCTTACAATTGCACATTCACGATTGTAAACAAAGTTCCCACACACGAGTCGTGAGGATTTCCAATAAGTGGCCACGTCGCTTAATTGTCAGTTTATTATAATGTATGTTAAGGAATTTTTAAAAAATTACCCAGAGACAAAACCCAGTCCTGCTGAGTCCCACCACCATCGATTCTCAATCCATGCATATCCGTCGACCTAATGGTGGCAATGCATGTCGATTGAGGGGTCGTGGATTCGATCTCCATAGGGTTCAACATGTTTTTAATCAATTTATACTTTTCAAAAATCAAAAATCCCGTTCGGGTCACGATCCACCATCGATAGATGAATCCGTGAAGTTTAATGGCATTTCGGTATCAGTCTGTAGATTTTCGAATATCCATAGCCGAAATAGGTCGACTGATCTTGTCGAGATATTACATAGGGTTACACCTTCCATCAAGTAAACCACACCCTTGTCTATTCTCATCTGTCTTAAAAATTAATTGTATCGAATTAAATAAAGCAGCAAGTAAGTTTTGATTGAATCATATTGTTTGAGATACAGCGATAGAACTCGTACCTGTCGATCAGATAACTAACTAACTCCTAAGCAACCAGAATGCGGCCGTCCTTGCTCAAGCAACGCCGTCCACACACAGGCAAATGGGTCAGCTTCTATCCGCATTTATTCGGAAGGAAGCATTTAATCTTGATGTATATAAATAGTTCTAATGTTTCCGCTTAGCTGATAGAATTTATTTGCTTATTAAAGCCAACATAATGATTGTCGCGTTATCTTCCGCAAATACAACAGTTGCGAATAGACTGACTATTGAAAGACAAACAGTGATATACTATTCCCGTTTTAACTAATTACAATTTTATTGTCTTGTTTCCTACACTGATAAAAGTCACGCGCGATCAATGCGAACGAGAAAGTTTAATTATATAAGGTATAACAAATGCATTAAATTTATTCAGATTGCTATAATACAGCATTTGAATATTTATATTCGCGTGTTAATGCACTTGAGAATAGTGAAATCCCATTTCACCGTGGTGTATCGGACGAACACATTTATTTCTGTATCCGTTTCGTTTTATTTACAAGAAGTTAATTAAAAACATGTTGGTTTTCCGAAATTCGAATCCAGGACTTCTCGAGCTTAACGCAATGACAGGCAATACGTTTACCATTTCGCTACGCAGGCACTTAAACCTTTAATACAGGCCTTCTAGGATGATAGAATGTCAATAACAGCCAAGACAAGCCACGATAATGGAAAACCGTCAATCGGTTTTTGACTGTCGTGGGCTGTGAGTTCAATTGCCTCGTTTATCAATAATTTTCTAAATCCTTTTGATATTGGCACACAGATATTCCGAGTATGTATTTGAATATTGGATCGGATTGTTAGCGATGAAATATTTGAAACGTGTGGGCACAATGGATGCCCCGATTTAAGCGATACTTATAAAGGATTTATGACACAAATACCTCGCCTTCAAAATGCAAAATCTTTTGTAAAAAGTATAGCTACTTTTAAATAAAACACTTCAAGCCGTTGTTACGGCTGCTGCAAAGCATCCGAATCGTCCGGTCGTAGTTAAAATAATTTTCTAATAAGTTTAACTAATATATATCGCGTTTTAAGCTGTTCAAGTGTTTTATCTAAATGTGTACTACTCGCGTAAACTACATACAGTATTTAGTATAGCTACTTGTTTTTAAAACAGTACGTTTTGCAAATTCACGCCGTTCAACCTAGGTATGACATGTTTATCGTCTATATCAAACATAATATTCTTTCTCATAGCTAAAATTAGACCTATGACTTGCTTTAAACTATGATTAACATTTATCAGCAATAATATATCAGTTTCCTGAAGATTACACGGGTCTCCATGTGTACACTAAATAAAACACTTTTGACGGTTTAATGCGACGCATTAGGTATATTATTAACGGCGACTCGTTTTTTTTTTCTCTCAACAAATATTAACATTGTATGTAAATACCTCTTATGTATGAAAAACCGTGGAACTCGATTTTCCCTGGCATAGACCGCACACAATTTTGTCCCTTTTACTCAGTTTATACTGATGAAAATTCTCGAATGTTCGAAAAAAGAACCTAAATATCTTGAGTTTGCTGCAATGCTATTCATTGTGTTTTACCAGGAACGAGAGTGGGCATAAACAGCATTTTAATATGCGAATAGGCTAGTTTTAAAACGGCCAACGAGACTGGCCAAATGCCAAGTTTAGGTAAACATAGAGAATTGTGCTTTGTAAACAAGCACTATCAACACTTGCACAACAGCAAACAATCATTAATGCAAATCCAAGGATTAAGAAAGATTTATGAAACGAATAATACAATTAAATAAGTTATGAGTGTGTTAACGGAATACGTGACCCAGATAGCGTGAATATCGTTAAAGTGAATCACGTACGTATATAATAAACAGCATTTACTTTAGATAATTACAAATGGTCATTAGAAGACGAGGGAACGATTTGAAGAAGCCAAGTCAACAATGGAAATACGTTAAGTACAGTTAGTTGGTAAAAAAAGCTAATACTAAAGTCAAGATGTAAGTGGGCTGTACAAATTTAATGAGGTCGTGAGTCCGATTCATGTTGATGTTATCGATTTTTTTATATAAATAGGTTTTAATTCCAAAGCTATCTACATAATGATAATAACACGTGAAAATAATAATATTTGAATTACGGAAATGCATATTTAATAGAGAAACAAACGTGTAAAATACCAACATGTCGAACTTTAACATTAGGGTCACCATTTTCGGTACCCCCGAGACCACAACTGCTGCAAAGTATCCAAAACGTCGGCGTTTGTGAAATAAATTGCAAATCATTTTTCTAACATATTTCGCTTTTTTAACGGTTAAAAGTGTTTTATTTAAATGTGAACTACTCGCGTAATTTACAGACAATACTTAACGTCGCACCGTCAAACTTCGTTATCGTCTTGTAATTGTTGGGTTAACCGTCTGGACTTTCAGGAAAGGGGTCACACAATACTTTAATACAATATTATGACGCGTACGTACAAAGAGACAAAGGTGAATGCACGATTGCGGAAACAAATGGAGGCCATAGTATGATGAAACCACTTTGTGACGTAGGAACAGTTACCATCGAAAAATTTATTGCATACTACATTTTACACAACTATACACCTACCGCGGTAAGTAGATCAATTAAAATTATGATGGTCTATTAGTGTATCCATCGGACGTGGGATCGGGGTTCGATTTCGGTCTAGCAATAAAATTACTAACTTTACATTATTTGTGACACGTGTGCAAGACAACTGTCAAGAGGAAATACGAAATAAAAAAAGTGTTGTTAGCAGATGTGACACGTGTCTAACGAGCAAATTAAGGCCTTATACAGTAGAGTCCCAGCTATGGGAACTGGTACAGAGCTATCGCGGAATCGATACATCGGTACTACATAAACATCGAAACATAATGAACCAAATATTTAGTTTTATGTTTGCGGAAATGAATTTTACAAGTGGGCGGCACTTTATGCAAATCGCGAGCAAATATGCTAAGATTACGATTATGGGCTCGACCTTCGCTGAGCTGACTAATACGGATTTAGAATTATATGTCAAATGTGATAGAAATATTTCCTAAATGAATAACACTAATTTAAACAGTTCCAGATAAAGGAAACACTATTAACGATGTAAAATGAGAAATGTCTGAGCCAATAAAACGTGTGGTTATAGTTAAAAAGATAATGAATATCTAAAGACTTCACAGTTTTTTTATGAGATTAGGCCAGACAAGCATGGGGTATAACATCTCAACGAGATGCGCTCTCAACCTTTTTTATGTGTACTACTCGCATAAACTCAGTTTCATGTTTACGAAACGAAGCCTATAACTATATCCTAAATAATGTTCAAATATACAGATCCTTGTTAAAATTCTAAACACGTTTAAGTCGATACTGTCAAAAGAAATCGTGAACACAACATAACGAAAGTGCTAAACAATTTGAGGATTGAGCCGAAAGAATTATTACTCAAAAGACTCTAATAAAATTTAAAGATAAGTAAATAATATTGCATGCTTATTTATTTGAAAATAATAATACTTTTTACAATTACAAAAATGCAACGACAAAGAAATATACAATAGTAAAACACTAAGATATAGACATGTAAAAAAATAGTATTTGTCTAAAGGAATAAAACGCATTTTGACGACGTTCATAAAACCATTAGCGAAATTTCTAGACAAATGCTCAATATTAATTGACCTATTTTAAAATATTTCACAAAAACATCCGGTGTCTACCTTCCATCGCGACCGAAGGTCATAAGTGTAAATAGAATAAAGAATTTAATGAAGTAAATATTTTAGTTCCGAGTATTGTTTCACCCAACAATAATATCACACTCGATTTCAAGTATTTATGCCAAGCATTTAAATTTTGCGTACCTACTATTCGCCAATTTCGTTTAAAACTTTGTTTATTATTATTTATTTAGACCGTTTCTTATATCTATTTCTGATTTCGTATAAACAATTAGCTAAATAAATCAACAATACATTTGATCTTAGCATATCTAAAAGCTAAAACTACCCACATTCCAAAGTGGAAGGAAGCGAATGTCTCAATGTGTTTTCACTCCCAAAATCTAAGTCTCATTAGTATCATGACCATAATAATTCTTTAAATAGACTTGGTGCAACTTTAATCAAAAACCGTTTATCTGTATCTTTGAAATATCATAGTGTATGTATATTGTTACGCAAGCTTGACGTATTTTAAGATAAAAAATATGATGTAGTATCAGAAGATAGTAAACATAACATTTTCAAAGAAAACAATCGAGCCATTATAAATTTCCCCCATATAAACAAAGTTATAATTTTTAATATATTACAGCGAGGCGTTAGGGTTATAAATATTATCTCGAGATATTATTTTAATTTCTGGTCGTTTATTAAATTACTGGTACACAATTAATCAACCCTATATATTAGTTTTTCATATAGCAAACTGATGATGGGGCCAAGGAAGTCAAATTAAGTAAGTAAGTAAGTGCTATCAAAAATATCCTCTGTATATTTTAGAATTTTAAACCTCAACTACTATTTCATTAAGCATTTATTTGTTTACGGATATAACACAACGTAATTATTACTTTTGAATCACAAGTACACAATGTTACGACAGATTTTAGTAGAAATCAAAGTGAAGTCTTTACCTGTGTTTCAGCATGTTATCCGGTACGAAAACATTCCACCACGAGGGTCGTTTTTGTCGTATGTATATTGTGGCATCGCTCTCCTCGTCCGTGTCGTTGCCACCAGACTTTCGTCTCTTCTTACGTTCGAGTTGTAATCGCGCCGCCCATGATCGTCTCCGTCCCTTTTCACTTGGTCCGAAACCGTCATTCAAAACGGGTACGGCCAGGGATGCACGCCGCGGCATTTCCGGTGGAGCACCATCGAATTCATTGAGCTTCCTATAGCGCTCGGCGAAAGTGGCGTCTGAGGCTCTACGGCCATTAGACGCCGGTGAGGGTCTACTAACGACTTCCACTTCAACGAACGCTTCATCGTCATCAGTGTCGGGATTGAAGGGTTCATCGCTGAAGCGTCTGGGGCCTTCATCGATCGATTCTTGCAGGCTGGCGAGCGGCAAACTCGGCCGGTGTGCACGCAAGCCGCGAGGGAGACGGTTCGACCGACCCTGAAGGCGAGCCAGCGCCAGGGGAACCGGCGATTCCGTTAACGTCGGTTCACTGCCACTCATTGTTTTTGATTTTTACACTTTTATAACACTATACAAAATAATTGAGAGTTTTTCGAACGATTTAACCGTTTATAAATAGCATCGTCATGATACAAATTATCTGGAAATGGGACGGGTTGATTAATTATCTTAATTAGTTTGCAAATCACTTGTTATTATTTTCTACAGACATTTCTGTGGTACACTGAATCCTATTAAGTTTACTAAAGTATTTATTTTTCCATATTACCCTTTACGAGTTAGGAGCCTACGTAAATATATATATTAACTTTATAGTATGTATTTTTCATTATTTTTATCTTTTGTTTTTTTTTTTATTTTACTTTATCATTATTTTTTTAAGAAATGCAATCATGCAGTTCACTTGATAAATCGTAAAATATCCCTATCTACAACATCTACATTATATATTCAAATGCGCTATCACCCATTTTGGCTTTAGACATTCGAAAATACACAGCGAGAAACCGAAACGGGAATTAACATTAATGTACTATTGATGTTGGGTTGTAAAAACATCATGGATCACGTGAAAATATGTTGGTTATCCCCATACATGGCTACCTTTGAATTAAGCCCTCTAAAACATTCACGTTACGCATTTTCTATTAAGAAACTAGAAAATATACTGACTGTAATGAGAACATGATGTATCAGGCTATATTTTGTACTATTCAACATGGACCCATGGCAACAAGAATAGATACTCCACCATATAAGCAGGTGCAGCTTTCTTAACTACACAGACGTCATCGCGCGGGGAAAGTTGTATACGTCGTATCAACTGTCACAAGTTACTAAATGATCAACTTCATTATTAATGCCTGCGAATTGATTTTAAGAATATAAAGAAGAATTATAGAATGCTTAATGAAAACCAGTTCGGCCAATCTCTGATCCACTAGTATATATCCACATAGTAGCGCAGACTTTTGTACCCTCACACCGAAACTATTGTTTTCCCGAGATACAAACCTACGACGTTCCGCGCTTAACGCGTTTTACAATTACGCTGCTGAGGTAGTTTTATGTAGGTATGTATTTACGTTACATGATATGTTTGTAGCCCTTCTTACGAAAATATGCGAATTTATAAAATACACTAATATAGACAGTTACATGATATTATAAAAAAATACATAAGGTAATACTAATACATGGGGCAGACGAGCATATTATGTATTAACTTAATTACCACTCTGTATTAATCTGGAAATAGATTATCATAGATTAACAAACAGACTGTACGGAATGTCTGTGGTCAAATTGAGAATAGATTAATAACAGGTATTTGTCTTCCCCGAATGTCAAACATACCAGTAATAAAGTGATTGATTACAATACGCGGTCGAAATTCGACCACGAATCGTAATTACTGTAACTTTGTGTAACATTTTCGCTGTAAACATTGGAAACTAGTGGTCTTTCCAAATGCCAACCAGACGGTATCTAACGTAGATGTCTTAATATACGCTGTCTGTTAGCTTGTGACATATGCTAGGCTTGAAATAGCTAGAAAAACAATCAGTTACAACGTCCGACTTATTCCACCAAGGTCGTGCTTCAATTCAGTTTATTAATTGACACTCGTTGAGTTTATGAAGCGCATTCATTTATATTAATATTCCGTTTTTAATTATTACAACAAACATTTATTAAAGCCGTAAAATTCGAAATCACGGTATCAGTTGCGTATAACTAACTAACATTAGCGAAAAAAAAAGTAAAAATGATTTTTAAATATTCTCTGTAGTTTACGCGAGCAGTACACATTTAAATAAAAACCTTTAACGGTTTTAAACGCGGTATATATTAGTTAAACTTATTAAAAAATATTTCAACTAATGTTTATCACGTTTTAAACGGTTTATTCACAAATCCACGAACACCACAACGCGATCAAATTTCACGGCTTTTTCATGTGAATTTCGATATTACTACCACCCGGCCCTTAACGTCCAGATATTACAGACCGAGTCCAACATTAGAAAAGTGATTAATTTGTCTTTTAGAAAGATATGGGACTCGGTGGATATTGTAATAAAATTGTAGTAATGATTTTTAAATAATAATTACTAAACGAAACAAAATTCGATTATAAAATGAAAAAAATCACGACACGGGCAGGACTTGAACCGGCATCCACAGCGATCCGTGGTGTTGCTCTCATATAGTGCCATCATGTGCACTAACATGTGAAAAATGTTGCCGTTTCTAAAAGTATAATATTAAAAAAATACTTTCTCTCAACTCCAATAGGAAAAGTCTAAACTACATACGCCTACATATCAATATACTATATCAAACGCATTAGAGATACAATCAGCTATCATAAACATTTCAAAATCTTTCATGATAGTTTCGGATGTTTACATCACTCACTGTTAACTTGAATTTCCGTGTAACAGATGATTAACAACACAAACCTTTCAAACATTTTCATTCAATGATTCAACAATAAACTGATAAATACGTAAAATTTTAATACCAATATTAACTTAACATAATTTAATTATGGGTATACTTCCCCCAAAATAGGATGATACATTTGTCAATTCACTGTAATAGTATGTCAATCTATTCGATTATGGTTGATTGATTATTTGATAAAATATAAAATTGTTGTATAGGGAAATAAAGAAAACTTTATGTACAATAATATTTTAATTTGCAATAACTTTAAGAAATATATGTAAATATAAACCCTTATTTTTCTTATCATACGAGATTATGAATTTTAATTCGCTATTGATTTTTTAACAACGCTAAGTGGGCAACTAAAGTGCCATCTATACTCTATACTAATATATAAAGCTACTGTTAGTTTGTATGTTTGAACACGCTGCTCTCAGGAACTACTGGTTCTAATTGAATACACATGTAACTAATAGTAGCAAAGAAACAGCGGGTAATGTGGAAAAAACGAAAAAAATATTAATCTTAGAGAGTTTCCGTTGCGTATGCTGCGAAATCGGTTGTGTTTAAAGAATCTAAAAAAAAGTCTGCGACACATGCCTATCTTAATACCTTAACTTGCAACTGGTTGCGACCGACGTCATGAGTAACAGCTTAAAAATCATAAAGACGAGGAGGAGGTTTGCAAAGACATATTTGGATGTCCAAAATAACTATTCTGCGCGGACGAAGTCACTGACATAGCTAGATAGCTTTGATATACCTAAAATATGATCACGACTGTCACACGTCTTATCCTAGATTAGACAAAGTATAGAAGACCCAAGTTACGTCCACATTTTAAGTAGATACACTCTACTTGGGCGAATGTTACGCCGCTTATAGTAATAGCCATCTAATGGCATGATAAAGCACGCACAATGGTTTGTACCTCGTTAGTTCAAACTTATCTCACGTCCTCACCGTCGAGTTGCAACTACGCACTTAGACAATATTATCTGTAGCTGCTTTAATTTTACAACGTTCACTATTTTCAAGGCTCTCTATGCCAGGCGGCTTTTTCTTGCGCAGTCTTATAATAGGATACCGAAACGTGTAAGTAATCATAGTAAATTCCGAAGTCAGGATTTTTGCTGGTGTGCGTATTTGTAACGGACTGACGCGAATTTTTAAGTCGAATCTGGTATATATTTTTTATTTTATAAATAGAATTAGAGGACAACATTTTTTACTATAGAACATATTTATAGAAGATATGACGTCTTTGCACTTTACTTTGATTATTAATTTAAGGATGATCAACCCGTTTCGCCGTTAACCAAAAGGAATAACGACCGCAACGAATTTAATTCAACATTCAAAATTCGAACGCATTATCTCAGTATCTCGGATTCACGAAACACAAAAACCGATCTATTTATCAAACTGAAAGTGAACAATATTTCTGAAACGCCAAGCCCATGACGCACGCTGTCCTTGTTGAAAACAAACACGCAGATATTCTGCTTAAATTAAACGTAATACTTTCGTATAATATGTGTTATGTCTAGTGGTTTGTGCACTAGAGTGCAGATAACGATGTTCGCAAGTATTCTCCGACTGGTCGGGCTAATTTATTTTTGTTTTTGAATATAAAAATAAAAAACAAACTGGAACTTTTGAAATAGGAGGTGTAATTATCGCGATTCGGAAACTACTGTAAACATAGCCCAATAACTCGCACTGGATCAGAGTGATGGGTCATCATATTCAATCGTAAGAGAGGCGACTTGTGCCCAGCTGTGAAGAATTAATAGATTGAAATGATAAGCGTAATTTATTAAGAGCAAAAAGTGATACGAAGATACAATAAAATGTTAACAATGTTCCTGACGATGGCGACGATCGCATATACAATGAGCATCAACGGAGCGGCGCAGACGCAGAATACAGATTAATTGTTTACAACAATGGACCTGTGCAGGACAAAGAAAACATCGAACGGTCATTACGCATGATCTGCTAACGAATAGGAAAAATCCTGATTACAATATAATGATTGGGTAAACATACAATTAGCAACACCAGTCTCAACAATGGCCGCGTCGTTACTTTTCGAGCTCAAAACGAATTCTTAATACAAGAAAAAGGAAACGTCTATACGTTATATTTGATTGTTAGTTATAATATTAATTCGATTTGAAATTTTTGATGAAATCCCTTTTAAAATGTCGATAATGCTAAATTAGGAGGAAACGCGTAGAGTTCACTTAATCAAAGATGAAATGTCCAATCGACCAAGAACTCGTCAAAATGATTCCGTTTCTATGAATTAAAAATATATAACGATGAAAACAATTCCTAAAAAGCGTATCGTTAATGCCTAAAATGGCTAATTGGTCCACTACTTTATGATTTAAAATATCTGAACAAGTCTTAAAGAGATTTATCTTATCTCCGCAGACATATTTACACTTCAAGACCTTACAAAAATATTTGGGTTACTTAAGCAAGCAGAGCGTAATTCTTCAAAGACGCCTTTATCACGGCAGAATTTTTAGCGTCTCTTTGTGACGAAGATTGACAATATCTTTATAGTATGCTCGAGTAACAATTTTAAGAATCGTCAACGCCTTTAAAGGCAATTATTCTACCATAAACCAGAACATCTCCATTAAAATATCGGCACTTCGGTAAATTCAAGGAATGATGTGAGAAAATTGCAAATGCCATCAGCGGATGGCTGCAACTGCGTCATACCGAATGACTGAAAGCGAACGCAATAATTATACGAGTTACACAAATATGTGGGAATATTCCCAAATTAATGAATGCCACAAATAGATCTACATGCATGCTCTTTTTGTGCGCATCGTTCCCAATTCGTGTAACTAAAATAGGTACAATATTATGTTGTTTTAATTTAGCTGAGGAGGTTAAAATTAAAATGAGCTATAGCCTATCTGAGAGCTCATTATTTAATATGTTAAAATTCACATATGAAGAAATAAACTTCTAGTTCCTTCTTATAAATTACGACTAACACAGATGTACAAGAAGAAAATTCCGCGATAGATGGATTCTAAAAACATGATTATCAAAATCTGTTGATTATCGGCGAAGCTATTTGAGAATTAAAAATGGGAATCGAACAGAGGAATCTCTTGTTTCAAGTTCTGGAAACAGGGATTTAATAATTCGATGAAGGTTCAATAGCTAAATTGATGAAGAAACCTTACGAAAAGTGATCTGTGGGAACGCAAACCAAAGCCGTTAGTAACTACTTTGGCAATTAAAAGAATATAACATTACTCTAACTCAATTAAATGGACGCCCTGGAATGAAAATTACGTCATTTGTTTTTTCATTATCTTGTGACAGAAATATAGATCAAATATATTTAGTAGCAACCTTCAGATTGTGAAGTCTACAAATAGAATCATTATTCAGATTCGCAAAGGAAATAAATGACTTTAGTATCCACTAGAAATATCAGGGTTACAGATCATGTAAAACAATAAATAACGTTTAGTACGTAGGCAAGCGTACAATTCTATTATGCTTTGAATTATCAACCGACAGCAAAAGGAAGGGTAATGGTTATAAGCGCCGTAGCGCTTGAAATGCAAAGACAATTTTATTTAATCCGTAATAATAAAGACAAGTCCAATAATCGTGTCGATTTTCAATAATACAAATCAAATGTATCCCGAGTAAATATATTAAAAAAACTTGCGTATCCCTATTACAAGAACTGTCTGACAGATTTTGTGTTAAATTATATATGTTAAAATAACTTTCCGTATCTTTCAGTTAGTACGCAGTCGGTTTCATCTCATTGATAAATGACCACGAATGCTAAATGCGGAGAATTTTATTTATAGAAGGTTCTACGAGCTATATGTACTAGGCATAGCCAGTGCACATTATTTTCTAGACCGTAAAGGTAATGAAACACGTACTTGTCAGCGAGTCGCCTTGTACGTAAATGGTCGGATCTAGTTTTTATCCGCGAAGTATAAAACACCGTGTTGATCGTATGAGCAATTACTTTTTAGAAAATTTACTAAGCACTCAATCACACTTATCGTGAAACGATTTTCCGATAAGAATGGTTCATGATAAATCTTACTAAAACTTTAATAATAACCGCTTATCAACAGTGTATGTTCAAATTTATAAATTTTACATGTTTACATTTTTAGCTGGTCCGGTAAAGGGGTGCCTGAAAGATCAATCAAATGTTGTATGGTTTATTGTACTACAAACTTTGGTTTATAATAAATGATTTGAATTTGAATTATTTAATTATAAGTTAGAGTATATAAAAGTATTTTGCAACAACAGCGTGTGCCCTGACATGGCATTTATCAAATTACAGTTAGTTGCTAGTAAAATACCAATGGTGTTGAGTTACAAAGAACACCGGTACATGGATAACAAACTCAAAGATATGTTAAAAGGTAATGCAGACAGCGAGTCACCTACGCGACGCTATGACATTGGATACCATGTTAAAATAATGGCTTTGGCTTTGCCGTGCTACGCCTTGTCTAACATAGGATGATAAGTTTGTAACGTGGTATTTTACTTTTTGTGGTTATTTAATAACAGATACCAAATTCCATTGCAACATTTAACATCGATTAGGATAATAATCATATTTAGATAAATATATTATGAAGACTCTTTCAATATTATTTTCACAATACATTGGAAAGATTGAGATTCGATTACAGAGCACTTCAATAAACAATCCACGATGAAGGATGATATTATATGTAATATACTTAATCGAAACAAATGCAATTATTCATAGACGTGTACTATCAATTCTATCATTCTATATTAAGCGAGATATAAAAATATTAAATCTAATTTAGGGCGTGTTCGTAATTTGCTAGACACGACGTGTACGCGGCGAGGTAGAAATGCCGAACGCCAACAAAAACTGGACCAATATGGCATAAGGCAATTAATTGATTATTTCAAAGGATTATCGAATATAATAAAGTAGGTTTTTGATAAGATAACGATTGGTTCATTTGATATACTATCATTTGATTGAATCAGTCTGATTTTTGCGGATAATAATTTTCAATATTTGCACATTTATACGATAAAGCCAAAGTTCCTTCGAGTTTAATATAATGCCAGTCTATGTAATTTTCCACAGCGCCTACGCCGTAGAAGCCCGCGTAGCGAACGCGTATATACTATTTAAAAAAAAGTATTATATCCGAATTAAAGGCATCGTCTTAATAACAAAATAATAATAATAATAGTATATGCTACTGTAAGCATTTTGGATGTTCTTGGAATATGGGTAGGTACGTGACTAAAAGCACGCTCCTACTCCTAAACGGATGCTATCAGAAATATAAAGTTGAACCTAATTTTGATTAAGCATAATAGATCTAGTATAAGCTAAGATAAATGTCTGAAAAGTATACTATTGTTAAATAACAACAAAAAAGCGTAGTTGATTTAAAAACAAAAAAATAATGAATATTTAAAAATTGAAAACAATAAGTATTCATTTAGTAGTTTAAAAAATTGGGGGTAGTATACGATTGAAGAAATAACAGTACGTAATTTATAACGAACCCTTAGCGTTACTATCCAGTAAAAATGTATAAGCCTATGCAATAAAACAATAAACTAACACAATGCTACCACAGAAATGTATGTGAAAATTCCAAATGTCCGCGAGCACAGAACACAGTCTTACGGTCAGGTACCAACCGGCGACCTCCTTTCGCCGTCGCACTGGCGCAACGAACTTAGCAAATTAACTAGCCGAAGATGTCGGAACACGAAATCTGCGCGTACGACTTTCACTAAGTGCCGGTTGCGCATACGCTTATCGTGGCGTGCGAGCCTCGCGGCGCATTGACTGCTACTGAGTTGAATGATCAATAGCACCACTGGTGGGGCCGCCGGCCTGGATGTCACATTATCTTCATCATCTGATAACGGCTTGAAACACATACATCCCCTTTTGCGCACCTCACATCCTCAATATTTATCTTGTCGCTTTGTTTACGCTCTTTGTTTTTAAATTTTATGAACTCCTGAATTTTAAAAGTGATAAGCCATCATTATTTTCTTAAGAATCTAATTTAATATAATATAATCTACAGACGGAATCACAATAAACAGTGACAAGCGGTTAGTTACAATTGAATTGCAGTCATTAATGATTACTTTTATCACACTATTAAGATCGCGAAAAACACGTTTTTATCAATTGTTTTTATTTAACGATTTGGTCTATTAAATTCAAGCAATCGAATAAATCGTGGATGCCAAACTGTAAATGGTCACAAGTCACACACAGTTTAGATTTTTAAACTAGCAAATACATAGTTGACATTTTAAATATTTTGACGAACTGGTGTTATGGTAGCAATGCATGAGTAATTGTCGAGAACTAAGGAGTCATGGGCTCGATTTCCACCGGGTCCAACATAATACGATGTATTAATATCATCAAGAAAAAGTTTTTTTCTATGCTTATTACTGCTATTTTCATTTATGCTTTAGTACGCCCTTCGTTAAAATAACGAATGCAACAAAAGCAAGGTCATACAAAAGAATACAGTACCTAATTACTAATTACAAAAAGAGGACTCCTTCAGATTATACTACAAACTTTATTATGACAGGGGAGACCAGACGAGGGGGTTTATTTAATGGAAGGTGAAATATTTGCCAGTTATTTGACGAGATGTTCTGCCGACTTATTTTGCCTTGGACATCTATGCCATCGGTGGATAGTGGACATAATATTCATGTGTCAGACAAATTCATCAATTTTAGCAAATTACCACGAACAGTTGAGAATCGACACCACGATTGATAGACGACACTATAAAGCATTTAATATTTATGTTAAAGAGGTTTAATATAATAATTTCACAGATAAACTTTTATCTTAATTTGAATAGTTTAGGGTCGCTATCACTGAAAAAAAAATTGTTCTTATTAAATAAGTATGTGAAAATTCATGTCTAAGGTGTAGTTTATATCACATATCATTTCACCATGTCTTTACAGAAGCGGTGTATTATTTTACCTAGACGAATATGTAAAACTAGGTAGTAACTATATGTTTGCATTTGTAATACCACACATAGTTAAAATAAATTAATTAATTAAATAGTTGGTTTACGCAGTAGTCACACATTTATATAAAACACTTCAACGATTTAAAAGGCAATATATATTAGTTAAACTTATTTGAATTATTGAACTACTGCCTGAAGCGCCCGAAACGACAGATCCGAAATAAAACGCGTTTTAAACCGTTTAAGTGTTTTCTATAAATGGTATTGCGTATGACGACTCACGTACACAGCTCAAATAGCTCTTCCAAAATTCATCAACGTTCGCATTTCTCTCGCACAATGCAGGGTAACCTTAAACCGATCACCTACTATCAGTATTGTATTGTCCGATGAATGAGTAACGGAGGCCAACCGGTGCAGGAAACCATCTGCAACGGTATTCTCAAGTCGCTAAGCTTCGAGCGAACGAGGTCAGAATGAATGGCAAAACTATTTAACAGCGTTAATTATTGTAACATCTGACCGCGTGGCGACTCACGCGGTGCACTTGACTGTGACGTGTGACTAGATGTACTGGTTGTGCATTTTAGCCATTAAACATATCCCCTAGTTTCCTAAAAGCCTTAAAATATGAAAGGCCATTCGAGAGTATGATGCACTTTTAATGTTATAATTTTTCTTTGTTTTTTTAATAAGACAAGATTTGACATCATAGCTTTATGTTTATTCATTTATTTTTTAACGATAGAGGAGGACAGACAAGCGTGGGGTTCACTCGATGGTAGTATAGGAACCTCAGCCTAGCATTTTGGCTTTGGATATTCGGAAATCCACGGTTGTTAGAATTTCTACATTCCTACCGCCCATTTAATATCCAGATTTCCAGACGAAGACCAACATGTTTCAAAAATTATAAATTTAAAAATTAGAAACATTTGGATGGGGAAACCCAACCGACAGCTATACATTGCTAAATAGACCGACAAGACCGTCAAATGTTTATTTTGTATTGGAACCGATTGTCCACATGCAGATCACTAGACGAAAATAAAAAATAATCCTAAAATGCAGTCTTTCACTGACCAATTGCTTTACATTAATTATCTCTATTCAATCGAATTTTAGAATTCAAAAGAACTTTACGTACGTAAAAACAGACGAACAAAAATAGTTCGCGGCCGTGAAGTAACCTATCCAGTGCCGCTGCAGTAGTAAGAACGAAATCATTTAAACGTAGATAACATTAATTGTTTATTGATTGTAATGTAAGTAAGCAAACGTAAGTATATCTACGCTAATAAAACACAATGATGTTTATCAAACAATGTCTGGATGTGCCTACGATCTGAGCGCGTCTGATGCATTTGTTTATCAATTGTTATATTGCATATGCGTCAGAAGGACAGCATATGTACCGAGTCTTTATGCAAGGCCAGTTATTTTAAGGTACGACCTTCGTAAACTTAAACTTGCGGCCAATTTACTTGTGTCCGTGAAAAAGATCGATTTTTAAGATATATCGTTTCAGTAATAAGTCACGTTCACTGTGCCGCCGCGAGGAGATGAAAAACCGGTCAAGTGTGTTTCGCTTTATGCCAAGTATATAATATAATAAACTAAATTTATACACATACAAAAATGTACTAAGTTTTTAAAGTGTTTTAATTCAAGTGAAATTCAAATCAGCTGTCGGTAAGAAATTATTAAGAGACACACGGCAGCGTGGCAAGCCGAGTTTAAGCAAGGGTTAAATTAAGCGCTAAGAGTATCTTTACACCCATACCACCATATGGAACTTTTGACCCGTCTGTAACTTTAAGAGTTCTCACTTTTTTAAATAACCCAATTATTGTACATATCAATAAGAAAAAATAGTTTATTATTTGTTCAATAATATTATTTTGTTCCTATAACATTTGGATTTTGCATACAATCTGACTCTATTCAGATATCTTTTCTTTTTACGGCCAAGCTAAGCACAATATTTGTTTTGAACTGGGTTACTCTTTTTTATATGTATATCTTTTATGGGATTAAAATTACAAAACCCACTACCACTTTTAATCATACTACGACGCTGTATGGTATCCAAAATATCAGGTAAAATAAACGAATTCAGTACGCGATTTTACTTATTAAAGCTGTTTTATATAACATGCTGAGATTTATTCCCAAGGAACCCAAAATAATTGCTCAATTGGCCGTGCGTTAAAAAATAATTACGCATAATTACAAGCGCGATAAATCAAGTTGTGCAAGAATATTATGCTTATTTAAGGTGATCGCACATTGGTCAGCAACGTACGAGCCGCACACGACGGTGATGATGTAAAACCGGTGATGATGATGTGAAACTTCACATTTACCAGTACGCGCCGTATGTATTGAATGAATTTTCGAGGATATCAAGAAACGTGGTGCGTTCAATGCGTGCGCGCGTACGTTGCTAACAAATCGGCAAATACCTTTAATATAGCATTTACTTGCGGTTGAACCGAACACCATAATATGCAGTTATTTCTATCAAAACTTATGATTGAAGAAGTGCAGCTTCACTAGATAAAAGAAATATACATAGTTTTTATGAACATTAAAATTGAAAAATTCAAAAAGAAAGGTCCAGTGTTTGTAAGCGACTCGGTTAATTGTCTAGATCGTTCTTTACTTGTTATCTTACTATACCTGCTACTGCAAAAGCCGTTTGTTAAGTCATAGTTAGCCTTATCTTTATATGTATGTTTATTCGCTACTGTTGATAAAACTTGATTTTAAGTAGTACTTTCATAATATCACAAATTTAGTGCTGCACCACCAGCGTAGAGGATATAAGAAAGAACTCTGGACTGTAGGACATTGAAGCAAGCTGTCTTAGTAATCTGTGCAAGCGGCGTTTAACCGAGAAGAGTTTTAAATTAGGAACGTCACTATTTGGTTCCTGAATTTCACTGGGGGATATAAAGTATTAAAAACATACTGAAAATATTAAATCGCAAAAAGCAAAAGGCTCCATTACCGTTGGGACTTTTCTGAGGATCAAAGTCCATAACTTAAGCGAAATATTCCAAGATAATTATTCGCCTGTTAATTAATTTGTCGCAATTTCAGTCGGCAATCAGAGTAAAGTGGGATAAATTGTTAGTTTAAGCGCGAGCCTATTCGATTTTACTTGTCTAAATGTCAAGCACTTCTTATTTAGGTCGAGAACATCCGAGTAGCTCGACTTTTGAAAAGCGTTTAATTTGTAAATAACTACCGCCGGTTTCAAGCTGTATGTAGAATATTCGTGGCAGTCCAATTTTAAAATGTAGCTATTTCTTAAGAGATAACAACATTGTTAACTTCAAAATTAGAATAAATAAATAAATACAATATAATATAGAATTAATAGGAAAACGTAGTTTGCCCATACATTTGTATTGGTTCGAATTGCAATTCTTTTTGCGTTGGGTTCATATATATTGAAGAAGACTTTAGAGGCTATATCACGAGGCGACCATCATCATCATCAGTATCAGCCCGTTTTGATCCACTGCTCGGCCCTCTCTTGGGCGACCATTAGGCGTAAAAAAACAGTGAAAAAAAACGACGAAAATTAATTATTTTTGAGAGCGTTGCGTGCACTGCGACAACGGATCAGGAAAACCAAACATTGTAAGCTAGGATGATTTCTTTTTAAACGATCTAAAAACATGTCCGACAGTATATGTCTTTTAAGATTTTAAGATTAACCTGCTACAACGACGGGGCGTAGACTACGCCGTGGGTAACAGCATGTATGTATGCCATAGCAAAATTGCGAAAAAATTCCAAATACTGTCATGTTGTCACTACTACTTCAGATACGAATGAGATAAATAAAAAACACGATAACATACCTAAATCTATCCAGAAAACTCATTTTCACTAATCCTCCTAAAACCAGGCAATTAACATAGTACTCAGAACACAACACATACAACTGACAATTTCAGCAATCTTCGAAGTCTGCAAACTAATTTCAACTGATTTATCAATAAAAATATATCACAATATTATCGCATTATAAGATAAAGTGTGACGTAACGCGTTTTTCAGAGCAGGGATATCGTATTATATCTTCTGAACATGAAAATTATGTTTCGAGGGTAAATTTCAGATAATAACAATTAATGTGATTAAATACTTTCATATTTTTGGAATCGATTTGAATTTCGAATAGTTGCCGTGTAAAATACCTAACTCGTTAACTAAACTTTATTTAGTGACGTTAAGGAAAGAAAAACAGGCTTATGAAGACACTAATATGTTTCTTTGTATAGAACCGGGTTTTCAGAAATATCAAAATCCCAGGTCCCGAGTAAAGAACAATCGTCCGGAGAAAACAGATGAAAACCCGGTCAAATGGCACATTTTCAGAAAACCTTGAACTGATAAATTCAAGGGCTCTCAATTAAGCCACTTGACGTAAATGCATCAAAATAATTTCTTGGAGCAAAGTGCAACGGGATGCTCTCATATCACGTTTAACGACGTAACGATGTGAAACATCACAGGACGGATGCGCCTGGTCAGCATCATCTCGAGAGGTGTCAAACTGGCGCCGGCGCTAATCATTCAATTATACATTCCTCTTCATATTAACCGTCAAATGCAACTGCGCATGCGCAGAAATTTAGAATTATTTGTTTTGAAAATAAATTCTCTTGAAAAGTGAGAAATAACCAGGAAAAATATACATAACACGATGAAACAAGTAGTCATGTCACTTTTGATAAAACAGTTGATCTATTACTGTATCAAATTTTATCAGATGATTATGATTAGTAGCTTTGCGGGTTTCAGGTAAAAATGTAGCTGTCTAGATAGGTACCTGTATATAAAGGTGGCTGGTGACTTGGATCATGAAAATATCTTTTGTCGTTTTTTGGTTATTTAATCTAGCTACTAAATACTAAACAAAACACTTTAACGGTTTAAAACGCGATATATTAGTTAAACTTATTTGAAAATAATTTTTTACTTCGGCCCGAAGTTTCGGATGCTTTGCAGCAGCCGTGGTCACGGGGAGACACATGGCTGTTGCAATAAAGAAAATAAAAAAGAATAAGTTTAACGCATAACGCATTTTAAACCGTTAAAATGTTTTATTTAAATGTGTACTGCTCGCGTAAACTATAGACAGTGTTTACTAAATACTATATAAATATAATGATATAATTCAATACAAAAACTATATACAACATTTTCAGATACTTTTGACGTAATCTAGAATGCATTTAACTGCGCATCATATAAATTTCTCGTTAAAACAGAAGGAATATTATTTGGCAGTTACAAACTAATAATCACAAAACACAGAAATAGGTATTTAGATTATGTCATATGAGATTTGCATGAAAATGATAAAAGATGAAAATTTCCGTCTCACTTTATAGATAGCAGAGGTGTTTCTTAAGAGCTTATTGAATTCTGCGGAATTGTTTGAACAATACATCGCTAATCAGGCTATCTAGCATTGATGTGTAAATATAGAAAGGGAAAATAGACACAGATGTGACATTTCTAATACTGTGAAATCGGCTCGGACGCGGTATGCGAACGATAAAGGAGAGCGCTTTGTGCGGAGCGGGTCGCGCGTGACAACATGTTTACATGTTCAATACGACACGGCCTCGTGTATTCCACTTTGTCACGATTTTATCAACACTACGCTCTTTAATGCTCTCATAGTCTGCCAATCTTTTTTTACGATGGAAAACACAAAAATTTGTGAAACCGAAATACCTCAGAACCGCGCATAACGCTGACGCACTGAAAGCAGAAACACGTGTTGGCTGACTCGTCCATGAAAAGATTTCACGGGTAGCTCATAAGCAATTTAGGAAATTAACCCAGCTTTCTTATAGAGAAAGATAAACAAGCATGCAGTTAACCTGGAAGTTGAAATACTTTAGGCATGTAATATTTAAACGAATCGTGTTGTCCACCGTTTTTGGCATATTCAGAAATCCATAGTCCGAAACCGAAAGGTGAGTAAGCTTTATTTTCTTTTTCCTGTATAGACACTGGTTCCTACTCATTTATTATCCGATTTCTAGACAAATTCAGAGATATTTGCTATTAATAATAAACACGTTAGACCTGGTGAGGATCGAACCCAACGACCCATACATTATTAGGCGCACATCGCTACCATTAGATCAACGTGCCAGATACTTTACTCAGATATTTAGAATTGAGCGTTATATAGGCCATAGCAGTGATCATCTCTTCTTTTACTCCAATCTAAACACACCAAGGTAATCGATCACTGACAACTTTCAGACACATTACAACAAAAACACACATAGGCACTTCATTCTGCGAAAAGATTGTGTTACCCAGTAATTGTAGATTAGGCATACTTGAAGACTATAATAATAAACATTGTCAACTTTCACGATATCTTTGACTCGGCACTTACACTATCTAGAATCATTCAAAATTAGGAAAGCTAACATATCTTGTTAAAAAAACCAAGGCTGAGGGTAAACATAACAAAAGTATTTTTTCATTAATATAGACTTTTTAATAGTTTACAAACCTAGAAGTAGACCCCGAATCTACTACGCAGGCTAAAATACAGAACACATGAAATTTATCGATCACAATCTTTAACTTTATTTTTGGTATAAATATATTATGTAAATCAAATCTTTTGCTTCACCATTTCGTATCGACTTTGCGATCGGAAGTCAGGTCAGTCGGGCACACCATGTTCACGGTTCTTGTAATTCGATATTGTTAAGCCTAATGGCTGATTTAAAAATACGAAACATCTTTATTATATTATATTTTATTTTGACGAGCTCGTTGGGCCAAAGTTACAAATCATTTTCAAATAAGTTTAACTAATATCGCGTTTTAAACCGTTAAAGTGTTTTATTTAAATGAGCTCGTTGGTTCAATGGTAGCAATGTATGGCGGTAGTAATGTTCAACGGGCCGTGATTCGATCCCCACCGGGTCCAACTTATTTCTAAGTTTTGTCTGTCCTCCTCTATAATTAAAAATATATATACTCTTACCGTCTAAAGTAGATCGCTGTGGAGACGAATAAAAGGCCTACTTTATTTCCAGCACAGTCGTATCTCATTTGTGGTGTACGTATAACAGCAAGTGGGACAAAAGAAACAATAGGCGGGAGGAACACCTCCTACTGTTCAGATGATAATGTTGCGAGCCTAAACATTTAATATCGGTCAAGGCTGTACATGCAGCGGTTCGTAATACCAAGACAGTGTAGGCGATATGATAACGAGACAAAATAGCATTAGGTGTCTATAGTTACGCAAAACATTTTTCAATTACACTTCCTGCTTGGACCATATTGAACCAGGGTAGCTATAGAGCGCAATGGAAGCCAACCACCAAGACCAAGAGATATTTCATAATGATTATATTCGTAAATATTCGGAATAAATAAAAGGTTAATTTTAGGTTAATTATTAAACCATTACAAGTAACGCAAATATATTAATAATTTATTTTCGGCAGCTTTGTAGAAGACGAAGTTGGGTCGTAGTTAAAAATAAAATTTAATATATTTCATGATTCAAGGCGTAAATAAATTGTATTCATAAATTGAAACTCCATTGAAACATGATATTATAATAACAGACGTTGAGTAGTATATTTTAAAAACTATTTGGAGTGTTATTTATATCTCAAATGATATTGAGAGAAAATCAATGAAAAATCGTTTTCATCAAGTTTTTTTAGCTTTAGGGTCAATATCTATTTTGTTTTGCGTAAGTTTTTGATAGCATAGCATAAAACCTGTTTTGTACCCATTTTACAATTATCCTTCCATCAGAATGATTCAACGCAGAACATGCTTCAAAACTTACCAAGTCTTATAAATTGTTTTATAAGGCGTTTGGCAAAGGTTAGTCGAGGTAAGTGTTTACAGCTGAAGGCAATATGCGTAGAGATAGTATTGTTAAAAGTGTTTGCGCGTTTCATGCGCGTCGATTCTAAGAAAAGTTGGCGTTCAGATTTAAAGTTCATAGCTGAGCTTTGAATTCCTGTTAGCTGTTACCGAATCTAATGATACTAAAAAAATGTAATCCTACGTACATAGTGTGTACTTTCATTATACAACGGTAATATTGCAAGTCTTTGAAAAAATAAATAATAATAGTATTGTAATGTGAATCTTAATTATAAGTATGTAAGGTGTAAATTGCTGAACGTATAAGCGTTACTAATATAAGAGCTATTATATCACAATTGCATTTTATGTAAGTGCACTTTTCATACAGTGGTGATACATACATGCATATCTATCCTAAGTGCCGAGATCCGAAGTACTTACTGCCAGTGGAATGGTCCCGTAATGCCATCCTTGAGTCTGTCTTTAAGGGATCTTTGTCGGGACGGCCCTGGCCCCGGTGGGAGGGAACCCGCGCCGGGGGGTATAGGAGCGGCGGGCGCCCGCGCAGGCGACGACATCGCCCTGCTACTTCACTAGCAGCCACACTTTAACATCACACCACAGCACTAAAACTCGCGCTGCAACATAAGCAACAGAAAAAGCCGCGTAAATAAACAATAAGCGAAGCGGTGACTTTCAGCGCTACAGCAGCTAAAAATAATTTAAAACTGTATACCCAAAGAAATATACGTTCGGTTTTAAATTGCGAAGTGGGTCACGTTTGCACTGACAAAAGAGAATACAGTTTCAAATCATTTCAATACTGATCACTAAGCAGATCGGGTGATGGACGAAAATGTTTTGTGCACACCAATAAAATAAATTACACTGGTTTCATTTAAATAAAGCAAAAAAAGTAAAAACGAATACCTAATAATATCAAAGTAGTATTTTTTCCTATCAAACGCATAAATAAAACACTACGACGGTTTAAAACGCGATATAGTAATAAATCGCGTTTTAAACCGTTAAAGTGTTTTATTTAAACTTGCACAGGTTTTTTACAATAGAGGAGTACAGAATAAGGTTCATTTAATGGTTAATGAAACACCCCAGCCATTTCACATGTAAACAAGATGGCGCTGTCGACCTGTTTTGGCTTTAGATATTCAGAAATCCACAGACTGAATCCGAAATGCGATCAAACTTGTTGGTCAATACCCGGACGAAATTACGATATTCCTACCACCCATTTAACATTATGCAGATTTCCAGACGAAGTCAACATGTTGGACCACGGGGGAATCGAACCCACGACACCTTGATTATTAGCTATACATATTACATTCCACGCTAGCTTCTATGATAAAAATATTTCCCTTGCATTATGTTTTAGCAAATGTCACTCGACTGATTTCTGCCACTAACAACCTGTCTATACACAAATACGAAAATCAAAAGTTGTTTTTAGAAGTATTTCATTGAATTTAATTTTTTATAATTATTGTTATATGTATGCAACAACGACTAACACTGTTAAGTATGTGTGCAAGAGTTAAATGTGAGAAACATAAGTTAAATTACGTTGGTACATTTCGCCGAGAGACGGCGCCGGTGAATTCACAAAAGGGCGTGAAAAATTAATTATGCATTGCTTCGGATGCCGGTATGTGGGAAAATGTGGTAATTTAATATATGATGTCGTGCTTAATATCTCAACATTGATTTAAATACATATTCCTGTGTGAGACAATTTTATTGTCAATTGGAATATGATTATAATCTATATCAAAATTATAAAGAAGAGTTTGACTGTTTGAACGCGCGAATCGCGGGAACTACTGGTTCGAATTGAAAAATTATTTGTGTGTTACCAATACGAGCAAAGGAACAATGGGAAAAAATTGCGAAAATTACCCATCTTTGAAGGCTTACGTTGCGTGCGCCATGAAAACGTTTCAGAAAAATATGTATAACTAATTATTTTTCTTCAAATTATCCAAAAATGTCAGCCACGATGCATGTTTATCTTTTAAGATTAAAAAACAATAACCGTTTTTATGGTAATCAAATATCGTAACGTCGAGAACCATTTCTCAATAACTTCGGCCGAACCGCTCGAAAACTCAGACAGCGAAGTACGGTTTAACTTAAGTATGTCTAAGTTACACATAACAAACTGACGATAATTTTAAAATAGGTACCTACAAAGTATTCATTGTTTTCTTGTCCTTACATAGATGTATGTTTTTATACCTTCAGGGTTGTACTAAATACCTGTGGTTAGCTAGATATAGAATATCATCGATTCCTCGACGAGTTCAAAGTAAGACTTTTTGCTTTATTATGTCTTGTAAGCTGAAGTTTATTTTTCTTTTTTATTTTTTAAACGACGTTTTATGCGATTTTATTTAATAAAATTACAATGGTGCATAGGAACGTCTTCTTTAAGTTCCTATATATTTTATATATAATTGTTTAAGAAAGAAAGCTAGAAATACTTTTAAGCAACCGAAAATTCTTTTATACACCACCACCATATGCATAAACGAGAATGGGTTCTACTTAGTTATATTTTTATTTTGGTTACCCGCGTCGGATAATAACACCTTTTTTGTAGCTTCAAACAATGCTATTATAGAAGTGTCAGAGTTCAGACTTACAGATTGTAAAAAGCACGTTTAGCTACTTTTTTACACGTAACCATTTACTACGATGCAAAATAACTAGTTCCCTAGACATAAATCTCAATTCAGTCTAGTTCTGAGAAGCATTCATCAAATTAGAGCCCGGAAGACGACAAGACGGTGCCATTGCAATGTCAAATACGAAACATTCATATTGTGCAACTTCCGTCCGAGTCTCTTCATTGACTTTGATGCAACATTCTTGAACGCCCTCCCTCGAAGTATTGTGGAATTTATACTGAAGTCGACGGGTCACAAAGGTCACGAGGTGGCACATTAATTGACCTATACCAGGAACGGGCGAACACATGCCAAATCACGATTTTATCGGCACTTCTTAGAACGGTTTGGTGGGTCCAAAAAAAAACAAATTCCAAAATTAATGAGGCGTAATTGCTTTTAGTAATGATTAATTTTAGATTTTAAACTGCTCGTTATGTGCTTATTATTATTTACCTTGCTGGTGAATTTGAGTAGCAAATTTTCTTACTTTTTCTCATTAGAACAGTATTAATTTTACAAATATAAGCAATCTTATATTATTTTCATTTTCAACAATCAGAAAATAGCTAGCAATCAAGTATCGAGCTAAAATTCTAGAGGCAGAGCTTCAGCAAGAGACGAGCAGGTATCGATCGGCCCTAACCTCCGCCAGCGGGGTAGCTTCCTCCCCCCTCTCACCTCTAGGCCGCGTGCCTTACGTAAGCCCAGCTGATCGTACCCACCCTGTAACCTTGGCAACGAGCTCTGTGCACGCGCCTCGCTACTTAAAAAATAAAAACAAACAATAGAATCCAATGCTGTATTATTTGTTGCTTTAAGATTTTGAGGAACGCGTTCTTATAACTTAATAGGAAGACGAACTAAGGCAATAAATTTAAGTACTTACAACCAAAAGTAAGAATATTATGTGTTTTTCTTAAATTTTAAAATCTAAGGCCAGAATTACGACTTTAAATCGGGTATAATTAAACCAGTTTAGAACTCCGCATAGCCATTAAATGAATAGATTATTTATTACAAATCAGAGAATGTAATCTGCAGCATTCGATATGCTGTGATTATGTTTTAAATCGGATCTCGACAATATTGATTCAAACACAGCTAACAGTGAACGGAAGAGCTATCAATATAAGCTCGTTAGAACTATATTCTCTGGGGAACGAATGCCTACAACAGGCGACATGTTAATTTCCTGGGAAGCACGACAGGTAGTAGGTATTTATGCGATCAATGAATTTAACATTTCTTTATGATAGAGGGGCCGGTCAAATTTTTTGGCCATACAACATTTAATGACAGCGCACTCTACTTTTGGTTCTAGATATTAAAAAAATCCACTAACTGAAGGCCGTGATGTAGCTCCTGTGGGGATTGAACCCGAAACCCTATGGTACCACGACAACATTCCTAAACGAATATAAACAACATATATTTATGAGTTATTTGTAAACGCCGTGACGAAGTTTTTTTTGCCAAATGTAGTTTAGTTTAGTGCCATTTAACGTGCATTGAACGATGCGAACAGGAAAACGATCAATATAAATACTTTCGCGGACAAAGTAGCGTATCGATTATTATCTTATAAAACAGACCTCGGCGAACATATTTCATTCCTTTGAGAAAACAATAGACTTAGTATAGTCGACCAAATACTTTGGTAAAAATTGTTGATATTTCCGAAATTAATTTTTTTCCCAATTGATCTGTTTAAACGTCGTGGACAGACAAATGATTGGAGTCTCTTGATGGGTATTCCCAAACAAGATGCATTGTCCAATTACCTCTGGACATTTGGAAGTACACAATAACAATGTGAAACAATTTAACAGACTTATAAAAGCAAACCGTGACGTTTAATAAGTATTTGTAGTAATGTGCTTTAACATCTTCAATAAATAAGTACAAAGTATAGACCATAGTTTAAACATTAAAAATAACAATTAGTACATCTTTCCTTTTAAATTATAAAAACGATTGACTGCTAATTATCTATCCAATTGAATTAATAATTCAGCCTTGCTAGTGACCAGTGCTAACTATAAGACTATAGACAACATGGAATGAATGATAAAATGAATCTACCGTAACACTCAAAACGCGATGCTGTGACAAAATGAAAATGACATATTTTTCAATAGCTTTAATGGATGTGCTGAAGCATCTAATGTGGTCCATGCATGCCGCAACGAACCGATCGAGAACGAGAATCGCATGAAGCAGCGTTGGTATGGGGCAACGCGGACACGTCTACTTCGAAGGCTGGAAACGTGCAACTGTTCTAGAGGTGTCCGCGCGGGGGCGACCGGGGGCGGCGCATGACGACGGCGCTCTACCTCACCCCTTAGTCTCTCACCCCCTCAATCACTGCTCGCTTTATGGATATTAACTTTGTACAAATGTATTGTATGTAATTAAAACTAGACGGTACTTTTCCAATTCATTCATTAAACATCTAACACATTCTGTACTCTGAGACATTAATTTTTTTTTAATTATATGTTACTTAAGAATCATTTATTGTGCGGAAATATAACTAAACATAAATTGCTCACAATAACTTTTATAACATCTATAGATCTTTGTTTCTTTAATATTCAGAGTATGTTATATAATATAGCTAAATTATACATACTTTACTAAAGCTGAATTATGCTTAGTTTTCTTTAACTTTGTTAAAGTTGTTATAACCACAAGACATTTTATTGCTATTAAAAAAAACTACAACATGTATACAAAGTATGGAATACAGGTATCAAATTTTTGCTTACACATTTTTTTTATGAAGTAAAATATAATATTTTTTAGACAAAATACTATAGCTTCTTTTATTAGCTTAAGTCTTCTTATGACAAACTACTTGCAAGTGCACTTGTATCAATTTCTTTTTTATATTTTAATGCTATTTTAATAAGTGACATTGACAAAAATATCATCTAAAATATGTTTTCAATCCTAACCTATGTTTATTACATTTCATTATAAATTTATCAAACAAATTAAAAATAAACTTTTATCTGAACTGTTTGCTTTTTATCATGAACTCGGGAAAGAATTGCTTACAAATGTTTCCTTTTATCAATCTGACTGATATGAAATCAAGTATAGTTGTCATTATTTATATATGCAGTGGAACTTTAAACAGCAGTATATTATTTTTTTAATGTATAACATTAATAATTTTTATAATTTTTTAATAATCTTGTTGAGAAAAAGTGCATTAAAAACAATTTTTAAACCAAGAATTAAAATTTTGTAATAAGTTATGAAGTAAGAAGCTATGTAATGAAGCTTTTCTAGGGACCAAAAAAACATAAATAAAATATAATAACTCTAATTAATAATAACCACCTATTTCGTCATTATAAAAAAAAAATTACTTACCTTTGCCCGCTTGAAACTTACGTATGACAGCAACGAGAAGAGGAATAAAACTAATAAGAAATAAACATTATTGCGATGTACTTACATATTGCTCTTAGGATTCTTTCCACAAATAAAATCAAGCAAGAAATCTTAATCACATAGTCAGTTCACTTCTCTTTTATTATATATTTATACATCGATTTTACAATGATCAATATTACGAAAACCCGATAGCACTCAACCGGTAAACTTTCTTTCTGCGTAGGTGCCTATTTATTAACACAGACAGACAATCCTATGAGTCAATTATTTACATATTCTTTTTCTAACAAATCTATAACGATGGGGAAAAAAACTTTTATGGATCTGTTATTTTCACCATTTTGTACTCTATTTACACAGAATGAAAATAACAATGAAATTTTAAAACAATATTGGACTGTGCATTAAGTATACAAGTACGTAGATACTCACTATTTTCGCAGAATGCTATATAAAAGATTGTGAAAATGTCAATGTCAAATAGATGGCAACATGTGTGGTTTTCATACTTTTAATATTTCTAATTTTAATAAATTTTTATTTATTTCTAATTATATTAAAAAATAAATAGTTTGACTACAAATCTATATTATAAAAAAATGGCATCAATAGATTGTATGAATGGTGTATTCCAGGGTACAATTTATACTTTGATTATGGTAAGTGTTATATATTATCTGTGTGGTGGTAAGTGTCGATTTTGACGTTATGCGTTTGACAATTCTGACTTGAGTATTGTGTTTGATTAATTTTCAATAGTCCTAATTTTTGCAGTAATATTTCATCGTTTTATCACAAAATACCGTTAACAAAAAAATGTAATTTAATAATGTTTATATCGGACTCTAAATAACAGTTTAATATTTCAAAGATCATATTATGAAAATGTTTAACTTGATATGATACTGAATTCATTGAAAAGATTGTGTAGGAGTTACTTTATCTGATCTCCTACAAATTTTATCTTATCACCTTTATAAAATAATTTACGCTTTACGAGTGATGTGTTAAAGATACGAGCAAAACAATGTCCAATACAAACTGTAATGAGGAAGAGAACACCTTTCCCCTTCACGAATGCGTATTTGGAGGTGATGTCCGTAAATTGTCATCGCTGTTGCGTTCCAACGATGTGACTCTAAAAGACAAACATGGAAACACTGCTTTGCACCTGGCAGTGATGTTAGGTCGTAAGGATTGTATACAATTATTGCTTGCACATGGGGCCCCAGTAAAAGTTAAAAACCTCGCGGGATGGTCTCCACTTGCAGAAGCTATAAGCTACGGCGATCGTCAAACTATTTCATCTCTGGTGCGAAAGTTAAAACAGCAAGCTCGTGAGCAAATGGAGCAGAGAAGACCAGATCTCATTAGAGCTTTAGAACAAATACAAGATTTCTACATGGAGCTAAAATGGGATTTTCATTCTTGGGTTCCCTTGGTTTCTAGAATCCTACCTTCTGATGTGTGTAAAATCTATAAATGTGGTTCTAGAATCAGGTTAGATACCACATTAGTAGATTTTACTGATATGAAGTGGGAAAGAGGAGACTTGTCATTTATATTTCAAGGCGATAGGCCTACTTGTGAGTCACTGACTGTTTTAGATAATAAAGCTAAAGTTTATCAAAGAGTTCGCTATGAGGAAACAGAAAATGAAATAGAGGATGAAGTGGACATTCTGATGTCTAGTGATATTTTGGCAGCTCAAATGTCTACAAAAGGCATTTTATTTTCACGGGCTCAATCTGGCTGGATATTCAGGGAGGACCGTAAAGAAACAGTTGCAGGAATATACAAAAGTGATGTTTATACTATAACTGGTCTTGTTTTAGAGTCAAGAAAGAGAAGGGAGCATTTATCCACAGATGACTTACAAAAGAACAAAGCTATAATAGAGAGTTGGACAAGAGGCAACACTCAAAATTTAGACACAAATGGAGAGCCTGTGCGTCGAGCTTCATTAAATCCACCTCCAGAGAGTAGTGTAGACTGGAACACATACATATCATCACCACCAGGGGAATATCCAAGTTTGGGGAGAGAATTAGTTTACAAAGAGTCATCCCGGAATTTTCGTGCAACACTGGCTATGAGTGATGACTTTCCACTAAGTGTTGACATGCTACTTAATGTCCTTGAAGTAATAGCACCATTTAAACACTTTGCAAAATTACGGCAATTCATTGCCATGAAGTTACCAAAGGGATTTCCGGTCAAAATAGATATACCTATCTTACCCACAGTTACCGCTAAGATAACTTTTCAGAGTTTTGAGTTCCGTGATAACAATCCCCCTCATTTGTTTGTTGTACCTGAGGAGTTTGTGGAAGATCCTCTACGGTTTCCTGACTTATGACATTTTGATATTCTAGCACTGTTTGAAGTTAGTGAGTATCCAACATTGTGTAGTGAAATAAAGTGTCAAGCAAGTATTAGTGAAAAATTTTGTGGAAAGTCTGGGAGTCTTCATGGATTCCTTTCAATAGAGTTTCCGATGCTGTTTGGCTTGGGTAGCTCATATTCAAGCCATTACATCCTTTATGTTGAGTAAGGATAAAAGGTGGCAGAAATGAGCAGTGTTAGAATAAAACCAATGCCTAACTGTACTTTTGGAGTTATCAATGATCACTGTTTGATGTCAATACCTTTTTAAATAAAATTAATTCATTACAGGAAGCAGACAGACTCTCTAATAACTGGTGTGAAATTTCATTTGTAACAAATGTACAAAACTACATTATTTATTTAATTTATATGATGTTTTTCTATATAAAAATGTTTGTTACATTGTTCTAGATTTATATAATACAATTTTAAATTTACCTACTAGTGAATTCAATGTTTTATGAAAAGATAATTATAATTGTATATACTTTTAAGACACAAATATGGCCTGAATTTAATTATTTCTCGATGAGTATTTTAATGTGTCAATAATTGTTGTAGTTCCTAGTGTGATAATGAACTATGGCTATTTCTATAATGTAGAATTTCTTTATCTTTTTACTTCATGACAATGCCTGTAACTTTGATAATATGAATTTAATGTACTTATAAAAGAATTTAAAAAATCTTTTACCAATTTGAAGAACCTGATACAGATTATATATCGTGGCCACACTGTTAAAGATTAGAACTCTTCCTTAATTAAAAATTATGTTGGTAAATAAATTACGGAATAAAACAATATATATGTATTAGTGTATATTTTTAAAATACACCTGTTTTAAAATTGTGAAAAAGTAGAGTGAACTTGCTGTCCAATTAGATTATCAAGAATTAGATTAGATCATGACAATTGAGGACATTGTTTGTCTTCAATATTATATACATTTGCAGAAAAATCCAATGGCTTTTAGAAAAAACCACTTTTAAAGATTTGCAGTGCTGAGAACAAAAATCACATTTAGCAAAACTCTTATAGAATTTTCAATTATGATATTGGATGTATACTTAGTAGACTTGAGACGTTTTTCTAATATTTGATAACTCTAGGCATAATTTGGAGGCCTTCTCGAGTTTTCAACTACTTATGCAAGCTATTGACAATAATATTAACCCACCTGATATGTAATATTATGTTTATTTCTTGCCACAACACAATTTAGAATAATTATTGTAAAAGACAAATTCTAGTATGAAATTTTTAAAGAAATAAAATTATTGTAGAAATAAAATGTTTTTTTTTTACACCAAGCATAATAATTGAATATCAATGGTTATGTTTGAATAATTAAAATATATACTAATTAAAAAACATACTGTTAATTCCAAATTTGAAAAATACATCTACTCGTAGATATTGAAAATGTAACATTTTGCTGAAGATTCTTTATGTATAGAATAAAAGTTACTTCTAAAAAATAGACTAAACTAAAAAAAATAAGTTAGTTTCTAAAAGATTTTCTGGACCGTGCGCTGGTGGATGGATGGGCCATTGCTGGAGTTGATTCTTCTAGACCCAGCGTGACAACACGAAGAGATACAGTCGAACGGCGCGCTGTAATCCCATGTTATAAGATTAACTTAGTTTGTGGTTCTTACAAATGATATACAAAGCAAAAGGTGAGGACACACAAGCTGTTGTTTAATTAAAATAACGCAATGTAAAAAAAACATAGAATAAAAATACAGGAACAAATTGCACCTTTTATCCTAAACGGTTACGGAATACATACCTTGTTCTGGAATGTCGTCAATTAACTGAAAAAGAAAAGATTTAAAATTTAATTATATTTAAGCAGTGATGCACAATGTAGGGCGAATTATTATTTTTAAGGTACATATCAGGAGATACAATCCTTGACCAAAAGGCTTTTTACGTACGATCGTGATTAAAACCAGTCTTGAACTAAGCTACATAGGAAGTTAGTGTTAATATTATAGTTATTTATATTTCAATTTAGTAAATACTTCCGTGGACTTTATATTAAGTTATTGGGTTTTTCGACAAAACGCTCATTATCTGATTCGTGATGGCATAACGTCGAGAAACATCTCTCAATCACTACGGCCTAACTTCAGAAATATATATCTAAAAGAAAGTTACCGCATGCTCCTGAACTTTGGGTGCCAGACTTCGCCTAAATGCAGACAAGCGCTTCGTGTATCCACTCGCGATGCTAACTCCACTTCTTATTGATTCCGTAGAACTTGAAAACACGCTTTCTGTAACTATAAGAGAGAAAAGCTAGGAAGGAGTGTTAGGAAACATTTTTCGCTAAAAGGCATTTTTATTAAATACCCTCTGTAGTTTACGCGAGAATTACACAATATATTATTTAAAAATCGAAAAAAAATTCGACTCGGGCAGGACTTGAACCGGCATTGTCAGCGTTTCGTGCTGTTGCTCTACCAATTGAGCTATCGAGTCGAAAGGCGAAAAACTACGGCCCGACGGCAATACATCCGAAAAGCTCTGCGGCAGCCGGGTCTCCCGTGACCACGGCTGCTAAGTTTACTTATTGCTTTATTTAAGGCATAATGCCTATTTTCTTTTTAGGACACCGTTTGAAGATCGGATGATCAGCCCACATCATTGTGTTGTATGTTGACTATTCCACCCAATTGCCCTTTCTGCCTTTGCTGAAGATATCGGGTTATCCAAATCTCACTACGTACCCTTCAAATCTTCTGGTCTATTTACAAGATCTTAGTTCTTTGATCTCATCTATTGTTACGTTGTTACTTCCCATATACCTACATATTATGTTAAGCTAAAAGACGTGTATCGTAGTCAGTACGAATAAAAACGATTACCATCTGGGTCTTGAACTGATTCCCTTCGACGAGGACCAGGCGTTGTGTCAGTTATGATTCTAAAAACAAAACATAACTTATTTTTTCATAATTGTCTTAGTAAAAAAAATCAGGAATATGTAGAGATACTATTTATTATTAATGTCAAAAACATTGAAACCTGCTTAAATATTACTAACTAGCTGACCCGGATAACGTTCTTTTGCCACATATTCGACCAAATTGATTTACCATAAAAATGGTTTCTGGTATTAAAGGTACACATTTCCTGTCGCGGACTTTTTTATTGTTTAAGGAAGCATAATTATTTTATACATATATATTGGGTGTTGACTGATTTTCCCATTATTTCTCTGCCTCTATTGGTCGCAGCGTGATGTTTTATAGCCTGAAGCCTCTCTTGGTAAATAGTCCAACGAAAAAAAATATTATTCAAATCTAACTAGTACTGAGATGAGCGCGTTCAAACAAACTCCTCAAATTTTTAAATCTTAGTATATCTATACTAAGATTTAAATCAAAACAAAAATCAAACCTCAGAATAATGTATTTATTAAAATGAAATTTGGTAATAGGTACAAGCATCTTTTGTTATTTCAATTCGTTTTAAGACTAGCTAATTAAATTATATATTTTATTATACATCTTAGGGATGATTAAAAAAAAATTGAATATGGTAATAAAATCAAGTTTTCAATTAACCTCTGCACAAGAGTAGCTAGTCGTCTCTGATTGCGTGACAAATGCGCCTGCATATTAGTAGTGGACAGTAATGTGCCTATGCGGTCTGCCGTATCCGGGGAAGAGGTGCAAAGCTCATTGAGCGCTTGCATAGCACTAAACGCAGCCTCGGCGTAGTTCCGTACCCAAAGCGCCATCTATTGGGAATAAACAAATAATTTGAATCACCTTTGACTAATTACAGTATTTAGAATATTAAACATATTTAAAACCTTTAATTAATTAAACATTTAATGCTCGGTGGCATTATAAAAATTTAAAATCGATTTTAGATTGAAAAAAAATTATACACGAGCAGAACTCGAACCGGCATCCACGGGATGCCGTGGTGTTGCTTTAATCACTTGAGCTCCGGTTTCCTACATGTCATCGTTGAATTTAAATTTACTATTTTTCCGCAACAACACCGAAAAAAAAATACGCATCGTATATTTTTTCCAATCTAATATCTATTTTTAATTTATTAAACACATTTTTTAAGAATTCTTTGATCAATGTTTAGGTTTACATTTAGGGCGGCATTTATAAAACATTCTATATACTTTACATCGCACATGGGGTAAATTTATTCCATAGGATATAATTTTTTTCTTTGTTTAGGTTTGAAACAAATCTCTTGGGGCTTAACACAATACTATGCCTAAAAACCATGACCGACGTATAACCTCTCAGCTACATGTAAACAAAATTTACACTAATAAGGCCTCTTTTATTTGAAGAAATTGAAAAGTACTAATTGAATCGAAAATATAAGAATTAAAAAAACCTGGAATATTCTCCAATCCTCCTCTCCTTCTACTAATTTCTTAGCTCGCCGCGCATTGACCTTCACCACATCGTGAGCGTTTTGAAGACGGTTTTCTTGTCGTTGTGCTCGCGCACGAGCTGCCTCCATGTCACTTTCACAGTCGGACCTTTTATGATAATATGTACTTTAAATGAAAATCCAATCTATACTAATACATATTATAAAGAGTTTATTTGTTCTTACGCGCTTATCTCCGGAACGATTGCTTCGAATTAAGAATTTTTTTGTATTGTTTAGCGCATGTAACGAGAAAGGCTTTAGACTATAACACCACTATGCACCAATAGGAGCAAAGACATAGTGAAAAAAACGTGAAAAATTATTCAGCTTTGTGGCTTTCTTTGCGTGCGCTACGAAAGCGGTTCAAGTTTCTAAAAACAAATATTTATGAAAGAATGACTTCTATTTCAATGATCTAAAAAATGTCTGGTATAGCATAATATATCTTTTAAGATTAACTCGTAAGAACCATGGAACGCGGATGCGGGCAAACTAATACAGCCAGTGTTCTATAAAGGCAATATAGACACAAAATTTTAATGATAGAAGCCTCAGTCGAGCCTACTACAACTTTGCCCATTATGCTAATGACTTTGTTTTTCACATATGTATATCAAGTAAATTTGGGCGTCACCAAAAACTTTACAATGATAGAAGTTAATAATTATTAATAACTTAAAAGCTGTCTGTTGTTTATGCTAGTAGTACACATGTAAATATAACACTTTCACGGTTTAGAACGCGATAAATATTAGGTAAACTTATTTGGAAATTATTTATATTCGTATTAATATAATTCGTACGCCAAATACCAACTACGACTGACTTTAGAGACATCCTCCACTCTTTCTCTTCGACTGCCCATGACCACTGGCCACATGTCTGGCCGTAGTTAATATAATTTCTATAATATCGTTTTAATCCGTTAACGTGTGTATTAAAAATATGAATAACTTACTCCTTTGCGGATAATTGCTTGTACTTGTCCCCGAGGAAGATAAGTCGCGAGTTAGCATCGTTGATCTGTTGTTCTAGCGTTGCTATCTTGCTGTACAGCTGTTTCAAGTCCTCGCGTTTCTCGTAATACTGTTTGGATAGACTGTTCAGCTCTTCTATCTCTGGCGCTGTAAAAATAAATATTTAATGATATTTGGATAAGCCTTTTAAAGGAAAACAAGAAAAAGTCGAATACAGAACCGCAATATTTCCAAATAAAAATAAAATCCACTTAAATGAAACGTTAACACGATTCAATTTTAAACACACTCAAAGCTAAAATATTTTAAAGAAAAGATATTACATCTCAATACTTATTAAGGTTAAACTTTGAAATATAAATCTGAACAAGTAACAGTTACGTTAATGAAGCATGCCATTCAAAATAATGTCTTTACATTTTCATTCCTTTTCAAGTCTCCCGTATTTAAATGTTTCTTTTATTTCAGCTTATTAGAATTCTATAGATACACAAAAACGTAAAATCTTAACTTAAATACATAATTTGATAAGTTAAAATGAATACATAAGATTTAAGTATAATAAGTGTTGAAATGTTTCCTAAAAACAGTCAATTGGTTTATAACGTAATATTACTTAACTAGTCTCCCGTGACCTTGGCTCATTCTAAGCTACAGACAATACTTAAAATTAATTTATTTATTGCAATCTATAGACACATACTATCATCTTTGAGTGGTGTGACGTGGTGCAGGAAGTGCGCATGCGCCGCGTGCACGACTCGCAGCGTCGCCTCAAGCGCGGATATGTCACGTTCGCGCCGCCCGATGTCTGCGTCTAGCGCCGCCCCACGTTCGCGCAATTCAGCTCTCTCGGCTGCGAACTAAGCGAAAAATATTGTTTCACTTGCTTTTCTTTTAATATTTGACTTTTGTATTTAAGTTTTTAAAGTAGATAAAATTATATTAAGTATTTTAACTTAAAGGACTGAGCTTCTATGAAGTGCTTAGTCAGGAAATATCTCTATTACACGTTTATGCAAATAATAGCAATTTGTTATGAAACTGTTAAAAAGGAGAACAGCTCATAAAAAAACTAATAAACAAGTTGTTGGTCTGTAAGCTTAGTATTATAAAAACACCATTTTGAACTATATTATATTTTATCATATTATATCATATCATATTTTGCTAACCTTAATTTTGAAGAAAGTAACAGATAACTGCTGCCCAGATTCGTCTTTGCCCAAAGATGCGATGAATATGTCGTAGCTGGTTATCCGTAAAAGAATAGGTTGCATTTAAATAAAACATTTATAACGGTTTAAAACGGGAATTATAATAATTAAATTATTGACGATTTTTTACTACGTTTTGGATGCTTTAGAGCAGAAACGGGGGACAATAATAAATTTCAGGTTTGAAACCGTTAAAAGAGTTTTATTTAAATGTGTACTACACACTTAAACTAAAATAAGTTTATTATTAGGTTATAGGTATGTATAATAATTATTTTAAATCAACAGAAATTTAATCTTAAATCCTATAATTGTCAACCGCGCGTGGTTTGAGTTAAACCTTCGAGAAAATACAAAAAAATATAAATAATAAATTCAATAAATTCCAACTTTAAAATAACACTTCACCCAACCTAAAATTCGTACTCGGGAACTGGTTTTCTGTAGTCATGTGCTCTAACCACTAGACCAAAAGGGCAGTAATATAAGAGGTTAATGTGGGAGATTAAACCGTTTAATAAGTTGCTCGATGCGCTGCTCCCGCTCGCGTATATCTGAACGCAACTTGCCAATGTCCTCGAACAACGCGCGCTTTTGCACGCTAAAAATGTCGCGTCGCGCAGCTATCTCTATCAGACGCTCGTTCATTGCCTGAAAATGATTTTGGATGTTGTTACTTATTCTATTACAATGGGGAACAGGCAAACGAGATTCACTTGATGGAAGGTGAAATAATCGACAGGTCGTGGGTTCGATTCCCACCGGGTTATTTCTAAAAATTAATTTCTTATTTCGCAAAACATCTTGCTTCTGGAAAATCTGGAAATTAAAGTAGTGGTAGAAATTGAATTCCGTGCAAGTCATAAACTACCGCCCAGATCTGAAAAAGCACATAACTCGCGTTTCGGTGTCAGCCAAACTCAACTGGGTCTAGTCCTGTAGTGGTACTGCGTATCTTGTCAGATGTTAAACTTCTGTGTAAACATTTATCTACACTACAATGTCATAAAAAAAATGTTACCGCTGTAAATATCTTTATATTACCTAGTAGTAGAGAAGCTATACATATACAATATATATCATGTGTTGATAAATACAGGTTAGGTAAAAATATGGGTCTCATGCGATGATCATAAAATATCTCACAGCATCCAATTGAAGGCGTTGTTCGTCTAGCGTGAAGGCAGTATCGTCGAGGCCGGCCAGCGCGCGAGAGGCGTGGGCCACGCGCAGGCGCATCAACGCCTCCTCCACGCGCAACCGCCGCCAGATGTCGCGACGATCACGCAAATCCTTCTCGCCGCCTTCCACGTTTAACATCGATGTTTTCAAACGACTTTGCTATATAAAAAACATAAAATATTTACATTATATTGTTAATTTTCGAGTGGAAATAGAGAGAGGCGAAATAAATTTAATTCAAATTCGTTTAGTAGTTTTGGTTTTTTTAACATAGATTTTTTCCTTTTTAAAAGGGGTAAAAAAAAAAAAAAAATTTCTTTTTTTTTTTTCCTTTTTTTTTTTTTCTTTTTTTTTGGGGGGTGAAAGATTATGTTAACAGGGACAGACAGACAGAGTAACTTTTTGGTGCATTTATTAATATTACTAAGGGCGCATTTAAGCGCCAATCTTTGCTAAGGGCTGCTTTGCCGGGAACCCCCCCCCCCCCCCCCCCCCCCCCCCCCTTTTTTTCCCCCCCCCCCCCCCCGGCCGTTTTTTATTATAAGGCAGCCCCCCCTTCCTTACTTTGAGCATTCTGTTCCATACGTGGGACGCATTTCTATGTTTGTTTAATTCTGAACCGTATTAAGAGGTATTGCAGTGACATAATGGAGTTGACACTCTTAAATCCAGGCCCATAATTGTGGACAGTATAACAATAATTTTTTTACCAATTTGCTATGTTCCCCACTTCTATACTCCAACTCTCGAGTTAGACGACGCATGTCGTCGTACAACTTTCCAGAGTGTCGTTCCAATGTCGCGACACGCGCTGCGTGACGGGCGCGGACTTCCTGCAACCTGGTGATTGTGTACTCATTATAAGATATAGTTAAGCTTGCTGTAAATACTATAATATAAACATAGCAATGGTCACATAAGACTTCTGAGCTTTTGGCCTCGGAGGGTAACTTTTTTATGTTTTACATTATGAAATACCAGAGGGAGGGACGAGGTAGCGGCAAAATAGTCCCCCGTAACCACAGCTGGTAGAAAGCACTCAAAACATATAATCTTTTAACTCCTTTTACATACATTATTTTAAGCTTGAGTTTAATCACTGATGTACGATGAAAATGTGTATTGAAACGGCTTTCACACAATGTGCGCACAAAGAAACAGAGAATGAGACCTGTTTTCTCTTTCAACAAGTTCAGCGGAACATTCGCGTTCGGCTTTTGCGCCTTCCATATGGGCGACGCGTGCGCCGATTGTTTCCACTTGATAACTCTGCAATTTGCGTCCACGAACGTTTTTAAAGAGTAGGAGATTTAGTTAGCATTTTCGTACAAATACAACACTTTGTAAAATAGCTATAGAATAAGTGAAGTATGTAATATTCATTTTAAAAATATATGTGCGTCCTCGAAATGAGCTCAAAGAACTAATTATGTCGTCACGTTATGCTCTTGAGTAAGTAAGATCTATTTTTTTACGTACTATCCCATACAGCGACTCCTTTTGGCTCTGCAAGCTTTTTTCGACATTACGCTGTTTGCTGCTTAATTTACTCATTATCGCTTTTGAAGCTGCAATTTAAACATATTTTAATGTTACTTAATTTTATGTTAGCGTTCGTAATTATTACTGTGCTGCTTCTAAAGTAAGTAAATATTATTTTTCTATGATAAAGGTGGGCAGATATGCTAAGACAAGAGAAGACGTAGTGAAAGGGGACCCCAGCCACATAACATCTAATGAAAAGAAAAAAAAGTAAAATGTATTTACCTTTTAGTTGCATATGGAACAGCTTCTCCTCGTTCTTAAGGGCCAATAGCTTTTGCTGTTCCACAAAAGAACAATGCATAGCATGTTGCTGATTATTTGTCAGCTGACTCGCATAGCGTTCCTCTTCCTATTGATATCAAATAAGGAATGAAAATACAAAGGTTTGCACTACGATCAAATTATTTACAAAAAAATGTATCAAATTGACATTTTTTATAATAGGAATAATTTTGAAACAATGTTAGATCATGTCAACTTTAAGTAAATATATACTTGTAAACTGTAGGTAATAAAATTAATATTAATTTTACAAAAGTGAATAATCATACATACATTCAATATTTCCTCCAATTCCTTTGCTCGCTTTTCAGACGATTTGGATGTATCAGTCGACTCGGTTAGTTTTTCCTTCAGTTCTTTTAGCTGTAAACAAAAGCAGAATAGGTATGTAAAATAACTATCATTGTATTGTAGCTTTGTTCGTGGCTTTCTTCAACGTGGAAAGGTAATTTCGGCTAGCTACAGAAACAATAATACTATATTTGATTAATAAAAAAAAGGAACAAAAAATATTACTTAGGATAACTGGCTGTTCGGCCGTCGTAATTGAGAAACGGTTTTCGACGATCCGCCATCACGAGTCGGTGACGTCATCAAATGTTGTCCGTTTAACGACTAACGAATATCCAAACCCAAAATAAGTCGACAGCGCGTTTTGTTTAGAAGTTATATGGCTGGGGTAATTATAAGTTACTTACCTTCCAGCAAGGGAACCCCATGTCTGTCCTCCTCTATATAAAAAAAAAACACTTGTCTTATACAAATATTGATGATATTTGAACCTTATTATTGACAGCCTGCAACGCGACGTCCTTGCGATGCTGTTCCTCCATTAATTGTTTATTTTCAGAGTGCAGTTTCTCCAAACCGCTGACCATGTTGCTCGATACACGCTGGAGACTTTGAACCTGTGGCAAAAAATGCACTGTTAAGTTAACGAGCTGTTGTCGAATACTAAATATAAGTGAAAATCCTAATAGTAAAGGAAGGTAAGCGACGAACTTGTATCAAGAAAAGGCGTTTATTTGTTAAGCTTAGCCTGATAGCTCTCAAAATATAAACAAATATGTAATTTCCATATTTAATTCCATCCATTTTTAATTCACCTATAGCTAGACTGTTTATTGGTATGGCATTTAGTTTAAACTAATTATATCGTGTGTTAGCTCGGCCTCTGATGGGGCCACAGAATATTTATGTTGAAACATTAGTCCCAACGTAGCTGAGTGGATCCCTTTACAGAGGCACCTAAATTTTTTATTCTATGATATTTAATAATTAGTTATTTAAAGCTGTATTTGTATATCTTTATGTTTTTTAAATGTATTGTGTCGTTTCTGAATAAACTTATATCTAATTCGATTCTATTTCAAACTGTTAAAAATGTTTTATTTAAATTTCTACTAGTCACACACTAAACGTCTGATTAGTATTGTAGGCTCTGGGCCAAAATACATAATAATACTGAAAGGCACCACCGATATGTGATTTTTCCCCCTCTCTGGGTCTAAAAAAAACTTACTTCGCTATCCAAAGTGACATTTTCGTCGTACGTTTCCTGATACGCAAGACGGATCTGGCTGAGTTGTTGAGCGAGCGCCATGTTCTCCCTCTGCGCTTCCATGTTGTTACCGTGTTGCTGGTCACAGAACGACTGTTGTTCACGACTCTGCTCAGCCAGACGGTTGGCTTCTGCTTCCAATACCGCATAGTCCTATAAACAATGTCAACAATTTTTAGGGTTTGGAGGAACCCGTTCTGTAAGCGTTGTAACAAAAACTTCGCCAGTTTTCATTTAGTCAACTCCCTTAATTTGAGGACTGGTAGTAAATGTAATTCATAGTTTTTAATTATGACATTCCTAAGTGTTACCTTTACCTTTACCTGAATAAATAATTGTTCATTTTGATTTTAAAACAACGTGTTGCAATCACTCTTACATCAAAACAGCTAAACCCATTATAATGGAATTTTGTATAGACCCCTCATATTTATTTTAAATTAGAGGGTTATTAACGATATTTAATAATACTCAAATCGGACCTCCCTAATATGCCGTATATCAGTGTCTCGTTGTCTTAAGTTCTCCACAGCTGCAGTCCACATCATCATCATCTGTTTCCTTTGCTCCATACCCTCCATGACCTGTAATTGCACAAAAATACACATGGAATGACTATAAATGTCCGCCTCTCAAAAAGAGTTAATTCTAGACATTGAAGTTAAAAACCATTTTCAAATTAGTTTAACTAATATATCGCGTTTTAAACCGTTAAAGTGTTTTATTTAAAAGAGTTAATTCTATCTTTTAAAAATATAAATCACTAAAAATAATGTGTAGCACATTTGCTTGCGTTTTGTTTAGTTCTATTACAATATGTTATTGTTCGCTTTATTTAGTACAGCACGCTAGTGGAATCTTTACAATTAGTGACCATACCTGAACCGATATCCTTTCACATGCTCTTTCTTCAGCACTGAGATTAGAAACGAGTTGGACAAGGCGCTCGTGTATGCTGTCATGTTCAACCTTTAACTTCTGCCTCTTGGTCTCTAGGGCCTATAATTATTGAAAACAAATATCAATGTAACAAAAGTTCACAGAAACACATTTACAAAAGGCTTAGACGTATAATAATGTTGGACCCAGTGGGGATTAAACCCACCATTGATATATACATATATGATAGAATAACAACACTATTTATATTAATTAAAAGTAATATATTTAACCTTGGCCTTAGAAAGATCCTGTTTTGTAAATTGTTCAATAGCTGTGATATCACCAGAGCTTCTCTCCAACGCAGCTCTCCATTCTTGCAAAGCACCACGCTCCCCACACACTTCGCTCTTCAAGGAATCAGCTTTCTTCAGTAGGCGAGCAATACTGCCTATGGATAAGTATATAAAATTATTAATTTTACTTTTTAAGAAGAAAATGCAAACAGCAAAACTGAGTAGTTACTAAAGATGCTGATATTAGATGCAAATCAATTACTATTTTTTGTTAACTTTAGATAACATTTGATGGTTAGTTATTATATAGTTATTCATAATAATATAAGTAGTCATAATAAAGACTTTTATTATTATCAATAATCATAATAATTACATTGTAATCTATCAATGCGCTTTGATATGTTGTTTGTGTCTTTGCTGCAGTCTAGAACATCTCTTTCCAGCCTATCTGTTTCATTACAGGACAGTTGGCGTAACTTGACCTCTTGTTCTAATTGTTGTTTGTGAGCGAATAGTAAACGCTGAAATAGCAGAATAATATTAGCTATAAGAATATATGTAAAAAATATATTTAAGTATTCTAAGAGAATACTTACTGTATTCTCTTGATACTCAGTATGAACATGATCTTTGTACTTATTTAGATCAGTCCGTTTCTGGTTTTGAGATATCAAAGATTCCTTTAACCGCTGTATTTCATTTTGCCTGAAAGATATTGTTTTATGTACTTTAATAAATAAAAAGGACAGGCATGAAAATTTTATTCAATAAAAAATATGGTATAATTTAAAATATTGTAATATAAACAGCAAGTCAGATCATAGGAATAGGTAGACACGGTAAGGGATTGCATAATTTTTTCAAATATCTTTTTTAATTGTTCGATACATACCTAGTAATAAGAAGTGTCTCCAGATTTTGGTTATCAGGATTTGCCAAGGGAATTCTTGTTCCTTGGTTCCACCCAAGTTCCTCTAATAATTGGACCATGTAACCAGGAACGTTTTTATTGCTTTCGCTCATATTTAATATAAAAGAAACTTAACGAATATAAAATCGCTATATGATACAATATTCTGCTTTGTTTGATCGAAGTAACCAACGCCAATATGTGGACATATAATGTGTATTCAAGTCGGTAGTTCTTGAAAAACACGCCTTGATATTGTATATATTGATAACTTATATGTTTTTATTGAACGTTCATGTTAAAATAAACAGAATTAGGAGTACTTTAGAAAATTAAAAATTAGAGCAAATGAGAAAATATCGTCAAACCCGCCTTATTTTAAAATTTTAAGAATGCAACATTCGATTTTTTGTCTATGGTCGGTAAAAATTTATTTACGAATTGGAACTGCATAGAGTTTACGACAAAACTTTCTTGTATCCTGGCTATTGTATTAATATGTAATAAATGTTATTATATATTATAGATATGTAATAACACATAGAGAAATATTTTCTAATTATTTTCGGATTCAATAACTTAAAACCAATGTCGTTAAAACATAAAACAGCAATTACATACTCTGTCATGCATAGGGATGTGCTGTTACTCTTGTGAGTTTTACGTTAGGTTGTATTATAATAAAAGTTTTAATACACTATCATTCTTACTGTACTTTTATTTCTCGAAATATAAGCGTAATGATAATCATATAAACAATAATTGATTTATATGACTATCATTACGTTTATCTTTATACAATTTTTTATATTGGTCAGGTTTTAAGTTCAAGCATTACCTCAAAATAAGTTGTAATATTAATATATAAAAGAGACGATAACGGATACAACGACATATAATAATTACAACAACTAAGTTCTTATTAGATAAAGGACGATTTCTTTACTTTATAAACGTTAAATCCTTCTTACTATTCTCTCTAATTGCTCTTTATATTGTTTCTTTAGAATCATTCTATTAAACACCTATCCGCGAATATTTTGAGTGTTTTTTACGCAGATAAAACATAAACAAGCAAAATCTTTTGAAAACCAGCCAAAAATATACACACGTAATCAACCCAAAATAACTCGAACGAGGAATGCTTTTGGATTAGTACCATACGATCAGTAGACTGAAAAGTTATAGCGGCATAAAATACATATAAGTTTTTAAAATGAGTGGCGACGCAGCTTCAATATCTTGCCCCATTTGTTTACATACTGGTGCTTTTAATACAGTGAAATCGCTTAAAGACAGATTAATTTTTGTATCCACAAATAATATAGTGTGCCCCGTTTGCCAAGAAGAAGTGAATGGGCTAGATAAATTGACAATACATCTATTTAGTCATGTGAATATACTACAGAGTATTAATGATAACCTGCGACGAAAACCTGAACTCAAACCTACAACGAGTTCGGAAAAGCAAACTTCAATAGATAAACAGAAGAAATGTAGACCGCATGCGCCTAAAAATAAATCATGCTCTACATCAACGTCCGCACCTGTAAAGTTTATTAAGATATATCCTAAACTGCCAGTTGTTGCCCTTAATGCAATGCCAGTTATTAATAGTAATATCACCAACAACTCGTTAATTATAACTGCAGCGTTAAAACCAGATAATACTGTGATGGCTGAAAATAAATGCAACCTTTGCGGAGTGCAGTTTATAAACTCGGATATTTTAAAAATGCATAATAGTATAATACATAATGTAGAAGATCAATGTTCTCCGCCTACAAAATATAGTTGTCACCTTTGTTCAAAAAGCTTTAAAATGCGCGGTTCGCTGATGGTTCATTTGAGAGTTGCCCACTACGGGTTTATGCATAAAAATGAAATCGAAAGAAATGAGCAGGCAGGTAGCGAAAAAGTAACAGAAAGCAACGAAGATGAAAAACCAATGAGTTACGTTAGAAACGATGGTAAACAATGGCAGTGTGATGTCTGTAATAAGTTTTTCACGACAAAATACTTTTTGAAGAAACATAAGCGACTTCATACAGGTTAAAAATATTAATTTTAAGGTACATTGTACTAACTGATTTTAATAAAATGAGTTACAAAAGCCTATAACTTAATACTTAATATATAGCATAATAATAATAAGCCTAATGTACGTTAACGTTAGAAACGCTTTAAAGCTTAAAAAGATAGATATAATAAACTTTTATTTTACTAAATGCATATAAAAATACTTTACTTAAAAGCTATATTAGTTAAACTTATTTAAAAATTTTTTAATTACATTATGCTTGCATTTTGCAGCAGCCATAGTCACGGGGATTTAAAAATCATTTTCAAATAAGTTTAACTAATATATCGCGTTTTAAATCCTTAAAGTGTTTTATTAAAATGTGTACTACTCGCGTAAACTATAGACAGTATTTAAATGCATATTTAAAAAATGAGATTTACTTAAATGTGGTAACTAATTTATCTTAATTATATATACTTTTTGTTATTAGGTGAAACTCCTTATGCTTGTACGCAGTGTAATAAGACATTTACGTTTCAACAGTCTTATCATAAACATATACTTTATCATAATGATGACAAGCCTCATACATGTAATTTTTGCGGTCGAGCATTCAAGGAGTTATCTACTCTTCACAATCATCAGCGCATCCATACTGGCGAAAAACCATTTGCTTGCGAAACTTGTGGTAAGTACATACAAAAAGTTCTTATGTTTACCCTATAAGCGTTTAAGATTTGCCTTGCATACATATGTTAACTGTTTTAAAATTATTATTTTTAGGTAAATGTTTTAGGCAAAGAGTGTCGTATTTAGTACATAGAAGGATACACACCGGCGCCATGCCATATAAATGTACAGCATGTGAAAAAAATTTTAGATACAAGGTAAGTTTACATTTTAGAATAATATATTTTTCATGGTATAAATGCGAATTGCATTATAGCAGGCTCATGCGAAGATAATATTTAAATAATACTTCATAATACGTGGAATTCATGAATATTATTTTTATTTAAGATACCTACTTATGTAAAGTATATGATATACAGGTTTCCCAGCGAACTCATAAATGTCAATCACAACCACCCGGGACGGTTGTTAGAAAATCTGGAGATTTAGTAGAAAAGTTAAAAAAGAAAACAAAGGCTGTTCCAAATTCAATTTCTAACTCTCAAGACGAAGGACAAAATAAATTGTTCTATGCAGAAATATCTGAAGCTAATGCTGAACTGGTGCGGACTGGTGCACAATTATCGTTAGAAGATATGGAATCAGAAAATTTCAATCTAATATCGGATTCTGTTTCGAAAGATCTTCAGGAATCGAATATGAAGTTGAATGAAATTCCAGTCCAAGACAATGGTTCTACTAGCTCCAACATAGAAGAACTTATTGATTTACTTCCAGTAGATGATAAAAATATACCATCGCCATCGGATATTTTTAAAAACCTATGTCTAACAAATGACGATGATTATTTAAGTATTCTTGATTAAAGTGGGTTTAATAAAAATATTTACATACCATTATTAAAAAGTTTTACCAAAAGATAGATGAAATCTTTAAAATAATGTATGTTATAAACTCAATGTAAAATAAAATATTGATCTTTTATATCAATCGATTATATATTTTTAAAAAACCATACTTACTTCCACTATTTACCAATAATTACTTCGATTACATTAATAAAATATTTAATCGAAGACTCCTCAGACAATACAAGAATTCATATTCTACCAGTTTAAATCACCTTACGATCAATTATTAAAAACATCGATTCCGGTTTTTGCGATTATTTTTTACCCGTATCTGTAGTTTGTGGTCGCTCGATGTTACCTGTTGTTAATATTAGGTTATATAGTCTCTGGGATACCTCTACATAATATTGCGACACTCTATCCCTTGTTGCTATTTTCGAAAAACACAAAAATACTAAATTGAATCGACCAGCTGTTTTTTGTTCTAAAAGTGTTTGGATTTTCAACATTGATCAAAATTGAAGAGTGTCAATTGATTCAATTTGAACTAAAGGTGTTTTCTCAAATGAAAAATATGTCTATATTCGTGTTAATAAAGTTTGTGCCGAGAAATTGAAGGTATGACAAACATTAAATCGATTCTGTGCTTCGTCGTATAAGTTACAACACCACAAGAAGTTTTAGGTATTTATTACGTCGCATTTTAGTGATTTCATGGATTGTTTTGGAATATAATTTTGTTGTGTGTAATAATTTGCTTGGATATCATTGATGAAATCGTAAGTAAAATGAGAATAGCGTCTTGTAATTGTTAATAATAGAACATATTAAATAATGATGATGACTTGATGTTCAGTGTCGCAATGTTATAAAAAATCACAGACCTTGATATTTAAAAATGTTTACTGATAATATGAAGTTGCAACGCTGTACCCGTATACATTTTTCGGGCTAAATAATAATCTAAAAAAACAAAGAAATTCTGCAGTTACACCAAAACACTTGCAAGCATTTTTGATGTACACTATGATTAGGTAAGCATTTTGTAAGACATTGTAATAATGTTTAGATTTGAAAATTTGTCATTGTAAAGTAACAAATTACCCATTTTTTTTTTGGTGTGCCATATTAATGGCAGCTATATTTCAATCATAAAAATTTTTAAAAACATTATATCACTAATCTATATAAGAACCATGTTAGTTTGACTGTATGTTACTTTTGCTAGTGACCTGATTATGCCAATTAGGTTGAAAGATTAGGCATATTATATTATCGCTATGTGTATCTAGGTCATGACTCATTTGATTATGTGAATGTTTGATCTTAAATATCGCTTGAAAGTCTCAAAATATTCTTTTACCTTTTCAACATAACTAATAAACAAAGCATTGGCTAGTGGATGTAAACTAAAAAAGAATTATGACTTAATTTGAGAATGTCTTTGTTGTCATGGTACAACACTGGCTGTCTCTATTTTCATTACAACTATACATACATGTGGAACAAAGACAAAAGATACTGTTTAATTCCATTATTCCTTTAGCTGTTTTAGCTGCATATTAGACTATTTATGTATATTTAAATTAACTTTCATATTTTTATCACATACCCTCACTCATATAGCAATAACAGTGTGTGTATTCATTTATATTATTAGGATTGGTGAAGTTTTTATTTAACATATAATGAAAACAATTCATATTTTATTATTTTTAAATGAAAAGTTAAAATTTTATATATTTACACTCCATAATCCACCATTTCAATGTTTTTTGTGTCTATTATTGTACCGTTATATTAAATCACACTTCATAAAGTCCCAGTTATCCCAAGCATCAATTTGTTATTACTTTATTTATACAATATTTGGCTTAAAATTAAAGTCTAAATGACAAAGATGTGTACAACATAGCAACATGTCATATTATTACTAACCCTTTCACGTTCAAAGGAAATATTTTTCCTTCTCCGGTTATTGATTATTCAATTATTATTGAATCAATATTTTTTTCTGAATGTCAAAATATAGCGTATTAAATTACTTTACACCTAAAATATAAAAAATAATGTGTCGAATCCGCATATTTAGTCTCAGCCATCTTATGTTCCTGTAACGGTTAACATATCATTAAAAAACACCTGAAATAACAAATATCTATTGAAATTAAAAAAATAAAGAACAAAAACGGATATAGAATCCGCAGCTCTTCGCATGGAATCCGTCGTATTTGAAACCCGTCCGTGTATTCAGTTCCTCTGTATTCACTAATTACATTCAATCCCCCTAAAATATTGTTAGATAAACTAGAGGGTTCCTATATATGAAAGTGGAGGTAGGAGGGTGGCTCAGTCCTCGCTTGGTGCCTCTATCGATCGGGCTGTGGCGGCCCGGACAAGCTATACTAAGGATATAAACGACACTTCTGCCAGCACCTCCACACAGCGTAAAAAGTAGATAGAATATTTTAGTTTGATGACATTCTCAATTAGCGAGAGTAGTAACAATTTTAATCGTGCTGGCATTCTACGATCAGTCAGGCTTTATCTTTTTTTTATGTTCAGTTATGCTTAATATCGCAAACGTTTCCTTTAAGTTAACGACTGTTGGCAGATTAATTTTGTAAAACAAATGTTTCTGTTATAGAATTAAAGAGATATCCGAATATCCAGACTATTTCACCTTTTATGAATTGAGTCCCATGTTTCTTTGTCCTCCTCTATCTAACATGGTAGGTTAACTATTGAAAACATTATTATTTTTTACATGCGCATGAAGGCACTATATAATTGTAAAATCGAAAATAAATTGAAAAAATTTTCGACTCGGGCGGGACTTGAACCGGTGTCGTCAGCGTTCCGTGCTGTTGCTCTACCAATTGAGCTACCGAGTCCTACAATTGGTAGAGCAACAGCAAGAAACGCTGACGATGCCGGTTCAAGTCCTGCCCGAGTCGAAAATTTTTTCAATTTATTTTCGATTTTTATATTATATAGGTTAACTATTTTTTACATATTCATATATTTATGTTTAAGAACATGTACTCAGTAGTTATTTTAAATTTGTGTTAAAAAATCAATCAATCAATCGATGTTGTTCAAGCCGAACCTGAAATAATGGTAAAGCAATAAGTGCAGTGCTTTCAGAGCATTTACAAATAGAAGGATATAAGATTCTATATTATACTTAGATTTTGATAATTTAAATAACAGTACAGATCAACGATTTCTGACTTTATAGCTTAGGTAAACGTTATAACAAATAAATATTGCATATCCAATACTTACAAAGTAACATCTAAGTAATGTAGCGTTCGTAATGCAATTTCCGACAAGGTCGCATGATAAAATACTCGCGTGTACAAGTACGTTAGGTTTTACCTTTTAATATTCCACTAGTCTCTATAGTTTAGACCCATCCTCTGCTGCGCGGGATTCTGGTCTTTAAGGGCCCTCTAACAGGCAAGAAGTTGATCAGACTTCTGTGCCTTGCCTGATATCAATTTTCCTTTTCCTAGGATTCGAACCAGAGGCGGTCCTTAAGGGCTAAGGCCTCTAAATTAGTTGCGATAACCGGGGCTGATGGGTTAACCACTGGGGTGACGGTAGTTTCTCCAACCTTCGGGATCGGGAAAAATCTAAAATTTCACTTCCATTTCAAATACTGCCTCGGTATTTGAAGCCTGTTCCTCGTTATATGAACTCGCATGCGCTAATAACTATTGGTTTGTGCTTACTACGTAAAGAAGTCACACGTACAAATACGATGTAAACAAAAAAAACACATTTTAACCGCTTTAAACGCGGATTCACTTTATATTTTTAACTACGGTCGGACAATTAATTAATGAATTAATGTTTGTTCATTTATATTTTAAAACTGCTATTAGAATCACAAAATGATCGTATTAAACGTGATAAATGTTGTTTACAAATGGTAACGAATACTAAGTAACTATAAGTAGGTCCTCAGTATTCGTTCAGTATCTGTTGTTTTCGTAAAGTTGTTACGTAAACTGATTACTTCAACTTGTATTTTGGCTCGACCACGAAGGTCTTGTATTATCGTCGCAAGTTCCACTTACGACACCCATAACTTTCTCCGAATTATATGGTACGCTTTCATGTTGATGTTTTTAAACATATATGTATTGTCATATAATTGGATAAAGAAAAAAATATATTTAAGACACAAGTTAGCAGCCCAATTACTAGTTCCACGAAGAAAAATGATATCGATTACAGTTGACCGACTGTTATTCGGCACTAACTGTGTCAGCGACTTGGTCTGCGAGATTCGTTATCTTGAGCATCCAAATTCGCTGTTTCTTCGTTAAATGCTCTAACCAATACAAAAATAATTCAATTTTTTTTTCTAATCCAACCAGTAGTTCCTGAGGTTAGCGCGTTCAAACAAACAAATTGTTCAGCTTTTATTATATTAGTATAGATAGAGTATAGATTGATAACATTATTTAATGTTCTTATTCTCGGTAAAATTGGGTCTTTATTCCTCTTAATTAGAGACGTCAATTTGCATAATTACCTGCTGCGAGGTAATTTTGCCATCGTTTCCACAAAGGTTTGTTTTAAATGTCAAAATGTATGAATCGGATTGTCCAGCCACTAGGTCCGGTTTGAATTCAACTACAGTGAGTAAGAGTTATCAAATTCGATGTACATGGGCGGTACGCCGTTGGTCGTGAATTCGAGTCTAGTCTCTTTGTAGTTTTCATGTGCCTTATCGTGTGGTAATTGAATAATAATATATATTATAGTGTTACATTCAAAGAATATTTTTTTGTAGATTTTATATTACAAAGTAAAAGCCCCCGGACTCTTATCTCTTCCAGTTTCTTTGTCTGTTATTTTACAGGAAAAATAGTTTAGCAAAGTGAACTTTTTAATTCGATAATAATAATCGATATAAACTGTGACTCTTGCGATGTGATAAAAGAGAATATTAAGTTGTATTAAATGTAGTATGTCTACTGTTTGAAAAAAAATCGTTCATTGTAAACAATAGTCCTCATTAATTTTTGTATCTGCACGTTGATATCCCAGTTGTCAATTTTATGTGATGCCAAACCGAAGGGTCGTGAGGTCATTGAACCCATGGGGATCTAAAGAAGAGTGTTTCGGTATAAGCGGGGGCGCGGGCGATTGCAACGGGCCGGTCGTTGACTCCCCGTTACTGCACTCTGCAACAGATTGATTCCCATTTATACTTAATCCACAATCGTGCCTTATACTGGCCAATCTATTCTCAAAGTCGGTAAAGCTTGACAAGTTGACGTAAACGAATGCTGCGAGGCGCTTAGTCGTTAGTAATGCATGTGCGTTTTGTTTTTTTAATTAATAGTGTTTAAATAAGTTAGAATACAGTATTAGGATTATATAAAACACTTTTAACGGGTTAAGATGCAGTCTTTATTCAGGCATGGGAGAAATGCTGCAATTCAGCGGATAAGTTGCGAGCGTCCGACACAAAAATTTCGGTTGAAGAATGTTATTTGTTGATGGAATTGCTGAAAAGTGTCGGCTGTTCACCAGACCATCGATCGGTCCTTCAGTTGTCGTTATATTATTAAAATTTTAAATAATTACCGTGTGAACGGACGCATTTTTGTATATGTTATCATTTATGCTTGGAAAACTGTATTGAAATTCAAATTCCATGCGATATAATTTCGTACCGCTTCACTAGGAAACGCAAGCATTAAGTTATTTTCAACTCAGGCTCAACATTTACTCGACGATTTTTATAAAAGTTTCTGCGCTACTGAACCGGTGAGTTAACGGTTAACGCGATCAAAATAAACTATAACGCGACCAGGCCCAACGACTTTGCTGATCTGATCTCATATTGTGATTTAAAATTGCTATCCTTTCGCTCATTAGTACCGTAAAAACATGATATAAAACAAAATACATTAGTTAAATTGTTTTTAACCACGAACTGAAGTTATGCATGTATTGAAACATAGGGTGGTATTAAAAATCATTTAAATAATACATTTCGCGTTTTAAACCGTCAAATCGTGCGTATTCAATTATTATAGTATTTCGTTTAAAACACAGTTAAATCACACAGCCAAAGCGGTATCCTATAATTCATTTTGAACAGTTTATGGTAAATTAGCTTTTTTCTGCATATCTGAATTGTAGGGAAATTGGTTTTTACAAGTAACATTTCTGTATACTTCAGTGGAGACAGTAAATTTATTTAAGTTTTACGACTCTAGACTCAGCTTTATCATATTATAAACTAATGCTGAAGAACTCGAAAATTTGCCTTACCGCACTGAACATTGTATTATTATAGTACATACATACATTTGTTAAAAACATTGTTTTCTAATCTATCATTCTTTATACAGTCCTACATATATACACTCAATTAAAAATGATTTTAAAATATGTACACATGCATAATTTGTATTGTATTTAGTTTAGATGTAGCGTTGTGTTTTCTCAATGCAAGCATTATTGTGTACATATTATTTTTCAACATATTCTTCAACAAAATAAACATGATTCTCGATTATGAGGAAAATGAAATTACGCATTTCACTTAAGCGAAAATAAATTTTACTATTATTTGTGTAAAAATTATGTTAACAATTTTCGGTCATTGTGCTCTTGTAGATTAACTTTTTAACACTTCGAAAATATAAATAAATTAAGTTATAAAATTGCAGTTAGGCTACTCTGCCTCTAAAATTAAATAATGAGACTGATTCAAGATATTAACGTTTTCTAAAGCACATTTTGCGTTGGGGTCTTGGATACTGATTTTCGCACCGAGGCCAGCAGGATCCGCACGTGCCAACGCAGTTCTGTCGATGTCGGGTTGTCGACCCACGGCCTTGGGGTGCAGCCCCTCTTGAAACAATATCTGTCCACACCATTTTGATTTTTACACTAATGAACTAAAATTATTTATTTTGAATACACAACATCGTAACAAATAGACTTATAGATTGTTTCAAAAAGTGAAATCCCCCAGGGGCTGGGTCGAACATATCTCTGTGTCCGTTTCATTGTTGGGTTTTCTTTACAAGCAAGGCGATCAACTAGATCAAACATTTGTGCCCTGCCTGATCGAAACAATGTAATATTTCCCCCGGATTCGAATCCAGGACGTCTTGCGTTCAATGCACCACGTTTAACCTGAATAGCTACAGAAAGAGTAAAAAAAATGTACTTACATCTTTTTTTCTCTTGAATATTCATAAGATAATTATAAATGTTAATACATATAAGAGCTTTTCTATAAATACAAATTATTTGCATAAAATCGGTGAAGCATAAGGGACTCAGTCGATAAAGCAGCTAATACGCTGCTCGGTCCTGAGTTCGAAAGCCGTAATAACTGGACGTGTTAAGTAAAAATAAAACTTGTGTAAAGGTCTATGAACCGCATGGTCTATTGAGGCTGAAAAGCATAAAGATAGACGGTGACGGATCGAGATATTTTGTAGTCCCACCGCAGTCTTATGAGAGGGAAATCTAATATTTGTCTCTAAATTTACGCAATCGCGTTAGGAGAAATCGTAACATAACGCGCATCTGCCACAGCTGTTCTCGACAGTATCGAATTACGAAAATTATTTAAAACAAAACATATCTTAGTACAACTTATATTGTTTATATGAATTAAGAAACACCATCATAATACATTTTCAATAAATACATTTATTTTAAATAAATTAAAATTCGAATATAGATTGAAAAAAAAAACGAACGAATTGGCCTCGAACTGGCATCCATAGCGTTCCGAGCTTTACTCTAACTAATTGAGCTACCGTGTCCTACACGTTATGGTCGAATTTTTTAATCTATTGATACATGCACCTCGCGCAAATCCACGCATTAATTTAAATATAATGCCTACATGTGCAAATACTAAAGTTTTCAAAATACATTTATTAAACGTTCTTGTTTAAATAAAACACTTTAACGGTTTAAAACGCGATATATTAGTTAAACTTATTTGAAAATGATTTTTAACTTCGGCCCGACGTTTCGAATGCTTTGCAGCAGCCGTGCTCACGGGGAGACAGATGGGGGGTCTCGCCTATAATAATATTTCCCCTAATAAGTTTAACTAATATATCGCGTTTTAAACCGTTAAAGTGTTTCATTTAAATGTGTACTACTCGCGTAAACTATAGACAGTGTTTAAACGTTCTTGTGTTCCCATGTCAATATTACAATTATAACAAAAAATTCACAAGCCTTTTGTGTAAAATCGTAGCTGTATTTTGTTCCACCCACTATTGATCCAGAATCTCGCGTTTATTCAGTACTCAGGTAGACACAAATAGAATTGGAAATATTCAAATTTATCTACCTGCCGCTGCACATTGCACTTAACCGATATCAACTTTATATTTTTACCTGTCTATTTTACGTTACGCGATGTTAAAATGGGGTCTTATGTTAGAGGTTCAATTAATTATGCCTTTTAAAATGAGAATATTTCGAAAAAAATATATTTTAATTGCATAAATATATGAATGCTTTTTTTAAATACATTTATTGTGAAAAAAATATACAAATAAATATTACTTCTTATCATGTCCCTAACAGTCGTTATTTGTTTCCTTTGGAGATTACTCGCTACATCTTTGTTTACATGTTAAGCGTCGTGAGGATGTGGTTGATACCACCTTTGTAGAATACATAGAAGCTTATATATAATATATGCTTCTCTATATGTAATGACTGTACACTACCCAGTGCCTGACCGAAAATCGATTTTCTTTTTACCAATCAATCGGGTTTGAACTCAACAAAAGCAACCCATTCCAGTGATGCATCTTTTCTAAGACATACTCTTTTTATAAATTAAACTGGTTTTGACTTGCATTTATTTGAATAAGGCAGAAAGTGAACCCTACATGCGACACCTGTATTTCTCTTTATTTTACTAGCATTAAATAAAAACAAATTATGTATAAGTGTAACACTTATTTATTTCACGTATGTCAAGGATTTTGATAATTACGTTTTTTGTGAAAGCCTTTCCCGACCTTAAACAAGATTTACTAAATATAAATTAAATAGTGTTATGGAATCATTACATTCTCGATCCGACAAGTGGCTAAAGCTATTCCGCTACGTATATCAGAATTTTAATTTTACCGCAATTGTTGTTTGTCATAAATAGCCTATGTAGAACTAGCGACATCTATGTGATTCTTTTATACAGGCTGTATTAAGTGGACTGGCAATAATGTCATTTCTCGCTTGTGCGCAAGTAAAATTTCAAAGTTGGCAACATTGATCAGTTTTGACAGATGGCCAGCTGTGAGTTCTGTGAATATTATTGAAAAATACGACGAAAATTTTAGTTCATTAGCCGTCCTTGATGTGTCATTTCAATTATAATTCTCGTGAAACGTGGTAATACAATATTTCACGATTCTCACTTATCCGAAGATTAAAATTGTGTTCCGTATTAAGACCTTTGGCGATATAATCGAACGCCTGCTTCGGTGGCAGGTATTGTGTTGCAATTAATAATTGATATGTTTATGTAACACTGTGTTGTTCTGTTGTTGATTGTGCTTTTATCTTTGTTACAGATAGTCTGGAGGAGAGTAAAAACATTTTCTGAAGTGCATAGTGTGATTGTGTGGGCAAGTGGGTAATGTGGTTTTGAATAAGAGAGACAATAGTGGATGCATAGACAGTGGTGTAGTGTTCGCCCGGGCATGGTTCCGGGCAGGTAGCGGGCGCGGGCGGCCTGCGCAGGCCACACACAAGGAGCCGCGTTTCTCTCAGCGTCGTCTATGGCCGAGCCACACATCACACCGTCGCACTCTGCACTCACGAGAGAGTCCAGCAGGTAAGCAACTGCTCAGTATCTAGGTGATGGATTGGCTCGATGATCTAATAGTGATGATTGGTTTATGCACATGTACCACATGTATGTTCAAAAACAATGCTACAATGGATGTTTAGAGGGGGGGTAGTTATATTTAACATATTCAAAAATGTCATCAAAATATACATGTTGATTTGAATTTAGGTTTAAGAATTTCCCTCATTTGTCTATCCTGGTGCCTAATAAAGGCGATCAAAAAGTGTTCCATGACATTAGGTAGTTATGATTAATATTTCATTGTACACTGTCTCAATAGAAAAAAATCTTGCTGGCATATTTTTGTGATTTGTACAGTTATACTTGACTGTAAAAAAACAATCCTAGTATGTAGAAACCTGGATTGGAAGAGATGAATCTGGTAGTACCGCTACTAGACTACAGCATTTAACCACGCTCACAACAACCGCTGTTATAAGATATCACTGTTAGACTGTAGAAGATTTTCACTTACATTTATTGTTACCTAGGAGTGATGTATACTAGAAGTATGTTGACTAGAAGTGATTTTTGATTTCCAATCACTTAACATTATGTTTCTTAGTCAGAGACAAAGCACATAACATTTTAAACATGCCACAAAAAGGAAATGACTAACATCAATATGGTCATGACATTCATTATGGGACCTAAATTTGTTTTCATATGTCACATATACATTTTAAATTTGTAATTTAAACAACAAATTCCTCCATACAGAATATTCTACGAGAGCAATTGATAGCATGAATGAAATCTTAGTATGAATATTGTTATAAGTAACTTTAAATCTTTATTGATTTACTTAAAAAATATATATATTCGATAAGTGAAAAATTAGTTTAACTTTATATCAAGATTATATTGTTTAAATATTTAGTATTGTCTGTACTCTATGCCTATGCAAGTATATTTAAATAAAATACCTATCAGTTTAAAATTTGTTATATTTCATACTATTACAAGTATTTGTGCAGTAAGATACACAAAATAGGGATTTAATTTTTACATAAGAGAAATCTATAAAGATTTGATGATTCAAGTATAATATTGCTTATTTTTTTTTATGTGAAATCTGTAACTTTTAGTTCAAAAAATTTTTTACTGACAATGTGATTTGATTGTCTAATACTTACTTCACACATTAACCCAAAGTGAGTCTTGCCTAATGACTTACCTAATGTATAAGATAGCTTGTGTTATCTAATAATTTTTGTAATTATATACATATCTAAATCAGATTTATTTGTGTATAATTAAGTACACCCCATGAGGCTTCATGTATATCAGAGTAACAGGATATAAAATACGTTAAGTAATTCAATGTTCGGATTGTGTCTCTGCAGGTCTTCTCCTAGCAGGGTGGTGGGCGGTCGGTGGTTTCGTCAAGAGCGTAAAGCTAGCTCTAGTCGTCGAAGCAGACGTAACGCGACGTCGCCCCAACCGCATACCAGCCGCCAGCCATTCGGCCCGACCCCCGATTCAGAACCATTCAACGTCGAACTAAGAAGGAGTTCACGGCTCGTTAACTCGCTACCAAGATCTGATTATTCCATTTCCGAGAGGTGGTCCTACGGAACCGACGTCTACGAAACCAGATACGACACCCCCGAATCTAAACACGGAGACACCCCGAGACATACCGCCGGCGAACAACCGAAACGGCGACGGACTTTGTCGTATGACAAGAAGAAATCGAAGAGGCATTCTTTATCGACTACATCTGCTGCAATCGAGTGTGTAGCGTACCGGACCCGTTCACGGACTGCTCTTAACTCATCCGAGAGTGTTTGTGAGCAAGTACTAAATAATACAAGTATCCATCCCCAGTATCGCCTGCCAAATCAGTTCGCTACAAGCACCCCGACTCAACAGCCATTACACAAAACTGAGGGTGGATTATTGCCTCTAGACGAGAGAGATTACGCGTATTCGCCGTTCAGCTCATCCACTGTCACTGAGTTGCTAGACTCCGATTACTCAGTTTACAGTCCCACTACCAGTCGCAGGAAGGGGAAGAAAAGGAAACGACCATCACATCGCTCTCTATCAAATAGAAAGAGTAGCACCTACTTCTCCATTGAAGAGTGTAAGAAACCCAAAGTAGATACGCGTACAAAAGAAGCACTAGAAACGGGCAAGAGCATTTTCAGCGAGAAAGGAACCCCTGAACAAGATTCGGAGAAAGTCGACGCACTTTCTGCTCAAGCATCGTGTACATATCTGTTACGAAAGCGCCATAATCGTGATCTCGGCCCGCCCACTTCCACTGTTGTTAGCGACAATACAGGTAAGCTATATTTATAAACAAACAATAGTATTTGCATTTTACCTATATAACATACACTACAAAATAAAACGTCATTTGCTAGTATCACGAATAGAGCCTTATTTACGTTGACATAATTGTTATTGTGATACAATGCTTATCAGATGTCTTATCTTGATATGTTCAAGTGCATTTCTCAATAGTACAGCGTGAAATTTCGTAGTTCTCACAGATTGGGTTATTGCAGTAAACGTATCACCGAACGAGGTGATATTGACACCAGCTGATCGTAAAAGCGCAGAGATTCGCGGCAGAACTACTTCGCCGCCGCCATTTAAAGATTTACAAGGTGATTAGCGCTAAATGATGTTGAATTAGTCGTAATATAATGTGGTCGATAACACGTTCTTAACGTTGTCGGTTGTGTACACTTTCAGAAGCCAGTTCCTCCAAACCGCATAGCTCTGACAGCAAGTTGTTAATCGTTCCCCGCGACCTCCCCTACTTACGTCAAACTAACGCCAGAAGAGTGAGTATATATTAATTATTATTCCCCTAATATGCTCTTGACAAATAAGAGTGTATCGTCATTGATTTGTGAGTGTCCTAAGGTAAGAATTATTATTTAATTACATTTATATTTCAGAGTATCGCTGCTGCAACGGGTGCGACTCTGGGTGCTTGCCTGACGAGAGGAGCTAGCACCTCTCAACGGCAGAGGCAGGAAACATCGTCTAAAAGACAGGTGAGTGCCTCAAAACTAGAGCCTATGATTCAGTTACAAATTAATTTCATTGGTCTTCCAAAGCTGCCATGCATATAAGTTCAACGATAAAAATGTGATGTTTATAGTGATTTTTTAATTTGGACAATAGACTTTTTTGGTAATATGGTATTGTTAAAAATGCCAAGAAACAAAGTAAATTCTTGTACTGGGGTTTGTGGTCTATGCATTTGCTGTTATTTATTGTAAATTAGTAAAAGTAAAATCCTACTCGGTTGTTTTAACATCAATCAATACACCTATAGGGCCTTCAATGGTTTGAATATACCCAAATCCAAATTTAATGTGATTTAATTTTTAATCGAATAAATGGGTGATAGTTTAATTTTCTATTTAACATCGTGGTTTTGCAGTCGGGCGGGGGCGAGGACGCAGGCAGTAGCACGGGAAGCGGGCGGCGTGCGCGCGCGCGCGACATGCCGCAACCGCAGCCGCACGCACAGTCGTCCTCTACACGCCGGGACAAAAGAGGTAACATACTTTTCATAACTGTTTCAGGAGTGGGATAGGTCTGGTATTCCTTTTGTCTTTTGGTGAAGCAAAAATTGGATTGCTTCCAGTGTCGAAACCGACATTACAAGCGAAGTAAAAAAAGTTATACTTTTCCATGCAGATTATAATTACTAGAAATGTAAATATTCAAAAAAGACTATTGTAATTATTTTCTGTAGTTTACGCGAATAGTTAACATATAAAAAAACACTTAATGGTTTAAAACGCGAAATATATTGGTAAACATATTTATAATTTATGTTACAACCTCATCTTTAGTCCCACCGTGACTACAGCTGCTGCAAAGCACCTAAAACGGCTGCTGCAAAACTGTTTAAATAAATTCCAAATATAACATATTTAAGACGGCTGTAATTAATTATAATTCATATTGCGGGATGAATCATATTTACAGGATTTGAGATAAAATTTAATGGCGCTTCACATTTGACTTACCTCCGGTAATGTATTTTTTTTTCTTTTAATAGGTAAAAGCAGTCTGGGTTCGTGCGCCAGCGCAGGCGGTGCATCCGGCCGGTCTCATTCGCAATCTGTAACCACGGTGAGCACATTTCTATATCACTATTCAAATTATGATTTAAGTTTGAAAATTCTAATTATACTCTCTTATACAGGGTGCTATAGCGTCAACATCTTCTACGCCGCCGGTGTCAGCTTCAGCGGCGTCGATGCCTGATAACGCGTCAAACGATGCCAAGCCCAAGGGCAAAGGTATACCCTTACCCCACGCTTAATCTCTTAAGAAATTAGTCTTTACACTTGTTTTTAAGCCAATAACTGCTGTTATTATGATAATTTAATAAAAAAAAAGCTCATGACGATATTTATATATTGGCACAAGAGATAAACAAATTGTAAATAATATATGTTTGTCTGTTGTATTCATATCACAAAGATTTATTATTCCAGAGATTGTGTGCTAATTACAGTGAATATATACAATTATATTAATTCTATAGTGTATTTTTACACATTAATTCCGAATGTGAAATAATACAAAATATCCTTTGTCGTTAATAGTTAATTTTAGTTAATTGTTTTTTATTGTAGGTGTTGTTCTAGTCTATTTTGAAGTTTGAATCGACTTGACCAGGCACTGTTTTACAAAATACAATACCGCCTCGTCTTCAATTTGCACAAAAAAGCTTGATCTACTCTCAAAGCCGAAGCTACTTCAAACTTACTAGCTTTCCCAACTTTTAAAACTTAATGTATAATAACTTATTTACAGCATCGTCACCGGCGGAAGAGTGCAGCGGCGGCGGAAGCAATGCAGGTGGTGCAGAGGAATCCTCCTCGGAGGAGGGGGAAGTGGGGAGACTGCAGGCGCTTCTGGAAGCTCGTGGCTTACCGCCACACTTGCTTGGTGCTCTTGGACCCCGTATGCAACACCTCTTGCATAGAACAGTCACTGCTAATTCTGGTAAATGTTTCACCTAGAACACGCGAGTGTTATTTAATATTTAATACGTAATATTTTATTAGAATAGTTATTATATTGTGTGTGCGTATTTGTTATTTAAAGGAAATATATTTTGATTACCTCAGTAAAAACTTCACATACTGAATGAAGGAACAAATCGTAACCATACTAAAATCGTAGAAGGGCTTTTATCATCTTTACTAAAATATAAAGCTAAAGTGTTTGTTTGTTTAAACGCGCTAATCTCAGGAACTATTGGTTCGACTTGTAAAATTATTTTTTATTTGTATTGGTTGGAGCATTTATCGAGAAAGTCTATTTACTATATATGTCTATAGGCCCTAGAAATAAATATATATTTGGATACCCAAAATAACAGACAACATGGATATTAAACTTGGTAATTCGGTTGTTGAGCAGCGGCATCGAAAGCGGCGCAGCTGCTGTCCGGACTGCAGGCGACTGGTGATGAGGGCCAACAGTTGCAAGCGGTGATAGAAATGTGCCAACTATTGGTGATGGGCAATGAGGATACGCTGGCAGGCTTTCCGGTTCGGCAGGTCGTGCCGGCTTTAGTCAACCTGCTTGCCGCTGAAAATAACTTTGATATGGTAAGTTGTTTTATTTTAATAATAATAAGATCTCTCTATTTAGCATTTATTGAATACAATGTTAGAAACAAGTAAATGTAATTACAGTAAATTAACTATTACAAAAAGATGAAATTTAATTTAATGAAAGTGATGCCAAACGTGTCTTGCGTCAGCATTAGTTGCAGCACAGTTATGCTACGACACTGATTTCCAGCAAAACCCTACTGTACGTCTGTTAGACAGCGCTCATAAAACCATTTATTATTTTAAATACTAACTAACTATTAGTAAGTAAGTATTGCGTAAATAATGGGGTGAAATTCTTGCGTCCAGCGGCTGTTCTGTGTTCTGGTAGTTTAATGAAGCTCGTAGTGTCGGTCATTCTCTTGACCGGCCACTTTCTGATTGCTTACCTATTATTCTTACTTAAAAGATTTATTTATATCAAAGAGGCTTATCAACTAACTACATATTTAAAGCTTAAACTAAAAAATAACTTAATTTAAACTTATGTGACGTTTATGTATTTAAATTAAAGATATGGACAACATTGCTATAAAGAAATGATGCTGTAAGATATATGAAAGTATTTGTATTCGATTTTTTTCTATTTTTTCTCGTATTCTTTATTAATAAGTAAACTTAAATGCGTGATTAAATAACAATATTATAAGCGGACTTAATCATAAGATATTTTTAAAAATCTTGGCTTTTAAATTTATAAAATTTAGGGAAAACCCAAGTTATATATTTATTCGTTTATTTGTAAGCATTAACAGCAAAAGCCAAAAAACATGCACTGGGAGATAATCTAGAAATCTTATCTAAGAAATACAAACACCTTGTTTTAAATGACCCTAAATTTACATCAAATATAGAATTTGTATTGTCACAGAGCATTAAGACCGTAATTATTATTGCCTTGCATGCAAAGAGATCTAAAACAATTAAAAGCGAGAGCAGATTTCATTGTTTACTTTAAAGATAAACAGTATTTATTTTCTTTTCCACATTACGTTGTTAAACACTAGTATTATATAATGTAGATGAACCACGCATGCCGTGCGCTAACATACATGTTGGAAGCGCTACCTCGCAGTAGCGGAGCTGTGGCCCTCGCAGTGCCAGCCTTCCTAGACAAGCTGCAGGCCATCACTTGTATGGACGTGGCGGAACAGTCGCTCACAGCCCTGGATATGCTCTCCAGGAGACATTCTAAAGCTATTCTGCAAGCGGTGAGTGTGAAATTATATATGAGTCAAAACACGGTTGACGGGCTCGTTGGTGTAGGAAGATATAGCGAATAACCAACGGTTCGATCCCCCAACGGCTCTTACATTTTTCTAATTATTTTATCATTTTTCGAAAACATGTATCACGTCGTCTAGAAATCTGGATATTAATTGGGTGGTAAGAATATCGAAATTCTGTCCATTAATAAAAGTCATTAAACTATACGCGTTTTGGTTCCAATCTGTAGCTTTCCGAATATTCAAAGCCAAAAAGATCGACAACGCGTCTTGTTTAGATCTTATATGGCTGGGGTGATTGGCTTCTATCAAGAGAAAGCTTTTGTCTGTCCTTTACTTTCATAATTCGAAATGATGGTACCATGGCCACTTGGTTCCTAAACACACCAAAAGAATTGCTTTGTAATTCAAAGTAAGTAAGTCTGTCTCTTTCAATAGTTAGTTTCATGGTATCAATTTTATTAATTTCAACTGCATTTAATAGTATTCTATAAAATCTCAAACCTATAAAAAAAACAATCTATTTTCACTCAAAATACAATTGTGCTGTACAAAGAAAATCATTAAAAACAGCAGATCGGTCAAATTCTATTGTTGATCACAGACTTTGAAGAGAGACAGCAATAGCAGTATTGTCCTCTTAATATTTTTTTAAATATAATTTTTGCATTAAAAAACTTACAGATTTTCAACACGTTATTTGTATTATGCACATGAAGGTACTATAAAAATAAAAATCGACTTTAGATTGAAAAAAATTACATGGTAGCTCGATTGGCTGGAGCAACAGTACGAAACACTGTGGATGCCAATTCAAGTCCTACCGTGTCGTATTTTATTGTATAATCTAAAATTAATTTTTAATTTAATCATTGCGTTCTTGTAGCGCGGCGTGTCAGCTTGCTTGACGTATCTGGATTTCTTCTCGATCAACGCTCAACGTGCGGCGCTCTCCATCACGGCTAACTGCTGCCAGAATCTCACTCCAGACGAGTTTCACCTCGTCAGAGACTCGCTTCAACTACTTGCTAATAGGTAAGTCAAATATATAAAAATAATATTATGTACTGTATATTACTGTATTTTCCCTTAAATGAAAATTTATTGCTTGCCTAAATAAACATCTTAAACCTTCAAGTACCTAGATCTACAATCTAAACTGTATTTATAATTAGTGCTTTATTAATTATCTATGGCTCTTCATTATACAGATTAACAATCCAAGACAAGAAGTCTGTGGAGTGCGTGTGCTTGGCGTTCTCTCGTCTCGTGGACAGCTTCCAACATGATCCATCTCGTCTCCAGGAGATCGCGACACCTGAACTGCTCACAAACTTGCAACAACTAGTAAGTTGTCGAGTTTATAACATATGCTTTTTGGTATATTTAGAAAGATATACCTAATACTTATGTGTGTCTTAAAATAGTAATTAAAGTTCCTTTTGAATTGAGGATTGTGTGGTGCTTCAGTAATACACATTTAAATTAATTTTAGTGGTTTAAAAAGTCGTCGTTATGTGGAGTAGGCCTTCTGCAGACAATGCATCCGAATCTTGAGGGGGGGGGGGCCCTTTCTTTTAACGGGCATGTAATTGATCAGACTTCTGTGCCCTACCCGACCAAAACAATTTTATTTTTCCTTGGGATTGGAACCCAGGACCTCTTGCGCTTAACGCAATCCTAGTGAATACGTTTAACCATTTGGCTCCAGAGGCGGTAGGTATATATAATATATAAATAGGTGCTAGGTTTATCGAAATTCTGTCCGGGTCACGAACCACCGTCCACATACGTGGATTTTCAAATATCTAAAGCAAAAATTTGGGAACACAATCTTCTTAGTGAAGAGCTTGTCCATCCTCCGCTATCATAAAAAAACGACGACGTAATATGCTCTTTAATATTTACAGTTGGTAGTACAACCACCGTTGATAGCTGGAAACACCTTCATCACGGTACTTCGCCTTCTATGGGTGATGTGCGCCGCGTGCCCTCAACTCGCTCTGGCTCTTCATCAGCGCTCTATCGCCGACACACTACTTTGTCTACTCACAGGCTCTACTGTGCATAATGAGGTACATATGTGTTATATTTCGCTAGCTAACTATAGCATTTATTGCGACTAGCTTATGACTAGTACATTTTTTAATTAAACAACAATCAGTCACATCCATTTACGCAAGTACACATTTACATAAAACACTTTTTATTTCCCGTTGTAAACCGTTACAAGTGTTTTTAGCATTAAGTTATGCCCAATAAGCTCTGATTTAGAATCCTCGAAATTGATGATTGTTATACCGTCTTTTTCCTCAGCAAGTTGAATTACTGCCACGTCTTCCGCAAGAACTATACGAGATCACGTGCCTGATTGGAGAATTGATGCCCAGACTCCCGACTGATGGAATATTCGCAGTGGATGCTCTGCTAGATAGACCGTGGTCTGCCAATAACGAACGTGGTGCCCAATGGCAGTGGCGAGATGATAGAGGTAACCTTAAAATAATCCAAAAAATATATATCAAGAAAAGTAGTGGTACCTACAGGACTAGATGCTGATCTTCAAATGAAGATATACAACCTAAGCATATCCTTAGTTTTGTCGTACTAAAATTACGATTATTGTTAATTGGTGAAGTACTGTGTGAACTATCAATATTTTTAAAGGATTCGCAATCTTTGTCTTACAAAAATATTTTAATCACACACCCATATTATACAAATATTTACATACTAACAAAATTGACAATTACCGTTTCGGCGTCACCACGGTCAAGAAAGAGGAGTGACAGCTGTGACCTAACAAAAAAATTACAGTAGTTTGAATGTAACCTGCACCCGTATAGGTGTATGGCGGTCTTATTCTTGGGCAGAATGTCGTGCGCTGGAGGCTGGTGCGAGCGCTGGTGAGGAGGAGGTGTGTCTTGCTACACTGGGCCGTTCCTACACCGTGGACCTGACCACCATGCAGCAACTCAACGACCATACCGGCACTGCGCGGCCTGTGCAACGCCTGCCGCCACCAACCGCAGCCACGTCCCACGGGAGTAGCACAGATGGATCGTCCCCGCCGGCTGGTAAGAATTATAAGAAAGTCCAAAGCTAACGTAGATCGACAGCGCATTTTATGATAGATAGATATGTGCCTGGTTCACGAAACGGTGTAACGAAATTTCTCATTTAAACAAACATATCTGTCTGCTTTATTTATACAATTTATATTGTACTGTTGTTATTTGTGCGTCTACAACATGGTGTATAGTGTTTTTTTTCTAACTTGACATTTTTAGTAAACAAACACACAAATTACAGTGAGACACTGGATTATACATTAAAGTAATGAAGCTCCCTCAAATTCACTTAGAAAAAAACACAATTTCATGGTAAATTGATAAAAATCTTCCAAATGAATTTACGTAAATGGACACATAAAAAATACTTAACTGTGACACTGATATGAAATCGATCAATTTTGTTGTAGCCTTTGTAAGTTAAAAAAATAAGGTGTAAGGTTAAATATATTTTTAATTGAATGAAAATAGCATGGGCGTTAGTTCAAATCTATTATTTTCATGACAGATCAACGTATAGCTATGGTGCGTTCAAATCCGTCTCTAGTGCGTGCGCTATTGGCGGTCCTACATGAGGTGTATTGGAGCTCTGCTGGACCAGCCGTGCGCTCGCAAGCACTTAAAGCTATTCTCCGCTGTGTCTACTATGCTGATGCTCAGCTACTTCGACAAGTGCTTAAAACTCAGGTAATTTATGGTAAAACATTTATTCATTAACAATTTTCTTACTTCCTGTAACTTATCTAATATTGGATAATTTACACATGTACATTCAACTTGTTGAAAAACAGTTAGTATACTTCTTAACTAATAATTATGTAATTAAACAAAATCACAAACTTCTAAAGGGTTACTAAACATCTCTTTGATATTGGTTAAGAAGTGTTTGGTCATCTGTTATTACCATACCTTAAATCTATGTATTAATATCAGACTATGAAAATATAACATAAAACATGAACAACTAATAAGTACTGAAAATAAAATTTTCAGGTGATATCATCTCACATTGCGGGTATGATGGCTTCGAGCGACTTGCGCATTGTGGTAGGATCACTGCAGTTGGCGGAAATCCTCATGCAGCGCTTGCCCGAAGAGATGGGCGCTCAATTTCGTCGCGAAGGTGTGCTTCATCAAGTGGCACAGCTGGCTCAAAAAGCACCAACACCCCAGCCCACTAGGCAGGCGAAACTCAAGGTATTATTAGGTTACTAGTATTCAACCGAAGGTTTTTAGCTGAAGCCGATAAATTGGCCTTGGATTCCACCTACGACCGAAGCAGACGCCTGGATGGAACTTCTAATGTGAACTTACTTGTATGTGGAAGATCTACTTCTCATAAGATACTTATATAAACACTAGATTAGATTAAATACCTTAAATGTCAAAATCACATCTAAATAGTATTTTATACACACATAATATTACTTTTAGTCAAAGTTTAACAGATCATCAAACAAGTTTCTAAGTAATGCCAATTTCTTTCAGTCTCCTAGTGGCGCTAGCGTACGTTCAAGTGGTAACTCGTCACCTCCGGCCTCTACGTCAGGATCGTCGCTCGACCACAACATTTCACTTGCATTCTCTGCGTCCGGTTCCTTCATAGCAAGCACACTACGTAAGCATTGATTTACTAAAAACTACTCTTAATTTTATTCGTTTATGTGCTAACTATTTTTGTGCTTTCCCAGTTGCAGCTACTGAACCTGGTATGTCAGATGCCGGCCCAGCTACTTCGGCATCAACACATCAGACTACCACAGTTCACAGGTAGAATATTTTCCCGTTTATTCTTTCTTGGCCTATATTTATTTAAATAAACAAATTAGACAATATTATTTAATATGATTCTAAAATGTCCATTCTATTTATATATCTTCTATTCAGGTCTAGTAGTCCACTGCAGTTGGCGGATATGTTAAAACGTAAACGCGCTGTAAAACGTTCAGGCGGAGCAGGAGCTAGAAGACCACGCACTCGCGAGGAAGTAACTCTTGGACACCAAGCCCTTGGTCAGCCGGCCCCAACACCAACTCCTAGCAATGCCCCTCACTGTAAGTACTACATATTATATAATATTATAAGTTACTGTTTGCGCTATTCACATCCGGCTCAATACATATACCGACCTAAGTACATGAAAAGAAAAAAAAATCGATTAATTACACGTCTAAAATACGATCTCTATCTCGAGATAACATGGATACAAGAACGATCTTTACATAAGAACAACTCTCAAAATACTGTAAGTTTGTAATTAATTAATAATTTTTTTTTAGCATCCAATGTTACTACAGCTGGTCGTTCTGCAAGTCGTATGGGCGGCACATCTAAGACTTCCTCTTTCCTGTCATCACTGAATCCTTCGCGTTGGGGTCGGTCGCCACATGCGCACGCGCATAAGGACACTGGGCTTTTGGCCTCTCCACATACTTCTGCAAATTTAACCCTACAAAATAAGTAAGAACACATTTATAATGCTGGATCCGTGGTTAAGTCAATTATAAAATAACTATTTAAGTATATAATTCCTTTTCTGATTTTGTATACTAAATGTAATTGCCTATATTACATTCTATAGCTGTCAACTGATAATAGATGTTAGTCTAATATTCACACAAAGTCAAAACATCACAATATCAAATTTAAATTATATATCGATCTTAGATTGGGTTGTTTCATGCCTCGTTCATCTTTTGAACCGGCAGAGACAGCGTTCCGTGCTTCTGTTCTAACTTAACCTTTAACTTAGATGTGACCTGTTTGATTTTGTTTGGCATATTTGTGGTCTAAATGACACTTACAGATAATACTATTGTCTTGTAGGGAAAAAGTTCGTGAATGGATAGAATGCGTGGCCAATCGTCTGCAACGAGAGTGGGGTGCGTTGGGTGGAGGGGGTGGAGCGCTGCAGCAGCTGGCCGCACTAGCTGCAGCTTTGCCGCGTCGAGCTGACCTGGCACTTGATCCGCTCATTGTGCTCCGAGACACACTAGCAAGCCATGATCTCTCCCCATTCGAGGTGAGAATTTTTTTACTAAGCTAAAATTTTTTACAATACTTTTTAAATAAAACCATTAAACGACATTGTACCGGAAATCTATAGTTAAACTTGTAAAAGTGTCTCGCCATTAAACGGCTGTTACAAAGAACCGCGAAAGCCGGGCCTTAGTTAAAAAAGTCTTACTACTAATGTCACGTTTTAAACCGTTAGTGTTTTATTTAAACGTGTACTACTCGAGTAAACAGACAGTATTTTATATTTTAAACATGGTCTTTGGTCTTTGTTCCTACAGGTTAACCACTCCGGGGTAATAGGCGCCTTGCTCCAATTCCTGACGGGAGCGGACTCAGACTCGGAGTCGACTGAGAGTGAGCGTGAAGGCGAGGGCGAAGGCCGGCACTCGGCCGAACATATCGCCGCCTGCGAGGACCGTTTGCGTCTCTTCCTGCACGTCTTCGCTGATATGCCACTCGTTTCAGAGCAAGTGCTTCTTACTTTAAGCCCTTACGACTATAATTATCCTTTATTAGTAAACGGGTTCTTCTGCCGTGTTAAGTTTTTCGGCCAAAATTTGATTACTTTAAAAACGGTTCTTGTGAATTCATCTTAAAAGATTGTTATATACTATAACGAACATTTGTTAGATTTTATTTCAAGAGAAATGTATGAAATTTTTTTTGATACCTTGAACGGTTTCGCAACGCTCGCAACGGAACGGAAATTGACCGTATTGCCTGATATTTTATGACTAAAGCCTTCTTTGATAAATGCTCTACACACAGCAAAAAAAGAATTTATATTTCGAACCAGTAGTTCCTGAGATAAGTGGGTTCAAACACACAAACTCTTCAACTTTATATTTAACTAGCTGTGTACTCTGACTTCATTCACGTGGAATAGTGACTTGGGGTAGAATTTTTAATTATTTAGGCTGTTTATTAATTTATGCTACTTTGCCGCAACCCTCCCACTCCCACTTCTATTCTCAAAAAGCCAAAGGAAAAAGTTTCATTGTTTTAACGTTCAAAAACCATTGTTCAACTTTAAAAACCACAAATTTCCGTACAACCTTTTTCAACCCCTACCAACCCTTTTTTGGTTTTTTTTAGTAGCCTGTGAGCTAAGTTTATCAATTGTACTTTTCTCGTCGTGTAGACTGTTCTTTTTTTTCTTATGTTTTTGTATATATACAGTGAGAGCGAATGGATGGAGAAGGCGAGCAGTATTGGTGGTTTCGCATGTAGCGGTGCTGGGGCGCTCAGCGCGCTGGTGAGCAAGGTCAACGCGTGCGTGTCCCACCTCGAGCAATTCCCTGTGCGAGTACACGATTTACCAGCGCGCCCCGCCACATCCGCCCTCAAGTTCTTCAACACCCACCAGCTTATGGTATAACGGTTTTTAGATTTAAACAATTATCTATCTACATATAGAATTTAACATAAAAACCTCTTGAATTAGAAAAAAATTGCGTTCTAAATAAGGTTTTAAATAGTTTTAGCTACTGACTTATGAATGATATATTATCTACATTTGATCTATATCATCTATAGGCGATACACATAAACTACAATGTAATTTCTTTATTTTGATTATTATTGTTTTTTCTACATTCCCTTAATTTGACTAAATGTTTTGCCTACTAAAGCGTTTAACAGGGGCTTGAACTCTGCGAAGTAGGTTATTTATACTTTTATGAAAAATAGTTTTGAATAGTTTTCAATTGTATTAATTGTTCTATAACAGTGTGATCTCAAACGTCATCCCACCTGCAGCACATTAAAGCAATGGAAAGGGGGCGTGGTGCGGATAGATCCTTTAGCCTTAGTGCAAGCTATTGAGCGGTGAGTTCATAAACAGTGTTTTCGTTACTTCGACAAAGTAAAAACTAAAGCTAATTATTTGGTCAGAAAGTAAAGACCGTACTTTTCCATCAAATTTTACAATGAAATTCCAATCATCCAAAAAATTGCTTTATAATCAGTATTCCATATTATTTTCAACTATTAAAAATTGTTGATACAGGTATCTGGCCCAGCGTGGTTATGCGCAAGCGCGAAATCGAGAAGGTACCGGCCCCCTCACAGACGACGAGGCAGCTTCGGATGACGATGTAGAAGATACTCTCGCTACTACACATCACGTTGCTGAGTAAATATTTATAATAATTTTGGATTCCCCATAAAAACCATATATTCGGTAACAAACGTGTTGTAACATAATAGATAGTCTAGACGACAACTAGATATTGTCTCGTTTTTTTAAATATAAAAATTGCATTTACACGAAAGAAACAAAACTGCGTATAATTTAATAAGTTACCATAATTATTAAGGTCCCATTCATTTTACTTTTTATTGTTCTCTCGAAATTTTAACTACGAAAAATTTTCGTTTATTAATAAGAAAATCCATTTTAGGTCCGATCACAAATTGGAGTTCCTAATAGGTGACACAGTGCTCCCCTATAACATGACAGTATATCAAGCTGTGAGACAGTTTGGTGAACAAAATGACGCCGATACCGATACGGAAACGCCGCTGGGTAGGTTTTTGTGTATTTTTGTATGAGTGTATTTTTTTACTGCCTCATCCAGTGATTATTAGTACTCTATGATCTACTCCCCGTGGTTCAGTTATAAAGCGCGTTAACTTATCCTACATTTGAAATTCGGTTACTAAAATACTGGTTAAAACTAGTCAAACTGCAGAAAAATAAACTACCGTCACTTGTGTTAATAAAATTGTAACAGACACAAATGTATCTTTGTAATTAATGACAGTTATAAAACTAAAATAACCTTGACCTAATCCTTATTTCTTAGCTAACGCGGGTATCTGGGTGCAAACGCATACGATATACTATCGCGCCGTGGAAGGCGGCGAACAACCACGTACAGACGCGGCCTCTTCGCGTAAAGGCAAAGGACAAACTACAAAGATGTCTTCACGTCGGAAACCAGATTTACTATGGACTGGTAAGTTTTTATAGTTAAATTGTTGTTTTAAATCGAGATGGACGGTTATGATTTTTTTTTGCCATTTTACATTGATATAGTTAGAATCTAAATTTAATACATTTATTCGTCAAAATAGCAGAAACAATTAAGTTATAGTCAAGTAACATTTATAAATATAGTGTATTTTATTAATGTTACAATATAGTTTTTTCTTCTCTGTATATCTTATTCTTCATTATTATTAACAGAAGGAATAGTGCCATCTCAGTCGAGCTCCCTCGTGATCATGCTGCGATCAGCGAGCATCCCCCGTTGGGGTGGTGATATCCGAGATGCGTCGCTACCGGCGCTGGCGTTGTTGCGCGCTTTGCACGCCCTCTCCCGGCATTGGCACACACTATACAGGGCTGCCTGTTTGCCCGATCACCGCCCACTTGTGCCCAACTCAGACTTTATAAATACTAAGGTAATATAAACATATTATTCCATATATAAACCCCATTTTCACTTTAATTAATCTTCTATGTGGTAATGGGGCCCTCAGTTTCTGATCTGTGTTAAAAGTAGTAGTGTAATAAACCCTTGGTAGTATATGTCTTACGAAGATTATTTTAGCAATAAATATTGACTGATTTTTTTTCAGCTCGCTGCTAAAGCTAACCGACAATTACAAGATCCCCTCGTGATCATGACTGGAAATCTCCCGCCTTGGTTAAAGAAAATTGCTTATGCTTGGTGAGTTTAACTTATAAGAAAAATAATCGAACAAATGAGAGTCAAAGAAATAAACTATCTAAATAAATAAGTTGTGGCTTTAAGTAAATAGCTTCGTGAAAAATAATATTGTTGTATAAACAAGTGTTAAGCACTAACCTCAAAAGTAAGTTAACACCATACGAAGGGAGATTCTAAAGAACTATATAAATTATACTTATTTTATAATTATACTTCCTCAGTCCCTTCGTGTTGCCGTTCGAGTGCCGCCACCTGTTGTTCTACGTGGTCTCGTTTGACCGCGACCGCGCGCTGCAACGGTTGCTGGAGGCTGGCGGGGAGCGGGGCGCACCCGCTGCCGGCTCGAGTGAGACGGAGCGAGTGGCGCCGCGTCTCGACCGGCGTAAGCGCACCGTACAGCGCGACAATGTTCTGCGGCAAGCCGAACACGTGATGCACGAGTTTGCTCACTCAAAGGTAACATCCCTCTGCTAGTCCAAGTCAACCAGATATTTATTAAATAACTAGCTGTGACAGCACTTCGTCCGAGAAGTAACTATTCTTTTGGACATCCAACCAACCAACAAAGTCAATCGCGTATCGTCGTTCTTGAAAGTTAATCTTAAAAGATAGATAGTAGTTTTTAGATCATTTAAAGAGGAATGCTTCCCCATATATGTTTATTTGGTATGGGGTAGCCACAATGATGACTAATTTTCCCATTTTTTTTTGTATTGATTTGATGATTTATAGCCTATAGCCTTCCTTGATAAAGGCTCCAACCAACACAAAAGAAAAGTTCCTGGGATTAGCGCGTTCAAACAAACTAACTCTTCAGCTTTATAATACTAGTATAGATGTATACGTTCACTTGTTCACCAAGATTATTTTTTTTAATGAAAATATGACATGTGATATTTTAAAATCCCGCCGTGGGGCGGACACAAATCTGTGTCCGTTTGTGACAATTTGTATTTGTTCATTTGTTTTCATGACAAGATAGCGTTTGGCTTTTTCTATACTCTATATCGTTTTGTATACACAGCTGTAACGAAATCTTAAATTGCAGGCGCTTCTCGAAATTCAATACGAGAATGAAGTAGGCACCGGTCTCGGGCCAACATTAGAATTCTACGCGCTCGTGTCGCAAGAGTTGCAACGGGCCGATCTCGATTTGTGGCACGGCAGTGAGAACTTTAAGCAGAAGCCGACGTCATTCGGTGGTGAGATCGTCAAGAGCCAACCCACAGTTGTCTCTGACAGATCGTCTGATGCGGCGTCTCGGTTGGCATCGTCCGTCCGAGATGCCCTTAATCTAGATGAGGATAGGTAAGACCTTCACGTGCACTTAACAATTATTGGGTGTGCGGGGGGGACGGGGGGACTTGGTGGTGTTATTTTAGAGAATTTTTATTACATTTCTTTTATGATACAGGACAGACAAACATGGAGTTCACTCGATGGTAGGTAAAACCGACGACCTATTTACGACGTCTTTGGTTTTTGGATAATAGGAAATCTACAGACTGAAACCGAAACGCGATTAAACCTAAGGGCTACTTCACCGGGGACGGTGGTTTGTGACCCGGAGGAAATTGCAATATTCCTATCACCCATTTAAAACTGGATTTTCAAACTAAGTCCAACGGGTTTCAGAAGAAATATAAAATGATTAGAAACGTTTGACCTGGTGGGAATCGAACCTAAGACTTTCGTTGATTATTTGATAACATTTCAACAACGAACCCGTCAAATGAAGGTAGTCTCTCAGTTTGTGTTTATTCACTATATTATATTCGTTAGAGTACAGTAAATTTATTTCACTGTTTTCGTAATATAGATCACCAGAACCATCAGACTTGGAAAAGGAGACCTCAATACCGTCCCCAGCTCCAGACGCGACTTATGTCACTTGGCCGTGTGGCCTCTTCCCCCAGGCCATCGGTAGAAACGCTCGGGCTTCGCACCTCTCGAGGGTCAAAGCCAAGTTCCGTTTCCTCGGAAAGTTTATGGCTAAGGCAGTTATGGATTCTAGGATGGTGAGTTGTGTTCAAAAGTAAAATTTCAATATCAGTACACATTTTTGTGTCTGTATCACTAATAGATATAATTTTGAATCCAAGTAGAAACCATACTGCGCTTGGGGCTGACATTTGGGTATCTAATAGTCTGTACTAATAGATTTTATTTAAACGTATCAAAAACTACACATACGGATTTAAATAGAACTCTTTAACGGTTTCAAACTCGATACATATTATATAATTTATTTTAACGGCGGATCCACCGTGACCATGGCTGCTGCAAAGCATACGAAACGTCGGGCTGTAGTAAATTAGTAAAAAATAAGTAAACAAATTCATATCGCGTTTTAAACCGTTAAAAGCGTTTTATTTAAATGTGCACTACTCGCGTACACTACGGATAATATTTATATAGGGATATTCTAAAATATAACTTAAAACCTTTGTATTAATAAAAATGTGTCTGATTAATCTTCAGGTGGACATACCCCTCTCTGTGTCGATGTATCGATGGGCTGTCAGTGAGCAGCAGTGGCTGAGCTTGAGCGACGTGCGACACGTAGCACCGGAGCTGTGGCGTTCGCTGTGCCGTCTACGTCGCGTCGCTGACAGGGCGCAGACAATCGCCGCTGACAACAATTACTCCCCTGAGCAGAGGAATCAAATGGTATGTATCTATGATAACTATGGTGTCTATAATGGTTAGCATATTTTAATTGCCTTTGCGCAACTCAACTTACTATTACTATTTTTTTAAGTTATTATGATTTTATTAGTTAGTCTAATTGATAGACTGATCGTATTTCAAAGAAAACTTTAACGGCTTAAAACTAGAAATGTATTGTAGTTAACAGATGGCGCCAGCATCGGGTCGTACTTTAAACAAATAGTGAATAAATTAACTAATGTATATATTGCGTTTTATACCGTTAAACGTTGTCTATTTAAATTTGTACTATTCGCTTTAACTTAACGAACAGACAGTACTCTATGATACGCCTATGAAAGTATTAATTGTTATTTTTAATCTTAATAAATTACTTATATGTGTTTGCCTTTTTTTCTAAAACTTAAAAAACAATATTTTAAATCAAAATACTATTTTATTTGCTATACTAACTGGTATGCTATTATATTATATATACCAAACTCAAAAGGACTATAATTATGAAAGAAAATACTTATAATATAGACAAAAAAAATCTTTTTCTAATTCTATTCTAATTAAATATTATGACCCCACATAACAATGCAATGAGGTTGATTTGCCTATTTTAACTAACAATATACGTGTTTCGATTATAACAAGATATTTAATACTATGTTTTATTATAGATAAATGCATTGGAACTAGACGGGTGCCCGATAGAAGAGCTAGGATTGGACTTCATCCTTCCAGGCGATGGGTGCACGGAGCTGCGCCGCGGTGGTCGCGACCTGCCCGTTACAGCACATAACTTACACCATTACATCTCGCTGGTCACTCACTGGCTCCTCTATGAAGGTCATTAATTTATAAGTTACATCATGAATCCAAGTATTTTTAATAATTAAACCTGCTGACGAAGTCGTTGAGAGGCCCCACGTAACGCTCTCGTCCGACTCAAACATTTTCTTTAAAATAAATTATACGTAAAAATGTACTTTTTTGTATATATTCTCAGAACGAGTATAATAAAATATTTAATATTGATGACAGGTGTCACGAAACAAATGGACGCATTCAAAGAAGGCTTTGAATCAGTATTTCCACTCGGCAATCTAAAGATATTTTACCCTGAAGAATTGGAACAAGTTTTCTGTGGCAGCCCATTAGGTACGTCTTCGATTATAATGTAAAATGTTTTTTTCTTCAAGAATAGCCAAGTAATGGAAATCGATTTTAATGTGAAAACAAATTATGACAGGGGGCAGGGCTTGAACTGGCATCCACTGCATTCCATGCTGAAGCTCAGAGTAGCTACAATGCAATCGAGCTACCGTGGCCTACACGTCATCGAATTGTCTTAACCTATTGATACATGCACCTCTCGCGCAATGCTATTTTAACCTTAGTTATATAAAGGATTAATATTCTTTACTAATATTTTTTGGCACAGGTGGCAGGGAGCAACGTTGGGAGCCACGCATGTTGGCGGAGTGCATCAGACCGGACCATGGCTTTAACGCGGAGTCTCCCGCGATCCGCATGCTCATAGACATCCTTGCGTCGTATAATCGCGAGGAACAACGGCTGTTCCTACAATTCGTTACAGGAAGCCCACGACTCCCCACCGGAGGTAACATTAGACTATAAAAATGATGAATTTATGGAACAAGCAGACGTGTGTTATAATGTTTAATTGAATTGTAATCTACGTCTTTATGTTTGTTTCTCTGACGTAAGTTATTCCGATCTTACCTGAGCCGATGCTTATGCCAAATTTATATGTATGTATATATAATAGGTATGTAAAATGTCCAACTAAGTGGTAAAACACCTGCTGTCGTTCTAATAAATGAATAGGCACATTTTTAAAATGAATGTATGAATATTAGTTGGGTGGTATGCCCTATCAAAAATACTTAAAATTTAACATAAATCTCTTTACAGGTTTCAAATCTCTAAATCCGCCTTTGACCGTGGTCCGGAAATCTCTCGAGTCCTCGCTAGACCCGGACGAGTATCTGCCGTCGGTGATGACGTGCGTGAACTACCTCAAGCTGCCGGACTACAGCAGTTGCGAGGTGATGCGCGCCAAACTGAGACTCGCTGCTTCAGAAGGACAGCATTCCTTCCACCTCTCCTAAATCGTCGTTAGTGTTTAATGCTTTCATACCTCCATAATTTCGTGTAAATGTTTGAATGCGGTTAGTGATATTAATAATTACTATTTAAATCAGTGTGCAGCCCCCGGACTGCTGGAAATGTGCAATCGAGTGGTTCAATTCGACCGTGTGACAGACACTTAAAGTGCTGTATTTTATTTCGACTAGAATTACTTAGATTACAGAGATAATTTGTTAATAATTATATTTTGCGTTAATTTAATGTGATAGTCTTGTAAATTACTTTATCAATATTAGAGATACTAATAAATTCCCCATATGTACTGTACTAAGTGTGATGTGGACTATATCTTTTAAATGTGTGGAACAGCTATTGTCCGTCTTCACAAATGTCACCATTGGTTTCATTATAATAGTTGTCTCGTAAGCTACTTTTAAAGGACCATTGTTAGTCTTTTTGTGAACTCCTGTGAGTTGACATAGCATTTACTACTAATGGTGTATGTTTTGAGTAATACTTAAGTATCATAAAGGAATTAAAAAAAAGTGCAAAATTTAATATGTAACAATTTCAATAAAACCATGTAAACATATGTATCCCATTGTTTCATTTTATTGCCCATGCTTATAAAGGTAACATTGTCGTAGTCATTAAAAAGGCATCGAGCCAGTAATTACTTTCAACCTGTTAAAAAAACCAAAAAACATTTTTTTTTTTAATCTGCAATCAGACGCAAGTCTACAAGCGGATGCGTTGGAAGAGAATAACGTTTAGGCGTCGAAACCCAGTGACTCGACTGCCTTCCTTTTCAGCCTTTTCGTCACTACAGAAGGTTTTAGGAGATATTGGCCAGGGAATTTGGGTGAACCAAAGACTTATCGGCCTATTTCTTTTTGAACGCATTAATTTCAGACTGAATAGTGGGAACGCAAAGATACTCGTGAAAACCAGGGGGCATTTGTAATAGTACGCAGAATGTTGTTTTGCATGCGTTGAATGAACATGATATTGCTTTTACTGGCGGAGCCCCACAGTGGAAGTCCGTAGGACCAGATTGGTTTCAACACGGCATTATAGATCAGAAGCTTTTTATCTGTAGACAAGCCAGAGTTTCTACCCATAAGCCAGTAGAGGTTTCGAAATCTATAATTTATAATTCTTCCCATTTCTTTTTAATGTGATAGGTCCAAGTGAGACCTTCTTCTATCTAAGATAAAGCCCAGATATTATACGTTTTCTAGATCAGGTAAAACATCAGTGCCAATCTCTTAATCTTCTTAGATACCGGTACGTCTGAGGTAAATATATCATAGATCACGGGCCCGAGTACAGAACCCTGTGGAACCCCGGCTTCAAATTTTTCTTAGCGTAGATCTGGCATCCCTCTGTTTCACTTGAAAAAGCCTGTCTTTGAGGTAGGACTTAATAATGAGGAATAGAGAATGGGGAAGTTAATTTTTCACTTTGTAGAGTAGATCTTTGTGCCAGACTCTGTCGAATGCTTGCTGGACGTCCAGGAATACTGCTGAACAGTATAGTTTTATTTCAAAGCACCGTCTTATCTCATGATGAATCCGATGCATTTGTTCGATTGTGGAGTGCTGTTTCCTAAACCCGAACTGGTGCTTTGGAATAATGTCACAATGATTCAGGAGTTCCTTCGAGCAGACCAAAAATATTTTCTCCCATACGTTAATGATTTCCCGGGACGGACTTTATTACCAGTAGCTTCAATAGCGTCAATTATTTCACTATGTGGAGTGGTGTAGTGTAGTTTCTTTATAACAATGCGATATGCTTTCTTACCTTTTGGAGTGAATGTATGACCTATCAAGCCTTTAGTCCTTATTGCCGATATCACATCCTTGTAAGATTCCGAGCAATTTACAAGAATTCGGAGCAAGTTTTTGTTTGCTATTCTTATTTTAAAGAGATTGGAGTCGCATACAGTTTCTAGTTTTGACAGTTCATTGACATCTTCTAGTCCATATAGGGGGAAGTTTGTTAGGTTTCTGATTCGGGAGTAGATTTTTATCATTTTGAGACTGATCTGAGGCTAGGGGTATAAACCTGTTTGATACTGCCACGGGTGTGCTGTTTGGTGGGGATTCGCTTGTTAGTACTTAGCACACGCTGCCAGGGAGGAGGTGCTTGCTGGGAGCAGGAGTTGTCAGTTAGATCCGCTATATCTGTTGATTTCAATTCCGCTTAGTTATCAGGTTTGGGTATGTCACTTAGAGAAGCTGACCGTGGTCTATTAAATAGTCCAGGATGGAATATTCGCTGGGTGAGGGTGTTTTGATTGGGTTCATCATGCTGATTCCCACGAGTTAGGTCGAAATAGGTGGTCGCTACCAGGGTGACGCCTTTCCTGAGAGAAGGCATTTGTGCAACAACACGTCGCCTAGTATTTCGAGGTTAGTCGCTAAAGACTGAGTTAACCCATCAGCCATACATCCTATAGGCATGTACCACACCATAGGATTGGGGGATTTTTGGAGAGGTTACCTTTCTCACAATCTGAGTGGCGAAGCTCAGATCCCCGTTCCTGCGAAACATGACCACAGGTTTACGGTCTGGGGCAGCCTTCTCAGGCTACACACTGGATTTTCTGTCGGGGTTATCTAGATAGTTGGTTGAAAGGCGCCAATTGTTCGCCTGTGCCCTTCATACTTTGCCATTCAGTGGTAAAATGGACCTTTGGTATGTCTTTAGCGTCGTATAGTACAGTTCTCTTGCAGAAAAATGCTATAAAGTTTTTCAAGTGTTTTATATTGTCATTGTCATAACGAATGTAATTCTAACTAAACCTAGTAATAATTAAGATTATAGCCCGTAGTTTCTCCTGTATGTATTTATTTGATTAAAATGTTAGGATTTATACCCCTGTAAACCGTTTCTCCGAATCTACACTAGCAATTCAAGGGCATTCATTCACAGGCAAGTGACAAAACAGGTGTCATAAAATTTACTCCTTGGACAAACAAGTAGTGACTCCGTACCTACTAACATTAAAAGTGCCTACCTCAGAAAATAATACCTTAATAAATGGTAAGAGGTAGGCACAAATTGACAAAATAATTGAAAAGACAGTGATGTGCCATTGTGATGGTAGAATATGATTTTTTTTTTAATATTTAATGGCCTGGTAACGGACCTTTAAGCCAAGTCTTATTTTCACTTCACACTTTTACATTTATTACAATATGAAATAGTACTAGCAGTAGACAAAAAGTCTATGGACAGTAATATAGATGAAAACTTACGACTTTCTATCACTTCCTTTGCAATCCTACCTCTCTTGATTGCCGGTCGCCGGAGTCGAAATTTGCACTTGGGGCGACATTGGTGCGATTTGAAGCGATAGAGAGACAAGGGGCGGCAACGACATCGATGGTGATATCTGCATTCTTTATTAAATTGTGTGCTTAACTACAAAATACAAAATGAAATTACCCTCCATTCGTCTGGTCTGATATTGAAGCAGGATTTCCAAAATTTATATGAAGAGTTGACGTTTCGATGTACACGTGGAATTTCAACTTGTTTCGGGAGTTGTTAGCTCGTATTCCGAAGTGTGAGATCTGCCTTCTAATATTATGTAAGTTTCGTTAAGTTGTGTAAATGCATCATCCAGATTCTCAGTATGTGCTGGTTGAGATGATTGAGAGGACGATGTTAAATACGAAGAAAACGCCAAATCTGGCACAGAGAGCTATCATCAATAGTGAAGGTCCTCTGGTGTCGAGAACGACGTTACCCAGACCGCTTGTTGCAGCTCCAATGTAAGTTACCATGCCACTTAGTGTCTTGGTTAAAATATAGTAGTTTGACAAGAAAATTACGGAAACGACATCCACTGCACAAGAAACTATCGTCACGATGATCCATGGCCAGCGCACCGGCAAGCGCTTTGCACCAGCAGCAACGTTAAGCAACAAAGCACTTGTTAAAAACCATAAGCAGCCAATGGCCATGTACACACAATTAAGGAAAAAATCTAGAGGTCGTAAACGGTTCTATTTTCTGAGATATAAATGCCTGGCTGTTCACATCTGATATTTGTCCGATTGGTATTTGTCCTCCGCAATGGTTCGGGTTTGAGAAGAAAAGTGAGGGGAGGATACACATTGCAACTTGCGCCCCTGCTTGGACGCATGTGGCAATCCCAGTGACAGTGAATATGGCCCGCATTATCACAATTGACGATAATTATTATTTTTGACAAATGTTTGCTCGTGTAGCATGTTTTAGCAATAAATAAAACAAAACATAAAACAAAAATAATTTTATTATTTACAAATGATAAACTTATTAAGTAAACAAAATTGTACTCTATTGACTATAGCCGTCTCTTGTAATTTTGTAAATTATTATGTTTCTAAGACATACATAACATAATAACTAAAGGATAAAACAAATTTCTTCTCAGTAAAAATTTTAACCATAATCAGTAACACTTACAGAAAGTCACAACTAAAAATGTGATGTAATTATGACATACTTTACTACACAACACCTACTAATAGACTTTGAAATGGAATGCCACTTAAACCTTATCCGGGGACAAATATAACATGTGTCTACAAAAGTGCTTGCAATCAGAATTTTATAATACCATTGCAAGCCAACCAAGAATAAGACAAGATCCCCCAATTGGTGTCAGGCGCCTAAGAGCTCTTTCACCAGTAAATGCATGGTAGTAACATGTGCCACAGAAAAGACCCATTCCAGTTATGAAGAATGACCCAGCCTGTAATAAAAGGGATATATGTAACAATAGAATGCCTTGAATTTAATGACTATACACAATTGCCGGAACATTAAATTGTGATTGAAACAGTTTTATTGCAAAATATGTATTTTTTTAACTTACTATGTATGGTCGTCTGCATAAGGGAACGGTTATTAAAGCTAAAGTGTGCAAGAAATGAAATCTATTGGCGGTCTCAAAGATTTTCTTTAAATCTTCCTTGGCTTCTGTCTCTGGAAAAGTCCGATGGGCCCCCATTGCGCCAAGAACAACAGCAGCTGCACCACTCAGTCCTGCGAGCCTGACAAAAGGTCCCGCTTGTTGTGCTAGTTCCCAAAGTGGCATTTTGATAATTATAGGAGCTGGGGGTGTCTCAATAGTTTTACTCTTAAATACTCCCTGTAAAAAGTTTTAGTCACTTCACAATAATATAAGATATTTAAACCTAAATACGACTATAAGACTCAGCTACAAAGTCAACTAACTACGGATAGAAAAACAGCTTTATCATGCTCGAAATTTTTAAAAACTTACGATACTGCGTAAAACATTCATAGCTCCCTCCGTCACCGTATTTATCATAAGGGTATCCACAAGATTCACCATACCTTTATAGTTAAAAAGCTCTTCTAAAATATCTTCTTATAAATACAATAATAAATTTAGAAAAATCGAAGTAGGGCCAAAATAACGCCACAGATACCGTCGAGATACACAGCGTGCACAGACATAAAATAAAAGTGTAGTTTTCTCAATAAGGCTTACCTGACCACAGATTAGCTTAAAGTTATAAAGCAATAAGAGCGTGTTTTAAGGTTATAAGTTTGTTTTGTTTACACTTTTTATAAATCCTGATTCATTATAAACTTTAATAATGCGTTCTGATGATTTTTTTCAAAATGTTAAAGTTTTATAAATTCAGAAAACTTTGCCATTATATAAAAGTAAGCAATTATGCCAATTTTGTAAGAGGAATCCAAAATGTAGGGATAGACGATATACCTAAAATATCAGTGACTGATATTCGAAAATTGTTGCGTCAAAAAGGTTTCGCAGTGCAAGATGGGTACACATCTCTCATTACAAGATGTACTATATGCTGTGATGGAGAGAAGAAAACTGAAAACAAAGTCTTCATAAATAAGACTACCGGTATGTACCCTACATGATAATAATTATTTACGGCTTTTTAAGTGAAAGAATAGTTTAACTATGTTACTTTTAATGTTTTGTTTCATTTGCCAGGGTATTTTTTGTGTTCAAAATGCAATACTTATGGTGATTGGAACACACTCGAGAGGCTTATCAAAAAATCGAAGGTGGACGGAACTCTTAAAGATTACTTAGAAAAATTACACCAAGAAAAAAGTCATTTTCTAAATGATTGGCAAAATGTAATGGAGCAAACAAGCTCATTATTAGATTTAAGTGAAACTGAAACTCATGACCTCTTTCGCCTTTTTGAATTTCCAGTAAGTAGTCAGAGTAATTCAATTTACATGTGTATTTAAAAAAAATTGCTAACTTCTTTGTTATATTGCAGTACCATCTTGAGGCCCCCAAAGTATTATGTGATGTTAGAGTCTCTAAGGACCACACAGTTTTATATTTTCCCTTAAAGAACACTTTAAATATAATAGTTGGGTATCGTAAAATACAAGCTGGCAATGAAGAGAAAATTGAGAATTATGGCTACCACATAGGTGGCTTATTTTTATGTAAAGCGCAAAAGACAAACCGTTTTGAACAAGCAATTTTAGTTCCTAGCATACATGATGTGCTGCACTTAGCAGCACAAAAAGTACCTGGTAAGTCAATAATTTAAGGTTAATAAATAATTAATTAAAGGTAATTACACACGGACAGATCAATGAAACGGGCACAAAATATGTTCGCCCTTGTCCAAGGAGAGGGAAATGGAATTTCACTTTTTTTTACTCATTGAAACAAGATTAATTTTATGCTAGATCATTAAAAAAAATATGTTAGGAGAAAACAGTATTCAGTTAAAGAAGTCGGTATTCAATTAATATAATTAAGTTTTCAGGTAATTTAATATGGTTAAGTAACTGTAGCTTACCACCTGTTGTACTTCCTGTATTGGAAAACTATCAAAAGTTATGTTTGTGGGGTGACTGGGAGAATATGAGAGCTGTTTCTGAGAAATTGGGTGAGGATCGCTGCTTTTTTGTCAGGTATGTCAATAGGTTGTTGGTAAATGTAAATTTAAATATAATCAAACATGTGAAAACTATTAAAGCTTTTCACAATAAAATCTATATGATTGGCTTATAATTGTTGTCGTTTCACAGACCAACGGATGGGTTAGTAACCGCTTCGGAAGCAGCTGTTGCTAAATTATCACTCAAAACATTGGTGTCTGAAGCTAAACCGGCGTCACACAGATCAATAACTACATTTGCAGCCCTGAGAGATGATGTCTATGCTGAGCTTACAAATATTGACAAGGTATGTCTTTGAAAGCATTACTCAACTTCACACTCACATGAGACTCTTAATGATTTTCCCATTTATGAAATTGGGTCTAGAAAGCACTTACTAGTTTAATATTAACTATAAAACCTAATTATGTCTTTTGTACCTGTCCGTTTCCTACAATATTGATGTTTACTGCTCAAAAATTGTTCATACCTGTATATATTATGTCCCATGTATGATGTATTAAATTGTATTCACAGGTTCGAGGTGTAAAGTGGAAAAGATTTCCAGCGCTAACACGTCTACTAGGCGGTCACAGGCGTGGTGAACTGACCATAATTACAGGTCCAACTGGCTGCGGAAAGACCACGTTATGCGCGGAGATGTCTCTTGACTTAGCACAACAAGGTGTCAGTATTGAAAGCTATATGTATTAATTTTAAAATATTAATTTATTAAGCAGTTTGTAACAACTGTTACATGTGCAAATCATAATTTAGACTACTTTTTAGCTTCACGGATGTTCTTGTTTAAATAGTAATTTACTTTTAGCTCATATTACTTAACTAGCTGTGGCCGCGACTTTGTCCGTGTAGAATAGTTATCTCTTCCTTATCTTGATAAATTTTAGCGACGACGTTGTCCGCGTCCCGCCATCTTTGCAAGTGAATCTTAAGACATAAACATTATACAATTGTGGACAATTTTTTTTATCGTTTAAAGAGGAAGCATTTAAATAAAACAGTTTAAAACGTGAAAGTGTTTTTATTTAAAGGTTTACTACTCGCGTAAACTATAGACAGTATTTAAAGAGGAAACATTCCTTAAATATTTTTTTTTTAATAAATACAATTAAAATCTAATATTTATTTTTAATATGTAGACTCAATCGAAGTCAAATGCATGCTTGTGTTTTTCAGGTAACAACACTATGGGGTAGTTTCGAAATCCGTAACTTCCGCCTGGCCCGTACAATGCTGCAGCAGTTTGCTGGCGTTCCTTTGGAACAGAACCTCGAAGAGTTTTCAAAGTTTGCTGATGACTTTCAGAAACTGCCGATGTTCTATCTCGCTTTCCATGGACAGCAACCGATCAAAGTTGTCATGGAAGTAAGTTCATTAACACAATATAATATATGGTCTATAACTTTCTAACTATGGTTCTAAACGTGTAATTTAAGATTATTGACCTAGTTGTTTAAATAGCTGTCCTGTAGCTGTGAAAAATATTATTTATAAACATAAAAAATAAATAAAGATTAAGATTGGTTTAAAGATGCAGCACACATAAACAGACACGACACTCATTAAAGAAACGTACACTTAAATACTGTCTATAGTTTACGCGAGTATTACACATTTAAATAAAACACTTTAACGGTTTAAAACGCGATATATTAGTTAAACTTATTTGAAAATGATTTTTTCTTCGAATGAAAAAAACTTCGGCCCGATGTTTTGGGTGCTTTGCAGCAGCCGAGGTCACGGGGAGACAAACGGGCTGCAAAGCATCCGAAACGTGGGGCCGAAGTTTTTTCATTTGTTTTATTTAAAAACATATACTTGCTTTGTGTTGTGAGAAAAGATATAGATTCCCTTCCCTCTTCAAAGTATTAAGTGTTTTATTTAAGAAAAGGGAGTCAAAGAAACATTTTCTTGTCCAGGTTTACTGTATGGCTGAGAAGTCACCTAATAAATACATTTTTTAAAACGGACTGGTAATGTCGCGTTAAATTCAATTATTTCACGAGCGTCATCGTATTACAACAGTAAAAGCTGCCTTATTTGCATAAGTAGATCTTATTACTAGCCTAGTCTATGGAACGAAGTCTTTTTTTAAGAGTCTATCAGTCTGAATTTAAGAAGCTTTTAAAAACTGCCAAGGAAGAGAAAATTACTAAATTCTTCAAAAGATTGCCTAAGCTCCAAGATTATTAATAAAACATTTAAAAATTTCAATTTTTTATTTATTTTGTTACATAGGAACGGACCGTATAAATTACCATTCCGTATGAACAGTCACTGTTTTCGCGGCATATTTATGGAATATGTTCCATAAATACCCCGCGAATAAAAAGCTTTTACTGTATACAATATATTTCTCTTCTTATACAGGCAGTGGAGCACGCAAGATATATGCATGACATTGCGCATGTAATAGTGGACAACGTCCAGTTCATGCTAGGATTAGGCGACGAGCGCGAAGGAGATCGATATTTACGCCAAGACGCTGTCATCGCGGCCTTTAGGACGTTCGCCACTGCGAGACATTGTCACGTTACACTCGTTATGCACCCTAGAAAGGTATGTAATGTAATTTATTTCTATTAAAAAAGTTACGCCGAAAATTAAACTAATACAAATAAATTGAAAAAAAAAATTTCGACTCGGGCAAGACTTGAACCGGCGTGTTGGTCCTCAGCGTTCCGCGTTGTAGCTCTACCAATTGAGCTACCGAGTCCTACACCTCATCGTCGAAGTTTTTCAAATTATTGGTACATGCACCTCTCTCGCCATGTAATTTCAACCTTAACACTTGCGTATCAACGTCTGCAATAACATGTAAAAAATATTAAAGTTTTGGAATAATATATAAATGAATTTTCGGCGAAAATTTAACAAGTTAATTTAGTACTTTTTTTATGATAGAGCATGCAGACAAGCATCACTTGACGGTAGCTGAAATACCTCTAAACCTGATGCGCTGTCGATCTACTTTTGCTTTGGATATTCGGAAATCCACAAACTGAAACCGATTTAACTTCACGGCTTTCCAAAGGACGGTGGTTCGTGATCCGGACGGAATGTTGATATTCCATCCACCATCAAATAATCAGATTTCCGGACGAAGTCCAACATGTGTCAGGAAATGCCCACAGATCGAACGTCTACGACCCGATGATTATTAGCCATACTTTGTTACTATTACACCATCGAGCCCGTCAACCGTGAGTAAGGGCTAGTTGATTCAACTGCACTTAACAGAATACAGTTTGGTTTTTCTAGTATGAACGCAGTGCCTGGGTATAACGCCTATCATCAAGTGACGTTCACGTTTGTCCGTACTCTATAGTTGTTGCAATTCCATTATTTTTTTACTTCTCTCATGCGTTTGTCTTATACATTAATACACGTACTATACAAACAAAGAGGCATTGCTGTGTTTTATCAATAAAAATCTAAAAATCGAAAATAATAATAAAAAAAAAAATAAATAATCTATTTGTAAACAACTATTGTTTAAATTAGACTTCAACATAGTATATTCGCAGTATACCGAATACCAATTTCGGAGACCCACATCCTATTAGGCAAAAGTATTCGGCTGGATTTTTGCTCCAAAAACTTGTACAGACGTGATTGTTTCGCGCTCCTTTGTTTTGTTCTAACTATCGTTTTATTTGTACCAATTACTACTATTATATATTATTTATTTATTTATTTATTATAAAGACAATTAAAACAGCATAGCCACTTCTTAATTGGATTTTATCCAATATTCTATTGTGTACTTCTGTAACTAGAATTACACTTAACAATAGAGTATCATCAATTACATTAGGACAAAATTTAAAAATCAGAAATTCTCTCAGTAGATGACCATGATCTGCGAAAAGATCACATTTGGGTCTTAACTTGAGGAGAGCGTTGAGTGAGGTTAAAATTCGTGGTATCGGCGAAAACCGCGAGCAGAATGCGACCTCTCGGGACGTCAAAGAGATCGTGTCTTCTAGCTGGCCATAGTTGTTCGTACAAACAGTCGACAGAAGGCTTCCCTCAATAAGTATATCGATTTGGTTTCGAAACAACTTACAACTACAACTAATTGCCCACAGATCTGCGACTTACAAGAGAATTAAAGCAACTTCTAATAAAAACAAGGTAGGATACAAGTAGGGGTAAAAACCGTATTGGTGTTTGTAAAGAAACCGCAGAAAGGCTTTTTGGATCTTCTCTAGCATGAGTATATATTTTTCCTCGTGAGGGTTCCACCAATTATGTACCAATGACTACTTATATGATTATAACAGAAACAAAAATATGAATAAGTATATACGTAAGCAATCGATTTTAATTTTTCATTTTACCAATTATTTCTCTATGACAAAATATATTATTTAGGTATTCGTTATTCGGCCGAATAATATGTAGATATTCGGTATTCGGCCGAATATAATAAAAGCAGCCGAATAGGCCGAATACCGAATAGTAACCGAAATTCGTGCAAGTCTAGTTTAAATACGCTAACCCTCATATCTGTGAAGTATACAAACATACATGTCGTTATCGAATATTGACTAAAAGTTAACGACATAATAGGTCAGTTTTAAATTTTAATTGCTTAGTTTACATTCGAATAGGTGTCTATTTTGATTGATAGACATATCTCGATCAATATTCAATGTCTGTTAAGTAGAAGACATAATATATACCTACCGTAGAGATGCCAATAAAATAATAATTTAGACTATTTTTTGTTCTTTTCCTTCTAGGGCAATTATTAACAGTTAGTAAACTAAACGCCTTTTTTATATTATGATTATATAGATGTAAAGAAAGAGTAAAGTTATTTTGATTGCGCGTGTAATTAGTCCATATACTCAGTAATCATATATATTTGTTTATTTAGGAACGCGACTCGGAAGACCTTTCAACGAGCTCAATATTTGGAAGTGCCAAGGCATCGCAAGAAGCTGACAATGTTTTAATCATTCAGGTGAATATGTTGTTAAAATTTAACTAACTTCTTTGATGTTGCTTTGAGCGAAAATTGAGTTAAGGCCCATTTTCAGGATAAACGTTTGACAGCGGTGAGAGGGAAGAAATATTTGCAAATAGCAAAAAATCGTTATAGTGGTGACCTTGGCATTGTGCCCTTAGAGTTTGACAAGAATTCGCTTAGCTATCAATCAAAGAAAAAGCCTAAAAATAAAGAAGAAGAACCAGATAAACTTCTAGACGAGTGTTTTCAAGAATATTCACTAGAGGCACCCACTGCAGGATCAGACATTAGCCGTAAAAAAGGTAAACATAATAGAAAAGAACATGTTGATAGTTTTCTGAGTGATATATTAAATTTAAATAGAACGAGATAGTATTGTAAATAAGCTATGTGACATTTGACATAGTTTATATTCTGATAATATTTAAGGCATTACTTTACAAGATTAAAGTAAAGAGTAACAAAATTAAATTTGTGTTTGTATGAATATCCTTGCTTTAATTCATATTTTTAAATAAATAAAAAATTTAACTATTTCGAAAAATTCTTTATTTGACAAAAATAAAAGTTGCAGTCAAATAATTTAAATAGATTTTTATTTAATATAATTTCATTAATCTTAATTGTAAGTACAATAGGTATAATGGTCTAGATAGATACACTATAATGATACGTGAGATTACTACTATCATTCTGACTGATAAGACTTAACATATTTGCCATTGTCTGTACATGTGAGAATATAAGGGCACTAAACACAATATTTAGCTCTCAAAAAGTTCTTACATACAATTCAGTATAGCCCAGCAGGTAACACTTTCAACACAAATATGTTCCAACCGTAATTTCTTTTACACGTTGGTCACGCACAAAGACTTTGTTAGTGAGAAGAACCATGAGAATATACATGTCTACTCACTTTATTTGGTCTTTAAGCTGTGAAGTACATCCACTAATGAGGAATCATTGGTTCGATCCTGTCTTCGCTTACATTTTGGACATGGGAAACTCTCATTTAAACATTTTGCATGAAATACACTAGAGCACTCATTACATCTATATGTAGTACTCGTTTCAAAGGGATATAATATTTTTGTATCCTTGCAAACTTCACAAATAAATCCCTTTTGGCTACAAAGCCAACATTCCATAACATGGTTTTTCGCATAATTAACAACTTTCTCTAATTGCAATACTAGAGATCCATTTGGTATCTGAGCTAAATCTGATATAGTATATAAATGCACATGATCATATAGATATTCTCTGGGCCAAACGCGTTTTTGTAATTCCTCAATAACTGGTTCTCTACAAGTAAAGATATATGCCCGCAAAAAATTTAATTGTATTCTCAATTCTTGCAAATTTGCCATGTCTGACACACCTGCATAGATTTTTGGATTAATTTTTTTCATGTCTATCCATGGTTGATGTTGAAATTCCAATAAGAACAAGGCAGCCTTTTTGGAAACAGGATACCTTTTAAAGTCCCAATTGTGTATAACTCTGGCAGGAATTATAAACACATTTGGATCCATACAGTTTGAACAATAATATTCTCCAGTGTAGCCACAAACTTTTGCTTTTGACACTGTGCTGCCTAACAAATCTTGGCAGCCACGACATTGGTAGTTTTGGCTATCAAGTCCATGTTCTCTGGATAGGGTTCCCAACTGTTTCATCATTTTCTGTAATTCATTAACTGAAAAGGAGCCTGTAGAATTTGAGATAACTTCAAAATCTAAGCTTTGTAAAGAAAGATCTTCATGCATATTACTTTCTATTGCCAAGTTGGAATCATCATTCTCTTCAGATGTTATCTTAAGTTCCTTATGGATATCCTTCATAATGTCTCTCAAATTAGGAGTGTTAGTATTTACCTCTCCATACAAATTTGAATGGTCTATTAGTGAGGACAGGCTCTTGAGCTCTGGAGTTTTAATCATGCTGCTTCCATGAGAAGAATTGGAATTGATAGACTCACTGTCATCATTTATATCTTTGGACCAGCCTTTCCCACTTAATGAATTTCCAGTAATAACAATGTCATTTGGAGCTACAAAGCCCTCTGAATTAACTGATGAAGAATATATTTGTGTAGAATCTTGTATTTCGTCACTAGTGTTAATTTCACTTAATTCCTCTGCGACCCCAACATTATCGAGTTTATTCTCGTCATTTACTGTAGAATCCATAATGGCCACTTCATTAGGCTTGTTAAGTTTGTCATAACTTGTTCCCTGACCGGAATCTTTTGATAATATAAAATCTAGAGCTTCATCTTCATTCAGAGCCCACATTTTACCCAATCCTGTCAAATTTACTGCTTTCTTTGGAGTTGATGCCAACTTGGGTTCCGTTACATTTGTTAAAGTACTGGCAACATCTAACCCTGCGGAAATAGGGGCTACCTTCATAGTTGGTATCCAAATGCCAGCTTGCATCAATACCTCATCTGGCCATTGGTTCAAAAGGCTTGAATTAGTAGGTAAATTAAACTGAACACATGTTTCTAATCCTTGTATAACTTTCTGAGCTACTTCTAAGACTTCAGAATCACAAACAAATGCGCTTTTATTGTAGAATGGTCTAACAGCTGATATATTTTTTACAAGCGTAGACATGTATGATGATAATAAACATTCGTTAAGGGCTATCCGAAGCCATGCCCGACATTGACCGATTTCAGTGTTTATTTGGGGCAATGAAGATATTTGATCAATATTTTGACGATGGGATAGCACCAAAATAAGTGGCCAATAACTTGATTGTGGACGGTAGTCTGGGTCGCCGGATATCACGTTCTTAGCTTTTCGCAAGAAGGTGTCCTTCAAGCCGTGAAGGAAAACTGCCTCTAAAGCCATGCATAGCGTGTTTGTTGATTCTGTTGAACCTAGCACACTGTGAAAATTTTCTTCAAACTGGCTATTGTACTGTATATCTTTAACACACTCCGACAAATTATTTATTAATGCTTCTTTGAGAATAGTATCACGGCTACGCATATTAAAACCTGATGTAACGTTTTTAAAGAAAGACATAATGATAAATGCTTTATTTACTTTTCACCGAGCAATTGCAAGATGAATATTCTGTAAAATGAAATTGAAACCACAATTAAATTTTCCACCCAAAGCTCCAAGGCAAAATATTGTGTGACGACAATTGGCAATAACACAGTAAAATTAAAAATATTGTTTTATTGTATGATAACAATCAGTATCAGACACATATGTAAGCGACCACAGTATCATGAAAATAAAAAAATACCACAGATATTGCAAATAAAATATACACAAACATTTATAATTACTATGTTACAACAAACGTATTTATACAATATCTGTGTTAAGTTGCTCATTTCCTGTGGTTAAATTTTACACTGCATAATCTGTGATTTCGTCCATCTTTGATTTGATGATTGAATTAATTTATTAGTGTTAGTTTGAAATAATGACATAAATTTAAAGCTATAAATAAAGTTGAGTTTCTTTTTAACGGGTCTAGCTAGTTGCTAGCCCTTTTATCAAGCTAGTCAGTAATCGTATGTTATTGTTTTCTTTCAACTTAAAAGTTTGAACATATCAAAAAAATTACACGATACAGCGGTAAAATGGGAGATACAGTAAATATGTCTCTGGGTAAGTATCTGATATACATAAATGAAATCTGAATACTCCCTTCTATGATCCAAAATAATAAATTACAGTGTGCGTCCTTGTTTTATAGCTGTACACACTAAACCAGTTGTTGTTCTAGAAATTTTAAAAGCAGGGTAAGCACTTTAAGGTTATATATGTATGTCAAATACTTTTAGATGAAATCATAAAACAAAATCAGGCAAAAAGAGGCGGCGGCTCTATTCGGGGTCGCGGTGGAGGAAGAGGGGGTAGGAGAGGGCGCGGCGGACGTGGAGGCAATCGTCGAGGACGTTCCCAGTCCCGATCTCGAACACCAAATGGACAGCAACGGTCACGATCCAGATCTAGATCTCGTGGACCCCAAACAAGGGGTCGGTCTCAATCACGAGGCAGACCCCAGCCAAAAAACAACATGTTTAATCGATCACGATCTCAACAGCGCCGCAGATCTAATTCGAGAGCGAGGTCACGCTCCCAAAGAAGGAGTTTAACTCCCAAAGGCAGAGCAGGTCTTGAAAATCTGTCTGAAATGCCTCAGCTAGTACGATCTAATAGATCAAATAGAGGTATTTATTTATTTATTCAGACATGGAAAACTTACAGCTAATAACTATAGGATATTAAATATCAGAAAGCCAATTAAAAGTTTTCACTTTTAGCTTCAGAACTATAAAAATTTACAAAATTTTACTAAACGTTTTTTTTTTCTATTTATACAATTTATACAACAATATTGTGGTGTATTCTTAATTTCAGGTGGATTTTCTATGAGGTTAAGACGGTCAAATTCCATGTCTCGTTTGCAAGGTGGTGGTGTGCACAGTAGACTTGGACTCATTAATAAAAGAGGCAATATGAATATCAACTACAAGCCATTTGCAGTTGCTAAAAGAGGTATAGCCAAACGAGGTGGTGGTTTATCCACCAGAAATAGATATAGCAATGTGGGACTCAGATCTGATCAAATAATGCAAGAACAAAGACAGAACAATGTAATAAGATCTCAGACATTTACTCGCTCCAGAAATAATTCATTCAATGGCTTGGCTTCTCAACTAACAGTGAGTGTGGCCAACGATTTTGTGAAGAGGCGTCGTAACAGTGCTGGTAATACAAATTATTTAAACAAGCAAAGTTTAGCACAACTAAATAATGAATATGGAGGTTATCGCAAAAGAGGAGGACCTGGTAGTGCACGTTCTGTAGGTTCAAACAGATCTAACAAGACTAACAGATCCAATTCTAGCAGAAGATCAACACAAACCAGGGGTCGAGGAAGGGGCAGAGGGAATAATCGAGGAGTTGGTAGGAATTTCGTAAACAAACAAATCCTGAACCCTAAATTACAACAAGAAATAGCTGCTATCCAAGGGAAGAACTTGGGAAACAACAGTACAGAACCACCTCCCGGTGTAAACGTCACATTGATGCCGGCAACTACCAAGCAGCCATTGCATCAACGATTTGCTTTATCTTCACCATAATAGTTGATGTAGTACATTTAACCAACTTTAAATATGTAATATATTATAAAAAAACATTTTGTTACATTGTTTTGTACTAACATAAACATTTTGATGATACATTTGACAATTTGGATAATGTGAAATAACAGTGATATACATATTATGTATAAATAAAATCATTTAATTCTAATGTTTTAAATGGTTATTTGCATAGAAAGCAGGTGGTATGTGACAAAATCAGACAATATTTCTTTACCTAAATATTAGACTGTGTCAAATCTAAATTAAAAAAGGATTCAAGTATTTCACATACAGATGTATAGGTACTTCCCAGAGTTTTTTTTTTATTTTGTAAGAATATGTTTTATTTATAACTTAACTGTTTTCTGTTAACAGTCAGTTATTTAATTAATAAATAGTAAAGCTAACAAGATATAAAAGATTAGCATTAAAGCTTATAATGTTAAAAATAAAATAACTAGATATAAGTATTACTTTGATAACAGTAACAAGACTTTTCAGTAAGAGGTTTTAAGTAAGAGGTTTTTTTTCTAGTGTGAAATAAAGTTTAAAAATATTAAATCACATTTATTCTTCATAGTATGTACATGTATTGATAGCATTTCCCATAACAAATTTTTGTTACATTTTATACATCTTTGGCATCATTATAAGTGAGTCCGTGACTAAAAACAAAATTAAAATTATAAATATTATAATTACTTGGTCATATATGATAATTGTAATAAAACTCACAGTTTTCTCCGAGAATATTATTTAAAATCAAGCCATGAAATAGAATTATATTTTGATCTTCATCATTAGTATTTAAATCCGAACGAGTAAATGTCCAGCCTATATGTTGTCCACAGTGTGGACATACACATATTTGCCAAGTGTATCCTGGAAACCATGAATCTGCACCTTGACTCTGCAGGGACAAGTGTATGATAAGAATATAACACCTGTTATTGATATTATTTATTCTATGAAACATTGTTCAAAATAAATCATTTTGGCATTGAATGCAAAGATTTGTTACTTACGGGACCAATGTTCTTGCATCTTGCCTTTTCACTAGTTATAATTTCAAAGTTTATTCCAAATGGATTAATAAGTGTTTGTACTGTAACATTTTGTTTCCCAAACATACTTTGTTTTTCAATTTTATGCGCACCAGGGCTCAACTTATTGAATAAATAATATGAATCAACCACATCTGTGCCACATTTACGACAAAGGAGTAATTCTGAAAATATTTGTATTAAATTTAATACTGTCCCCACTATATGCAAACATAATTTAACATGACACAACTTCTGCAAAATATTAATTTTACCTTGGGTATGAAGGTCATTAGAGAGACTCGAAACAGTGTAATCACAAGTGCTATATAATATAATTAAATACAATATTGATAGCATTCCTGTGTGCCTGTAAAACATAGTACGTTAAAAAATACAAAATATACAATGTAAATAATTTTTATTACATTTACAAGTAGGTCCTTTGATAACCCATACATAATAGGTCCAGTTAAATTTACACATTTAAATTATGGATCAAATGGTAAGTATCTTAAACATTTCAGACTATTACATAAACATAGTTTTCTATCAGAAGATTGGTTTTGACCAACATTAAAATTATTGTTATTGCCATATTTGAATGTAATCTCTGTATTTGCAGGTATATCACAGTTACTGAAAATTGCTAACTTTGGGATAAGACAATTTATACGAACAGGAATAATAGTACAATTTGGTTGACAACTATGGTTTATATAGCGCCCTATATTACCAAAAACACTAGGATCAATATATGTTTCAAGAATCTGATCATTAATAAACTCTTTTAAGCAGAAGATATAATTAATTTTGCCATCTAAACTGTTTTGAGAATGCCTTTTTTCAGCTTCACTTTTTGTGATTATTTCTCCAGCATATTCACATACAAATGTTCCTTTTGGAATGCATTTTTTTGTAAACAAACCATAACCTTTACATTTATGGTCACACTTCCTTACAACAAGGCCTTCAATTGGACCTCTTTGAACTAGCCGATTTTCACAGGAGGAAGAACATGTACAACAATCGTTGCATTCCACTTGGGAAACCATTACTTCCATGTCATTAGCCTCTGGTAAAGTCTGTTTATTTATAATCTTTAAATAAGTTTCTTTACATAAGCTGTTCTTACAATTGTTTTTCATAATACATGGACAGTCTTCTAAACAAGAATCACATTTACATTGGTGTATAATTTGAGAGTTAAAATCCTCCAATATTTTGTCATACTCAGTGCTTAGTTCTCTGGGCCCCGGTATACTTTCGCAAATATAAAAGACGTTACCGTCGAGGTGATGGTAATTATCTATCATATTTTTGAAATAAGTCGGTTGTATGAAGGCAAATGTTAATCATTTGAATGTTTGCACTCAAGATGTAATACAATATGAATTACCTATAAACTTAGATCCAATAATAACAAATTTTATAGAAATAACAAGTTTATAAAATAAACAGAAACTTCTGTAATGCGCATACCTAAAACGTCATCAGTGATCATCTGTAACCAAGTAAAGATTTCGATTAAGGAAACACTCGATTATCATCGATTATAATAATTTAATTTAAACTAAATCGATTACTACTTATTTTACTTTTATAACAAAAGAGCATTGTATTTTTTACGTAGTTGTAGAGTATATAAGATTTTTTATAATACTGGAGGACAGTTAAGACTACTAAACTACTAATAGATATTAGATTTTCTCTTCTTTACACATCTCTAAATATTATGCCAGTAACAGACTATACGCACATTACGCGCTTACATGCTTCTGTAGACTGTTACATGGTATTAATATATATTTTAAAATTTACGCTTTTGATGAAATAACATACGTATGGTGTGAAATTTATTAGCCATTACTTTATTCTTAGTTAACAATTGCTTTACTTTATTATAAGCATCGATAGCGCAAAATCATATATCTGTAGGAATTATTCAACAGTTAACATTATCTACTTTACCGTGACAGTTTACAAGGAGGTAGGTTTTACTTTAATCAAGTTCTTTCGATGACTCGTCATTCGATCACAAAATACCTACTATTCTCTATTTTCGATGGAATCGCGCGACGCGCAGGCGCAATGTAGTGATGTGACGTCATTGTCCATTCATATTTTTCTTCATCAATGAGGCAATATTTTATTGAGTACAGTGTCAAGTGTGTTGTGAAAATAAAATATTGTTATTAAAATGGTGCAGTGCTACGTTCTATTATTGTATTAAACATTGGTAATGGATGCATACACAAAAGAGAAGTGGCATTACTTTAAAAACATTCAGTGCATTCATTGATAAAATAGAGTGCAAACCGCACATGCGTGCTCTGTATAGGAGTCGATTGTAAAATACCAATTTGTTTTGATTTTTAAATTATATTTCGGAAATTGTTACAATCTCAAGTAGAACATTACGACACTCCGGAAGTGGCGGGACAAGCCGGCCGAGGGGCTCGTTCCGAAAGAGATAACAGCGGATGAATGAGATAAACAGTTATGGATTTAACATGGCGGACGAAACGCGTAAAGTGCGAGTAGAAGAACGTTTGAAAATAAAAATTGGTATGTATTGATAATTCTAACTGTGTTTTAAAGGCTAATGTTATTCAAAAGTGGTTATTTTTTGTATTCAATAATAACGTAGCAGAGTAATTGGTGCAAACGGATAGTGTTGTTGACAGTTAAAATAGTGAACAGGTGGTAACTGGTAAGTGAGAGAACATTGCTCGATTTCTCTTGGAATGATCATAAAAGAGTTTGCGATTTTTTTAAATTACATAGCACATACATGAATACAGCTATGGCCGTGTTAAGTTATTTTAGCAAAGTTCTTCATTGTTGTTTTTGTAGTGACAGTTTGACAGTTCGTAATTTATGAATGAATAGCCGAGGACACAATGAACTCGTACTAAAATCATAATAGATTAGATAGGCCACTATTAAAATTTACCTAAAGATATAACATAGCACAATGTAGGTGTCACTTGAATAGGAACCCATTAATTATGTATTAGCTTGATAGTTTATAACCACTTTCCAATAGTTGTGCAGGAATAACAATATTACTACTTTGACAAAGATTCAATATATATTTTGCACAATATAGTACTTCAACTGTAACCTATACAAAAATAATTCTTTGCAGACATGCATTTAAAGCATTACAACTTTTAAGCCCCTTTACAAATAAGTATATAATTAGCAAAGATTGCAATATCTTTTAGTCATCGCTACAAAGATGATTGATTTATGCCTGAGACATCACAAGCATATAAATCCATGATAAGAGTAAGTGTGTCTGAAGTGATAAGGATGCAGTATGCCTTCCGCAGGGTGACCTATTTGACCCTTTCCACTTCTCATATTCTATCACGTATAATAGACCTAAGACAATAAACTAGAGCTTGCTGAGAAATACTGTAACATCAAATTTTATAGTACTTTTTCAATAAATATAATTATATATTATCTAGGTTAGCTACAAAGCTTTTCAGTTGAAGAATTTTTATTACAGCCCATGTTTTATAAATATAAAACTTAATACGTTCTATATTACAACACAGCAGTGTTACAGTTATTTTAAAAATCTTAAATCGTATGGTAGGAGATTTTTATTTATACCTTTCTTTTATTAATTTATGTAACTACTTAAGTACTTACACTAATAGATATAATTTAGTTGAAAAAAATTAGTCTACCAAAACAATTAATTTGATATATTCATTGCCAAGTTTAGAGTATATGTAGAACCATTATACCAATTAGTATTAAATTATATTAGCAGTATTCATTTAATGTGGGTACTACAGAGTAATAATTTTCCAGTAGCACTGTACTCTGTTAGTGCAACCGATGAACTCAAACTTTTCATAGTCTTCGCCACTAAAATGACAACTACATATTTAGTCAAGACTAGTGTTGCCTTTTTTGTGGCTACTTAGTAAATATTAAGGCTTATCATTATAATAATTACAATTATTTAATTTGTTGTAAAACCTTTGCAGTGTGTCTATGGCGAGTACCAAATATTTAAAATTATTATGGAGGAATTATTAATATTTTGCATTGCATAAAAAAAATGATTATATTGTTTTTAAATTTATTATTAATTTTTAATTGTTTATCTGCTTATAATTCAATTATTGGTACTTACATGTAGTCCATTAGAAAATGCAGTGTTATGTAGAATGATAGAAATTTGCTTAAACCATATAGCTTTTATCAAAATACACTAAGATCTAATTAAGTTGTTGCCAGTATTCAAATACCATCAATATCCTTATATGGCTGTAGATAGGGTGATATGTATCCTTAACATATTAATTATAAACCAAAAAAAAAATTAAAAAAAAATATATCTATATAGTGCTGCATGAATATGTAAAATTCAATTTAAATACATTGGTTAAATTAAAACACTTATAACAATTTAGGCACTTAGAACAAGGCATACTTTAATTTTAATCCATTAAAGTGTTGAATTTACTCACGTAAACCACAGCTAATAGTTAATTCTGTTCTCTATCTGTATAACATTTGAATGTCCAGTCTTTGAAATAAGTAGTGTATGGGCCTTTTCGTCTTTTCACCATTAAGTATTACATTTTATCATTACCACGAGACAAAATGTATCCTTTTACAGAAAAGGAGATAATGTATTGAAGATATTGTATCAGATGCGAGTTTGAAAAACAACCGTTGTCAAACTACAATATAGATTTTATCTCTTAATTTAATAAGAAAAATATTTTGCCATTCAAGTCGCGGGCAAATGAGCGAGTAGGTAATTTAATGGTTTAGCGTGACGTGACGTATGAGTCGTTAATGAGACGGCGAGGTACATACAAACATTCGCGTACTATGGCGACTCGACGACGGATTTATTCGCCGAGTCGCCTCGTGAATGGGGCTTGCCGTTTTCCATTCATGGAAACTCAGTGCGCTGTTAATGAAAAACGCGCAGATATCGCCGTTATCGACTCGCGCCGTTGCTTTGATAATCTCGCGAGCTATCTATACTCCCATTCAGTTCTCTATCAGTTCAAAACTAGAAATTTGAGATAAGATTTGCGGTATATTGCACTTCACACTTGTAAATACGGTGACTAATTATCATCGTGTGATGATTTTTAAAGCGATACAGTAGATAAGTTACTTAACTCAAAGTTCAATTTGTATTTTGTAAGATAAAATTAACCTTGTTATTTCTACTTGTATGTTGACCATTTCTGCTGCTCAGAGGTTAGGAACTGTCCCTGGGTTTGAATCTCGGAAAATAATAATACGGGTAAGATAATAATTAGTTTCAGTCGAGTAAAACAGGCTTCTTATCACACAAATATGTCTGTCGCACATATGGGAAGCGCACTTGATTACGAAATAATGCAATAAATCCTCGTGTGCATTACTAGCTAGGTATAATATAAATCTTATAAGCGAGTCGTGTTCAGCATCGCTAACAATTTTAGCGCAATAATATTTTAATACAATGGCCGCCCTCTGTGTAGGAAGCAAACGTAGGATGTTAGTTTAAGGCTGTAGGTAGGTGATGTTTAAATTCATCAATTTCATTACTTCGTGTCATTCAGTCAGCCTCCCGCGATGTGACTGACAATTGATGTAACCATTTGACATCTAAATTCATAATTCCTTTGATACATGGCGTAACATGGCATGACCTTTGGCGTGATGTCAAAACACATTTTTTTTTATGATAGAGAAGGACAGACAACCTTAAGGATCACTTGATTTCAGGTAAAATACCCCAGCCATATTACAAGTCTAGTCATCATCATCATAGTCTTTATCTACCGACGGTGGTTCGGGTGGTGGATCCGGACGGAAAACCTATATTCTTACAAACCATTTAATCCAGATTACCAGACAAGTCCAACATGCTTCAGAAAGATTATAAATTCATTAGAAAAATATTGGACCTGGTGGGGATCGCCCCACGACCCGTTGATTATTAGCCATATATTGCCTGTACACCAAGGAGCCCATAAATTTGAAAATGTCCCATGTCATACATGTAAATAGATCAAAGATAACTTAAATATTGTATAATATTAAAAATAAATTATACTAATAATACAGTTGGAAGTACTTGTCATTCAAGTGTGGCGCCTACTCTCGATTTCGAAATAAGCAGCACGCACATAAGTGTGGAAACATTCGCCATTGTGCTGCACGAGTACAGATTGCTTGTTTCCTCAGACGAGCTCATGGTATTATAGAGTCCCGTTTCACTCCCACGATCCACTTCGATGGCGTTTGATGTCGCTTTGATGATGATTGAGGTTTTTACATCAACAATTATATACCTTATCGTTGTAATGACTAAAGCCATCTCTCTCTTTTATTACGGGAACCTTTGCACGGCATACAAAAACAGCATTAATATCTGTCTCTCAGTAAGATCTCAGATTTAAGACTGTTTATAGTTTACGCGAGTAGTACACATTTAAATAAAACACTTTAACGGTTTAAAATGCGATATATTAGTTAAACTTATTTGAAAATGATTTTTAACTTCGGCCCGACGTTTCATCAGTGGAGATCAGTCTCCCCGTGACCACGGCTGCTGCAAAGCATCCGAAACTTCGGGTCGAAGTTAAAAATCATTTTAAAATAAGTTTAACTAATATATCGCGTTTTAAACCGTTAAAGTGTTTTATTTAAAAGATCAAATTTGCTTAAGAAATATTTACAATTCACAGCTTGTAAGTTTATTTAAACATACTATGTACGTTGAAACTAATGAATAGGTCTGTGGGAGAACGCAGTAGTGTTGAAGATAATTGTTAACTTTCTGGTTTTCTGTTGCTCTTTGTTAGAAGCTCCTACACTCTTGTTAGTTACTTTAATATCGGAATATTGCTTTAGGAGCAAGAGATTCTAATACCAGGTTAAACGATAAAGTTTTGCAAAGGCAAAACACAAAGGTCACCAAAAGAAAAAGACAATAGTAATAAGACGAAGAATAAGAAAAAGATAATAATAATAATAATAAGTAAATATAACTGTGAGGTTCTTTATCCTTTTTGAAAGTTCCGTATCTTTTTATTTCGTTTCAACCCGTTTAAAATAGTTTAATTCAATCATTAAGTAGCCGCCATTAAATGTTTTGCCAGGAAAGGTCAACGTGGACCCGTAACGAGCACAACGAGATTTTTGAGCCTCATGTGCCAAATACGTAACGTAATGGTCGACTTGCCTTGTCCGGCCGTATAAAGCCATTTCTGACGAGGCCACGGTCCTTACACAATCAGTGGACCCTTCTTTAAATGCCGTTCATTAATTCCTTTGGCTTCAATGAATCTCTTCTTCGAGGTTATATTTCTTTTATACACTTACGCAATTGAATATTTGTCTCTGACCTTACGGGTCTTTATATCTCTTGGATTGAAAATTAGACGAAACGGGAATTCCTATTGACGACTACAGCATTTCGTGTACATAAATGTACCCACACTTTTCACATTTAAGTAATAACATTCGGTACCTCAACATTATAGAGCACTATTAAAGTTACGATAGTGGCGGAAGCAAGGTCGAGTTGCATACAAGCGTCCAATGATATCGGTAGGCAATGTACACTCATTCGGCAATACTCCGTTTAAGCCGTGCGCACACAGGACACTAGCTTATTTAAAGGATTCGGGCATTTTGTTGATGTCGGCGAGCTCATATAACGATCTGTAGGAAAAATGTCGTGTGTCCGGAGAGCTTAAAAGTTTAGAGCCATTGAAACAATCGTATGAGTACTTACGCAAATGACTGATGACGACACTCGGACAGAGGCTAGGCGAGTCCAATAGCGCGTGTAATTGGAGACACCTCGTTAAGTGACGCTGGGTCACGCTTCATATACCCTGTTACGAGTTGCACGTACTATGATTTAATCGATTTATTCTGCTCTAGCTGTTCCGGAATATAGTATATATTACTAGCTGATCCGGCGAACGTTGTTTTGTTTGCAAGATCAATAAGTAATTGGTGATAATGTTCCAATTTCGACCAAATTACCAATACCATCAAACGGTTTTTTGGAGTAATTTTAAAAGATACTATCATTGTCTTGTTTTGATAATTTTAAGAGAAATTGTTCTTTCGTACATATACTTTTATGTTTTGAATCGTTTTTGCAGCGATCGCAACGGAAGCCCCTAAAGATAATTTACTTAGTATTTTCCACTCTCTCGCATTGCTCATATTGGTCGCGAGATGTTAACGCCTCGATAATTGATCCATCCAACATCTAAATATTTTTTCAAATCCATCCAGTAGTTTCTGAGATAATCGTCTTTAAACAACCTCATTTAAAATATGATATAAATAATATTTGTGATTATTCAAATAATATATATGTATTTTATTGCAAAGGAGACCAGACAAGGACGGCATGAAGTTATAATGGTCTAATTGAGATTCTATGTAGGCTTAATTTGGTTCTGGCCATTGGGATATTATATACGAAATAATATTATATACAGTAGAGCGTCGATTATTCGAATTAATTAGGCGACATGGGTGTTCGGAAAACCGGTATTTTCGGTTAATTGAACTACCTATATGTATATTGATTCAGACATACATATTTACATACAGGTAAATGAAAACCATGTTTACATTTTCATATATCTTTAATGACAAATATGAAATAAACAAAAAAGTGCACATATGTAATCTTATAATAAAATATGTGTACTAGGTAGGTACCATTAGCGCTTAAAAACACCTTGAAATTTCGTCTGCCGAAGCTTGCCTACCCGCTTACGAGCGGCTAGATCACGTACTTTTTTAAGAAAACCTATTTGATAGTGGTCGCTTTCAGTCTGTGCTTCAAACCAACGCAAGGCAATATCTAAGCCAGTAAATGCTTCAGAAGCACTCACTACGTTTTCATCTTCATTATCTGAACTTGTAGTCGATGTGATGCTAGCGGTGGGGTCGGCCTTATTAGTCATGAGGTCTAAAATTTCGCTATCCTGCATAATTTGGTACCCGGGATCTTCGTCGTCGATATCCAGCCATTGTGGAACCTCTTCATCACATTCGTGGCAATCGAAATTTTTTAGCATATCTATCATTTGGGTCGGGCAGGGGACCGTTAACCGCGCGCGTTAATACTTTTCGGATAAGCGGTCATTCGGTTAAGCGACGTTCGGATAATTGACGCTCCACTGTACTAGTATATGTTTTCGATTCGACAGAAAAAGTGGTATTAAAAAAGATGTGCCCGCGAATATTGTTCGAAATTGTGTTCTTTATTTAAAATAGGTTTCACTTCTTTTTTTTGGGTATTTAGTTGCGAATAGCGAAAACTATTCTATTTTTAAAAATCATATACCGCGGGCGTTCAAATTCTATATTTATGCTGACTGTGAATAACTTTCAGGTGAAGCTAAGCAGTTACCAGCTCGCAACAATGGAGCCGCCTGCACCCGTGACATATACTGCGTGCTGTCGCTGGACCAAGAAGAAATATTTCGCACCTCCACCATTGAGAGATCACTCAAGTAAGAATAACAATTTCTTTTATTATATACATAGCTTACGCGAGAGACGATTACGGATTTAAATGCTTACATCCACGAGCTGCGTAAGCGCGAATTCAACGAATACTGGTACACGGTTATGTCAGTCGGGACACGTGGCTTAATTTACTTGATATTATTCCAGAAAATTCCCAACATTGAATTATTATTTTTCTGGATCTTTGGTTGGGTTCGAATCCTGGGTTGGGCTAACCACTAACTAACTACCTACTAACCACTAGACCAAAGACGAGGAGGAGGACAGACAAGCATGAAGTTAAATTGATACAATGTGAAGTACTCTTTTACGCCATTTAATATCTCAACAAGATGTTCTATCGACTTATTTAGGTTTTGGATATTCGGATTTCAATTTTTATATTCAAAACGCGATTAAACTTCACGGAATTTATCATTTCATGGTGCTTCGTAACCCGGGCAGATTCGATTATTCCCAACAAAGCATCCGAAACGTCGGATCGTTGTTAAATTGTATTTTAAATATGTTAACTAAAAGATTTCGCGTTAAACGTGTAATATATAAACTACACACAGTACTTTTTTATATAAATAAATTAGAAACATGTTGAGCCCTACGGGGATTGTTAATTACTAGCCATGCATTGCTACAGTTAGACGAACGTCAAAAATGTACTCGAATGTTTGCACTCAAATCACAATGAACAGTTCACTTACCGTTATCTAATCTTTTACTCAAGGTTGGAACGTTATTCTCCTTTGTCGTGTTTGCCTTTCCGGACAGCCTTCCTGTCGATGCCGTGTGGCGTGTGGGAACGCAAGGGCCGGCTGGATTTATTGGGCCAAGGTTCCGCTAACTGCAGTCTTATGATGCGATAGTTTTGTCCAAATTTAGCATTGCTTGCCCTTTAAACGGTTTGAAACGTGAAATATACTAATTAATAAGCGAAATCCACATGAACTCATTTCTGTGTCTGCTTCATTAATCTGTAGTTTTACAGACTTCTGCCCTGCCCGACCGAAACGATCTATTGTTTCAAATGCTTTGCAGCAGCCATGTTCTCTTGTGACCAAGTTTTATAAAAAACTTGTGTCCCTTCTAAAGAGGGAAGTTATTCTAAATAAGTCTATCACAGCTTTATTAAAATGTATTCTTTTCATTACTTACGATCTACTGATAAAAAGGCAATTCGGGTATACTTATCGAACCGGAAGCAGATACATTAGACTGGCCAATATTGGCGATTATCATTTACTTAACGAGCGATTGATAAACTTTTAGCATAGATAAAATATTAAATGTATTATGCGCCGAAATATAAGCGTTCATATATATAAGACGTGTCCGCAGTTTACGCGAGGATACACATTTGAATGAAACACTTAAACGGTTTAAAACAACGTCGAAACGTCGGGCTGTAGTTAAAATAAATTTCAAATAACTAACATTTTTTTATTTACATCCACAAAACACATTACATTATAACTATTATAAGATGGAACTTTATTTTTATTATATTTGTGTTACGTAGAATTGGAGGATATAGATGGTATTAGACTGAGTATGTGTGATCGATGTTTTTAAACAATTTTAGGGTTCCGTAGCTGATAAAAAATTAGAGACACAATTATAAACAGTCAAGTACGTGAAATATCTAAGCCTATAGCATCTAAACGAGATGCGCTCTCGACTTACTTTTTTGGACATTCGGAAACTCAGAGAATGAAAAAGAGACATGATTTAACTCCACGGCTTTCCGTCTGCGGCCGGATTAAACCCGGACGAAATTTCGATTCTATACTACCACGCATTTAATACGCAGATTACGAAGTCCAACATGTTTTAGAAACATTATTAGATTGTTGGACTCGGTGGGGTTCGAACCTAAGCCCCGTTGATTATTAGCCATACATTGCTACCATTACACCAACAAGTCAAAATATTTAAGACACACCCTTCGTGCGCAAGTCCGACTCGCACTTGGCCGCTTTTTTGCCATTCAACATACCGTATATACGTGAAAGGGGAGGATTGATTATGTCGGAGAGGGTGTGGTGTGGCGCGCCACGTCCCGGATGCGCTTCCGGCGGCCGTGCGCCGTCGCGGAACGTCCCTTCCGTTGCACCCTTCTATTGAACGCTTTTCGAACTGTAACATATTGATATTATATATGTAGCTATAGGGATGCAACCTGCTATATTGAGTATAATTGTCATTCCATTCCAATGCTTGGCTTATGACCGGTAAATTTGTACCGTATATATAATAATTTTTATATGTATGGCAATGCGCAGTTTCTATTCCCACCGGTTAGAATATAATCGTTCTTAATTCACTTTAGACTTATTTAAAATAAAACTGGAAGGACATCCATATTTAGGACCCCGTGCTACGACGGCTACAAAGCATCCGAAACCATTTCGGGTGGCATTTAAAATAAATGAAAAATAAGTTAACAAATTTACGTCGCGTAAGTGTTTTAATACATTAAATGTAATGTGTACTACTCGAGTAAACTAGACTACTTAATTTCAAATATACTAGATTGATGTTCTAAATTTGAATATTGAAGTCCATTCATATAAATTTATTGTTCGTTTCGGAATCAGTGTGGAATTATTGTCTCAATCAAAAGTAGGTCGACCTAAGTTATAGGGCCCTCTCCCACGGTTGAACTCTATCCGACCTCTTTCGTAAAAAAGCTTCATATTTTATTTATAGAGACCAACCAGGAAACTAAACAGTTCAATACACGATAAAACGGAAACAATAATAATTGATAAGATTTTTGTGACCCGGGAGGTGAGCAGGACGCTTCGGATATCGAAGGAAACGTCACTCGCCAAGAATTCACTTAATTGGTTCTTTGTCTTACGATACCTTATCATAATATTTGCTCCTGTTGAAACGGTGTTAAAATACATTATGCAATTCAATTGTGCACGACCTCACAGTTAATGGCTCGAGCGTGTGTTACTGGTTTTTTTCTTTTATTTTTGTCATCTACTGTGTCTCAGCGCTTGACCTTAGTTGTAAGTTCACGTATAGCTCACCTTATTAAAATCTTTGTATACTTGTATTATTACAAAAGTACCGAGAATTTAAATACCATTTACAATTTTTTAACATAAGGTGGTCAATGAGATAATAACAAAATTACCCTTTTATTAGTGTACTGTTTTTTTTTTATTATAATCGATTCACTATTTCTTAATGAAAATTATGTATTTGTATATACGAAAACGTCGTCCGTTAATATTATGCATTATTAAGAGAAATTCCGATCATGGAGCGAACATATTTTTGTATCCGTTTCACTGGCAAGTAGTTGATTAAACTTCTGTACATTGCCCGACACAATCGATTGTTTCCCAGGATTTAAACCGACTTCTCGCGCTTAACGCAATGCTAGGCTACACGCATAACCATTTGTCTACAGAGGTGGTCATGTATTATTAGGATAATATATGAGGCTGCTAGAGGCAGAGTGTCCTAATAACAAAAATCATGATTTTCAATAAGGAGGAAAATAAAAACACGCAATTACCTTAGGCGAAAATGCATTTGTACTAGTATTTGTGTAACAATTATGGTAACAATTTTCGGTCACTGTGCGCTTGTAGATTAACATTAGACTATGAAAATATAAACAACTCAAGTCAATCGCAGTTAGGCGACTCTGCCTCTAGCGGCCTCATTTAAATTTACAAAGCAATTAACTAAATAGGCGGCAACCTTCAATAAAGTACGACATTTACTAGTACGGAATTTAAAAAAATGATGCCATTCTATATTCGAAACAATAAAAAAAGAAGTGATACTATTCTATATTCAAAATAACAAGTACTTATTAAAATAAAACTAGTAAAGTAGACGTTTAGATTATTGGTTAACATAAGAACGCGCTGAACTAGATTTCGTCTTAATATTTTTGTAACGAGAAGAGCGGCAGTAGCGGAAGCTTTTAAGTGATAAATTGACGCCACGGCCGGAACAGTGCGATGTGTAAAATGATCTTTATTCGTTGCGTGAAATCGTCAGCGATGAACCACCGGCCGAGTGCATTCACCGCTATGATTTCTGTATTACGTATTGTCGATATATGTACTAAATATTTTTTTCGTCAGACCGCGCCTCGAGATCTTTGTCACATTTGACGAGCTCGTTGGTGAAATGGTATGCATTGCCAATAGTCAACGGGTTGTAGGTACGATCCCCCCCGGGTCTACCGTGTTTCAAGTCCATTTAATTTTTTTCTGAAACATGTCGGACTTCTTTTGGAAATCTGGATATTAATGGGTGGTAACAATATCGAACACATGAACCACCGTCCACAGATGAAAGCCGTCAAATTTAATCGCATTTCGGTTTCATTCTATGGATTTCCGAATATCCTAAGGCAAAATAGATCGACAGCGTATGTTGTTAAGATGTCGTTATGGTTAGGTGTTTCACCTACTATCAAGGGAACTCCAAGCTGTTGACTGTCCTCCTCTATAAAAATAAATAAATGAAAGGCTGAATAAAACACTTAACGGTTTTAAAAACGCTCAGTATTCGTTACTTACTTTCGAGACTGCAGCGGCTGTGGTATTTTTTTAATTTTTCTTCTCACGTAGTAGTACGTTTAGGTATAGAATCCTACAAAACTGGTGACCCTACTATGACGTCACTGCTGTCCATCGGTCTGCCATCACGTTGTAACTCGTAATCCTTGATAGATGTAATTTTCATATACAACAAATATAATGCAAGTCCAATTTGCGCTTGACCTTTTTTATTAATATTTTTGCATATTTCGGGCATAGTTTTTATATGCGGGATATAATCAAGAATTCGTCTGTAATCCGCCGCCCCCGCTCGGCTGGTGGCTGTTCCGTCTCCGGTTTATTAATACCAACGCCGGATGTGTCTTGAGTTAACACTGTTACTTTTTCACTTACTTATAAACTTATGGCTAAGTTAACACGAATCGTAAGTTGTAAGTGTAGATAGTAGACTTGAAGTAAGTAAAATAATATAGATATAGAATATGTTTTGGTAGCAAAATTGTAGTAGTACCAGTATCTCCTATCGTATGCAGTATGTGTATTCAGAATGTATTTTCATTATATTTCCTTCACTTTATTGTCAAATGATCGCGTCTGTAGCTCTTTGAACGTGTTGCCTCGATTCCTAGGTTCGAATTCCGGAGAGACAATAGCTTGTTTCCGTCGTGCAAGACGCGAAAGTCTAACATGCCTGTAAATAAAACCTATCAGTGAAACGGACACAGAAATGTCTGAACGAAGGGTAAAGTGATTTCACTGTCAAATGACACAACCCGTCGCGCAGTTACGTGTAATTTCGTTTATTAGTACAAAACCAACACAACACCATCCGCATCACTAATAATATCACTTCCCCGAACGGAGGAAAAGCTGCGTCATATATTATGGTATGGCGAAGATAAACAATTCATCATACCCGCATTGTCGCGTCGTGCGAGTGTTAATTTTTATAATGGCCACTGTTTTGTGAATTTTCACGGACACGCAGTAGGTACGTACCTCACAAAGGCGCGCGTTAAAACTTTCACCTTTGTCAACAGCGACGCTTGCCCACGTACTTCCGCAGCATGATAAGGATCGTGGTTACTTGAAGGCTCCTGAATACCGTTTAAGGTTTGCGAAGAAGCCATCGGGTGTCTGTCGGTTCTCCACATATGGCAAACATATACTCACCTGCACTTTAACTGTCGGAAATAATATCCGAACTTTTCGGGAGACATTGCTGTCGGATCGGTGTTATGCTTATTTACTCAGTGTTAAATCTTTACAATGTCCACAAAGACTATAACACCTCTTTATCTATAGTTCGTGTAGTCTATTTTTTTTTAAACCAGCGTTCGATTGTCTGCATAAGGTGTTCGGGTAGTCGTCGGTTAGATAAACTAGCTCTATTGTACCTACAATACTTTATCTAACTTATGTAAAATTAGAAAATACTCGAACGACTACGTTTTTTATAATAGAGATATCAGCACTTGATGGAAGGTGAAGCCAGCCATATAATATCTACCGCTAACAAGATCCGCTGTCGATCTATTATATTTGGAAATCCACAGACTGAAATCGAAACGCGATTAAACTTCACGGATTTTTTCATATATGGAGCCATTTAATATCCACAAGAAAACCATGTTTCGGAAAAATTATAATTTAATTAGAAAAATATTGCATCCGGTGGGTGGAACTCACGACCTGCTGTTTGTTAAATAAAAAATGTGGTACTGGCAAGCCTCTCGGGTTTGATACATGTGCAATGTGTCCCCGTTCATAAATATAGTTTTTACATCACTATGGTAAAAAGAAACAATGGTTGTGTGAGTATTGCAAATGGGAAACTAGAACGTAGAAAACATAACGAATCTGGTGTAGCCATTTGTCGCTCACAATAATGTCTTTGATTAAAACAATGTTAGTGTCGTTGACATTATTTATGTTACATACGAGCATGAGCTTGTTTCTTGGCTACTTATTAATCGAGTTACTGATAATGCGGCGAAATACACTATATAACTATCTGCGTCGAATTGCGTATGTACTATGCATACTGACTACTTGAATAAAATCACTAGCAAGTTTTTTAACCCTCCCCCAGTATTCTCGTTCATATGACCACGTTCTTTACACAATAAAGAAACAATGGAAAAATATACTAAAATGTCACAACAAAGTTATATAAAACAATACCTAAGTGTTGTGTGCATCTTCCTACCATACCAAACCGAATGGCTAATATTCATGCTAAGCTAGTCCATTAAATGTAATTTTGAACTTATAATTTTTTTTACAGTCCATTTTTCGGCGAAGAATTCCAGTTTGAAGTACCCCGCAGATTTAGATACCTATCCATATACGTGTTCGACCGTGACAAGCAAGCGAGTAAACAGGACAAGGTGCTCGGAAAAGTTGCAATCAAACGAGAGGACCTGGAGCGATATAACAACATTGACCATTGGTTCTCATTGCGACCAGTGGACGCGGACTCTGAGGTGCAGGGCAAAGCTTACATCGAACTCTCCATGGAGGATTCGAGGAAACGATTGCGAATGGACCCGAAGCCGCCCGACCCGGACCTCGTTTCCGACAGCTGCTCGACGAAATCAAAAGCCAACAATCTCACTAGACTATCAGAATATTGCAAGGAGAGCATGAGGTTCGGCTCGTGCTCCAGTTCGACCAGTAAGAAACTTCTGGCCGCGGTCGCAACGGAACCTGCAATGGCATTATCCCGGTCAGAAAGCCTGAAAGACAGAGCTCAATGGGCGATACGGTCAAAACCACCGATGCACACGATGGCTGAATCGCCCTCCCCCACTGCGGCCGACTATTGGTCGGACCCAGAAAGACACTGCGCGGCTCACGTTGGCCCCGACACGATCAGATTAAGAGTTCTCGAATGTTCGGAGCTCACCACAAAGAATGGACAGTGCGATCCCTTCGCCCTCATTACACTGTTGTACTCGAACGGGCGGCGAGTGGAGAAACGCACAAAACCCAGAAAGAAAACCGTTAATCCCCAGTTTGACGAAATATTTTGTTTTGATCTCGTAATGGAGGCTGACCCTAAGGATAAGGATGGATCACAAACGGTAATATTGACCACATTCCTAATTTGTATATATACAATATCCGGTACTCATCATTCTATTTCTTAGGCCGGTGTAGCGTGCGAAGCTAGAGTATCAGTATGGCACGACGCGGCCACGCCTGTGTTCCTGGGAGAAGTGAGGCTACAGTTAAGACAACCTGCGCCGGATCCTTTGTGTGCATGGTAATTGCTTTCATTCTTTACAATTGTCTTGCATTCGCGAAGCCTAAAAGTCTTCAAAATAATATAATAATTCAAACTGGAATTGTTTTTCCAACTACCCTCGGATTAAACTTATATATTGTGAGTGATGTTAAAGATTCCAGAAGTCACAAAACAGTTTGCTGTTCCAGGTTTTTCCTTACATCGCGAGCGGGTGGTGCACTATCGCGCGGCGCGACTCCACCCGGCACCCGCTTGTCCGCAGCCGGCAGCTCTACCCTGGGCTCATTGCGGTTATTGCTCAAGTATACTGTCGATCACGTTTTTCCACTGCAACATTATCGACAGCTCGAAGAACTTTTCTTAAAAAGTGTACAACAGAAGGTACACATTGTGTGTTTTTCACATTTTTTTTAATAGAAGCATAATATTACAACTGACAAATGTGTTCTATTTAATTATTATTATGAGTAAAATAAAACCCTATTAACGGTTTAAAATGCGTAATATATTCGTTGGCTTTGCTGCAGCTGTGATAAGTCCCACCTCGCGTTACCAGGACTACTGCTAAGCATCTAAAACGTCAGGCCGTAGTAAAAATAAAATGTAAATCCTGAAAGGTTTATTATTTGTCTAAAAAATAAACATTACTTCATATTATGATTATATAATATATATATACTACACAACACCCTGTCCTTGCAGCCAATAACGACATCGGCTGTGTACATACTCGGAGAAATAGTATCAAGTAAGACTGAAGCAGCGCAACCTCTCGTGAGGCTATTCACGCACCATGATCTCATCGTTCCCATCGTCAAAGAACTCGCCGATGCTGAGATTTCTGTTCTCACGTAAGTCTTCTATATATTTTATTCTTTTGAAATACATTATTATTTTAGATAGCAATAATGTTGTGACCTGGACGGCAGTCAACCCACGACCAGCTTTCTGCTATTGAGCTACCGTATCCCGGTATCCTTCTCTTCTTGAACCTCACGCGAAGTATCAAATGTGGCTCAATTATTTTTAATTTAAAATAAATGTTAAATTTACGTGTAATTTTTCACCTGTAGGATGTATGAAAATTTAATATTTCAAACATCTGATATAATGCTATTTTACTAATATTATTATTACTACTAATGCATACAGTTTATGCGTTGCGTGTGCGCAGATCCTAAGATTGAATGTTGAGGGAAACATAATAAGAGATTTTCGGTAAGGCGGATACCAAAAGTAACTTGTCTGTAAATAAAATCGTTCAGTGATATAGGCAGAACATTTTCACACGTTACATTCCTTGGGTTAACTAGCGACAAATTTGCGGCCTTTCAAGTATAATTATTTTACGCACGTTACCCCAACTTTCTTGTTATAATAGAGATTAGAGATCTAATTTTTATGATATCAAAGTGTTGACAGCTCAAACAATACGAGGCGTTACTGTGGGAACGTAACGAGCAATTTTCTCGTTTGCAATAAACATAATTACTGTCATTTGCATCATATTTTCATTGCAACATTATTAAATACATATAAAAAAATTTGGTTGGAGATTTGGTTCAGGCTCGAAACAATAAAGATTTCAATATAATTCTTGGCTTGAATCGGAGCTCATTGGTACAATAGTAGAAATGATTGGTTTTTGAAAAAACTACGTCTTGCGTGTTCACTTTTACGGTTTTAAAAGCGCTGTTTTTTTTTTTTTGCCCCCCCCCCCCCCCGGCCCCCCCCCGGGGGTTTTTCCCCGGGAGGGGGGGGTTTTTTTTTCCTATGACGTTGGATATGTTCCGAAGCATCAGTCTTCGTCTTAAAAATTTGGAGATTGAAGGGTTGTTAGTAAATAACACAGTCAGTGCAAAATGTTGCTTTTGGTTTGTCTGTTGATTTTTAGTGCCCGTAGTAGATTTTTAGAACGCAACAGCGTTTCTGGTTTAAAAGTTACATGGTTTACCTTCCACCTTGGTCATAAAAAATGACTAAGCTCGCATAAGTTGTGCTGAGAAGAGCTTCTATTAGTTTGCAAATGTAACCCACAGTGTAAATGAAATTGGATCTTGTCGATAACATCGGAAGTGAAATGTGTCGATAACAGAAGTATTAATAACACATGACGCCATATTTCTAAAGCTATCTAACTTTGGCTTGTGTAACACGTTTTAGGTAGAGATTCTGTATTATAGCGATTTAACACGCAAGACACAGATAAAATAAATAACAATTTCTTGATTATAAAATAGCTGCATAGATATAATTGTTATAATCTTTATTTCATACGTTAATGTTGACATAAAATTATGTTGAACCTGCTAGAGGTGCGTGTAGCAATAAGTTGAAAAAATTCGACGGTGAGGTGTAGGATTTGGTAGCTCAATTGGTAGAGCAAAGCACGGAACGCTAACGATGCCGGTTCAAGTCCTGCCCGAGTCGAAAACATTTTTTCAATTTATTTTCGATTTTTAAATTATGTTGAACCTCTTCTTATATAGACCGCCTCTTGTAGCATCTCAGTAAGCGTTTTTATAGTCAAAAAATGTTAATCTACAAGAGCACAGTGACCAAAAATTGTGAACATAAACAAATAATAGTAGAAATGCTCTTTCACCTACGTTAATTGCGCATTTTTATTTTCCTCCATGAAAATCTTGTATTAGGCCACTCTGGCTCTATCAGCCTCATTTCATGTATGTCTTATTTGCAGTGACGCGACGACGATATTCCGCGGCAACACGCTCGTTTCAAAAATGATGGACGAAGCAATGAGGCTGACGGGCGCCGCGTACCTTCGTTCAGTGCTGCGGCCCACCCTGGCCGCTGTTCTGCACGAGAAACGGCCCTGCGAGATTGACCCAGCAAGAGTTAAACCTTCCGCCGACATCGCAGCTAACCTCGCCAACCTTAAGGATTATGTTGAGAGGGTAAGAAGTCACAATTGCTATTTAGACTAAAAGATCTTGCAATGAAATTTGTAAGCTTAATTTATAATTTATAAATTGATTTTAAATTTAAAAAAATACAACACGCGATGAACTTTTACCAATTGTAACGTTGAAAACTTTCGACGATGACGCGTAGGACACGTAAGTCAGTTCGTGTTTTGAACTGTCAAAAATATTTATTTTAAATACAAAATGATTTCTATTATTTCAAAACTATATTATTTTTTACATGTTTAATTGTTATGTTCCCTTGTTTTGTGTCACTCTTCAAATATTTTTTTTTACTTTTACACGTATCGTAAAAATAATAGCCACCATGTATTTTTGCAGGTGTTCGCGGCGATCACATCCTCATACGGCACATGCCCTGCAGTGATGTGCAGGCTTTTCGACGCTCTGCGTCAGTGCGCCGCGAGGCATTTCCCCCAAAACGCCGAAGTTCGATACTCAGTCGTCTCCGGTTTCATCTTCCTTCGGTTCTTTGCACCTGCCATCCTTGGGCCGAGATTATTCGATCTCACAACTGAACAAATTGTAAGTCTTACTTCATATTTTTTTAGGTTTATCATAACACAAATACATATGTCGCTTTTTAATTCTGGCAAAACAAAATTTCAAATTTTGGTCTAATTTCTAAGAAACTGGCCCTGTATAAATCAGATAATTGGGACCCGGATCGATAGTTTGACAGTTACAATAAAAATTCCTTTCCTAATCTTTTCCTTTTGAGTAACGAGGATAAAAATAAAAGCTCATTTGACCACCGCTGCTGCAATCCAAACTTGGGTCACATTTGAAATTATTTAACTAGTGCATCTCGCGTTTTAAACCGTTCAAAACGTTTTCTTACAAATGGATTACAATCGATATGTTATACTTTTAGGACCTGCAAACAACGCGGACTTTGACTCTAATATCAAAGACAATCCAATCTCTGGGTAACCTGGTGAGCAGCCGATCAGCGCAGCAGGTCTGCAAGGAGGAGTACATGGCTGAGCTCTACCGCAGTTTCTGCACGACGCGACATGTATGTTATATCATATATTTCGCTTACTATGAAAAATACTATTTTAATAAGTATGATACAACTAACTAAAGTTTATTTTTATACAAAGATTACTATTTTTTATTTTGTACGGTTAAACTATTTTTAATAATAACAAATCTTTTGATTTGGCATTCATTTTGTACATTCATTAGAAATTCAAAAGATAAATGTAATTACAAAAAAAAAATATAGGACAAAATTAATTTGAATAAAAGTGATGCCAAAGAATGCCGGCACGGTTATGCTACAGCACTGATTTTCAGCAAAACCCTACTGTTAAACTAAAACTTACTTTACTTATTATTAGTGTAAGAGTAACGAAAACGATAGTCATGACGAAGTTGAATTCGTTAAATACTGTCTATAGTTTACGCAGTTTTCAAATAAGTTTAACGAATATATCGCGTTTTAAACCGTTAAAGTGTTTTATTTAAATTGAATTCGTTAACTAAAATATAAATAACATTTCAATTCGTTTAAAATAATTTTATTCATAAAAGGAAAATGAAATTAGAAAAAAAAAATTATGTGTAAATAACATATAGCAGACAAAATGATAGTGTTAAAAAAAATTGTCTTACTATAGTATATTTTGTTTATATTATAGGTGCAAGCAATAAAACAATTCCTCGAAATAATCTCCACCAGTTCAGATACGCAGAACAACAATGTGCAAGAAACATCGGTTCTACTCAAAGAAGGGTTGGTATTTTGTACTGTTTTATTGCCATATTGTTTTCAACGATGCATTATCGAATGTTTAATAAAGTATTTTGAATTATTGCTTTCGAATCGAGTGGGAGAGAACGTGGTAAGATATTTTATTTCGATTTCTACTTCTATCTATGTTTCTTTTAAACTTTTAGTGACTATTTGTAACAAATATTATTTATTTAGGAAATCGTCGAGTGTTATGGAACTTATCTTAACAAGCTAATAGTAATCCTTATAAAGATTTTCATGCATTAGATTTTTTTTATTTTTTTTTTTTTTTTCGGAAAAAGAGGACAAATAAGCATGGCTTTACTTGATGTAACGTAAAATACCCCAGCATATAAGCTTCAGATTTTGTCAAATGCGATTAAACCTAACGGCTTTTCCCTTTGCGGTCGTTCGGAATTTCGATATTCCTACCACCTAGGTACCTGTTGTAACTAGTGGAGGTGGAATTGCTATCATTAGACCAACGAGTTCATCAAAAATGTATAAATTAAATGAAATTAATATGTTTTATCATTATGGTAGTTAGTAAATATGAGATTTTAAATTAAAATATTCTAACAGGACAATGATTAAGCGGTCGGAGGGCGTCCGAATGGGTCCCGGATCGCCGCGAAGGCGTTGGGTGCGGCCCGCGCACACGCACTCCAAGCGGCGTCATTTTAGACTAACCAGGTTTGTTTAATTTATGTACATTATTTCACATCGAAATTTGCTACGTAGGAGTAATGAAATAAAATGCCCTAGAACAGTGACAAACTCGAGTCTCTCCGACGTTTTCGGGCTATGCTTAAAAAAATATATATATGCTCTTATTTGCAATAAAACCGTCGCTTTTGTGGTTAAGCACATTTGCCCAAGTACGAGACGTTCTGGATTCAATATTTGCAAAAAACAAAAAGGTTTTTCAGTCGGGCAGGGTACAGAAATGTGGTCAATTAGATAGTTGTTCCGAATAGTTGATAAGTAATGTTTTTTTTTTCAAGTGGGGAGCTGTGGTGGTCACGTTGCGGTGCAAAAGCTGCTGCGCACAGGTTACCCCTCTCTGGAGTACTCTCCGTCTCACCTGTGGACTGTCCACCAGCTGGCGCGCCACTCGATGCCAACAACATATTCCAAATTGGTAAGAACTGCGCGGGCGCAAGTCGTTATAAACGACTGCTTTTGAATACGAAATAATAACTTATTTGTCAATAGGTAACAAACAGATATAGCACAAAATTATTTTAAAACAGAATAAAGTATAAATGCATTCTTTTATTATTATTTTAGATGTAAATGTATTTTTTATAATAAAACACATTTAACTTTAAAACTAAATATTTTCAGTTAAACTTATTGTAAATGATTTTTAACTTCGGCCGACGTTTCGGATGCTTTGCAGCAGCCGTGGTCACGGGGAGACTGAAACGTCGGGCCGAAGTTAAAAATCATTTTCAAATAAGTTTAACTAATATATCGCGTTTTAAACCGTTAAAGTGTTTTATTTAAATGTGTACTACTCGCGTAAACTATAGACAGTGAAAGTACTTGCTCAATAAAAGGATTAAATTTTTTATTATTTTAGATGAAATATATTATTTAATTAATTTTATACATTTCTACTATAAACTCAATATTAATACATGCATATAAATAAATATCGCAATCCGTCAAGTTTTAGCCTATTGCACTAATTTATTCTTAACTTTGTAATTGAATTACATATATATAAGTGAAAAAAATACTAATTGGTGAGTGAATATTATATAATATTATTTTTTGCTACAACAGTATTAGTACAGAAAGAAACTTGTAGTCTATATAATATACGCACTCCTTCCATATTTATCTCTTATATAGTTTTTGTTACTTATGGATTCTGTTTGGAATACTTCAAATTAAATTACAAATAATTTCACTCGATTTAATTGATATAGCCCGTTTTATATCCAACACGAACATGTAAATTTTCAATTACATACATCACATTTTAAGTGAATGAAGAATACGTAATACAAATAAAAAATCATATTTGTTATTTTAGTTTTGTTTAAAAAAAAAAACCTAACAAAAAAACCCTTTCGTTACCCCCACCGGGTTAAAAAAATTTTTTAAAAAAAATTAAAAAAAAAGTCCGCGTTTAAGTGTTCTATTTAAATGTGCACTACTCGCGTAAATTGCAGACAGTATTTAATAGAAGATTTTTCTTAACTTTACAGTCCACCGCGAGCGCGTACTCTTTGTGCAAGCAAGTAATTGCGTAGAGCGCGCTGAGTGGGTGCGGCTTCTGTCCGCACTTTGCCGACATTCCCCCGCCGCCTCACCACATCGCGGGTACTACACCGACACGAAGTGGACTTGGTAAGCGACTTATTTTGACATCCGGAAAACGTTGTTTTGTTGTTCACAAGATAAATATTATTATGTCGATACAACACTAACACGTTGTTGGCAATAATGCATTTATTTCGACTAAATTTAATTACCATAAACACTGTATTTGCATGTTAATCTTAAAAGATACATACGCAGATAAGATATTTTTTAGATAAATTAACAGGAATCTTCTCTTACAATTTTTTTGGTTTCTTGAGGAATAATTTTCCCGGTTTTTCGACAGTTAAAGCCTTTCTCGAGAAATGGTCTATATAAAACAATTTTTTCAATAGTTGTGATGACATGTCTTTTGACTAAGGAGCCATAGCGTTGCATTTAAAGGCCACATAAGATATTTCTTTACTCAAGTGTAGTCAAAACTAAGCTCTCTATATGATTATACAGTTGTGGCCGCAGCGAAGCCGATGCAGAGGGTTGTGGGGGTACAGGGGGTGGAACAGGGGCTGGTGCTGGTGCCGAGTGGGACGACGACAGCGTGGTGCGAGGTCCAACTGCGCTTGCGCTGCGCCTCGATCCTGCGCGAGACCTGCAACGACTGCACGCGTTGCTTATGTCGCATATAAAGCTCGTGGACATGCGTTTACATCGACCGCCAGGTATTTATTTTATTTTATATTACTGCGAAGTAGTGTTAGGTACAGTAATTATATTCCAGCAGGGTTGCACAGACTTATTAAGACAACTGGCCACTCGGGCAAGTCGTGAACCTGATGGCGGGCCGCCAGAAGTATAGGTAATTAAAGACAATAAAAAATTGAGTATAATACATTATAATTGAAAAATAATTTATATATTTGAGTATTATTTTGGTTGTCGACGAGAAACCAGTATTCGACCGGTGGGCCGCGGTCTGTACATCTCTGTAATTCTGTATTACAGCTTTTAGCATGTCGAAGTTTCCACATATTTACTTATTATATTTATTTAAAAAGGTGTTCTTAACTGTAATAAGGATAAACCAATTATCGTTTTAGACAATACACCTGCATTAGAACGAGAAGCGGAGTCTGCGACGATACGTGAACTGCAAAAAGTGATATTCGACCTCGAGACTCGGCATTGCAGATATAGGCGGTCGCTGCTTAGAGAAACGAAATATGGGAGCAAGTAAGTTGACGATATAGAGGCTAATTGTAGCATTGTTTCCCCCTGTGGGGCATGGGGCGCGCACAATTAGATCTATTTACACGCAACTAGTTGATCAGTCTTCTGTGCTCTGCCCGACAAAACAATTGATTCGAAGGGATTCGACCCGGGACCTCTTGTGCTTTGCAATGCTAAGCAACACGTTTAACAATATAGCTCCCGAGGTAGACATTAGTCCATAGGTCATTTCTATAGTAATACCTACACGAAAATACCTATCATGATAACCCCTATACAAATATAAAAATTCCTTACATTGTTTCAGACAAACTCCAATTGGCGACGACAACTACTTACACTTAGCCGGCGCGACTGGGACGAGTAGTTCAGGTGGTGGTATGGAGAGTGGTTCTGTGGTGTGGCGAGCGTGGCGAGGCGGCGCCTCTCCCACTATCGACTTGGACGGCAAAGCGCTCCCTCTGCAGCCTTCACTCGACCTCTGCTCTAGTTCCGAATCGCTCAAGCTGGCCCGACTCGCTGACGAACGCTCCTCCGGCAAGTCCAATAAGTCAACCGCCAGCGGGTACCTAACCATGTCCTGTATCAAGCATGAACCCTCTGAAGACAGCGATGCATCTAATGAGAAACCAGCTCGGCCTCCGAAACCGGCACGCCTGTCGCCCTCGCGCCCTGCATTAACCAATCCCGCCACGCCCCTCTGCGAATACGTGGACGTCGAGAGGAAACCGCCGGTTCGTCGCCCGAAACCCGAAATAACGCCGCCTAAGAGATCAGACTATGACTTGTCGAATCGATGTAAAGAATACGAGCTAATGGCAAATTTTATGAGCCATTCACAACCCTCGGGAGATGACGTGCCGCCCGCGGTGCCACCGCGAGGCAACACCGCTTCGCGGGTTCGGTTACAGGCGAAGCCCCTCGATGCGGAAGCGAAGACTGATGAACAGACAGTATTACAAAAGTTGTCCACTTCTAGTAGTCTCCCTGAAGACATGAATTCTGATATTACAGAGTTCAAAGGGGAAAATCGAGAAGAGCGTCCGATCAGCAAAATAGACACGGTCTCGAATGATGACAGCTTGCTCGATGAACTTAAAAGAGACACCTACTGCGTGCTAAAAGTGTGCGAGGACGAGTTGACGGACGTGGAGGTCAAATGCGAAGAGTCACAAGAGAAGAAGGAAAAAGAGGACTACGGCATGTTTTCTAGGATAAGTCTGCAGAGAAAATCTAACCCGATTAAAACTCAATCGAAATCTATAAAAACTCTCAAAACCTCAAACTCCACTTCCAACGTGCACGACGTCGGTTCGAATCCGTCTCGACCGCTAGCCGAACGTTTCACCCCGTTTTTTCTGAAGAAAAAGCCGAAAGAAACATTAACCAAGTCGGAAGATAACCAGAGTTCAAAGAGCAAAAGCAAGGAGGACAATCTAATCGGTCGGCTGACGCCCCGCTTCGGGCAGTCGAGGCTGTACGGGCGCGGGCAGTCTCTCGACTTGACCACGGGCGGTGGACACGCAAAACGCATCGAGCGCTCGGCGACAACAGTGAGCATCACTCGGCCGTCGCTTATCGTGAGCGGCCTGAAGTTTCCGACCCTGCAGCGGTACAGCACTCAGGACGACGAACAGGGCGCGCCGGGCGATCGCGACGAAGAGGCGTGGCGTCGCCCCGCGGCCTCCGCCCTCCTCACCGCCGCAACCCACGATATAAGACTTTGAACTCCAAACTCTGCTTGGTCCTCGTAGTGCCCGCCAACATTGTAAGTTAAATTCGAACGTAGCTTAGTTTTCGGTATTTATTTCTATATTTTTCGAACTCGTTTTCGTCGACCTGAGCATGTGCCTCCTCTAGTTTGTAGATACCTTCGAGCGAGCTAAGTGGTATGAATTAATATATTCGTAGCGTATTAAAATACTCAAAAAGTGCCAAGTTTAGTGCGACACCGTCTACGGCGGCCTTATTCTCATTCCTGTCGCGAGCGTCGTACTGGCTCTGATGTTCGTATGATATTTTGTGATTTGTGTCGTCTGTCGATTCTATCAATATTAAGAGAGATACAGTGTATTTATAAAACGTAGTCGTATGTACGTAGGGATGTCTGTCAATGTTCTTTTGACACCAATGTCGTTTTTGACTCGTTAGCTTTGTAAAATAATTTAAGCTATTTATGTAGATAATTGTAAATTATAAGTTGTATAAGTTACTGCTATTTTCGTACTACTTTTTAGATGATATGACTCTAGTTAAGATGTCTAATATATTACTGAATATATTCCTTACTTAGGTTAACCGGTATTCTCCCTCTGAACTGACCACATCTTAACGAGATTCATATGCGATAGCTGAGACGGCCTGATTATCTTTGTAAGGAAACTTTAATTCCCTAGACATATTGAAAACTTACATTTTGCGAATATAGTAGGTATGTGAAATTCTAAAGTCTAAGTGAACTCTCAATTAATTATATAAAGAACACCATTGTTACGACTAGAAGCGTTATGTGCACCTCTATATATTTGTATGTACTTAAAAGTGATATTATTGCAAATATTTACCAAATAAAATATTCTAAAAGAAGCCTTAGCGACATCGCGCCTAAGTTGTAAGGCCTTCAGCGACACTCATTCTGTGATTCACTTTACAAAATGCATCTCGTATTATTCATATTATTTTTTAATAACGACCTCGTTGTTTTGTAGAAAATGTTTCAAACGACAATCTGTAAGCACTTATTTAACGTTTCTGAAAAATGTATATTTATATTAAAATTTCATTTGCCAAGGTGCATTGTTGTTTTATCTTTTTGGATAATTAATTATTATTAATTTTTATGTAACTGTAAGTAATATAAAAAATTGTACAAATTTCATATTTCTTTAAAATATATAATGTTATTTATTTCACTTATTACATTTTGTTAATAAAATTACACTAAGTACAAATTTAATGATTTGTTTATTTTGCAAATGACCTGTCCTTAATGAATCAACAAATCTCAGAATTGTTGCCTTAAGAAATCAATTCTAAGCAATTCAGAAAAACGTTATTTTAAACGCAGGGCTCTTAACGGTTAAAATTAATATTAAGCCTTTTTAACAACGGTTCGTAGTTTCGTGACTTCGGCCGCTGTAAAACAGTAGACACGATCCTAGTTACAAACTACCAATATATTTCGAGTTTTAAACCGTTAATAGTGTTTTATTAAAAGTTCCTAATACTTGATAACCCACTAGCGCATATTTCACGGAATTGGAAAAAAAGTACGGATTCCCCTGAAGACGCTACGACAAGTACCTATAAGGAAAACAACTTGATACCGATCGCGTGTTTTCCCATTATTCGTGTTATCTTACGTTTTAGCAGATAGTGTATTGACCTTTATACAGTTCTTTTAATGGGTTTTAATTAGACTTGCAACGAATATTCGGCAAAACTATTCGGTCAGATTTTAGCGCCAAAATTTAACGCCATATTTTTGTAAAGTTTATTTCATAGATATCATATTTGCGTCAAGATTTATCGCGCTCTCTTAGTTTTTATTAGTTTGTACGTGTAGGTACACGGTGGGAAGAGTTTTTTTTAATTAGCAATCAAATAAACTGTAATAAGAAAAAATACCAGTACCAAAAACGTACTTTCTCACTCACATAATATTGTGAAATATATAGAAGTAACAACAAAACAATACCAGTATTAGAGAAACGTACAGTCGCCTCGACGATTTCTCTGGCCTACCAACATCATATTACAGCTTGCCACCGCGAAACATGCATTAAAATTTAAAAAAGCAAGCTCGAATCGAGATCCTACTTTTTAGAAGTCGGTTAAAAACCATAATAATCGTACCAGTCGTTATCGAGTTCTGCGTTCGGCGAATTCTTGTTTTAGAACTTATATTGCACGCGAAGATATACGCAGGCAAGTCTAAGTCAAGGCGATACATATATATAAGAAAACGTATTGGTGTTGTAACGAGTTCCGCGACCGCGGACCGACCTGACCGCACGTCCACAACAGAACGCAAATAAATAGTGCCCAGTATTCTCTTAGGGACGTTACACAATTGAAGCAATCATCTCATTGAACAGAAAAACAAATCGGTAAGAAAAGTTTCTAGATAGATCATAGGAGACCTACGGAAAACTAGTTCGTTTTACAAGATTTACTGACTGCGTTTGTCGCATATATTGTATGTTTATTAAATACAGTAGTTTACATGCCGTGTAATATATTTAAAATTCAATGCTTTAGTGACGTACCATGTAATTTAATTCACTTAAAGATAGTTTTAAGTTAGCGGTGTTTGTATGACGAATACTTAATTGATTCTTATGGATATATGATCCTCGGCGTGAACGACCTATTCTCCTACCGAGCTAGTAGACAACAGGTTTTCAAACAATAAACCGTTGTTTAGTTTTCGAGATGTTGTAAATCGAGCTGTTTATAAAACCCAGTCGGCGTTTTATTCTTTACAAATTAAAGCTTACTTTTTAATTAACAAGAAAATCATATATATACGATTAAGTAACACCGTTTAGGTAGACTATGCTATTTTAAAATAGTAGATAATAAGATGGTAAAGTTTTATATTGGCAGAGGTATGGATGAAAACATTTTCCATGTCTGGTTTTTCCAAATCCTAGAACTAGAATAGATTTACTAAGCGTAAATAAGCGTTTAGTTCGCAAGTACATCTTAAAAACGTATTTGGTAACGAACGCTAACACTCTTATTAACACAATTAACAAAATAGTATTGACACAAGATATCAAGTTAACGGTTTGTTACTCTCCGAAGCCTCTCTTTCCCCATCGTCTGTATACAAGTTAGTTCTAACTTTGTTTATATTAAGCTTATACTAAACTTGGAAATACCAAGGTCATTGGGGTCTCGATTACGACGCCGCAAAGTCAAGTGATTAGATAATAATTCTTTCTGCATATGCATGTTTGTATACAGAAAATTTCGTTTAATAGTTTAAAGATTTTTTATTTTATTTCAAATAGCTGACTTGGCTAAGGTTGTTCTGACATATATCATCATCTAGAAATTGTATAGTAAAAAAAGAAACAGTCAGGGATAACTAACCAAGACCTACTATTGACTAATAATTATTGAAACGGTTTTGAAATTGAGGTGATAAATGATTTATTTACGAAAATGACTTGAAAAATCGGAGCGGCTAATAGAAGGATGTAAATTAAAGTATGTATTTTAATGACATAAATAGGAATTGACAACCCTTATCTAAACCTTTTCATATACATTATATGTAGATTCTTAGACCTACTGGAGGTGCAAATAAATTTCATAAAAATCTATCAAGCCCTTAACATGATTCGAGAACTTCATATATTTTATTACTAAATTTTTTTGGTAAATTTTGAGGAAAACCTGGCTTCTATTTATTATTTGTATACTGGTTTCGTAACTAAAAAACGAATTGGCGATTAATTGATGATAACGATGCGTTTAAATTCAAAAAATTTCAACGAATTAGATCCGAATGTTCTTAGAATTGCTATGTTTAAATCTCTTAAACTTGACTTTGTTTAAACATTATAACTTTAACACATGATGGCTTTATGTACTTAAATTAAAATAGTTTTAAGATTTAAAAAAAAATAGTTTTTGTTAAACAGTGTAATTTATTCTTAATTGATTAAATTGTTTCTGTAGTCTATGCGAGTAGCACACAGTAAAATAAAACACTTTAACAGTTTAAAACGCGATATATATTAAAATAATTTTCAAAAATGTTTAACTAATATATGTATATCGCGTTTTAAACCGTTTCAAAATGTTTTGTTTAAACTGGATTGATTTTTTTGAAGCTGCAAAGCGTAAGAGTTTAATACGCAAGTTTTAAGGTTGAAATTGTATTGCGTGAGAGGTGTTTCAATAGATTGAAAAAAAGACGATGACGTGTAGGACACGATAGCTTAACTGGAAGCAACAGCATGCAACACTGTAGATGTCGGTTCGAATCCAGTCTGTGATTTTTTTAATTCTCCATTCATGGCACTTGTCTGACACATTTTTAAGATACCTTTCTTTTCCAGTGCTACACAATGGGTGATGTGAGGTGGAAATGCATACTTCTATGCGTCGGGTTATTTATTGCAACCGTGTCATCAGCAGCGATAACTCAGGATCCCTTGATAGTCACCACTGGAGATGACGTACGTATTGTTTTGTAATTTTACTTTTTATTTTTAGGGTGTTTAATACCACTAATAATACTACATTGAATAAATCTACAGATTACCACAGAAACTAACGTAGGACCCACCACAGACGAGCCAAACGCTCCAATTAAACTAACAGAAATGAGGGTTCATTCTGAGATCGCGTTGCGTTATGCCCGTACAGCTGTGGTCACGACTGTACGGAACCCCGCTAAGCGCTCCCAGGAAGCTGTCTTCCGGATGCTCTTACCAGAAACAGCTTTCATCAGTGGCTTTGTAATGTAAGTTTCCAATATAACCTTTGATCAAAATTGGAGTTAATTTGTGTATTGAGAAAAAGAAATTAGGTAAATACTGTCTATAGTTTACGCGAGTAGTACACATTTAAATAAAACACTTTAACGGTTTAAAACGCGATATATTAGTTAAACTTATTTGGAAATTATTTTTAACTTCGGCCCGACGTTTCGGATGCTTTGCGGCGTGACCACGGCTTTTAACTAATATATCGCGGTTAAACCGTTAAAGTGTTTTATTTAAAAGAGATCAGGTATTTATCTGCAGTTGAGATTAGGTATATTATCTGCAGTTTACGCGAATAGTGCACATTGAAATAAAACACTTTTAGCGGTTTAAAACGCGAAACGTATTAGTTAACTTCTTTACAATATATTTTAACTTTGTAACGTATGTTTTCAATATTACCTTCGATCGAAATTGGGGTTAATTTATGTTTTAAACAGAAAAAATCAATATTGTAAACTTGCGTTTACTACAAACAACATTGAAAAAAAAACGCAAAATATTTTAGGAGAAAGAAATTTGAAAGATTTATTAGAAAAACTTTATTATTTTTTACATGTTATTGCACATGAAGGCACTATACAATTTAAAACTCTCGGTAGCTCAATTGGTAGAGCAACAGCACGGAACGCTGACGATGCCGGTTCAAGTCCTGCCCGAGTCGAAAAAGTTTTTCAATTTATTCTCGATTTTTAAATTGTATAGATTTTTTTTTATTATTTTTCAGGACATTGAATGGGAAGTCGTATAAGGCTTACGTAAAGGGAAAAGAAGAAGCGAAGCAAATCTACAATGAGGCTGTTTCCCAAGGATTCGGTGCAGCACACGTTTCCGCTAAGTAATAATTTTTTTCTTACATTTTTAAATAGTTGTATGACTATTAGTTTTGACTAGCTTCTTTGGCTTCTTTCGAATGGCTCCCTTTACATTCAAAATAGTACGGTCTTACATTTTTTTAAAGGTAATAAAAAAATAAGATTGAAGATCACTCGTGTAATTCAAACATTTGTTTACATATCATAGGTCACCCCCTTTTTTAAATTTTAAGTGATCACACGCAGATTTTAATGTAGCAAAGCTTATGTTGACAAAAGATTGGCTTAATTTATCGTTCAACATTTTGAAAAGTTTATCCATTCTTTAGGGCCGTATACTTGCAAAAAGAGTATAATAATTTTAAATATCTTACATATTACTTTACTTTTCCCCTCACCCAAACTCATACATACATTAAATTAAACGTACAAACGATTTCTATTGCTTAATTATCATGCAAACATATTGTCGTTTCAGAGCTCGCGATTCTAACCATTTTACAGTCAATGTCAACGTTGAACCAAACACCACAGCAGTATTCAACCTTACATATGAAGAATTACTCGTCCGTCGCAATGGTGTCTACAACCACGCTATCAACTTGCACCCTGGAGCATTGGTGCCAAAGCTGAAAGTCACGGTACACATCAAGGAAACTGAGAAGATCACAACCTTGAGGGTACCGGAAGTAAAAACCGGTAACGAGGTGGATGCCACAGATGCAGATGCTCGTAAGTTGGTTTTGTAAATAAGAATCCTATTTAAATTCTAGCTAGCCACTTCGTCTGCATTATAGTGTTATTTTGGGCATAATATAATTTATTTTTGCAAACACCTATTCAGATTTATAGATTATAGCTGTAACCCACGATGTCGACGGCGTGCTGTCGTTCTTGCGAGTTAGTCTTAGAGAAAGATAATTTTTTCATGATATTTTTTTGGTTTCTTGAACCGTTTTCGCAGCGCACGCAAAAAAAACTTTAATACACGCGATACGTCGTATTAGTAACTTCAGAATTAAACATTTTTAAATTTTATATTTTACAGAGAACCCTATTGCTGCCATAGACAGAGGTCATGATGATAGAGAAGCGACGATCACCTTCAAACCAGATTTAATAGAGCAGAGAAGACTTATTGATGTTTATTCGGTTGGTTTACTTAATTGAAATGAATCAATCTGTCCGTTGTTTATGCGAGTACACATTTAAATACAATACTTTAACGGTTTAAACACGAAATATAGTAGTAAAACTTTTTTGAAAATCATTTTAACTACGGCCCGTCGTTTCGGATGCTGTCGACGTGACGATGACTTCCCGTGCCCACGGCTGCTGCAAAGCATCCGAAACGTCGGGCCGTAGTTAAAATAATTTTCAAATAAATTTCCCGTTTTAAACCGTTTTATTGAATAAATCATTCTAACGTACATATTATGTGCATATTAAAGTTTACATAAATGAAGGATTATTTTACATAGGGGATTTAAAAATAGGTTGGACTCGAACCCACTAAGATAGTTAGTAGCTGTTAGTGCTGTTGCTCTACCAATTGTACTAATGTGTCTTTTCAAGTCCAGTCGTAGTTTATCAGCAAAATTGAACCCTCATGGCCAGGGCCGCCGCAAAGGGTTGGGGGGGGGGGGGCGGGGTTTAAATTTTTTTTTAAAAAAGTCCAAGCCGTAAGTTTACAGCAAAATTTAACTGTCCTTATATCGATATCGATAACAGTTTTTATTATTACTATAGAGTAGACGATAGAATTGTTTTATATCGATAAATGATTACAGGCCAAATCTAAGGAATCGGCAGCAAGCAGACCATATTATTTCCAACATAACGTAGAAGACAATCAAGAGGGAACCATCGGACAATTTATTGTCCAATACGATGTTGACCGGACAAACAATAAGGATATTTTAGTAAGTATTGTTATATAAAATAAATCTTATTATTACACAAAAATATTTATATCTTTTCGTGCATTTTGCTTTAAACATAACATGCGCGGGCGCACTACACTCTTAAAATCACTGGTAAGGTTTGTAGGCTTTTTAATTATTAAGGAGGACCGACAAGGTTCACTTGATGGTAGATGAAATACTTCAGCCAGCATCTAAACAACTGGTGCGGTCGACCTATTTTGACTTTGGATATTCGGATATCCACAGACTAAAAACGAAACGTGGTTAAATTCATGCCGTTTCGTCCCGGATGGTATTTCGATATTCCTACCGCCTATTTAAAATCAAAATTTCCAGACGAGGTCTAACATGTTTCAGAAAATTGATAAATTTATTAAAAAACTTTTGGACCCGGTGGGGATGGGGGGAACCCGTTGATTATTAGCCGTACATTGATACCGTTATACCAGCGAGGAAAGTTATTCTATTTATGGTAATTCATGATGTAAGATACTATATTGTTTGTATTTCGTATTTATTGTAGGTGATATTTGTACGCATACGCATGTGCATGTATGTGTCCGAAAACAATTTTTATCTAACTATGGCCCTTTAGGAGGAAATGTGGTTAATCTAATTTACGTTTTAGGTAAACGATGGCTATTTCGTTCACTTCTTAGCGCCAAGTTCGCTACCTCCTCTGAAGAAGCACGTAGTCTTTGTTCTGGATACATCCGGATCTATGATGGGTCACAAATTAGATCAGCTGCGAGAGGCCATGCAGACCATTCTGGGTAAACTCTACGCTGGCGATTACTTCAGCATCGTGGAGTTCAACTCTGACGTCGTGGTAAGAATTCATTTTTGCAAATGTGTAACAAACTAATCGATAATTTTGGTACATTAATGTACTATGATGTTAATGTAATGGTGGACATAACGTATAACCATGATGTAACGTAGATGGTCGTGGGAGACCTTTTCACTTTTTTTTACTTACTATTCTTCGGTGCTATTGGCCACAAGGTGGTGTTTTAGAGCCTACAGCCTTCCCCTACGAGATTAGCACGTTCAAACAAACAAACTCTTCACCTTTATAATATTAATATAGATTTGTGACATTATGTAACTACCTTCTTGCGTTAATTTTACACAGCGGTACTCTCCATATCGTCAGATTTTTTTTTTGTAATTTGACCATTTTAGTATTTATAGACCATAAATACTAAAATGACATGAATAACATACACATGCCAATGCTTCCATAGGTGCATGATCTCAAGGAAGCAGATGCTCCTCCAGCTGAGAGGAAACATTACTGGAATTACCAACCTCACCAATCGGAAAACACGGCTCTGGTGCCGCCATCTCGTGCCACCCCGGAGAACATAGAGAAAGCTAAAACCATTATATCCAGACTGCAGTCGTTTGGAGGTAATATACGATAGTGTCGTTGACTAAGCAAAGACTGGAGCACGGCTAAGACTTAATTACGATTTCATAACAGATTGAAATCCCGAATAGCTTTGTAAAATAATTTAAATAAAACACTTTTAACGGATTAAAACGCGAAATGTATAATTTAAATTTATTTACCATTAATTTTAACTACGGCCCGTTGTTTCTTAAGTTAGTTAAATAAGTTTAAGTCATACATTTCATTTAGCGTAAACTACAGACAGTGCTTTGTAAAATTAATTAAAATATGTACTTTACAGGTACAAACATCCACAGCGCTTTAAGCGTAGCGATAGATTTAATTCGCAAAGGCGTCGACTGGAAAGTTAAATCAAATGAATCCAAACCCGACTCTACTACTGCGGCTCCAGAACAAGGAAAGGCTTTGACAGTTGATGAAGGTGTTAAGAACGGTAATTACTCTTGAATAGATTGTTATAATGAAAAATAGTAAATAAATTGAAAAAAAATCGACTCTGGCAGGACTTGAATTGGCATCGTCAGCGTTCCGTGCTGTTGCTCTAACCAATTGAGCTACCAACTGAACTTAATGATAAAGAAAGAAATATATTTTCGATTTTTAATCTACCTATTTAAGGCACTAGCCATCAGAATATGTAAAAAATATTACAGTAAAATTTTTATAATTTCAGTGACGTAACTAATAAAAAAATGCATTGAATTGAATAAAAATGTTTCGTTTCCCTTTATATTAGCCTATATATGGATCATATTGATATTCTTTTAGAATTGGAACCAATTGTAATTTTCCTTACGGACGGAGACCCAACTGAAGGAGAGACCAGCACAGTGCGAATTATAAATCATCTCTCGGAGAAGAACTATGGAGAAAAGAAAGCGTCTATATTTTCCTTAGCTTTCGGTAAGAATATATCGTATTTTTTCAGATAAAAGCTCATAAACCGAATGGATTGTACTTTAAGTAATAAACGTAGGATTGTGAGTTAAAAGATGTTCAAAATATCATCTATCCACAACACTGAAAATTAATTGTGATGCGATTCTAACTGTAATACTGATCGATTACAATAATTACCATAGCTTCAAAATACATTCAATCTTTACACATAGAAGCTTTGAGTAATAATTCAACTTCTTTATTGATCATGCTGTTGCCAGATGGATCTCCTCGGTAGACACCAACCATTTCTATGGGGCATGGGGATAACACGTTTCTATGTTCGTTTCATTACAGGCAATGCCCTGTCCGACTGAAACACTGTAATTTTTGTGTCTTCAGCTTTAATTACGTAGGCGATCAATATAATTAAATATCCTAAGAGCAATTCATCCAAAACCTCTGGTAAATTCCGTTCCAAGATTGCAAAAAATAACCGTTTATATTTAAATAAGGATGATATTTTTAGGCGAAGACGCGGACCGCAATTTCCTCCGGAAACTGTCTCTGCGTAACGAAGGGTTCATGAGGCATATCTATGAGGCAGCAGATGCAGCACTGCAGCTACGCGATTTCTATCAGCAAGTCTCATCGCCCCTACTCTCCAATGTTCATTTTACGTATCCCAAAGATCAGGTAAACTTATACTTTATACGGAAAAACACAAATTAAAGAATCTAAAAAATCGTTCATGGAGAGTTTATACATAACAGATTCGGAGGATAAAAGTAGGTGATAATTACTCCGACATGTTTATCACATATTAAGAAACGATAGGCGATAAAGCTTACCTTAAACCTCATTTGAGAGGGTTGATCAGCCCCACCTGAGAAAGAATAAATTAGAATGAATATTGGGCACCTTTTTGTAGGTAAAAGAGGGTTCAGTGACACGAAGCAAGTTCCACGCAGTGTTTGCCGGTTCAGAAGTAGTCGTTGCTGGTCGCGTATTAGATAATGTTGATGTGATCGAGGCACAAGTTGATGGATTCTGCGCTGTTGATGATGGTTCAGGAAAGGTAAGAAAACTTCTAGTAGAGTAATAAATATTGTGATTTTTAGGAAATTTAGTATTAGTTAATAAAATAATCATGTAAAGGGGATCTGCTAATTGGATTTTTAAGTTATTACTATATATTAGTAATAAAGAAATTGACTCTTATTGGTTTTAGATTTAGATTTTCATTTGTTAAAAGTTAATCTTATATATATATATATACCAACTACAGATAAAACATTAGCTATAATGATTCTTATATAATAGAATATTCCCTTTGTGTTACAGAAAAAATACGCGATCCTGCCTAAAATTCCAGTAAGCACCACTAAAAATGAATACATGCCTCTCGAAAGACTGTGGGCGTACCTCACGATCAAGCAATTGTTGGACGAAAAGGACGCAAGTGATTCAGATGACAAATCCGAGAAGAGTCCTGAGAAAAGGGCTTTAGCTATAGCTTTGAAGGTAAGCATAATCACATTGTAGAAGCAATATTCATTACGTTTGACCATCTATCGATTTCCCTGGAATCCTACTAAGACGAATAATGTATACAATCCAAATCGGACGTAAAAGAAATAATTCACATATATAATTCGACTTTTAAACCGTTAGCTTCTTCTTTATTTATTAATTAAATAATCATAGCACAAAATAGAAACACTAAAATATTCCATAGAATTAACCTTTTTCAGTACGAATTTGTAACCCCGCTGACGTCTCTGGTTGTAGTAAAGCCAAACGCTACTAATGCTGTCAATGCAGAATCTGTAGACAACCAGCGTAAGTATACAAATATAAATATTATTAATTTGTATAATAAATGTTATTGTTTATTCTTACCCTTAAAGACTGGCAACGCGTGTTACGTTATGTTGCGTTACGTAATACGTAATACGAAGTAGGTATATGAATGATATTCAAAGTGGCTGACAAGTAAACACGGGTTCCTTATTTTATGGCAAAAATCTAAGTCGGAGGTCCGATCTCCACCGAGTCCAACATATTTCTGATTAGTATATAATTTTTCTGAAATACGTTGAACTTGGGAATCTGGACATTAAATTGGTAATAATTCGAATTCCGTCTGGGTCACGAATCACCGTCCATAAATGAAAGTCAAGTTCAATCGCATTTCGATTTCAGTCTGTAGATTCCTGTTAATCCAAAAGATCTCAACAGCACATCTATTGAGATGTTATATAACTGTGATATTTAACCTTCCATACCTGTCTGTCCTCCTCTATCATAAAAAAATTAAAATGAAGGTTAAATAAAACACGTTAACGGTTTAAAACGCCATATATTAGTTAAACTTATTTGAAAATAATTTTTAACTTCGGCCCGACGTTTCGGATGCTTTGCAGCAGCCGTGGTCACGGGGTGATTGATATTTAACGTCGGGCCGAAGTTAAAAATCATTTACAAATAAGTTTAACTAATATATGGCGTTTTAAACCGTTAAAGTGTTTTTAAAATTAAGGTGTAAAGCATTTTAGTTTATTTATTTTTAGGTCCAGAATATTCTGCTTTCGGATCATATGGCCCACGTGAGTAATACTTTTAACAAAATTATTAACTTTAAATACTAATTATATAATAACTATAGCTTCAACGACTAAAACATATAATTAAAAAAAGAAATATTATAGAGTAAAATTTCAAAAGACAATTTAAACAAAACACTTTTAACGGTTTAACATCCGAAGTCAATTAGTTAACTCCCCGAAAAATATAAGTCCTCTATTAAAATATAATTTATTTTAATAGAGGACTTATATTTTTCGGCACTTTACAATACAGTGTTTTATTGAATTACTCGCGTAAACTGCAGATAAAAAAGCAATTTAGACTAGAGTGTTAACCGTTTTCAATTTCTTTAGCAAGTCTTTCGGCTGGTTATGGACAGTCTAACGCTTTGTCGGCGGTATCCTTCTCTCAACCCATCGCAACTTTGCAACATCAATTCGGTAAGTGTAACTCTTTCACAATACATTTCGACCACGACAAACTTAACAGTTGGGAATATGCATGTATTTTTGATGAGTCACCTACATTTATTTAAAACTAAAACTGTTTGGGAATATAAATTGACGTCACAACTGTTGATTACTTACCTAGACCACGATTATATTTAAATGCCAAAATCCATCCCAGAGATACTTACGCATGTTGTGATATAAATAGGCCTTCCGGGACCACCGATGCAAGAGCCTGTTTTCGATGATATAGAAGCAGAAGAAATAGATAATCGTTATGAAGACGAAGACCGCGCTGGTGAGCATGATTTGGACTATCAATTTCAGAGTAAATGGTGAATATCATCTTTGGGAAAAATGAAGTCAAAAACCTCTTGAAGATGCCATTCATTCATGATGACTGAATTTTTAGAATTATTCCTACACGCTACTCTAATAGCCCTAAGCACTATAAATTGATAGTATAGATACTGACTTTAATAAATATAATTAACCTAACTTCACTGCGAAGAATATAAACCAAATGTTGATGTTTTATCTGTTAATCCTTGGCTGTGTAGGATTAATTTTGAATTGACTTGATCTTTTAAAATTGACCTTTTACTGACGAAACTTGTTTAAGGATCTTTCGTTGGGTTTAACGACTTCTCAAATGGCGATAGCATGATTTAAACACGTCTTGCTTGAAGTCATCATTGTTCATCAGGTTTACATTCACCTTACATTTCGGTTAACACAATCAAAACATCACAAACGTTTTTGGTATATGCGTTATGCACGACCAGTTCTGGTCTGGAGAGTGCACCTTCTGGAATATCATTTTGTTTGCTTACTTTAGATTACTCTGATTATGATCTTTTTTCCTAAACCACATTGTCTTTTCTAATGCAGATGATTTGCGTAGTAGTTTCGCCTCATTTCCAAGAGCGCAGCATTTTTCGGGTAAGTGTGATAGGTGTAATATATCTGAAAAGAACGCACAAAAGAACTCCATCAGTGAGAATATCTTCTGTTATTCTTTTACTAGTGGTTCTTTACAAACAGTACCTTCCCTTATATTCCTTGAAAAAAAAAAATATCGGATTCAAATCACTTTTATTTACGAATTCTGATGATTTCAAACAATTTCATTGCTCGATGATTCTAGGTTCAAGATTTCGACATCAACCAAGTTACAAACACTCCCTCCGTACCTCTTCATCCTATGACCTAGGTTGGTATTGGCACTATGACCATCTGGTCACATGACCAGCCTTTTAAGTTGTGGTGCTGCCAGCGAATTAAACTTTTGTTTATATGTCATAATAAGAAACCATGCTATCGCCATTTTACTCCAAAAGATAAAAATACATTTGCAAATTTAATCTAATTCTTTTAAGTGATTCCGCCGATTTTAATTACCGCCAACTTTTTTAAATTAATAAATTAATGTTCAATATATTTTGATCTGTGACTCTATCCTAGAATAGCAAATATATAATTAAATAACAGTAGCAGTAGTAGTACAATTTCCATTTAATATATTTGTAGTATAGAATGCTTTTCTGCTTATTCAGTTTAACATAATTCTTGAGCGGTTTTACAGATATGGACAGTTTTCCAGTCTCGTCTATTTTTGGCGCTCCACCTGCTCTTTCTACAACATCTGCACCTAAAGTGGAATTACCGAAGGCAGAGCCTGCCTCGCCGTTAATGAAGTATAACTTGCAAGATTTTGGTTGGGCAGAAAATTTACTTGACGCTAGCGCGGACGTATTAAAACTGTCAGTCAACGGTACTCAAGTGGACCTTAAGTTGTATAAAACTGGAGAAGTAAGTGTAGTTACCCACCGTTTCACAAATAATTTCGGTCAAACGGGGCACAGATCAAGAGCTCACTTGTAGTACATATAATGTATTTGTGGAATAGGCCCGACAGAAATCTTTAAAGACTTATTTAAAAATATTTTTAGTAAACAATATATTTTTTAAATTTTAGACTTACTTTGTCTTAAGCTATCCTGGAACGAAAAACATTTTCCCTGGGATTTTGACCCGGGGGGTTAAGGAGCCTAAGGGTGACCAATGCCAATGCTTCCAATAAATTAATCAATGATTGATTGTACTCAGAAATATAACGTATGCGCGAAGTAGATTGTATGGTGGATACATACTTATTTATTTTACAGACTGTGACTGAAGGTGAAGACTCTACTTGTGACAAAGCAGGAGGTGGCGTCAGTGGGGCGTGTGTGTATATCACTCGGTGCCGCTCTGCCAAGACCATCACCTCTCAACAGTATCAAGAATTATACTGTACTGTGGGCAACGGGTACGTCGATGTCATGTATACCTACGACGTATATAACTTAAAAAAAGAAAAACATTTACAATCTTTAACATGCTGACTTTTAACATTTGATTACAGATATGCTGGAGTATGCTGCCCGAGTGACGATGTGGATAAAGCTTAAGAAAAACTTAAAAGAATGTAGCGGTTATAAAGAAGTGCCATGACATAAAATTGTGTTAAAGTTAAAATATTTTTAGAAAATTTACAATGCTGAATAATTGTAGATATGTAAGAAATTATAAATCTCTTGCTAAATAATTTGTTATGAGTTTTATTAAATCCATCAATATTTATTAAATATTACTATATATGTAAATAGAATAATAGTATAGCGTTTTTTGTTACAAAAACATCTGTAAAAAAACAAAATACGACAAAAACGCAAAAAGATAGGTACGTTTCCAATAAAGCATTCGACTAACGTGACTGACTAAGCTAGGTATATGAATATTTGACATCCGAAACAGTCCTTAGGTACTTACTCCGCTGGCGCAGCGACCCAAAGTGGGTATTGGCCTCCACAACGGTTTGCCCCTCGGAGACACCGAGTTCCTCCAGGTCAATTTCATATCTCCTCTTCGTAGATCATCGCGTTTCTGTCATTCTCATCTTTATAGCGCTTTATGTGGAGATATTCAGTTTTCTCCAGTTGATTCTGAGACCTAATATTGCAGTTTGTGCAGACAGCTCCACGTCTCGTTTCATTTGCCCTAGGAAGGCCAAACCATCCGCGTATCCAATCACCTTTTGTTGTCCGTTCATCCGCACACCTACGACATTACTTGGCGAATGACATTTTCTAGTGCGAGATTAAACAGCATAGGACTTAGCGCATCTCCTTGTTTAAGCCCAGTTACTACGTCAAACTCTTCTGTTAGATCCCATCTATCCTGATACGCATCCTACTGGTTTTTGTAGCAACTTTCAGTAGTGTAAAAAATGTTCATGATATCGTGATTTTCTCACAAGGTTTACATTGATTCACACTAACAACACTTTGAGACACTAGTTTATATATTAAAAACTAAAGAACTAACGCAAATTCACTTAGTAAAAACCACAATTTCATTCAAATCCTAAATATGAGTTATAGTTTGTATGTAAAATAATAAATAAATAAAACAGGCAGGTATGATATTATATCTGTGCTTCGGGGCTGTATAATCTGTTTGAATCCCTATCGTCAATTGTCAAATTTAACAACAAATAGCCAGAAGTCAATAATTTGCAAGTTGTCATTTGTCATAGTTTGTCATTTAAAAGCTTGTTTTATTTTGTACGACTCTTAATATCAATTAAAATGAAATGAAATTTTTAATATTTACAAGTTCTTATATATATTATGAAAAAATATTTTATTATGGAATAACTCAAGTACATTAAATGACAAGTACGAGCATAAATAAGTATGTTTGTGTAAACAGTGAATCTTCTATTTGATATATTGTACTTGTCTTTTACCAGATAGTATTTTTTATTCCGACAATATGGGGATTATGTACGAGAAACGGCCTTTAAAGCGACCTCGACTAGGTCCCCCTGATGTGTACCCTCAAGAGCCGAGACAAAAGGAAGATGAGCTTACATCTGCTAATGTAAAACATGGCTTCACAACAACTCCTCAATCAAGTGATGAATTTGGAACAGCTAGAAATTTCAATCATTCTGCTTTTGCAACAAAGGTAATTTATGGATTATTATAAACCCCAAATCATAGTAAAAACCATCTAGCAAAATTAATTTGTATGTTTATTTTAGATTGGTCAATTTTTTTCTGGCATATTATCCAAAAAAGAAGAACTAAATACTCTCCCTGATTGTGGAAAAAAGAGACAGCAAGTGAATCCCAAAGATAATTTCTGGCCAGCCACAGCACGTACAAAGCCACAAATTGAAGCGTGGTTTAAGGATTTAGCTGGTATGTTGTTTATATATTATTTTTGTTTTGTTTCTGTGTAACATTTTTTATTATTTATAGGCAGTAAGCCACTTTCCATATTGGCAAAGAAAGCACCAAATTTTAATAAGAAAGAGGAAATATTTATAACATTGACTGAATATCAAGTGGCAATGCCAAGAGCTGCATGGTTTATAAAATTAAGTTCTGCATATACTGTTGCTGTTTCGGAAGCTAAAATTAAAAAGCGTCAGCATCCGGATCCTACTACAGGTTTGTGTGATTATATAAAATCTATTTAAGTTTACAAAATATACTTATGATTACTTTTTATGGCTTTAATAATTAATATTAAATTGTTTTAGAATGGACAACAACATTAATAAAATTCTTGAAAGATCAAATACCTAAGTTGGCAGAATATTATCAAAGTGGATCAGTTAATATTTCGGACAAGACTCCACCATCTCAGTCTGGTATGTATACTATTTAAAGTAAAACTCAATTTGGTTTATTTAAAAGAAGTTACTAATATGTAACAATTTAGGCCAAGGGACACCAAGCCATAATACTTCAGGACACCCACCTGGCAGTTCAACACCAAATTCCACTTTGTCTAATTCTATGCATTCTCCGGGGAGTTCCAGTTGTAAGTAAATAATATCTTTTGAAAACATTAATATTTTTCACATGTTATTTGCACATGAAGGCCTATATACATTCAAAAATCGAAAAAAAATTGAAAAAAATTTCCCCCCCGCCGGGGGCCGCCCCCCCCCCCCCCCCCCTTTCCCCCTTTTTTTCCCCCCTTTTTTTTTCCCCCCCCCCCCCCCCCCCCCCCTTTTTTTTTTTTTTTTTTTTTTTCCCCCCCCCCCCCCCCCCCCCTGTTATTTTACCACACTTGCGAGAGGTGCATGTATCAATAAGTTGAAAAATTCCCCCCGGTGGTTTTTGGCCCCCCCCCCCCTTTTTTTGGGGCCCCCCCCCCGGGGGGCCCCGGTATGGAAAATTTTTTAATTTATTTTCGATTTTTAAATTAAATAATATCTTTTATTATAATTACATATACACCTATATATATTAAAGTATATATGCGAAAAAAATTATCTAAACATTATTAGGATTTAAGAGAAAGGATTTGCTTCTACATTACCCATATATATGGATAAAAACATATTTTTGCAATTTAGAACTAGTATTATTTGTATATACAGTGTTAATAATATTTATGGTATTTCAGTACTAGGTTCTTCTACTCCTGGATCAGAAAGTACAGATTGGAGACAAGCTCTAAAACAATGGAATTACTGCTGTCGCCTCGCTAAGTATTTATTAGATGAAGGATTGTTAGATAGACATGATTTTCTCACATGGATCATTGAGCTACTAGACAAAAGAGCACCTGATGATGGCCTACTTAGGTGAGTTTTATAAGTTTTATGAAATGTTGCACTACAAGGGACTCAATAACTGCGTGTAGCTTATTAAAGAAAGCACAAATGTTTTTAAAAGTTTTTTTCACTGGGTGTCGTTAAAATAAATTAACTTTTATATTATTCGTTTTAAACCGTTACTTTTTCATTGAAAATTACATTCTAAAATTTTTCAATTTAAGAATGCTTATATTTTCTGATAATTGTTAGTGTTTATGTTGAATTTAAGTTTTTATTTATTTTGTTATTATTATTTTTCATTTATTTAATTTATTAACATTTTACAATTCTTATTAATATTAATCAAAACCGCTATAGAAATCATGTAGCATACTGGTTTCAAGTACCATGCGACGTCTATAAAAAATCCAACAAATTCCCTGCTCACTCAGTTAGTCAATTGCTTTAAACAAAAATACATTTCAGGTTATTCCTTCCATTGGCATTACAATATATGTGCGAATTTGTGTGCTGCGAGGGTCTATCGCGCCGTCTCGCTTCCAGTTGTGCCAAGAAATGCGCGGCAATATGTTCTGTACTCTCCGAGGCCACGTTGCGTACGCTTAACCAACCAGCTGTTTTTACCAAGAACGAAAAGAATGGAGGTAAGTAACTTTGCAATGAGGACTATTTAGGCCTTACCCAAGAACTAAAGGGAAGTCCCCTCATTTCCCTTTAATATATGCATTACTGTCTTAGTAGTAGTATAGCTTACAATCTTCAGTAGAATATGATTTAATGTTATTTGTTTCTTCTTTATAGATGCAAATGGGGATCCTCTTTCGCCCGTTGAAACCACTAACGATGTTAAACCAAATGTAAGCCAAATAAAACGTTCCGCTACGCCTGCTGACCAAAACCACGGCACACCAAATCCAAACCACTCGATGGGGACGCCGAATCCAAACCATTCAATAGGAACACCAAATCCAATAGGAACCCCAAACCCATCTCAGCCTCTGGAACAAGTGAAAGAGGAAAATGATTCGCTTGGACGTGATACAAAAGCAACATTAAATGCAGTGATCACTGCTTCTCTTAACCCAGTTCAAGTCGGTTTTGGAGAAATACTCAACTGCCCTTTTCACAGAGATGTTATTGTACAACTGGGGACTATACTTCAGGTGAGTTTCTTGATAAATGTGAGTGATCAGTGAAATAGACACAAAAGCATTTTTGTAAATAGGAGAATAAGGCCTAATATTCTTATTAGACATCATCATTTAGATGATTTTATAGATTTGTGTAAAAGAGAACATTTGAAAGCCTGTTGTAGTAGTAAAATCAGCATTATTAAATATGTATCTCTTTAATGAAAATAATTTTTTCTAGATAATATGTATAGAGTGCCCGACAGCCATGGTTTGGTCTGGTTGTGGGTCATCATTACAAGGTTCACCCTTAGACATTTTGCCCCTACCCCCATCTGCTCTACCCATGCCTCATATGGATTCGGAAGTCACTGAAGAACACAGAAAATTGGTACAGTATTCTATAGAAGAATGTTTTTCTAAAATACACTTAATAAAATGATTTTTACATTTAGTTTTTTTTTATATATAAAATAATATGTATATAAAATATGTAAATGTACAATATTATCATTCGTAAATCTAACGTTAGCACTTCACCAAGAGTATTAATGTAGTTGATTAATGTGGCAGGTGTATGAAGCTGAGCAAGAAATAGCTGCGAGGAGCAAGAAGGCAGAAAGCAAATGGTGCACAGATAAATGGCAGACTAGTTCACAAGGTGAATATTACAGTATATAGGAAATGTTAGCTCAATTAACACTGCGACACAAAATACATTCATTTATTGTACTCAACCATTATTTGCAAAGCTAGATGAAATACGACGTTCTAGAAGGAATAATCCTTCTAGAAATAAATTGTATGGCAATAATTACATTATGACATTTTACAGTCTATTATCCATACCTAGATAAAGTTTCTTTTTGTATGTGTTTAAAGTACATTTCCGGCCATTGATATATGTTCTACACCACGCCTCATATACAACGCGCAATGTGTGTTAAACAAATTTGTTTGTATCTGTTATATGACGTAACTTGCTCTTACTATGGTGTATTTTTTATGTCTATATTTTTAACCTACTTCAAAAAAAGAGGATCTTAATGTGATTCGTATACAAGCTTGCTTCGCAGCTCTTTTTAATAAAATATTTCTTTTTAGCCCGAGTGCTAGCCGTACTTGAAGCTTTGGATCGTCATTGCTTCGACCGTGTCGATCCAAATAATAACCTGGACACTTTATATAAGGAAGTTTTTGCGAATTGTACATCGCCAGTCAAAGATGGAAGCCAAGATCCCAAAGATCCTGTGAGTGTTTTTTTATCAGTTATTGCGTTTTGGATGTATGTGATCAGTTCGCCAAAAAAAATTTCAAGTTAAGCGTTAAGTATGTCCGCGCATATCTTCGTCGTTTTTGAATCGATTTTGATGATTTACGTTTTGTGATTTACGGGACACCGACTTCAGAATTATATTATTAAGATATATTAAATTATTTCTATTCATAAATTAAATTACTAATAATCTTCTATCACTACTTACTGTATCTAAAAACCAGAAATAAACATCTTTAACAATATTTGAAAATTTTATTATTTTTTACATGTTATTGTGTTGGACATGAAGGCACTATATAATAAAAAAAAAAAATTAAAAAAAATATTAATAGTAGAACAACAGCACGGAACGCTGACGATGCCAGTATAAGTCCTGCCTGAGTCGAAATATTTTTCTATTTATTTTCGTTTTTGCAATCTTTAACAATACCCTTATTAGAATTTTAGTTAACCTCGTAAGTATGAAACAATTTGTTTTGTGTCGCAGGAGTACGCTTGTTCATACTCTGTGGTTCGTGTGCTATGCGAGTGGGCGGTTTGTGGTGCGCGCTGGGGTGAGCATCGCGCTATGGCGGCGGCTGCTCTGCTCGATCGTAGACAGCATCATCATCACCATCACGAACATCAAGGTATCTTCAAATTTAGTCAGATAGAGGAGGACATACAAGCATGTGGTACACTCACCTACAATAATACCATATAATAGAGCCATATAACACCTAACCTGCATCTTGATGCACTGTCGACCTACTTTGACTTTGGATATTCGGAAATCCACAGACTGAAACCGAAACGCGTTTAAACTGGATAGTTTTTTCATCTGTCGACGCTCATTCGAGACCCGGGTGGAATTTCTATATTCCTCTACCGCCCATTTTAAATCCAGATTTTTAGACGAAGTTTACGCGATTAGTACACATTTAAATAATCACGTGATAGGTTTAAATCGAAATATAATAATAAAACACTTTATTGCACAAACAAATAACATACAAATATAGTAATACTAAATCAATTATTTACATAAAATAGTTAGTGTAAACGCGGTCTTATGTCCTAGGGCGATTTCTTCCAGCCAGCCTTTGTATAAAGTAAAAGGAAAACAAATACGTTAGTTAAACTTATTCCCGTGTCCACGGCTGCTGAAAAGCATCCGAAATGTCGGGCTGTAGTTAAAATAATTTTCAAATAAGTTTAACTAATATATTTCGCATTTTAAACCGTAAAAGCGTTCTACCTTAACTAAAGCACTCTTTATGTTAAGATCCCCATGCTCACAATTCGACCTTTGTCGTTTTTATACGTAAGAATCACTCGGAAAATTTATTTGACTACTGTATAATTTGAGATAATTCACTGATATTTTTTTTAGGTTCTGACGACAAAGAATCAATCAGCTCGGCAACTGGACTATACAGTGGACCGCCGATATTTCAAAATTTGCTTTTGAGATTTTTGGACAACGACGCCCCCGTCTTAGGTAAGGCACAATCTATTATTTCCAAAAGTATAAGTTTTTAAAAGCTTAGACTATTAGGGCATAATACGGCTTAGTGGGCTACAAGGACTATCCCCAATAACATAGAGGTGGCTTAAAGTCTCTCCGAGCTCCAATGATGCCTCCTCCGGATTTGACCCTTGATCTGCAGTTGAGACTAGCGAGGCTGTTACTCATACAAGTCAATATTTTGGTGCGTATTATCATGAAAACAAAAGGAATACTTCTTACAGATGAAAGTCCAAACGCGCCGCCAGGTAACAGACAACAATTCGCAAATTTGGTGCATCTATTTGGAGAGCTGATACGACGCGACGTGTTCTCTCACGACGCTTATATGTGCACCTTAATATCAAGGGGTAAAGATGTTATTACTTAATTAAATTTTTGACTCTTGCGACCTTTCAAAGTATATAACTCTACAAATAAATATTATTAATATAAATGCTTTATTTTTATTTATGACCGCTAACAGTTTTCAAAATTAATAATACTACTTTTAAATGAAACACTTAACTGTTTGAAACGCGAAATAATATATATTAGTTATTATTCTTATTAAAAAAATATTTTAGTTACGGCCCGACATTCCGGATGCAGTAGCCGTGGTCGGTCACGTTTAACTAATATTTTTCACGTTTTAAACCGTTAAAGTGTTTTATTCGAACATGTGTACTACTCGCGTAAACAAAAGACAATATTTAACAACAATACTTGTTGAAAATGTTGTCAAGCAAATAATGTTTAATTGTGTATACTTATATTTTTAGGGGATTTGATATCTCCAACGGAACCTACGGTGACTTCAGGAACTGGTGGCCATACTGTAGCCCAGCCAGTGAACAGTGCTGGTACCAACCATAATATAGATGACGACATATTCGCCGGCATTGACCTCAAACCCAAGATGGAGGTATTTGATGACACACTATCGCTCCAAACCGTCTCAGTAGATCAATGTACAAAGTATATTAATCGTAGTTGCCCTAACTGGGTTCTGGGCTCGATCAAGGACACAGAATTAAATGTAAATGAGATCAATGAAATGAACGGAGATATGTGTCCGTCCCATGCCCCAAATAGTGAAACAGGAGGTCACGCAATATTGTTTCCAATTAATGTTAATAGATCCTAATGTATCTTTATTGTCTTCCATACTTAAATACAACAATTTTATTATTGTCAGTACTCATTATAAAATACGCTATTCCTCGTGTTGTTCCTGTTGTGTATATAGGATTTGAAAGAGACAAAACATGTTAAATATAAATTTTGTATTTAATAATGATATATAACTAACTTTATAACATAATGCATTATTGTACCCTTTATTGTAGTGGCATAGTAAAACATATAATCATTTTTTTATTTTTTATTTAGGAGAATGTAAGAATGGACCTAGACGACTCTAAAATCGACGACGATCTAGACAAATTATTGCAACACATTAAAGAGGATCAACAAAACTCTATGGACGCACCCGACAGTCCAAAAGACCCTGGTGAACCATCGCACAGGTACCAATGTGCTGGTCTCTTTTAAGGCTGTTAAGGATATAAAACATTTTATTTAGCTCCGTCTAAGTGTTATACCTATGTGTTGGTCTATAATTAATTCATCATAATCACTCATGAACTTATAATATTTCATATATACTGATACCATAATAAATTTTGATATGAAAAGTTGTAACACAGATAATTCAAACCCAATATCTAAAGGGTTGCTCTAACATTTGAGCTACTGTTCGTAATACATATAAGCCGTCATGTCCAAATATATGATTTAAACAATTACAATCAGTGCAGATAATTCTGATCTTTTTAGTGTTAATTCGCCAATGATGGGACCTGGTGGAATGACTATACCCAGTATGCAAGCTATTGGAATGGGTCCAATGTCAGTTCCAGGTATTTACATCTATTTTTAATTCGTTCTAGTAGTAAATTTCAAGAGGTAAAAATAAGTCACACAACGCATCTTGCTTTAATGTTATTTAACTAGGCTTTATCTGCTCTCCTGTACCTTAAAACCGGGCCTTCCCATATGAATCATATGTAAATTTCTCGTTTGAAGCAAATTTTAATGTGAACAAAGAATAAAAATAATAAATCTTCTTTTATTTATATAGATCAAAATATCAATTTTAATATTTCTTCGTATCAAACAAACGTAGTACCTATATTTGGCATAAGGCCCGTTTCACTCATTGATATTTGCCTCAGAAAAGTAATTGATTAGATTTTTGTGCCTGACCGATGTTATATATATTTTATTCCGGGGTTCGTCCGCAACGTTCTAGCGAGCCACTGATGAGGAAGATGTCTAATTTAATTTATATCACAGCTGGTATTCGACCAACGAGCTCAAACGGTTCGAACAGTACCGGCACAGTATCAAGACACTACCACTACACAATGCACTTCCCCTTGCCGCCAACCGAACCAGAACATACCCCCCACGATGCCAACCAAAGGCATATACTGTTGTATGGCGTTGGTCGCCAGAGGGATGATGCTAAACATGCAGTTAAGAAGATGACCAAAGGATATAATATGCTGTAGTATTTAAATGCACCTAACCTCGACAATTTTATAAAAGCCTTTGGCTACAGGGTTATTTACGACGCTCGCACCTACACCTACGTGGTCCAAACTAAGGCTTATGGCCCTCTTGGGGCACTCGTAGTCTAGCCGTAGACGAAGAGTGCCGCAAACGCTATCGCATTCGTAATATCCAACATTGGATAAAGTTTGATGATCTTAAAAACTATTATAGTTAACAACTTATGGTATAGCAGATTTGTAATTTTTTTGTTATTGCAGAAATCTGCAAATTGTTCTCTAAGAAGTTTTCCATTGATGTCGCGGAGGGCGGTAAAATCAAGAAGCATTCAAGGAGCGAGTTTAATTTTGAGGCGGTAACTCAGAAGTTTCAGGTGCGTATCATATGAACAAATATATATCTTTATAAAGTCTGTTAAGTTTTCCTAATATTATAAAAATAAAATATTATAAAAATAAAATAAAATAAATAATTAATTACAGGACCTTGCTTAAAACTAAAAGAGTAAACATGAATATTTACTATTATATATATAGTCTTAGATTTGATAGTTCCACTATATCATAACATTATGAAGCGATCAAATATCTCGCTTTTAACTTGATTTTTTATCGTGTCTTGTTAAATATAGAGTGTTTGACAGGCTCATCGTTAGTGGTAGCAATGTATGGCTAATATGCATGCATGATACCTGCATATTGCACTTCCTCTTGAAATCTCGATATTAAACAGGTGGTAGTAGTATCGAAATTCCATCCGGGTAACGAACCACCATCACAGATAAACAAGCCGGCAAGTTTAATCATGTTTTGGTTTCAGTCTGTGGATTTCCGAATATCAAAAGCCATTATAGGTCCCACTCATCTTCTTTTAATGTTATATGGCTGGGTAAATAAAAAAGTAAAAAGAGCACTAAATATTTATACTTCGTAGTCCATGTCAATGTACGAGCAAGGCGCGGTCTCGTGGGCGGTAGGCGGTGCCGTATGCGAAGCGTTGGCCGCGTACGCAGCCGGTGCGACCACCTATCTCCCGCAACCTGAACACGTTGCGTTCGCGCTGGACCTTATGGAGATAGCGCTTAATGTTCACGGACTTATCGAAACTTGCATACAGGTAACGTTACTTGTGTTTAGTAGTTTTGAGTCATACGCAGTAAAAAAAAATATTTTTTTATTGCTTACAACAAATTATTACGTATTACGTCCAGCCCGATCGAACACTTTTTCATTTTCTTTTCGATTTTTAAATTAACTATTACACACATAGTTGGTATAAAAATGTTTCTGAAAAACATTTCTTATGTCTTTTAAATAAAACACTTAATAGCAGCCTTCATCACGGGGCTACAAAGCATCCAAATCCGAATTTAAATCGGTAAAGAGTTTTATTAAAATTTGTACTCGCATAAACTACAGACAATACTTTCCTATATCTTATAAAATAAAAATAAACTCCATATAACGCAATAACGCAAACGCAATAATAAATCTTGTTTTCAATTAATATAAATTTAAATGTATGCATTAAACTGCGTATTAATAATTTATTATATTTCCTTATAACAACTTTACCATACTGTCTGTAGTTTACGAGAATAGTACACATTTAAATAAACCACTAACGGTTTTAAACGTGATATATATTAGTTAAACTTATTTGTAAATTATTTTATATAGTATTAAACCGTCAAAGTGTCTTATTTAATTTTGCCCATTTTAAAGTCTTAGCATATATAATATAATACCCCTACAAATAAGTTACCTTTTTTTAGATACTAAAAGAGCTGTCTGAAGTTGAAGTGGCGTTGATAACTCGTAATGCTCCAAGTAGTGGGCTAGCAGCGCCCCGGGCCTACACTTCGGCTTTGGCACTGTACACAGTAGGCGCTCTAAGGAGATACCACTCTTGTTTATTACGTAAGTAATACGTTACTGTATCTTTTTAAATTCTGACGCATTAGTGTCATAATTTGGTATGTTTTTTTGTGATAGAGACACAGACATACAGACAGGCATGGAGTCCACTTGAAGGGAGGTGAAATATCCCAGCCATATAACATGTAACACAATTTAGTATTTGGATTATCCACAGACTCAAACTAAAATGCGAGTAAGCCCCGCACGGTTTTCTCATCTGTGGACGGTAGTTCGTGACCCGGTCGGAATTTCGATATTCCTACCACTTTAATATCCAGATTTCCAGACGAAGTCCATGTAAAAATTGGGATCACGTTAGACCCGGTGGGGATTGAAACCACGACCCGTTGATTATATGTAAGAAGATATCGTTATAATATGTATAAATACTTCACGAGCGATTTTCGTTGTCAGAAATTGAAAACTCTGTATTACAGTATGCGTCGAACAAACTTCAGCCGTATTCGAACAATTATGTCGGCTTGTGAAGTGTGTTGTCAACCCCGGAGATTGCGGTTCAGCAGAGAGATGCGTGTTAGCGCAACTCCACGATCTATATAAGGCGGCTGCACATCTGTTCCATGCTCCACACGCGGACACATTCGCTAATGCCTATCCTAAGATCAAGTAAATATTAAATCTTGTTTGTATAAAACCTTCTTTAAAATAATCTAATTTAGAGTACATATTGTTATAATATTAATACTGGACTGTTTCGATTTCAATCTATTATGATTATTTTTTTCAGACAAGCCCTTTATTCACCACTACAACCTACTCCTTCGAATCACTCGTACAATCCACAGTTTCTTAGTGAATTTTTCACTAATCCTAGAAAAGGTACAAGTATTGTTATATATGTATTATATTATAATATCAATCAAATAAAACAATAACACGCACACACACTCCTATGTACACTCACATTCCCATTCATACAATGTTACACACAAATACGACGTCTCACAAACATACATGTTTTTAAAAGTCAATTTCAAATGTAATGAAAAACCAAAAACAGTTATTATACATACAATTTATTACAGGTAAAATCGAAATATCCTGGGCTCGTCAAGTAGCCGAGTCGCCGGCGAATCGCTACAGTTTTGTATGTTCGGCGATGTTGGCTGTATGTCGAGAGGTTGATAATGATCGGTAAGACATCTATACTAATATATAAAGCTGAAGAATTTGTTTGTATGTTAGAACGCGCTAATTTTAGGACTTACTGCTTCGAATTAAAAAAAATGTGTTGGTTAGAGCATCACATTGAGGAAGGTAGGAGTATAGGCTATAAAACATCACACTAATAGTAGCGAAGCAAAACCGAAAATGTGGAAAATCGGGGAAAACTATTCATCCTTGTGGGTTTCTGTTGCGTACGCTGCGAACGCGGTTTAAGATACCCGAGAAATATGTATGAAAGAATGATTCCTCTTGAAATTATCTCTAAAAATGTCCGTAACACTATATGTCGATCTTTAAAGATTAACTTGCAAGAACGACGGGACGCGGACGTCGTCGGTAACAGCTTAAACTTATTGAGTTGAACAGGAGGTTTGCAGAAACAAATATTGATGCCCAAAATAACTATTCTACGCAGGAGAAGTCGCTGGCATAGCTAGTTTTTAATAAAACCATAACATTATTTGAGTGTGAGTAAATACCCAGTTAGGTACGCCAACTAGGTCACTGTTGTGACTGTTTAAAACATTTAATATAATTTATATCTATTATGCTTTCGGTTTTTCGTATATTCAACAACCTAATAAATTTATTCATTATGTACTATTAAGGTAGGGGAAGGGAGCCGGCAATGTCTCTTAATATTTGACACGAGTTGAAATATCATCATATTTCTTATTAGCGTAAACGAGTTGGGTGTGCTCTGCGCGGAGATGACAGCGTGGTGTAGTGGGCTCGCGGCGGAGTGGCTCGGCGCTCTAGTTGCCTTATGTGGCTCTCAGCATTACCCCGCTTCAGCACCACATTCGGCGCCACCCACGCTGTACCCGGATCTGTTGCACCATAGAGACCTGCATGACGCTGCAGCTCACGATGCGCTGGCTGTCTTCACATGTATTTTAGTTGGTATGTCATTTTGACCCCGTAATAATGTTTAAACCCAGTGCTTAGCATAGATAGCGTTATGAAATTACAGGGAAATAATAGATTGTTTCGCTTCAGTCGCGTAAATGTAAACGAATAAAAAATTAAAAAGTATTCATAGTTTTGTTTTTTTTCTGTTTTATTTTTTTATGTTAACATTTTTTGTTGTGCCGGTGTATGTATATTGTTCCACTTCAAATGTCAAGCGTGGGGCATCACTGAAAATCGGCGTTGTGCCTATTTCCAGGTACAGCAAAAGCTAAGTGGTGTCCCTCCATAAACATCTATTTTATTATATTTATATATGTAGAATAAATGATTTGATTTGATTGTGCACAGTTCTTTAGGTAAAATTATGCGTACTTTAAAAATGTCTTACTACGTAATTTTGCAGCTAGACACTGTTTTTCGCTCGAAGACTTCGTGCGGCACGCAGCTCTACCGTCTCTTGTGAAGGCAGGTGGAGGTGGCAATTCGAGCAATCACAATCCCAACGCACCTTCCACGGACGCAGGGGCGAGGCTTGCTTGCCACTTGCTACTCAGACTGTTCAAAACCGTTGATACACCACAGCCAGGTATAGCTAGTTTACCTAAGTAACCGTTGAAATTGGATCAATCTTATCCACTCATACTCACTCTATTTCCTTCTGAACACAAACAGCACACATACTTTTTATATAAACGACTTTAATTAATGCAGTAATAAGATATATATAAATATAGAGTTTTAATATGCTGTAACAATTAAGTAATATAAACACGTTTTGAACGGTTGAAAACGCAACACATATTATTTAACTTATTTTTATTGTGATCCTACATATCGGATGCTTTTGATCAGTCGTGGTCACGGGGAGACTAAAGGAGGGTGCTTCTTATGTCAAAGTAAAAGCAGCTACTCTAGCGCCATCTGTTCCATCGTTGTTGGTATTTAGCGAAACTAGCTGGTATATTTAAAAAATGTTCACCTATACATTTCGCGTTTTAAATTGTTATAAGTGTTTTATGTAAATACTTAAATGTGAGTTTTCCAGTAAAGGTTATTTTTTATTGGATTATGATGATATTGTTTTTATATGAAGGGCTATACAGCGTGTCTACGTCACCTGGACCCGGAGGCAGTGGGGCTGGAGTAAGATTATCATGTGATAGGCATCTTCTGGCTGCTGCTCACAAGAACATCGGTGTGGGACCGGTTCTGGCAACACTGAAGGCGATACTCAGTCAGTACAAATAATTTATAATAAATCAAAGATACGAATATGTATTGAAACAGTAATAGAGCAACAGCACGGAACGCTATATTGAATGTCTTTAATTTAAAATCGATTTTTATTGTAAATAAAAGATATTCACTGAATTAACTAAATTTACATACAATTTAAAATTAATTCTATAAATATTAATTTAAAGTAACTTTATATCTAGACTTAGCCTTTCTAACTATTGTATATTTAAAATATGTTTTTACCATGTATATACTATTAACCGTCTCTGTTGCTAAATGGTTATTGTTATTACCTAGCCTTGTATTATTCCGATAGGTCCTAGGTTTGAATCCTGGCGTAACAAAATTTTTTTCGATCTCGCCGCGCGCAGTCAGATCAACTACTTGCTTGTAAATAAAACCGATCAACGAAACGGACACAAATGTGTGCGCCCCTTGCCCCACTGGGTGAAGCGGGATTTCCCATACATCCATGCTATTGGCCCCGAATTACTTGTTTGATTATTTTTTAATAAATTTATTCCAATTACTGTCAAATGCACTAATATTCTTCGATCTCTTTTTAATTAGTCGTAGGAGATTCCACGGCAAGGGATATAACGAAGCCAAGTGGAAAGAAATCTAGTGAACTCTCTCATATCCTAGGAACGAGCGATACAGTACCCATCGACGCTCAACTTGATCTCCTATCGTAAGTAAATTTTTTATCATTTAAAAGTTAAATTTTTTCATATACAATTGTAAAGCTGTTTTTGGCCATTCTGCAAAGCGTTTTTGATAAGTCTTCGTAGTCCAGAAATGGTCGTTTTCTGTTTTTTATCATCAGAAGAAGTGTAATGTTTCTTCGCGAGAAGAAAAACAGTGAACAAACAACTAAAAAACCGAAATAGTCATATATTTATTGTTTAATGATTACAAGAAAATTTTACACATGGCAATATAAGGTTATATTAATTATATTTAAATGGACCGAATAATTCTTTGTATCATAATATACTTATAATAGGAATACTTATTATAATTTATTAGCAAAATGTTTTCATTCATAGGATGGTAGAAACAGAGATGAATGGGGGCCATAAAACGCCTAGGTTTGTTTTCTTTATTTTTTTGAGTTAGCGCACCTTCATATTCTCATCACCGATTTGGGGTGGAGTGGTCATTTGTCACTTCTTGTTCTGTCATGGATTTATAGAAGATAAGTATCGTTGTCCTTGTCTGTATTTTAAAAATTACACTTATTGTATACCACAGGTCTAATTAGACAATATGACCATAGACAGAGACAACGATAGATCTTATTGTTAATGTGGTTCAGCTTCCCCTTGTTTCCCCCCTTTTTGTTATAGCTTCACTTCAAAACTAAGCACAAAACTCATGGAATTTACCCTATTCATTGTGACGTTGTAAAAACCAAATAATCTAAACAGCTAAAGATAATAACGCAGCTGCCTAAAACCATACGAAATGTGTACTCGTGTCGCTTTCGTGTAGATGTTTTTGTACACAATAAAACTATTTTAAACGGGTCAATTCGCGGATTATGAAGTAATGGTTCACGGACACTGTAAGCTGACTGATGATCCCAATTGAAATGGTTTTATTTAATGTATAACCCTCGCGCAAACAAAAGATAATGAACAAACAATTATACAAACTTTTGTATGATTATTTGTCATTGGTGGGAATCCCCCTGTACATACTCGACCTTAACTCCTTGCCATAATCACGAATGTTGCCTTATGTGAATAACATTCCTGTTCTATGTATTATACTTTGTCTAATGTAAGATCTTAAGTTTGATATTTAAAAGTTAAGGCAAGTTTACTATAGTATTGTCATTATTTAATACCTCTTGTATTTATTATCTTAAAGTTGCATAGAACGAAATAACGTTTGCAGCTTATCATCCTATATTAGACAAAGTATACCTTTAAGATTTTGTTCTGTTTAATATCTTTTGGTGATATAGGGGAAACGGCGGCGTCGGGTCAACGTTACTGGATTCGTCTCAATCGTTGTCGTCGTTAGCGAGGCGGGTTCTTGCCGAAATCTGTTCAGAGGAGTGGGTCTTACAGAAATGCTTACAAAATCCGGATGAACTATACCACCCGGATATGTTGTTGGACCACATGCTAACACCGCGGCAAGCTCAAAGGTAACGATTGTTCCCTTATAATTTGATTAACACCTGCGACGGTTTTAATATCAAAATATATAATATATGATAATATATCAGTTAACGTTTACGTAACGTGACCCGACGTTTTGGATTCAAACGTGCAAATACTGTAAACTGCACGCAATATTGTAATTATATTGTAAGTTATTAGGAACAGACATTTGAATTGATTGTCATTAGTTATATTTTTTCCAAAAACATAAAATAAGGCATTTTTAACGGTTTAAAATAAGTTATAATACCTAAACACTTAATTCTAAAACAAGACTCCATGATTCGGATACCTTGCGCCCATGGGGGTCTTTCTGAGTTAACTCGCGCGTTTTAAACAGTTAAAATCTGTTTTGTTTATATTGCTTTTTGTATTTATTTATTTATTTATTTATGTATTTGTTTTTGTTGAAAATTTAACGTACATTTTTGTATTACAGACATGAATTTGTTTAGGAGAAATCGTCGTCGTCGTAAAAGACGTGAAGAAAAATAACATGTTACACATATTCAAGCAGTGAGCTTTGTTAATAGTTGTAATAATAATCATTTCAATAATGATATAATTACAGGTTACTACACATGATATGTTATCCGGACTCAGCCAGCCACACACACCCAGATCTTGATCAAAAGACGATGATAACACGACTGCTAGAGGTAAATAACAATATTATACATTTTACGATACAGAACAACAGTACACCTCCTTCCATGGTACCACCGACCTCTCGGATATACCGACCTGGTCATGACCGAATCAAATGATGTACTGGGACTGTTCGGAGCGTATATCCGGTGCAATATCTTGACTCCCTACAGAAGCTGGATAGCTGTCCTCGAAGAACATTGTTCCCACCACGTACAATGCATCTCGCTACCAGATACCAGACCGGTAGCGAGTTGGCTTTTAAAAGTCTCATCAAGTCAAAGTCAAAAATCATTTATTCACCTATTTAGAGCGGGTTTCTTCAAAAACCAAGCATTGCGCAAGCGACCAATCAGCATCCTTGTTTCGCCCTAAGCTCCTCCAACCACTTTCTTTTTATACCCTCTGAGTTTTATTTCTGAAAAACGGTAAAAAATAGCGCTGACTAAATAGAACTGTAGCGTCTAATGTTCTGTCTACCTATTTTAGCTTTGGGTTGTATCGTCAAATATTATCAACCAATGCTGACAAAAATGTCCAAAGAAACCGGAAGCTTTAAAGTGACACAGTGAGAGTCGGACAACCCAATGACCTCCGTAAAGGAGGATGGGTGAAGTGGTTGGCAGATGGCGTGGACTGATGACACAGCTGGTTATAACCCAGAAAATAATACGAATGTTGACAAACATTGTTTGATCTTTTAAAGTGTAAATATATCCTCATTATAGAAAAAAACGAAATATAATCACAAATGTTTTAGAACCTGGAGCAGTGGTCCTTGCGTATGTCATGGCTGGATCTTCAGCTGATGTTCAAGCAGTTCCCGAGCGGTTCGTCTGAACTAAGCGCCTGGTTGGACACAGTCGCCCGAGCTGTGATCAACGTTTTCCAGCAACCCGCGCCGCCCCCGCCAGATAAGGACCGGTGAGTTACATTTCTTTCATTAACTATTAAGCACCTTTAAAAAAATATTGTTGTTTTATAAATGAGTGAAATTTGATATCAGTTTTTTTTAATATAATTATTCATTTATAATTATAGGCTAATAAAATTATAAAAATATAACATTATTAAAAATTAAACATTATTAAGTAAAACTTAACACTAAAGATAAGGGTAAGTTACAAATTTTAAAAGAAACTAATTTAAATTTATGAAAAGTTTAAATTAAACCATACTTTAACATAATTAGGGAGAGAGAGTAGACATCTATATGAATTAAAGAAATTGCCTAAGTTATCTGTATTTTTTAAATAAGATTCCTTTAACGGTTTTTGACGCGAAATATATTAGTTAAATTTAAACCGTCGACTGTTTATTTTATGTGCAATACTCGCGGGAACTATAGGTTACATATATCTTATTAGTTACATATTGCGAGTATATTTGGTTACCATGACAACGTCTTGTTTTCAGTATGGGTACGGAACGCGGCGTAGTTAGCACTAGCAAGTGGTCGCAGTCGGTGTGGTTGGTGGCGCCACTCGTGGCCAAGTTACCCCCAGCAGTGCAGGGACGTGTTCTTAAACAGGCTGGCCAGGTTAATATCGTAATGTAATATATTGCTTTGCGTGAAATGGTTAACAAATGGTAGATTGATTACCCGGCCTTCTAACGTGTTCCCAAAAGAAAATATTATATTACTGAAATATTTTAATCATAACAAACATAATACTTATATGGATTCTGTTTCTTATAATAATAATGTACAAAAAAGCATATTTACGAACTGAATTGAAAACCTCCTTTTAATGAAATCGGTAAATTAAATTCAGTAATAAAAAATGTCAATTGTTATCAAAAAATACGCACGCTCTTATAGGAAAAAATAGGAGTATTGTTCGTCCACATCTATACATTTTTTGGAAGCTATATGACCTCAAATGTTGTATTGTATCTTGTACAACAGATATTGGAAAGCGGTTGGGGTGCGGGGTGTAATGGAAATTGTTCGGGAAGCGGTGGAAGTGGAGGGGGATCACACCGCGACTGCAAGAGCCATCAGAGTCCCAGTTACAAAGGGTTAGTATACGTGTTGTTGGTAGGAGACATGAGTTTCTGCTTTGCTTAGTTTTATTAATTAACGTGTTTTTCTTGTTAAACGTGTTGCTTTGCATAGCGTTAAGCGCGAGAGTTCCTGGTTTTGAATCCCGAGGTATTGTTACCTTGATTGGATTGTTTCGGTCGATCAGAACGTACACGTCTGATCAACTATTTACTGTAAACAAAACCGATCAGTGAAGCGGACACAGAAGTGTGTCCAAATCATACAAAATTTCCGGGGGGTAAACGGAATTCCAAAAATTCCGTTTACCCCCGTGTGGAAGGCCATAAACGGATTTTTATTTTTTTATTATTTTAATACAGTTGAAAAGGTTTCGTTACATTTACGTTTTCCTTATTAATTGATCTTCATTAATCAACTTGTATACTAATATATATCTTACTTATGATGCAGATCAGCAGGTAGCGGCGGCAGTGGCAAGCGCGGCGTGGGTGCCTCAGGATGTGGTGGATCATGCGCGTGCGCCGCATCCGCATTGAGACTTGCTAACGAACCGCTCTTATCACTTGTACTGACCTGTCTACGACATCAGGACGATCAAAAGGTCTTATATTCAGTAATAATATTATAAATTTCCACTTTAAAACATTTGAAAACCATCATACATTGCACATTATGGCACACATATGACGTTGTGGATGCAGGTCCAAGCCCTACTAGTGCCCAATTTTAATCGATTTTTATTTACTTTAAAACATCTCACCAGGGAAAGTTATTTTTTTAAATTAAAAACACTCATTTTTATTTGCTACAATATTTATAAATACAGTTATTGGTTTTCTAATTCATTGGGAATACATGCAAGTATCTTTTGCTTTCGTTGATTAAAAATGAGTAAAATCCCGTTGCCCGGAGCACGAGGCCATCAAAATTACATGTCCGTTAAAATAAAACACATTTAACGATTTAAAACACGAAATGTATTAGTTAACTTGTTTACAACTATATTCACTGTTTCGTTTGTAGCAGCCGTAGACGCGGGTGTTTCGTTGGATTTTTTGTGTTTTTATGATCTACCTAGCAGAAACAATAATTTATCCTTTTTTGACAGGAGAGTCTCCTCAGTTCAATTCACGCCCAGCTACAACACTATTTGAATCATGCCCGTGATCACGAGCGGTCTACGTGCGGAGACACGTGGCAAGAGGAGGCCGCGCCCGAAGCCCTACAACTGCGTTTCTCGCTCGCCGGGGGGATGTTCGATGCAATACGACGTTCCTATCAGTTGACGTCGGATTGGGCTGTACTTTTGACACAACTCGTCGCACATCAAGTCATCGATGCTTATAACAATAGGTAAGTAAAAATACTTGTTTGTGTTACGTCAGAAAAAACATTATACGCACTTTACTTCCAATTTTAAATTTAAAAAAAAACTTAATTTTTCTCATTGCTATAAGGTTTTACTTTTTTATTAAATTTAATTTTAAACTACAACTATAGTGTTGATGTTGTCTTTTTAAGAAGGTTAATTTTTGCTTATTTAGAACCGTTCAAAATCGAATTATGCTAGTAAATAATTTTTTATTTAAGTTTTACATCTGCTTGGTATTGTCTAACAGCCAACATTTCGTTCTTTTTTTACAGTTGTTTGATCAGTAAAAATGATATTGAGTAAATAAACTTTCAAGCGATTTTAAACACGAACTGTATTAAGTGTAAATACATTTTAAACTGCGACCCGATGATTCTAATGACTGTTCAGTCGTAGTCTTGGGGGGGTCATACTATTATTTTGTGAGACTAAGATATATTTTTTATGATTTTCGCTTAAGTTATGTTTTAACAAGATTTAAGTTGACTTTTCAGCATTTTATCTGCAACGTTAATTGCAAGGTATGATGAACTGAGTCATGGGTGTGGTTACACATTAAACTATCATGTTCTAACATATTATGCCACGTGTATAATCATATATGCACGCAGCAAGTCGAAGCTTTTAATCTCACTGGTTCAACTTGTCACAGACTATATAATTATTGCACTTGCCTGTACTGACTTGCTGCGTGCAAGCAAGGGGATTGTCAATCTACAGTAAATTTATTGTAGTCTGTGTCGCAGCAACTTGTTCTCAACATTGATCGACATGCTAGCGACTCTGATACACTCCACGCTAGCGGAGGGCGGCGACGACAACAACAGGAAACATTACCAGAATCTCATGAAGAAGTTGAAGAAGGAGATCGGGGATAGGCACGGTCCCAGCGTTCAAGCCGTCAGGCAGTTGCTGCCACTCTCCAAAAACGCTATAGAGGTAGGCTTATGTTTAGAAGTAAAACAGTCACTTAAAAAACGTTTATGACACAAAAAGGCAAATGACCGTTTGTTGATGTTTTGTAGACGAAGTCCTGGTGGGGGTCCAATCAACGACCCCAAATATATTATATAAACGTCTATAAATAAGCTCTTCGATTTCTTTATCGACTTATTTAGAAAATATATATTTCGGTAGTGTGAACGTTACTTAATGAGGTATAGGGGAGTATAATTTTTCTTGTGTGAGTGTTGCACAAATAGATTTTATTATAATACCGTAGTTAATCAGACTTTTGTGTTCTGTTGCCGAAGACTATCATGTTTTTCGGGATTTGTACCCGTACCTAATGTAAGCTGGGCAACACCAGAGCTGTATCAAAAATTACTTATTACAATTTTAAACGTTGTAGCCGTGTTATATCTTAAATTCATTCTGTTTTGACAGGTTATTGCGTGTGAAAAAATTACAAGCTTCGACAGTGACAAGAAACAGGTAAATTTTTAGGATAAATAATGAAATAATAATAATAAATAGATTTTTTGATTCCTTTTGAACTTATTACAATGGCAACTCATCTTTAGGGACTCCGGTTAACGGACAAGTTATCTGTCTCGAGCTGGGAGCTAGTGGAGGGTGGAAGGAATCCTGCACCACTGTCTTGGACGCTCTTCGCGGCGACTAAGATCGAACGGAAACCACTCACTTATGAAAATGCTCACCGGTTAGTTTTATTTTTAAGGCATGAACGGAACTCGAACCGACGACTGTTATTAACCACTTAGCACAAGTTTCTACATGTTAGATGGTTTATTAGCTATTACTACTATAGCTAAAGGAAACCCAAACGTTTATGTTAATGAGATAGTGAGAAATATTACCTAGCGTTACAGTGATCCAAGCCGGGGGCCCCCTTCCCCTTAGGGCGCACCTTTGGTCTAGCTGGAAACACTAGTATTAGTAGTTATACAAGTAATTCATAAAACAAAATTACAAAACTTTTTCATGGACTTTTTGACCCTTTACAACCACGTGTTTAGGTTATTGAAGTACCACACGCACAGTCTCGTCAAACCCTTGAGTTATTACTTGGAGCCACTTCCATTGCCGCCTGAGGATCTCGATAACAACGACAGCAAACAGGTGAATATTTTAGATTTTCTTATTATTTTCTACAAAATAAGTCCTACATGGAATTGTTTTAAGCTTTTAATATCCTACTGGTGAGCACAAGTCGCCTCACTCATAAAAAAAGGGTTTGAGAGCCGAGATCCACCATTCTCGAAAACAGCTTAGCGAGCTTTACAATTTACCGAATTTAAATAAAACACTTTAACGGTTCAAAACGCGATATATATAATTATAATAATAGATATATAAGTTTAACTAACTTATTTAAAAATTATTTTTAACTTCGGCCGTCTCCCCGTGGCCACGGCTGCTACAAGCATCCGAAACGTCGTGCCAGAGATAAAAATCATTTTCAAATAAGTTTAACTAATATATCGCGTTTTAACCCGTGTTTTATTTAAATATGTACTACCCGCGTAAACTATAGACAGTATTTAATTTATCGAATATCAAAGTAACATTTAGTTCGACTTGGGGTTCAAACCCGAGACCTCGTGATCTGCAGTGGAATTTACTTCGAATTCACTAGATCAACGAGGACATTAACAAAACGTATTTCATTTAATTGTAGGACAATGGAAGTTTGGATTCCAGCCCCACCGGGTCTGGTAAGGGTCGCAAGATGTCCTGCAAGATGAATAAAATGAAGAAATCCAAACCGACCACACCCGTACGTATTCCACCGGTGTTCAAATATATAATAGCATATTCTGTAAAATTAAATTAAATTCGAATATGTATGAATTATAATATGCTTCAATTAGCTTAGCGGGACTATATCGTAGGGCAGTTGACCTTAAAGATTCTATATCTAGAAACAATAAAAATGTATATTTTACATATACAATAAAAACATATAAAATAAAAATCGTCACAGCGTTCTGTGCTGTTGCTCTAAACAAGTGATCTAGCATGTATCATGTACATGTGAAGTATTAAAGTTTTCAAACACATACGTACAATATGTTTTCTATACAAAGTTTTTTTTATATAAAAAATCATTTGTTTGTATTCTTTTTTATTTTTATACATTCATAATAGTGAATTAGAAAAATTATAACCAACCTAAAATTATTAATAACAATTTACAGACAAATGGTGTAGGAGGAGCGATGGGGGGTGGGATGGCAGCACAACAGCAGCCACAGTTTATGCCTCAACAGCAACAGTGGTTCCCGCCTCAGGGACAGAACTACTATAACCCGGCTGGTAAGAGACGGCCCTTATTGACATATTTCTTGTGACTTATATTTCCAACTGATTAATCTTATTAATTAAACAGCAGGAGTTAGCCCACGCGGTGTGGCACCACCTGCGAATGCTCAAGGTGCTTCTAAGCAGGCCCTGAGCAACATGCTACGAAATCGTTTCCCCTTCTCACAAATGACCCAGATGCAGGTAACGAAGAATTAATGCTAACGCCCCATAGTCACCAAGATTTAATGCCAAGTCAGTTTTAACTAGACGATACTTTTATCAATGCCATTTATTCTTGGTGACATCGGGTCTTGAAAAACAGAGTTATTCTCAATGCGTTGACTTGCAGCAGAGTGGCGGTTACCCTGGTGCCCCGCAGCCGCGTGGTCCTTTCCCACGCCAGGGTATGCGACAGATGCAGCCGAACCAAATGGGCCAGATGCAACAAAGGTTTGTCCAATTTCCTATATTATTGAAATGTTTCTTTGTTTTTGTTTGTCGTATCCTGTTTTTGAATTGTCATATCCTCTTCGTCAGTCAAATGAACCCAATGAGCGGCATGGGTGGCATGGGGCCTATGGGGCAAATGGGCGGCGTACAAATGGGACCGGGTCAGATGAGCGCAAATCAAATGGCCGGCGGTCAAATGGGTAGTGGCCAAATGACTGGTGGGCAAATGGGCGGGGGGCAAATGACTGGCGGGCAGATGGCGGGGGGACAAATGGGTGGTATGGGCGGGCAGATGTTCGGTGGACAGTACGGCGGCATGCAGCAAGGTTACGGCGGCTATGGACAGCAGATGATGCAAGGTGGACAGCAGCAAATGATGAATCAGGTTAGACTAAAAATCCCAAGCTATAAACTTACAAATACAAATTATTTATTTTCCAAAAATATTTTCGCTTTAGGCTGTACTAGGCACTAGCATGCCCTGTGTCGTGGGCGGTTAGTCTCTTCCGGTGTGTTAACAGTTAAAATCGAAGTTATTTATTATTCTTTTTTGTCATACATTAACATGAACTATACTAAAGTAACACTGAAAAAGCTTGAACCATGAACTAAAAGCTTATATTAGTGTATAGCAGATTTATGTCTTACGAAAAATATATATTTAAATAAAACACTTTAACGGTTTAAAACGCGTTATATATTAATTAATAATGAAAACTGTTTTTTACTACGGCCCGACGTTTCCTCTCACCCGTGGTCACATGTAGACTGAACGAACCAATGAAACGTCGGGCTTTAGTTAAAAATAACTTGCAAATGCGTTTAACTAATATATATCGCGATTTATACCGTTAAAGTGTTTTATTTAATGTGTACTACTAAACTGTACTGTACTTTAGTAAACTGCAGACATACATGTATTTATTGCAGGGTATGAGTCAGAGCGTAAATCAAATGGGGCAACAGGTGAATCCAATGAGCCAAGGAGTCAATTCCATTGGACAAAACGTAGGTCAGATGAGTCAAGGCGTTGGGCAGTCTGGCCAAATGCCGCAGGGCATGGGCCAAATGGGGCAGGGCATGGCCCAGATGGGTCAATCCATGGGACAGATGAGCCAAATGGGCCAAGGGGGTGGAATCGGTGGTATGAACAGCCAGGCTGGGTCTATGGGTCCTCAGGGTGGTAATGTCATGGGTGGTTTCCCGGGACAACAGTCTTTCCAGCAGGTTAGTGTCTGGTACTAAACACTTCGTGGTAGAGCTTTTTTTTCGATCATTTTTGTAGCAATTATTCGACAAAGTAGGAAAGTTTAACCGTTTAAAACGCGATATATATTAGTTAAAATTATTTGACTTAGGCCCGACATTTGACTGTGCTGAAAAGCATCCGAAACGTTGGGCAGTAAATAGAAGAATATCCAAACAAGTTTAACTTGTTTATATAATCAATTTTTTATATAATGTTATGTAATCGCGTTTTAAACCGTTAAAGTGTTTAATTTAAATGTGTACTACTCGCGATTATAAATTGAATTAAATGAACGGATTCGATATTTCTACTATCTATTAGATGTTAAGATTTTCCAGACGAGTTTTAAGTTTTAGAAACGATATAGTGATTTAGAAATATATTGTATCCGATGGAAGTCCAAACCTAGACCCGTTGATTATTAGCCATAGATTGTAGTCAATGGACCAACGACTGTCAATATAATGATAATATTTTCAGAATATGATGAGTGGTCGCGCCAGTCAAGAAGCTTATTTAGCACAGCAGAGGCAAAACGCTCGTCCGCAGTATATTCAGGTATATTATTACATTTCAGTGTCAATTTTAACATAATTTGAACTTGAAAATTTTAATAGTATTCACATGTTACATGCACATTATGGCACTATAGAAATTATGAATCGATTATGAATTACAAAAAAAGACGGGCAGGTGTATGTATCAATCAATAGGTTGAAAAAAGTTGACGATGACGTATAGGACTCGCTAGCTCAATTGGTTAGAGTAACAGCAAGGAACGCTGTGAAAGCCTAGTGAAGAAAGAAAAGTGACATTCCTACCACCTATTTAATATAAAAAAAAAAATACATTTATAAGAAGCATATTAAAGCCTGTAGAAGACCAACCTTTTACCTAATTTGCACCATTTGATCGTTGAGAATGTCAAATATTAGAATATTACTCTACGAGGACAAACAGCGTTGAGCTATTTTCATATATTTTGTTGTTAATAAAACATATCAATTATTTCAGCAAGCACCAAATGTGACAATGGGTGGAATGGGCACCCCAGCGCCGCCCTACCCTCGTGGCATGCAGCCGCAACAACCGGCGCAATATCAACAACAGATGACGCAACAACAGCAACAGCAACAACGCATGCGCCAGCAAATGTTAGCAATGCAACAACAGCAACAAGGCCCACTCGTGCAGCATTTGCAGCGCCAGCAATACCAACAGCCCTATCAATAAAAAGCTAGTAGAAATGTAAGGTTAATCAATTAAGGTTTTCTTTTGAATTCCATATTATTAAGTGACATTCGTTTTTACATATATTTTTATATATACTTTAGGATAATGTATCGTGGGCAAGAAGCGCCTTAATTCTAGTAGTTAAATGGATAAACATACATTGAACCAGCTTTATTATGAATAATTTAAGTATACCACATTTGTTGAAACCAATGGGAATCAAAACCACGACCGTTAATAGCTATTAAGGTCTATAGTAGTAAGCTGTGAACGTAAATTGTCTAATTTTGGCATTTGGTAATAAGGTTTTAAATTTTTAATATTTCAATTTCTCTGTCAAATGTGTTTTACAATTTTAGAATGTTTCTTATTTAAAAACTATTGTTCTAAATGAATGAATTAATTAATTTAGTTATTTTATTTATAAAACTTATTTTAATGAAGATATGAACTTAATTATTTTGTTAGTATTAATGCAATGGATGTAACTAATTTTAATTACTTATTGACGGATCTAGTATGACTATTATGAAACCTAGTAGGTATTATCAATGAAATTGTATGAATAATTGCGTTCGTATTTATTTAAAAGCGTAATTTATATTAAGTAAATGAAAATTCAGACATTGACACCTTGTCAGGCTACAATCCCCTTGTTATATTCTCAACTTTTTGTAAAGAATTTTACCCTATCTCTTGGTTTGAGAATTCAAATATATTATATTTTTTAATTTTTCTAAGAATGTCATGTCAGTCATAATCATTTTAAAAAAGGTCAAGCAAAACAATTTTTACCTAGATATGTGTTATGTAATGTCATGATGTAACAGAATGAAATATTGTAAATAAATTAATGTTGAAATAAACTGCTGTTTTAGAACATTGTGTTATTAAATTAAAGCTACATTCGTCAATCATATAAATTCTAATACACTGGGGCTAAGGGCAGCTACTGTCAACGTTAAAAGGCTAATAATTAATCGAGTTGTGGGTTTATCCCCACCATTTCGATTATATGTTTATCAAAAGATCTTGTACATGTTAGAAGTCGTCTGAACAATCTGGATAGTAAATGATTGGTGAGAATATCTAAACTTGTCCGGGTCACGAACCACCGTCCTCAGATGAAAAGCCATCCATATTCCTTTAATTCTTTAGATTAAGTTTAATCGCGTTTTGGTTTCATACTGTGGATTTCTTAATATCCGGAACAACAAAACGAAAGTCAAAGCGTAATTGATTTTCTGTCCTCTTCATCACAAAAAAAAATATTTTTTTGTACAAATACAAATATATATGGATTATAATATATACAACAAAGATTAACATATTTACAACGAGAGGTAGGTAATCTAACGAGACTTACATAAAATAAAAGATTTTTTTCGTTTCATAGACATCTTTTTTTTGTGTACGCAACACTGGGCCGGAAAGCAGGTTTGTCTTTGTAAAGTGATCGTGATTCTTTTTAAGATTCAAGATCATCACAACAATCATCACGACATCAAAACTTTTGGACTTATCCATACCCTACATATTCATGTCATTTTCAACTATTATTTTCTCTAAAATATTCATGAACGCTTTTAATTGACCAATGCAAAGTTTTAAATGTCATTCCTAATGTCAGTTTTACTTTGACAAATTCACCACTGACATTTACCATCACAACTTACAATATCCCAACCATTTCCTCTTCCTATTTCACATCTGTCGTTGTCATCGACCGGTCGACGCCACATTGCCGTGCGGTACAATTCTCTAATAACCTATCTCAAGAACTAATTATTTTTTCAAAAAAATGGCAGAACCACGTGAAAGAACCTTCATCATGGTGAAACCGGACGGCGTGCAACGAGGTCTCGTCGGTACCATCATGGAACGCTTCGAAAAGAAAGGTTTTAAACTAGTGGCGCTTAAATTCGTTTGGCCATCAGAAGATCTTTTACAGAAACACTACAGTGACCTCTCCGAGCGTCCCTTCTTCCCCGGTCTAGTTAAATACATGAGCTCCGGACCAGTTGTACCCATGGTGTGGGAAGGCCTTAACGTTGTCAAAACTGGACGTCAAATGCTTGGTGCTACAAACCCAGCCGATTCCTTACCTGGAACAATCCGCGGGGACCTCTGCATTCAGGTCGGACGTAACATCATCCATGGTTCTGACAGCGTCGAGTCAGCTAACAAAGAAATTGCTCTCTGGTTTACTGAAAAAGAACTCGTCGGATGGACTCCCGCTGCTGAAAACTGGATTTACGAATAAATATATACACTTACTTATATCTACAATGAATTTAAGTTTCCATGTATTGTTAAGCTTCAAGTAATCAAAATATACAATTATTTATACAAAAATTGTTTTAATTCAATTATTAAGTCTCTGCTAGTGATGATTACAATATATAGCTCTAGAGAACATTGAGGTGCATGACTTATGGGTCAGTTGGATAATATAATTTATCAGATAAATATCTATATATAATAGATTATTTGCAATTTAATTAAAAGTAGCATTACTTGGGAGATATGTATATTACATACTGCTCTTGTGGAATATTAACTAGATAAAAACACTTCTCTCATCGACATTCAGTACTTTATTTCATTAAAAATGCTATTTTAAGACGCATTACATAAATATAATTATGTATAATATATGAAATTATTGCCTACAAAATGTACACCTTATGTGGCATTAAATTTTATTTACCTAATTCGCATTCTATTTTACAATCTAAATCACAATATTAAATCTAGTCTTACTTATATTTACATGGTAAAAAAGGTATGTATGTCCATTTTATAATAAAATTCAGTTGATGAAAATAAGGTTACACAGCCAATTATACACATGATGGCTATGAAATAATATTCTCAGACATTTTCATGTATTGCAAACAGGCTCATTAAATATTGGAAATCATGAACCAAGTGCATATAATGTAACACCCTTGTAAAATGTAATTTAAACAAAAAAGCCTGGCCACTACTCTGTGTTTATATTATACTCACATTTTTTCACAGTACATTAGATACTCGATTATCCGACTCTCGGTTATACGGACTCGGGATTATCCAGATTACCCCCCGCGAGTAATATACTAGAAATATAATTACAAGTCGAGTTGGTGCAAGCGTAAAATAGCATTGGCCCCACGGTATATGAAAGATAAGACTTGAAGAGAGATTGGTTACATCATACACACATTTTATAGTAAACAGGAATAAACATCAGAAAAGTATTAAAGAAACATAAAAATGAGCTTAACACATTATATTGTTGAGAAATTATAAATATACACGTGTCTAAATATTTCATCACGCGATTAAGGTAAGAATTATTTGAGTTTGTACAATGTATGTTGAACTTATCATTTAATTTATTATGAGTTGGTTTTCGGTAATTAAGTATTTGTTATTTTTAATAGTCACAATATTACTACGGATATAAATATTCGGATAATCGAAAACAATTGATTTGGTTAATCGAGTTTCTACTGTAGTTAATTTAGTGTGTCTTTTTTAACAATTTATTATTGCTACACAATATTTCTTATGACCGGTCACTTTATAACCATAGTAGTTAAATTTCTAAAAGCGCTATATTAACTGGCAGTGTCGTTTCACATTGTGTTATCCGTTTCGTTTATCTTAAATAAAGTTACATACTATAGTAAAAATGTTCTTTATGTACATAAATTTATTTGTCCTTGAGTACATAACCAATATTACTTTTATCACCATTAGTTTCAAATACTATGATTCAAGGGGGGTCTTAACTAAAGGAAATATTTTGACTCATAGTGTCTGTTCTGGACAGTGTTCAACTTCCACTGCGGGTTGTGTAGTAGGCTGCTGCTGTTGGTTGGTGGCTATTGTCTGCAACTGTGTCGCTTGCTGCTGTTCTAGCTGATTCTGATGTAATTTTGAAGGTAAGGGTGCAGTTTGTCCTGTTTAGAAAAAATATAAGAATGATTAAGCTAAGTCATAAATATATCTTGAATCAAAGTGATACAAAAACATCTTTATTCATCATTATTGACCGATTCCAGATAACTTAATTTATCTTTATTACGCAAGTTATCTCACCGTATTTGTCATGTATTCCCCTGTGTCGCTTAAGTGCAAATCTGTCTGCAAAGGCCGCTGTACAAATGTCACACTTGAAAGGTTTTTCTCCCGAGTGTACCTTAGCATGATTCTTAAGATGAGCCGCTTGACTGAATGCTGATCCGCATATGTCACACCTGTTATATAAATTTACTTTGTCAAACTATTCAGTATTTTTTCCGAGACAATTTCTAATACCAAAGCGGATCAGAGTTTGGAAGCAAATGTGTTTCTAAGTTAATTAGATGTCAAACACAGCTATCATGCATAATTTAGTAACATAGTCTAGTCAATCTTCAGCAAAACAGCGTTTAGCCACTAAGACCTGTGCGCGGCAGTATGATAGATATAGTAATAACGAGTAGACATGAAACGCTAGATAAATGTTGCAAGTTATATATGCAAAAATTGTATAATTTGCACAACAAGATACAATATAGCATTAAAATCTTACTTGTAAGGTTTCTCGCCGGTGTGAATACGCCGATGATTCCATAAGGTAGCGTGTCTCGCGAAGCCTTTGTCGCACACCTAAATATATCACATAACCATAAGTACCATACATTCATATATAAGTTAATATTTCTAACAAATAATAACTCAAAACTAAAATCGATTTTGGATTAAATACATTTTACGACACGGGCAGGACTCGAAACGGCATTCACCACGTTCGGTGCAGTTACCCTAAGCAAATTGAGCTATCGTGTCTTAATCAATTCAAATATTAACCCACTTCAGTTAACCGAAAAGAAAAAATATTTTACATTGTATTTTATACTTTGCACCAAGTAATAGATACTTTTTTTATTCGTAAATATTCGTAGATTTAAAAAAACTTGTATAATATAATTTTGAATTCTATTAAACCCCTGTACCTCGATTGTCCACTTTAATAAGGTTTGAAAATTGGGAATTTCGAACTACAACCGAAACGTAAATAAAACGAGTTTTCCATCAGTGAGCGAGTGGTGGTTTGTGACCCCGAATATTATAACTCCGAACACTCATGTAATTTTAAGATAAGAAGCATCTTATAATAATTGTAATATCCATCAGGAACATTTTAGACCAACGTCATTTAAATTGGGTCCTAAGTGTTGCTACCACCGTATTTATCATATATTGCTACCATTCGACCAACAAGATTGTCAACAAATATACATACTTCGCAAACATATGGCTTTTCTCCCGAATGCGTTCGCTCGTGGTTCTTCAAATGCGGTGATTGTGAAAATTGCATACCGCACGTGTTACATCTGCGAATTTTGAAAGTTATTATCAGTCGGTTTTAATATAATATATCTGACAATTATGATATTCTTATTAAGTTACAATCTTAATAGGTATTAATTTTTAATTAAACACTTTAACGGTTTAAAACGCGATATATTAGTTAAACTTATTTGAACTGTCACGGGGAGACTGCTGGGGAGACCACGGCTGCTGCAAAGCGTCCGAAACGTCGGGCCGAAGTTAAAAATAATTTTCAAATAAGTTTAACTAATATATCGCGTTTTAAACCGTTAAAGTGTTTTATTTAAATGTGTACTACTCGCGTAAACTATAGACAGCAGGTATTAATTTTAACATTCTTTAGATGACCCATTTATTTCTATCTAGGAGAATAAAATAAGGCTTTTAAAGCCCGGTATATATTTCTCTTTAAATGTACTAGCAGTCATATTTGTATCTACTGAAATGTATTTTAATAATAAACAGTGAAACTCTTAATAAGATCTTTTTTTTTGCTATGGACGCTTAGTGCAGTAAAAAAATTTATGTAATCAGTTCGATGATTTTGTATCACTCATTAAACTTATTTAAATTTTACTAAAAATACATTTGGATTAACACTGGTGGCTTATACCTACCTAAATATATTGCTATAAATAAATTGTAATAAAAAACCTGCCGAGTACTCAGCCCATCTCTAGTTATATCATAATCAAAAGATTACCTGTATGGTTTTTCTCCGGTATGAATTCGTGAATGGTTTTTGAGATACACAGCTTTTGCAAACGCGATCCCACAAATACCACATTTAAAATTCTTCTCTCCCGAATGCAGCTTCTTATGAGACCATAATGACGAATATCTTGAAAATGAACCACCACAGATATTACAATGGTAGGATTTGTCAGGGTTTGGTTGATTATTTTTGTTTTTACTGCCGCCTACAAATATGATGCCGGAGCCATTGCAGTTCTGACATTTTGTCACTGAAGCCAAGTTTCTCTTTTTGACGGGATGATGACCTGGTACTGGAAAAAATTGTCACATATTAATAGTGTTATTGCACTGTGTTATCTCAATCTACTTATGAATATTTTATTTGTGAGTAGTTGAGTACATATTCAAATTCAATATACTTTAAAATAAAAATCACTATCACTATTCATTAAGCTCACATCTTTTTATCTAACCACCTACTGTAGCTTAGGGATAAGACATTTTTTTAGAAGTTTACAAGTTTTCCTTGTCTCTATTTAAATGCCTCTATTAAAGAATAAAGACAAATCTCGACTCTTATCAATTCAAATATTATTTAATAGTGAAACTTACAATGTTTCTGCGGTTGCTGTTGCTGATTTGGTTGGGTAGCTGATAGAGGATCCGAACTCGGTTGAACCCCGCTGACTCCGCTCACCTCATACTTGACATTCTCTTCTGTCACAAATATTTGTGCTGTGTTCACTGATGGATCCCAAAATGTTTTTTTTGTTACCATAATATTAGTCACACAATTTCGGAAATTGGTTATTTAGGAAAAGATCATGCATACATATATATTGAAGTGTGTTTTTTTGTTTCTGTATTAATTATTATTACATAACATTTGTTAATATAAGTATAATACCAAATAAATTTTACACAACACTTTAAACATTAATTTTAGTTGTTGAACATGGTGGCTTTCAGTTAAAATAAATTTTCAATTTTAATCCCTTCTAAAAAAATTATTTTAACTTATTAAAAAATTGAAGAACACAAACAAGAGGACATAATCGACAATGACATCTGACACACTGTGGCCACTAATTTGATTCCCATATGTATAAAGGAATTACTTTCCACGTTAGAGGTGCTTTATACTTGTATATAAGTTACAATGTGATAGATATAGAAAAGCACCTTAAGATATAAGGAACGACATAAAAATTTGAATATTTCTCTTACTCTGGCTTTGCCTGTGTTCAATGTTGACCTGGGCTATACAGTTTTCACATCTGATCAGTTTTGGTCCCTTTCTTTTTGGATTGTTGGGAATAACATTACCACATGTGATGCACTTTTGTATTTTGTCCAGTATAATGGGTTTTGCTGAAATGAAATAAATTATATTTAATATAATAAAAAAATTATATTTTTCTAGGATTGCTATAGGCGGCATCTCTTGCTTAGAGATGCGCTTAACTGAAAAGATATAATTAAATGTAAAATAAATGAATTTTATTAACTCACTATCCTGCAGTTGCACATGTTGTTGAGGTTCAGTTGGGTCGGAGGAGAGTATTTGTATATGTGGTGGCATAGCTACATCATTTGCAGAGCTCACCCCTGTTGCTACTACTGTTATATTGTTGTCTGGAATTACAAAAATATACATAGTTATCAAATCCCATACAATGTTCTCCCTATAAGTTATAATTTGATTTCTCTCTGTAGTTTACATTACACTATATTACTCTGTAGTTTACATCACAATAGTACATGTGTAAATAAAACACTTTCATGGTTTAAAACGCAATTAATATTAGTTAAACTTGAAAAAAAAAATGTTTTTTACTATAGCCTGACCACAGCTACTGCAAAGCATCCGAAACGTCGGGCCGTAGTAATCGCGTTTAAACCATGAAAGTGTGTTATTTAAAATTTTTGTTTTTTGGTCCAATTTGATTGTGATTTTTACACCTTTAATTAAAATAGGAGTATTATAAAAGACAATTACCTGTATCTTGAGCATGTATTCTTTTATGGGCATTTAAAAGTGTTAAATGTCCAAACATCAGACCACAAACATCACACTTAAAACTTATATTAGAAATAGTGTTCTGGATTCCATTAGGAGCAATCTGCATTTGATTGACTAAGGCATAGTTATATGAAAAAGGTTGCGCTATATAACATGTTTTATCATCACTAGTTGTCAACTGTGCAATGTTTACCGCCCCTGCTCCTGTTGTTGTGCCAGTATTAATTTTTCCAATCATATTGACATTTGTTGTGTAACAAAAGGTTGGGAACTCCTGCAATGACAATAGGAATAATTACTACAACACGCTTCCCTACAGAATGGAAGTACTTCATATATAATTTTCTACTAAGTAGATATAAATGGGAAGGCAAAAAACAGATAAAGATATTTTAACTTATATACTTAGCAATCACTTTTCACTATCACAAATATTAAAGTTTAAATGAAAAAATTCCTTATAACAGCATACACATAAATTAACTAACTAAAACCTTTTTACACTATTTAATAACTATATAACTACTTATTGTTTAAACTAAAAAAATAATAATAAAGACCATACTTTAACTATTAATAAGTTTTAAAGATATAATTATAGCTTTCAATGTAGTAATAGTACCTGCTGTGTTTGTTGATTTTGTTGAGCTGGTTTTTGCTGTACATTTTCAATATTTTTTCCTTGAGATTTTTGAGTATGTTCCTGATATTGCAAAGTAGGGACAGTTGAAGCTTGCACTGTATTGGTGGTAAACATGATGATTTATTTTACATGCCACCTAGACGAGTCGGTTACCAAAACTCGAGGAAATGCGCTGAAAAGTAAAAGAAACTAGATAAATTTGTAACTTCTGTGATAATAAAACAAAAAGCGCGGCTAAATTCCACGAAAGCGGCGAGAGAAACTTCAAAACATTATCGTGCGAAGGTAACGGGAAATACCTCTTATCGTTCTACTCTACTCGTAAAAAGATTCGTTCGATGAAAGTAGTGTACACCTCCGTAAATAGGTGGTGTCAATGTAATGAAAGAAAAGGATGACGGAATATCTATAGACGCGCTTCAAGTAAATCTCGGACGCCATTATATAGTTATTAGAATTTGTTCAAAACTGTATTGGGTTTCGCCAGCCTTAGTAATTTTATAAGATTACGGATAACACCATTACTCGATATAATCTTACCTTATCAAAGGTTGCTGTTAACTTTTTACTTTAAACATTTAAATTCTGAATTTATTTTATTATTTTCTATCTCTCTTTGGAATCTTAGTTCTCCATCTCACTGCGTAAATGAAATGGCGATACAAAGAAAATGGCGTCAGACAACAGATTATAACTACAAGCTGTAAGCTCAAACCTATTTGACATTAGAGAATCTGAATGAAGTCTACATACACATATAAGCAAATTGCCAACTATTCGATAATCGATTATCGTTGGGGTTGATCAATCGAATGTTAATGTTATAAACTCGAATCGAAAAAATGCGAGGGTAAATAAAATATTATCTCTCGAGTATGCATGTATAATAGTCTTTTACTAAGTCTTGTAAAGAAAGAAAACCTATAATCTGATTTTATTTTAATATCTTAGTATTAGACTATTAGTAGAAAACATTATTAGTGGTAAACTCTTAATGAGATACTAAAACTACTCTTTATTATCATTGAAAATATCTGGATATGACCTCTTCCAATCTTTTTTGAACTTTTCTACAGCTTCGGCAATTGATGAAAACGTTACAGGCTTTATATCATTCTGTTTATCTACAGGTTGCTGTTGTTCTTGTTCTAAAAAAAATCACATTTTTATAATATGATATACCTATATATTTCTCAGTCTCATCTTTAAAGAAAATATATATAATCAATTTACCATTTTCTTCTTTTGCTTTGACATAGACATGTTCAGCTTTTATAGTTTTTCTTGATTTATTTATATATTTCAGGTTTTTTTCAGGCAATTTATCAAAAAGTGGATCATTTGTTTGCGCAAATGGATCATCTTCAAAAAACATATGTGTCCCTAGAGGACTTTCATAAGTACCTGGAGAATAATAAGGATTTCTTAATTAATTTTCATATACATGAGTATGTGGGAATTAAGTGAAGGTACAGGTCATATTAAAGAATAATTTACTACTACCTAAAAAAAAAGTATCATCCAACTGAACTATAGGATTCTCAGAATCAATACCCAATACATGAACATTTCTATACTTGTCAATATTCACACTATCGTCGAATTCAACAAATACATACATGTCTTCTTCAGTTTCATCTGCGTCTTGTGAAGACATTCTGATTCTGTGTTATTATATATTTAAAATGTTGTACATCAAGTCAAATATATGTAACTAGTAAATTATTTCCTTCACAACTTTCTGTTGTGTAATCTAATGTCGCAACAAATACTATTAATTGAAAATCTAGGATTATGGTTTATGTTGCACTTCAATATTTAACAATTTAAGGCCACTTATGACATCCACTACACAAGTAAGGATGACATGTAATAGGTGCCTAGTTAGTTGCCATGTTGAAAAATGAATTTTTCTTTGCTCTTCAGTGTCTTATCCTCCCAATTTTAGTTAAGTTTAGCCAAGGCTTCATTTAATCTTACATAATAATATTACGTTTCCAACTGAATAAATCGTATTCTTAATGAAAAATAATACACTGTGTTATTACAAGATTAAGAAATATGATTAACAGTCATATTTCTTGAGACATTGACATCTGTATTCTGTAATTTGATAGTGGAATAAACCACAAACATTAGTGATTAGAGCAAATTATAACATGGCCCATGTGCTTAGATAGTAGATACATTCTGTACTTCTCTTGAAGCACACAAAATTCTTCTCTATTCTCAGCTACCAAGCTCCCACCAAGGAACTCAATTTTAATGTTATTCAATTCTAAACTCAAGTATTATCTAATGAAATACAAACACAAAATAAATTGACATCTATGCAAATAAACACAAAAAACAATTTTAGTTATAAATATTGTTTTAATATTGCAAATTTTATGGTTCTATCTGATATTAATAATAGTTAAATTTAACAGTTAAATTGTTGGCAATCAACACAGAAATTTCCAGAATTCATACAAATAAATGCTTATTTCATTGTTTCAATCCCAACGTTATGAACTATACACATATTAACATTCAACAACAAAAATCAGAAATATTATGCAATACAATACAATCGGAGTAAGGTCTTCACCTCCCAGAGAACCCGCTATTTCTTTCCTCCAGGAGGCTGTAGTGGTTGACCACGTTCCTTTCCTCGAAGTTTTATTCCAATTGCCCTTTCTATTTTACCAAGTACAATATTATTTGGAATTCCTCGACCTGCTTCATAATCATTTACTATTTGGGGTTTTTCACAAATTTTTGTGGCCAGATCTTTTTGACTCATTCCTTTTGCTTGTCGTCCTTGCATTATTAGTTTACCGAGATCCAGTGGAATTTTATCATGTTTCAACTCTTCAGTTTCTCTGTCAAGCTTTGCAGTATTTTTTGTAGTTCCGTGCTGTTTATTAGTACCCGCACCGTACTTTTGTTGTGTATCTACTGGGATTCCTTGACGGCGAGCTGCATTAACAGCCTGTTCAGTCTTTAAAGCTGAAGCCTTTGGAGGCTTCTTGCGTAAGATAGTTACCGTATCCCAATCCGACATTTCTCTAAGATAATTTCCAAGTAAGTCTTGTGGAAAATGCTTTTAAGATTCTGTACAGTGGTTTTGAGTTATTCAAGCAATCCAGATTAATCCACGAATGACGAAAGAAATCCTTGCGTCAGTGAAGTCCATATCACGAGTAGCGATTATTAAAGACTATCGAATAATCGATAGCAATTGTTAACTCCTTTCTGTTTTTATCCGTCATTTTATTATCATATTTTTTATTTATCATTAATTCATAAAAAATATTATTATTATTGTAATAGAACTTAATATTATTTCTCTTAAAACTAACTTGAATGACAGGTTTATTAGTCTGTGTTTTATTAAACTGTATGTTAAAGGTCATTTATCTGTGCCTTATGCGATTTTGTATAATTTGACTTTTCAAAATTTAAACAGTGTTATTGAAACTTCCGACATTCTGAGGTTATTTCTCGTTAACAAAATAGTTATTTTTCTTAGTGTTTAATTATCTAAACATATATGAAAGAATATAAACTGTCTTGTTTTAAAAATAAAATTTTAAATTATTTGCCTTATTCTTATTTAAAGGCTGATATGGAGAGACACAACTATTAAGAGTTTTCATTTTACAAGGAGTGATTAGAGATTTTTCCGACGGATATCTCTTTAAATATATATTTTGGATTAAAGAATATACAATATGTCGTTTTCTTTTGGACCAGCAACTGCTCAAGCAACTCCTTTTGGATCTACAGCAAAACGTGAGTTTTTTCAATTCTACCTACCTTTAACAAAATCATTATTTAAGTGCCTCGAACTCGAAATATTATAAACTTGAGGATGAATATATCTTCCAGCGTCGTTCTCTTTTGGAAGCACTAACACTGCTACAACAAGCACTGCTGGATTTGGAGGGTTTGGTACCAGCACAATATCTTCAGGATTTGGAAGCTTTGGTGCTGGTACAACGGCCACAGGTAGTTTTAGACGTCATGATGTACTTATTATCCTATTTTTCTATAAATTACTAATAATTTAACAATTTTAGCAGCACCCTTTGGTGGATTAGGGAGCACACCAGCATCTACAGCTCCGTCACTTTTTGGTGGTAGCACATTTGGAAATACGGCTGCTAAACCTAGTACTGGTAAATACCAAATTTTTGTTCTGTATGGATGTAAAGATACGTCTTTAAATTATTTATATACTTATTATTTACATATATATAACTTTATGAATCAGGTTTTGGATCAAGCACCTTTGGTGCAGGAACATTTGCTAATAATGCCCCTTTTGGTGCAAGTACATCAACATTTGGTAGTACAGCACCATCATTTGGGACAAGTACTTTTGGCACTTCTTTTGGGACTGGGTCAACTTTTGGATCAACCCTTGGCAAACCAGCAACAACAGGGTTTGGAGGTTTTGGAACCGGACTTGGTACATCTTCTGCTTTTGGACAACAGCAACAGCCACAACAAGTTAGTTAATCTATAAGTTACTTTTTATTATTATTAATGAATGATGAGGTTATTCAAATGTTGTCTTGTAGGATTAGTTTTGCGTTGTCCGTTTTCTACAAACAGACTGCATTTTTGTGTCTGTAGCTATGTAAATCTTGTTGATGAATTATTTATGTTTACCATATCTTAAGTATAGTATTGACCTTGTTAAATATATCATTTGATTACATATTGCGATCAATTTATACTTTATTCTGTCTCACATGCTCTTCAATTGTTTTTTACAGCAACAGCAACCCCAAGGTCCAACGAATGCACATGAAGCGCTTGTAGCTGCTGTTTTTAATTGCAATGTATTTGGTGATGACAGAGATCAAGTGTTAGCAAAATGGAATCTACTACAAGCTCAATGGGGAACAGGTGAGACTCTTTTATTACAGATTTTGTACTGCAACCGTAAGTAATGTCTGTAGTTTACACCTTTAAGGCCTTAGATTGTGAAATATATTGGTTAACATATTAACTTCTGTACATAAATGGGGAAATGGGTGAAATGGTCAGCGGACAACGTGGACTGATCACCCATCCTGCCGAGGGTGTCCCCCATATAAAATAAAATAATAAACTTCTGTACATGGTCAGTTCTCCTTATATATTTTGTGTTTCAAACCATTAAGTTAAATGCAGAACTACCTATTATATACAACCATATAGGTAACAAAAAAGTAACCTAATAAATTGAGAATATTATATAAAAAATATATTGTCACCTGTTTTCTTTTTCATCTTTTAATAAAATCAGGTTTAAGGTTTACAGCTTGGGTTGTATAGCTGTTGGGTCGATGTTATTGTAAAATACTAGAACATAATCACAAAATGTTGAGATGTAACAACTATGGACTAACTTTTTGTTCATTACAACAGCCAAACAGCTTGAAAACCCGAATAGAATTACAAATCATTGCAAAACTTTTTTACTGAAGTTTTACTAATTTTTATTTATACAATTCAGGGCAAGCGTATTACAATAGAAGTGCACCACCACTAGAGCTGAATGAGCAGAATCCACTGTGTCGCTTCAAGGCAGTTGGATATTCGAGACTCGGAGGCAAAGAAGATAAGGATGGTCATGTTGCAATGATGTTTACTAAGCCAGAAAATGAAATAAAGTGGGTATTTCTATACATTTAACATTGCACAAACCTTGTTTTAAGTTTAGTACACTTTATTTTGACACATTTCTTTTCAGGAACAATCAGCAGGGTTTCATTACTTCGTTATCTGGTCTTCTTGGGAATAAACCTAATCTTGCTGTGAATATAGAAACTGTAAAGGCAGTTTCAGATAAAAAGTGTCAGGTAATATTTAATTTTTATTTAGTTTCCGCTGCAGTTAACATTTTAGTAGTTGAATTAATTAACTTTGGTGAATAGCGTCTATACACAACCGAGACACAATTATGTTGGCACAGCAGAGAACATATAAGAATGATTAACTTAAAAGTTTTTTATAAAGCACTTAAACAGTTTGAAACGCGAAATTTATTAGTTAAACTTATGTCAAAATTAATTTAACTACAGGCCGACATTTTGTATGCTTTGCAGCATCTTCGGTAACGGGGAAACGTCGGGCCGTGGTTAAAATAAGTTAATAATGTAAAATAAATAAAAAAGAAGTTAACTATAATATTTCACTTTTATGTGTTTTATTTAAATGTATACTACCCGCGTAAACTATAGATTTAAAAGTCTATAATTTTGAATAATTTAATCCTTTTTTAATTTTTTGCTAAAAGATGTTATACATTGTGTTTTAGGTCGTTGTGTACGTAGTGGATAAAGGAGCGGGCGGTTGTCATATAAACGCATCTGAATTAAGCGCTTTCTTAAACGCTGGAGCTTCTCGAAATACTCTGAACGGCGCAGGTTGCACCAGCATCACGCCTGTCACGAGACCCACATCGCAGATGCTCGACCAGTACCTGCAAACTCCTCCACCTGGTAAGAAAAATCTAGATCAACCAACTAAACTCAATATTAATATAAATTTAATAGCAAGACATGCTTTAAGAAATGTCGTAGTAATACATTGTCAGACAATGATTTTCGGCATTGGACATTCACAAATCAACAGACTGTAGTCGAGAGGCAGGTTAACACTCAATAACGTTTTATCTGAGGATCCATACGACATTCCTGCCCTCAAATACGACCACTATTATACATATACGAAGACTAATATTCTTCAAAAATCTTGTTGGTCCTTGTGGGGATCGGTTCGACCGACCCGACCCAGCCATACGGACGATGAGCCCCTTTGATATACGGCATGGCAGCCCAGCTATTACACTACACGCGTAAATTTATGTATGAGTATATTTATACTTGCGTAAATACGCTTTAATCTATACATGCGTAAATTTAAACATACGTAAATTTATACATACGTAAATTTATACACATGCTAATCTATAGATGCGTAAATTTATACATACGTTAATTTATACATACGCTAATTTATACACATGCTAATCTATACGCGCGTAAAACTACCCAAATACGTAAGTATGACCCAAAATTACTTTGTGTAAGATATATATGTTTTAACAGGTATGGATATGCGTCTATGGAAACAAGCTCAAGCTGACAATCCAGACCCCGAAAATTATATTCCTGTGCCGATTATTGGATTCTCTGAGGTATTGTGCAACTACTAATAACCTTAACTATAAATTAATTGTATTAGAACTTGTATTATGATAGTACAAATAAAAGTCTGTCTGTAGTTTACGCGAGTAGTACACGTTTAAATACAACACTTTATTGGTTTAAAACGAATCTCCCCATGACCACTGCTGCTGCACAGCGTCCGAAACATCCAGCCGTAGTTAAAATAATCTCTAAATAAGTTTAATATCGCATATATAAAGTTATTTTATTTAAAAGTAACTAGAGTGGTCGATTCACATTTTTTTTCTGTATAGGTTTAGTAGGTACACTACTAACAGTGGTGTCCGACGAAGGTTTGATAGATACATATTTGATATTCTCATACAAATTTCAAACCCACTCTGCTACTATATACATTCATTAATATACATTATACAAGTTTTGTTGTACTATATATTTTAAAACTCCATTTAAAAAATAATAATTTGGAACATTTTGATAAACCTTGGGTATAAAAATTATCTACAAAGTTTTGCAAATATTGTTTGCCAGAACTTCAGCCTGGTTTCTGGACGAAGCCGTGTGTCATATATGCAATTCGGCTTAATTTTTTTAATGTGTCTACAGATCAAGTTTCGTGCACAATGTCAGACTGCAGAATCCGGCTTGCAAGCGAGCTATCTCCGTAAAGCTTCCGAAACATTGAGTGAGTTGCGCACGCGACGTGCCGCGTCGGCCGCAACTCTTGCGCAGCTCACTGCGCGACTTAACTCTTTGAGACATACCCTATTACAGGTATGACATTTTTAGAAATATTAATCGACAGAATTAAAACATAATTAAATAGAAGTTTAAATAAAATATTTTAACGGTTTAAACAGAACTACATTAGTTTACCTATTTTAAACTTCAACCCAAACTTTCCCCGCATTGAAGCGCTTATTGTATGGTTGTATGTAAAAAATGTAAGTATGTCGCGTTTCAAGCCGTTAGAATTGGTTTTATTTAGTTAGATACCTATTATGTTCTATAACTATAGACAAGGCTTTCCCGTCTTCAGATAATTGCTCGCCAAGAGGTCTTGGGACGTGTCGGAGCAGCTTTGAGTCCAGAGGAAGAAGCCGCGAGAGCAAGACTCCAGGAATTGGCCACCCAGCTGGCAGCACCGCCCCTGTATAATGTAAATATAACCTTATGTTCGCTGATAAAATCACACCTGATAGCGTTCTGTTCTTTAGATAAGACAGAAGGCTGTTAGATAGTTTCTTAGATGCGCCATTTATTTATAAGCTGTGTCTCGCCGTGTTACTTGTATATAATATGCACTTTACATAAGATAACTGAATTACTTTCGTCGAAAAATTAATCTTTTCCATCTCTTAAGATCTCTCTGCTGTGCCTTTGCATAGATCATTATCTCCTGCCCCATAGAAGAGATGGTGCAGGTCTTTAGAATAACTCTAATTAACCTGAACTTCGTGATTAAAATATATTCACGATTATACGAGCAAAGTAGTCAGCGAAAAATTATGGAAACTTTTCAACACTTAATATTTTTACATGATGGGACTACATAAATTAAAAGTCGATTTTAGATTGAAAATATTTACGACACGATCAGAACTTGACCCGGTATTCACAGCGTTCCGTATATATCCATAGAACAACGGCACGTTACGCGGTGGATGCCGGTTCAAGTCCTGATCGGGTCGTAATTTTTTTCAATCTAGAATCAACTTTTTTAATTAATATGGAAACAGATAAAAATGTCTTTACAAAAATATAGCCACGGATAAGTTTTTTTTAACTTCCTGCCTTCGACTATTCTTCTCTTTGAAAAATCAAGTTCTGTTATTTATTTTTTCCTTTACGTTTTCTCTTCATTCACCCTACGACCTTGTCTTCTAAAAAAGCATAACTTAACATTTTAATTGGATTTTTTTTCTATATTCTAAGTCTTAAATAAAAATGTTTCAAGTGGAAAAGTTTTTCACAAGAGGACAACGATCGTAATATAATAATATACTTATATTATAAAACTGAACATTTTGTTTGTTTGAACGCGCTAATCTCAGAAAGTACTGATTCAAATTGATTTGAGCAGCAGATAGTAATATTACATATTGCACCTGACTTTTGGCAATTACCGTGTGCATACAGACAGAGAAAGTATATTTTAGGCGTTTTGTCTATTCTGTCCATTTTTTATATCACACCACTCCGCGTTTGATTATTTTATTTAATGTACAAAAATAGTATTTATAGCTTCGTAGTACAGATAAAGAGATAGTGTCAAATGGATCTATCAATACAGGAAAGAGTGTATCGCGCATGCGCATTGTATGGAAGCTGTTACATTAGACCACTCCGTGTAGATTTAGGATGCTTATCTTAAATCGGTTCTCGTATGATGATATCGTATATTTTTTGCGTGTTGTTCTTCGAGTACCTTAGTACTTCAGTGTACTGAATTAAGTATTGTCTGTTTACGCGCAATGAAATAAAACGCTATTAATCGTTTAAAACTTGAAATATATTAGTTAACTTATTTAGAATTTATTTTAACTGCGGCCGGACGTTTCGTATGCCTTAGTCATAGGGTCTGAAAATGAAGCAGATTTGACTTTAGCGTTTTAAACCGTTAAAAGTGTTTATAATGTACTGACGTGATGAACAGACGAAGTTATATGTTCACACTGTCTGTAGTTTATGCGAGTAGTACACATTTAAATAAAATACTTTAACGGTTTAAAACGCGATACATGTTTATTATTTAAACTTATTTGCAGCCGTGGTCTCCCCGTGACGTGTATATCGTTTTAAATAGTTTTTTTTTAATACGTGTTCAATCAAGTAATTAAATGCATATTCCTGTTTAGAATATTCCGTATCTATACTGTAATGTGACGGAGAGATAACCAGCAGACATCAGTGACAAGAAAAATGAAAATTCACATGACCTTCCAATACATTCGGAAACACTCGCCGTCCGCGTGTACTTTATCGCGACTCTTATCAGCTTATCTCCAGACGTCTGCTTAGACATTGGTTTTTTGGGGCTATGCCTATCACGATTCTAGTTTGATATAGTAACATACGCACAATGATTTCATAAAACCCCTCTGTCATAATTCGCTTCGTTATATTGGCGTGACTTGGTTGAATTGTTTTGTATCGTTTTTCGAGGAACAAGTGAAATTTTTGTATTCCAAATCTAAGCTGTGCTCGTCACTTCGTCCATTTCGAATAGTTATTTTGCGCACCTTATATATATTTGTAAACAAATTCTGATTTATAATTGTAGCTCTTACCCACGACTTCGTCCGCGTCGTTTTAGCAATCATTTTGAGAAAAATAGTTTTTTCCTACATACATCTGAACCATTTTTTGCACCCTTAAAGATAAATAAATGCTCCCGTCTTTTCCACATTTCCTTCTGTTTAAATAAGATTTCCCAACCTATACAAAAATGATTTTTCAATTCGAACCAGTAGTTCCTGACATTAGCGCGTATAAACAAACAAACTATTCAGCTTTATAATATTAAGATACGGATAATCTTTATGTAAGATACGGTCTTTTTCCGTCAGAGCTTTCAGTCAAAGAAGAACATACGTATAGTTATAGAGCAGAGATGCACTGACCGCGGCCCGCCTTTCAGTAACTGGTAGCCCGCCGACACCAAAAATAATACTCAAATTTCAATTTGAATACATCATTATCAATTCTTTATTGTCTTTAATTACCTATACTTCTGGCTACCCGCCAACAGTTCATGATTTGCCCGAGTGGTCTTAATAAGTCTGTGCATCCCTGTTATAGAGGCTTACATTACAAATTAAGATTTTATAGGAGTCTTTTTAATAACTACTTTTGAAGTCAGTAGTTACCAAAAGTCAGTTAGTAAAAGTATGAACATTAAGTATTTCTCGATGATCCTTCATCGTAGTCTTTAGTGCGAAAGATTAATATATTTAAACAAATCACTTTTTAACGTAAGTTGTTAACATCACTTTCTGTTATATTTAGTACTTATATACAATTTATTTTAACCTCCCCGCGTCCACCTCCCGTGACTATGGCTGCCAATGACCGTAGGTAAAATTAGTTGAAATAGAAATTATTATTTAAACCGTAAAAAATATTTAATTTAAATGTTTACACATTGCTGGGCAACGAGCAATAGCAAGCCTGGTGTTTGTCTTTCTATAAAATGAATCCTCCTCTGTCCTAAATAAAAAAGGATTGCAAATTAATGGAAAGGCTATAAAACCTAAGATGACCTAACCTAGGTGTAATGCTTCACAATTTTATGATTTATCCCTTTATCATAATCAAGGTACCTGTAATTATATATTTAAAACACTTTTTAAATCGCCCATAAGACCAACTTGCAATTTCGTTATCAGATATAATGGCGGAGCTGATAATTTTACGTAATGTGACGTTATCGTGTGGTTATATAAAAATGTATACAAACACAGCAAAATTTGTGTCTAGACTGTGTAGATAAATTCAGTAATGTATATACGTGACGTAATCTACGTTAGTGTATACTTTAGCCGTTTGTATATTATGTAGTTTTGTTTCTGTATACTTATGTGATGATCATAAGTTTATAGCAACTAACCTCCTATGTATACCATTACATGGTATACAAATTAACATAACCTTGGTCTCTATATAATTGTTTGCAAGATTAATTTTGTTATATTAATACAACAAAATACAACTCAAACAAATAAATGGTTGATTAAAAATTGCATTGACTTCGACTTTGATTCTGTGTCTTCGCTCCTACTGGTCGCATTGCGATTTTCATAGCCTAAAGCCTATCTCGATCAGTGCTCTAACCAACACAGAAAATATTTTTTCAATTCGAACTAATAGTTCCTGAGATTAGCGCGTTGAAACAATGTGGAAAAAACGTGGATAATTATTATAAATTCAATATACCAAAAATGTTGTATAAAAGAACCTTTTTAAGCAAAAAACGACGATAATTTATGAAGATGTGGTTTGCAAAAACAAATTTTTATGCCCAAATTAACTATTCTACGCGGACGAAGTTGCTGGCACAGCTAGTATATTATAATTTTAATTGTTTAGGGTCGCCTGAACGAGTTACTTTGTGCGGTGCGACTACAACGTAGCGCCAGCGCAGGCGCACCTCATGAGAGATATCATTTGGATCCCGGTAAGTTCTAAAATCGAATCATTTTTGTATAAAAAATATAGTTTTCACACACTATAATAAATTAGATTTGACAACGCCGGTACATTTTTTTAAATGTACTTAATCGAATAAAATTGATACATTAAAAAAAAGACAGTATATTAATCTTTAGCTTTCTTAGTCCTTCTAAACTCGAAAGGATCACAAAAATCTATTCAGATATACATATAAAGCTTTCTATTGTGTCTCTTATATAGAAAAAAAACTGTGTCTGGATCATATGATCCCAGATAGTTGATACTGTGGTTAAACATAAAAAATGTTTTTTAGATCTATTCTTATTTTTGATTCGTTAACAGGCGCGCAGGACGACGTGAAGCAGTTCCTATCACTACAACAGCGTGGCATGGCCCACTTGATGGACACCGCTCGCAAAGACCTCGCCGCCCTCAATACGATCGCGGAGGGCATGGCTCGACTAGTGAGGACCTAGCACAACGCCCCAGAACCAATCACAGTGCCAGACTTGCATGTCTCCTGGTACAGGTGATATAGACTGTAACTCTCGTGGTTAATGATGATCGTCATTGTTTAGGGTACAGTGATTTTTAATTGCTTTTGTTTCATTGTAATATGTTATTAAAGTGTATACTTGTAATCAACATGTACGATTCCGATGTAATAAACTGATTTTTTCTTAATTAATCGTTGTATTTTTTTAAAGTTATTGTGAGATACATTTTATCGACAATGTTTGTAGTAATGGTAAAGGTAAACTAAATGAAAAATAGAATTTTTGATTTCTCGATGATTACTACTAATTAGTTTTTATATTTATTCGTCAAAATTCACATTCTATACTTTATATCTTGATATAAAGTATAGAATATACTAGCTTGGGTTGTCCCCTTCCTCTGGGCATCGCATTGCGTTTACTCCTTGCAGAAGTCTGAAAAGCGATTGTTTTTCATCCAACCCTTTATATAGAGACTTTACTGCAGAAGAAGGCACCCGAAAACCAGAAAAAATATTTAATTCCGCGACCACGCGCCGACGTGAAACAAGCTGGTGGGTACATGAGTACTATTGCGGAAAGCCTTGGAATAGCACCAACATGCTGGCAGGGCTCCCGCTAGACGGGAATAGTATTTTTAGCATCGGCTCTTATAAATACTTGGAGGGTAGTTAACAAATAAAATAATGTCATACATAAATAAAATTTTAATATTAATTAAAAATACAATCAGTTCTTCGTGCTTAGGTCTAAAGGTAATTCCGTGTTTCTGACTAGGGGTTCGATTGGTTTACAATCCAATCGCTTAGCGCACATCAGATTCAATGGCACGTTTTCATCGTATTCATCTTTGGCAGTATCTAAATACTCGACCTGATCGCTCATTGATACATCTTCTATTCTCTTCTCGTAAGTGTAATTCTCTTTAACCATCGGCTTTAGAATTGGATAATCGCCACTGACAGTGTAATAGTGCCTGTAAGTCTGGTCGTACATTTTAGAGTATTCTGCAAAAGTATCTTGCGAAGGTTCTCTAGTATAGACGTTGTCTACATGTCGAATATAAGCTGGGTTCATCATTGTCATGTAGTTCAACGGTGCTCGAAATGGTTCTGAAGGCACTGGGGGATAGAAGGTAGGCGATAATAGTCTATCGTCCTGGGGGGACGTTGGAGGGATTGGTAGATATTCTCGCATTGGTGATAAGCTTCCAAATCTCTGCGGTGGCGATGTTTCTCGTTTTGGACTGTCCTTTTCATTGGTGAAGTGTTTGTAGGCTTTTACGTGTTTTCTTAAACTCGATGGGTCCGTGTAGCGTTTGTTACAACCGAAGGCTTTGCAGCAGTATGGCTTGTCCACTTTGTGTGTGCGGGTGTGCTTGAATCGGTCGCTGGAATTTGAGTAGGCTTTACCACAACCCTGTGAACAAGAATATTTACTTAAAATACACGGGATTTATCAAAATGTTGTCATTGAGAGAATTAGAAAAGATAGTACAGATTCCGTAGTTCATTCCGCCCATAAAATTCTCCCAAAAGTACATTATACCGCACTATTTACACATGGTAATGACATAAAACCGAATAAAAATAATGTTATCTTTCTCTTGTCCACAAACAATTCTTTCTTGTGGAAAAAAGGTTACAGAGTTTTTACTACATTTTTTATATTAAAATATTTAAACATGTTACCAAAAAATATTTAGTTTGTAGCTAATATTTACCTCGTATGGACACACGTACGGTTTTTCCCCGGAATGCGAGCGTAGATGTATTTTGAGGTTTTCCGCTCGCGAAAAACTCTTCTGACATTGATTGCACGTATGCGGGCGCTCGTTTGTGTGAATTCTCATGTGAACTATCATCTTGTATCTATAAGGAATTCAGTTTATTAGAAACATATTATTTATTACATCTAGTGCTACTTTATTAAGGCTGAAAAATACAGGACCCCTTTAGTATTTAATTTAGTACCTTGCATTAAATCCTCGTTCCGAACGCGTGCATCCCTTCCAACAGCAGTAGAAGAATCCGTCGGCGTGCGCGTGCGCATGGTTTCTAGCTACGTGTGCGGACAATCGCGTGACGGTGTCAAATCTTGCGCCGCAGCCTCTCCATTCGCAAATGCAGTCGTTGTCCGATCCAGAATCATTTTGCCTTTCCGGAGACAAACTTCCGCACGATTCGCCGTCTTCAATCTGAGAAATAATCAAACGTTGAATTACATTTCTTTATCAGTGAAAATAATATGATGCAACCGAGTGTATGAACGAAGAAGCACCTGTCGCGGTAGAGCTGGTAAGGCAACAGGCCTGGCTACGTAAGACGCGATTCCCTCAGCCGAGATCCACCTGGGCACTCTGCAACCCTCGTGCAGTTCGGGTCTCCACGATGGAAATAGCAACATTTTGCATGAATCCGTAAACTCGAAATGAACACTAGTGGTCACTGCGCGAACGCTATGTAAAATGAAGTCTAGAAGTCGCGTTGACTACTTATAAAACGTCTCGTAGATATATCACTGATAAGCGGCCCTCCCCTGCGAATGTGGTTTTTTGATACGGTTTTAGTGATATTCAAAACTCGCAGCAATTGTTCCAGCTCGTTAGCGTGTGCTTAAAGTGAACCGAGAGTTCAGTATGAAGTAAATAATGTGGTAATGTTATCAGAAGCCGCTCACTTCGGCCTGTGTCCAGTTAATACCGGTATGATAGGCCTCAGTTCAATAGGTGATTGATATCGCCGTGTTTATACGACGCGACCTCACTCTTCACTGGGGATTGGGTGGTTATTAGCAAAAACATTTCGCAAGTTTCTGCTTTATCTAGAACACGTGAAATTCTTATAGGCTTCAAAAGGAATACTGTAACCGCCGACTTACAGATATTTTCGTAATTTTATACAACCATACAACATTTTATAAGCTTTAAGAGGACTTTTCAATACAGATTACTGTAACTGTTGTATATTGCATATTGAACTCGGACAAAATAGTTGTGTAAATTTTATTCAGTTTTTTGTCTAGACAAACTTGATTAGAGAGACATCAGCTCAATAAACAATGCAAAGTTCTGCGTCATAATACGATGCGCTCATTATATTCTTGTTTGAACGAGTAGCAGGCGTTATCAGGTGGCGTGTGTGTGAGTGAGAATGTGTGTGTACACGAGGTGATTATGTGTGGAGCGGCGCGAGGCCCCCTGCGGCCGGTGCGTGCGCCGGTTTCAGCCGGTCGCCTTATCTCCCGACTCTTGTTGTCGCTGACGCGTCTATTATCGACGTAATGAATATTTTTATAGATAAATTATTATACTTATTAACACAGTTTCTGATATTATATAAATCCTAATTGAATGGACATACACGATCTATTACCTACCTATCTGTTAGGTTATATAGAAATTAAAAATCGATTTTAGGGACTCTGTGGATGACGTTAAGTCCTGCCTCTCTCGTAAATGTTGTTCAACATAAAATCGGTTTTTAATTTAAATAATTTCATTATGTGGATTAACATGTGAAGTATAATAAAATTTACAAAGTATTATATAGATCTATATAGATATAAACACCTATTCGTGCGTTAACCGCCACGTTTTAACTTTAGGGAAAAGAATGGACTGTTTTGTATCTGACAGAAGCCTTATCTATAACTATTAACTAAACTCCCCCAAACGTGTGTCTTCCATGCAGCTAAAAAAATGAACAAAGATTGTTTGTTAACTTACACTAACACTTAAAATGTTGTTTTCTTAAAATAAAAAATAAATCGATTTTGACTGGAACACAAAGGCAGACAAATCCGGAAATTAAACCAAGATATGTTTGTTAATGTGTGGTTTTTTGTTACAAAAACCAGGCCCTGACGAAAAGGATTATTGAAAAAGTCGGGCATTTGGTAAGTCACAAATAATTTCCTCGTGTAACAGGACGTACGCACAGACATAAGGTACACATATCAAAAAATTGTGTTGGCCACGTTAGTTTTTTATTATCACTGCTTGGACGTTACATTTGACTCCAGACCTAGATCTAACTAGTTATGTTTTATCATATCCCACTCGTATCCAAGCATTTTGTATTTCATTTTAGCAAAACAATTATTTTATTAAACTGTACAGTCATGTCGCGTCCACTAAGAATATTATCGTTATTCATATTGCTTTTTGTTTGTTTGGAAATTCTATATCAATAAATTTGACGAACTTCATAACTCCTTGGGTAAACCAATTAATTGCCTATCATTGTGGTAAGTACGAGAGGTGGCCTTGGAATTACGGAGAAACAAAGAATATTTCGGTCGGACAGAACACAGACTGTGCTCAAAAAACTAATTGTGTGCTCGCGCAGGACAAAGCGATGTTATTTTTTTAAGCGTTTCCTACTAGATTGTAATGTTAGGTATATTTCAAAACGAGCATTTGTATTTAACTTAAAGTGGTTTTAATCTTTCTGGGAATAAAATTTTCCTAAACTATTTGCAATGAGATACATAAATTATTATTATAGTATGACATGGGGTAGAATTTTTAATTATTTAGGCTGTTTATTAATCCATGTAATTGCACATTTATCGCAGCCAATCTATGGTTGTAAGTGCTATTTTGCCGCAACACTCTCACCTCACCACACTCCTACTCTAACATGTCCTTTGTCAGGGTCTAGACCATGTGTACCAAATTTCATTCAAATCCGCTCAGTAGTTTTGGCGTGAAGGAGTAACAGACAGACAGAGTTACTTTCGCATTTATTATATTAGTAAGGATTAATAAAATGAAAAAGGCAGTACTCATAATTGTGCCCAAGACAGAGGAGGACAGAAAAGCATCAGGTTCAATTGATGGAACGTAAAATAACAATGTCTAAACGAGACGCGCTGTCGACTTGTTTTGTCTTTCGAGAAATCTTCAAACTGATACCGAATCTCAATGAATCTTCTTTTCTTTATTATCTCTGTGTTTTCAGATTTTTTTAAATTGAAAGATGTTAGAGCGATAGGGAAACGAACCTACGACCCGTGATTAATGTATTATAACTACCATTAGACCAACGAGCTGGTCAATTCAATCTCTTGTAACGCGTTATGAAGTTACCTATATACGTTGTGTAAGTGTACATGTTGATGTTGATTATTTCTGATATCGATATTTCTAAGACTGTAAAGATATCCTTTATCGATTTAAGTGCGCTTTATCTCTACGCTTTGAAAACTAGTTAATAACTATGTATAAATTAAAAATCTATTTAGATTGAAACAAATTCACGTGATGCTACCTAACCAATTGTCCTACCGAGTCCCTATGTATTATATGATTGTTCTTTTTTATCTACAAGTTAGTTGGGGTCATTAGGATGGGTTCTTGTCGCAATCTAGCCATCAGTACTCGAGGTTATTCTGAACAAAACTGGTTCGAACTTAACTTTATAACTAACTGAACTGCATCCAAGAATATTTACTGTATAAAACATATTCATACGACAAGATCATTAACACAAAGTAGTTACAATGACTTTTAATCGTTTTTCCAATCTTTATTCATTAATACTATGATCTAATAAGTATTTCATATAGTATTAAATTAGCGTGTATCAATCTGATTGTTATTGTATGTTACGTACGTTAAAATTCACGCTGCTTCGTTGAAAGCTTTGCCCATTGTAACCGACCTTAATAACTTCTTATTTATTAACGTGAAATATACAATTGTGGCTGTAGTATTATTTAAATTTTAACGTAATCCATTTAATAAAAGTTTAGAAAAACGCCCTTTTGGCTTGACTGACCCTATTTTTAATATTTACTCACTACTAAGCAATAAACCACATAATTTGTTTTCGGCTAGCAAATATTCATATAAGTGATTTTGATTCAAAAAGGTATTATAGTAGTCTCAGTTACTAGGCTGAACAAGAATGTTACCTATAAATAATGAAATAGTCGAAGAATTAAAATTTCTAAATGCGTTACTGAAAATCGGGGTTATGCATAGTTTGCCTGCAGTACTGGCAAGGAGTGTAATGAGACTCACGATGTGATATAGTACCATTAAAAAAAAAGTTAAGTTAAGAATATGCTTACTAAACAGAGTGGCTATATCTAGGAACTGAGTCGTGTCACCCGACATAATTTTGACGTAATATATTATCTCTCGTTGTACGTATTTTGTTCTCTTTAAAATACTTTTCAAACAATACAAGTCCACGTCTGCATATGATATACATTTTCGCGTTCAAGTTCACCTCGCCACCTATATTTATCGTTTTGTTTTTGTCAATTTATACAACGTCATGTTTCGTCTTTGGAAAAAAACTTCGCAGATTGATATTTTCGGCTTAAATCACCAGACGGTTATATCTGTAGGTGATTGTGATAAAGTGATAACGGAAGCTAACCCACGTCTAATCGCATGATGATCATGAAAGTCACGCACCTCTCGCATGAAAGTCTTGAAAAGATTACAATTTATCATATATAACCTTCCTGAAGGTTTAAGCATTCTGCGAAGTATTTTGCGTTGTAGTTTTGGGAACTGTTGGGATAGTTGTAATAAACGTAACTAAATTTGAGTATGAAAAAAATATTGCTTTGTGCATGTAGTTACTTTTTATTTAAAAAAGGACTACCTCCATTTGATTATAGAAAGTGTTGGTACTTCACCCCTGTATCTTTATAAAACGTTCTCTCTCAATGATCATTCCTTTTTTTATTAGTTGTACGTTTAGAATTTAATACGAATAGTATGTAAAAATATAATGACGCAGTCTTAAAAAATCAGAACTTATTTTCAGAACGTAAAAAGTATATTAAAACATACATTAGCTAGCAAATACAAAAGTAAATAAAACGTCATTTTTGCGTTAAGAATTTCGCTAGGCGTTATAAAAATTTATCACATATTATTTTTTTTTGTACTGGATTTTTTAATGTGAGAGTACACATGTAATGAGAAAAAAATGATTCACTGTTGTGATTTTACTAATTACTTTTGTCTGCAAATAAAAATATTCCTTTTGGCAGCATTGACTTTTTAGGATAAATATTTACAAAAGTAAATTGACATATAAAATTTAGATTAACAGTTTTTAACTTCTATAATCTTTTTATACACCACAGATAGAGGCAATTGAAACAATTTTTTCTATCCTGCCAGTATTAAATATACAGACACTCTCTCCACTACTTTACTATAGTATATATTATTCTTACCATCAAGTGACACCCGCTGAGTATTTTTCATATATTTTCACGAAATTTCGGATAATTCCAACATTTGCGTTGACTTAAAAAGTGCTGCACTGTCTACTCGACGCCGACTACTATTATAGTATTTCCCGCCAAAAGGTTGACGGGATCGACCACACGCGAACTATATCAAAATAAAAAGACAAAAATAGCGAAGCGATTGTGTCGCAGTGAAATTAAGAGCGTATTTACCGCTTTGCGTGCCGTCTTTAGAGACTTAATAACTATCGACTTTCCCCCCAACTGAGACCTACCTATATGCGAATGATGATTTGATTTTGTTTGAAACTCCGTGGGGGATAATTTTTTAATAATTCGCAAACTCACACCTGTTATTAGAACTCAAGTTTACATTTTTATATGTCAATCAGTGTATGCAAACTCGTAGTTGTCCAGTGTTGTTATCACCTTGTGAGCCCGTGATTTCGATACTTCAATAAAAAAGGGTACTTTAACTTTTTCTTGTACTTTAACACGAGTGAAGAAAACCGATACGTTTGTAAAGCAAAGATTCGGCTTTTGACTATTGTTATAAATTTAGAACTTTTGAGTCATATTTATGGAAACAATATGGGTAAAATACACATTAAAATACATTATTAATTCATTGCACTATTAAGCGACAATTTCGTTGTTTTTAGCAACTATTACTAGAGGAGAGTTCCAACTATTATTATGATGCAATAATTTACGAATTTATTTTATGGCCAAGATGGCGTTCTTGTTATATTGTTTTTATTTGTAGTTTCAGGATCAATAAAACAGACTCTAAACTCACACCATTTTAATCTTAAAGGTGAAAATAAAAATCATCAAATTGAAGTTAGAGAGACCAAAAATACATATACTTAATTCAAATCGAACAGTGGCAAATTTTATCATCCCTTCGATTAATATGTCATTCTGAAATGAATAGTAGGGTCAATAAGAAAAAAAAAGACATTTTCTAATCGTTTATTGAAATTAAAAATAATTAATTATAGTATTTTAAAAATCTTTCAAATAAGCCAATAAAGTAAAAAATCGTAACTGAACATATGAATAATTTGATTTAAACAATCAAAGGTCGGTCCTCGCTTAGATAAGTACATGTGTATAATTTTGTTGCTTTGAAAAAAAATATCTATTAAGTACTTACTAAAATTTGGCTAAAATCAATACCCTTTGTGGTATTAGACGTGTCATAGTGGCTTAATATTTTTAAGTACTTTTTGGCAGTGCAAGAACAACTCAAATTGTTAAACATTCCATTACAATTGTCTACGCGTGGAAAACCACATTAAGATTTCCGTAATATTTAAGTACTTAAATACTTTCCGTAATAAATTGAGCTAATTAAGATGAAATCATTCTTAACAATAGTCGCGAGAGATAGAAAAAAATAAACAACAAGAATACATACTCTTAAAATAGAAAAATGCTGAAGCAAGAACTCGTGGACAATATATAAAAGATATATGCGCACTTACGACGCTAATTGCTAAATTACAATTAATGAATATTAAAATTAGACATTTTATAAGCAAAAGCCCCTAATGCGTACACATTTTATATTTAAGTAATTATCATAAGTAATAAAGCCTTATATAACATTGGGAATGATACACTCAATTCTTATATATTCGGCAAGTAAATGCTAAAAGGGGAGCCGTCTCACTTTTGATTTAAACCGTTTTGTAACGAATTATGTCAGAAGTAGATAATCCAGTCTTTGTCACAATATGGTTATCGTTTATAATGATCTTTAATTGATAATTATATTATTTTATTTTTGAATGTCATAATGTACCTGTAATTGTTAAATTTACTATTACTACAACATCAAACTTTATACAGACAATATTCTTCAGTTTTGATAAGAGGCGGTACAGATTAAATCCCAAATTAATTAATTACTTATTGCTTGTCAATTGCCACAGACCAAATTCCTTGCTATGTATCTATATTTAGTCTGTCTGTACATCTTGACTTTACATATAATATCAATTATAGGTTTTAATATTTACTCAATAAAAAATGGCGGTATTATTGCTTCGGTTTGGGTGTGTCAATATAAGACGCCATTAATGTCAATCTGTCTGTGTTTCTAGGTCAATTATATATTTTTTAAAATTACTTATATACTTACGACAAATACGTATAAAAATCTTACAAAAAATACTATATGGTGTGGCTGGTGCCAGATACTGTACAAGATTTTTTGTTAAAATACAAATTGTGCATAACTAAATAATCACTGTAATATAAATATTGTGAAACAGCTCCTATATTATCAACGCAACACACACCCTTTAATATAATGTTTTCAACGTATTTCAGTACGTTTTAATAGTGGAAAAATAGAGTCAACACATAAGTATTACATTTGTTATAGTTTTAAAGACCTTACATAGTCACGTAAAAGAAATCAAGTTTGCATTTAAACAAGACAAACTGCGGCCAGACCTACGCTGAGGGTCGCGTACAGCATCTGCATAACTTTGAATCATTGTACGACGAACACCACAAGATGAGTTTGAAAACTTTCATAAAGATGGTGTTATATAATGATTTTCATTACTAACTGGTTTTTAATGTATAAGGGTTTGGGTACGACCATTTCCCCAGGGTGGGCTTTCATTATGCATTCACATCATCAGTTAAAAAGGGCCCAGTATAATATGCGCGGCCTTCAGCGTTTATGAAAGACCACAAGCTATCGGTATTTGTGTCAACCAAAAGTTTTACGTGACGCCGTTTTTCCACTACTGCGTACTAGTCATGCGTACGTTTCCCTGAAACGCTTCTGTATATGGTGCGCGGCGTTCAGAAGGCGATGGTGTAGAGTAAGGTGTGTGTGGGGCGTAAAAACGGGTGGCGCAGGCGCAGGTGTGATGTTCAGGGGCGGTACTGTAGCTTCCTTATCGGGATGGCAGAAGAACGCGACGCAGTGGCGGCCACGAGCGCGCGCGTACATTCCCGTTGGTACTACGACACGGTGCATCTGAAAATTGTTATTAAAACATGTTATTTTATATTTCTATTTGCAACAGTAATTGTGATTTATATATATAAAGTTAAAGTGAATGTTTTGTACGTTTAAACGCGCTAATCTCAGGGTTGAATTGACAAATTCTTTAAGTGTTGATTAGAAAGTTTATTGAGGAACGCTATTAAACATCCAACTGCAACAATAGCAGCGAAGAAACAGTGGGAAATGTGGAAAAAGCGAGGGAATAAATTCATCTTTGTGGGTGCGGAGAGTGCGAGAGTATATGTCTATCTTTTAACATTAACACACAGGAACAACGGGACGCGCGGGATGAGGATGAGCTTTGCAAAAACAAATTTTGATGCCCAAAATAACTATTCTACGCGGACGAAGTTGCTGGCACAGCTAGTAAACATATAAGCTAAAGAAAGTGGACTAATTGTACGTTCTTATTTGCACGTCTACTCGTCGTAAAATGTTTCTTAAATACATCGAATGTTTGTTTGTTTCTTGATTACCAAAGCGGGCAGCAGATTAGTAGTCCAGTTAGCCAATAGTTCTCCAGTTTGCACGAGAATAGCTCCGGGTAGATGTCCAACTGACTGCCATTTCTCACTGCCGTTCAATTTCACCTGAAGAGAAGTTACGTAAGCATTGACGGTAGCGTAGGTCGTAAAAATATGGCGTGATGTGGTCTGGTGTTCGAATCCTGTCTTATTTAAATTAAATGTAATTAACAGATATACCGTAGTTAAACGTGAGGCACAGACACACTTCTACGATCACTTAAAGTAAGCAGAATTTCGTCGAAGTACTGTTAAGTATTGTCTGTAGTTTACGCGAGTAGTACACATTTAATCAAACACTTTTAACGGTTTATAACGCAAAATATATTGCTTAACTTATTTATAAACTAATGTTCTATTTCTGAAAGTGGTTTTTCTTCTATACAAATCCCATATTACGCTTCATAACTTACCTCAAGACCACCTTCTGAATCCTGAGCAACAAGAGTGAAGGTGCAACGGTCGCAATGGGCTCCACAACGAGTGTACGCGATAGCATCATGACAACAAGGGCCCTTGTCCTCTGGTGGTACTGGTGGGTAGTACAGAAGTTGCATGCACGAAGGATTACAGCCGTCGCTTTTTAACATGCCTGAGTGGCACGCCAATAGTGCAGATGGTGGAAGACCTAAAGTGATATTAAAATTAATGCTTAATAATAGTATTTCGGGTAGGGTAGTGCCACATGACCGACTCCATCGCTTGTTAGGCTTTGAGAGTGAGAGTTTTGAATCCCAGGGAAACGGTAAGTTTTAGTCAGACAGGCCATAGTCTGACTTAACTACTAGCCTCTAACTAAACAGATTCATTAAATCAAACGCTTTAACGATTTAAAACACGATATATTTTAGTTAATACTGTATGTAGTTGACGCGAGTAATACACATTTAAATAAAACACTTTAACGGTTTAAAACGCGATATATTTTAGTCATAATTAAAAAAATAAATTAGTTAAATGTGTACTACTCGCGTAAACTATAGACAGTATTTAAAATAAATACTTGATTCCTTTTAAATTAGTGTCAATTATCTTTGGTTGTTTTTTAAGATGCGTAACTACAGTCACAGTAGTAATATACGCCAGCCATATAAAAGTTTATAGAAGATGTGCTGTCGACCATATTCCGAAATCCAGAGACTGAAACCGATTCGCGAATAAACTTCAGGCCGGGTGTTTTAATCTGTGGACGGCGGTGGTTCGTAACCCTGTAATAATTTCGGTATTCCTACCACCCATTTACTATCCAGATTTCAACCCAACCCAACATGATGTAGAAATTTTTTAAATTCATTACAAACATTTTGGACCCAGTGGGGATCGAACCCACCCTTATTTGATTGGCCACACAATGCTACCTGTACACCAAGGTGCCTGCGATTCAAAAATTTCTTCAACAGATTCTCACTACTTTTATGCTTACCTTTAAGTTAAAGTAAACATATTAATTATGAATATTTAATGCGCATATTTAGTCCATAAGGTCTTAAGTCCTTTCCTTACCAAAAACAGAAGCCAAAGCTTGTAGAAGAACACGCGACAAATTGGTAAGATCGTGAGCGAGCGGAACAGTGTGCGAGGGAAAGTCGGGTACCTCCTCTTGCGCAGGCATCGAGGCGGCCGACAGCGTGGTTATGTTGAACGAGTGACGTAGCTCCTGGAATAACCAAAGGAAAATCATTAGCACCCTTTTCAATAAGCGTCGATATTATCGAATATTAATTTTTAATGTTGGTATCACGATTCTATTGCAGTAAACATATCGAGAAATTGTAACAGAAAATAAACAGGGGATATTATTATATGAGTTTGTTTCTCGTGAAGACACTTCATCATAAGAGAGAGAGAGAGATTTCTATCTGCGGTAAAATATGTGTTTAAATATAAAAAATACGACACGGGCAGGACTTAAACCGGCAACTATAGCGTTTCGTGCTTTTGCTCTAACCAAGCACGTGTCCTACACGTCAACACGTGTTTTTTAATATTTTTAATTTTCTTGACTTTAAAGTCTTTATTTTAGGTAGGTTTACGTTACATAATTTTGCGATTCAAATATTGACGATTGTCAACTTTTACAGAATATCGTTTGAGTTATTTTAATGATGGATTTATGTATAACCCTAATTGATTATAATGATTACGACATAATGATTAATGATCTCGAATTACATAATGAATGTGAACCAACGTAATTATTTTTTACGTAACCACGTGAGTTGAGTATGTTCAATTCTGAAGAGCTTGATAAATAACGGAATAACCAAATATAAATATGTTAGACCTAGGAATAATACATATAAGGTTCATTGTTACCCAAATTAAAAAAAGTCATGCTGAGAGGTGCGTGCCCCTTTGATATTCCAACAGCGAATAAAAATCACGAACAAGTTAAATATAATAATAATATTAGTCGGTATAAGTTAAGGACTGATAAATCAAATCAAATGAAAAGTAATTTTTTCATGTAGGTAGGTAGCTAGGTAAACTTAGAAACGTCAATGCAGTTAAAAGTTTAATTAGAAATTTTCATTTACTAGTTTCCAAAAATATAGATACATATAAACATTGTCTATTGGTAAATAAAAGTATTGTTTCGTACCGTTAAGTGTTTTATGTAAAGACTTGCCTTTTTAGTGTCATCGAATTGTTCAGTTCCCGGGCGGACGTAGCCATGCTTACTCACAGGGTTGCAAAGATACTGGGCCTGACAGCCTTCAGGAAGCGCGCAAAAGTTGTCCAAATCTGCATAAACGGCTTTCAACTGGAAATTATGATAAAAGTATTAACGATATAAAAATAAAATGCACATCCAACAAGTGTTTTAATTTGTTTTATTTATACATAACTGCCAAAGTTTAATCATACAAAGAAAATTTCAAACATATTTTATGTAAGAATGATTTTCTTGAACCGCTTTTGCTGCGCACTAACGAAACGTACTCAAAAAGGAGTTACTTTGATCTTCTTTTTCATATTTCTTACTGTTTCTTTGCTCCAACTGTTCAAACGGTCAAACTTCAGCTTTACAATATTAGTATAGATAAAAGTATTTTCTGTTTTTTTTAGCAATTGTGTATTGCATAACTAAGTTAAAAATAAATGCACTACATTTGTTGACTTATGTATAGCCTGACATAAATATCTAAATTTCGAACATCAACATAAGTAAAATTACCTTTTCTTCGGCAATACCGTGGTTGACAAGCATCGCTAGTCCTTTTGTGCTTAGGGCGGCGAAAAGCTGTTGTCCAATACGCCGTACCACTGATTTCATAGGACACACATCCGTTCCTGAAACATTAAAATACTTGATTAACTCCTTGCTTTCCCATTAATACTAAGATAGAGGAAGATAGCGCAGCGTGGCGTTAATTCGATGGTAGCTTAAATACCTCAGCCATATAACATCTAAACAAGATGCACTGTCTACCTATTTTGGTTTTGGATATTCGGAAATCCACAGACTGAAACCGATACGCGATTAAACTTCAGGGCTTTTCCAGCTGTGGTTGTAAATATATATCAAAATAAGATTTGTCGGGTTCGTTGGTCTAATGGTAGCGTCTGGAAAGTCTGGTCTGGTGAGTTCTATGCTGATCTGTCTTACGTAGAAAAAGATATTTGAGTAAAATCATGTAGATATTGTACAAAGTTCAAGGTTTTGTTAGATAAGATTTTTGCTTTTTAACGCTTAACTATGACGTAACTACGAGTATTACTATACCCGGTCTTCAATATAATGATAAAAAGATTTAATATAAGTAGTCAATGAAATCATGGAAAATTACTTTAGTGTTACGAAACAGATAGTAGGTGTTGTAAGTGATGTTTTATTTACTTATTTTTTTTAATACACATTCACAAACAATTAAATAGTGGGTCAGGAATTTTATAGTAATAAGATGTAAAACTTATCAGCCTATATTTAGCCAAGTATAGTGTATCTAAACTGTGTTGTCTTGTGAAACTCGCTAGATATGAACGTCGAAATATGTATTTGTACAAGTGACATTAATTACTATTTGTATTTTTAGAATAAGGAAAAATATTTTTTTCTGAAGACATTGCCCATCTTCACAAATCGAGCGAATTCTGGTTTTTATAATATTTGAACGCCTCAAGAAATATTTCTTGTGAATGTAGAGTAGACTAACATTGTTTGATATAATTGGTTTTTAGAGTTCCACATCAAAGGGATAAATCGGGACTATATGACTATCACCTGGCTGTGTCTGAAGAACAATGATAGAAGTTTAAAATGTCTAGTCTAGACTATTGTTTCAAATTATGTATTTCTTTCACTGCTATAAACAACTATCAACACTAAAAACAAAACCAAATAAATTAAGTAGCGTCCCAAACATGAAAAGCGATTTCCTCCGCTCTTTCTCCAATATCAATAAATTTAAAGGCTTTTGAACGCCCTAAAAACATTCACAAATCATTTTTCTACGTTTTTATCAAATGAACTGTTAAAATAATGTCAATGGTACGGAACCCCGTGCACGAGAATCCGATTCCCACTTAGCCGACATTTTGCGTGTTTGTTAAGCTAAATTACAATATAAAATCAAGGAAATATACTATCTTTTAAATAAGACACTAACGGTTTAAAACGCGATATATTAGTTAAACTTATTTGAAAATAATTTTTAACTTCAGTCTCCCCGTGACCACGGTTGCTGTAAAGCATCTGAAGCGTCGGGCCGAAGTCAAAAATAATTTTCAAACAAGTTTAACTAATATATCGCGTTTTAAACCGTTGAAGTATTTTATTTAAATGTGTACTACTCGCGTAAACTATAGGCAGTATTTGACTTAGTATCTCAAACGTAATATTTTTAATAAATATAACAATTTATTTATGACGCAACATGATTTTTATTATGTAATAAGTATGATTTGTTTCAAAGTGCAATTTTGGTATCTCTTGTAACAAAATACGAGCTCTACTGATTACAGAATATCAGGCTACAGTTGTGAACGACGATCGCAGTAAGGTTGACCATGGCATAAATTTGTCGTACAAAAACGAACTTGCGCATTTTTTGATGCGCTTGGGCCAACCTTGCAAGTTGCATGTACGAGTAATAACTTAATTAATAATTACTGTCCTCAATTCTGTATAGATCAATTAAAATTACTTGTAAATTTTATACAATAAACTATATAAAATTGTCTTTCAGAAGTTTGGAGAAACTTTTTGTTCTAATTTTAACTTTTGACTTTTGACATTCATCTTTATGCAATGTGATTTGAAACCGAATGTGAACAGCAGATGGCGAGGTTGGAGTCGTAACTATAAAAACTAAAGTATAACAAAAGCCGTTATTGCCATATTAAGTATTTAGCCCAAAATTTGATTAAATAAAACGGGTCTTGTTAGGTAATCTTAAAGAATATAGACATATATTGTCCTGGACATTATTTCGATTTTTTATAGAATAATAATTTAAAAAAAATGAAGAATGCCCGTTTCCACATTTCTCACTATTTCATCGCTCTCATAAGTGACATCCGGTGAATTTTCTACAGCCTTCATCGATAAATGGTCGAGTTGGAACAAATTGTTCAATCAGAACCACTAGCTCCTGAGATTAGCTCGTTAAAACAAACAAACTGTTCATTATAATATTAGTATCGATTTGAATTCGACCTAGAGTCGTAAATATAACTTAAATAAAAGCAACATTTTTTTTACAACCAGCTCATTCATTCGTAATTCCTATATCGGGAGTGGATTTAGGACGAACGCTTGACCTAGTTATGTTGATTAATATGTTTATACTGAAGAACACGAGACGAACACGCGAAGAGCACATAAAATAAAAATTCCAAATCGTAAACCACAAAATCCCGCCTAATGCACGATTAGACAGAGTAATCAAATCTTTATGAGTTTGTAGCGCGAGTCAACAAACACTTTTGACGGATTAAAACGAACTCATTTTTAATTGAGACGCTTCGGTTGCAACAACTCCGGTTGTCGGGGACCGTTTTATCTTGTTGAGTTTACTTAGTTTTGCTTTGTTGATTCTTGTACTAGAAACCGGTTATTTTGACGTGTATTAGTTACACGCAAACTTATCTTCTGTCGATCTAGCATTTTAGTATATCATAGTAAAAAAAATATTCTAAATTAAAAGATTTTCTCTTTTGAAGTGTCTTTTATTTTATTAATGCTTAACTGCTACTAAAAATCAATGCTTAGCAATGCGTCAAGTGAGAAAGGACTAGGGTTTGATCATATAAAAAACAAAATAGTTTTCCCTGGAAGATATATTACATATAGAATATCATTGGACTACTACTACGGGGAAACGGGATCCCACATTTTACAAAGTTATATATACGTATTTTTATAAACCTCTATAGCACCTTTGTTTTGCGTTCTTGTTGCAAATATTTATGTCATAATTTTTTACAGCGTTTCCTTGTCTGTTCGTGTGTTAACCTTGCATATTAATTTTATGACTTGATAACGAAAAATACTCATTTAAAATACGTAACTGATTCATATAACGCCTATATGCAAGGTATTTTTATTTAGCTCTCAAAATAACTTAAAAAATACGCCAATCTCAATTGTAAATTAATTATTTTTTCTATGTAAATAACTCCTCAAAAACAAATTAAATTGAATACAATTTTTGAATGTAGGATAGTGAAACAAAGACATACCCGCATTTATATTATCATGTATAATGGATTATTTTATCGCAGTTGAGATTTTAAAGAATTTCAAGTACGAAGTAACTCTATAGATAGCAGGAGCTTAGCATGGCGACTTCCTTGTAATACCTACTGAGATATTGCGAATCTATATGTTATCTGAGTTGATGACTGACACAAGTTTGTGTAATGATACCTATAAATAAATGCCGTGAGGCCCAAATTTTATAAATAGCTGTATGAACGTTTGAAAATTTTAATATTTTTCACATGGCATATGATGGCAAAAAAAATACGACTCGGGCAGGACTTTACCCAAGTCCTTAACTCGGTAGCGCAATGGAAACGCTGAGGATGCCGGATCAAGTCCTGATAATTTTTAATTTATATACTATAAAATGAATTTTCGTCTTAGATACTTACAATTTCAACAATCGAAAATGACATTAAGTTAAAGGGGTTTGAATACGAATTTCATATATGTGTATTGTTTTTTATAAATGTCTGTTTTAACGGTCAATGTTACCTTATGTCACAATTCGTAGTTATACTTAAGTCTAAGTGAATTTTTTATAAGTAGGTATATCGCAAGTTTTGTAGTTTTGATTATAAATTGTTGGAATATGTATGCCCATTATAGTCTGTAGTTTACGCCAGTATTACACATTGAAATAAAACAGTATTAACGGTTTTAGTTTTATTCAAATAAAACGAGTCTGATGCAAGTTACCCGACACGTTGAATCGTTATAATTAAAAAACGTTACAAGTATTTTATTTAAATATGTATCTCTACTAGGAGTTTTTTTAGGATCTTAATTTAAACAATCTATCGCATTTTAGGCACCTATCTACTGTAGATTGTCGAAACAGTAAGAGCGATTGTTATGTGCGTGAACAATTAACTTATTACTAAAAATAACACTGACTGATAAACTAATAATTCAAAAAGTAGTAGATGTGCAACGGCAAAAAGAATGAAATAGTTACTTATATTGTTTTTCATTTGTACTTTTTTACCTAGTACAGACCTATATGTAGTTCAATTTCAGTTCATATTTTTCGCTTTGTCTAATAAAAAGCACACTTCTAAACGATTCCATTGTTAATTTTTATGCTCCATTGTTTCTTGTTCTTCCGTCACATAGACTGTGGTAGAAATGTGTAATAAATTTTAATAAGGAAATGCTGTAGTACAACTGATTTTAAAAATTTGACGTAATTTACATCAGAAACAAAACAAATAAGGGAGAATTAAGTATAGTATTGGTTTTCGTGACAAAAAAAACTAATTAAAACGATAATTTGTTTGCTAATCCCTTATGTCCTTACTCCTTCTAGATTAAAAGACATTCAATCAATTAATGGGCTATTAAGTTCATAGGAATACCAGGAACCTTGGCCTTCATGGTTTCTTATAGTGCATTATTATCCAGTTCAATTTATTGCATTAACTCCGTGGTACGTTGCTTAATTGCGTATCAAAATAAATATTCTTTCAGCATCAATGCCTATAGTTTATTCATGTTTCGTTTTCAGTCTGTGGATATCCGAATATCCGTAGCCAATAGGTTGACGTAGATGTTTAGAAGAATACATTGATAGTGTTTTATCGTAATGCACTAGTATATAATTTCTAAAAATTAAACACTTTGAAAGGTTGGAAAGAATGCGAAATAAATACATTTCTTAGTTTTAATATCCGTCTACCGTGTTTTATTTAAATTTATAGCGGCGTAAACTACAGACTAGACAGTTTGCATAATAATCTATTTTATTATGTAATATTTAATAATAATAGGTGTCGTGTTACGTTACGATTTGAATTCGCTGAACAAAGACTTGCCCACTTTAGTGCGCTTATTTGATAGATAGTGATGCAAGTAATTGCATAATAATTGAACTAGAATTATTGTTATACTGAATTGCACTGACTAGGTAGCGAAATATAACATCGCAAGACAAGCATTTCTATTATATTTTTTCGACGGACCAATTGGGTCGATCAATGGTAGTATATTAAGAAACTGTAGAATTAATTACTATCTCAAGTTTACGTTTACTATATTCTTAAAAGTCGATTATAAAATGGAAAAAAAATGACTCGGACAGGACTGGAACCCGAGCCCTTGACTCGGTAGCTCAATTGGACAGAGCAACAGCGCGAGACGAGGATGCCGGTTCATGTCCTTCCCGAGTGTTTTTTTATTCAATTTATATGTATGTAAATGTATGTATGTATGCGCCATCGTGTGCAATAATATGTAAAAAGTAATAAAATTTTCAAATATTAAATTCTTGTAAAAACATTAGCAAGATAGCGCAATGGGTGCCAAAACGACAGTTGGGCGCGAGTTCGAAGCTGTTTATCCTACTTAAAAGAAAATCGTGTGAAATTAAAATATTTATCAACCCTAGTAAGTTGCTGAGAAGATTGTGAATACTATAAAGTGAATAATACGATAAAGGCGGATGTTAATCGATACACGATTTTGTATTGAAATTGCTTTAACCTACCAATTAGGATGACGAAATCACGAAGGCCGCGTTAATCCTTTGTTTCAGTTAACCAATAGTTTTTGTGCTACATAAATTATTCTTAGGTATAATTAACGCACGAACTTTATTTATTTTTACAATTAAATATCACAGTGATAAAGTAAAATCCCATTTCCTTTACAAGGTATGGGGCAGATACTTCTCTTTCACTAACATTATATTATAGAGGCGCTGGTAAATATTTTCTTTTGGTACTTAGTACTGAAATTAGTGTTTCCCGGAGATTCTTACCGCTCTACACCTGTTGCCTTCGCAGTTTATTTGTCATATTATTTTACATAATAAAATTATTCCAATACTAATAATTCAGGTTTTGATAAAATGGAGTACTTATCAGTTGGTGGTTGTGATTATATACGCGTCACTTTAATGACGTGCGAACATTTGACTGGCATTTTTAGTGAAATGTGTGTATTTAACAGGAAGAAAACTGTTTAAAAGCATAAATATATTAGATAATTTATGTTTGTTGATATATTACGATTACGACTACTTAACTAAATGTAAAGCGAGAAATTGATTCTAACAATGTAAACTATAATAAAATTGTATTTATATTATTTAAGCTATTTTTGTCTTATTAAACGGCTAACGTTTTATTTATAAACACGCATAAGCTACATACAATATAAAAAGATGTAAGGCTGTCGATAGGTTTTAGTAGGTATTTCTCAATGAAACAGGAAAATGAACGCTTGCCTCATGGCGGTTTTAACGCGCGTCAAGAGGATATTGTTGAATGTAAAATAAAATGGTCACAATGACTCTCAAAATTATCTGTTCAACGGGGAAAATTTAAGGAAAGTGGGTGTATACTTGCATGGGTAGATAAAATTACGTATATGAAAGAAGTAGGTCAATTGTCAAAGTCAAAAACATTTTAAGAATGTCAAATCGTTTTTTTTAAATGCTTCATGATCTATGGATATTAGTCCTTCGGTGGATACAGTTGTTTCCTGTTAGATGTATTGCCATATGTCTCAATCCCGTACAAGTATTAAAACATTAACCGTTCATTGCTACCATTAGACCAACGAGCCGTCAGTATCAAAATTGTCAAGTGATATTGGACACTGAAATTTGTTTTTCTTTACGCGCTCGTGTTTTACGTGTCCTATCAACAATACAGCCAGTAAACGAAGTTAAAATCAGTTTTATCAACAACAGCCGAAGTCCATTTCAGTCATAACAATCAGAATATTAGTCACCTTTTAGTATTATGAAATTCTTAAACCACTTTAATATGTAGATAGCCAAGTCCCATTACTCATACGACTTTAGTTCCCTCAACAAAAAACTATTTTTAATTCCCCGGGGTAAGAATATTATAACTCTCGTGATTAACCTTCTGAGCCACAGAGGCGCCTTTTATTTATAAACAAATATAAAGTGTAGTGAATAAGAGAGCTTAATATCCAAAGACTTTGTTTATTTATTCTTCATCTATAAAGTCACGAAAAAAGTCATATGTATAAAAAATTAAAAAAAATAACATTTATATAAATTATATTCAATAATACCTATTTTATATAAACACAATTTTTACTAACACGAGTATAAAGTGAACTGAATAACGACTTACTTATAATTGATTAGTGATGTATCTATACTAATATTACAAAGTTGAAGTTTATATTTTCGCAAAACTCGCTAATTCCAGGAACTATTGGTACGAGTTGAAAAAAAATCTTGTGTTGGATTATTTATCGAGGAAGGCTTTAGGTAATCACGCTGCGATCAATAGGAGCAAAGACACAGAGGTATATCTTTGAGGGCTTCCGTTACAACAAAACAACATTTGTTGTAGCAGTTATTACATAACATGATCTTTTTTGCGTTTATAATTAAAATTCAAAACGTTTATTGCCATTTTAAGATATTTACAAACATATAACTTATAACTAAGTTGCGTGCATATATAAAAAATATATATAAGTAATAACATATAAGAGGTGGCAATCGGTATTAGTCTCAGCTGTGCTGTCACACTCAGCAGCGCTGGTTTTCAGACTGGCCCGGGTATGAATGAATGTTTGAGTTTAAATGCTTGTACACGATTATTATATATCTATGTGTTGATATGAGGATTACACCTCTCATGCTAAATTACTAACTGAAGCAGGAAATTCAGCGAATATGAAATCAGTCGTTGAAAGGATCGTGATGCGTCATCGATTCTAGCAAACAGTTGACGCTGTTTTTGTATACAACGCGATTTAATAGCATAATAATAACAGTGTAGATCAGTTAGGCCAGTAATAATGATTAGTTACTGTCTGTAGTTAAGTCGAGTAGTACACCTTAACAAACACTTTAACGGTTTAAAACGCGATGTATATTAGTTCAACTTATGTTGAAGTTATGTTAAGCCTGGTGTTCCCACGTGACCACGGCTGTGTTAAGTTTAAGAAATATACATAGCATTTTTAACCATTAAAATGTTTTATTTAAGAGAATGATTACTGCTAGCATATTGTTAACGGTGTGTGTCTTTAACGCTCCACTGTACATCGTATAGACAAAAGAACGATGAGGAAAAGGTTTACTTACCTCTTAGGTACTTACTCTGACGTCTTTATAAAAATCTGACGTAGGTAAAGGATCTCCGGAACGAGTTGTACATTTGGAAACTTTAAACTTATTTATTTTCTTATGTTTTATATTTAGTATTTTAGGCGGAGTTTTAATTATGCTTTAGATAAAGTTTGAACTTATTTTCTTTATTTATATGTATGGTATAAATATATAATACTAGCTGACTTCGCAAACATTTTTTGCCATATATAGTATTTTGACTATATTTGTTTACCATAAAAACGGTTCTTGTGATAATCTTTCAAGATATAAGTACATATACAGTATATGAAGTTTTTAGATTATTTAAAAAATAATAATTCTTTCATACTTATTTTTCTGTAATCTCGAACCGCTTTCGCACCACACGCATCGGACACCCTCAAAGATAATTTTTTTTCGAACCGTAATGTGGCATGAAATATTATTATATTATGACTAAAGTAACCGTAACTATGACATAAAAATAAGCTAATTTAATCACCTAATTCGAAATTATCGAGTTCTATCGAAATAACTAAGATAATGGCTTAATGAAATTACAATGACCTTCATATTCATTTTAACAACTTATCGCTTTGATTATTGACAACGCATCCATTTTTACTGGCGCGTAATTCTTGATTATTCATACAATGGTAGCATTGTATGAATAATCAATGGTTGTGAGTTCGATCCTTACGGAGTCCATCATTTTTGTGAAACATATTGGACGACTTCGTCTCTGTATATAAAATGGATGGTAGGAATATCGAAATTCCGTCCGGGTCACGAACCACAGATAAAAAAGCCGTGAAATTTAATCGCGTTTCGGTGTTTATCTGTGGACTTCCGAATGTCCAAAACCAAAAAGTTTTTCTATTTTATTATTTCTTACACTATTCTTATTGTATTGTAATTCTCATGTCAACTCTTTTGACTTTCTTTTCGTCGCAGATGAGAGAAATTGTACACTTTTGTCTATTTAGCAAGTCCGTTTATTAACTGTCAAGGTAAGCAAGCACAAGGATAGAAAGTGAAATCTATTGAAGACTGGCCATTCACTTATTTCTGGTCTTTTGTACGGAACGTTTAGGTGACTATTTATTGATTAACTTTTTGTGGTTATTTCTATATTTAGTTTGTATTTTTAGAGGTTATAATAAATCAAGCTTTTTAGGGCACAATCTAAATGTATTTATTGCTGAATTGTGCTGTAAAATTATATTATATCATCACAACAGAATATACAATTACATATATATATGAGAGTTTAAAAAAATACATTGCGCCACATAGGAGGCAAAAACATTGATAAAACTCGATGAAAATTGACGGTTAGTCGTGAATTCGTTTTCTGCCTATGTCACAATATTTTTAAATATAACCTTATTTTGTTTTCGATGTTTCGTATGAAATAAATGTTGTTTTGATCTATTGATTGCCTGTGTTTTCACATTATGTATACTATCGTGACGTAAGTAAAGCAAATTAATTTTGCACAGATGGTTACAAAATAATACGTTCAGTACAATACATATCTGCTATAGAAGGACACAATGGTTATTAAACGTGGGTTTGACATGTTCAGGTACAATAGGTGCTGCAAACAATGGCACTCTTCATATTTGGAGCTGTGCAAATATTTGGCGTCGCCAATTCTTTTCATACTATTAAAAATGAGAACCGGATCTCTCATATCAAGTTGCTAACCAATATATGCTTTTAACACGTTTCTTAAGGGTTAGTTTTAATGACTGGAAGTTTATTTAGCTTACAATATATATGAACAATTTATACACGAACATAATTTCCATACTATCCCACGAAACCTGAATTGAACTTGCTTGAAGCCAATCATAATACAAATAATTATTCTTTGTAACAGATGTAGGCTTAACTAGTCAATAAATGTAGGCATCTACTTTAAACCATATTGTCGCGGTAACAAAGTAATATATATTCAGAAGGGTGCTCTTAGTAAGTCGTTAGTTAAGTTAGAAAATAAAGCTGTGGCAGCGTTGAGTAGTATTTTTTTTTTGCAAAACTCCTGTTCAATTTTATAAGTTTAAGTGACGACGTCGTCCAAGTCCCGTCGTTCTAGCGAGTTAATCTTAAAAGATAGACATATACTGTCGCGGACATTTTTCTAGATCATTTAAAAAGGAATCATTCTTTCATACATACCATTAGGTATCATGAAAGGTTTTTGTAGTGTACGAACATTTCCCGCTATATGTTCGCTAATATTAGTCGCAGCGCAATGTTTTTAGCCTTTCTTGAATAGTATTAATGCTCTAACGAACACAAAAATAATTTTTCAATTACAAGTTCCTGAGATAAGCACGTTCAAACAAACAAACAAACTATTCGGCTTCATATATTAGTATAGATTCGTTTAATTAGTAGTAAGCACGGTTGTAGGTAAGAGTTACAGTCACGCAGAATTCACTATTACGCAAATAAGAAATATTTTCGTTGTGTACCGGTGTAATTAGCGAGATGATTCGGCGACGCGGCGACGGTTTTACATGTAACGGGATATTTCGTCATGCATTAAAAAAATGTGGAGTGAAACCTACATTTCTAATATTAGTCTTATACATACAATATGTTGAGAGTGTCGAAAAAATTACAAATACAATAAATAGCTAAATATTAAAAAATTCGACGATAAGGTGTACGACTCGGTAATTCAATTGGTATAGCAACAGCACGGAACGCTGACGATGCCGGTTCAAGCCCTGCCCGAGTCGATTTTTTTTTCAATATATTTTGGATTTTTAAGCTAAATATTAGTTTGACATTTGTATCAAGCATGACATTAAATTCATACTTACGACTAAAATATATGAAGAAATACGGTATTTGTGTATGAAATAAAGCACTTTTAACGGATTAGACCCGTTAAAAGTGCTTTATTTCATAGAACTTATTACTAAATTATTCCGTAGAACCCGACATACTACAGATAATGCTTCTCCAACCAGACCTTATAAAACTCTTTTATAAGTTTATATATTAACACTGAATCATTTAGGAAAATACTGTCTATAGTTTACGCGAGTAGTACACATTTAAATAAAACACTTTAACGTTTAAAACGCAATATATTAGTTAAACTTCTTTGAAAATGATTTTTAACTTCGGCCCAACGTTTCGGATGCTTCAGCAGCCGTGGTCACAGGGAGACTATTCAAATTATTCAGACGAAGACCATATTGTTACAGAAAAATTATAAATTCATAAGAACTCTCCCCGTGACCACGGCTGCTGCTTACCTGGCGGTAACAAAGATTAACCAGGGAAGAATAAAATTTATTATAACGATACGTATTAGGTCGTTTTATATCTTACCGAAACATAGATATTAGTATGCGACCTTCAAACATTTGCCAGACAGTTGTGAAATAAAAATGTTTAAGGTTAATACTAGGCATATATATTATATAATAAGTATAAAAGTTTCTTTATACCGTGAACTTGGTCATGATCAAGAGACTAATAGCTGTGGTTCTAATCCACAGCATCTAGCTACTTTATTGAGGATTGAGGAAACTATAGCAATACTGAAAAACCCAATAAGCAGTAATCATAATTCAGGTTTTTTGTTCTAATGTTTTTCCAAACTTTTATTTCAAATCAACGTAAGTGCGCAAATTCTTGTGGTCTTAATTCTTAAAAGTTAGTGGAATGGTCATTTGCACAATTAAGGTCGAATCATTGTAGAATCGCACAACCTTAACCGAATGTTTTGTGCAAAGTTATCTTAAATAACACACTTTTAACGGGTTAAAACGCGAAATGCATTAGTTGTATTTTTTTTTTACTACGGCCCGTTGTTTCGCATGCTTTGTAGTAACCATGGTCCTGGCAGACCATCTGGCCTTAGTTAGAATTGTAAATAAGTCATCGTTTTGCGTTTTAAAGCGTTGAAATTGTTTTATTTGTATGTTTACTACCCGCGTAAATTGCAGACAATACTAATAGTTTTATTCACTTAGATATGGTTTCTCTTTGACATAAGGACAAGACGCAATAATTAATTATACTATCTTGAACGGGGCCTTAGACAGGAACTTGTGTCGTGAACCAAGAAAGATCAGAAGTTCACATGTATGGCATGGCATGTGAAGGGAAAAAAAGAGGGCTCCACAAAGGGATCGGGCGGCCATTGCCCTCACAATGCTCTGCTCTGTAATGATTTCATTCCAACATGATTTCTAAAAACAAAATTATCAGTCTCCAAATGTTATTACGAACGTATATTTGTTCGTGAAATGTTTATCAGTTGTGATACCATTGATTGATCGTTAAAAATACCTCAAAACAATACCTAAGTCACACTTATTGATAATCCGTGTCGTGAGCTGTGTTTTTGTTGATAACATTTTTGAAATTTGATTTTTTAAATCTGCATTTATAAGTATAAGTATTCTCTCAAATTTTTTATAATAATTTTATTTATAAATGGAATTCTTAGTTAATATTATTACAGTCAAACTGGGAGGTCTTTTATAGAAATCTAGAAAGGGTTTTCCTTAAACGTACTTTGTAAAATGAAACTAAGATATGTCGTTTGTTTTGTTTACACACAGACGTACAGAGTCAATTAGGGATTAAGTGTACTTAGCCGTGTCCCATTTCCTAGCTCGTGAAACGATAAGATTTGTTGCAGTTGATTTAATGTTTTACTGCCTTTCATATATGTATTTAGACAATACATAGTCGAGCTGTATTATTCGTTACACAGAACACAGTTTCATTTGCGTGACACACTGTTACCTAGATATGCGTTTTGGGGGAAGTAGGTGGATGAACGGCATTCAATGATCCGCTAAGTTCGGGGCTTTGAACTCCACAGAGTCGAATTGATTCATCCAAGATTTTGTTACAAATATCCTGCCGTTGCGCAGCTGTCGTTCGCGTTCAGGTTCGACCACCTATAATTATTGGGGATGCGCGCAGGTATACACGGCCTATGGTCCCTTTGTTCGGTAAATAATTTTATTGAATGGTAAATTGCAGGTATATACAACCATATGGGTTATAGCTCAAACAAATAATCCTCACCTATATGAGCCAGGTCGATGATGGGAATCTCGCAGCGCGCAAGCAGGGTCTCCTCTTGAGGGTTCGCCATAGTCGTAACTGGTCCTCGCTCGAACACTAGCAGCACTATTCCGCCTTATCACTCGCAAGTAATTAGCAATTAGCGATCTTGACACCGAACGATAAGAGGACAGGGTACGATAAACACTAGGGCAGACGGTGCGAGACCGTACGTTAAAGTTTATTAAAGTTGTGAATGGTCTTTTGATTACCCCTGGTATAGAACCGTTCAGAACTCATTTGCATAACCTTGTAGTTCCTACTCGAGGCGTTGAACGATCTGACGTAGCAGCAATGAGCTATACTGACTTGACACATTAAAAATTGGTTTCCGTCGTTCTCACAGTAAGTATGTGGATTCGTTGCTCCCGCGTGTACGACCCGACGGCGTCGCGCGCCCCCCGTCCCTCACTTGGCGAGTTTCGAATGTCTTTTAGTCTATTACACTCGCTCACCGTGCACGATGAGCGTTACCCTCAGGCCGTTAGCTCTCACTTGTATATCATCGCGCAAACTTTCGCAACCGTAGCGTGTCGAAATCGCTCCGCCCTGAACACTCGGCCGTGGAAAGCGCCGTGGCAACGTGGGAACTGTACGACGTTCGGAATGATACTGGTGCGAAGTGCGTGGCACGAGCGCCGTTCGGACTGAACTCACACCGACTCACGACTGGCGACTGAGTCACAGGGCCGCCCGTTCACCCATTGCTCACTTCGCACCATATATATTATTACGTACTTATAACGTAAACGAGAAACGTGTTTGTATCATATTTCCCCCTGTCTGTATGTAGGAAGTCCTCCTAACAATTCGTATTAAAATGGATTTTCTGAAATAAACACTTTAGTATTATAGTGTAAATTAAAACCAGCCAAGTGTGAGTCGGTTTCTAGCGTAATGAGTTCCTTTGCGCGGCATTATTCTAAATATTATTTATTTTGTTCTAAAATCCAATATAATAGATATATTGTAGTTTTAGTGACTGCACAATAAATAATAAGGTCAATTCTAATAATGATTCATGACACAAGGCCAACAGAGTTACAGCACCGGTTTTAGTAATAGTCTCTTTAGATACAGATCCCTAAAATGGAAAGATATATGACGTAATTGTGAGATTTATTTAATTGTACATTGTTATATAATTTACATTTGAGTTGTGTTCACTTTAGGCACCGTTCGAAGTATGATGTTCCGACATAACCACCACGCATGGCTCTCTGGACGTGCTGTTCAAACAGTCTTCTGTTACTCTGCAACTCATCGGCTGCTTCCTTATTGAGTGGGTCTTCAGGATTTGGTTCCTAAAATCACATATTATAAAGTAATGTCTTAGATATATATATTAGTTTTTAACAACTGTTAGAAAAAATGACAGATATTGAATTTAATGGAGTGATTTTTTTTTATGTTTGGCAATAAGAATTTATATAGAATGTGAAATCTGCCATGTTCTACTGACAAACAGTTAAACAACAAAGGTCTTGTTTTCAACAAAATTAAATGTAGGTACTTCTGTGACATGATAGTTTGGATAGAAAGGTGGGCTGGCATTTATATGATTATTAAACTATATTGGAATGTGTATATTCCGAAAAATCGAATATTAAAGTTAAGGGAGCATGATCAACTTACCAAAAATAAATATTGTAATCCATAGACTATAGAATTAACAGTGAGCACTGGCTTCCAGTCTTCTCTGAGTATATTAAGGCAGACATTGCCCTCTAAATCTATATTAGGGTGATATACTGAGGTCTCACACTTCACTTTTGGTGGTTCATGGGGATAATTTGGTCCTACCTTAAATTAATACATACTTTAAAAAATACTACCAATAAATTAATAAATCTTTTAAATATATATTGTTGGTACAGATAGTATACATCTAGAAGCTACCAAACATATACTGTTTATGTGGTGTTACTAGTAACTATTTACTGCAGTCAATATATTAAATATAATAATGCAACTTATTAGTTAAAGATGCTGAATTTTATTGGGTATAAGGAATTCATAGTACATACCTTAAAACTAAATACAAAACGTCCTCCCCTATAAAACCCTTCATCAGGGCAGATTATTAGTTTAAAGTTGAGTAAATCATCAGGATCGGGAAACTCTGTAGTACAGGTCTTGGGTAAATTTAATTCATTTAGATCTGAAAATACAGCAGTTAAAAGTGAGTACATAGGTTTCCGCATTTAACCACAATTTATTATGCGTAGATTAATTACAAATGTGAAGATGATTCGTTAGCGTTTTTCATGGCTATTAACCATTAAAAAATCAATTTCAGAAAAATAAAGTAGTCGCATCCAAGATGTTGAGTACCTTTTGTAATCCGTAACTGTGCCGCTGATGCTTTCTTTTGTGATCCACCTGCTCGTGTCGACCCCTCCTCATCCTTTTTTTGCTGTTTTAAAGAAAATAATTTAATCATCGTCTTTTAACTTGAATATAAATATTTATGTACACGAAAACTATTATAATTTTATCACAATAATAAAATACATAGATATATTTGACAATACGATTGACATAACAACTGGACAGATAAGTCGTAAATAACATGACAATTGACAAATAGTAACCATCTTCCTGCTGCTATAGACAAAGTCAATATCGACACAATTTATAGTGTATTTTTTCTAACTTGGCAAAAGACAAAAACAAATATGGTCGATATCAAACCATATAGAGCTAGTGAAGACCTTTATAGAATGTAGTCGTTTAATAAGATAATTAAAATCCATTATGTATGGACTAAACAACCTCAATATTTAAAATCAATTTAATTAATTATTTTTTTAATGTATGTCATTATTATTTAACTCAACTTTTGTGACGCTTCTCAGGGGTCGTGCATGAGTGGGAATTTTACCTTCTAACGTTTGTTTAATTTTAACGTACGCTTATCTTTATTCAAATATTAAACTGTCAAATCTATTATTAGGATTTTTATTAATTTTAGCATAAAATTGTGGTTTTTACTTAGTGAATTGGAATCAGTCCGTCCATCATATATTTTAATATATAATTCACTGTGTTTTTAGTGTGAACTTATGAAAACTTTGTGAGAAAATCTCGATTTCATGAATTTTGTGTAATAACTTACCAAAAAGGCCAAGTAAAAAAAAAACACTATAGTATAAGGATAGCCGCAGTGTCGTAGGCTGAAAAATGTTATTTATCTTCTGTCAAAATTTATATGTCAATGTCAAAAAAAGGAGGTAAATTCAGTTTCTGTAACATTTTATTATGTATCGTAGCATTGTTGTCGTTTCATTTTATTAGTACATTTAATAGATGTACTCGCAAATATTTTAAATATTTCAACGGATTAATAAGTTTAAAAGGTTTTTCTAGTTAACTTAAAAATGTCTTCTGACGATGTTATTGAGTTGGGATCATCAGACGAGGAAACTCGGCCACCTCCGAAAAAGGTATTCATATGTATATTAAGTCTGTTTTATATACATATTATAAATATTTTGTCATGTAAATTATATTATGAAAACTAATTAGATTGTCATTAATACGATAAATCTCTTTATTGGTATTAAGCAAACATCTTAATACAACTTGTTTATCATTTCAGAAGCAAACAATTCCAAATGCTATGGTACGATTCCCGAATCTTAACACTAAGCTACCAGGTGTCAATCTGGGGAATCTAAAAGTACAAATAGCAAGCAGAGCTGTCACATTAAATAAAGTTAAGTCTAACCTACAAAAAACACCAAAGACTAATCAGAGAACTGGCCCAAAAGTGCCCTTACTTATGAGTTGTAGAAAAAGTGTTATTGTAAAAAAGGTTCCAAGCAATCCTAGCAACTTACCTGTATTAAACAAGTCTAGTGGTTCCAAATTATTAAAGAATTTGCCCCCAAGCATTACAATAAAACGAACAAGCAATTCTTTGCATAATAATGTAATTCCACCCTTAAAAAAGATAAGGATAGAAAAGAGACCAGTAAAGACAGGTCCAATTGTTGAAATAGACATAGAACCATCAGAGACAACACAAACCCTGCCACTATGGTATAAAAGGCCTGAAGAGCAAGATCTTGATAGTAGTACTAAATTGGAACCTTGTAAATTGCAGCCTCATACTATAAAACAACAAAACAATACAGAGCCTAGTAAGTTTATAGAGATAGTTATTGAAGATAGTCCCGTAAAACCTCAACCTAGTTTTCAGGATAAATTCATAACCATTGATGATAGTCCAGTTAAAGCATCTGAATCAGCTTCAAATAAGGAAGTAGATAAGAAGAGTAAGAAGATGCTTGCATACCCTAATGTTAAAGTAGCACAAGATGGAATGATTGAAATTGAAATTGACTCTATAGATCCTATCGTTCCTTGTCAAGATGAAAAAAATGCTGTAGCTAAAACTGGAAAGCCATCATCACAAAATCAGAAAAAAGAAGATACAGTTGCTGTGATTGAAAAAGATGCAGTAACACCACAAGATAATAAAAAGTCAGAGGATATTACTAATGACATGGTACACCAAAGTAAGGAAGAGTTTAATGCTATCTATCAAAAGTTTATTGAAACTTGTTTTCGTATTGAGAACTCGAGTGATATGCAAAAGATTGTCGCAAACAAAATTAAACCATACTACAAACAATGCCCACCAGAATATGTGAACTCTGAGGAATTCCAAGATTTAGTTTCTGCAAAGACTATGGCAATTGAAAATACACCAACACATATGTATTATTACATCCGAAATGTTGTTGATGAATTAAAAACGCAGAAAAAAATGGCAAAGGCAGCTTTAGTAAAGAATAACGAAAACAAAGGTACAGACATTAAATAAAATTTTAATACTCTAGTTTTTACAATGACTGATACAATTATATTAATGTGAAGCAATACAATAGCTTATAATATTCTTTTTTAATCTAATAGTCATGATGTGCATGTAAATGTTTCTGAGGTAAACACACACACAGGCACATAAGTCAATAAGATAAAAGGAAAAATAGTTTTAAATATAATTCAGGCAAATTAAGAGAATTTGTTCCATTGTATCCCAGCTTAGACATATTCTTATAAATTATTGAATAAATGTGTAAAAAAAAATATTTTTTTATCTGGGTTAATAGCAGTTGTGTATTCAGCTGGTTACTTAGTAAATAATAGAGAATGTGGTTTAATATTCCAAGTAGTATTCAAACATATATGATTTATATTTTTAAGAGTACCAATATCTGAAATTAATTTGAAATTACAATACATTTGAAATTGAATCAAGATTTTTTCTTAGTGTGAAAGCCCGTTTCCCCTCGTGGGGCATGGGTCGAACACATTTCTGTGTTCGCTTCACTGATCTGTTCTTTTTAACAGGCAAGTAGTTGATCAGACTACTGTGCCCTACCCGACCGAAACACTTTTTTTGTTCCCCTGAGATTCGAACCGAGGACCTCTCGCGCTTAACGCAATGCTAGGCAATACGTTTAACCATGTGGCTACAGAGCAGACGATTTTTTTCTTTATCTAATTAGAAATCTGTTACATCTAGCTAAATCTATAAATGTATATTTAGTATTATTAATTGTTTTCCTTACAGATAATGTAGATGAATTGCTTGATACAAGTGGTTATGATGAGAAGCGTCAACGGCAGATTCGGAAACTCGATAAGACATTAAAGAAATTGCATAGAGCTATTCAGAAGCTAGAAGAAAAGGAAGTTGATTTTGATGATGAGGATGATTCAGTATATTTGCTGACAGAAAGGTAACCTAAGTAAAGAATTCATGGACATTTTATATATTTAACATTTACATATATAAATAAAACAATGTTAACGGTTTAAAAACGCCAATATATATACTAAAATGCCCTCTATGACCTCAGCTGCAAAGCATTTAAAACGTGGCTTAGTAAAGTTTGCTATTATATTTCGCGTTTTGAACCGGAAAACCTTTTTTATTTGCACAAACATATCATTAATAACATCAATTTAGTACCAGTAAACCAATTATTTATTATATATGTTCAAGTACAAAACATATATAGCACAAACATCAATTAAGTGTTTATAGGTGTAAAAATTAGCTTTATATTTATAATAGTTAAAGATAAATTGACAAATATAAACATGCTACCAGTACTTGCACAAACAACAGAGTAGATATGTACTCTAAATTAAACTATATAAAAAATTCTACTTCCAGGTACAAGGACAGAATACTTCGTGTACATGCAAAATTTTGCCAATTAACAAATACTAAAATGCCATCAGAGCCTTTTATTAAACTTGACTGTCAAGCTGGTCGCTCCCCTGGTCCAGTGAAGAAATTGGAAAAATGGATCAACAAAAAAGTACCGTTAGGACAGCCGCGTCCATTTCCAGATTTTCATGACGTATTACGCTGTGTGAAAGAAGCAAACGAAGAAGACAATCTTGGACTGAGTGAAATGGAAATGCTAGATGAAGGTATTCCTTGAAAATTAATCTAAACTTATATAAAAATTTCATTTAATTACATTCAAGTTTGTCATACATTCTTTACACGAGCTTAAGCTTTGCTTCCAACAATAAATCAGTATACAAGGACACTGCCAGGAAATTATTTGTTTGTCTGAGGTCTTTAAAAAAATTGTTAAATGAACGCGTATCCATAAATTATTTGACACAATATATTTAATTTGTAAAGTTTAATAGGAACAATATTTCATAAAGTTACCACGCTAATGAGTATATTTAACGTTTCAGCGCGGCAATTGTTCACAATGTGTGGAAAGAAATTACAGAGAAGGAGACAGGATAATGATTGGAGAATAGCGGCGTCGCGTTTATCCGTGAACGTAGACCCGGCGGAATCGGATCAGGATCTCAGACGAAAATTGGAAGAAAATAAATTAATCGCCAGTCAGAAGGAAGCAGACATCTTTAAAAAGTAATCACGCTTTCTATTTATTGAGTTTATGTATTTGTATTTACATTAGTCAATTTTATAACGTTTATTAAATTAGTAATGATGATATAATCAGGTAATTACAAGGAACACACTATTAGGCTAAATAAGCCTAACATATGAAAATGGCGAAAACATAATATAGTCTAACAGTTGTTAAAATAAAACACTTTAACGGTTTAAAACGCGATATATTAGTTAAACTTATGTGAAAATGATTTTTAACTTTGGCCCGACGTTTCGGATGCTTTGCAGCAGCCGTGCTGTGTCTCCCCGTGACCACGCGTTTAAACCGGTGTTTTAATTCAATGTGTACTACTCGCGTAAACTATAGACAGTATCAAAGAATTGTTTTTAGATTAAGATAAATAATCTTGCTATTCTTTTCAGGTACGTTGACAGGCAGAATCAGTTAAATGTAGAATCAAGGGAATTAGATGATAAAGAAACTGAGGAATCACCTGATAACAGTGAAGAAGATGAAGACGAGAAAGTTAATATTATAAAATGTACTAAGGAGAAGAAAGTAACATTTAACAAACTTAATCAAGAAAAATTGGAACAAAATTCCAATAGAGAAGAAGGCAAAAATAATGAAGATCGTGACATAATTCGCAAAGAAAGTAAACCTGTGCAACAAAACGAAGCACAAAAGAACTTAGAAAATGGAATGGATTGTGAATCTGACGCTGATCCAATGCATCTTTTAGAGAGAGTATATTCCGACTCCGATTCGGTTTCACTGATAAGTTTGAGTGATTCTGACAACAATATTGAAACACAAAAGGATACGGCTATTGATGTCATTAGCATTGAGGATTCGAGTTATTCAGAATCTGAAATCGAACAACGGGAAACAGTTGAAAGTGGTGAAATAGAAGTTAAAGCTTTCAGCTACGTATCAGATGCGGTTGTGGTAGGCAATCATGTATCTCCCACAATACCACTAACAAAAGAAATACAAAAAATTTTAGATTCCGAGAAATATTCAAGCACAACTATAAATGACAAAGCTATTGAAGCGACTGTCCAAGCTGTAGTTAATAATAAATGTAATGACGATATGCTATCAATGAAATCATCAGACATAGTCGGAGAAATGTCAAATGATAATTTAACTGATAAAATTGGAAATGAAAATGATAAAAATACCAACAATATAAGTAACAAGAACGTGTTGTCCATCGTTGAAGTAGACGAGAAATCAGATGGGCTTAATGACAATCTATTTAAAAATAATAAATGTGCTGCTAGCAATAATCCAAATGAAAGTATAGAAGTTCCCACGAGAACTGAGGGAATTCAGCCTAGAGAAAATATTGAAGAAACCAATGAACAACGTTTTCTCGTCTCTGACGACGAAAGTAGAGGTTGTGTCAATATTGCAGACGACAATATTTCCATTACCGACACTTTCTACGATCCTAAATTATTGAATCCATCTGATAACGATAGATCAATAGAAGCAAGTTCTCTAATTGTTACTTCAAGCGATCAAGGAGTTAACACTGATTCAAACATTGATACACTTAAAGACAATAACGATAGACAAGTTACAGATCAAAAATTATCTGACGAAATTAATGATTCTCCTATTCAAATCATTAGCATACGTAGTAATGGAAATGAATTCTTAAATGTTGATTTAAGTAAAAATGTTGAATCTGAAAATACCAATATTGAAAATGTTCCCACTAATAGCGACACACCGGTAACGAGTCATACAAGTTAAGCAATCATAAAGTACTGATTAACTGAAGTTATCCTTAATTTAATATGAATTTAAATTAAGGTGATGTAAATTATATACTAGATTGTTAAGTTTTATATTGCATATTTTACCGACTGTAAAAGATATGCTTAATAAATTAAATGCGTAATTGTTGCCTTTTAATTTCTGCAACCAAATTAGGTACATTTATGATAGGCTCGTTATTATTTTAACCATTAGACTAGTGATTAAAATAATGTCGGCAATAGGTTTTGTACGCGAGGGATAATTTACCGTGAAAACGTCTCTCCAATGCTTTTGTATATGTTTATGTACCCACTTCTAATAGTTTAATATAGTATAAATTTCATTAAATGCCTCTTCATGTGTTAATAATACTGTTCATCTTTTTTTTTCTTCAGATAAACAATAGCAACGAGGCTTTTTGTTATTTTGACTTCATGACATCCAGTCGCTGTTTATTTCAACTACGAAAATATACTAATACCTATTCTAAGATCTTGATATTCAATAAAACTCACATTCGTAACAACACTATATTTACAAAGGTCCAAAGGTCTATGTACACAAAATGTCTGCCTTATTTACAAAAAAATCTACGTAAAACATATCGGTCCGGGGATAAAAGAGAAGTCATGTTGAGCATCTAGAAACGAAATTGGCTGAAAATCGGTTATGGGCAACCGGTCAGTGCGCGACGTTTTAATCTCCAACACAATTTCCCCTGTACCTTCCTGAAAAAAATTCTTGTCATTAAACAGTTTCATTCATTTATCTTTTATAAGATTTCTTCAGACTATAACTACGAGAAATGATTTTTGTTGCTTTCATTGCATCGCTAGGTCAATCATGATTTTGTTTGAAACTTTATATTTTCTCTTGCATTGCGATTGCTTATATAAAGTAAAATTCAATTTTAGATTAAACAAAAAATTACGACATAGGACTTGAATGAGCATCCACAACGTTCCGTGTATATAATGCCATCAATAACATGTAAACATATTGTTTTCAAATGATTTTAGATTTAAAAAAAAATACGACACGGGCACGACTTGACCCGGCATCCACAGCGACGATGACAGTAAGACAAGACGACGACGACAAATCCTGCATACATTTTTTTTTACTGTATATGATTTTCCCAAATAAACATTAGGACATCTTACCAGACAACTGTCCTTCACAACTTGTGGCCGAAATTCAAAGGAGCTTTGACCGAACAATTTAATATTTGATCGTATTAAATCGGCGGGTATATCAGATCTGAAAGTACGACATATAATTAAAAGTTTGAAAGGATTAAAAGAAAAAAGGGAGTATAATTATTATTTATAAAAACTCAACGCTGTGCCTACTTATAAGTTAGGTACATAAGATTATTACTATAATTAGCTTAAGTAGTTTAAAACATGTCTGTGTACCTAGTTAGGAAGCCTTAATAAATAAATAATAAATAAAATCACTGTTTAAAGTAACAATATAATACGCGGTTGCTTAAAGCAGAATAAATTCGCCGATTGACCTTAACTTCCATAATTTTTTTTGTGTTGTTTTGTTTCTTGTTTTGTGACAATAAAGAATATTTGTATTTGTACCCGAAAACAGATGTGCTAAAATAACGAAGTTAAAAAAAATGTACCTTTGAGGGATCTTAGTATTAACACACTGATAGGTAAAACTCTGTCGCGCCCCACGGGACAGCAACCGAAGGAATCTCAATTGTATCATCCCTGATTTTTCCGCTTCGTATGTTATCTAAAATTAATACAACAAGTTAAAATATTTATGATTATTCCTTTTTATCTCTTTATCCCTCTTTTGTTTACACGTTAGACCGAGCACGGATCCAGTGCCCGGTGCGCTTTAAAGACACAGGACAGGTGATCGAGAACCGCCTGGATGGCATGTCTACTCCTGAACTTAGGGCTGGTCCTAGCTTATCTCAAAAAAACCAAAGAAAGATTTGAACCTTGCACCACGACACCTGCAAACGAATCTACTAACCGCTAGACGGGAGCAATATAATATGATAATAAGAATAGTACCTTGAACCCGTCGGTAATACTTGAAAAGCGTTGCCCGTTTTCTTTGTAAATGGTTGATGGGTCTACGTTGTCTGGATAAATGCAAGTGCTGTGGCCCTTACAGTAAACACGTATTGGACTCGCGTTTCCACCTCGTGCATCTATCCAGTAGTATCCTGCAACAATCCAATATTTAATGATAATGAACCTTTCACCAATGCTTTTGTAGAATAAAAAAAAAATTACCCACCACGGTAAAAATCGAATCTTTAAATTATTATTTTTTTTCGCTGGTAAAAAAAACTTTGAGATGAGCATGTACTTGCAGACAAACAGAAAAGATATTTTCTATTCTGTCCATCTTTTTATCACAAACGTGTTTATTAATTTAACGCGATAATAAAAATAATGCTTAATTTATTTTATTAAACACACACTTTAAAATAAAACACTTTTAACGAGTTTAAAATGCGGAATATACATTGTTAATACTAATAAACGTTTCTTTAATCTCTATTAAAAATTTCTCATTATAAGCGCTACACTAAAATTAATAGTATTGAGGCTTTTTCACCGTCAGTATAATTTGTGTGAGAAATTTTTAGATCTCGACACGAAAGAGCTGGATTCGCCCTGGATCCCGAAGGTCGCTTTGAAGTCTCCAACGTGGATGTTGCCGTCAGCAAACCTGTCATTACGTGACGAACCCAATCTATTTCTTCATAATCTATAAACATTAAAATATATTATGTAATTCCAAGAAATATGTTCTCCAAATAATATTTGAAATAAGTCTTGGTATCACCAATCATACCTTCTTCATTAGTTTCGTCAGTTGTAGCTTCAAATGTGTCAAAGTCGATACTTCTACGGCGTCTCTTAGGCATGAATAGTTCAGCTGGTAATGTCGGCATGGGCGCAGGTGGTCCGGGTGGGCCCGGAGGACCTGGAGGTCCCGGGAGCCCAATCCTTCCTTCTGGTCCTGGGGAACCTTTCAAACCTAAGGGGCCCTCCAAACCAGGTTCACCCCCTGGACCCATGTCACCTTTGACTCCAGGAGGCCCAATTTGACCCTTAAAACGTAATGAAAAGGCAATCCTATTATCCTTCAAATAGTAACATTTTTTTAATTTGCGTTATTGCACATTCATGCCAGTTATAAATTAAAAATATTAGATGTTGAGAATCATAATAATTTTAACTGTTTTAATTGCGGTCAATATATAGTAGATAGTTACTGTATAAAAATACTGTATTGTAATTTACCATGTCTCCTTTTGGCCCTGCTACACCTGGTAATCCTGGCGGACCCTGTTTTCCAGCCTCACCCTGATCACCCTTTATTCCGATTGGTCCTGTATCACCAATATGGCCTTTAGGTCCTCTGTCGCCTTTATCTCCTTTGATTCCTTGAGAACCGATAGCACCATTTTGTCCAGGGGGACCGATTGCACCAGGCATTCCTGGAGCTCCTACATCTCCCTGAAATGAAGATCGAGATAAAAAAGGAGTAAGTAAATAGGATTGTATAACTTGAATATGCGGTCTTTCAAATAAAGCATATGATTTAAATTACCGGAGGACCAGGCAATCCTCTTACTCCTCGTTGGCCTTCTATTCCAATAGGTCCAGGTGGTCCAATAGGCCCTGCTTCGCCGGGAGCACCTTTTGGTCCTGAGTCTCCCTTTTCTCCCGCTATTCCAGGATTCCCCTGGGCACCTGCTGCTCCTTCGGTACCCTATTTTATAAAGAGTTAGTTTCTACAGATCTTAAATCAGAAGTATAGAAGTATAATAACATCAGTAAAAATAAGTATAATCGCTATTTCACTGATACTCACAGGATTACCCGGAATGCCATTTTCACCTGGTTTTCCAATTGGTCCCGGCGGTCCAATAGGGCCTTGTGAACCAGAACTACCTTCTGGGCCATCTGTACCAGGTTCTCCTTTAATACCTTGCGGCCCAGGCTCACCTCTTTCTCCAGGATAACCTGATGGACCAATATCGCCCTTGAATCCTTCTGGGCCTATGGGGCCTTTAGGGCCTGTTTCACCTCGTAAACCGGTAGGCCCTTCATCTCCTTTTAGACCTACAGGTCCTTGTTTACCCTAAGAAAAGGAATTTAACGTAAATTTAAAAAAAACGTTAATATTATTGGTTCACATAAATACATAATATGATCTGATTTATATAACTTACAACTTTTCCTTCTGGTCCTTGAAGGCCGGGAGGGCCCGGGATACCTGGACTTCCTGTTTCACCAGCTTGTCCTTCAGCACCCCGAGGGCCCATTTCTCCTTGAATTCCTTTCTGTCCACGCCTTCCAGGAGGTCCAGTAATGCCTATGGCACCCGGAGGCCCTGTAAGCAATAATATACAATACTTAGTGAATTGTCATATCGTTTTTCATTTACTTCTTATATATAAATCAATTTAAATTTGTTTGTATGTAAAGAAGGTTACCAGTTGATCCAACATCTCCTATATCTCCTTTTACACCTTGATCACCCTTTATCCCTTCTGGTCCTGTTTTTCCGATGGAACCTGGCAATCCACGTACTCCATCAGTTCCAGGTATACCAGGCGGGCCTGGTTCTCCGGGTGGCCCCTTTTCTCCTGGTAAACCTACAGAACCCATCTCACCACGTACTCCTTGACTACCTGGTGATCCCGGTGGGCCCTGCAATTGTATTTTTTTATTTAAAATTAAACAAGTAATAGCCTTTGTAAAACTAGAACCTAATTAAAAAGTACCTTTTTACAACGAACAATAATTTTGAAATACCAGTTGAGTACCAGCTGATTGAATTGTACAGTTAAAGTTTTTAGGTTTAAGTACCAAGTCAGATATTACGAATCGTTTAACACAGTGTTTATTTAATTGTTTCCAGTAGCTATTCGTCAGTGTGGAACAAACAAAAGAAACAAACATCGACGGAAAAAATATATTATATTCGTACTCACGTATTAATATTAAATTTTTTCGTTATTTTAAATGATTTACTTACTGTCTCGCCCATAGCACCCTTGAACCCCTTTTCTCCCGGTGGCCCAGCTTCACCCTTATCCCCATCTTCCCCAGGAGGTCCGACAGGTCCAGGAGCCCCTGCAAGTCCTCTCGGACCTATTAAGCCATCTCTTCCTACTGGACCTATTTTGCAACAGAGATTAGGCGACATTAATAATTATATTAAAAATCGGTAATAGCACTATCCTAGTTTGAATCCAAGTAAATAAATGACTATAATACTGTCTTAGTTTGCGAATGCCATTTAAATAAAACTTTAATTGAAGACGTGATTATTATTATAAATACTATGATATATGAAGACGTTCAAATTGATAAATTATATTATACCTATGAGGCCTGGTTCACCAATTTCTCCTTTTTGACCACCAGGTCCTGGTGAACCTCGCGGTCCTTCACGGCCTATTGGTCCCTGTGGACCTTCAAGACCGGTTTCTCCCTGTTCACCTTTATCTCCTCGTACTCCTGGCAGCCCAATTGGACCGAGGTCTCCCTTTTTGACCGGGTGTACCCTATTATTATTATATTTTAATGAATATATCCCTTTTTACCCCTCAAGAAATCGAACTACTCTACGAAGATTTATACTTACAGGATTACCAGGTAAACCAGGCTCTCCGTTTTGGCCTGGAAGCCCTAGTGGTCCTACAGGGCCGATTTTTCCTTCTGGACCAACAGGTCCAGGTGGCCCTTCCTTACCCATTTCACCAGCTGCACCCATTTCTCCAGGTGTCCCAGCAATGCCTGAAGGACCTTGAGGTCCCGGTGGACCGAGATCACCATTTTGACCTTGGGGTCCCATTATACCTGGTGGCCCCGGAAGACCCGGGGCACCTGTATCGCCCTATAGCAGTCAAAAATTTAGTAAGTACATTTGGAATATAACTATATATTAAAATATAAAAAAATAAATATAAATTACAGATGGTCCTCGTTCGCCCGGTAACCCAGGTAAGCCAGTTTTTCCATCAAAACCTGGAGGGCCAATCGCCCCCGGAAATCCTCTTGGACCTTCAATTCCTTGCGGTCCCGTTTCACCAGTTGAACCGGGTGGACCTGGCTGGCCGGTATCGCCTTTGGGACCGGGTGGTCCATCTGAACCTCTTCTACCTCGTGATCCTCTGTAGCCCTAAAAAATGATAAAAGGATGCAATTGTATAAAATGTTGGCATCATCGGTTTTGAGTTATGTTTTCCTAAGTATTTACCCTTGGTCCACCTTCTCCGCGGTCTCCGGGATGTCCTACCGGGCCCTGAAATTATAATAATTAGTTTAAATTGGTTTCATACAAGCCTAAATATATTTGTCGTATAATAATAATTAGAATCTTACAGCCACTCCTTTTGTGCCTCTTCTACCTCGCCTGCCAGAGGCGCCTTTGTCTCCTTTTTCACCTGGGGTACCCGGATAACCCAGCGGGCCTTGTGGTCCCGTAGCCCCCTTTTCACCAAAAGGGCCCATAGTTCCAGTTTCTCCTCTAGGTCCTTCAATTCCCTAAACGATTTAAGTTGTTATTTTACAGATTGAATAAAACACGTAATATACACAAAAATACATACTTTTTGCCCTTCAGGACCCTCAATGCCGGGGGATCCAGGTTCACCCGCAATACCTCTTTCTCCTTTTGGTCCCATTTCACCTTTTTCTCCATCGATGCCTGGTACATATATGAGTAGAATTTAGGTTAAACGTGTAAGTTTCTAGACCAAAATTTTTATATGTACTCTATTTACCTCTCATCCCTTTATCACCCTTATCTCCGGGAAGGCCGCGAGGACCATCGTCACCTTTCAGGCCACGTGGACCAGGAAATCCTAGCATACCCTGTTTCATAAAGATCAGATAATAATAAAATATATTAAGATTCCGAAAACCTGTAAATAATGTTTTTACCTGTGGTCCTGCTGGCCCCGCTTCGCCTGAAGTACCCTGTTGGCCAGGATTGCCTGGTGTACCTGGAGAACCTTCTGGTCCGGGGAGACCTGATATGCCCGGTTTTCCCTGGGGGCCCTGTACGCATTTGCCATTTACATAATACATTTTTGCTTTTGTCATATTTTCTTGATAACTTTATTACTTTATTTTACCATTTGCGCAATCTTACCAATAGGATTTAAAATCTTCTATTACGGACGAATGTACTGATGGTTAAACAGCTAAATTATTTTTAGACATTTTATTTTAAATGGTAAAAAAAGTAAATATACCAACTTGAATGCCCGGAGAACCCATCGGACCCTGCGGTCCTGGGGCACCAGCTGGGCCCATTAAACCAGGCTGTCCTTGCGAGCCAGGGGGGCCTGGTTGACCCGCTGCTCCTTTGGTTCCCTGAGGACCTTCAATGCCTGGTACGCCTGGGTAACCAATAAGCCCAGGATAGCCCCGCGGTCCCATAAACCCTCTAGGGCCCTTGAGAACACAATAATGATGACTTTAAGATTTGTGGCTGGTTATCTACGAAATACGAATCCATATCTGGTACTGGTAAGGGCAAGCTGTAATAAGCCTATGTGGTACCTAATTTTATTTCATAAATAACAATAAAAAGTTTTATTACAAAATGAAATAACTTTTAATAATTTTTCATTTACCATCTCTCCTACTAGCCCCGGTAATCCAGGCGGACCATCATCTCCCTGGGGTCCATCCAAGCCTGGTGAACCTGTTTCTCCCTGCAATCCTGCTGCACCGCTTTCGCCTTTGTCACCAGGTACACCCATAGGACCTGGGTAACCCTGATCTCCCTTCACCCCAGCAGGCCCTGGCAAGCCCCTTTCACCATCTCGCCCGGTATGCCCGCGTCTACCCAGTCGCCCTGGAGACCCTTGTGGGCCTCGTGGACCTTGCTGACCCTAATAAAAATATATAATACACAGTATAAGTTAATGCGCATAGTATCGCTGTCCCGTTCTATTCCGAACTACCCACGTCGTCATACACATACAAATGTCAAAACAATCTATTTAATAAAATAAGTAGCAAAAAGCATGACGTTAAAAAATTAATATATACTCTTAATAGGATAAATCAATCTAATATCTCTTAAATAAAAAAGTGTAGAGACTACTTACAGGCTCTCCTTGCTCCCCTTGTTCTCCTTTTGGTCCTTCGGGGCCAATTTCACCCTCAGGTCCCGTCGGGCCTGTAAGTCCCATCGGTCCTTCTGCGCCACGCATCGCTGCCTACGTTTAACATTTTTAAGTTAAATACAATAATTTTACGTTTATATATTTTCAAATCGAAGTAGCCACCACCACCACCACTTACCATGTGCTGAGTAAGAATTTGCCGTAGTGCTTCGGATTGTGCACTAGGTCCTTTTTCATTTTCGGCCTGTTGCAACTGAAATTTTCCGAATAGGTATTAAATATTAGTATTTTTAAGTATTAACTGTACTTTCGTTTACATTTAGACATACATTTGGTTTAAAACACTTTAATAAAACCTAGTAAACTTATTTGAAAATGATTTTAACTTCGGCCCGACGTTTCGGATGCTTTTAACAACGCGGTATACCTTAGTTAAAATCATTTAAATAAGTTCACTAATTACGATTTAACCGTTAAAGTGTTTTATTTAAATGTGTACTACTCGCGTAAACTATAGACATACATTTGTTGTTTATTTAAAATGGTAGTACAACTCCTAGATGGCATGTATAAAAACTTAAAATCTATACTAATGTAGCTGAAGAGCTTGTTTGTTTGTATGTTTGAACGCGTTAATCTCAGGAACTACGGGTTCGAATTGAAGCAAAAGTAAAGTAAGTTTCAAAATCCTATGTGATTAGCGTTATAATTTTTAGTGTGAGAAATAACTAGCTTTTGTCCTCTATGTGAAATAATGAATTTCGACAGCTTGTTAATTTTGTAAGGGTAATTATTTTTCAAACTAAACAATTAAGTTTAACACTACTAGATAGACTTTTAAGCAGTTAATATGGTTTTAAATTTGTATAAGAATTCGCATATCCAAGGAACGTACTACATCTGATGACGTCATCAGACTCCTGACTGATAAACGTCGACAAGTTTATCATTGTCTTTCGCGCTGTTTGGCCGATGTGAGCGAGAAGAGATTCTCGACGTTTCGTCATCACGTGTGGACGGCATCATCAGGAGATGTTGACTCCTCGATTGGTCGAAGAATTATGAGTTGTCCGCCGCGGTCTCAGATTATATAAACCCTGACAAGCGAACACACATCGGCCGAACAGCCCGAAAGACAATGATATGCTGAACGATGGCCGTGAAAGCCTTACACAATTTATTTTTGTCGACTAGTTTATCTATTACGGCAGCCAAACAAGTCGAACAACCAAAAAACACGTTCTAAGTGACACATAGAATAATATAGATAATGTATTTTTATAAGAAGTATTCAATACTTACAGGCACTACAAATACATGTCCCGGTGATCCGGGAAAACCTTGTTGCCCTTCTAAGCCATGTTTACCCGGTTCCCCTTTAGGGCCCCGGGGACCTTGGGGCCCAGGGGGGCCTGGATAACCCCGAGGGCCCAAATACGAGCCTGAGTTACCATAGTCGTAGTAGCTATCGGAAGAATCGTCGGTGGAAGTATTGCCCTAAAAATATTAATTATGATTTATGTTGTACAAACAAACATTGATGAGTAAATAAAAAAATGTATTGAAATACAGTAGGTTTAAGTAACATTCTTGAAATTGTGAAGAAAGTTGACATACGTATTTTCGTTATGTTTGTTCGTCAATGCATAATCATCTTTACGGCCATACAAAAATGTCCACTTTAACGTCCAGTCAACTTTAGTCAGTATTATGGTATATTAGTGAAGTTGGCTACAATTCATAGATTCTTCTACGCTTTTTAAAAATTGTCTTATTAGATATTTAAATAAAACCGTATTAACGGTTTCAAATTCGTAGCTTAACCAAAGCCTTAACTAATATACTTCGCGCTTTAAACATGTTTATACCTCCTGTTGTTTACTTATAATTGGAAATCAGAAGTTAAGTGGTAAAATTTCTTAACTTACTCCTACTCCGAAATCTGGAGGATGCGTAAGCCAATCTGAATCTTCAGTCGTAGTTATAGGGATGAAAGGTGCCTCGGTAGTTAGAACTGTTGATATTCTTGCTTCACCTTCATTTTGTGTAGGCTAAAATTTAAGTATCCAGTAGAGACTAATTATCAATAATATTATCAATACGCGAGATTGTTCTCTTACCTTTTCTGAGTTTACTTCAAGGGCGTTGGGAGGTGATATTTCGATATTACTCGATTGTGTTGTAATGTAATCCTCGATGTCTGTAAATCTGCCAAATATACTGTTTTCATCTGAAAGATTAGGTATTTAATGAAGAGATTTATGTCCTTTAAATGATATATCAAGTTACAAAACAAAACAAAATCAGAGCTGTATAAAAAGCAAACAGGTAATGAAGATTCTATCATGTTCGTATATTCACTGACCACGTACATACACTTCGGTAGCGGTTTGTTTGTTCTTTTTCATACTTTACTTACATCGATATTTCTACCTCGTAACAGCTTGAATCGAAATTTATTTTATATTGCTTTATTTGATTCAATGAATAGTCTATATATTTTTTATTAGTTAACAGAATATAGGTCGAACGTGTTTTAATTTCTCATTTATTAGGTAATGACGATCATTATTTTGGTTCAGATAAAAACATTAAAAGTTCGCATTTCGGCATCGGTTTTAACCACATGTTTGATTTTATGCCGATAATCTATTAATGTTTGATGATTGTCGGTTAACTTACCGTAATCCGTCGAAGGTAAATTAAAACCATAATTTTCGGGATGTTGCCAATACGGTTGCTCTGTTGACAAATCTTGACTAGATACAAAATAACGATCAGGGGAGATTCGGCCGTCATAGAATGTATTTGAATTATTCAGATTGTGCTGGTTTTCGACGGAAGAAAATGTTAAGGAATGGGGCGTCGTGTCGCGAGCCACTATGTTGTTCGACGATATGTGATCAATATTGCTTGCTAATATTTCTGATGGGTTCATTGATGCAGCAATTTCAATGCAATTTGGGGCTATTGTAAGGCACATATCATACGCAAGGTCGGGCTGGTTAGCGAATTGAAGTAGTTCAATGTCTCCCTGTAAGAGATACAATTTAATTTGTTTTACATCATTTTCCTACGAAGGGCCTGGAAGAGATCGCTTAATAGCGATAAGGCCGCCCGTTACTAAATAAAATAAAATGACTTCTATTTGGCCACGAAACACTTCATGATGCAAAAATTGGCGAAAAATAAACAACTGATTGGTTTAAAAAGCGAATTGTATCAGTTAAACTTATTTATAAATTACTTTGACTACGGCCCGACGTTTCGAATGCTTTGCAGCAGCTACGGGGAGACTAACGATGAATGGTGTCCCTAATCTCAAAGTCTCAAAAATCTTCTACGCTAGCGCCATCTGTTACGTCTACAGTAGTTGTAGATATTTAGCGCCATTGGCTGCGTCACCGGGTAACCGTAATGTAGTTAAAATAATTTTGTAAAGTTTAACGCCGCAGTTTGAGCCGTTAAAAGTGTTTTACTTAAAAGTTGTACTCAATGAATCATGAGTGTAGTCCTTTCAATGTAGTACACTACTACATTGAAAGGAGCTAAATTTAATATATATATTGTTGTCAAGCCATGATAATTACCATTATATGGCAAATATGGGAATTATATATACCTCAAAATACTGATCCGGCGTGACCTGTGCACCAACAACTAATACTCCTGCTAAGTTGAAGGTACTACCTGGCTTCCTTGATAGACGAAGTGTACCCTTTATTTCACAGTCTACCAACAGTGTCACAGAATCTCCCTTCACGCTTATAGCTATACGGTGCCATCTGTAAATTGTATTTTACTAAAAACACGTGTTATTATTGTCCCAGCTGAGTTGTACAACATATCAGATATAGTTGCTAGTACTGGGTTCGACACGTGGGGTAACATGTTACATAAGGAATTGATATGAGCTGCTCATACGATTCTGTTAATAAATTAAAATAACAAGTAATTAAATATCAAAACTCTACTAAAGAAAGACTAGATTTCATTAAATCATGGCACTGTATAAATTAAAAATCGATTATATAGATCAATCACGTTTTACATTGTTAAAATATTTTATTTAAATGTGTACGCGAGTGCACGTTAACTACGGACAGTATTCGATTAAAATAAAAGTCGACACGGGCAGGACTTAAACCGGCATTCACAGCGTCCCGTGCTGTTGCTCTAACCATATAAGCTATCTTGTCACCTACCGTAGATATCACTTATTTTAAGCTAAATAATAAACCATCACCAGCGTATTAAAATTAGATTTATTCATTTTTTATTTCTATTACCTGTCATCAGCAATATTAACACGATAGGTAAGGAGCTCGTGGTCGTCTGGTTCTCCTCTTGTGTCTTCGTAATACAGCTCAATCAGCTCCCCCACCACCAGTTGCACTTGTTCATCTCCAGCGTCCGAATACAAGACAAAGAGTGGGTTCTGATCAGTTCCTAAAACAATTTATATCGTCCTCTATAAATAGCTAAGGAACTGAGGCTTTAATTATTTGTATGTAGTTAAAACAAGTTATCCTTGTACTGGGTAAAAATGCGAAATATAGCACTTAAGTTAGTTAGTCCACCCGTGACCACGGTCGTTGCAAAACATCCGAAACGTCGGGCCGAAGTTTAACTAATATATCGCGTTTTAAACCGTTAAAGTGTCACCATACTCAGCTTTAATAAAAAAGTATAAAAACCTTTTTGTTATTTTTACACCTTAGTGACCCAATAAGAAAACCGAAGGTTTTTATAAACAATAATGGCAGCGAGAGGTTCTGGGTTAAGTTTAGAGTTTATTTGTTTTTAAATTATAAATGATAGTGTCATTCGTACGGACTAGCGCTTTGGGAATTATTCGTTTAAAATACCTGCTGTTAATGTGGCATTTGTATCGCTTTCACTCTTAGGAAATAAGCCATTTTTTCCAATAAATGTAAAGGAAAACAAATGGTTATTGTGGGATATACTTAAGAGATAGACATATATCATGGTGGACGTTTTGTTGACCTTTTTAAAGTGTACAAAATTGTAGTACATTATTTTGATTTATCTCGTGAGGTGAAGCTAGAGTTTGCATTGTAAGCGTAAAGGAATGTGTTCATTTATGGTATTACATTAAAAACCTCTTAATTTATTAGCATTTATCTAAAATATTGTTATTATAAGAAACATTATTTCACGAGCTCTTTGCTGTAAGGGTAGCAATGTATGGCTAATAAAATAGGGTTACGTGTTCGATTCCCACCGGGTCAAACTTGTTTCCTTAAATTCATAAATTTTCTGAAACATGTTGGACTTCATCTGGATATGAGGTGGGTGGTTGGAATATCGAATCTATTTTATTAACAGCCCACAGATTTTTTTTACTGATAGGCATGAGAGTTACTTGATGGTAGGTGATAAACCCTGTCGCTGTCGACTTATTTTGACCACAGATGAAAAGCCGTGCAGCTTAATCGCGTTTTGGTTGCAGTCTGTGGATTTCCGAATATCCAAAGCCAAAATAGGACAGCTCTAAGTGGATACGCCATGTTTGAACTTCTATCAAGTGGAATCCATGTTTGTCTTTCCTCCTTTATCATAAAGAAAACATAGCAACTTTTTTGCATCTATATAAATTATATCTATAAAAAACACTTCATACACTCGTTGCATTGTTTTTAATAATTAAACATAGGTAGAGATGGACAGACAATCACAGTCACCTTTTATACTATATAGTGAGATAGTACAAACCTGAAAGTCGTATTACAGCGAGTATAGAGAAGTCTTCAGGGAAGGTATTGTAGAACATGCCAGCCGCGAGCTGATGAAGTGTAGCATTTTCGTTCAGCGAAAACGCGGATAGGTCGATATCTGGTGTCGTTCCTGTCTGACATCGACCAGGAACCCTGGATATTCCATCGGATAGGGCGTCGTTTTCAATTACTGAGAGTACATCGTAAATTTCTAATTCCCCTGCAAAGATTTAATATCGTTTGAAAACATTATATTTTCACATGTTGGCACATGAATTAAAATTCGATCAAATTACAAAAGTCGTACAAGGGTGGGACTTGAACCGACAGCCACGGCGTGCCGTGCTGTTGCTCTAACTCAATTGGTTAGTTTTTTATTATACTATTAAATATCGCCGAATTTTTTGAATACATAAAAAAATTATTATTAGTTACTAGGTACACAAGGTAATGCGCATGTAATTTATAAAATAAACAGACATATAATTGTGTTTGTCTCATGGCCTACAGACAGAGACAGGATTTACCTAATAAGACTTTATTTTGCAACTATCGTAGATTCGAATCGCGCCTGTGCATGTACTAATTTAAGCAATATTTTATTTATGTAGAACACATTCCATCGGTTTTAAACACCGTTATAGTTTTGAAACAGAACAGAACATAGTTAAAAATTCCAATTTTAAACGGTTTAAATGTCATTCATAAACTATAGATTATATGTTATGAAGCAAAAAGGACATATGTAAAAGCGACAGTAAAAAACAATATCTCGTTCAATAATTATAAGTAAGAACAACTCACCGTCCCCTTTCGTTCCCGTAAGGGCGTAAAACAATAACAGTAGCAGTCCTCTCATTTGTAGAGCCATTGCGGCTCGAATAAATTAAGAAGGGAGACGTTATTTACGGAAGATCCCATCCCGCTCCATAGAGGCTACACAAGGATGTAGGTTATGCGACTGTCCTATGGAGACATGTCGTTGCACCCTCGCCAAAGATGATACTGATATCTCAGTCACTCCACTTAAGCAAATTGCTTCTCTATTAAAATTCCAACTGTTTTGGTGTCGAAACAATGAATATCAATTACTATTGGGAGATGTATAATTCGTTCTACGAATCTATTTAAGGTTTCAATTCACAATTCTAGTCAACGACTTCTTTCACAACTGAAAGTTTGTAAAAGTTTTCTTATGCAAATTTCGGTGTAAACATCTTTAATTTATTACATCAACAATATTAATATTACTAAGGATAAGGATATTAGCAAACAATAATACGCAAGTACACAATTTAAATAAAACTTTTTAAAAAGTTTTAAACTCTGAATATAAATTTAAACTTATTTTTACTTTCTTTACTAAAAGCGCGACTGCTAAAAAGCATCAGAAATGCCGGATCTTAGTTAAAATAAATCAAAATAAATTTAATATTTCGCGTTTATACCAGTTTGTTTTTAAATAACACGAAAACACAAATTGGAATATGCAAAATGATATTTTTGACATTATAAACAAATAAGAAGAAAACTAAGAAGTTAATATTTAATACTTTACTGAAATTAAATTTTTTATGGCTATGGTTCAAAAATTGAAAAATAAATAAACATATTTAAAAGGAGTTTTAATACAACTAAACCCAACGTAAGAACTTATAGCATTTCTGATAATCAAAACCGACCATAAAATAATAATCAACTCAAATCAATTTAGTCTAGATCTCTGGAGGACCAGCTGTTTAAATTATTCATTTAGGAGGATTTGAGACGCCTGGGTCTATACAGATAAAATTCGATTTGATTCGCTATCAATTAAAACCTAATTGTGCAATAGATTTAACTTGACAATTACTTCTTGAACATAAAAATAACTAGCAGTAAAATACAAGATTAAAAATCGAAAATAAATTGAAAAAAAAATTGGGCTCGGAAAGGACTTGAACCGGCATTTTAATCTATATAGTGTCATCATATGCTATTATAACATGTAAAAATATTAAAGTTTTTCAAAAGCAACATACAAAGCAGTTATTATTTTAATCACTGCTAACTGATGATGTGTGGTATTTTTTAGTTAAACGATGATGCTGATAAACCGTTATAAGTTAGCTAGTCGGCAAACGTTTTCTTGTTTGCAATATAAATATTATTATGTTGATACGACCAAAATTTTATTACCATAAAATAGTTTCTTGCGAGTGAATCTTACAAGATAGGCTGTCTCGGGCATTTGTTTCGCGTCTAAACAAACAACTCTTCAGCTTTATATTTTATCTATAGTAATATATAAAACTGAAGAGTTTGTTTGTTTGTATGTTTGAACGCGATAATCTCAGGTGTAAAATGAAAAAATATTTTTGTGTTGGTTAGAGTATTTATCGGGGAAGGTTATAGGCTGCAACATCACGCTGTGACTAATAAGAGCTAAGAAACAGTGGGAAATGTGGAGAAAACAGGGAAAATTGTTCATCTTTGGGCAACAGCTTAATTAAATCTATAACGACGTATTCCAAAAGGACGACGTCGATAACACAGGTAGTATTAGTATAGTAAAGGTCGATGGTAACATGGAATTAATCAGATACTTTTGCAAAACGCCATGTTTTGCTTTGGTTTAAATAAATGGTAACACAGTTAAAATAACTAAGAAATATTTGCATAATGAAATATTTTAAGATAATCAATGTTACGGAACCCTTTCTACGAAAGTTCATCCGCAATAAGCCTATAACTATATATAGGGATAGACTGAGGGCATTTACATTATCTTATTCAATTGAGAATATACTGAAAAATACCGTCTCGTTTGACTCGCCTCCAAGCATTAGGGGTAATTTGTTAGACCTTCATTTACTTACAGCATTCCCAGAAGGTCGCAATACACAATGCAAAAAATAGTTCATCGGCTCTATTTTGACCTTCTGTAAAATATAAGGAAAACAAAACAAAGAAAATGTTTCAAACACATCCCCGAATAATACACATACAATGAAATTTCGTTTTTCGACGAGGGGCATGGGGCGAACACAATTATGTGTCCGTTTCTCTGATCGGTTCTTTCACAAGATAGTAGATGATTAAAAATTTGCGCCCTGTCCAATCGAAACAAGCTATTGTTTTTGCGTTTTACGCAATGCTAGGTAACACGCTTCTTCGTAAATAATCGTTGAGAAATAAAACATTTTTAAGTTTAAAACACGAAATGCTTGGGTTGCAGCGAAGCGTTCAAAATGCCCAGCTAACTAATGTATGTCACGTATAAAACCGTTAAAAGAAGTGAAGGTATACCCCATTAATGATTAATTATGAAGAATTGCCTTGCATTGGCGTAAACAAAACAATAGATTATTTCGGTTGGGCAGGGCGCAGAAGTGTGATCAAGTACTAGTGAAAGATCCGATCAGCGAAACAGACACATAATTGTATTCGCCCCATGCCCCTCGGGGGAAAACGGAATTTCACTTTATGTGTATTAGTATTCGGGGTGTCATTTTATGTGAGTGCTTTTAAGTTAAGGTTTACCTCTATTTATTTGTGATTACAATATGAATGGAGTCGAGGTGGAATGTAGGTCATCTGGTCGGATCACAATCGTATCCTATTTGAATAAGCAGCATTAATTACGTTGCTACGAAGTTTACTATCTAAGTTAGATCGTTAAAGCGCGACCTAAGCGCGTTTAAACTTCTGCAATATTACCTATAAAACTCTTTGTTCTGGTAAATATGGTAATAACCGGTTTCTTGTCTCGTAATAACCTCAAATCAATTAATTTCTTAATCTGTTTACGACGGAACGTCTATGTCGATCATAAAAAAAGTGAAATCCCGTTTTCCGCCCATGCGAACACATTTCTGTGTCCGTTTCAATGATCGGCTCTTTAACAGGCAAGTAGTTCATCAGATATCTGTGCCCAGCCCGACTGAGCAATTTGGATTCGAACCCAGGACTTCTCGCGCTTAACACAATGCTAGGCTACACGTCATTTGGCTACAGACCCGGTCAATATACAATTATGTCTATCGTAGTAATGACAAATCATTATTTAAAAAAACTTGAAACATTTGTGAAGAGGAAACTAAAACTTGGGGTTAATAAAAAAATAAACCTTTTCTCCCTACATCCTGAGTTTAGGATTGAGCTGTTAAGAAACTAAAAAGACTTGTTTGTACCAAGAGCGCAGGTCTCAACCATATCCCTGCAATCTTCCTCTGTAAGTGTGCAACCGCTATATCTCGTTCTCTCATTATATAAAATAAATCCCTTGGGACTGGCTCATTCCCAACCAAATGGAAGAAGGCTACAATTTTCCGATATTCAAAAGTGGAAAGCAGGAAGATATCGCTAATTACCGTCCTATATCCATTCTTTCTGCGGCGGCTAAGGTTTTCAAGGCCCTCATCTATAACTGCATAATAAACCAACTTAAGTATAAAATCAGGGATTCATGAAGGGTCGTTCAACAGCCACGATCCTGGTTGAGTTTACAATTACGTTAAAAACCTGCAAGTAGACGCCATCTATAGGTACAGACTGGCTTCGTTAATGACATTTGGAATAACAGAATCTCTTTTATGCTCTTTAAAGACTTACTTAAGAACAAGTGTAGTGGACGTTAATAGCTTTCTATCCTCACCTTACTGTCTTACCTGTGGCGTGCCACAAGGCTCAGTCTTTGGGTCTCTCTTGTACAACCCTTTTTGTCAATGATGTAGTATATATAGTATAGTTCCTTTAAACATTCAAAAGCGTTCCTCTTTGACGAGAACGTTGGTGATCTGTTACAGGTGACCTTACTGCTCTATCAGTTTGGTGTAAGACTCATTTTATGTACCTTTTAAAAAATATGTATAGTGCATTTGTAAGATCCAAATTAGAATACTGTAGTCAAGTATAGAATCCTAAAAAAGGAAAGAATGGAATCTTAGCTACGCAGGGTCACGGGGAGACACCGACCACGGCGGCTGCAAAGCAACCGAAACGACGGGCCGAAGTTAAAAATCACTTTCAAATAAGTTTAACTAATATTTCGCGTTTTAAACCGTTAAAGTGTTTTATTTAAATGTGTAGTACTCGCGTAAACTATAGACAGTATGTGATTTTATTTAGTTATTGTATTTCTTTTTCTTTTTTGCATTGTATAATATGAATATGGCGCAAAATATGCCTTTCATTCAAGTTTTTTTATATATCCTGATATGTTAACTGCCAATCTACTACCATATTGCCTAATTTATTCTTTGTAACTAGAATTCACGTTATTATTTGATAAATGTCTATTTGTCTGTCGTCTTTAAGTATTTCATGTCCTTCGTGTAAATATTACATTTTAACCGGACTTTCATCTTACGTAAATATAAAAAAAAGAAGTTAACAAATTAACAAAATTTATTGTTCCATTAAAAAAACATTACAGTATACATTTCAACATCAAAATAGGCTAAAATATATTTAACGATGGAAGTATTATCATTGTTTAATTTGAGTTCCTCACTTTTTTCGGGTGCGTTTCCTCGAAACTTTGTTCTTTTAATAGTTTTTCGTACAATTGGGAAACTGTGCGATACTTGCCGAGATCCAATTTGTGTCTGAAACAAAAGTTTGGGACATTATCTTCCGTCTTCGTAATCGTCTACATAACTTTATAACCCATTGAAAATATGATAATGTCAATAGCACACGAATGAAAGGAGTACGATTCACGCCAGAATAAGATTCTTTGGTCGTGTAAAAGTCAATAACAATAGGCCAATGTCTGAAATACCTACACACTTTTCTTTATTTGAAAAACATTTATATGTTCATTTCCATGAATTTTCCAGTACTTTTTTTTTACAAGGAATTTGGAAAAAAAGAAAATCGGAATACAGGATATAAACGAAAGTACGATCACCACTGTCCTTTATGTCGTATATACAATAGAAGAAAACTGTATTATGTAACGATATTAGTATAAAGGTAGTATAGAGTTGTCAACTGCACTATAAAATAATATAGTACAGTTGACAAGCCTAGTATGTATATGAAATAAATTAATATATTGAGTCTAGTTTTAATTTTAGCTATAGTTTTGTAGAAGATCAATTAATGTTCTTCGAGAAGGTAAATTAACTTTTTACAAAAAGTCATTTGTACTAAGTAATTAATATGACTCGAAGAACTATATCTGTTCAGATAAGAATTGTTAATGCGCCATTAAAGACGAAAATCGAATCAACCTATTAGCTCTTGCGACTTTTACAATTGTACCTGGTAACTGCATTATACAATTGGGGCACCAAGCAAAGGTCAGCCTTAGTGAATTGATCGCCAACACAATAGGTGCCCGCGGATTTTGTCAAAAGTTCCTCCAGACTTTGCAGGCCACGTTCCGTCCAGTACTTTGTAAAGGCGGTGTATTTGTCTTCAGTCTCGAAATAACCTTTCAAGCCAATGTTCTGAAGAGGCTGGATGCCGGAAACAACGGTCTGCGGAATTGAAAAGGCGAGTTTCATTTTACATAAGACGTAGGTAGACGTACTTATAAATAAACGGAACTATTTAAGTGTAGAGAAATGCAAAAGTAGTTGTTGAGACGATAGTAAGCGGAATAAAATTAAATATTTGGTTTTGATATTTTGAAATACCCAGAATGCAACCGAAACGCGAATAAACTTGGCGGCTTATCTCATCTGCGGACGATGGTTCCTAACCCGTACGGAATTTCGATGTTCCTAGTAACCATTTAATACTTAGATATCCATACAAACTCCCATTAGTTTCAGAAAAAATATAACTTGATTAAAACATGTTTTACCCGATGGGGATCGAACACCCAACCTGTTATTAGGCGTACATTCCTACCTACATTACGATGTTCCCCTCAAAATCTTTAAAACTTCTTGAACCAGTTCTTTATTTCCCGAAGAGCCTGCGTATTGAATGGGAAAATTCAAACAGAAATCCCAAGTTGAACGAGTTAAGTTCTACAAAAATATTTGGTTTGACGAATTGACAGGTAATATTGTGCTCATACAAAACCGATTGCCAAGTTGGAAATTGCGTTCGGGAACGCGTCAAAAATCTATCCACCTTTTACGCAGTTCTGTGCGAGTTTATATAGGTGTGGGATGATTAAATAATTACGCTGAACTGTTTTGCTTTTACCTCGCAGATTTCTTGCATGCGGGCCCTTTGTAGGGGGGAAGGGGGTTTCAAAGGTGGTTCGGGGCGTGTTTCGTCTAAGTACTCAATGATGGCCATTGACTCCACTAATGTCGCGCCATCTGAAGAAATATTTACTCGAACTAGAACTGTTATAATTGCAAATTAAATTAGAACCATATTATGTTTATCAAATTAAACACTTTTGACAGTTTAAAACCAGTTGTGTTGTTAATTTACTTAAAATACTGCTCGTTGCTTTTTGTACAAAAGCTGTTAAACGATTACGTTCATACGGAATCTAAGGCAAAATTCCAATTTTGACAAGGCGTATAATTTTTGAATACTTTAATATTTTTCCTACATGTATTAGTCTTTACAATACTGCAATAGTCGTTCACAAGTAAGGAAAACAACAGCAATCGAGCTAATATTTGTCACTGTATTGCCATGACGGTTCAACCGTCTCTAGCCCGGGCAAGCTCGGAACATTTTTTCGATTTTTAAATATCATAATTAGTTTACCGAACCTTTGCGTAAGGACGGTTTTTACTTATTACTGTTCAAATATTTTTTTTAACGCATTAAACCTTGATCGTCGTCAATAGAACGTAAGTATTACACATAGATCTGAACTAATATCCAAGAAGACACCCAGAATAATACATACAATATACATTACTGGTTTAATGTTTCCACACGAGTGTGACTGACCTAAATACGTATCAATTTGTCTCGTCTTTTCGTTCTCCTCTTATTAAAAGGCGTCACACTAGAGTGATTGAACTATTTGTTAAAATAGTTGCGGAGTTCAACTGTTTTAAATTAACTACCCGCAATTTTATTGACTCTTTTCACTGGTGATATCATATCTATAATAAATATCTCCAATAATTGTTGTTCATACGAAATTATACAACCTGCCAAAAATGTGATATTGTTATTATTAAATGATTTCGATTTAATATATATTTTATAATTGAAATTGTTTCTTTTTTTTTCTTTAGGAATAGTAAAAATAAATTGTTGAAGTGAGGTAGAATGTAAGGTCTTGGTAAAGTCAGATCAATAAAAATTAGTGTAGGACAGTTATTATAGCTTAGGGTGTAAAACAATAAGTATAATATGCACGAGGATTTTATATATAAGTCATTAAGATAGTCAGTTATTTAATCAGTGTTGAAGTCAACAAAACACAACAAACTAACAAAGATAAGTACAAAAAAAATATTCTTTTATAATACCGTCTCTATCCTTCGTGGCAAAACGCATTGCCGGTCCTGAGTTCGAATCCCGGGTAAATATAATAATAATTTAGGTCGGGCACAAAAACCTGATTAATTATATGCTTGTAAATAAAATCAATGAGCGAAACTGAAAAACATCATGCTGTTGTTGCATTTTAAATGTTGCAAGTAGTATTAGATAATAATTAAAAATCGAATTTAAATTAAAAAATAACTTGGGACAGGATGCCGGTTCAAGTCGTATTGTTTTTATATTTAAAATTAATTTTTAATTTATATATGCAATTACATGTGAAAAATATTAAAGTTTTCAAGTATTAGACATTTATTATGATATTAGTACTATTACCAAATATGCGTTCCAAGTTACATAGTACGAAGGCTTCATCCAAATGTAATCAAAAAGGATGACAATAGCATTAATTTCGCCATGATTAAAATGACGTGATACAGCGAGAAGCGAAGATGTGAGAACAATGACTTCTGAGGAAAAATCTTAATGGACACGTCACAAAGGGTCCGAAGAGCTATTCCCTTAGGTAATACGTATAATAACTTCTTCCTCTCCGAGACCACATTCTGACGAAACCTGATTATACTCGGCGTAGGGGTGAATATTCCTTTAAAAATTCTCACATACAAATTGGACCAAACGGTATGATATTACTTGTTAAACCACATTATGTTCGCGCGTCGATAAAAGCCTGTAGTACTTTCAATATTCGCACGATTTCAGCCAAATAAAAGGCTGGCTTCGATCCGATTCACGACCTTATCCTATTTTATTTCGCTTTTACATTTGAGTGAAACTGAAAGTCATAGCCGTATGGCGGCGGTGGAAATTTTAAAATCGTTGGTAGAAATCGAAAAGAAAATTAGAAAAGTGTTTGACTCACGTTGCACTTGAATTGGCATCTTCAGCATTCCGTGCTGTTGCTTTAATCAATTTAGCTACTGAGTCTCACACCTCATCGTCGAATTTTTTCAACTTATTGAATTTTCGCTTTGTCTTTATAGCGCCGTCATATGCAATAACATGTAAAAAATATTAACGTTATAACTTTGTTGTGGGGTTTTTAATATAAAATATGCAAACTTCTTAAACCATTCCGGGATGTCTACCGTATTATTCTTAAAATAATTATATAAGTTGGTATTTTCAACTCCGTGGCTAAATTGTTTTTTTGTGATACACCGCACTTATTAAATATAAAGACATATGCATAAGGGCAATGTTTACGAGCTAGTGACGTCATCAATAATCCGATCGCGAGACACAGATTAAACAAATTATTTAATCTTTCAAAGGTGCACTATTTTACAGGTTAAATAAAATGGCTACTGTATTTATTTACTATGCTTCTGATCACGTGTTCAAGGACGAAGAGAATGATACTTTCTTTGAAGAAGCGTAAATTTTTTATTTTACGTACGTGGTACGTGACCCGGACTGAATTTCCTACCGTCCATTTAATATCGAGATTTCCAGAAGAAGTCCAAGAGGCTTCGGAAAAATTATAAATTAATTAGGAACATGTTAGCTATACATTAGACCAATGAGCCGATTCCAGTAAATTGAAACCGATTTAATCGTATAATTATGAATTACTGAACATTTGTGGGATGATTAAAGAGCTTGCTGCAGATGTCACCGCTTATAGCACTTGTAGCTACAATGAACCCTCCACATCGACAAGTACACTACACTTCGTATGTGACCCTAATTACGCGTCATCAGTGATAATTGAAATAATTATTATAAGTACAATTGTCGTTTAATAATAATATTACTTTACCAATTGATCTCTTTAGTGGTAAAGAATGTTCATTTAATTTTGAGGAAAGCATAATCGCGGAATCCAATAGTTCTGTGACAGAAGTCTGATGAATTGTACGTAAAACAGACACGGAAATGTATCTGCTGCACGGACTGCATCACGTTCTACGTGATTGTACCTAAAATAATAATAATCTACACTAAAATATACAGCTGAAAAGTTTGTTTGAACGCGCTTATCTCAGGAACTACTGGTACGAATTGAAAAAACATTGTTTTGGTTACAATCTTTATCGAGAAGGGTAAAACATCAGAAAACAACAGAAATATATATAACATCGCACTGTAACCAATAAAAAAAACGGGGAAAATTATTCATCTTTGTAAGTTTCCGATGCGTCCGTTGCGAAAACGGTTCAAGATACTCAAAGAATATGTATGAATGATGATTTCTCTTTAAATGATCTAAAAATATTTCCGTGACACTAAATCTCTATCTTTTAAGGTTAACTTGCAAAAACGACGGGATGCGACCGATGTCGCGGGGAACAGCTTACATCTATAAAGATGGAGAAGGTTTTCAAAAACAAATTCGTATGCCGAAATTAACTATTCTACGCGTATGAGGTCGCTGACAAAGCTAATAACAAAATATAATACCAATACACAACGCTGGCACTTTCTGTGATGGGTTGATAGCTCTATATTGATCTGTTAGTTGAGCCTTCTCATGTAGAATATCCACAGACCGTTCTTCGTATGGTATTTTCTTTAGGTGAAGAGCAGCACGCACCCTCCACGTGCACGAAGACAGCCAGAAGCCATACAAAATTGTCTGTGGCTTAACCTGAAGACACGTCACAAAAGTCTACTCTATGTATCTCATCATACTGCCAATACATCATATTTAATTTGAATAAGATTAACTAATCTGGTTTGATAAAAGTTCGTTTGCGTATAACTATAAGCAAACGAACTTTTATCAAACCAGTATTAATTCTATCTTGTATTTTTTAATACAAACTTTTCTTGAACGCCATCTAGGGTACAAAATATATAACGTTCGTAGACAAATCAATTAAAATACCTTATAGCTTATCGACATATTTAAGTAATTAATAATACTAAGCACTTCAAACAAAATGTAGTAACGAAGTTAGGTTCGATTCAAAATATTTTTTGAATTTAGCTTACTATCAGAAACATCAGTTTCTAAGAGTCACCGTACTTAATTTCGTTGTCGTGAGGCAACTAGCACTAAGGAGATAATATGATTCACAATAGTAGCTACACCACATTATAAAACCCTATATAGTATTTGTTTTATAACGAATTATAACGAAACGAAATATGAAGAATTCATAGTAAATGACGGAAACAGCATTGACTTACGTTAAATAGGTATTTATCACTTATCATATCAAGTTTGTTTGTTTATAAAAACAAGTTTGACATATACATAGCATAAAGTAGGTATGTATAGCTATAGATGTTAGTGACCTAAAAAAGCTAAAACTAAACTCCTGCTTATCTATATTATCTGTGTCTTGTTTTAGAGTAAATCGTACATATTTAATTCTTGTGGTAAAGTATAATAAAATGAGATAAAATTTTATAGGTTAGTTACTTACCGCTGTCATATTTCAATTATTATTGATTTTCTTGAGATTGTATAATCTAAAACTGTTTCTATATTTACGAAGATCACTAAAGTTACATAAATTAAAATTTAAAGTTTTCGTTAACTACTGCAAGTCAATAAACTAAACAAGTGTATTGTAAATAATCTAGAATGCTAATACTTCTGCACTTCTGCACTGATGTTCTGTTGTCGTTTTCTATAGTCTATAGAGAGATGTCGCTATCTACAATACTTTTGTGATTTTTTTTTACTTTTGTATAATAATATGAATAAAGGAAAATTGGTGTATTATTTGTATATATATAATACATATGTATATTTATTTCCTACGAATGAAGTATCCTGTTGTACAACATATATTTTTTTTGTTTGTTTAAACGCGCTAATCTTAAGAAAGTACTGGTAGGAATTAAACAATTATTTGCGAGTTGTTTGGACTATTTATCGTATACTTTTGGCTATAAAATATCAGGCTGCGACCAAGAGGAGCTAAGAAACAAAGGGAACTGTAGAGAAATGGGGAAAATTATTCACCTTATAAAGTTTTTGTTGCATGTGCTGCGAAAACGGTTCAAGAAACAAAAAAAATAGGTATGAATGATTGATTCCTTATGGAAAAAAAGTTGATTGTCTTTTACGATAAACTTGCAAGAACGACGGGACTCCGTGTCCCGTCGTCCCGTCCCGACATCGTGGGAAACAGCTGTAAATTATGATGTTATGATATGAGGAAATTGTTTGCAAAAATAAATAATATGATGCCCAAAATGACAACTAAGAAGTACCGCGGAAGAAGTTGCGGGCACAGCAAGTATATATGTAATTGAAAGTATAAGACTTTAAAAATAAGTAGAATTAGTCAATTAAAGGTGTTTATGAAATAAAAATGCCAGTTTACATGCGTTCTTTTATTTACACTAAGTACATTTAGCTTTTAGGGTTAATCATTCTTATTGTTTTCTAGATTATCAAACTAGTTACTTCGTAGGATTATTCATTTTATGTATTCATACAATTTACTAAACTTTTAATAGGAGCTTCATCTACTTGACTTATCTTTAAATCAGCCAAATCTACATAATATTAGGTGCCTAACTATATGAGTAAGTTAGTTTTGGTACTTCTGTATTATTAGCTTTAAGAGTTATTTTACAAACCGAAGGTGACGAGGATATTGTAAAAATAATGTAACTTAATACTGTCTGTAGTACGCGAGTAGTACACATCTAAATAAAAATCTTTAACGGTTTAAAACGCTATATATAATAACTTATGTAACTACGGCAGAGGCCGTGGTTACAAGGAGTGTGCGTGTTAACTAATATATATCGCGTTTTAAACCGTTAAAGTGTTTTATTTAAAAGTAATGTCACTTGATACTTGCGAAGTGTATAGGAAATACATTCTCCTTTATCACCTACCCTTAAGCATCGTTAGCTAATATTCGTTTCATTTGGTCGACGGCATATAAATATCAAACAAAATAATAAGTGTTGGTAAATTTTATAACCTTTAAATATGAAAATATATACGTACCTACGGCCTACACAATATCAGTTGATCAAAATTATTGTACTGTTCAGCTTAGTTATCATGCTTACTTCGCGCACCGTCATAACGCATGGACATTTTAGTATGAGGTTTTTAGCCCCATCTTAAAGGTGAACCGGGTGGTCGCATGAATGTTGCTCGGGTTTCTGCTGTGAGGGTGCCTCCGTCGCCGCCGCCGCCGTCGTCCGGAAGACCATAAAAGGCATGCAGATGCCTCCGATGATGCAATTCGTGCCCCCTGTGAGTAAGACCTTGTAATCTACTCCAAAGAGAAAAAATCCTCTTTTTTACAACCTTTTTCGTTTTGTTCGGTTCTGATGCTGAAACACAAGGTTACATTTTAGATCCAGTGACCATAGTTTTACTCGTATATGTCACTGTGTGATTCTTAATAACATCAGCTTGAAAATTGTTATAGCGGAATTATAAATTGTTGACAAAGTGTGAACCATATATGTATATGTGCTTAGCGTAATATATAATAAATAGATTACAATCTATCGAAGTCAGAAAGCTTTAGAGGTTAAACTACGTCCCAATGCTGTTATTCAATTTTGGAATAGAAACATTTTTATTTAATAAAATGGCGACTCGATTCATAGAATATGAGATGTTACATAGATATAAACAATAATTAGGGTTAAAAAACACTTAACTGTTTAAAACGCGAAATATCCTAATTAAATTCGTTTACAAATTATTTTTAACTACCCCGTACCCGGCTGCTGCAAAGCACCTGAACCGTCGGGCCGTAGTATAAATTTCGTGTTTTGAATCGTTAGTGTTTTATTTAAATGTGCACTACTCGTGGACAGTATTTAATAATTATAGTCTTACATATCAATTGTATTTACCTCCTGATTTATCGCTCTCATCTTGTCTTAGATCATCTAATAAACCCACCCTTTTAACTGACTCAGTATTCGTCTGGTCTCTCACGATTCTAACATCGACAGGCATTGAATCAGTGTACCGGTCTAGTTCCATGTTATCAATGTTATTGCTCAATAAGGATAAACGTATCTTGAGAATCAATAAGGGACTTATTGTTACGATTTCCTCGAATTTTTTTGGATTACCAATTGGATTGGAGAGCACGGTTTTTGTGTCACTTTCCGAATTTCCAGTGAAATCTTTATTCTTATGAATATCGTTATCGTTCGATTCGTCTTCCGCGTATAACCACTTCGAATATTTAGGATATTCCAATTTCTGTTTTTTATTATTATTAAAATTCTTCCAATACTTCAAAATGTTTTCGTCTCCGATGTTTTCTTTACTATAAACGATATTTGGTACTTTTGGCTTTAACACGGGATGTCTTTTAAGCTGTAATATTAACTCGTCATCCCTTTGATCATTATTATTCTCGTTGTCTTGTTCTTCAAAGATTTTTTCCAATTCGAACCGATTCAGAAACGGTAGTTCATTTGTGGAGGATACAGCTAGAGTTATAGCTAGTAGTAGTAGTGGAAGCAGAGACTGTTGCATCTGAAACAAATAATATTTTTCAATCAAAATAGTAGTGAACGAGTGCTACTTTAAGTTTTTAAGTCTTTGCTTAACATTGTAATTACATAAATACTGTTTATAGTTTACGCGAGTAGTACACATTTAAATAAAACACTTTAACGATTTGAAACGTCGGCCGAAGTTAAAAATAATTTTCAAATAAGTCTAACTTATTTATCGCGTTTTAAACCGTTAAGTTTTTTATTTAAATTGTAATTACTTGTTTATTCAGGCCATAATGGAAAATTAAAAAAAACATGTGTACTATGTTTATATTATGTGTATATTTGTAAACGTCTTTTTCTTTTTTACTGATGGTGTGAATGCCTAATGGAGGGCCACGTCGGACAAGTGTGACGCCGAATAGATAGCCGAAACCACTAAACACACCACCAGCCCTGTACCGTGCTTAAAGGGAGCCCTGGGAACACGTTTGTAATATTTGCCTAAATGCTTTAAAGCCTAAGGAGGAACTTGCACGTCAATTAAATCTTTATCATTTTAATTTGGTATGAAGCAGTTTGTGACGAAGGTGGAACCTACGAACATACTGTGCGTGTCAGATACTTTTTATTTAAGAATAACATTGACTTTACGAATCACTTCTATTATATGAATCTTTAACCATACTAACTTTCAAGAACATTATAACTAACTCAAACCAAAATATTGACGTGAATATGAGTTTCATTTTTATCAGTATAAAATTAGTACAATCGTAGATTACAGCTGTAGCTGAAAGCTTAACAGTTGTGCGTGGCATGGCGCGAGAGGTCCAAGGTTCGAAAACAGGAGCAACTATAGATATTGTATCAACCACTAGCCTGTAAATAAAACCGATCAGATAAACAAACATAGAAATGTGTTCACCCCATGCCCCATAAGTGGAAACGGAATATCGCCGTTATATATCTAATTAGTAATACAAAATATCTTTATAGGTACATATGCCGAAAAATATTGAATTTTGATCTAATTTTTATCTCAACTTAAACAAAGTGCAACGTAAATTCCAATAATTATATTTTTAATTTGTACTTTTTTGGTCTTATTCATTTAGATCCAGAACCTAACTCCGAAGTCAGTCCACGTACAGCACGGTGGCTAGGAAAGTTATTAATGAACTCTTGAAAGGTCATTATCATTAATAACATTCCGTCGCTTTGAAAAAATAGACCAGAGGTAACAATATATTAAGCGTCTAATTAATATTATTCAGTGTTTTAAATAGTAAAATAAATGAAAAAAAAAAAATACACCAGTCTGCATCGTGAATTATAATTTTCGAAGGACACGTTGATCTTTGGTAGCAACTTGGTTAATAATCACATGGAAATCTTGCATGTGGTGGCACTCGATAAATTAAAAATCGTTTATAAGTTGAAAAAAAAAATACGACACGGGCAGAACGTGAGCCGGCATCCACAGCGTTTTTTCTTACTTCTTACACCAATTGAGCTACGGTGTCCTAGATAGACAGGTAGGTTAGGACACGGTAGGTCAATTGGTTATAGAACCAGCACGGAACGCTGTGAAAGCGAAAATAGATTGAAATAAAACACTTATTTAAAAATTATTTTAATTAAAATATATCGCGTTTTAAACCGTTAAAGTGTTTCATTTAAATGTGTACTACTTGCAAAAACTGTGGACAGTATATAGAAATACATTTTTCATCTAATCTTTATCTTATCGTTAACACGTCTGCCCTATAGGTTTTTGATGAAATTCAAATAAAATAATAGTACATTATAATATAAGGGCGGTAAGTTGAAAATTACAGCCGAGGCGATATTACTATAAGAAAGCAAAGGCTGTAATTTTCAAAGCGCACGTATGTCATACGACGTTTTATAACATATTTACGAGGAAATTAATTAAACTTAGTTAAACGAATAAATCTTTAATTAATTGTTAAAGCAGTTATAAAAATTTTTACTTGTCCACAAATAAGCGATGCGCGCGATTCAACTTTTTTTTTAGGCAAAGGTACAAAACAGCCAGTATTACTAATAAAGTAAATTAATATTTTTGTATTTTTGTTATAGATAAATGGTTGTAATTTATTGTCAACATTAATTAAATTAAAGAATTAAATGTTTATTTGTTATATTTTATTTCCCAAAGTTAATTTTATTCATAAAATATTGACCACTTTCTTGACATAAAACCTCTTTGCTAAGAAAAAAAACACGTGCCTTTTACATTACATTATCGCACAAGTACGTAATGAGATACATTACGATATTGAAATTGGTGTAAATACATCCACTTTACGAGCAAATATGTTATAAATTAGTTATACAGTGCTTTCTAATCTCGTTTATAATGTCTTATAATCTAATCAAGTATTATAGGTCTCAAATTAAAACTCAATTAGACATTTAAAAAAACGACGAAACAAGGTCTCGAACTCACGACCATATGACGACATATTGTTTTTCAGATGTTGTGTACTTTTTTTAAATGTACCTAATAAGAAAATGTCACGAAAAGCGACCTCATCTTGCAACACATTAAAAGCACTTTAAAATTCTTGTCTAAATGAACTCGAGCCTCGATATAAAGAAGCCAAATGAAGCATTCCTTTGACACGTTACGAGAGTAATTTGTGAAAACATTTCCATTCCGTCGCGGAATGTAATGTGAATTAAGGTTTTAAATCATTAGAATGTTTACACTTAGGGTGGATCTCGCCGAAGAGATACGGGCGCGACCCATTTTATTCTACAATTTATGCCTTTTAAGGCTTCGTTTAAAAACATATTTTTTATATTAGAGGCGAGGACAGACAAGCACGATCTCAACAAGATGGCTTTCAACCTATGTTTGGGATATTCGGACATCCACAGACAAACCGAAACGCGATTATACATCTGTGGACGGTGGTTTGTGCTACCACCCAGATTTCCAGACGAAGTCCAACATAAATACTGTCTGTAGTTTACGCGAGTAGTACACATTTAAGTAAAATACTTTAACGGTTTAAAACGCGATATACATTAGTAAAACTTATTTGATAATCATTTTAACTACGTTTCTGATGCTTTCACCCCATGACCACGGCTGCTACAACGCATCCGAAACGTCGGGCAGTAATTAAAATAATTTCAAATAAGTTTAACTAATATATATCGCGCTTTAAACCGTTAAAGTGTTTAATTTTAACGAAGTCCAACATGTTTCAAAATTATAAATTGTTTAGATAGATGTTGGAACCGGTGAGGATCGAACCAACGCTCCGTTGATTATTAGCCAACATTGCTACCATTATTACACCAACAAGCCCGTCAAATAAGTTTTAACTTTACATAGTTAAAACTTATTTGACGAGCTAACAACGCAGAATTTAAACGACACGCGAGGTAAATAATCGTTTGGTAAACCGAAATGTAAGCTTCAAACCATATATTTAACAATTGTTGATATCATGAAAGTTTAAATAAAACACTTTAACGGTTTAAAACGCGATATATTAGTTAAACTTATTTGAAAATGATTTTTAACTTCGGCCCGACGTTTCGGATGCTTTGCAACAGCCGTGGTCACGGGGAGACTCGACTAAAGTGTTATGTCGACCGTTAAATGTGTTTTATTTAAATGTGTACTACTCGCGTAAACTATAGATAGTATCATGAAAGTTCTTTTATATTCTTATATAACTGTTTCAAAGAATTAACCTATTCTAGTTAGATTAGAAAAGATTGCAATGAGATAATGGAGAAGGGTTTAACTTAGTGTCAGTTAGCGTCTAGACAAATGCAATAAAAATAGATAGATATCTATCCGTTACAAGTCAGCCAGTAATCCCTTTCTTCCCCCAGGAGATATTTCTATCCTTAACTGGACTTGTCACCGCGAAATACGAATTCTAGAAAACTCTATAATATTCTTTGTAAGTTCTTTGTTGTTTGATAAAATTATGAAAGCAATACGCGGCTCGCCTTTATGGATGAACTTGTTAGCATTGATTTAAGTGCGAGAGGCCGTGGGTTCGAATCCCGGAGAAACAGTAGATTATTTCACACTGACTTACTTGCCAAAATCATTAAACGATACAAAAATATGTTCGCCCCATCCCCAATGGAGAGATTTATTTTTCTAATTGAAATCACGCGGGGACACATTTTTGAGTTAGTTTGACGGGTCGATAAACATGGTTGACATAACTTATTGTCTCCCCATGACCACGCTTTAGAAAGCATCCAAACGTCGGGCCTATTAAAAATAATTTTTAAACAAGTTTATCTACAATATATCGCGTTTTAAACCGTTATAATGTTTTATTTAAATAACTTATATGCTTCGTTTTCCGGCATAGGAACCCAGGACCTCTTCAGGTTAAGGGTAGGTTTTAACATCGACGTTTAATGTATTTTTATACGTTCCTTAAGAAATTGTTGAGGAACGAAAACATTTTCTACAAATACAAAGTAATTATACTTGACAGCGTAACGAGATTAAATAATAATTAATTGTCGCCCAAAAGATTTGGATCAAATTAATGGCTTCGATTCTTACTTGAAAATTTATTTATTAAAGCTCTTCACAGCTTAAGGATTGGCTCGAGGTTCAATTAATTTTGTATATTTAAAATGTATATTGTCTTTATTTTAGATAATATAATAATAATAACAGTTATAGATTGTGCTTCTTAAAATTCCTTATGTATCTTGAAATATTATTTTTATGTATAGAAAATTATGGAGAAACAAAATTATGAATAGTTTAGCCTAAAAGTGGTTATAATTGCAAATTTTACTCACATCCTTTAGTTATGGTATATGCCTAAATGAAGTTTTTAATGTTCCCTTAATTTTTTTTAAAATTCCTATGTAAGTATAAAAACATATTAAAATTTCAGACAAAGAAAATATTTGTTTAAAACGTATAAAACATTTAAAATTTTAATTAACAAATTTGTTATTTTTATTAGAATATAACGCATTATTTTTACTCCAAATGCTTCTTTAAATAATACCCTTTTATCGGTGTAAAAGTAAGTAATATAAAATTAATTCGTTAACTTGTTTTTAACAACACGAATAAAAAAATAATTCATACACATTCAATTATTTTTTTATTCGAAAGGCAATAGATATAAACTTTGACGGGCTCATTGGAGTAACGGTAGTAATGTATAGCTAGTAATCAACAGTTCGTTCAATCCCTGTGTCTAAAATTTTTGGAACAATGCTAATATTTTCCGAAACACTTGGACTTCGTCTGAAAATCCTAGATGTTAAATTAATCGTAGGAATATCGAAATTACGTCTGATAAAAATGCCGTCAAGTTTAATCGCGGTGTCAGTCTGTGCCATTTCGAGCCCATGCTTGTCTTCTGTCATAAATATTATAACATCTACTTAAATTATTATTATTAACATTATTATAATATGTTAAATATAAAATATGCCATTTAAAAGTGATAAACACAATATTTTATTTACCCGAAGCAGTAATGCCACATTTTGTCTCTATAAAAAGCTGCAACTCCAAAGTCTCCGATTACCTTGACCGACTTCTAGTTTACGGCCGGAAAATAAGGCTGGTCACCCCAAGAAATACAAGTTACCCATACAATAGCGAGAATAGAATTGACACCTTAATAGCCCACCGTTCCACGAAAGTGAATTACGGTGTGAGTATAACCGATTTTCAAATAATCTATTGTGTGAATTATTTATGAAATTTTCCTCAACGCGTTCCCTTTACATGTAACGAAATATTACTGTCTAACACAGGGACAGGAGGACAGACAAGCACGAGGTTCCCATTGTGCGGAGTGAATACCTCGTCCTATGTAATATCTTGGTTTTGGATATTCGGAAATCCAGAGACTGAAATCGAAACGCGATTAAGCTTCAAGGCGTTTTTATTTGTGGATGGTAGTTCGTGACCGGGGCGGAATTTTGTTATTTCTACCACCCATTTACCATCCAGATTTCTAGACGAAGTCCACCAAGTTTTAGAAAAATTATATTTTGAAAAATAATTTAGTAACTATCCCGAGTTCGAAGTCCCTTTAACTCAATGTATTCAACGAGTCGTGGAGTCGGTCTCCTAAACTAAGTTATCCATAGTCGTATACTACTGGGACAACACAAAAAACTAATAATTCCTAGATATGAATGTTGTCATATTGTGTTAGTATTGCATAACAGCAATATGTTTAAAAAATCAATAAGACATGAATAAAAAAAGTTTACCGGGTTAAAATAGGAAGTATATGAGCTAACATTTTTTTTAATTTAGTCTAAATACGATCCAATTTTTCGAACGCTCCAAAGCATCCTATTAAAGTACTACTCGCGTAAACTAAATTGACGCGAGTAGTACTATACAAGTAGACAATACAATGAAATGTATCGATATAAAAATCGTTTTATACATTTTAGGACATGACAAACAGCCATTACGCAACGAGTAATAGTCAAAGTATTTTTTGCACAGCAGGTACATTGAAATAAATCACATTTAACGGTTTAAAACGCGATTTATATGTGTTAAACTTATTTAAAAATTATTTCTCCCGGTGACTACAGGTCCTGCAGAACATCCGAAACGTCGGGCCCCAGTAAAATAATTTTCAAATAAGTTTAACTAATATATAATCGCATTTTAAACCGTTGTAGTGTTTTATTTAAATACTCGCGTAAACTACAGACAGTATTTAACGCGAAATATATTAGAATAATAGTCATTCAAGCAATATGCACGTACTGGTTGCGTTAGTTATTCTCTTTAACAAAGTGGATTCAGTTTAAAGAGAAATGGCTACACCTGAAAGTAAATCAGGATTCCCAGTGTCTTCAGCTTCGAAATGAAATATAAAATACAACCGGAGGAAAGCTCTGTGAATAATAAAAAACATAATTTCAAATCTTTATGGCAACTGCAAGATGACACAAATGTGCGGCCCATATTGAGTGGATATTGTGTTCAGTGTCGTAGTACTTAGGTAGATGATGTGTAGTGTGTTTGTAAAAATATTCACCGTTCTAGTTCTCTATACGACTGTGGCCATGTGGTCGTTAGTTTAAGTCCCTTCCCATGCATTCCTTTTTTTTTCTAAGCTTTTGACTAGCTTTATTTTTATTATTGGTATAATGGCGCCAATGTACTTCTAATAATCGGTGGTGGGTTCGTCCCCACCAAGTCTAAAATGTTTTTAATTAATTTATAATGTATCTGAAACATTTTGAATTTCGTCTGGATATTAAATAATTGTTAGGGATATCCAAATTCCGTCCGAGTGACGAACCTCTAATCTCTAATCGCGTTTCGATTTCAGTCCGTAAATTTCCGAATATCCAAAGCCAAAATAGATCGAGAGCGCATCATGTTTAGATGTTATTTGGCCATGATTGTCTGTCCTGCTCTATCATAAAAAATATAAAAGCTAACATACAACAAATGTTTTACAGTATATCCTCATGTGTTGATAAATACATTATTTTAATCCTTATATATGTTCAAATGAACCTTTTAAATTACAGTGCCATTGTAAATCTCTTCTGCCAGCATATTCAGAGCTTAAATCACGTTGAATTTGTAAATGTGAATTTAGTGCATTCGGTCGGCTTGACAAGCTCGTGTCCGCGATGTTTAGAGCCAGTACGCACTGTCGACCAGTCGCCGGCGACTCAGTCTCTCGGCGACGAAAGTGTGCGTCGCCACTACGATGTTAGTCCGACTCCGTTTTTTTCACATTTCCCACTGTTCCTTCGCCCCTATTGGCGCAGTGTGGTATTATAAATGCCTTAAACATTATTATTTATTAACGGTATTTCAACACTTTTGTCTATATTAGAATCATAGGCCATTTCACTTCGTATTTTCTGTAAACTAAAGTCTAAGACCAAATCCCGCCCCATTAAATTTTAAATCTTACTATGTTGCTTTTTGATATGATTGAATGATTTCCATCCGGGTAAACATTCAAAAAAATCGGGACATTAACATTTAACACGATATTAATAATAAAAATTGCGTCTGAGTCACGAACCACCGTCCACAGATAAAAAAACTCGTGTTTGCGTAAATTGTGTTTCGGTTACAGATTAAAATAGCCTACACATGGCTAGGGACCTTATATGCTTATATGTTAGAAATAAGGCATTACAGTTAAATTGATCACGTGCCTGTAATGAGCATTTGTCTCGCCTAACCAGATGCGACTAGCGGAAGTTCCTGATTTAGAACACTTAGGAGCTGCAGTAATCTACTGAAGTTAAATTGGTCTTGCCACAGAACAATTATAATCCTGTACTTGTGTGTGCTAAGTAGACGGAAACTAGTAGTTCCTCGAATAGTCTTATATTTACGATATTTATTACAGGTAAAAAACATTGAAACATATGACACACTTAATAGATTTACATAAAAAACTTTAACGGTTTAAAACGCGATATATTCTAGTTAAACATGTTTCAAAATTATTTTTAACTACGGCCCGACGCTTCGGATGCTTTGCAGCAGCCGTGGTCACGGGGAGACTACTATGTCAAACAAGTTTAACTTAAATATATCGCGTTTTAAACCGTTAAAGTGTTTTATTTAAATGTGTACTACTCGCGTAAACTACAGACAGTATATACTTAACAGATAATCTGTGGTTAATTAGTAAGAATAATATAAAGAAGTAGATTGATAAACTTTGTGAACATGCTGCGAAAAATGTTTGTTAAATTTTTTATTTTATTTATTCAAACATCTAATTAAAATGTGATATCTATCCATTTTACTCTCGGTATTTTCAAATCCACAGACGAAATTCGCATTAATTATTTGTAGTATTCCAAAATGTTTACATGTTCAGAAAAACATTGAAAAATATTTACAAACAAAATCGGTCGAAAACGAACTAGCCATCAACTAGCCTGTCAAACAAAACAACTGTGTTTTAAACTTTTTAATTTTTCACATGAAGGTACTATATAAATTAAAAAGATTTTCAGTTTATACGATGCCTATTTATTTGATACCATTTATATAAATCCCGGGTCATTGATAATATTGCCTTTAAAAAGATTTTTAATTCATAAAACAAATGTCGTTAGAAAAACTGTCTAACAATGTATTTTATTTTCTTTGCTCGGAATCATAAGCGTCACAATATTTCTACTTCTAAATAACCACGACATTGCAATCACGTTTCTATATTAACCAGATGTCTCCTACCATGAGTGACATCAATCACTTTAAGATTGATGACCTCTGGTTCTAGGATTAGCGGAGCGATAGCGTTGGCGGGTGGTAATAGGGTGGTAGCGTTGACGACGGTGCATATATTACCTTCATTTTACTCCACATACATTTATACTAATATATAAAGCTGAAGAGTTTGTTTCACGCATCTCAGGCACTACTGGTTCAAATATTTTGTGTTGGTTAGAGCATTTATCGAGGAAGGCTATAGGCTATAACACATCGCGGTGTGACTGATAGGACAGATCAAACAGCAGGAAATGTGGAAAAACGGGGAAAATTATTCATCTTTGTGTCATAATTAATTTATACGAACGAAGTCGCTGACGCAGCTGTATGTGGTGTCACTTCCATTATATACTGATTACTTTAATAATAATTGTAAAGATTGGTTAATTGCAAGTGAAATATTTATATCGAGTAACTTCAACTGGTTTTAATACAGTGTGTAAGATAAAATACTTTTTACGGTTTAAAACGCGAAATATATTTGTTAATTTATGTTTAACCGCGAATGAATTACACTAGACATCAGAGGTAGACGTAAAATTAACAAAATCCGCATTCTAAATTGTTATTTTATATGTGATTAAAATGTTTGTGAAAAAATGATTCGAAAAGTTGAAAAAGATCGAATAGTTTTTCCCTTTGTTTAACAAAGCATAATTATTGATATTCGATTTGTTAATAGTTTAGTTTATGTTTTATCTGTGGAATATACATTTTCCCAAACCGCGCTGCTCGCTATGGTGACATCCCTTAGATTCGTTTAAATGTATTCGTTCAATTTCGAGATAGACATCGCTTCTTGATGGACTGCGAAAAAGGTTACTTTTTCATACTCGTGTCAAGTTCCCCAAATATGGATACGTTGGTTTTTGACATTTATCGTCGATAGGCAAGGGAAAACCTAAGTAGTTTTTTAGTCAGTAGTTAGTATCTGTAGTCGTCACACATGCTAATAAGCAACCGAAAATCGAAAGATTAATTTCGCCATTCAAACCGTTAAAAGTATTTTTATAATTTAAAATATAATAATATATGGAGTCCAGTATTTTTCCTCGATTTTTGTATTTCCAATAATTTAACACGGGAAAGAGCGGGGCCGTTTCAACACAAGTTAGTCATAAACTTACTAGAACGACCTCAATACAATGTAAATCTACAAAAGAATATACATATTTTCACAACAAAAATAATTATGCTTCAATAAAATCTGAATCAAGTGTGAAATCCCGTCGCCTTATAATCTACGGACCCAGTCTCCCCGTGACCACGGCTGCTGCAAAGCATCCGAAACGTCGGGCCGAAGTTAAATATCATTTTCAAATAAGTTTAACTAATATATCGCGTTTTAAACCCGTAAAGTGTTTTATTTAAATAAACGTAATCTTGTCTTAGTTCCAAATCTTTTTTATCTAATATTTTTGCCTTTCATAAAAGTTTTGGTAGTTTACGAGTTTATAGACGTATTCAAGTCAAAATTCAAGTGAAAATAATAATTTATCGAACTCTTATTGACAATACAGAGGCAAAGGTAAAAAAAAAATATTTTTGCTACAAATATTGTACTCTCTGAACTCCTTGTGTCTTCATGGATAAAAGTTGTGGAGTTATCCAAACATTTGCTTGATAAGGCACGTTTAGCTTTTACGGTTATCTTAGTTTACAGCTTTATTAAATTTAAAGGACTTAGCCCCTTAAATATATATACAAAGAAGCATTCATTACGATACAAATATTTTTTTTATAATAGAGAAAACGGACCTGTGTCGTTCAGTGAAACACCCCAGCCAGTCAAGTTGTGTTGTCGACCTATTTAGGCTTTGGATAATTGGAGATCCACATACTGAAACTGAAACTCGATTAAACTTGACAGGTGTTTCAACTCCAAACGGTGGTTCATCTTTTAGAAAAATTATAAATTTATTAAAAAAAATGTTGGACCAGGTAGGGGGTAGATCCTACGACCCCCGTGCGTCCGGCAAGTCTCCCGTGGGCTCTTGGAGGTTTAGTGGGTAGTGGTCAAGCTGGCCGACCCCCACACTCCCCCCGCCACTCGATGTGGCCAGGCGGGGGCGTCGGTAAAGAGTCGATTCCTCCAAGTAAAAAAAAAAGGTGGAGGTCGATCCTACGACCCGTTAATTTTTAGCCAGACATTGCTACCGTTACATAAAGGAGCCCGTCAAATTTAAAGCTAAAGCTTCGATATTACAGCCATAAATTAGCTACAAATCCTGAAACATAAAAAGGTGTTTAAAAACTCATTAATTTATAGATCTATAAATCTTCATTTCATAAAATGGCCTACCTATTAAATTGGACCTGTTAAATTTGATAACGATTTTCATTTTCAGCCGAAAATTTTTTCGAATTCATTTGTAGTAAAGGTAAACTTTTGTCAGTAATTAAAATGTTTTGTATTTAAAGGAGCCTGAATAACATTTTATTTTTAGTCTTTTAAAGATGGGAACGACCTTAGGATATAGTATTTTATATTGTGATAATTATGATATATTGACTATGTTTATTATATTAACTTTTGAATGAGGGTTAAGTACACGGTAAGTCTTAAATCTTAATATCTATCTCCAGAGAGGTTTCGTTACATCGAGTGAACAGTAGTTTGTTATATGGTTATTAAATTGCGAACTTATTTTATGTTAAACAATTTGTCGCTATAAAGAGTTCAGTTCTCTAGAATTAGTATTATTAGGAAGCCAAAATCAAGTCAAGATTTTCAACCGGCTTGTTGGTGTAATTGTAGTAACGTATGGCTAGTAATCAACGGGTCATGAGTTCGGCCTTCACCGGGTGTAACATTTTTGTAATCAGTTTATAATTGTTCTGAAACATGTTGGACTTCGTCTGGAAAATTGCATATTCAATCGGTGGTAGGAATATTTCTGTGCGGTTTAAAAACTACCATCCAAAGTTGAACAAGCCGTCAAGTTTAATCGTGTTTCGGTTCCTGTTGTGGATTTCCGAATGTCCAAAGCCAAAATAGGGCGACAGCGCATTTTGTTTACGTTATATGGCTGGGGTATTTAACCTTTCATTAAGTAAACCTAATGCTTGTCTGTTCTCCTCTGCCATTAAACAGAGTACTTATAACACTTTTTCCATTTTAAATACAGACAGTAGCTAGATAAATATGTCCTTTAGGCAAGCCCACCAATTAAAATGTTATTTGCCGGTTAAACATTTGAGAAAAGGCGCCGAAGCAAATAGCTAATCAATAGGTTATGTGGTCGGCGTAGCTGGCCATCCAACTGTAAAAATTTAATGCCTCACCACTCTATCGATCTCTCTATACTTGTATTATGACAACATGTGCCAGTGTTGCATTCAACTCGTAGTAAAATTGCCGCGCTCAAAATATCGTATTTAATTTATTTTTATAACTGTATCGAACTATGTTTTATGTTTGAAAACGTTTTGTATGTTTTATATGTACATATCGCACTCCTAGGTGAAAACCCCGGCAATTCAAAAAACCTTTTTTTCCAAAAAGCCCAAAACCCGTTTTCGGGGGTTTTCCCCCCGGTTTCCGGGTTTTCTTTTTTTTTTTTTTGGGGGGGGTTCCCCCCCCCCCTTTTTTCCCCCCCCTTTTTTTCTTTTTTCCCCCAAATTAAAAAACCCCCCTTTTTTTTTTTTTTTTTTTTTTTTTTTTTTTTTTTTTTTTTTTTCGGGGGTTTTTTTTTTTTTTTTTTTTTTTTTTTTTTTTTTTTTTTTGTTGTTTTTTTTTTCGGGTTTTTTTTTTTTTTTTTTTTTTGGGGGGTTTTTTTTACCCCCCCCCCCCCCTTTTTTTTTTTTTTTTTTTTTTTTTTTTTTTTTTTTTGGTGGGATATATTGGCGCTATATAAATAATTTTTATGGCAAAATCTTATAAATACTCCTTTGTATACCACTCAATGTTCTTAAGAAGATATGTCGTTGCCATAGTTACCAGACTTGTTACATTATAATTAGTCAAAAAGATGTGAATACAGCTCTTTATTAAAGCCATATATATTTTATTTCTTTAGCTTTTTAACAAAAAACGTTTGCCGGGTCAGTTCGTTTTTGTTATAAAAAAGAGAAGTGCTTGCTTCTCAACATGCACTTTTAAAAGTAATATGGGGAGTGTAATTAAACTAGACGGTTTCGCGTTCACTTGAAACAGAACGGGAACGGGAACTACAACAGTTTCATTATATAAAGTCATAATTAAAAAGATAGATGCATGAATAGAATTATATATTACTAGCCACCCGACCCGGCTTCGCTTGGGTACAATACTGATACTAAATACACTACAGAATAACTCTGAATGTTGTATATAAAAACCTTTCTTTTGAAAAAAACGCATCAAAATCCAATGCGTTTTTTAAGCGTACATAGGGAGAGGAAAAGCGACTTTGTTTTGTGGTTTTAGTGAAGGTTGAAATTACATTGTGCGGGAGGTGCCTGTAATTTCAACCTTTACTATAACAATAGGTTGAAAAAATTCGTCGCTGACGTGTAGGACTCGGAAGCTCATTAGCTCAATCAAGCAAAAGCACGGAACGCTGAGGATGTCGGTTCAAGTCCTGGGGAGTCGTTCATTTTTTTTAAATTTATAATCGATAGATGGGGACAGACCAGCATGAATGACTTGATGGTAGGTTGAAACTCTCAACAAGATGCCCTATAAACCTATTTTGACTTTGGATATTTGGAAATCCACTGACTCGACTGAAACTGAAACGCGATTAAACTTGCCGATTTTTTCATCTGTGGCCGGTGGTTCGTGTGCCGGACTATATAATCGATGTTTCTACGTCATAAAAGTCTCAGAAAAATTATAAATTGATATGAAACACGTTGGATCCAGTGGGGATCGAATCCACGACCCGTTGATTATTAACCATACTAACATGAGCCCTATTAGCTACAAGACCGTCAAGATATGTTAGTGGTACTAGATCGAGAACTATGTAAAAGTCATTAGCTTAAAGATTCTTAACGAATTGCTTTAAGCACTCACGCCCGGTTACGTTTACTCTACGTTTGGTACCTGGAACCGAAAGGTACTACGTAGTTATAATGCTGCTATACCCTCTTAGTCGTAGAAAGCTCGAATGCATTGTTAATTAAATACTGTCTATAGTTTACGCGAGCTTTAAATATAACACTTTAACGGTTTAAACATAAAAATATCGCAATATTAGCGGCTGGTACAAAGCATCCGAAGCGTCGGGCCGTATTTTGACGATACAAAAGCATATAGTTTGTTGGACTTCTGCTATATGTAAAACTATATTAAAATCTGTGTCTGTCGTATCATACATATAGTAATCTTAGCTATGTTGTTATAACGTTGATATAACTCTAATATTTTTCACGTGTTATTGCACATGATGGCGCTATATAAATTAAAAATCGATCACAAATTAAAATAAAAAAAATATTTTTGCCCGTATTTTTTTTTTATTATCATTTTTAATTTGAAATATGTATTAATTTCGATCATACTTGATTGCCATAAAAACAGTTCATGCTATTTATTCTTTAAAGGAAAGACATCTGGACTCAATTGCTGGACATTCTTTTTAGATAATTTAAAGAGGAAACATTTTTACATACACATCTTTTGATTTGTTTAACTGTTTTCGCAGCGCTCGCAACGGAAGCACTCAAAGATGAATAATTCCCCCGTTTTTCCACATTTTCCACCGTTTCTATGTTCCTCCATTTCCTCGATAAATGGCCTATCCAACACAAGAATTCCTGAATTCAATCTAGTAGCTCCCGAGGTTAGCGCGTTTAAACAAACTCTTCAGCCTTAATATTACTCTATACCTAGATAGATGACGATAGATATATGGACATATTTCAGGCGCCTTCCAATACGTTTGAGAAGCTTCGAGTTAGTGTTTAATCAGGCATAAAGTTGGTGTACGTTTGAAGTCTGTACACATGTGTAGATATATATAAAGAGGCTTTTGTTAGTACGTATTTACACACATATTTCAAACAGAAAAGAGGTATAGTCAATAACCTTTGTTCTTAAGAGATGGCCAACAAAACATACTGGCAGGTAACAAATTGTATTCACGTTGTTTAAAGGCAATGGCGGGTTCAATCCCCACGGGATACAATTTGTTTTGAATTACTTCATATTTCTTCTGAAACGTAATAAAATGGCGGTAGTAATATCGATTTTCCGGCCAGGTAACGAACCGCCGGCCAAAGATAAAAAGCTCAGAAGTTTAGTCGCATTTTCCGTTTGTAGATATTCGAATATCTATACTTCGTAAGACTTGATCGACCCATTTTTGTGATTACATATGGCTTGGGTATTTCTCCTAACTAAGTAAGTCCCATGATTATCTTTTGTCTATCATAAACAATTTTTTTTCGTCATAGAGGTCATTCAACGTTAATTTGTTTATTCTACCAAGGCTTTGTATTTAATTTTAACAATTTTTACAAACTTCGTTTAGTTAAACTTTAGATACCTTTCTGTTAATAGTAGTTGTCAAATGCCTTTATGAAAAATTTTAAAAGGAACAATAGAAAGAACGGAACTACTTATCGATCGCATTTTCATTAATTCCTTAATCCATCCGTTAAATGAAGTAAATTTCTTATAGTTACAAACTGCGGAGAGCAGAACGATTTGTTGAAGTGATTAAATTTTAAATAAAACACTTCTAACGTTTTATAGCGTTCGTTAAGCTTCGATCGATCCCTTTAAGGCGAGGTAAATCGTTTCGTAACGTAACGCGTTACGGTGCCAGTCGAATAACTTTTTTCTTTTGTTTCTATTGCCTGATAAAATCAATTGTTTTGATTTGTTGTCAAAGTTAACGAAGTTTGAGTTCCAATAATGTTTTACTGTAAAATATTTAACGTTATTACCCGTTTGAGGGTAAGCTGTGTATCGAGCGAGGATCAGCACTTATCTTGACCCCAGCAATTTGTTCAGAGTGCACAAGGGTCGAGGAAGCACTAAAGCCGAACATCAAAAAAATCTTTACTCCTTTTATAAAAACTCGTAATCGGGACAGCGGAATAGAAACGCGATATAACTACTTGTTAACCTCGTAAATAAATAGCGTTGGGTCCTTTATGATGTATCGGGAATTTCGGAACGGCGGGATTGCTTTTGGAAGCGGTACATAATATAATAAATGGTTTTTAGACCCTCTGACACAGTTAACGGTATATAAAGGTTGGTTTTTATTAGTAAGTTACTTGTCGTTTTCACTGTTTATTTTAGAAAAGTTGAGACAGTTTGATAAAGAAAACTGTACATTAGTAATTTGACAGGCTTGTTGCAATTTATAGCTAATAAATGGGTTATACATAGATAAAAATACCACAGATAAAGGAAATCCTTAAAGATCAAATCCACGCGTCTGTTCTGTCAATTGCTGTCAATTTTTGAACAAAAATGCGTCAAAGACGCACATTGTTTAGGTGTTATTTGTTGTATTTTCGTTAAGTAAACCACGCGCTTATTAGTTCTTCTTAAACACAAAAAGTTATTAAAATAACTCGTAACGTAATATAAACTAAAACAAATCTAAAAAAACATATCGGGTTGATATATCAATTTCTCTGTTTTTTTCCAATTCTGGTCGCAGCCTAATGTTTTATAGGCTAGATCCTTTCTCGATGAATAGTCAAACGAACACAATAATATCATTTTAATTCGAACTTGTAGTTCCTGCGATTAGCGCGTTCAAACAAGCAAACCCTTCAGCTTTATAATATTACTATAGATATAAAATACACAGTGGGAAGTAGACGGTCGCTTGGCTCATTTCTAGCTCAAATGCATTTAAGTGCAATCTCTACTAAATCAGACGACGGCAAATCTCATCGGACAATCTAGCTTATTTGTGCACTCACAGCTTGATGTCCACTGGAAGCTTTTAAGCAAATACTTTGTTTAAACTTTACCGCTTAAATGACTTCGATTGCATTGCTTTTTAAAAAGGTTTCAGATGAATAAGGTTTTATTTTATCATCAACTAGCTGTGCCCGCGACTGCGTCCGCGTGGAATAGTGATTTGGGGTAGCATTTTTAATTATTTAGGCTGTTTATTATGTTATGTAAGGGCGCATTTAAGGCGGCCAATCGATTGATTTATGCCGCAACACTCTCACCTCACATTTCCCCCCCCCCCCCCCCCCCCCCCTTTTTTTCCCCCCCCCCCCCCCCCCCCCCCCCCCCCCCCCCCCCCCCCCCCCCCCCCCCCCCCCCCCCCCCCCCAAAAAAAAAAAAAATTTTTTTTTTTTTTTCCCCCCCCCCCCCCCCCCCCCCCCCCTTTTTTCCCCCCCCCCCTTTTCCCCCTTTCTTTTTTTTGGGGGGGGTGTCTCCGTTTTAAGTGCTACTTTGCCGCAACACTCCCACTCCCATCCCCACTTCACATCACACCCAGTCCCATTCTCACTCCCACTTTCAATAAGTTAAACAAAGTTTCTTGTTCTAGCAAAAGTCACGAATTTCCATACAAACTTTCATCCCCTTCAAACCATAACATCCCTTTTTTGGTATTAAAAATCATGTCTATGCCTATGTCCTTTCTCTGACTCTAGAATATCTGTGTACCAAATTTCATTTAAATTGCTTTAGTACTTTTGACGTGAAAGCTGGACCGAGAGACAGACAGAGTTACTTTCGCATTTATAATATTAGTAGTGATTTATTTAAATAAAAATGTATAAATGGTATGGATAACTTTGTTTTAGTCGGCTTTTCTACCAATTTGTTAAATGTAAAAATGTAGTTATAGAGACGTAACTACTATAGGTAGACGTATGGTCTCGCTCTTTTTTTGTAGATATTGATATATTCTATAATATTGTCGAACATTTTTTTGTCTTATCATTCATACCCTTCGCAGCGTATGCGAGGAAAGACATGTTATGGCTAATTTTTTTATACCTCCCGTTGCGTTTATTAGAAATTTCTAAAGATTTCTATCGTAATCTAGTACTAAGTAAAGTATATTTTACTCAATGACAATGTAGCTATTGAAAAAAGAATTAAAATCGGTTTAGTACTTGTTGAGTTTATCCGTTACATACAATAGTACAAATCTTTCCTCTTTATAATATTAGTGTAGATAGCTGTTACCCACGATATTCGTAGTGTACGTCCCGTCGTTCGGGTCGTTCTTGCAAGTTAATCTTAAAAGATAGATATATAGCGTCCTGGACTCATTTTTAGATCATATAAAGGAGAATCATTCTTTCCTACACAATTTTTAGGTATCTTGAACCGTTTTCGCAGCGTACGCATCTGAAACCTACAGAGATGATGAATTTCCCCCATTTTGTTCACATTTGTCGCTGTATCTTCGCTCCTATTAGTTACATCGCAATGTGTTATAGCCTATAACTTTCCTCGATAAATGCTCTGACCAACACAAAAATTATTGTTCAATTCGAACCCGTACTTCTTGAGATTAGCGCGTTCAAATAAACAAACTCTTCAGCTTTATATATAGATAGATATAGAAGTATAGATGGATGTCGATTTCACTATATAGCAGTTTTGTCATCTGTCAAATTTTAAATGCATTTGCAAAATTGAATTAATATCGAGGTAATGTTTTGGAATCTATCTTTAATAAGTGAAGCATTGGTCTTATATTATTAATTTTTTTACATTACATATACTGCACACAAATGTCCCTGATCTACAAAATATAATTAAGGTGTGCTGTCGTCCCATTCGGCTTTAAGCTCCGATAATATCGTAGATGTTACTTCTAATTAAAATTCTATTTTTAAAACATCACAATGATTCAAATTAGTATTATAAAACTATCACAGTTTTCCTAATGTGGTTGTAATAAAATATCGAATGATGTCTATTTTTTAGACAAATCAATGTAATGCTTACAATTATGAAACATAGTAATTATTATGATCACGATGTGTGCTAATTAAGCTATTTACGCCTAATCAGGTATCTATTTACATAATCATACCTAGTCGTGTTTAGCTTGCTATTGAGTAATTAATTGAGCAATATTTGATCATGACATGTGATATACTTTGCCCAATATGGGATGACACATTTTTCACACAGAAATTACTGGGAATATCTAAAATATTATTTACGCCTGCTTTCTTGTCATTGGAAATTAAATAATTCAAATAAAAGTGTCTTGTTTGTTAAAATTATTTCATGTGTAAGCCGCAGATTTTAAATTCTTTTAAGTATTTAATCAGTAATTGTAAATTTTTTTGACGCGCCCTTTGGTCTAATGGTAGAAATTAATGCCTAATAATTAACAGGTCTTCGGTTAGCATTACCAATATGTTTCCAATCGATTTATATGAAACATGTTGGTCTTAGGAAAATCTGAATATCAAAATTCCGCCCTGAACACGAACACACCGTCCACAGGTGATAAATGTGAAGTTTAATGGCAATTCGCTTTCAGGCTGTAACTGTCCGAATATCCAAAGCCAAAATAGGTCAATAGTAAATCTTGTTACATTTACACGTCTACGGTATTTCACCCTAAGTGAGCCATATGTTTATCTGTCCTACCATATCATAAAAAAAATATTCAGATGCGATTATAGTATTTATTATAAGGACCCCTTCCCAATGTATTCAAACACACCATCCTACAGACAAAGTATAGTGGACAATTACTACAACTCGTAATTAATCAATCATATTGTAACTGTTGAGTTAAGCATGATCTAGTAGTACTCTTGTCTAGAATATAACCTGAATTCATTGTATTGGAAAATCGAGTAATCCAATCCAGGGCGTTCCTCATCTGTAAATACATAGCAGCGTTGGAAAATTTTCACAGGAAGGACATACAGATGTAGTTAATCACTGGGTTTGGAGGAATTTGCTATTTTAGATGACTCTCAGGAATACACCGCCCCCCCTTACTTTTTTCCTACCAATAACCAAACTAGAAATAAGGACGATTTTTCACTAATTCACTTCTAAAATTAATTATTGGTGTTTAAAATAATATTTTATGTCAAATTCAAGGCTTTCAGAATTCGGGAATATAGAGACTTATACCGATATGGGAAAGTTCGTGGCCTCTTCCTCTGTGGACGGTAGTTCGCGATACGTATGGTATTTCCATATCATTACCCCAATTTAATGTTCTTAAGGAAAAGTCTAATATGTTTCAGGAAAATTATAAAACATGTATTTTTAGAACTATCTTGGACGTGGTGGGAATGGGGACCTAAATTTAAATATTAGCCATGTATTGGCGCCAATCATAGCTTCGATGCCTTCTACCTAAACATGTTTATGATTCATACTACTGCTACTATTTTATATAGACTGGTTGAGTAGCATAGCATTTTACATTTATTCACTCCCAAAGCAAATTTTTAAACATTAATTAACAAGAATATATTAGGTCTAAATTCAAAATTAAAAAATCTCTATCTGCTATTATAATAAGACAATTTAATTTATATCTTGTTAAAACTTACAAATAGTGTTTTCAATACACAAACCACAGCTTATAAGTCATAATGTTATTGCTGAAGCTAAAGTAAGTGTCACGTAAACAGGATTAAATTAATGCCTTTCGCGTCAAGTGAAAACTCCAGAATAAACAAAAACCGAATTAAACGCGTAATGTATCGTGGTTAATGCTGAGGGGTAGGTGTTGGCTTATATAAACAACATTGAGTGTAGTCTATAATTTATGAGGGAGTACACATTTAACATTTTTAACGGTTTAAAATGCACAATTTATACGTTATTAGTTATTTATTTAGAACTTATTTTAACAACGATCCGATATTTTTGATGATTTCCAGCAGTTCTAGTTGTTAAAACAAATGTCCCTGTTGACATTTGCGTCTTTACAGTAATTTTGGTTTTCTTTCTACAGGCGGCCTTTGTACAACCATCTATATTTTTTTATATTATTTTTACGTGTTTGTTCAATAAAGAGTTTTAATTTCAATAAACAAAATAATATACCGAAATGTATGTACAAAACTTCGAAACAATAGCAGCAAGTTAGATTCCTTTTCTTACCTTTGTTGTTACCAAAGTTTCACCTGCTACTGAAAACTAGCTACGAAGATAAAATTAGTTCCGTGCTCTGAGTAAATTTAATTATAAACGTATTATGTATGTTATTTGAATAAAGCACTTATAACTGTTTAAAACGCGATATATATTGTAAAGGTTTTTAAACTATGGTTAGACGTCTTGTATCGTTTAACATATTCTGACCACTAGTATAGGTCAGAATATGTTTTCAACGTCGGGTATATGAAAAATGTATTTCGAGTTTTAAACCGTTAAATGCGTTTTATTTTATATTGAGGCTTTCACGTATATTAAATAAACTGTTAACTGCTATTTAATAACTTTTTTTTTTAATGATAGAGAAGGACAGCTAAGCATGGGGTCTGATGATGGAAGGTGAAATACAACAGCCATATAACATCGAAGCACTGTCGAGCTATTTTGGATATTCGGAAATTTACAGACTGAAGCCGAAACGCGACTAACCTTTTCATCAACATGTTTCAGAAACATTATTAATTGATTAGAAAGATATTGGTACCAGTGGGGATCGAACCCCTGACCCATCGTTTACGAGCCACATATTGATACCATTGCAACAATGTATATAAAACTTGGGACTCGCTTTGGATATCGTCAATTTTAAACACAGTCAATACCATTTGGATTATTATTTTGAACGAGTCGAGCAAACATTAAAAGCCAGTTGTATATTAAGCGAGCGTGGCCATATAAAGCTTTATGTATATTCGTAATTACCAGAGTGTTAATTAATCAAATTTCTGTCATTCCTCTTAATAATTTATCGCAGCCGTTATGGCGTACTAATTGCCGATCGTAGAATTCGCGGAGAGCGTTTAGAATTTCGGACTTTTTTGGCTTTTTACGTAATCGACGAAGCTGTCGTTACCTTATACCTTGTCTAAAGTAGGATGATAAGTCAGTTAAGTTGCGGGGAATTGTATTATTGCGATTAGTTACAGTTTTTTATCAATACGAGCGTCTCCACCAATTTAATTTCCAGACAAAGTCAATCATGTTTCAGGAAAATAATACAAATTTATATGAAAAATGTAAGACCAGTTAATTAATAGCCATACTTCTACTGCTATTGCTATTGCATTACACCAACGAGCCCGTATAAAATAGAAATAACACCTACAAGTACTTTCTTGGAATGAAAACAAGCTTACCATCCTATATTAGACAAAGCATAGTACATCTCATAATAGAGCCATAACTCATTTTCGTGAATAATTTATTAATTTATCGACATCTATTACTTTATTTAAAATCTATAGTTTGTCTAAAGTGATTTCATCTAATATGCAAATATTCAAAGCGTTGTTCACGTATGTATATGCCAAATTCTTTGGAGTTTTCACTTATCTTGTCTGTCTATACAAGAATCCGTTAATAATGAATGATACTTTTATCTTAAGCTTTATTTTATTGCTCTATTTTCATTGAAGCATTTTATACAATGAGATTAAACTCAACGTATAAAAACAATATTTCAGTGTAGGCGCAATTTAAGGTCCATGTAACATATAAACGCAGCTCGTTATTTATAGCTGCACTATCGTACCTAGAAACCGCGGAAAGTTAGTAGTGTATCTAACAGGTATATGTAGTCTAGAAGGTTCGTCAGTGTAGTTGAAATAGTTGGCTTTACTATACTTTTGAAGCTGACTAAAATGATGTAGTTATGTGCTGATGGTGGAATATTATTCTAGAATATGTTTTTTATTGATTTAATACCAACCTGATGAAAGAGTCCCACTAAAAGTGACCAAATGATATCGAGGAATTGTCAGCCATCTTGAATTGAAAATATGTTTTAAAAATGCTACCGCACTCTTTATTAAGACAGTTTGGTCTAACACTTCCTATTATAATAGAAATATTAAATAAGTTGATTGAATAAATAATTTAAGCAAGGGATGTACGTGTTACGCTAGACGACACCAGAGACGCTTATAGGAAACCTCAGCCTAAAAAATTAAGTCTCCTCGACTGATAAATACAACCTTTTATGTTTAAATGCAATTCAACAAATTGGATGTGGGACGTGGATTAGTTCATCAGATCTAAGTAGCAGGAATTTCCTCTACATACAATGTGTGTAATATGTTATAAATTGATAATTTCACTTTGTAAGGACTTACGGAGGAACTGTCTACTATTCTTATATATCTTCATTAAATTGATGACATTGTGAGATACTTAAAAAAAAACTTAACGCATTAATAAATTTAAGGGTCTTTTATTTAATGTAATCTAAAAACCAAAAAGTCCAAGGTTCCAAAGCCGGGAAAAGTACAATATTCGGTTATGCCAGATAACAAGTTGCTTTCAATCAATTATATATAAAAAAAAAACATTTATTTAAGTATTTGGGTACATTTATGAATGTCATACACAGTTAAAAACAAAACAGTCTTATTTACATTTACCTCTTGTTTTAAATCAAGTCTTTAGATAAAATATAATTTAAAATCGGACACAAAAATATATCTTCCTTATTTAGGAAAATTGTATTAAGCAGCTAGTCAGTCATGCGAAGGCGATAATACTACAAGCCTTATTAATCATTAATTACAATGATTTGATTTGAGTAATTAAAGCTGCTTTCATAAGAGATAGCATTCTTTTTCTATTTCTGGTTTTACAACTCGTAGGTTGTTCGCCATTAATTACTACACCTATCTAAAATTTGTTGTACATTAATAAGTACTACAAATTGTGGTAGTTTGATTATTTTATTATACGCGAATTTAATGTTATGATGGATATTTTAAAAAGTCTATCATAATTAAGTACCCACAGGCGTCTTTTTAGTAATTTAGTTTAGTTAATGATTATAGTTTATTATATGTAATATGTATGTTAGATATTAATTTACTTTATACTAGATTAGCATATAATATATATATATACATGTAAATAAAAGATAAGGATTAAATAAATAAATGAAAAAAAAAAAAATAAATTTAATAATGATAACAATTATACGATTACCTTACCTATATTTTGATAATTTAAACAACAAAAAAGCTTTAATAAGAGAACTTAAAAATGTATGTAATCCATGGACACAACAATTAAATAAAAGCTTGACTCACCTTGATAAGCAATGCACAAAACTATGTACTTAATTACTTCGAATATTCTTTACAAACTAACACTAAATGTATTGCTTTAGCCCCTCAAATGCGAAGGTATAATTTAAAAGTTACGTAGCGTCTTCCGAAAAATGGAAAGCACATTTTGCATGTCCGCCGTAGTGGACCGCGCGCTACGCTCTGCAACACCGCCCGCCCTACAACTTGCTACAACTTTCGCGCTACGACATCTTACTGCGTCACGTGATTTCGAAGCCTTCAATACAAATTTTAATTTTACTTCAAGTCTAATTTGAGTTTTTACTTTATAATGTTTAACTTTGTCACTCAATCGCTGAGTATTTTGTAAATAAATAAAGAATTATGATTCACCAATTCCGGTAAAAATCGTTGAGTAATCTAAGATCAAAGATAATCTCATAAAGTGTGGTGGATTAATTTCCACATATTAATATTGTTGAGTAATCTAAGCCTTATTTCGATTCGAATAATGTTCTACTTTACACATAATAGAAAGTTTTAATCTCTCTCGTTACAAGTATAAAAAGTTTTAATAGTTTTGTTAATAACATTATCTCTCATCTATTTATATTCTTTGAAACGTATTAAGAAACATATAGATGTAATATAATACCGCCATACATTCTCTTAATTACTTTAATATGTTACTTTGTTAAGACACAATTAATAATGTAAGAAATAGTATGTAATCCACAATATGGACCAATACTTATCGAATATGTTATAGTTACTGTACTTGTCGCATAGTTGACGCGAGTAGTACATATTTAAGTACAGCACTCTTAACAGTTTAAATCCCGAAATATTTTTTTTAATGATAGGAGGACAGACATTTATTTGGCTCTGAAAGCGAAACCGCGATTAAGATTCGCGGCTTTTCTTTTCATCTGTTGACGGGGGTTCGTGACCCGAACGGAATAAATTTGCAAAGCATCCGAATCGTCGAGTTTTAGTTAATAGTAAAAGTATTTCGCCGATTTTAACCGTCAAAAAGTTTCGTTTTAGTTTTTTAATTAGGCGTTATTTAAAGAAAACCTTTTTCATGAACATGAATAGAAAATAAAGCTCTCACCAATTAACACTAAACAGAATTTATTACAATATTTTAATTTACTTAATTGATTAATAATATCGCTTGAATGGGACTTTATTAAATTATATTTTGTTTGATTCAATTGTCTGTAGCAATTAAGTAAGCTTGTCCAATATACGTCTTTACTTTGACTTCATAGAACGAAAGATTTTAATTGTTTTGCTTGATTTTATGCTTGCTTAACTTTCTTTATATCTTATTTATATGGCAAACATATTTATGTGTCTGTTTAATTTATATTACAGTCGAGTAGGTAAAGGATTCGCCTTTAACCGACCGTATTAAATTATTCCACAACAAATTCGATCCCAGTACCCTCTCCTTTCAAACACTCAGCCAATTGGGCCAATTGTTGGGTAAAGATATTTAGTATATTTATTGAAGTAGATTTTTAATTATCTAGCCATAAAAAAAATATATAAAAACTTTTCTTTTATTATTTTAAATTTTGATTTCGTTTAATTTCTAATATATTTCTATTACTTATTTTTTATTTAGTTCACTTAGCGAAGGTGAAATACTATAGGAATCATAGGAAGTTGCCTGACACCGAATTGCGATTAAACTTCACGTAGCTTATTTATCTGTTAAAGCTGGTTCACAATCCGGATTGAATCTATTTATATTCCTTCCACCAATTTATTATCTAGATTTTCAGACATCCAACATATTTCAGAAAACTACAACTTTATTAGAAACGTGTTGAATCCAAGACCGGTTGATTGATCCCCGATCGTCGGTATAATGGTAACGATGTGCTATATTTACTGTCACTGTCACCATTAGGCCAAGGAGCTTAAGAATGTCATAATATTATGAAACCTTTGATATGAAAATATATAAACATCGCGAGTTATTTTCGCATCCGATCTATGTATATTGGAGGACGAACGCTTTCGTGTCTGCGAATAAATTCATACAGGAATCATTTTAATTTCCATTAAGATGTTTTTATTTTGAATACATTTCTCTTAAGTATTGGCGATGTTTATTTGCATTTTCTTCGTGTTTTCTGTTAGGTAAGGCGGCGCCTTCAATAAATAGTCGATACGTAGTAATACTTAAAGGTCCAGGATCATCCATAATAATATTATAAAGCTGCTGAGTTTTTTTGTTTGTACGTGCTAATCACAAGACCTACTTAATTGGAGTTGAAAAATGATTATCTTCAAAAGGGTCTTCTCGTGTTGGTTGGACCATATATCGGGAAGCCTTCGGGCTAAAAAACATCAGCCTGCGACCAATACAAGCGTAAGGACTGAGGAAAAAATGTGGAAAAAAGGGGGAAATCATTAATTCCCTTGCGCTGCGAAAACGAATGTAAAAATGATAAATTTTGTTTAAATAATCTAAAAATATCCATAACAGTATATGTCTATCTCCTAAGATTAGCACACAAGAACCGCTTTTATGGTAATGTGGAAAAGGGAAATACTTCATGCGGCAAAAAGACGTTTGCCAGGTCAGCTCGGAGACGACAGCATGTAAACTATTATGAGTGTTAAAGACATTAAAAACCTATAGGTACTATATAAAAACAAAAAGGAAAAACTCCTGGTTAAATACTGTCTATAGTATATATTTAGTATAAATTTTCGACTCGGGCAGGACTCGGTTGCTCAATTAGTAGAGCAACAGCACGGAACGCTGACGATGCCGGTTTAAGTCCTGCCCGAGTAGAAAATGTTTTCAATTTTCGAATTGCAAACTATATATGTGCCTCCATGTGCAATAACATCGTAAAATAATAAAATTTCTCATATTTAAGTAGGGGGTGTATGAACCAAATTTCACCTTTGTGGGTTTCCACAAAGATGAAAATTTGCAAAGGTACAGCGCGATGTTTTATCCTATGCCTATCCTTGATAAATGTCTGGTCTCTAATCAAAACACGCTACTACTTACGCTTGTTTAGGTTCGGTTTTACATGTATGTCCGAATATCTACGAAAATACAGGTCAACCAATTTGATCTTCTGGGGTTAAGAAACTTCATCACGAAAACGCCATGCATTTAAATGAAACACTTTAACGGTTTAAAACGCGATATATTAGTTAAACTTATTTGAAAATGATTTTTAACGTCGGCCCGACGTTTCCCCGTGACCACGCCTGCAACGCATCTGAAACGTCGGAGCGAAGTTAAAAATCATTTTATGTCTATCTTTGACGATTAGCTTGCTAGGAAACAGCTTAAATTTATGAAGAAGACATAAGTAATTCGGATGCCCAAAATAAGTGCCTCTTCTACGCTGACGAAGTCGCTGACGCCGCTAGTAACCTTATAGGAATCATGAACTCATTAACAGTTCCCACCGCTGGGACTGTGGCTATAAGGGGCCATTATTAACGACGGATTAATACGTGTTAGTTACTTTATGCTACGCGGACGAGTTATAATATAACTGGACCATGGACTAAGCCACAACTAATGCTACACGATATATGTTCCCCACGCCTTCAAATACAGACAAAGTTATTATTCCGCCCCGATGAATATCAAAATCTTTTCAGGCTGCCCACTTTGTGGGTTCACTCGATCGGATATTAGCTGCAAAAAACTTTGCGTTGTCCCTTTTGATCGTGGGTTGAAATCTTGAAAGGTGTCCTAATTAGGGAAAAAACCCCATCCCAGACTGGCCAGACAATGGTTCTTTTGTAGTTCCGAAGTGAGAAAATGGGGGCGTGGGACGAATTTATGTCCAAGACTCATTAGCCTTAATGATTCTAGATACTCTGGTTGTCCAATGTCCTTAAATTTATTGTGAATTTAAAGTTGCATATATTTACTATAACGATAAAATAAACTATCTAAGTTGCTTGTATGTTGTGTGAAAAATTAGCAATACATTAGAATCTTATCGGTATAACAATATTTAAATAAAACATTTTAAAGGTTAAAAAAGCGATACATATAAAGCGCGTTTTAAACCGTTAAAGTGTTATATTTAAATGCGTACTACTCGCGTAAATTAATGACAGTAATATATCCAATAAGTACCATAATTTTTTAGCTAAAAAAGGATATTATATGATTTTACATCAATATTTGATGACATCTTTAGTATTAATCTTAATTAAAAAGTAAAATGTTTAGCGTTATAAAGTCTATTGAGTGGGAGGAAATAATAAATATTTATAATTTAAATTTGTTTTATTATTTACAAAATTATTTTGATCGTTTAAAAAATAATGGCAGCTCATGTTTTATTCATATAAATTCGAAAGGGTCGTCGGCTACTCGCCTAAATTATACTGAGTTTTGGTACAATATTATTTTTGAAAACCAAAATTATTCTGGCTTATTACCAGGTACATTGGTAATATTAGCTCCTTAAGGATCGACACGTTCATTCTTCACACATTAAAATTGTTTTATCATTAAATAATTTAATGACACGCCCGGGATTCAAATCCAAAACCATAGTAGTCTGTACTGTTTAACACACGGCTAAAACTACTTTTTTTAACAGCGCAAGAAAGACAGACATGGCGTAGCACTTTATTACGATGTGTTGTCAACCTATTTTGGCTTAGTCGTGTACCAATACCCCCGTGTACATATTTTAATTAATTTACTTACTACCTAGCATTCCTAAGTTACTGAGAAAGTTAATCTAAGGTTTACATTTTACTTTGTATCATGTAACTGAAAATAAAATGTAAGGTACTAGCTGAGTACTATAAATATACAATGTTTCACTTAACAAGCAACAAACACTTTATAAATGTTTACGGACGTCATGCACCATCAAGTTCTTGAGATAATTGTCGTCGTTAGCGAAACACTCGACAATGTCGAAATGGTCCATGTCGTCCTTTATTTCTAAATACATGTTTTGCATCAGGCAGGTGTTGTGGAGGAGTTCGAAGAACTCACGGGACTGTTTCTTGAACGTCGGACTGTCGTTTTGGCCGGCCAAAATGAAGACTCTGATCTTTCTGGCTTGTAAGTGGGTGAAGCAGTCGAATTGTGGGGATAGCGGCGCGGCCCACTCGGCGGGCAATTGGATCGCGTCGTTGACTGATGTGTGGACTAGTTCTCGTAAGTCGTAGACGCCTGAGATGAGGAAGGCTGCTTGCAGACGCTGGGTTCCTGGTGTGTTTTCTAGGAAGTCTGCGTTTGATAGGAGCTTCGCGACAAGGTGAGCGCCGGCTGAGTGCCCGGCGAAGTAGACGCCTCTGTAAAATTTATTTCAAAATGAAACACTTCACAAAGAATAAATGAAAGATGACCTGTACGACTTAACTTGGCTTTGAATATTCGAACATCCACAGACTGAAAGCAAAAGACGAAGTTTCAAACTTTTCATTGGACGTCGTTCCTAACCTGGAACGAATTTCAATATCCCCACCACGCATTTAATATCCAGATTTCAAAACGACGTCCGAAATGTTTCAGTATAATTATAAATTGATTAAAAAATGTTGGAGCTGGTGGGGATCGAACCTACAGCCCATTGATTTTTAGCCCTAGACTAGACTAGACTATTAATTAATATTTACTGTTAACTAATAAAACGTTCTTTTTTATTGATTCTATTTTAGAAATTATATCCTCTCTCACGCGTGAAATATTCTTATATTGCGCTATTTACATGTTTTGTGAATTTGAATTTTGAACTTACTAAGTGAAAAAATTCCTTTGACGGGAGCAAAATTCTGTTTTCGAGGCATTGTATATAAAAAAATAGTAATAGAAATGCATTTTAATAAAAAATGTGTATGTAGGATATCCCAAAAATGAGGACACAGTGCTTCAACACGTAGACTAAGTTCGTAAACATGTTCATAACCACAAAAACATATACAAAAGGGTCTAAAAAGGGTATTCAACTATGAAAATATCCGTATGTACCTTGAGCCCATCTTCTCAGCGTACTCGAATACGAATTTTGCTGCCTTTTGTATTTGGTGGATGATTTCTGGTAGAGTTGCAGCCGGACAGAGATCGTATCCCACGACGATAGACTTGATTCTTGAGCGGTATAGAGGCAGGGCGGGATATCTTGACACCTCGCGAGACAACTCCTGCCAGTAGCCACCGTGTACGAATACCATGATTGGAGAATCTGTAATTTGAAATAAATATTTTCTAGACGTTCTCCCCTTTATAAAATTGATATTGTATTATGGTAGGTTATATGATTTATTGTTGTGCTCTCAATTGAATGTAAAATAATAAAGTTCCTAGTTAAAACAATTGTAATAAAAAAAAGTTTTTTTTTTCATACAAGTTACTAAAGTTCTGTTGGTTTTGGAATTCTTTTTAATATGAATAACAATTTAAATAAAATGTTTATAATTAAAGTAAAATGCAAAATATATTAATTAACTTATTTTTTATTAAATTTCACTACGGCCTGACGTTTCGGACGGAAGATGGAGGGTGTCCCTAATGTTAAAGTCGAAACTACTAGCTACACTAACGCCATCTGTTTCGTTGTAGTTGGTATTTTGAGAAACTGGCTAGGTCCTTACGGTGTATCTTTCTATGTTGAGGCCGATCTCCCTCTTAATCTTGTGTATTTCCTGATTTCAATTGCTTAATGAATAAGTATGACAATTAATGGAGCATCGGCATGGTGATGGCTCGTGAGGTCAAAACCCACCTGTGTCACATATTTTTTAATTCACACAGAATTTAAATAATAATTAAGTAAGAATAACATCTATATTGCCTTTGCCACGTTACTTAAATTAATAACTTTATTAGCACATAAGTGTTGAAGCAGCATTGAAGGCATCCCTGTCAGGGCTTCATATATTTTTGTTTAATAAATAAATAAATTATCATATATCTACTACCGAACTATAAAATTTATTTATTTCTAATTTAATGTTGCAATGACGTAAAATTTAACAATGTTTATATCACTTTTGAATGACTGAAACATGGAAAAGTGATAACTTTTTTTTTATATTTCTTTTTATTGTTATTCAAACAATTGCTTTATTTGTTATCTATCAAATGGTTTTTTTTTCTCTACCATTAAATATGTGTTTAAAAATGCTACTATGTTTTAAGTAAATGTTTAAAGGGTTTCCTAAATATTTTAAAATACGGTTCATTGTTATTTCGACCGCTTTACTGGATCGATGACACTGGCGCGAGAGGTCGAAATACTTGCAAAATAATAAATCGGTCGGTCGTAACAAGTTCTTTTTTAAACTGTTTTATTTAGCTCAGCCCGTTTGTTTTATTTATTATTTATTCTTGGGTCAAATTTAGTAATTTAAATTTCACCATTTTCAGTTTGTATGGAACTTCGTGGTTTTTGAAGCTGGAACAATTAAACTTTCTTCTTTGGCTTTTTGGGAATAGGAGAGGGAGTGGGAATGAGATTTAGAGTAGGAGTAATGTGAGGTGAGAGTGATGCGGCAAAGTAGCACTTACAAAATAGATTGGCTGCGATAAATGCGCAATTATATAAATTAATAAACAGCCTACATAAATAAAAATTCTACCCCAAGTCACTATTCCAGGCGAACGAAGTCGCGGGCACAGCTAGAAAGAAGAAATAATTTTTTTTCCCAATTCTCTCACTCGTCAGCTCTCGAGCTACCAATAAAATGTAACAATGATATACTTGATTTTTTTTTCTGCAAAGTACTATGTGTTTTATTTTTACAAAAATTGTTTATTTTATCTATTTTCTCTTGTGTGTGGCACCGCTGCCCACACTCTTGGGACTTACTGAAAATCTGTTTAAGGTCAACAAAGGGCCTGATATAAGCTGAGTAAGATCCTATTCTACCAACTAGCAGAACACAACATTATTTTATTCTATTAATATTGAGTTATACTGTTAAGATTAAATTATGTTTTATTTTTATGTTAAGTAATAAGTATATATGTTTTGTGCGCCTTACAGTAGTAGTAAATAAATTTATTTCTCTCTCATTTCTCATATAGACACAGAAGTGCGTCTGTTTTATACTCCGCGTAGAGTTTGACACACTTTAATTCTTAGTTATCTGCTCAGTAAATTATCATACGGGTTATAATAATAACATCATTAGTTATAACTTTATCTTAATTATCTAAATGATATATAATTGCCTTGGTTACGTTGATTTCGAGTCCATTAGCGAATTAATGAGGCCTTAAATTGTACCGAAGTATTCAGTTTAAACGCACGAACTTGAATGTTAACAATTCATCGTTGAAACGGTAAACACTTATACGGGCATTGTACTGACGTAAGATTTTTTTGTTATACATAGGGAAAAAAACAATCGTTAGATGTTATCTGCGTCTGGTATAGAATCGGTAGTTTGACAGTTTACAACTGTTAAACTACCGACTTTTTTATGACAGTGGAGTGGAGTGGAGTTCAGTTTACCGTAGGTGGCAGCCATAACATCTAAACTAGATGCACTGTCGACGAATTCTGACTTTGGATATTCGGAAATTCACAGACTGAACCGAAACGCGATTAAACTTGACGCCTTGTTCATCTGTGGGCGGTGGTTTGTGACCCGGACATCAAAATAAATAAAAAATAAGTTAACAAATATAATATGCGTTTAAAACCGTTCAATTGTATTATTAAAATTTTACTCGCGTAAGCTATACTTCAATGATACACATAAAAAATATCGTATAACAACTTTCTTTGTTTATTTATAATAGCTACTAGCTAACCTGGCAAACATTATTTTACGATATGAAATATTTCGACTAATTTTGATTAGAATAAAAAAAATGGTTCTTGTGCGTTAATCTTAAAAGATTGACATACACCTATACTGTGTCAGACATTTTTTTTATATCTTTAAGACATCTTGGACCGCTTTCGCGGCATCGGAAGCGCACAAAGATGAATCATTTTCCCCGGTTTTTCCACATTTCCCACCGTTTCTTCGCACCCATGTTAAAATATTTGTGGGAGTATACTATTTACTTGTGTCATTTGTTTTAACTGCAGTAGAGTGACATGATCCATGATATCAGTTATTTGAACAGGTTATATTAAAATCTAATTAGTGGAACTGATATGCATTGAACCTGTTAGAGTAGTTATTTAAAATGCCAATATACATTTTATAAAGTTGATCCTCTCACTATTGTAAAGGTAGCAGATAATTATGTTTACAATTGTAAATATGATTATCTGCCTTTTGAAAATTATTACAAAACTACGATTACATTTGAAACGAAATGTGATATTTTTTGTAGAATTTTTAAATTCTACTTTGACACAGAAACATGCCATGCTTATAAAACCACCGTTCAACAACGGGTCGGGGGTTCGAGACATGTTAGACTTCGTGTGTAGATATTAAATAGGATAGGAATATTGAAAATTCAATCCACAGACAAACAAGCTGCGAAGCTTGGTAATTCAGTTTTAGTCTGGATTTCTGAATATCCATAGTCAAAATAAAAGCCCATGCGTTTATGTCCTCTTCTACCAGAAAAAAATCTTTTTTCAATAATCATCGATATATTATAAATAGTATTGACTTAAGTCCGTATTCAACTTATCTCCGTTTTGATCGAGGTCCAAAAGGTTGTTCCGAATTAAAAATCTAATGTAAGGTTAATGAAGCGTAATGAACCCCGAATCTTACCGTCTGGAAGGTCCGTTCCCAAAATATCCAACTTTTGCCCGAGAGTCGAGCCGTATTCGATTTCCAATTTATGTGGGATACTGTTGACAGCTGCCTCGCTTGCTGGAAATACAAATTTTATATTAACGAGATTAAATACTGTCTATAGTTTACGCGAGTAGTACACATTCAAATAAAACACTTTAACGGTTTAAAACGCGACATACATTAGTTTCAGCCGTCACCGTTAGCAACATACGTGAGTAGTTAAAATAATTTTCAAATAAGTCAAACTTATATATATCGCGTTTTAAACCGTTAAAGTGTTTTATTTAAATTCATTTTTTTATAAAATCTTCATCAATTTTGATCAACTATCATTTAACAGAAGTCGTAGTTACTTGTAATATTAGGTAAACTTATTTGAAAATGATTTTTAACTTCGGCCCGACGTTTCGGATGCTTTGCAGCAGCCGTGGTCACGGGGAGACTAAAGATGGAGGATGTCTCTGACGTCAAAGTAAAAAAGTCAAATCATTTTAATTAATATATCCCGTTTTAAACCGTTAAAGTGTTTTATTAAACGAGATTATTTATCTGTTAATATACATATTAACGAAAGCCTGTTTTTTTTATTTAAACCGATTTCAAACGAGCATCATGTTTAATAATAAATAGTCCAGCTTAAATCTTTACTTATTGCTTTAAATCGATAAAGATTTAAACTGTGCCTTCAAGCTAGAGTTTAGCAAAGTACCTTTTAATAGTATTACCTAACCATTAATTAATTGTTTCAATTTGAAGATTTGTTTTTCGTTTTCCCTTATTTAAGTATTAGGCTTTGTCTATTTCATTGATAAATAGAATTATCCTATAAGCAAGTAGGTAAATTATATCTAGTGTACTAGTGTACATTTTATATTATTTACATAGACTCTGAATCCGCGACCTGCTTGCTTGTTTAAGGCAATGCTAAAGACGCATTTTTAATGGATCACGGAAATGAAATCTTTACTTTTTTTAGTACAAAAACAATATATAAATGGTAGGTATATAATTGATTATAAAAATAATAATTGACGTGACAAATCGTGATTTTAAGGTATGTAATAAAAATAATAAGTATGAATTTGTGGTAGATAAACAATTTAAAATGTTTTATTAAATTACTAATTTTATGAACTATATCTAACGTCAATTACTTCTTTATCAGCTTTCACTGTTGGTACGAATTGTGAAAATTCAGGTTCGAAGACGGGACGATTTAAATTTTTATTAGGTATATACCGAAAATCGAACTTCCGACCTCTTTAACAAACCGACACATCTGTCCTCACACGTAATAATAACGAGTAGAATAATCTAGTGCAAATACATTCTTAGTAAGTAAACAATCTTGTAACCTAATCTGAAACCTGTATTACCACAAGGTAAATAACTGCAAAATTCTTTAACCCAAGTAAAACGATATAGTTACTTGTAAATTAATATTAGCATAACAAAATAATCAATCAGTCAATGTCAATAATAATCTTTATTTTTAAATAGACTATAGGTAAATAAGAAATGCTTGGATGATACACGTAATTACGGATCATGAGGCTAGGGATCGATGGTAAGTACTGTCTGTAGTTTACGCGAGTAGTACACATTTCAATAAAACACTTTAACGGTTTAAAACGCGATATATTAGTTAAACTTATTTGAAAATTATTTTTAACTTCGGACTGACGTTTCGGATGCTTTGCAGCAGCCGTAGTCACGGGGAGACCGGGACCGGGAAGCATCCGAAACGTCGGGCCGAAGTTAAGAATCATTTTCAAATAAGTTAAACTAATATATCGCGTTTTAAACCGTTAAAGTGTTTGATTTAAATAAAACTCTTTAGTTAAACTTATCTCCCCGTGACCACGTCTGCTGCAAAACAACCGAAACGTAGGGCCGTAGTTACAAATAATTCTCAAACAAGTTTAACCGTTTAAGTTTAAAGTTTTAAACTGTTCAAGTGTTTTATTTAAAAAATACTTAGGCAATTAATTAAATTGAATTACCAAATATTTTTATTTTTTATCATAGAGTATGTCAAACAAGCATGCGTTTAACGTAAAGGTAGGTGGAACACTCTAGCCATATAACATCTCAACAAGATTTGCTTTTAAAAAAAATTGATATCCACAAAGTAAATTCGATTAATCCCACCACGAAATTGAGCTACAAAATAAAGAACGGAATAAAAATAACTGATACAATATGAACGATATACTTCGTATATTACATAAAAATATGTTGATTTGTGTCGCGTATACAAATACAACTTGAATAAATATTTAATCAATATTATTATCATACTTTTGGATCTCTGTATTATCTTACTTTCTGCTTTGAAAGGATGCGTTGAGTTGAAGTTAAACGCCCTAAATGGTTACATCCTTTTTACAAGAGATTCTTGAATGTTCATAGAACGCAATTCTTAATTTAAACTAGAGATGGGCCGAGTACTCGGTACCTTGCGAACTCGGCGGGCTTCTAATACTCGTACTTGGCCGGTTATTTGATAACGAGTATACGTTGTTTAAGAAAAGCTCTATATTAAGGTAGATATCATTTAAACAACAGTGTTAATCCAAAAGTATTTATTAGTCATTTAAGATATGTTTGTCTCAATTAATAAAATCAAAACTATGCTAATGAATGAGTAGTCAAATGAGACAAAATTACGAGAATTGACCGGCGCGAACTTATTCGTACTTATTTACGCGCGAAATGGGAATTTGATTGAACCGAATTACTCAGCCGAGTACTCGGTTGAAAAAATAATGAGACGAGTAAAACTCGGTACTCGTTACTCAGCAAAAGTGTCACTTGGCACATCTCTAATTTAATCGTATCTGCTGTATTTTAAAATGTGTATATAATGTGTAGTAGGTACACGAGTATATAATGTATAGTACTGAAACCGAAACGCGATTAAACTTCACTGCTTTTTCATATGGGGTGGTGCGTGACCCGGACAATAAATATCCAGATTTCCAGACGAAAGCCAACATGTTTCAGAAAAAATATAAATTGATTAAAAGAATGGTGGACCCGGTGGGGATCGGACCCACGACCCGTTGATTATTAGCCGTACATTGCATTACATGCAGTATTTCCGTATTATTACATTGTTATTCTATAATCATGCCCTTGCCTAAGCAATAATTATTACTAGGTTAAGCCATGCTGCTAAATTCTCTAATGAAAGTGAAAGCCGCAAAAATGCAGACAGACAAGAGATAACGCGTACTCTAATATATTTAATACACACTTTTTTGCACACTCCAGATTAACCGATTTTTTAAATACACAATGTATGAGATAGTGCCAACTTACTGCACTCTGTTGTGACTATCAATAACCATATTAGATGTTAAGGATAGACACGACAACGAAACGCATTTTTTATCATTCTACCTTCTGAATGTCTATATATTTCAGACATTGATTTGAATCTGTACCTTTATTAGACAATGATATAAGTAAGGTATTACAAACCTACGAATCGTTTGTTGATAGTGATACTTTGCTATTGGAAAAACGGATACATCAATTAGACATTTGACTACTTCTGTACGTACTTGTGTTGGGTATTTATGCCTATCGTAAAATATGTATTTAAAAATATATAATATGTGAATGTAATGAAAAAATAATTAATATGGGACTAAAGTGGATAATATTACCTGCACTGACAAACGAAACGTGATGCTGCAACACTTCCTGCGCGGTGTCGAACCTTGTTGACCATCTGCTCGGAGAATACTCCTTCTCGAGGTCCATTTCTTCGTATATAAGAGCCATTTCTCTTTTCTTTTCTTCTACCTAGAAGTAAATTGAAAGCGGTGATTAAGTTAAAATTTTTAAGAGGATCGAAGATCTTTGTTAGATAAATTCAAAGCTAGGCACACTATATTATTTTAGTTTTTTATGCGCCAGAAAATAACAACCTGATTAATATGATAATCTTTGTGATATATAAAAAATATATAAATTAAATTAATATTATGCCTCATTTGAATTTATTTTACTTCTTTTGAAACACTAATCATTGTAAAACATTCGCTACAATCTCCTATTATTCCAAGCTGGGGACAGGACCCCACACGCTTCCAAAATAATGGTGATACCTGGGACTGAAAGCTAAACGTGCTTTTAAGGATACATCGCTAATGACACATCTAATTTAGGTTTTAAATACCGAAACAAACCAGGATTCGAACCCGTGACCTCGAGGTCGATAGTTACACCAATGAGTTTATATAAAATATTACACAAGTTAATTCACGTAGTAGTTTGAAGTTCAGATCAGACCTTTTCCTTCTTCCGTTTCAGACTTGACTTTCCTCTGTTGTAAATCCGTTTGAACAACATTTTTAACGACAACATGGTTTTATTTCTTTCACTCATTTTGCACTTAATAACAAATCCGACGTGCGGACACAGTCACTTTTCACATATAACTATATAGCGTGGCTATATACTGGTAATTTTGTTAAATTATCCAAATAATTCGCCAAACAAAACTCGTAGATTAGATTAAACATGCTTATCATATCTCTTCTGTTGCTTTGTTAGATGTAGTAGTCTTTAAGCAGTATAAATTAGGGTAGATACAAAATTCGGTTTATCTCAATTTTGGTAACTCAAACCGAATTGCAACATTCGGCTTATACTTGTTTTGAATTGCCAAAATTCGGTTAAAGGTTTATTTAGAAATCGTTTTTTATCAGCTTAGCTGTTAATAAATGCGATTTTAGGTATAAGAATATTTTTATGTAATATTTTTTAAGTATGACTAATAATATAAGATTACTGACTTGATGACATTTGAGAAAACATATTTCACCTTCATCATCAAGAGAAGCCATGTTTGTTTGTCCACATAAAAAACTTCGGTTTCGGTTAAAACTATATAACACATATCTAGAAAGAGTCGTTTCGGCACAGCAAAAAAAATTTTAAATGACAATAAAAAAAAATGTCACGGCGTCATCGAAATCAAATTACAAAGTTGACGAAACTTGCGCCATTGTTACCCAAACGTCATTGAAACAAAATTGATGAGTCGTAATGTTATTGTCTTGAAATGTTCAATTTGCTATATTATAACATACTATAGGCCTAGAAATGGAATCTGATCCTCCTTAGATTGCAAAATTACACGTAGCATTAGTATTAATATATCATTGGTATTCGGCCTGTTCGGCCGAAATAAGCGAAAAGAGGTTCTCGACGGTTCGCCATCACGAGCGGACGTCATCATCAAGACAATTAATTTTTGATGACGTAACGTAACTTCTTCTCGCTCATATTGGCCGAACAGCCCAAAAAAACAATGATAATGAACGATGGCCATGAAAGCCTTACACCCTTTACCTAACATAATAAATAAATTGCGTTTTGAATTTAAAGAAGACAATAATTTCCTCTTATCATTATTTCACTAAAGTGAAGGTTATGTTAATAGAAGTGTCGTCAGGTATTATAATGTAAAAGAAATACTAAACCGTATTTTTTATACGAATAAATAGAAAGTTGTCGTTTGTTATCTTACTCAAATATTAGAACTGTACACTAATGTATTATTTTGAAGTAAGGACATTTAAAACTGCACGTAAATATTGGGCCTTATCTTAATTTGACAACCGTTTGAACTTCTATTAGCTATCTACGAAACGCAAATGAAAAAAAAGCGCATAGTCAATCGGCGAAACAAAAATTAGACAGCGAGTCTGCCCCATGCCCCACCAGGGACGATATTTCACCCTTATGTTGGCTATGCTATAGGTGCTAGGTATTTATTTAAATAAAATACTTTAACGGTTCCCTGAAAACAACCTCAAAATCTCACAAAAACCCTCCCTTTAACGGTCTCCCCGTGACTACGGCTGCTACAAAGAATCCAAAACGTCGGGTCGTAGTTAAAATAATTTTCAAAAAGTTTTAGTAATATATATCGCGTTTTAAACCATAAAAATGTTTTATGTAAATGTATTATATAAACTACTCGCGTAAACTACAGACAGTATTTAGGTATTTCTTTTTTTATATCACACTTTGATATACAAAACATAAAGATACATAATTATAAGGGGTCTCTTCCAAACAACGCTATAAAAATCTATTAAAACAATAAAATAAATATCGTTTTCACTGCTTGGATATTGTCATTTGACAATTATATTGTAACTAGCTGTGTCAGCGACTTCGTCTGCGAGAACCGTTATTTTGGTCTTCCAAATATTTTTTTGTAAACCCCTTCTCTTTTATTAAAACTTTAGCTGCTATCTACGACGTCGGTCGCGTCCCTTCCCGTCGTTCTTGCAAGTTAATCTTAAAAGATATTTAGCGTCGCCTTTTCTAGATCATTTAAAGAGGAATCATTCTTTTATACATATTTTTTGGGTATCTTGAACCGTTTTTGCAGCGTACGCCTCGGAAACCCATAATTATTAATAATTTTGCCTATTTTTTTCACATTTCACACATCACACAGAGCAATGTATTTATAGCCTATAGCCTTCCTCGATAAATGCTCTAACACAAAATGAATTTTTCAATTCGAACCCGTAGTCCCTGAGATAAGTGCGTTCAAACAAACTTTTCAGCTTTATATATTAGTATAGATTGGAAAATAAATAGGGTAACACTTGAATTTCTCAATTAGAGAAACCATCTTATCAGTAACGACTTCTTCTATTACCCACTATTACTCCAGTTAACTAAATAGATAAGTAATGGAAAGGCTTATGACAAAAGGCTATCGTCTAATTTATAGTGGACATATTGAAGACACTGTAGAAACAATCGGTTGATAATTTAAACTGCATTGTTATCAGGTTATTGACTTATTAATTGCAATTCTATAATCAACATTACATTAATAAACTGTTTATTAAATATTAATTTAATGTTTTATTAATGCTCCGTTGTTTGCTTAGATTAATTACTGTTTACATATCAAATTGTCTCGTGATAAGCGAAAACCGTCCGTGTTGTTTATAATATAGGGTAGTCGTTCCAATGATGGGTTTTATTACAGACGAGTTGCTATGCCCTGTGCCCTACCCAACTATAATTATTATGTTTCTCCGGGATCCGAACCGTTTTAAAAGCGGTTTTTACAGGATAAATATGTAAAAATCAAAGATCGTTTCAATGTTAACTACAAGTAACTACGACTTCTGTTAAATGATAGTTGATCAAAATTGATGAAGATTTTATAAAAAAATGAATTTAAATAAAACACTTTAACGGTTTAAAACGCGATATATATAAGTTTAACTTATTTGAAAATTATTTTAACTACTCACGTATGTTGCTAACGGTGACGGCTGAAACTAATGTATGTCGCGTTTTAAACCGTTAAAGTGTTTTATTTGAATGTGTACTACTCGCGTAAACAGATAGTATTTAAAATATGACATACTCATGAATTCGATACATCAGTACCTGTATATATTCGCAAAGAGCTGACTGAAGAGTAGGTAATATTTTAGGTAAAACTTTTTCCTTATACAGTTGATATGAAAAATGTGATTTTGAAGGATAGCAACAAATTCAATTACCTACTGGGCAATAAAATTGTGTTATTATTTTTAGATCTATGAACGTACTGCATAATTACATAATAACTTTATATATTTATTGTACCGTCTTTTAAATACAAACTTGTAATAACATTATTAAAAATACGTGTCTAATTACTAGTTAACTAGCTGTGTCAGCGACTTCGTCCGCGTACAACAGTTATTTTGAGCTTCCAAATTTGTTTTTGCATACCTCCTACTTATCTTTATGAATTAAGCTGTTACTTACGACGTCGGTTGCGTCCCAACGTTTTTGCAAGCTAATCTTAAAAGATAGACATAATATAGTCGCGGATATTTGTTTTAGATTATTTAATAAGGCATAATTCTTTTATAATTTTTTTTTGGGTATTTTGAACCGTTTTCGCAGCGTACGGATTGGAAACCTACAAAGATGATTTTATATTTTTTTTTCACATTTCTCGCTTTATCTTCGCTTGTATTAGTAAATTAATTATAGCCTTCCTCGATAAATGCTCTAACCAACACAAAAATAATTTTTCAATTCGAACCCCTACTTCCTGAGATTAGCGCGTTCAAACAAACAAACTAACCAACTCTTCAGCTTTATATATTAGTATAGATTATAGATTAAGTACTACGACCTCCTGACCCTGGCTGTAGACGAAACAAAGTAAATGAAACATTTTCACCGTTTAAATCATCAAACGTTTTTCTTCCACATGTACCCTACGCATAAGCCACAGACACATCTTAAATACTAAAATGCCAAATGGAATGCCTATATTCTCATTTTGTTCCAATTTTAAACTACTTTTTGTGCATTGCCAGTCTATTTATAGTGCGCATACTTCTAACTAAAGCCATGTATTGCGTATTTAAAGTAGGCTAGGTTAAAAAGCAATTCTATTTTAGTTTTAACATCTGGTTGTATGGAATGGAAAACCGGTTTTGTTGTTGTCTATACCTACACGTGAGAAGTTATCAACTATTCTGTATCGGAGAATGACAATAAATAATGTTGTAACAACCTTTTTATGCAAGAATGTTGTATTCAATCTAGAATCGCTTTAAAAAATGTTTGAACCTGTTGCCTACTTCATTTCGGTGAAGAATATGAAATAAAAACCTCATACAATTTATTTGAATTTAGAACTTTGAAGCTTGCTATTAAATGTAAGTGTTCTAAATTTAAAATTTTAACGTAATAATAAGTATCGAATTAAGTTTATTAATATTTTAGGTATGTTCTCTATATTAAACGGTTAATAACACATTCTTACATTGTATATTTATATGGTTATATATAATTATGTATATGTAGTCGTGATACGTTCGTGATCACTGATACTACCTTCGCGCAACTTGCTTCAGTAACATGTAAATAATATTATATGAGCCTGATAAGAATATGTACATAAAAGTAGTTTTAATTAAAGAGTGACTTACCGACTAAGCAGTTTGCAAGCCGGAGACAACATACCTACTTAGTCGATGTGGTCCTTGTGTGATGAAGACATATGGCAAAAATGTTTTTTTTTGCTTTTAGGAAAAGGAATATAGGGGGGGGGTTTAAATCCACATAAATTAGAGTAAACCTTCTTGATGAGACGTGCTTCATATTAAATTTATTAACAAAAAGTACATAGTTATCACGTAAAGCAGATAACATAGCGCTTCTAGTAAATGAAGAATTGCCTGCTCTCGAAGAATGTTATTGGCATATCAAAAAATATTTACTAATTACTTATCTCGGGGTCATAATAATAATTAAAAACTAACGATTACGACTGATACGAAGTTTTAAAACGAATTGAAGGCGACCTTGCCTGAATAAAGGGTAATAAAAGTACATATTTGTACTCAAATGCTTGTTATAAACATATAGTTGCTTCAATTATTCATTTGCTTATAAATTAAAAGATTTCAGATTGAAAATTTTTGATGACACGAGTGGGATGACCTAGGATTCAGCGTTCTGTGATGTTAGTCTTTTAAGTGAGCTACCGTTCTACAAGTGAGATGACATGGTCTGGGCCAATATTTTAAGATATTTATGTCAGTCAAATTTATCTAGTTAAACATCAATTATCTACATATGTTTAATAAATAAGATAGATAACGTTGTACCTACGTCTAAACACATACTAATTTAAAACCTACTCAAACGCTTTGGAGTTTTTTACGCAATTCAATGTTATTTTAAAGTTTAAAGAATATATGTGAAGGTTGTAATTTCAATTAAGAAGAAACATTTGATATAGATAAAACAATAGGATCGTAGTTAACTTTTTTTATTTAACATACAAAATACCACCTTGAGTGGTTTAAAACTTGATTATAGAAGAAACTTCTTAATTAACGTATACTAATTTATTAAATTTGAATAACTGACTGATTTTTATTGACTTATCATCGTAGAGCGAAAGTTTAAAATGTGAGAAAATGTTGATACTTTTGGAGAGGAAGATAAAAAGCGATAATCAGTACCTTTCGGTACGACATTTGGGTCCAGTTTGATTGAAGCACGTTATAAATCGACCACGTAAACCCACCAAAATTTTGAGCCGGTTTACCGTGGATGTTTATATATTTTAATGTCCTTACTGTCGTTACATTGGGTAATATCGACGAATGTTAGTATTGGCTATATATACTTCATTAAAAAATGTAGATCACGATTATTTGTAAAAAGAACACAATATGGTAGAAACTACTTTAAAAATTAAGTGTTTATTTTAAATAAACAATCGCTTTGTCGAAAAAAACTCGAACCAAATTTATCCACGATTTGATATTTAACTAAGTATTTTAAATTATAATTTTGAGTTATTACAGAAATAAAATGAATATTTTAAAACAAATCAAAATAGTCTTAGAGGTACAAATAATTTCAAGTTTAATTTAACAAATAACAAAATTCGAGTTCAAAATGAGGGTGCAAGAACAACTTTTAAGCTCGTGGTTACTGGTTACTTTAAGACGATTGATTTTGCATAAGTATTTAAGAGTTTTAAACTTTACAGCATTAATTTATATTTTCAGTAGAAGCTTTGAATTCGTAATTATTTACTGTAGGTAGTTTGCACATAGACACGATCAATACACTGTACACCACAACGAATTTAGACGTTCCATTTTTAAAAACATTTAAAACTTTCAATGCACTTTTTAAAACATATTCGAACACACTTAAAACTAAAACACAAAGTTTACGAGTTTAGACGCACGTCGATACGTAGAACGTTTACCGCGAAACTAGTTAATTAGAATAGGGGGGATTAAAGTGACATTTCTAGGTGGGGATAGTACCTATACGTGTATAAAGCACAAGCTGTGTTAGCGACTTCGTCCGCGTAGGATAGTTATTTAGGCATCCAAACTTAAGCTGTTTCCCGCGACGTCGGTCGCGTCCCGTCGTTCTGGCTAGTTAAACTTAAAAGATAGACCTGTCGCGGATCTTACTTTAAGATCATTTTTAAAGAAAAAATATTATTTCATACATATTTTTTTGGCTATCTTGAACCGTTTGCGTAGCATATAGCCTTCCTCAAATAAAGTGCTCTAACTAAAACAAAATATTTAGAAAGCCCAATTTGACGTAGATTAATTACTTTGAAAAGTTAAGTAGTGGTTGTAGTCAAACGAGACGAGAGAGTAGTGTTAGTTAGGTAGTAAGTAAAGTTCGTTTTCTGTAAACAAAGATATGTACGTTTCTTGGCGAGAACTTTGTAAGTTGTTTTCTGAGTCAATCCAGTTTAAATGGTTTTCGAAAAGCACAAGGTTAATGAACCAAACTAAAAATAAAAAGGTGTTCAAGTTATGTCCAATAAGCAAAATAAAGTTGTAGAATCGTTGGTGTTTGAACGTCGTTGACGATAATTTTACACTCGGTTGTAAATCGCAAATCGCAAAGGTCCCCATTAACCGGAGGGTTCAGATGGGGGAAATAGTGTTTTTTCTGTTGGGTTGATAAAGAGGTGCTAGTCATGCCGTGGCATCAGTCCCGCATTATCATTAACTTTTGCGGTGAAAGCCTACCAATTCGCAGTGGAGCAGCTTGGTGGGTCGACGCTTTTAAATCCCTACCTTCTATGAGAGAACTGTAAACCTACAGCTGCACATAACCTTGCTTGTCTTAGCTGTTATAAGTATATGTTCTGTCATAATATTTCATAAATGTGTAAACGACCCTGTTAAAATTAAACCTGTTTAACATACTCAGGTATTTATAATTTTTAATGGTCGCCCTCAGAAGGTAGAGTTGGACACATTGAATAACAACATGCTTTTATACTCTCTGTGCGGGGCACATCAAAATGCCCCATGTTTTTGTTAGATATATTTTATTAAAATAATACACTTTTAACGGTTTAAACGCGAAATATATGATCAACCCCCGTGGCCACGTGGCCGTAGTTAAAAAAATAAGTTAACTAATATATACCTATTATGTTTAAAAACCGTTAAAGGCGTTTTATTTAAATGCTTACCCGAGTAAAATTCAAACAGTACTTGATTGACTGGTAAGTACTCACTGTGTCCTTTCAAACCTAGCAATAATAAATAAATGAAATAAAAATGTCATGTTTGAGTAGAATTAAGTGCAATTGAAGTAAATAGAAAAGTGAAGATAACCGTGCAGTTCGCTGTAGATAAGTAGAGGACTGTTTTAATGATTATTTATTTATGGATCATTTTATTTAACATTGAATATAGACTGATAATTATTCCGTGATCGGTAAAATTGTATGAGATAAACTTTGTATTTACCTGCTTAATTAATCCTAATGAATTTTTAATTTGTTAGAATCGTTTCAATATTACCATCGCTTGTAAAAAAGTTAGTTCTTTTTATCTATTTACTAGCTGTGTCAGCGTCTTCGTTCGCGTAAAATTGTTTTTTTTTTTTGAGTACAGAAAAGTATTTGATTAAATTTCTGTGCCCCTCCTGACCGTAACTACGTATTATGTTTTGCCCAGAATTCTAGTCCAGGACTTCTCACAGGTATTGCTTCACGAACAAGGAGGCAGGAATTTTTGTATATATTATTTTATGATAGATGATGATAAAACATAGGGTTCACATCATGGTAGATGATATACCACAGCCAAATAATATCACGTTGGCTATATATATATGGATGGATAAAAACAAGATGGCTTGGATGATGATTTGGATATTCGGAAATCCACAAATTGAAACCGAAACGCGATTAAAATTCCCAGTTTTTTCATCCGTGGACATTGGTTCGTTACCGGGGCGGAATTTCAATATGCCCTACCACTCAGTTAACATCCTGATATCCATAAGTGTTTAAAAAAATATTAAACACATGCACACAGTTTAAAAACATGTTGGACCTGATCTAACCCACTTTTATTACTGCCCATACATTGCTACTGGAGACGAGAGTATGGGACGAGCTCGTTCGTCCAGTGGAACGAGCTCGTCCCATTCTCCCGAGCACATTGGATAAAACGAACAAAGCAACGCATGGATACTATTTTGTAATAAATGAATTTAAGAATACATTGACATTTTCACTAATTTAAATTTGATATATATATTGGTATTTTATTATAAACTTCTTAAATTTGTGACCTTAAAACGTACAATTTATGATAATTCATGGATAACTCCAGATACAAAAGGATTCTTATATGATGAAATCACCAATGTATTAAAACATAATATTTTTTACATATTCAATACAAACAAGTGCTGATATTAATTTGTTATTTATTTAAGATTTAAAAAAAATACATTTCACGGCCACTCAATGTCATGGGTTTGAGTTCAACCCGTGTCAAACTTTTCAAAATGTAAATAAACTTTATACCAAAATAAGGTTGCTTTTCCTGTATTGTGTAACTTTTTGTATTCAGAACCTACATTTAAATAATAATTATAAAAAGAATACGTTGTCTTGAACTCAATAAAAATACCGATAAATACCTTGTGTCCCTGAGACAACGGCGGCTGTTTATCGAAAACGTCATGTCGTAGTTAAAAATAGATTAATCTATAAATTTCGAGTTTAAAACGATTCAAAGCGTTTTATTTCATATATACCGCTCGCGTCAATTATGTTTTTTTAAACAACAAAATCTATCGTTATTTTATAAAATTTATACGTTTAATATACAAATGAAGTTACGTATTTACAATCTGATCTTATTAGAAAGATATAAATCATAATAAATAAAATGTCCCTTACTTGTCTTGCGTAAACAGTTTGAGAATGTTTGTAAACAAAGCGGTTTGTCCAGATGCACGCTGTTCGCACTCACGACTATGAATAAACTAAAACAGCTTCCATGGAAGTACTTACTTACTGTCGTTTAACATAAGATAAAATTCCTGCATCAAAATAAATCGCCTCACGAAGTGCACTGAGTTATAGCGTGGTACAGCCGTTTTGCGTGTATATTTATTTCATACTATTGCTATCTTGGTTTAATGGTAGCAATGGCTAAATAACAGGTCGTTATTTCGATCCCTACCGAGTCCAACATGTTTAATTAATTTATAATTTTGAAACATCTAAGACTTCGTCTGGAAAATTGGATATTAATTGGATTTGATAGTAAGTTATTAATGCTAACCATGAAACCTGGTTAGATTGTTCTCCTGCTCTCCGAGTCACAAGGGTGAAGATATTTCCTGGCTCCGTGCGGCTACTACAATTTCCTTAGAGGATATCGAACCCATGGCTTTGCGATCATGATTCGAATGTACTTGTCACTAGACCAATGAAACGGTTCTAAGAATAAATGTTAAAGTCCAGAACCACGGCTTCTCCATCCGAAACTTCGGGCCATAGTTAAAATAAGTTGTAAATAAGGTAACTAAAACATCTCGCGTTTTAAACCATTAAACGCGTTTTATCTTAGTGCTTACTACTCGCATCTTACAGACATTACTGACTACTTTGGGCTACTAAAAAGGTTTTATTTTTTTTTATTCGTGTCCGCGATCGATACTCTCTGTCTCTCACTGCAAACAATTTCTTTTGAAATCGTCGCCAGAGCAATGTAAATTTATTTTCGGTGATTGGAAAAAGGTCTCGCGGGGAAGCGATTCTGTTTTGAAATTAATACCAGGTAAATCCGAAAATCGTTAATGCGAAGTCTTCTTAATATTTGATTACATAAAAGTCAGTGAGTATTCTACTTAATATCTAGGCTAAAAATATCGTATTTTTTATCCTTCTATGTATGTTCACATACCTTCTTAAATAGAAGACATTATTCCCAGCAGATATAGATCAGCTTGTCGCTGGGTTTATCAAAAAAATGCTTAAAAAAAAATAAAAAAAAAAACACAAAAAAACATAAATTTGCTGCATACAAAGTAATATGTATTTTAATCGAATTATCATATGGTTCATAGAAATAATAATGAATTTAATTTTAATGGACTTTTTAATTATCTATATAAAATCAAATGTTATCAAATAGTTTATATACGACAAAGTTATGTGCAGACCAAAATAAAAATCAAACCCTACAAATCGAATAGTCCTTCCTCTTTTAAAGCCGGTTAAAACAGGACACAGGTTATAATCGTCACGGGAGATATTGTAAAACATAAATTGGAAGTGTTAATAAAAATAACCTGTTGGTAAATCAGGATTAAACGACGTTAAGATCGACAGCTATAAGTCTATATACCTACTTGTAATTATACCTAACACTCCCAGGTTTTACTTATAATATTAGTTAAAAACATGCTGATTACAATAAAAACTCCGTCATTTATAATTCTAAAAATATTTTGACACTATAAAATAAGACGTATTGTTATTAATTTTTATTAATAAGGCAGCTTAAGTAATGGAAAGAACTATTGTTACAAGGTAATATCTTAAGTTTAATTTAGCGAACTTTTTTTTTAAATGTTCTACCCAACATTTATAAAAGACATATTATTATGCATTTTGAACTCATTTTGATTACAACCCAAAGAAACGACGTGTCAGTAAACGAGAGGACACCGTGATTCATTTTCACTAAATGTCAACTACTACGAAACAGGTGGCGCTAGCGTAGTAGATTTGATTTTAACAGTAAAGACACCCTCTATTTTCTACTCTAAAGCGTCGTGCCCCCCAAAACGTCAAGCCGTAGTTAAAATAAATTAAAAATAAGTATATATCTCGTTCTACACTTTTAAAGGTGTTTTATTTAAAGTAATCGGTATTGTTTATGCAGTTTCCGTTTATATACGTAAAATAAACGTTTTGCTATCCACCTGCCGCTAATATTGTTTATTTATTTTTCAGTGAAATTGAGCCTACTAACCACATTAAAATTCTGCTGATTTTCAATGTATTAGGTGTCATCGTTTGCTTTTTACTCAACATCCTCATGGGTCTATGGGCACTCAGTAAGTCAAACTTGAGTACTGTCTGTAGTTTACGCTAGCAGTTAAACATTTAACGGTTTTAAAGGCGAAAATGCATTAGTTGACTATGCCACAGAGGTTCCCACGTGACTACGGCTGCTGCAAGCATCCGACACGTCTGGCTGTAGCTAAAATAGATTGTAAATAAGGTAACTAATACATTTCGCGTTTTAAACTGTTAAAAGCGTTGTATGTAATGTAATATCTAGCTTGATTCATGACCGTTACTAACAGTTATTGAAGTTAAAACTGATTTTGCAGATATAGCTTTTCCTGGACCAGACATAGCTCCACTCATGCAAGCCTATCTAGGACATCTATTGAAGTATAATAAAACAATGAGAATTAGCAGTAACTTCCAGATATTTAGCCTTGCTTAGAACTTATGGAGTATCGTGATGGGCTTTAAACCCTCTCTTCTGTCTATAATAATATTAAAAAGCTGAAGAATTTGTATATTTCTTTGAACGCTTATCTTAAGACCTATTGGTTCGAATTGAAAAATTATTTTTGTATCGGTTAAAGCATTTATCGAGGAACGTTATAAGGCTATTAAACACCACGCTGCGAACAATAGGATTGAATAAACAATGGGTAATGTGGAATAAACGGGGAATATTATTCATCTCTGAGAGTTTACGTTACGTGCGCTGTGAAAACGGTTCTAGGTACCCAAAAAAATGTGTGTCCAAGAATTATTCCTCTTTAAATAATCTAAATAATATCCCCAACAGTATGTCTATCTTTTAAGACTAATTTGCAAGAACGATGGGACGCGACAGACATCGTGGGTGATAGCTAATATATAAAGATTAGGTTTACAAATTTTGACGCCCAAGATTGTACGCGGGCGAAGTCGTTAGCACATATAGTCCAGGATATAACAAGAATTTACATGATTATATTTTGCGAACAAATAAAAGACAAATCTTCAGTCTGATCCTATAACTTTATTAAATTAAAAACATATTACAATGTAGGTACGCGATTACGCTGGCCGTGCTAAAGAATAAAATTCAACAAGTTGTATGATTCTCTTCGCAATCCTTACGTCTAATAAGGCTACCCTTATCACCTATTAATAATACGAATGTCGTAAATTGACTATTAATAATTATTATTGCTTTCGATTCCGCTAAATGTAGAATAAACATGTGAAAAATAAATTACAATAACGCTTTGATACAAAATTAAGTTGAGAATTCTATACAACTAATAATATACACGTAAATTATAATAAATATTATAATATTTCAAATAAATGTTTGAGTATATAGATCTAATTACAATTCTCTAATGATATGAAATACAAAATGTACACTGGTGCCAGCCAGTCTCTTGGGCTCCGTTCATAAAAACAACAAGAAAAATAAATGAATCCTCAAACGAATCTCGCAGAAAATCAATATATCTTGCTACAGTTATACGCTATCGATGATTACTATTAAAATGTTAATGAACTTAAGAATAGCGCAACAACAACTATAGGATGATAAGTTTGACAGATTTATTGAGTTTAAAAATCGAAAAAAAATTATTCGACTCGGGCAGGACTTGAACCGGCATCGTCAGCTTTCCGTGCTGTACTCTTTCAATTTATTTTCGATTTTTAAATTAATAGTGCCTTCATGTGCAATAACATGTGAAAAATATTAATATTTCAAAGATTTTTGAGTCTTTTTCGGAAGTGTACAACAAGAGGATCTTACTGTAAGCGGTTGAATCACAAATGTCGATAATATAGACTAAAGAATTCATTTGTTTGTTTGTTTAAACCTATTTGTTTGAATTAACATCTACGACCAATAGGAGCGATGAAACAAAGGAAAATGTGGAAAAAACCTGGGAACTCAGCCATCTTTGACGGTTTCAATAATAAGTAATATAATTGTCAAACATTAAATTATTCTGGTTCAAATGATCTAATAAAACACGGTTCTTGTGGGTTTATCTTAAAGTTATGGTAATTACATTTCATCGAATACTTCATATGCCAAAATAACATAATAATATAAAACAAGAGATAATACACAATATTAGATTCGTGTCTAGCCTTTCAAACTTCATAAAATATTCATTTTAATTTCCCCGAAATAAATTGTAGATACACACAGTAACTTATCATCCTATGTTAGACAAAGTATATTAATTAAATTTAGTTTTCCACTGGCGACACTGATATGTGAATCGTGAGTTCAATAATTTTAGCCTCGTGTATAATGTGTTATGAAAAGCTAAGCCTACAGGAGGCTCAAAGACAGCTCTTTACCCACTACGCAATTCCTTCTACACTATCTTAACATTCTTCAACAATCCTATACATAATTACAAAGTAATTGTGCGTGTGTAATGCCTTTTGGCATTTTGTAATTTTTATGATACAGAGCCAACAATACGCTATCCTAATCATGCAATAATCAATATCACTACCATATTATATGTACATACATACATGTTATAATATTGTCAAATCTATCAGGAAGCATGTTATCTTAAAGAATATCAATTGATTCGTTTTATTTCTTCGTATCACGTTTACCAGTTTCGATCCAATTTCACCGAGGAATAATGACATTGATTAAATAATTTACGGCTATCAATGTATAATTAAGACTCAAGTTCTAAAAAAAGCCCGACAAATAAGTGAAGAATAATTTAAAGTTCGATAAATTCTAATATCCATACAGTTAATTCTAGGTAGTATTGAGTATTAATGATTCTTTAAAAAGAAGACGCTGTGGCATTTTGTACTTTTACATTATTATCTGAATCGTTAGCATATAGACATGTAGTAGGTGGTCATATCTTTTAAACGTTACAAGTAATATAAGAAATTACTAATAAATGTGTATTTATATTGTATTGTTAATATATATGTATATATAATTTTGACTTCATTAGACGTTGTGTTTTATTAATTGAATGACGTTGTGTTTAAATAATTCGGCGTAAAACATAAAATATTGGAGTTTCTTGTCTGTGTTGTAGCTATTTCTTCCGATGCTACAAATTAAGTGGTGGTTATTAAGCCACACATCTTAAGATTAACCCAATATAACAAACAGTAATAAAGATGTTAGTAAGTAACGATCAGTCAACTTAATCTAAGTCATTGCTTTTCGGTGGAATTGGTCCAGTGTTGCTTTATCCCTCAACTTTTAACAGTACATTTTTATAATGCAGTCTTACAATAAAAATATAGTTATAACAATATACAACCAAAATAAAGCCAGACAAGTGAAAGTACGATCGTCGGTGTTTGACGAGTGAATTTTATCTACTGAAAAGTTCCACTCGACTATAACTATTTGTAGTATTTCGTATACCTCCGTGAATATTTTAACAGGATCGCATTTCAGTACTGGCAACTACGTAGAAAAATAATTACGGCTAATAAAAACAACTTTGTGTACTTTTAAGTATGATAAAATAGATAAGCACTCGTTCCACTTATAATCTTTATCTACTGTTACTTATACAACTAATTTCTAGTAAAGTCTTGACAAAATAAACGTGAATCTCAAGCAGTTAACTAGTGCTCAATATATTCAATTAGAATACCTGAATTGACAGTTATAATTATTGAGTATAATTCATAAACTAAATCTACATGACATAACGTGGATAAGCCTATGTCTGTAGTTAGCATCAAATATTGGTGTTGTTTAAGGAACTAGTCCCTTATAGAAAGATGATGAAATTTATATAATACAATTTAATATTCTAGAAGAATTCCTTGTTTAGAGCACCTTTTTGGTTTTAACAAGAGAGTAGCATAGAAGACAAATGAACGCGACGTCACATATATAAAGATTAAAAAAATTCAAATATTTCATTTTTAGAAGACTGATTGGAACTATTAAAATCGAACTCAGACCAGAGTGTATACATAGCAGAATTTCTGAATTACAAAGCAAAATTTAGCTTATCACGTTTTTTGTTTTTGTGTATATATTAAGATATTATACTATTGTATGATATAATTCAATTGTTTGTTAAGTTATGTTTTTTTACACATTTTCGTATTAAGTGTACGTACAAATGTCATTCACCATCTTTCTTTTAACGGACGAATCTTAAATTCACTTAGTGACAGTATTTGTAGGTATCTAAATTAATATTATTTTTATTCGATGATTTATTAACGTCGATGCTTAACTATAGTTTACTTCTTAGTCGCGTTATAAAGTTCAACGAGGAGTTAAATTTGATTCCTTTTATGCAAATGTTAAAGGTCTTATCACACTGTGTATTGAATATAGCTTAAATCTATCGAACCACTGGTATCGTGAAAAATGTGACGGCGCCCGATATCTAATACTACATATGAGGTATTAATGAAAACAATTTTAACGGTTTGAAACGCGAAATCTATAGCTTGACTTAACTACGACCCAACGTTCGGATGCTTTGCAGCTGTGGTCACAGAGGAAATATAGACTCCTTTATATTTGCGTTAAATCTAGCGTCGGGTCGTTGTTAAGAATAACTGCCATTTCGCGTTTTTATTCGTTACTAATATTTTTTTAAATGCATTTTGTTCAATGCGTAAACTACAGACAATATTTTAATGTAGTTAAATGTTAGTAGAATCCCAACCATGACTTTCGTAGTCCAGTAGCACCCGAATAAAATTAAAAAAAATCTAATGGCAAGCGGACGCGTTCGTTCGCGTTTATGTAAATAAATACTTTATACACACGCTACAAAACTCATGGTTTAACATGCGCCAATATACATTGTACATATCTGACATTTGAGTATTATATACCTTAAAGACTTATTGCCATACGATGACAAGAATCGAACCGACTAACGTTTCGTATATAAACGAACGCAATATTAATTCCCTTTATTACTATTTTTAGTATGAAACTTAAGTTTTAGAGGCATCTGAAGCTTTCACAATTTGTTACTGAAGCTACCGGAAGAGTTTTGTATGTCTATTACCTAATCTACCGTAAATATTGTTTCGCATTAAATTAATTGCGCAATTTTAATACCAGGAACAGTTTTAGCATATTTGCCTGTTGGACGGAGACCACATTTACTTAAACGCTCCCCTTCCAAAATTATTATTGTTGTACGGCCATGCGAGACTGTTTTTTATGAGAAAGGAGGGCAGAGCGTGGGTAAAATATCCCAGCCACATAACATCTCATCAAGATAAGCATCTACCTATTTTGGCTTTGGATATTCGGAAAACCACAGACTGATACCGTAACGCGATAAACTTCACGGCAATTTCATCTGCGGACGGTGGTTCGTGATCCGGATGGAATTTTGATATTCCTACCACCTGTTTAGTATCCCGATTTCCAGGTGACGACCAAACGAACTATACGTTTATGAGAAACGTGTCGGAGCTGGTGAAACCACCACTCGTTGATTTTTAGCTATATACTTCTACCATACCAGATGTCGTTACAATTGCTTTAAATAGGATAATATTCGAACTTATGAGTATTTTTTAAAGGTTCCGCTCGTCACCTGCCAATATCGGCGCATGCGCAAAGACACCCCCGTAAATGGATTGTCCGAAGTTTCTTTTCGATTGTGGATATACAAAAAAGAAAATTGAAGTATAATTTAATATGCTGATAATTAAGCCACACCATTATATCGACTGACATTGGTCTCGATTATTCTGGATAATTAATAAAATAAATAAAGCAACTTTTACAGTCTCCCGAAACTCTAAAAAACAGAGTGCTATGACCAGTATGAATACGCCTTTATTTTTTAAAGCTCGTTCTTTGAGTAAAATTATTGTGACGATCGCATGAAGCGCTATATAGCCCGTGCTAAGACGAAAACTGTCCAATATTACCGTGATTTTTAATAATCGTCTTATCGATGCATTATTCGGTTTACGTGCAAAAACACTATCACTTTACCAATGCATTCCACAAACAAATATTCTACTGTGTATATTAGAATTATTCTACAGAAAGTAGAGATATAGACATAGAATATTGTTCGTAGAAGACCACCGACAAAGAACACCTCTTAAAGTACATTTGCCATAAAGACACTAGGAGCAACGTCGCTACCTCAGTCATAAAAGACGTGAATACACTAATCTAACTAAACTAAAAAGATCTACAATGGAAGCATTACATTTCAATTCCGTGTGCTAAAATTATGAATAGTTGACTAAGCCTTAATTTAATGTGTACGTGGAAGAGGTGAAAATTGTTCGTTAAACTAACACTCTATCTACATAAACAAACAATTTTTACCCCTAAACAATGGTCCATCTTTTACGTTTTGATATTCTACACCTACGGTGTTTCACACAACCAGAACTTTTTATAAAACGTTTGTTCGAACACCCTATTCCGTCGAAATAACACTAAATCAAATTGACGTGAATCTAAATTGATGCGAATCAGTCGACAATTTTCGATTAGAGTACTATAAATGCACAAATCGATAGCGTATTAAGCTGCTATAAATATTAAGAAAACAAAACGAGATAACGAATATAAACACATGATTTTAATAACTCCCCTATTAAAACATCTGTGTCTGCATTAACGCCATTTTGTAAAACAGACGTTCACAAAATGGCGGAACTATTTTTGACAACTGCGTCATTGTGTCTATTTCTGTTTCATGCAACGACATCTCTTGTCAAAAAGAGCGAGATAATTTAGATTCGGTCTACGTCTGAATGGTACAAAATAAAGGTCTTAACAATACGTGTTTTATCTCAGTTTTTAATCAAGTCCTTAATCAAATCCATTTTTACATATTTCATCGATTTGTTCAGCAAATTCATTATATAAACTGCATTGACAACCGTGGCCGCTAATTAAAGCGTTTTCCACGTTGTATTGTAATACACGCGATTATTGTGTGTAAAGGCACTAATAGTTATGATATTAACCATGATATAATATTATTACGTTAGCGTTACACTTAACACGTGCAACTGTGCATATTCCATAGTGTTTTAGCCCATCCGGAAATAACTTCACTTTCTATGGGCACTGGTGACATTTGTAAGACTACCCCCAAACTCCTGCATATTATGACGTCACATAATTCGCACGCTTAGTATTAGAGTGGCCTAACTCAAAATTTAAGTAAAATTAAATAAATGCACTGACATTACTATAATAACGCCATCATCATAGTTTTATACGATTTGCCAAAAAAGTGTTTTTTTTTTTAATTCGGTCACTGTAATACTAAGCGTGCAATATGTTGCAACTTTACGTAAGAGGTTATTATCTATATATATATAGTTTTCATTAATAATGCAGAGTTATGCCTACTTTGGACTTATACAATTCTACGACACCCTCGTTACCCTCTGATGTGTGACGTTATTTAGGGAAGGTCCCTTAAGACGTTCGTAGGCATAATCAGTGAAAGCGCTTGACAAAAGTTTTCCAGTCCAAATACGGTGAATGGAATAAGTCTGCTAACATAGCCGAGCTTTTTAAGTTATTAAAAAAGCGCTTTTTTGTGTGCCCTAAATCTTTGAAAGTATCCTATATATTTCATTTGCACTCCATAAATTAATTTGTGATCAGTCAATGTAATATTTACAAAGCATAGTTTTATATTAAGTCGTAATAAGTGCTAGATTTTGAGTATGTCGGTATTCTACTAACTAGTATTTTACCAAATAAACGAAAATAAAAATAATACTGATACAAGAGCCAAATCACCGACGTGGAATCATTTTGGAGCGAATTTGTGACATTTTACTTAAAGAGAGACGATCTGGAAAAAAAATATTAATTTTATTATTCAGGAATAAATGCATTTATTAAATTTTTAATCGAGACTTCATAGTAGCTAATTTATGGCTAAGTGTATGGTCAATTCAAACAAATAAAAACTAATAATAAATATACATACATTGTTAAATAAATATAAAAAAAGCTTCGTAGGGAATACCTTTAATGTTACAATGTGAATATTGTAAATGTAAAAATTTGACATACATATTAGAATACCATGGACTGTTTTATGCAGCCTTTTTAAATAAATTCGAGATTTGAACTTTTTACAATATTATATGTCACATCCAAACTGACACATTATGTTGTAGATACATACAAATGAATCTTAAGTGAAACCTTAGTTAAAAATACAATCTAAAATTATATTACGCATATATTTACATAAATAGCAAGATTCTTTATTTACCTTATGTATTATCATACAGCTGTGTATTCGCATAAAAATTGAGTAATTACTGCGCAAGAGTATAATTGTCTAGAGGATTGAAGTCTTTGCTGGTCATGTGAGATGCATTATGGGCTAGTTTATATCCCCAAAGATTTAACGCTTCTTTGCAAGCCATCTGAAAACACAAAAAATACGTTAAGAATTAAGTTATGGTAAACCTAAAAGGTTTGAATTCAACAAAAAAAATTATAACTCGGAGGGCTCGGTAGCTCATTAGGTTAGAGCATCAGCACGGAACGCCGTTTCAAGTCGTATTTTTTTCCATTTATAATAGAGTTCTAAAAACATAATAGTTTTAGTAGCATAGAGACAGATAAATAACTCCAGACATGTAAGAAATGATAAAAAGGGCTTAAATTTATAATGTTAAAAGGCTTAATTTTTCATGATGACAATCATGTTTACTATCTAACAATAATTTGATAAGCTAAGTGTCCACTATATGCAATCTAATTTGCTTATCTTTCTTCTTTTATATATAAGTTGTTGTAATTGGATTACTTGGAATTTAAAAATATTAGTCATAAGTTACTTCGATCAGCTGCGTGGACGCACTGTCGTCATAGCTCGATAAAGACAATTTTTTTTACATCTACCCGCGAAATAAACTTTAAACACAATCCACGTTTTTACGTAAATTCTTAAATATTTCAAACCAATAACTAAGGTTAATATTTAAAATCCAACAAACATTCAATCCTACTTACGCCATAGATAACAGCAAATACTTGTTATAAAAATATTTATAGGCAAACATTAACCTTATTTACCTGTATATCTTCAACATAGTCGAAATTTAAAACATTCCTCCATTTAAAAGGCACTTCACGGGAGACCCTGAACGTGGAACTGACTCCGGATACTTCAACATTGGTGTGAGAGAGAAGAAACTCTTCAACTGACGTCGTCGGGCTGATTCCTAGGAACTTCAGAAGTCGGGGCACTGTGTTGTTTGGTTCTAAAGCTAATTCTTCGTAGCGTTGCACCCTAAAAATAAAAATAAAAACAAAGTTTCATATCTTTATACGGAACTAGCTGTGCCAGATTTGTTTTTGCCTACTTACTAAACCTACTCTTCATCTTTATAAAAATTGAATCTGTTACCCACGACATCAGTCGCGTCCCGTACTCCTTGCAAGTTAATCTCTCGGGGCACCCTTGGTTTAGCCCAAAACAGCGGGGGCGCTCCCGCCCTCCCCCAACACCCCCGGTTAGCATCCCGTGCTCCACAATAGTCCTTAAAAAAAAAAAAAGCAAGTTAATCTTAAAAGATAGACATATAGCGTCGCGTAAATATCTTTAGATCATTTAAAGATGACGACACATTCTTTCATACATACACATTTCTCGCTGTTTCTTCACTCCTACTAGCTACAGCGTGATGTTTTATAGCCTATAGACTTCCTTAATAAATGTTTCAATTTGAACAAGTAGTTCTTGAGACTAGCGCGTTCAAACAAACAAATTCTTGAGCTTTATATATTAGTATAGATAGGTCAGGCATAGGCGTCCGTTTAATTTACAAAAAATATTCGCGTTCACTTTTACATCAAGAGCCCTTGCTTCATAGTATATTTATTGTTTAACCGTTTCATGATTAGCTGCGCACTGCATTGAAGGTGCATTCGAATACCAGGAAAAACAGCATTTTTGAATTTAGTGGTTTACAAAGATTTTAATTTCTAAATCTCGTTATAACCAGACCAATCCACTCGAATTATGTAGCACACAATGTAACATACTATTCGTAACGATAAGATAAATATTATCAAACTATATGATTTGATTAGGCAAAACTTTTTTACTTAGTAACATAAATTTGATTAAGTAATAACTAAGTTGTTCCGAGTATACTTATAACAAGTATGTAAATATTAAAAATGTCGTCAATCGTTTTCAACTCCAATAGGCGTTGCTTTGAAAGACAAGTAACTTGTCAGTCTAGTGGTGAGTACACTCGACTGCACATCACAAGGTCTAGGGTTCAAATACGGGGTCGGGCAGATAGCTGATTATGTATTTAGACATTTTCTAGTAAGTGTGTCACCCCCTTTTAGAAGGGGCAGTCATCATCATCACTAAGTGTAGTGATGTTAGCCAACAGTAGCGTGTTTTGAGTTCTTAACCCCTCTTTCTTATTTAAGCTGTTCCCAGTGTGATAAGGTGTCCATTATCACGTGACCTTTTTTAGAATTTTTACACCCCTATTGGTGATACGTAGAGAGGTTTAAGACCAACCTCCCCCTCTTCACGTGTATTTTTAGTACCTACAAAGATTCTTAAAATGTTCTGAATATTATCTTAATATAAATACAGTTGTAAACTATAATCTTATTTTATTCTGAAATTAAGGACCATAATAAAAATGTCTACATCATGTGTTTAAAAATCGCGCGTTTGACGAATAAATCTATATCCCCCTTCCCCCTTGTGTTATTTTCGTGATTTTTATCAACACAACTCCCCCCCTGTCGGACAACCCCTAAGGTAGTTTAATCCGCTCAACATAAAGCATCAAGCAATTAATGCGGACTATCACAATGCCTTTTGACGGGGTCATTGGTAGTAATGTATGGCTTATAAACAACGGGTTGGTTCGATCCCCACTGGGCCCAACACATTTCTGATCAATTTATAATCTTACTGAAACATGTCGGACTTCGTCCGGAAATCTGGATATTAAACGAATGATAGGATATCGAAAAACTGTCCGAGTCGCTAACCATCTACAGATGAAAAGCAGTCAAGTTCACCGCGGATTCAGTTTGTGGATTTCCTAATACCCAAAACCAGAATCGGTCAACATCGCACCTTTTTAGATATTATATTGTTGGGGATAATTCACCTCCCATCAAGTGAGCCTCATACTTAAAAAAAGCAACATAATTTAACCTTCAATAACGGGCGGCCTAAAACCCCCACACCCCGAATCTACTCCACTGCGCCGCGTTAAGGTCGAAAGCGAAAAATTAAGATATTACGTAGATTTAAGCTTCATTGAGAGACCAAGAGTAATCCGCAGACCTTGTGCTGCGCACAAACAATAGCAATTATAATTCTGGTTTTAAATTACTTGTTCTACTTTCTTAAATTGCTGCAACCTACTAACTATAAAACGCTATGCGACTGTTAGACTGTATTTTAAAAATGGTAGGGTTTGTATATAGACTATATAAATAGAAACTGGAGGGTATCAAGCCACATGCTGATGATATCATTGAGATATTAACCAGTAACAAAATAATCGCCACAGTAATCGTTAATAATAAAAATAATTTATTTTCAATAAAACTATACTTTGTGGTACAGGCGGACAGACATCGGGTTCCCTTGATGGTAACTGAAATTATATATCATCGAAACAAGGTGCGCTATTGACCTATTCGGGGTATTTTGGCTTTGGATATTCGGAAATTCACAGACTGGAATCGATTGAACAATTGGACTTCACGGCTTTTTCATCTATGGGCGAAGGTTCTTATCTCGGACTGAATTTCAATATTCCACCCATTAAATTTCCAAAACTTCAACATATTTCAGAAAAAAATATATAATTGATTAGAAACACGTTGGACCCGGAAATTGAATCCACGATCTGTTTTACCGATTATTAGCATGTGTGAAATCCCGTTTCCCCCTCGCGGGGCGTGGGGCGAACACATTTCTGTGTCCGTTTCACTGATCCGTTCTTTTTAACAGGTCGTAGTTGATCAGACTTCTGTGACCTACCCGACCGTAACAAGTTTCTTTTTGTTCCCCTGGGATTCGAATTCAGGACCTCTCGCGCATAACGCAAAGCTAGGCAATACGTTTACCATTTGGCTACAGAGGTGGTTGATTATAAGCATATATTGCTAATATTAGACTAATATTATGGATCTGTAGTCCAGAGTATTCCGTTTTATAAAATAATAAGATTTCTAGACAGTAGCGTTAAATAAATGTTTAAAATATTTACCTCCTTGGAAAATAAGCAGATTGCCTGAATTAAATTTTACGGTACATGCGCACTTTAAAAATAGAATTGTTTGTGTTTTATCAAGAGATCTATCTACAGCGGAACCAAGTAGCAGTAACCTGTTTACAGCACCTCTAAATATTATTCACATATATTTTTTTTGTCTGTGACTTTGAATAAAGAAGGAATAATTTAAAAGTCTTTTAAATTTAATTACCCGCAAGTAGATAGGGTAATAAATATAGTAATAAAAACGGGGCAAACGCGACTTGGACTTAAGTGAATGATTCCGTATTAATACGAGCGTTCTTTCAAAATATTTGTTGTGTATTATAGCTGTGCCCGCGACTTCGGCCGCGTGGAATAATTATTTTGGACATCATATTATTTAATTTTGCCAACAACCTGAGCTTCACAAATTATAGGTAACACCTATGACGTCGGCCGAGTGCCGTCGTTCTTGCGAGTTAATCTAAAAAGATATCTTATCTTGTACATGTGTATTATGACGGAAAAAAAAAGTTAAATTCTAAAATATTCATTTATTAGCCAAAATTAGGCTTAGCCTACAAAATGCGCGCCAACGTTCGTATTTGCGCACTAGTATTGTGTCGTTCCCGCTAAGTCGGAGGATTATTCATATCAGTATATATGAATAATCCTCCGACATATACACGATATTTATCTATATATGTATATCTTTAAGAGATATACTGTCTCGCATTTTTTATAGATCATTTAAAGAAGAATCACTCTAAAGAGTGTATTAAAATTCATATTTTTTTACAGCGCACGTAAAGAAAGCCATCAAAGACGAATAATTTTTCCCAAAATTTCCACTTATTGGTTCTTCTTCGTTCTTGACAAATAATCCAACTAACACAAAAAATATTTTCAATTCGAAACAGTAGTTAATAAAATTAGCGCGTTCAAACAAACACACTCTTCAGCTTTATAGCATTAGTATAGTTACTAATTGATTTTTAGTAAAAGGGTCCCTATTCTCCATGAATCTTTTCCATGTCATGTTCACGGTCATTGCTTTCAAATAAAGATGCAAAGAAAAAAAAACATTCAGTAGAGTAGTAGATGAAAGTACACTCACATAAGTCGGTCTGGATATTCCGATATCAGGCGACTAGCTGCAACATAATCGCTGACCATATCAGCACACAACAGTTCAGGTTTCCAGCAGTCCGGAGATGGTTGACAGAAGTTACGGTGTTGTCTAGACTGCATTACTCCACGGGGATCTCGGATCAATAGGATTACTTTAATGTTAAGCCTAAAAAAAAGAACAAAATTTTCAGTGTTACGAATATGATATTCTATTAAGCGTTTTGTATGGAATAGTTTTTTAGTCTGACTATTCTATAATGTATAAACTGTATTCTCTAATGTATAATGCATGGGAAAATGGATGAAATAGTAGAAAATGTGGATTAGTCACCCAGCCTTCTATAACTATCCCCAATAGAAAATAATAATTCTACAATGTCCAATGCTAACAGTAAGCAACAATATTCGATCATTGTTTTACCAGTATTTACATAACTATTATTTACTTTTAAGGGTACAATTTACATGTGTATGTTAAATAATGTACAACATACTGTCAAAGTTATTTCTAGCCTAAGTAGAAAGATTGTGACTAGAATTTTATTTTAATGTTTGACCCAGCAACTGGATATGCGGAATATTGAATGTAACATACAATTATTGCAATTCAACAACATTTTTTTGCTCTTGATGTGATGATAGGAAATAGGTAAACAGCACAGCAGAAGTGAACCACACACTTGTCTGTCCTGTCCCATACAATAAATAATACTCACTCTTTATTCTCCAACAATTGTTTCATAAGTCGTAGTCTGATACGAACTACCTTCATGCTTTGAAATGGAAAGAGTCTACAAAACTTAGAAGTGAAGTCTGCATCGAAACACAATTCCTTTCTATATTTACAGTGGTCCCACAGTCTTGTATTGTGACTGAACTGGTGCAAATGCGTTTTACCATATTCAAAGTAATCATCCATGCCCTCGTAATCACATTTCAACATCTTTGTAATCATATTCAAGGCTTTGTCAGAGTGTGGTGTGCCTCTTATTTGTATAATTTCATAATTTAGAAGGGGTTCATAGTGATAATAATTGCCGGGCACAGAATTCAGCACCTCACCCAAGAATGTAGTTCCTGATCTCCAAGTGGAGATTATAATACTTCTTACAGGCTGACCACCAGATTCCATAATTAAATCATCTAGCTTTTTCACACCTGACACTGTAAAATTGTAATTTTCTAACTCGATTTTTATGTTATACCGTGTTTTCTCCATAATTGTAGCAATATTCAAAGAACCATCGTACGGATTGGTAGGAATCTCTTGTGGTATACTTATTTCAATAATTCGATGGCTTTCAGGGGATGGACGGTAGTAAGTATTATCTGTATACCGACTTCCAGCAAGAATTAACAGCACACTGAGACCAAACGCTATACATATTGAATAAAAGTTAACTCGGCGCAACATTACTTATTAACAACGAATAAAGATCACTTTTACACTTCAGATAATTATTTAAACCGATCACGCTAACTTGTACTTAAAATCATTTTATAAAAGTTTTTTCGGTCATGTTAATTACGATAGCCTTGCTGTGGTTTCCGTAAAAACACCGCATTGCACCTTTAACGCCATACGTATATTTTTTGTCTCTAGTGAAAACTGAAATGTGTGTGAATGCTGCCTTGTAAAATATAAAATGAGAAATTACGAACTAGTCAAAGCTGTGTTGCAAGCCGTAACTCTTCTAATGTCTCTAAATGTCAAAATATATACCGATGTACAGTGATTACACAATACCATTTTATATGTTAATCAAAGTTCTTTAAATTATATGACCGAAACAATAATATAATTTTTAACACAAATATTCCATTTGACCAAATAAAAACAAATTAGTTAGGCATGATTACTAAAATAGTAAAAGTAATGTTTATAAAAATAAGTAAAAAAACAACACAATTCGGGGATATTATGTTGTTTAGGCAACATTATATGTGAAAACGTCAATTTGAAGATGAACTATTTGACAGTGACACTGGCAGTTATCTACAGATTGCCGAATGCCTTCAAAGTAAAATGCTTGGTAGTTTTTTTACTTGTTTTGCTTTGTGGTTACTTAAATTTAATAATTATTTCATAGGAGTTATTTTTAATAATTGTTTGTATTCAAATTAAATAACCATGCCTGTCAAAAATATAGGACAATTTTGATACAGAAATAGTTTATTTTAGCATATTAAATTACTATAAATATTATTGCTGGGTTAGACTTTATATCCCACTATATGCATCTTTCCAATTGTCTCTCCTAAATAAAACCATAACCCCACTTCAGTACCAACTAATGTAAGCAGCCACGCTTGTTTCACCGTAAGGTGTTTAAAACTACCGGACTGAAAAAACTCCTTAAGTAGTTTTATATCGTCTTTGATTTGCTGCAAATTATATAGAATTTAAATGATTTTATAGTAATGAATATAAAAGTTAATATGAAGCATAGCGATAAACCTTTATTTCATCAACCTTTGGAGGTGCCATTTCCAAAGTGTAAAAACCTTTAGCCGTCCGTAATTTACGTGCGACTTCGGACTTAGAAATATTTTCAGATAACTCTTTTATTCTCTTGAATAATCCTTCTTTTCTTCTATTAATTGAGGGCATATAGTATTCGGGTATCGCATCTATAGTTACAAACTTCATACGATCTCCTATTTAAACAGAGTATGTATTTTCTTTTATTAAATTGTTATTTATTATTATTTCCTAAAATATAATTAACAACTTACGCAATAAGTTTGCCGTTAATTTAAGGACATTAGACCTCAATACCATCTTGTGTCACAGTAATTTATTAAAAAATATCTATAATATTCACACGTAATATAATAAAATTTGATCGTAATAGAAATAAAATTATTTGATGAGCAATGTCACCTTTCAAACATTATTTTCTCAATATAAAATTTTCCTCTAACAAGAAGGTAACACGCACCACATACGTTTAGCAGTCTAGTTAGTTTACCTATAGATTATATATTTACTTTATAGATTTGGTTGTTTAACTAAATAAAAGATAGGTATACTGTGTAACATAATCTTTACTTCTACATAATATTAAAAAATTGTAACTTTAGATTTATTCGTTCTAAACATTAGCGTTTATATTGTTACAAATTTTCATTTCTTAGATTTTGGAGCGGAGCCCTTTTTAACCTCACGCCTGGTCGTCTTAGCTTTTTTTTTAGTTTTCGGTGGAACCCTTTTAGGCGGATCTTTCGATTTAGCTTTAGTTTCAGGTTTTGCTTCTTTGGGTGCTGCTTTTTTGGGGGTTTTTTTTTTTTTTGGGATCCGCTTTTTTGCCAGTTTTTGGTGCTTCTTCCTTAGCCTTTTGAGCTTTTGCGCTATCGGCAGCCTTCTGGGCTTCAGCTCGTTTTTGTTCTTCAGCTTTTTTTAAGGCTTCAGCTTTAGCTTTTTCTGCAGCCGCTTTGACTGCCGCTTCTTTCTCTTTTATGGCTCGTACCCTTTCAGCTTCTATAGCATTTAACTTTTGTTCAAGCCCTCTTATGAAATTTTCAGATGCACTAGAAGCAGCGTTTTCGAGTCTTGCTCCAAACGCTCCTTGGAATATGTGAGATGTCAATGGTGGTATCATTTCAACTTTTGCATATTTCCATGCCGTTGCAACTACCGGTTTTAAATTTTTGCTAACCACTAAAATGTTAATGAAATTATCATTAAATGTCTATAAACACAACCACGGGTATAACCATAAGAATGTCCCTACCTAGTACGTTAAGATTATGTGCTTATTACTTTTTTGTATCTTCGATTTCTCGTTTTAAACTCTCTACTTCTTTTTCTAATTGCTCTAGCGCTTTCGGCAAATATTGTGCTCGATATTGTAGACATTTTGATATTAACTTTTCGTGTAATGTTTCGAATGCCGATTCTGCTTTTCTCACTATAGGGTTGCAAACTATTGGCTTCGCTTTTGTTTTCGCAATGCTGTCTTTGGCTAAATACCACAATTTTGACACACCTTCCCCCCCTTTTCTCAGAGAAACTGCAAAACAAATATAGTATTGTTAGATATTAGAAATGAAATAAAATACCAATTAAAATTTAAGTACAATTCATATATTTGTTTTGCATTTACGTCAGTGTGAAAAGCTTGCGTTAGAAAGGGGTACAGAAGTAGATATAACTGTATTGTCTTGGTTGTCATTAATATGGTCTGTTTTACAGTCAAAGAATACTTACAGAGAGCTACATCTAAGGCAGCCTTCATTGTTCCCATTAACGGATATAATATCGATGGAAATAAATCAAAGTAAAATATAATTTAGCATGCTTTGTGTTTACGATTGGTGACAGCTATAATCAACAAAGGTGACTTTTTCATTGTAGTTTAGTATTTATGGTACACGTTTCAATTATACACGAGTAAGTCTAATTACAAATCGAGTTTTTTCGCCTTTTTATAGCATAAAGAATTAAAAAAACATTTCTTTTTATTATTCAACAAATGCGAGTTCAAAGTCTGCAATAGAATAAATAGTGGACAACACTCATATTTCATAATTCAAACGTTCCGGTTATTAAGAACCGTTGTCGTCTTGATAGATATGCAAATAGGCCTAGACAACGCAAATATATCTAGAATTATAAGCTGACCTCGTTGATCAATTACCAGTCAGTACACAACACTTTAATAATCTCAATAACCGTTGATTTTAATGCAATAAATTTTAATGCTCAAGATTAAATGACTAGATTTCGCCCACTTTATCTGCGTAGAAAGTGACGCGGCATTTTCTATACTTTCGAGAAAATTAAAAACAGAAAATGTTTCTAAACTATTTAAAAACCACAGGTTTCACTCAGTATAAACTATTCATGACTGATCAAGGAACACTAGCCTATTCGAAACACACAATGCGTCTCTCGACTGAAACAATTGATATTTACAAGTAGCGTGTAAGTAGTAGTAGTTGATTCTATGCCTTGCCCGATTGAAATTATAGTCTATCCTAGGTAATACTTTTAAATAAAACAGTTTAACGGTTTAAAACGCGATATATATTAGGTAATACTTATCATGCCAAGGGGTATTATAATATATCATACGAAAAAAACTCACTTAAACATTTTCTCTTACTGTCTCAAGCTTTCACTTCGCGTCGCTAATATATTTTTTAAACAGACTCTCAGCTGTTTTACCATTACGACATCTTACTCAATTTCAGTAGAGACGTTTTGGTTAGCACATTTTACGTCAAGAACGAAATCGTCCCAACTCAGTATTAGCGCGCGAGTGTGAACGAAACAATGCCATGTGATAAACAATGGCTTAATCCAACTGAAGGTCTATTAGCATAATATAAAAACAAATATAGTTACCGCTTTGTTATTGCGACATTAGTTTAGACGTAACCAAATTATTTCAAAGAGTACAGTTGTCTGCTTCTGCGATTTACACTGGCCTCTCGATAGCCAATTGACACTAACTATCCTGTCGCTAAGTAAAATAGTGTTTGTAAAATAGTAGACAACTGAGATAGTCATATCATGAACCAAAAAAGCCGAGTAAATCATATATTAATTTAAACTGTTAGTTACTGTTTTGTATCATTTGTGACTTACTTTCAACCCTTACCGGACCATAAGATAGCATTCGCAATGCATAATTATATAGAATACAAACAATATTTTAGTAATTGTAGATTTCCTATAATTTAATACGTTTTATCGATTAAATAATAATTGAATAATCGATGACGTAAAAGGGAAAAATATTTCCCATGAGCGTGAAAGGCTTACACCGAAAGCATATTCACTTAAATCCAAATTCGTTAATGTCTTTTACATATATGTTTACCAGGAATAATAAAAATTATTGGACAATTTGGAAAATATCAAAGGTAACCTTGCATTGTTTTAATATTTTCGTTCTTTCACTAAATTCTTTACATACAAAGGAACTTACCAGGAGTCCAATATGTTCCCTGTCTTTTCGTCCTCGAAAAGTCATTGAAAACTTACATGCGTTAAACTTTCAAACTATCCCTTTTACTTGCGCCTTCAATATCTATTCAGGCGTAGAAATATTCCATGAACAAATTCTCATTATGCAGCAATTCCAGAGTTTAATAAGACACGAATGTAAGCAGATGCAACTTTCTCGCTCATTAAATTGCGAGCATCCATTTTACGATAACGTTAGATTGATTGCGTTGACTTTCTAGAATAGATAACTTTATTGGAACCGCATATTAAAATAAAGACGAAATAACACATTGAAATGTTGACGGGTAACGGGTCGAGGTTCCCCACCGGGTCGAATACGTTTCAGATCAATTTATTATTTTTTTTAAATATTTAGGACTTCGTCTGGAAATCTGGATATTGGTGGTAGGAACATAGAGATCCCATCTGGGTCACGGATAACCGTCCAAAGATGAAAAACCCGTCAAGTTTTGCGTTTTGGTTTCAGTCTGTGGAATTCCAAATATCCAATGTTATATTGCTGGGGTTTTTCACCGACCATCGAGTGAATCCCATGATTATCTATCCTCCACTATTATAAAAAAGTACTCGTAAGTTATGCTACTAAGTCTCAATTGAATTTACACGTTTTGCTTCTTTACCTTTTAAAAAATCGCTTTAGTTTATCACTCGTAAGTTACTTTTAGCGAACCAATAGGGTATCATTAAAATAAAATACTTTGAGCGGTTTAAAACGTGAAATGAATTAGTTAAACTTATTTGTAAATTATTTTAACTACGGCCCATCACTCCCTGACCACAGCCGCGGTTCTTTTTTTGATTAGGATTTTAACGTATTGGGTCTCGAATGCAAACCGGACGTTAAGGCATAATACATTTTGCGTATTAAACCGTGTTTTATTCAAAGTCTAAACTGGTTAACTAATATATTTAGTGTATTAAACCGTTAAAAGTGTTCTTTTTTAATTGTAAACTTATTAAAACACTTTTAATTAGAATTGTAAACATTTCGCGTATTAAACCGTTAAGTGTTGTTTTTGATTGTAAACTTAAATAAAACACTTCTAACAACTACCACGACCGGCGCTTTAAACCGTTAAAGTGTTTTATTTAAATTCTAAACATAAATAAAACACTACTTTTTACTTCACTTTCACGCGAAATTGTAAACGTTTCGCGTTTTAAACCGTTAAACGAGTTTTATTTAAATGTGTACTACTCGCGTACGTACAGTACATAATTAACCAGTACGAAAATTATGTTTTCCAGTGCATGTGGGCAACGAAATCTCTAAAGCGTATCATTTTATACGTATCACGTGCGTGGGCTAATAAAACCATGTAATTACACTTCGATGTAACCTAGATGCGCCCGATGCTATTTACTCCCGAAAGTTTTTATGCCTTGCCCCACTTTACAGGTTCGTTGCCTTCTAACTCATGTAACTGGACAATTTTTTGCCGCTCCGAACCTCTCATGACATGAAAAAGTACCGTCCAACTTTTTTGTATGATGCACCGTAGCGGGCATTTTATTTGAATTTTGATTACTTGGCGATGTTGGTTTATCTTTGTCTAATTTAGGATGATTCGTTTGACAGTTTACACTACAGACAGATTGAGGTGGACAGACAAGCCATATAAAATCTAGATACATCGCTGTCGATGTAATTTAGCTTTGGATATTTGGAAATATATAGACTAAAACTGAATAGCGATTAAACTTGACGTTTTTAGGTATATCGTTGGACGATATTTCGAGGCTTATCGAATTTTGATATTTCTACCATCTATTTTATATTCAGATTTATTTTTTTTCAAGAAATTGTACTTTTTTGTCTAGTTGATAATGTACCTTATACAATAGAGAGTTGATAGTGAAATCAAATATACCTATTTCATATTATGATTACAATTTGTGTTGTTGATCTATCATCATTATAGCATATTTAAATATTTCCTTAGTTTATTTATATATACACTAGATGGCGCTTATTGCTTGTTGCGCAAGTGAATTACAGTTTTGGTGAATTGAGTTGGCAATTATAAAAATATGATAATGTTAACATCGATATTCAAGTTTCATTTAAATCTGCAATCATTTGCGACTTATATAGGCGTAAAGTTTATATCAATTTTATCAGAATTGCCCCCTTAGCAATACATACTTGCAATTTAATTTGATACGATTCTAACATTGCAATTTCAGACACGCCTAATGACATAACGGTCGTCTACCGTAAACTGTAAACGGCTGCTTTACCTTTATTACTTTTTTTAAGTTAAGTTTCAACTTTTAAAGCGTTAGTTAATCGGTATTTTAATTGGAGGCCATTTTCACATGTCACTACTCTGGCAAGGCAGATAAAATTCTGATTGAAGTAATAAAAAGCCTCATTAAGCCTAATATATCACTTATTTCGATTTTTTAGACACACGAAAAAATTCTAGTCGCTGTCCCGACAAATAAAGGCTTTTGGACAAATAAAGGGCCAGCCTAGCTTTCAAAATGATGTTCCACCTAGACTGCAAATGGTAATGACTTGCAGTCTAGGTAAAATTGAAACGTTAAAAAGAATATGGAAAAACTACGAGAAAATAGTAAATCCATAAATGTTACTTTCCTATTAACTAGAATTTCCTGTCAAACATTTACGTTCAAACTTCGGTACTGTTGATTCAGGTGCACCTGTGCAAGTATTAAAATTGGTGTTGAATTGAAAATATTTATACATTAGTTAACATTCAATTAAATTTTGTTAATAATATTAACTAAATTTAGACATTTTAGCAATTTTGTTTTAGAATACAAAACAAAGAATTGTTTACAATTTCAGCCTTTTTTTAATGAGCATTCAAGGAAAGGGAGCACAACTCAAACAAATGCGACCTTTTTAAAAGTCCTTCAATGAGGTCTAACCTTTTTAGTTACAAAAAACACTATTGAAGTTGTTTACGAAAACGACAAGCTGCTTATTACACAAGGGCACACATCTAAAAACTTAAACAAATACGAAAATCGTGATATGAACGTTGTAAGCAGTCACGCATCGAATATACGGTGATTGAAATTAAAAATGCGTGTATGGATCTTCTGGAGATGATCTCAGACCTTGCAGGAAATAATTCCTTTGTGATTACTCATTTTATAAAAAAACCTAACACACGTATTTGCAGCATCTCTATGGCCCATGGTCATCGTTTTAAAAGGAACTTTATTGCTTAGTTAATTAATGGTATAAATAACCAAGGACTTAAGTAATTACACCAATACGCTAACAAATATATGATTGAATTGAGTTTTAGCATTGACGAAGGCTTTGTTGTCGAAAATAAATTTTTAAATAATATACTTGCTCTTTGCATTAGTATTTAGACACTAAGTCCTCTGCATTTCGAACAGGTTTCTTTAGAAATACCGACCCTAAATTCAGAATGGACTGGAGACAGATTCTGTCATGATGTAGCAACGGGGAGAAAAGTATTGTATGAATTTAAATTAAAGAAAATGGCGTTAAATATTTATAACTGAATATAGCTACTGAAGTACGTTTGCTTATATCCACTTATTATGTATTAACAAACTTATTCCTGGAACTCCAAATTGAGCAACTCTCCTACGCAGTAGATACTAATGTCTAGTTTATTATTATGGAGATATGAATGTACCACGATTAACAGGAACAGTGAACCACACCAATCTTTTACGAATGTCTTTTTGGTCAGCTTTATAACGGACGGCGTACTTATTTTAATATTTAATTGGGTAAGGATTACGATAATGTTAATTAATTCAGGGAATTATAGAAAATAAAACCTCTAAATTTCGCCCTAATTTCCTATTGTAGTGGTCTGTATACATACCTAATGTATTGCACGAATTCCACTTTATAGTGTTGATTAGAATCTTTTTAAAAAAAGAATTTTTAAACAAAGAGAGACAACAAATAAAAAAACGAACTTATACCGCGAGTTATTAGCCGTCTTTCATTGATTTTCAAGTTTTTATTTTTTTGCCTATTTGTATGAAATTAATGATAAATTATTCATATTCAGCTTCTAGCTCGCTAGGAGCCAATTATTGTGTTAGTGAAAACCTATACTTCACGAAGCTGACACTAATCCCGAGCCGATAGACAACGAAGTGCAATTCAATCCCTTCGAAGAACCAGACGGGTGTTTGTTGCTAATATTAGATGGGACAAAAAACATTGCCGTCGGGTTTCTGTCCCTTCTTTTAGTCCCTCGTCCCGGAGCGCGACGCTTCCGAACTATACACAGTATGAAGAATGTATAGGCGCGGCAGTACACCGCGCGCCGCTAGACGGTGCGCCCGTGTTCAACATAAATTCGTTATTAACCGCTGTGACATCTTCCAGAAAAGTGACCAACCTCGGTATTACGTTATATTACACAGTGCCACTATTTTTATAACGCCCCACAAGGATAACTTGTATCCTGCGAGCTCGTCTCACAAAATTCTCACTCGAACCATCTTTGGATAGAAAAACAAATATAACACTCCGGTAAGTTACATATTAGATACTTGTTATCGGGATTCCATTAAAAGCTCGATAAAACTTATGCCCCATTTTGACATGTTGGTTAACTACGTTTTCCATTTTTCAATTTATGCTAATTTTTTAATGCTTCATCTGTGCCGGTGAAAAGAGCAGGTGAAAGCGAATCACAGATTATATATTTAAGCGTGTATAAGCTTTAATTTAGTAAGTCGATCGTATAAATAATATCTGCATAGTCATTAGAGATTCTAGTTAACCGTCTGCAAAGCGAAGGATTTACATCTTATATGTTAATCTTTCATTAACTAAAAATATCTCTCGTATTTAATGACTGTCAAAGATATAAATTTACTTGTAATGCTGCTTACTGTAAGCCAAACTACCTATAAAGACCCGTTTTTAAACAAAGATTTAATTCAATAGTTACTTGTGTGCAATATTTATGCCATGCCTTGTGGATTGATCTCTCAAGAGAATCCGGTCTTTACATTATAAGTCAATTGTCTTATTGATATAACACAGGACACCACGTTGTATGTTTATCGGTATCTATCATATCACTCTCTTATTTATCAAAGTATCAATCTAGATATGGCTATGTCGTTTACCGTCTTATTACAAAATTGCTTAAACAGTGCATACATATGTAATATAATCACTAGGTATATAAGTGTCGGGATGTCCTGTTTCTGAACAGATAAAGTGACTCGCTGGATCGACAATTCGCATTCAAAACCAGACGCACAATTGTTTTTACGTTATAATAAAGTAACTTTTTGTATTGAACCATAAAATATTACTTACGTCGATAATTATATACATCACTTAAGCTTTTGTTTACTACGTCTCAGCCCAATAGTTAAACACTTACCCTAGAATTGCGTTAAGCGTAGGTCCTGTTTTCGATATCCAGGAAAACGTAATACATAATATTAAGACATTGTTTCCATTACGTGGCTCAGAAAACTGAACAACGACCAGATGTTTCAGACGCTTTGCAGGAGTCAGCCACTGGTCGGGGGGCCAATAAAATTAAATAAAAACTTAAAATTGCTTTAAAAACGTTAATATATTGCACATCCCAGTTTCTTGATTGTACTGCCCGAGTCGTAATTATTTTCAACATAATATATAAACGATTTTTAGTTTAATTTTTTATTTATTTAAATGTGTACTGTTCGCGTAAATTACAGACAATTCTAAAAAGTCATATTGAAATAACAATTTTTGGATGTAGATACGGTTTTTTTTATTCTTTTTTATTTTATAAGCCATACATCTCGTGATTAAGTCAGCAGATGTAGATACGGTTATTTAATGTGAAAATCTGTCGATAGTTTCAAAGATTTCAGACGGATCTCAAATTATATGTAATGCCTATTTATTATGTCGTGACTAAACATAATATTGTGTCCAATACCCACAATAGTTAACCTACATACATTGAACATATGATTTTCATGCAAATTCTTTTATTCAAGTTATTTCTAAAGTATTTCCCCAAGACTTTACCTACTGCTAGATTTGTATAATGAGGAAAATTTGCATGACTCGTGTTTCTTGTCTGAATAGTTAGAAGTTTTGTTTCAGCTGTCGATAGTAACTAGCTGTAGTTATGTTTTGTTTGATCACGCCCCGCTGTCGCAGTTTCAAATCAATAGTTCGTGTGGGTCCAGGTTCCAATTTATTTGAAATGTATATAGATTCATTAATTTTAAACACGTTTCTTGTATGCCGGCATTTGTTTTCAAACTTGAGTATTTTAAAATGACATTTAAGTATTTTGCCGGCACGTTGGTGTTATGGTAGCGATGTATGGCTTAATAATCAACGGGTCAACGTGTTTTTAAATAATTTTTTTTTTCCAAAACATGTTGGACTTCGTCTGGAAGTCCGGATATTAAGTCGGTGGAAGGAATTCTGGTCTGGTCACGTACTGTCCACAGATGAAAAGGCCGTGAAGCTTAATCGCATTTCGGTTGCAGTCTGTGGATTACCGAATATCTAAAGCCGAAATAGGTCCACGTTGCATCTCGTTTAGGTGTTATGTACTTGGGGTATTTTACTATCAAATGAACCCTTGCTTGGCCATCCTCCTCTATCAAAAGACTTAATTAATTCGTAATTTTACATTAACTTACGTTCCTCGATTTATTTAGTTTCAAAAGCGTCGCATTTAAATTCAAAAGGTCCGTAGGTCTCAATTCTTCCACAAACATGGTTTAAAAAAGCTTTTAAGCAGCCACTTAAATTTTTATTCGACGAAGACCAGTTCGACGTGAACCGCAGTATGGCATCTAATTCCCCGCAATAAATTGTGATTTTAATATATTTGAGATCATGTTACCCTGGTCACTGAACCCTTCCCTTGAAAACAACGCCACTCGACAACTTTTAAGTACTTGTGCCTACGCCGTTAAAATATTATGTAGGTATTAGTTTATTCAAGGTTTTAGAACGGAAATTACTGTGCCTTTGAAGGAAATAGGACTGATGTACGTATATATGTAATCTGTGTTAACAGCTCTTTAATCATACATAAACAGAAAGTGGGGTGTTAGTTAGATAAAAATCATATGATGACGCACAGATCATACTAAGGCCCCTGATAAGAAAAATGGCTGCTTTATAAAACTAAATAATATGTACTCGCAAGATGTCGTCCGCGTCCCATCGTAAAAGATAGATCGTTCTTTCAGACGTATTTTTTTTTTGTTAATCGGACGGTTTTCGCTGCGTTACGCAATGGAAGCTCTCAAAGATGAATAATTATCCTAATTTTTCCACATTTCCCACGGTTTTTCACCCCTATTGGTTGCAGTGTGAATTGTTATAGCCTTCCTCGATGAATTTTTCATTTAACACAAAAATATTGTTTCAATTCGAACAAGTTGTTCCTAAAATAAGGGCGTTTAAACTAACAAACTCTTCAGCTTTATATAATGAGTACAGATGCTTAAGTTACTGACGCGCTGGTTTAGTGGTTATTACATTAGACACTGATCAAGAGCTCTAAATTCGAATTTCAATTCAAAAATTTTAAATTTTTCTGAATACCAATGTGGAGTTTGGTACTAGGTGTCACACCGCTAAGCCGTCGGTCCCTGTTCGTCACATCTAACTGGCGTTACTCAAAGCCCACTAGCCCTCACCAGAGCAACGTGGTGGGTCATAGAATTCAAAACCTTTCTCCCACGAACCACGTCCACCTGAATAGGTAGAAACAAATAAAAACGCGTTTAACCTTCTTATTGTTACATAATTCCATTACATTCTCACACTGGTTAATAGCAATTATACAATTACTGCGTACGGGATATTAATATGAGTAAATGATACGCTATCGAGGAGTAATTGTTGGAAAGAAAGATGCAGTGCTGCCACCAGTGTATTTTTTATTACAGACTAGCTGTGTCAGCGACTTCGTTCGCATAGAAACGTAATTTTGGGCATCCAAGTTTGTTTTTGCAAACCTCTTTTTAAATAAAACCCCTTTATCGGTTTAAAACGCGATATATTAGTTAAACTTATTTGAAAATTATTTTTAACTTCGGCCCGAGTTTCGGATGTTTGCAGGCAGCCGTGGTCACGGCGGTCATATATCGCGTTTTAAACCGTTAAAGTGTTTTATTTAAATGTGTATATTGCAGTATTTAACCTCCTTTTTATCTGTATACATTAAGGCTATTACTCACGCGTCTCGCCGTTCTTGCAAGTCAATCTTAAAATATAGACATATAGAGTCTCGGACATTTTTTATATCATTTAAAGAACCCTTATCTTTAAACATTTTCGCAAGTACGCATCGGAAATTCACAAAAATTTATATTTTCCCCCTTTTTTCCACATTTTTTTTATTAGTTGCACCACAATGTTTTTTAGCCTATAACCTTCCTCCAATAAACGTTCTAACCATCACAAAAAAAAATCAATTCCCAACAGTAGTTTCTGAAATTAGCACGTTCAAACAAACAAACAAATTCCTCAGCTTTACATAATATTATGTATAGATGTATAGACGATGACAGAATAGCAGTGTTATTGGAGCTAGTCTATCTACCTATTGGTGTTGTCCTGTTTTACATTTTGAGAAGCAAAATTTCCACAGATTGAAACACTCCACGGGTTTTCTGTGGAGGGATCCTTGACTGCACCTCATTGTGACCTTGCAACCTTTTAAATTACCAGATATCCCAGACGAGACCAGACCCTGGTCGAGACATGTTTAGATCGAAAAATGATGTAGAAACTATTTCTCAATAACGAAAGCCTTAAGATACATGCTGGTGTGGTAGGAATCGAATTTACGACTCGTTTTGATAACAGGTAACTGATATTAGTACTTGTTTACTGGTACTGCTGAACAATGTACGTGTTGCATTCCGCGACACTTCGTATCTGGGAAATATCCATAACTGATTAAAAGTGATTAAAACCGTCGCCTGGTTGTTGCGCTTGCGCATCGTCTCGCCTGAGGCAGGATAATAAAAGTCCTTATATGAACTTAGAAGCCATTAAGGATAAATTAAATATCTTTCGAGTAAACATGTTAATTAACTATAAATATGATCAGGAATTGTGTAATTGCCTTCGCGTCCGTTTAGATCGAATTTCTATTGTTTAATTGTTAGTTTTACACTCGATTGAATGTTGGTGAAAATAGATTAATAAACTATTTAACGGTTTAAATAAAACACGTTAACGGTTTAAAACGCGATATATTAGTTAAACTTATTTGAAAATGCGCCGCGGGGAGGCGGCCGTGTTCCCGGGGGGTCCCCCCCGTCCCCCGGCTTTTTTTTTTTTTTTTTTTTTTTTTTTTTTTTTTTTTTTTTTTTTTTTTTTTTTTTTTTTTTTTTTTTTTTTTTTTTTTTTTTTTTTTTTTTTTTTTTTTTTTTTTTTTTTTTTTTTTTTTTAACGGTTTTAAACGCAGATGTATTAATTAACTTATTTACAATTTATTTTAACTACTTATCCCCCATGACAACGGCTGTAATGTATCCGGAAATATATTGTTAACGAGTCAACTAACTTTTGCGTTCTCAACCGTTAAACGTTATTTATTCAAATGTGTAGTACTGGCGTAAACTTAAGACAGATTTTTTTTATTACCTATCTTATTTACTATTGTTAGTTAATAACATTTTCTATGAATATAGTTTACTCGACTAGCACTTTTGTTGTCGTTATACCGCGTTTCGAACCAAGGACCCCATGCTTGACTTAGCGCTAGGCATTTACCAAAAATCCAAAAATAGATGGGAAGGGAATTTGTGTTCCCCGCGTGAATCTTGTCTCATTGTACACACCTGAGTGACGTCAATCGCCACACCTCGAATACGAAGTGTCTACCCAATTAGTTAATGTTTACAATGGGGGACTATTTTTTATGTTTTAAACTAGCTGTGTCAGCGACTTCGTCCGCGTAGAATGGTTATTTTGGGCTTCCAAATTTGTTTTTGCAAACCTCCTTTATCTTTATAAACTTAAGCTGTTAGCCACGACGTCGATCGCGTCCCTTCCCATCGTTCTTGCAAATTAATCTTAAAAGAGAGACATATATAGTGTCTCGGTCACTTTTTTTAGATCATGTAAAGAAAAATCATGCACACTACATATTTTTAGGTATCTCGAACCATTTTCGCAGCGTACACATCGGAAACTTACAAAAAGGCAAAATTTTCACCAATTCCGCGGCTTTTTGTTCCAATAAGCGGCTTCTCTGAATGTCTCATGGCCTGAAACCATTTTCGGTAAATTTTCTACCCAACAAAAAAATAATTTTACAATTCGAACCAGTAGTTCCAAAGATAAGCGCGTTCAAACAAACAAGCATACAATCTTTTCATGGGTCACGTTCTCCACAGCTACATAATCTTTAATTTAAGTCTTGTTAAATTCTTTGAAGTTTCGTCCTTGGTATTGCAACGTGGTGGGATATTTTTGTATGTATATGATCCGTTCTCAAGTGTATTGGAGAGTTGCCAAGGAACCGTTTACGAATTTTACAGCATACTCATTATCCGTCGACTTTGGCTTGCTTTAGCTGCAACGGCACTTTTATTACAAACACAGAAGTGCGCTATTCTCAATATATATTGATTCCTTCACTGCCCTGTACTTAAGATTAACGTACATCTTGTTTCCTTGTTGGAAATATATTTATGTCTAGCTGTAACATTTGAAAATTTTAATATATTGCACATGATGGCAGTATATAATTTAAAAATCCAAAATAAATTTAAATAATTTACGACAAGGGCTACTACTGGCATCAACAGCGTTGTGTGCTGTTACTCTAACTAATAGAGCTACCGTGGCCCACACATCATCGAATTTTTTAAACCTACTAATACATGCAACTCTTGCGCAAGTTTTATTAAGTAATTAAGTTGTTTAAGCAATTTTCATCATAAAATAACAAACTAAAGGTGTCTCCTCGTGACCACGACTGCTGCAAAGCATCCGAAACGTCGGGAAATATATATCGCGTTTTAAAAACTGTTTTTATTTGTACTAATGTATTTACGCTAAAAGTAATTACTACACAGATGAAGTCTTGTACAAAAGCTTGTAATAAACACACGCTTAGTAAAAGGATTATTGTAAACAACTGTTACAAGGAAAAAGACATTCAGTTGATGCAAATAAAATATTATTTGTATCACAATCGTATGAATACGAATATGATACTCCGGTTGTGATAAGTTAAGTGGCGTACCGCTTCCTGTCCGTCCTTTAAATTATGAAATTGCACGGGACAATATTCAGGGCGACACATTTTAATACTTACTTACGTGACTTACGTAGTACTTGGTAACTAATACTATTTACGGATTCGGTGTAGTAGCTATGTATAGCTAATAATCAAATGGTCGCGGTATCGTTTCCCACCGGGTCCAAGATGATTCTAATCAAATTATATTTATGTTAAAACATGTTGGACTCCTGGAAATCTGTATATTTAATAGGTGGTATGATTATCATATATAGTCTGTGGATTTCCGATTATGGAGAACCAAAATTGGTAGGATAATATTACCTACCATCACGTGAACCCCAAGCTTTGTTTGTCCTCCCTCATAAAAAAAGTCAAGTTGAATGATATTAAAATGAGCGGCAATGTGGGAATTCCAGCGACGTAAAAAAGGTTTAGGTATAGACTATAGACGCAGATAATTGTATACAACCATGAATCATGCGCGATCTGGTATTCAATGGGGGTTTCTGCGTCTTAAAGCTGTTAGTTAGAATAAGTAACGCAATGCGATACGTAAAACCAAGATAATATACTGCCTATATTAATACAAAATACCTGCATTATATAAGACAATTGTATTAACGTTAACTTTGATTAAAGATAAAGGCAGGTTAGGTGTTAAAAAGTAACAAACGTTATCACTTTTGTATTTATAATATTAATATGTAAGAAACTTGTATAATGACTTAATTACTGTTTATAAATTAATGTATTTTAGTAGTTGATTTTTAATAGGAAGACAAACATGGAGGTGAAATGGATAGTGAGAAAAATTATAACTGTTAAGAAATATGTTGGACTTGGTGGGAGTAGAATGGGTTTTCCCCGTTGATTAACAGCCATACATTGCTACCAGCGAGACGATAAAAATTCTGCTCGTTTTTTAATATTGCCATCAACTAATTGTCACGGCTGTCTTATTAGCCAAAAAGCGGAATCGTTTACGCGTAGCGTAGCGTGTAATATTGTCCAAGACTTCATGGTCGTCAGAACGAGACGAGCCAACCGTGACACTAGATATTTTGTTTTTCATCTCTTTTGGTTCCTGAGAGACTTGACACCCGTTCAGCTAGGTATATAATATTTTTCAAATGATATCCGATGACTAAACTGACTGCTAAACAGTCGTTACGCGTTATGTACTGCAGGTCTGTCAGAAGACTCCATGGTGCATATGTTGGCGTATAACAACTGGCTTGGTCCATTGGTTAGTTCACCTCCAGATGAGGCACTGAGGTTGTAATCCTTAATCCGGGAGGCCGTCTCAGGGTCTAGACGACGCCACATCGCGACTTATTTTCTTTTGGGGACACCGATAGAAGGGTGATCAACCTACATCCTTTGCTGACAATTGCATCACAACTTAGTGGTATTGATGCCCGTCACTAGAATACCAGAGCAGCGTGGTTGGTGTCTTCAGAGCTCCTTCTATGAAATCAATAGCCAAGCTGGGTCAAAGTTTGAAACCCGTATGACGTTTCTGTCCAGTCAAAGAAATGCCGACAATTAAATTACTCAATATGAACTTGAAAGGTTATTCAATTAATGAATCCGATAGCATGACGAGGAGCTGAACTACACAAATTGTCATACAAATTGATTCAACTCAGCAGGCAATGACATTCAATACGTCCAGTGAAGCAAGCAAGGGCAGGCCTCGGGATCGTTTTAAAGGATCAGTAACAATGAGGAATTAACACGCGTTCAATGTTATTGTATTATATTTTACTCTATATACATACACTAAGTACATAAACAAAGTAAAGCATGTATTTAAATAAAACACTATTAACGGTTTTGAACACAAAATTTATAAGATAAACCCATTTACATTATACTTCAACAATTGCTTATACATTTTTAAAAGAAGGAAATGTTTTATGGCTTTCTTAACCTATATGATTATTAGCAGCCATACTTTGTTATTTTTGGATCAAAGAGCCCTTGTATATTGTTGAAAACATACAACTATTGCAGACTTAAAATGAAACAGTAATCTAAAGCTAAGAAAGGCCGACAAAACATCTTAATTACTTAGACGCTTTTGTGCTGGAAAATTTCACGTTTTATCAAGCGAACGCCATGTTGCTGTCCTCAGACATAAAAATAGTCAATGTTTCAGAACCTTGCTATTACAATAACGACTCGTTACAATGTGATATACAAAAAGGCACTCAAGTAAAAGAAATGGTATTGTTAAAGCTCGGTGCAAAGTGAAAAGAACGACTCAATGCCATAAACCTCGTAAAACATGGAATTGGTTCATGACAATTGCCTACGCAAAGGTTAAATTATTAGGCTATTGAGACATATCCCGCACTTAGCATTCTATGTAAAATGCCACACATAAAGTACACTAAGGCCAGAGATGAGCCGAATCTTAGAACCGAAGCCGAACGGCCGAACATTCGGTCTTAATTAAAAAGTGTCAGTTTGTTTATATCGTGCAATAATTATATTTTTATATTAAAATTATATTAGGCTTTCACTGTCATTTTGTAAAACTATTGGGTCCTTCCTCGAGTAAATGGAGACTGACCAACGAAAAAACGCACATTACCAGATGATGTCATCTAATCTTCATGCCGAAACCTCTAAAACCAATTCTCAATTATGATAGTGAAACACCTCAAAAACTCAAGTATCTCTTAAAAAAAATTAAGACTCTTTAAAGAAAGTTTTTACTTGAAATGAGATTTTACTTCACGTAAGGATAATTTATTTCCTCGACTTTATAATAATTACATAACTAATCTTTACTATACTGTAATGTTAAAATATATGTATATATTTGATAGCTTTGGTAGATTAAATTTTAAAACTTCGGTTAAACCGAATGCACACCGAACTTTGTCCCGTTCCTAAAGCACACTTGGATTCGATCCAAGCGTGAATGTTTACAAAACTGTACTCCACGGAAACGAAATTGCTTTTAAACAATATCCAACGATGAGAAGTAATAGGTGTTGAAAGGTGTCGAAGAGTTAAGTGCTTTCTCATGTAACATCAGCATTGTCTGGTATCATATCCTCAAAAGATAATGATCCCTAATACGATTGATAGGCTTAATTGAAAGTCATGTAAATGATTGGTGGGTGATGTCGCCGGTGTAAAATATATCCTATACACGTAGCATATGTGTAAAGCTTTGTAATATACCTTGCTATTGTTCAATGGCATTTTTGTTAGCTAGAATACTATGTAGGTTAAAATAGAGTTAAGCGCAATATTAAAAAAACCGTGAGATGGTGTTGTAAATTGATTATTAAACACTAGCGGACCTGGCAAATGTTTTTTTGCCATATTTATTTAAAAAGAGGCTTACCAACTAAATACATAATAAGAGCTTAATCTAAAACTAAAACTTAATATAATTTATGTGACGATTACGTATTTTAGAGATTTAGAGAAAACATCCAATGTATTATCTATTTTAAAAACACTATTGTATTGTAACGGAGCATTTAGGCCGTAATTACTATTGCTTTGTTTTATGAATAAGAAGAATGAAGATGCGGTTCCCAAGATTAGCGTGTTCAAACAAACAAATTCTCCAGCTTTATAGTATTAGTATAGATAACTAGACTTTAGCGTTAAAGGAAAATTACTGATATCATTTCAAAGATATTATTTCAGATACATTTGAAGCACATCGCAAGTGCTCGAATAAGAAGTCCTAGACTCAAATACCCAGTAAGAGCCACAGAAGCGAACAATTTATATGGCCTCAACAATTTTATCGCATCGCAGTTTCAAAGCGTAGAATGTCGTTATCACAGACATCCGAAGCGACGCCCATAGCCAGCGTTATGTAGTATACAGGCATGGCCATGTGCCGTTTACTCCGAGAAATATGCCCTTGGCAACGGCATGGATTTCGTTGTAAATGCGTTTCAATTGGCACAATTGCTACGGCATTATTTGTATTATACGACGCGCGTTAATTTATATTGCTATCGTCTTTCTGTATCCTGCCATCCATAATATTAAAAGTGAAATTCCGTTTCCCCTCGTGGGGCATGGGGCAAATACATTTCTGAGTCCGTTTCACTGATCGGTTTTATTAATAAGAAAGTAGCTTATCAGACTCCTGTGACCTGCCTGACTCAAAGAATTTATTGTTTCTCTGGGATTCGAACCCTTAATTAATGTAGCTATAGAGGCGGTCTCCATATTATTACATCCAATGTATTTTATGATCCCGGTTTCCCGGTTTCCTGGTCTTAGTAGTATAAATCCAGGGTCTTAATGACGTCACTGGTTTTGCAATTTATGTGGACGCCGGTTCGAGTTTCGCCCGTCTTGTATTTTAAAAAATTTAACAGCCATTTAACAACAGATTGTAATTTGGCGTCACAATTTTGTGGGTAATACTTTATTCAATTAACAGCCTTGATTTTGAAAACTAGTCCAGTTAGTTCTCAATGGCAGCCATATTAGTTGTGTGTAAAAGATCAGTGGTTTTATTAATTCAGAAAAAACAATGGTTTTCCAAATTGCGTTCCTATCTCAATGTGATAATAAAACAAAGCGTTGATTGTTTTTAAAAATACAATAAACCGGCCAGTGTGATAATATAAAAAGGTCGTTTACTTTCTGATCACATGCACATCAGCGGAGTAAGGACTTTAAAGTTTATGCCTAATTTAATATCAGGAATCCAAGGACGAACCTTCCAAATTGATTGCTAAAAAACGTATTTTATCCTTATCGTAGTGTACCTACATTATTAATACATACATGGTTTATCCTAGGTTAACAAGCAGTACATTGTTTTATAAGCAGTATATGTTTTATTGATAATAAAATTTAAAAAATAAGTATTTAAATAAAACATATTAACGGTTTAAAACGCGAAATGTATTACACAATATATTTAACTACTGCTCGACGTTTCGGATGCTTTGTAGCTGCAAAGGAGCTGTCGGTATTAAAATAAATTGTAAACAAGTAAAGTAATATATTTCACGTTTTAAGCCGTTAAAAGGTTTTTATTTAAATTTCTACTATTCGAGTAAACTATAGACAGTAAAAAATAAGCAACAGAACTTCATAAATTATAATTAAAGTCATATAAAGTATTACAGATTATAAATAAACTTTTAAATAGAAATAAGTATAAATTAAGTTACTATTGAGAAATAGATTACCATTTTGTACAATGCAGTTACAATATTTTGACTTGTTTTTTGTTGGAAGTAGTTATAGTGGACCACATTTTTGTTCCTTCGGTATTGTACAATTTAAGTGCGTCGCCTAGCAACGATAAAACATAATAATTAATCTAGTAGATAGATTGCCTATACAAACTCGATGTGCTCAATCAAGCACACAAATGCGTCTACCCCATGCCCCATATAGGCCAAACGGGATTTTAAATTCGCTATCATTAATACAAAAGCTCAATTCAAGACTCATTTAGGTCCGTTACGCTTGTGAACATAGCCCGCCGTTGTCCCACCGGCTTTTTGTCGAAATTCTGAGAATTTTAAAAGATCGTATGAGTCAATGCTGAAGGTCGACGCCCCTGTTCGGTTTAGTGAGATCGCAGCAAATTCTTATTACAGGAAACGTCCGGCTCGAATGATTTACCAAAAAACCCGCCGACCTCACGATCAATCTACAAGACATTAGTTCTCATTATTATAACGTACACATCAAGATGAGATACACTAATACGTAATCCTACTAATATAAACTCAAATGTTTATTGGTTTGGTTACTCTGTTACGCTCAACGGCTCCACCAATGTCGATAGAATTTGGTGTCTGTGTAACTGACATTATAGAATTATTTTTTTATTCCGGTACTTCTATTTTACCGAAAAAAATGGACTGTTTTACAATACAGTTAAAATTACACGTTTTAAAACACGTTTAAGTCTTGAAAAAATGCAATAGTAATATTAATAAATATCATATTTATTTATTTCTTAACTTTCGCAAGTTTTTTTAAGGCATTTTGAAAAGCAAGCCACAGCTATTGACTTTTTTTTTCATATGTGGCAAGAATACAGTCTACTAATCACGACTTAAATATAATTACTGACTGGTGCACCCGCTTTGGTCTCAAAATTAACCCAACTAAGACCCAAAGTATCATCATTGGTAGTAGTAAGCTCATTGGCCGGATTGACAGGCAAAGTATTTCACCGATTGTTGTAGACGGTACTATCATTCCTTTCACTTCTTCTGTCAAAAGTTTGGGTCTAATTATTGACGAAAATCTGTCCTGGCATCCTCATCTGAACCAGTTAAGCAAAAAAATTTACGCCGCTTCACACTCCCTAAAACGGTTACAAAATTTCCTTCCAATCCCTACAAAAATTTTGCTTGCTCAGTCTCTCTTACTCCCTATTCTAGATTATGCCGATGTCTCATTCACGGATTTAACTGAACTCCAACTCGACAAACTAGAGCGGCTTCAGAATACGTGTATCCGTTTCATTTTTGGCCTTCGCAAATTTGATCACGTTTCTGAATTTCGTAGAAAGCTTAACTGGCTCCCAATCCGAACTCGTCGGAATTCGCATCTACTCCATCTCCTCTACCGTGTCCTCTTTGATCCCAAAACTCCCTCTTATTTAAAAGAGATATTCATCCTTTTAAGTTCCCACCAGTTAAATCTTCGTTCGATCGATAATTTGCTTCTATTTGTCCCTAAACATAAAAGCTCTTTCTTCAATAATTCCGTCACAGTTAAAGCTATCCGTCTTTGGAACTCTCTTCCCACTAATATCAGAAAAGCTCAATCACTCCGTTCTTTTAAGAGTTTGCTGTATAAGTTTTACGTTTCCAACATTTAAGTTAGTTTCCCTCCTACTCGATGTGTGTACTTTCACTATGTACCTTTTATATTAGTTGTTATTCCCTACTCCTACCCACTAAATAAATAAATTATTTTATATCTCTTCTCTCCTGTACTTCAGGTTGCCTGGAAGAGATCGCTACTTAGCGATAAGGCCGCCTCTTATTTATAAGTTAGCATGTAAGATTTTTCCTCAATTATATGTATTTTCTGTGGTGTGTTTATAAATAATAAAGCAATAATAAATAAAATAAATAAATAAATAAATACTTTAAAAAATCTGTACCGTACATATGTTGTACTACTTCTATTGTGCATAAGTATATAAAATGTCAAAAAACACAGATTAAAAATAATAATAAATAGAAATGAGTAACAATAAATTAAGTTATGTGTCTGTGCATTATTCACGTTTAAACTTTTTTTTTATATATACCTCTTCTTAAAAACAGCCAGCACTTCTATAAAAACAATCGGTTGAATAAGCCCTATAACATTCTGTTATAGTTGGTAAATCTAAATAAATAGAGATCTGTGACAAACGACAGCTGCACGTAAAAATTATGCTGACCTTTATAACTTGCTTTCATTTTTAAAAAGTTTTAAGTTTACTAGCTCACTTGATCTTACTCATGACATTGTTAAGACGGCTTACAAATAACAATGCGTACCTTTTACACGGTAAGATAAAGGAAAACATGTGTTTAGGTACTCTTTAGGGTTCCTATTCAAAAGGGTGAAAAAACAAGAGACTGTTTAGAGTAATGTAATAGGTAGATAAACAGTATTTACACAAAGTAAGTTTTTTCTTGACGCTATTACAAACAATGTTAAAACCAGTTTAAGGTAGAAATTACATTGCGCGAGAGGTGCATGTATCAATAAGTTGAAAAAATTCGACGATGAGGTGTAGGACTCGGTACTCAATTGGTAGACAACAACATACATGCCGTTCAAGTCCTCCCGAGTCGAAAATTTTTTCAATTTATTTTGATTTTTAAATTATATAGTGCCTTCATTCAATAACATGTGAAAAAAAATATTAATGTTTTCAAACGTTATAACTTTGTAATTTCATCTTCAATGATTTCTTAAGCTGCAAAGCATAAGACATTGAGCCTTAATACGCAAGTGTTAAGGTAGAAATTACATTCCAGAGGTGCATGTATCAATAAGTTGAAAAAATTCACATGAGGTGTAGGACTCGGTACTCAATTGGTAGAGCAACAGCACGGAAAGCTACATGCCGTTCAAGTCCTCCCGAGTCGAAAATTTTTTCAATTTATTTTCGATTTTTAAATTAAAATAAAATAATACAACAAACGCCCTTTTTTGCTCTATTTTGTTCGATATAAATAATGACAACAGGTAGGCACTTGACATGTTCATATAACCCTTTTCCTTATAATAAAAAAAAATAATAAAATTTTAATACAATATATGTTTACCAAGGTTCCCATATAGAGAACAACAGTTTTCCTATATTTGGTAGTGGTAACAGATAAGCACCTGAATTTTTTTGAAAATACTTACATTTAAATAGCGAAATATATTACTTAACTTATTTACAATTTATTGTCAATACATCCTTCATCTTAAGTCTTCCCGTGAGCACGGCTTCTACAAAGCATCCGAAACATCGGGCCGTAGTTAAAGTAAATTGTGAATAAGTGAACTTTTATATTTCGCGTCAAAACCGTTAAAAGCGCTTGTCTTGTACTACTGGCGTAAACCACAGACAAAACTAAGATTCTATGTATTTTACAATAATAAAAGGGTAACCAGGATTTTTCTTATCTGTGAACGGAGGTTCATAGCCCGTCTAAAGAAAAAATTCGTCAAGCTTAATCGCGGTTTGGTTTCAGTCTGTGGATTTTCGAATATTCGAAACCAAAATAGGTCGACAGTGTATCTTATTTACTATCAAGTGAATTCTTTCTTCTCTGTCCTCCTCTGTCATAAAACCCCTTCTACCGACTTGCACTTCGCTTTTATTATTTTATAGTACCAAAGAATAACAGGTCCGGAGATAAGCCGTGCCTTAACCGAGTCGTTCTTTTTTCTTGAGGGTTCGCGTTCTTCAAGAGAGCTCTGACATTGACGAATCTTGACATTGATAACAAAAGGGAAAAGAAACTGCTTTTTACACTACTTGTATACAGGCCAGACTTCACATCAAACCTAAATGTGCATTATGCTATTGTAATAACACTATTAAAAAAAACAGTTAATTTCCATCAAAAAGAAGTTGATTTTTCATACAAAGTAAATAGGGCAAAAGTCGTTTTTTCTATTATTTTGAAACTAGTAAGTAAATAGCAAAGAGAGAAGCGAAATGAATAGATGTGCTTTGTCATATTAAAGAAATTGACCATTTTATTAAAAGTTGCAATTTATTCATGCGTATAAAATACAAAAACTATAGTGTTTGAATCAGTTTATCCCATTGCTTCTCTTCTGTTCTAAAAATACACAGAGAACAAAACACAACCAAGGTTCATCACGAATGTAATGTCATCAATTACAATTGAAATAGAAACGCAAGTGTTTGCTCTGGATCAGATAGTTATAAATACGAAGAGCTGTTCAGCAGACTAAATTTATATTTAAGTTTACGTTGACTTTTTTATACAAGATTACTTTTAAATACTGTCTATAGTTTACGCGAGTAGTACACATTTAAATAAAACACTAACGGTTAAAAACGCGATATATTCGTTATAGCAGCCGTGGTCACGGGGAGACGTGACTGCAAACCATCCGAAACGTCGGGCCGAAGCTAAAAATCATTTTCAAATAAGTTTAACTAATATATCGCGTTTTAAACCGTTAAAGTGTTTTATTTAAAAGATTACTTTTTATAAATATAATCATAATAGTTATATAGAACTCTATAAGAATTAGTGGGTTCGATCCCCACCGGGTCCATCATTTTTCTAATCAATTACTAATTCATCTGACACATGTTGGCCTTCGTCTGGGTATCTGGATATTAAATGTGTGGTAGGAATATCACAATTCCGACCGGGTCACAAACCAACGGCCACAGATGAAAAAGCCGTCAAGTTTAATAGCGTTTCGGTTTTAGTCTGTGGAATATAGAACTATTAGTGGGTTCGATCCCCACCGGGTCTATCATTTTTCTAATCAATTACTAATTCATCTGACACATGTTGGCCTTCGTCTGGGTATCTGGATATTAAATGTAGGAATATCAAAATTCCGACCGGGTCACAAACCAACGGCCACAGATGAAAAAGCCGTCAAGTTTAATAGCGTTTCGGTTTCAGTCTGTGGATTTCCGAATATCCAAAGACAAAATAGATCGACATCGCATCTCGTTTAAATGTTATGTCTGTCCTCCACTATAATAAAAAAAAGAAACAGCTGTGGATTTGAATTTGAAATAAAACTAAATTTCAAATTGAACTTGCCCAACTTTGTCTGGCCTCTTTACGCTAGTTATAAGTGCGTTAACGTAATGTTTGCACATCAAACAATATTTAATCCTTCAGCGCACAATGACACAAAATACCGTATTAGAAGTAACTAGATGCCTATACCGTGAAGTCGGGCGAGTTTTGGCAATCACATAACGAAAATAAATATCTAATTATATTGAAAAAATTAAGGACACTTCATTGGACCGGCATTTACAGCGTTTCGATATGTTGCTCTAATCATTTGAGCTACTAAGTCATGTTTGAAGTAAATAACACTTTTTTAATTAGTAACAAATACAGTCATAAAATTACATACTGGCACAAGTCTTTTTGAGACATCTTCGGGCAAATACCCAGCAACTCATGCTGAGTTTGAAAAGCATTTATATAAGACCATATGAAAAAATATTAAAGTTTTCAAAATTACGTAACGCACAATATATTGTGTTAAAATTTTAAAGTTTATTATTAAAGATTATTATTTAGTAAACATCTCCAATTAATATCGCGTTTATTTATTTATAATAAAATAAATTATTAATGTTTTTTTGTCTTACGAAATATATATATTGTATGGCAGAAGGGGACAGAAATTACACCATAATATGAAAATCCATAGATATCCATAGTTAGTAACAATATATTATTTTAGAATAATAGGTATATTGTTAGTAATAGCGCGATAGGGACTGAGTTCGAATCCCAGAAGAAAAATAAAAGTCTTGATCAGACTGAGCACATAATTCTCACCTACTTCTGTAATTAAAATCGATGCTTTAAATTAATATATGAGTTCGCCCCATGCTCCACAGGGTGAATAGAGATATCAAACTTTTTAAAACTACGAATAAAAAAGACTGGAGCATTAGTAGGTTGTTAATCAGTACGGACTTGAACATCATCATCGATAACGAGCGCCATTATCGCATTATGGTGGCACAATCACCTTTACCTTTTACCTCGGCGAAGTACGGAGCTAGGCCGCCCAGAGTCGTGACTCGACTGGGCTAGCTGATTGCGCATGCCACTCGCGTTGTTTGCTTCCTGTTAATGGACGACTCGTCTGTCTAGTTATTACGCTCTGTACCTGAACGAATTACGTACACAAATACACGTACAGTTAAGTGATAATTTGTTTTCAATAACTCAAACCTGATTACAAGAATTTTTAGCCACCCAAAACGGCTTGAAGCATCTGAACGAAGGAAGTGAATGGTCAACTTCCCGATTAATATAACTCGTTACTAAAGCGTTATATGTACATGAAGGAAGCTTTACCGTCTAGACGCGGGGAGAAAAAAACTGTTTACACAAGCACAAAAACTGTATGAAAGTAGTTAATTGCCTTAAGTGTAATTTGATTCACTTTCTACGCCATTACTACATAATATGCATACGTTTTTGAATTACATCATATTTTCGTATTCCGCAGTTTTAGCAACGCCGATATAATTTTATGCATAATTAATTCGTTTCTTAACCGTTTCAAAATAATGCTCTAAATGGTTCGTAAATTTTATACCCAGATTGCCATTCGAAATTTGATTATTGGCAGTGCTCCGATACAAATCAAATATTTTTTCTCCTAATAACCAGCAGTTATTGAATTTCTACAGTTTTATTATTAATAATCAAAGGGCAGTACACCAAATTACTTCGTTTCTTAACCATTTTAAATTTTTACTCTGAAAATATATAATATAAAATTGAATATTAGTGGACAATCGTTTCACAATATGCCTTATAATAATTTAACAGCGTTTATGACTAACATTATTTTCAACGGTTCCATTTTTAATTAGTCACGTGCAGTTAAATCTTAACTAATCCAAAGGACGATTGTTTTAAAAATCGAACTGAACCATAAACGGTTCACACGTTCCTCAACTGCGAAGGTAGCTAATACAAACTTTACAATCTACCCGCAGATTATAACGGCCTATAACGTAATATGATTGAAACACTTTCCCTTGCGACACGAAGGTCGACAGTGTGCCTTGAATATTGTCAGCGCGTGCTCACTAGCCAGTAAGCGGTTACGACTATAAACACGAGGCTATTCCGTCATAATGAGATGAACGCACATAAAGAGTTGACACAATTCAAGCGTTTTCTCTCATAAACATCGCGATGATTTCAAGATCGCATTGGTAATAGCTTACTGATTGCGTTGTTTATGCGATTCTTTGCATATCTACATTCGTACATACATCTTGTATAAAGGAGATAACTATGAGATTCAGGTAATAGAAAATGAAGCAGCCTTGTAACATCTAATGTTAAGATTAGAATGTTCAAAAAGTTTTATCTGTGGCACTCATTTAGTGTCCAAATTTACCAGATGCTTAGAAGAATTAGAATTTATTTTCAAAACGTTTGTATCTAGTTTCTACTAGATACATGGTTTTCTAACCACCACGGTTATTAGAAGAAGTAGTCCCTAGGTTCGTTATCAAGATGCCGTTGGTTCGTTATGCATAGGAAATTCGAAACAGTCACGTAGGTAGAAATTCCGATCGTTTTCCAATACTTCTATAATTGTTGAGCCGTCAACCGCAAATGTTCCCACATCCATGCGTCAAAGAAAAATTGGTTTTGTTTGCATATTCTTTTTATTCTCAGTATGGAATTTAGAATTTCTATTTATATCTGTCACCTTAAAATTACTTCTTGTATTTTAGTTTACGTTTTGCGCACTTATACTTTGAGTATCTAAGAATTGTTTTTATTATATTTAGTTTAGATAGTCTGGAACGTGTTTGTAATTAGTAAGCCTTCATAAATAAAATAAGTCAAACGATGTATGGAAAAACCACAGTTATCAGTGAGAGCAAACAGACCTGTATAAAATATGGTTTAATTAAAGTTATTAGAGCACAGGAAGAAGCAATTTTAAATAAAGTTTTCCTATTTCCTCCCCCAAAGGTTATACAGAGGAAAAACGTATAAACCTGCTAGTCTTTGGTCTCAAGTGCCGTTGATATTGTATTTGCGGTGCAAAACTAAACATGTAGTTAAATTCACTGTAGGAAAATTCTTGGTCGACGGCTTACGACCCATTGTCCTGACCATCGTGACAAAGTAAGTCCGGAAGGTCTAAGCCCACGATTTGATGAGTGGCCAACTCAATAGGAAATAAAATACCATGAAATCTATTAGCAGGCGAACGATTGACGTTTAGCGTAAAGTTATTTAAATGTTTTACTTTACCTCATCCAACGGGATTTGATTCATCCATATATCATAATGATTTTAAGAATACATACCTTAGAATCAATATGGATTCCGCCATCTTACACCAGGCCGTATCTTAACATACTATAATAAAACCTATTAAATATTTAGACAGTTGAAATAATCAAAGTTTTTGTTTAATAACAACAAGTTTTTGTTTTTTATAGACTCTGTGTGCGATGCCGACTCGTGCTTAACCGGAATTGTGACCGGAAATTGTGATACGTTCAAAAATATGTAAAAGCTTCGCGTTACGCAAATCCAAATTATAATTACGGTTCAGATTTTAATAATAAATGTAGTCGTTAATGTAAATTAATGAATGTTCACTTGATAATGAGTGCCTATCGATGCTGATAAAACGTATTAATTTAACTTGAAATGTAATATTCAGCAATTATATAAACCGCATATGAAATAATTTTAGTTTACAGAAATCATTAAATTTTTCGTGGTATGTCTGTGGTGGCCGTAGTAACATTGGTAATTTAACGAAGACTTTACTCTCTTATAATCTGTGGTTATATGGTTATTGGTCAATTGTCACTTGAAAAAAGAATTAAAAAATAGTACAATATATTTGAAAGCTTTTCATAGTTTACTTTATCTGTGGTAGCCATGGTGCGTTGCAAAGAGAATGAATTTACTCGGATATAATCTGTGGTACGTACCAGCGTTAAGAATTACTTAGTACAACGTAACTTAACCGGTCTGTAGTCATCCAATCGAGCTATTATAGGTAGCTGGACCGACTCCACGCTTGGTTGCGATTACTGCGCGTCAGGGCCACAGTTTGTACAATAATTTATCGCGAGTCGTTAACCAGAATCTTTGTGACGCCCGCTGCACATGTAATCCTTGGGTCATTGGCTATTCGTCCGCGTTTGTAATCTAGCCTACTTCTGTGACTTCCTTTAGTGGGAATGGCAGTGTGTTATATAAATGTTGTTCTACATGAAGTAATTAAGAAATCAAATAAAATCAAACTTTTTAAACATTAATAATTAAATACTCTCTCTAGTTTACGCGAGTAGTACACGTTTTATTTACTTAAATAAAACACTTTAAAGGTTTTTAAACGCGAAATATATTAGTTAGACATGTATAGAAATCATTTTTAAGTACGGCCTGACGGTATACCTACATTATTTTTGAACTAACTATAACTGTTTTCGCTGCCAACTTTCCAATGCTGCATTTGCTGTATACAGTCTATCTATACTAATATTATAAATGCGAAAGTAACTCTGTCTGTCTGTCTGTCTGGCTTTAACTCCGAAACTACTGATTTAAATGAATTTTGGTACACAGATTTTTTACTATACTTTTTAATGCTAAACAGGCTTGATAGGGGTTGAAAAAGGGGATGAAAGTTTGTATGAAAATTCATGGTTTTTGAAGCTAGAACAATGAAACTTTCTTCCTTGGCTTTTTGGGAATAGGCGTGGGAGTGGGAGTGAGTGTAGGAATGAGAGTGGGAGTTAGAGTAGGAGTGATGTGAGGTGAGAGTGTTGCGGCAAAATTCTACCCCAACTCACTATTCCAACCGGACGAAGTCGCGGTCACAGCTATTAGTCTATAGATGTTATTCCAAGGTCAGCTTTAAATGTTGAAAAGTGCGATATGATCGATGCATTACTTTCGGTAGTATTGTCGTGCAAACAGAATGACTACTATTATTAAAGGTGTAGGACTCGGTAGCTCAATTGGTAGAGCAAGAGCACGGAACGCTGACGATGCCGGTTCAAGTCCTGCCCGAGTCGAAAATTTTTTCAATTTAATTTCGAGGTCCTGGGTTCGAATCCCAAGGAAACATAAAATTGTTTCGGTCGGGCAGGGCACAGAAGTCTGATCAACTACTTGCCCGTTAAAAATAACGGATCAGTGAAACGGACACAGAAATGTGTTCGTCCCATGCCTCACCAGGGGAAAGGGACTTTCACACATAAATCTAGTTTACCTATCCAGCTATTCCAGCTGTTTAAATGAGAACTTAAAAGACAGACCGTATGTCCTAGTCTTTAGATCTTCTAAAGAAAAACAGTTATGTCCGCCATTTTTCGAAACTGTAGGCACACGCGATAAGATTTATATTAAAGCTCTCTTTCCAACCATTTAAAATATATTTGGATTTAGATGACAACTTTTTCAGTGCAAACGTTATGTCAACTTATAAAAACCAAACAAATACTCACCTAGAAAATATTAAGAAAAAGAAAGTACACTTCACATTAGTAAATGACAAAGCTAAGTACTAAGATTACTGTGTCTGTTCCGCTGATCGTTTTTATTTAGAGTTTAGACAAAAGTAGATTTTCTTTATTAGACGAGCATTGGTAGGATGTAATTCTGCAACCAATAACACGCGACCTATTTGGGCTTTGGATATTCGAAAATCCACAGACTGAAGCCGAATAAACTTTTTGATCTGTGGACGGACGTGACCTGGACGGAATTTTCGATATTCCCACCACCCATTTATATACCAGATTTCCACACGAAGGCCAACATGTTTCAGAAAAAATATAAGTTAGACCCCATAGAGATTGGACCTATGACCCGTTATTATTGCTACACATTGCTACCCTTAACAAACCATGATCCTAGTTCAACCAAGAGCCACAGTTGTCGTCCATTCGTATATGTGCTTTAATAATAGACCTACTGTGTCATAACTTGTAACGTAATAGTTAGGCAATGTCTCGTTAAATTAAATAAGATCTTAATGTTATAATAAAAGGGTTTCAAAGCGTCTTACACCATTATTTTGTTCTAATTGCCACAATAATACGACTGTCTCGTTGGACTGTAGTTCTAATTGCGGTTCGGGCTAAAAATTAATTTGAAATTTAAAAAAATATTGTAATATTTTTTCATGGTGGTACTAATGTGAATAAAAAAATCTGTAATAATATTTTTAACTTCACTTCTTAAGCTTCAAAGCATATACGACATTAAATCTCGTAATGTAAGGATTGAGGTTAATTTGAAAAAAATGGACGATGACATTCAGGACGCTGTAACTCAATTGGTAAGAACAGCACGGTAAGCGCGCGGATGCCAGTTCAAGGCCCGGCTGTGCCATCAATTTTCTTCAAATTTTGAAATTTTATTAATTTGTTTTTTTTTTCTACTTGCTAATTTGGAAATAGTGTCATCACGATGCATCGTAGGGTAGCCATCGCCCTGGATTATCATTACTAATCTGTGGCAGTCTTTAAAGTCAACCCGCCATATACGGTGTGTAGTCCTTAATTCGGTCGGACACGACACAAAAATATAATAAAATATAGTGTAACGAACATACGACTTCATACAGAAGGTTATTATATATCGAACGAGCTGTTACCATTCACGTCGTCCGTGCCCCGTCGCGTCGTGATTGCAAGTTAATCATATAAGATAGATAATACTGTCTCGGACATTTTTTTTATTATTTAAAGAGGAATTATTCTTTCATACATATTTTTGGGTATCTTGAAACGTTTTCGTAGAGCACGCAACGAAATCGCAAACACGGATAATTTTCGCCGTTTTTTTCAAATTTTTTTAAACATTATATTTATATTTAAATTTTATATTTTATTTTTTTTTTTTTATTTTTAAAACACAATAATCTTCTCATTAGGTATTAAATTTCATATTATTACTACACAAAACCTTATTCATAATTATTTAAACGTGTTAAAATTTGGGTAATGAAACTTTTATTTTAATTTTTATGTTTGTGTTAGTATACCTTCAGACCCCAGGGTACCTTATTGTAAGCTATCACTGTATATTATCTACATACGTTACGCAGTGGCTTATACACTAGAGGGGGGAGGGTTTAGAGCGGTTGCCAGCTGCTACCTATATTTTATAGTATGGTACTATAATTCGAATCTATGTACTGTTGAAGTAAAATATATTATGGAAATTACTATATTTTCAACAATGAAAAGAGATAATTCTAAAAAATGTACATGTTTACAGTTTTTTTCTTCACCGTTGGCAACCCTAGATAGAACGCTGACGTTTAGTGATATGAGTAATACAGAAGCTGCAGCAGCCGTGGTCACGGGAGTTTAAATAAGGTGGATGTTCCTATGAGACAACATTTTTCACTCTAGCGCCATTTGTTGAGTTAGTATTTGGATAAATTAGCCGGGTCCTTACAGAACTAACTCGGGGCGTCCTCTCGTTTCTAAACGCTAAGTGCTTTTAAACCGTTACCAGTGTTTCATTTAAATGTGTACTACAATCGTAAACTACAGACGTTACTTAAGTATATTACTGTTATTGAGATTGAGATATTTAAGCTTTTATGATGTAGGAATTTATCAGCATGGCGAAAAATAAACAATTTTCCTCAGGAAAAAGAACAATATTGTTTATTAAACAAGGTTACAGCAATTAATCAGCATTCATTTCCGATGTTTATTTATTCTTATTATTATGAATACAAGTTAAATAATTATGAATTTGAAACCAAATCAAATTATCCCCTTTTAACAATACCTTTGACTTTGATAACATCTGGCTTTGTATATGCTGTCAATTTAATATTCCATACAAACTGGCCGCACATTGTATACTTTGTCAATTAAAAAGAATAAATATTGACGTACTATCAATTCCTTGTGGAGAATCTAAGATAGTGTGTTAAGGCAACTAGTCGCTACATGAATGTTGTAAATAAGAAGACAGTTATACATAAAAACGATCAATTGTAAATGTAATCCGCTAGAACCTGCCATTTATAGATAAAATATGTCCGAGACATAGATGCCACAGCTTTCAACGGTAAGTACAAGACATATAAGTTGAAGCCAATATCAGCCTTTTAATATTAACACAGTATATACAGTATCTAATTATTAAGGGCTACAGAGGTGATGTAGACGATAGAATAGAGATGTAGAATACAAAAGAATTTTAAATTAATCTTTAACCTTTGTCTGTGGCACGGTTCAGTCCAATTTTGCTTATTTATTCTTTGTATGTCATCAAATGACAACCGAATCGAATAACAATACGAAAAGTGAGACGCTGTGATGTTGTCAATTGTCATTTTATATTTTGCAGATAATAAACGTGTTTTTTCATTTATTTATTATTATATAGAGTTGTTAAGGTCTTCAAAAAAGATAAAAGTCTGTGGTGTCTAAAGAAAGGTTTGAGTTGGTAAAGGTTAATTATAATATAGATATTGACGTTATATTGCAAGGAGCCATGTAAATTTGCATAAACTGAATCTGATCTTACAAATGAACATGCTTAGTAGGTTTCCCACGATGACAAAGTAACATCTAGTACTTAATCTTTTTATACTTAGAAATAACGACGATTGGACATATCTTTACATTTTCATAATCACTCGTCCTTTCAACAAGTTACTGGAGATTAATTATCCTTGCTTAACCAGCACAGATAATATATGAATAGGAATGATCTTGCCTGATAAGCGTAGATCAGAACAAGACTTGCTAATTAAGGAATGACAAGAAATGCTAATCGCATAGCTGTACAAGAGTGTTGGATAAGACGATGTGTATCTGTGACTGGGTTAATTACGTCGTCTAAATACGTGCCCGGCTCTATTTTAATAGTTAAAGGTCTAGCACGTTAAACATAAGAAAAGCAGGCTCGAATCCCGGGAAAATTAGTTGTATCGTTCGGGCAGGCCACAGAAGTGGGATTACTTGAAGGTTAATGAATACGATCAGTGAAACGGTCACAGATATGTGTTCGCCCCATAGCCCAGGTGGAAACAGGATTTCGTTTAAAATACATGCTATGAAGATCAGTTCTTAACCAATACGATATATGTCTCGAATAAACTAAATTTTATCGCACTTTCAACCATGAAGTGTTTATTCAATGTATGCTCTAGATATAATTTTATCAACCAGAACGTGCTCGTATGAAAATATAGAATAGAATATTTATAACATTGAATTATATTATTATATCACTCGATTAAGAATTGCCCCGAGCTTCTCGTTAAATCTTTGAATTAATACCTTCTGATACATGTACTCATAACAACTAATGTGAAGTTAATAGATTAAAGACGATTAACATAATTTAATGGAGGTTGAACATATCTCGCGGAGACATGGTAATTAACGATGTATATTTCTTTTTGCAGGAGCGAGAATAGAGCGAGGCGCCGTCTTGGCGCCTTCATCCACACGCCTGCTGACGTCACAATAATCTGTGATGCTGGCACGCACAGGACCCTACAGAAGACTACGTCCTAGAGGACGACGGAGGACGTTGTAACAAACACTAGTATTGTAAGCACAAGTGCCTAAATCGCTACGAAAATGGTGGCTAATCGTCGAAACTTCCTCTTCAGAGTGAGCATTGTGATAAACATAGCGGTGCTACTGTACGCGGCTATGCAGCTGTCAGGGAACACTACCACACCTGGGGTCTACTGGATCCCGGTAGACGGCGAGCAGAGGTCCGCCGAGTACAAATTTAACCAAGACGTTAGAAACGAGACGTATACGAAATCGCTAGAGCCCAGCGCCAGGAACTTCGAAGAGTCGACGTCACAGAAGACGCCATCGACTATGGCGACAACGAATAAGACTGCATCGAGCACCGCTTCCATTCCTGAGATAGAAAGGAAAGTGATGAGTGCGGTTCCAGAGCCGGAAGCGTCTAATGCTACCAGCATAGAAATTGAGGATGAAGACAATCTGTCGCCGACCACACTTGCGTATCTCCGGACGCTATTGGGATGCAGCGATAAAGACATGCTACCTCAGACGGTGCAGCGTGGGGAGTTTTGGGTGTTAAAGAATTTCATACGCGCAGACCATGGGACTATATCGTGTCATGAGACGATTACGTATACGACGCATGCGGGCTACGAGTTCCTTGACAATGTTCTTCCTCTAGTAGAACGGTAAGTTTCTTTATTTATTTTCTAACCTAACGAAATCGGGCGAATAGAACGGGAATCTCAATACGTTTTTGAGGAAATGTAATCCACGATCGAAGATCTAAATATTTATCTTTCTGTACACTCGAATATCTGAAGGAATACAGCCTAAATGCTAGGCCTGAAAGCATAGGTATGTGTAATTTTCTAACACGTGTTTAACCAGTGTAGTAGATAAACCCTAATACCTAGTCCCAGCTGAGAGAACTAAGTAACTATCTAAACATGATATATTTCGCTACTAAGATATGATAGATGACGCGAGTAGCGAAACATTTAAATAAAACGTTAAACCGTTTACAACGGGCTACGTCTGCGAAGCATCCGAAACGCCGGGCCATAGTAAGAATAAAGCGTAAATAGTGTAACTAGTACATTTCGAGTTTAAACCTGTTAAAAGTGTTTTATTTGCTTGTGATACATTATTCAATTTAAAGGAATACTAAAAAATTAAATATATTTACCGTATAAATATGTATGTGTAATAGTTATAAATATTAATTTTCTCTTGAGAATAGATTATTAAATCTATACCATTAGGTATAGCAAGATATTGTTGAAATTAAATCAGTTGTCAAGGGTATACAACACTATAAAAATAGTTTTTGATTGCTCTGTCTGCTGTGAACAATACGTCGTCCGTTAATATTAACATAGAAGCAATAATATATAACAAAAGATGAGTTTTATTAATTTTATGATTAAGTTTGCCAGACTTGGTCGTAGGTTCAACTGACAAGATTTTTTAACATGGTTCTTAAATCGATTTAAAATTTTCTCAAATATGTTTGAATTTGTCTGAAAAATCTGGTTATTAAATGGACGATAGGACCATGAAATTTCAGTCAGTCAGTAATGTGATTTCAGTCTGGATTTCCGAATAACCAAAACCACAATAAATTGGCTTTAATCTATACTAATATTATAAGCTGAGTTTGTTTGTTTCAACGCGCTATTCTCAGGAACTACTGGTTTGAATTGAAAAACTCGAGAACTAAGGCTATAAGGCGACCAATAGAAGCGAACATACAGTGGAAAATATGAAAAATCGCGTGCAAGGCTTTCACGGTCATCGTTTAGCATATCATTGTCTTTCGGGCTGTTCGGCCGATGTGAGCGAGAAGAGAGAAGAATCATAATTCTTCGAGCAATCGAGAAGCTAACATCTCCTGATGATGCCGTCCACGCGTGATGGCGAAACGTCGAGAACCTCTTCTGACAAAAAACCGCCTTTGAGGGCTCTCGTTGCGTACCCTAAAAGGGAACGGAAACTTAAAAATAAGTATTATAGAATGATTTCTCTTTAAATTATCAAAAAAATGTCCGTGACTGTATACCTACATCTATCTTTTAAGATTAACATGCAAGAACGACGAGACGCGGACAACGTCGTTGGTAACAGCTATAGCTATATATAATTTGTACAGATGAGGAGGGTTACAAAAACGAATTTTAATGCCCCAAATAACTATTGTACGCGGACGAAGTCGCTGACACAGCTAGTATAATAATACATGGCCAAAAAAACTATTCCACGCGGACGTACGGGCACAACTGGTTTGATATCATTGAGAAACCTTATTGCGAAGTAGCTACACATCTTCGGTGACCCAAAGACATCTTCAGATTGCTTTTTGTTTCTCTAATCAGATGGTGTCGTCATATCACTTCACATTCGTTAGCGACTGGCTTACCTTCGTTCTAACAATGGTTTTCACAACGTACGACTTACTTTTATTGTTATAGAGTATTGAAAGCGCTTACAGACCACCTATTACAACATTTTTAGATTGATCCACGTCATTATTGAAGATCAAAAGCCTATGTTACATGTTCGAAAAAACCTTTCAAATTGTAAAAAAATTGATAATATATATAGATATAAAATATAATTTTATATAGACATATAATGATGAATTATCATTACTATATTTTTTACATGAAAATAGATTTATATACACGGTTTAAACATCAGGTAACTTGTTTGTAATTGATTTTTATTACAACCCGACGTTTTCTCAAAAATGTATTAATGATTGATATAGTAAAGTTTAATTTGGTCGTGGGTTTGAGTCTAGTCTGTGTTTTATTTTTTAAATCTCTTAGTGGTACTTGGATAATTTCGCATTGTCTATGGAATTTTGAGCGTTTTGTCATAAAAAAATAACATCAACAAATTAAATACAATTATCTGTAATTTTCTCATACTAAAATATCAATGACGTGTATTCGAGAACGATTATTCTAATCGCTACAATCATTCGGATTTTTCGTCTTAATAATTTTACACTCTTGCGCAATATCTCATGTCATATTAGTATTACTCTCGTAATAACAAGTTAGATGCATCTTAGATACGATTGATGACCACTGGCTCACAAGACCCGCAGTTAATATCAATATGAATGATGCTCAGATGGAACTCCGACTTAGCCTTTTCGCTCACCGACGTTTTCTACAGCCATAAAGGCTGTCCTGTAATTTCTGACGGTCAGTCTAATGTCACATTAATAACCAACAGGTTTAATTCCCTCTGAATCATTTTATTTTACACTCTACGTCTGATAAATCCACATATTAATCACGTGGAATGTCAATTTTTGGTACTGCGTAATAGCCATGTGCAAGTTTTAATTATATGTAATAGGGCTGGGGTATTTACCTTCTATCTAGTGAACGCTTGTCTACGGCTGCCTGTCATAAAAACCTTTATACCTCGCTGCACACAGTTGACGTTGGATTACGCTGCTCGTTCTATTAAAAAAGGTAAAAAAAAAACAGTGACAGTGTAGGTGGCAGAGCGCTTTGCGGCGTCTCCGGTTGCCAGTGTGCGGCGACCCTTGTGCGTCCTGCAAAAGAAAATTGCACCCGACGTGACTATGATTGACCCCTTATAAACTAGTTTTGTCATCATTTCTATATCATTATGTTCGTGTCTTTATGTGTGGCAGTAGGGCGCTACGAAGCTTCACCGTCTCTACAAATACAAATTGAACCAACTATTTGAAGTACTCATGCGCATTCGGTAATTTAAATATATTTTTGGTAATGTTTAAATTAAATACGTAAATTATAGATATGTACTGAAATTTTCTAAGATAATTTTGTATCTTCTTAAATACAAACAATTGTTAACAATACATTACCACATGGTTTTT